>CM061130.1:143517445-145917445 GCA_030789695.1 Scilla litardierei
CACAAATCCATCTAAAAATTCACACAAGTTAAAAACCTGAAATTTACCTTCAGAATCTAGAATTGCTGGGTGCAAATCACAACGAAGGGGACATAGAAATGGGACACTCTCTTAAAAGTAACTGCTTCCAGAGAGATTGCAAGCAAGGAATCGGCGTTGGAGGTGACGATAAGTCTTCGTCCACCGGCGGAGCATCAAATCACGCTTCGAGATCCCTTCCGTCGTTATCTCAAGCGAGCACCTTGTTCTTCTTATTCCCTCTCTTTCTCTCGATTCATTCACAAAACTTGCCCCTTCTTGGTTTCAAAGGATGCGGTCGGATCTCAAATGTCTATAAAGTTTACCTATTGCAAAAGAGTGGCTGCGTATTTTTAAAAATAAAGAGATGGGGGGGTGTTTTTCTAATTTTTTCTGTCTGTCATTGATTTCCGTTCCGTTAACGGAAAACAACAGGCGCCGTTAGGTCTTGAAACGGCTCCAGTTGAATATGTGCGTCACTCGCGGGAAGGGGGGTTATGAGACAAATGGACCAAATGCCCGAAGTTGCTATGCGCACATGCCTAATTGCTGTGCACAAAAGCCATGGTACACATCCACGGACAAATTTGAAATCCTCAAAGAGAAGTGTTATCTACACCTCAAATTTGAGGTGTATATAGGTTTTAGTGTAGGTTTTTGTTATTTGTGGAAAAAAATATGAAAAGATGGGACAAATTGATGTGTCATCCTTGTTTTTTTGGACAAAAATAGACACACACACCTCATAGTACGAGGTGTAGAAAGCATTGTCCTCCTCAAATTACCTCCTCCTCTTCTTCCTCACCTCACTCAATGTTGTCGTTGCCAACTGCCATGTTAGGGCCCAGTTTGCGGAGGCCCGGAAGAGGGTATGGGCAGCTGAAGAGGAACAAGGAAGCGGGGGAACTAACGGTCGACTATTAAGGGGCTGGGGGAAGAAAGAAGCTGCGCCGTTGGATGACGGGGAAGAGGGATCGAGCCGTCTGTTTAATTTGAACGAGAGCCGTTCATCCGAGGAGGAGATTAATTGCTGACCGTCGATGGGAATTTAGAATGTGGGCCCGGATTCTCAACGGTTCACAACGGCTTGAAAGGGACTGTACGAAGGCGGCAGGTGTTCGACGAAAGGCCTGAAGAAGCGTCCCTCTTCCAGCTTGCGGAGCTGTCGTCCGACGCCGGAAGTCGTGGGATGTCGGTTGCCGCTCATCAACGATGGCCGTTGGAGTTAGTTGGGCCGTTGGCGAAGCTGCTAGAGTTGTATAAATGACGGAATAACTATTGTTGAAGGGTGTGAAATATATGGGAATTTTCCTTCATTTTTCGTTTTCTTTCTTTGGTCTGTGAATTCTTCCTTTTATCAATAAAATTCTCTTGATTTCACCATTGATTGGTGAAATCCTTTACTGTGGATCTTTGGTGAAGAGAGGCCTTCATCAATTTGGTATCAAAGCCATTACGTTCTCATGGGGAAGCGAAGACAGGAGGTAGGATCAAGTCCCAGAATCTTGGATAACGATCACGGCCAGAGTTCGAACCCTGACCTACAACCGATCTACGAAAGGGTGGAGGATTCAAATACATGGAGCTTCCAGCTGGAAGAAAGAATGAGGGCAATGGAGATTCAGAATAATGCTCTCGAAGGGAAATTGGGCGTACAATTTCAGCAGTTGGCATCCCAAATTCAATCCCAATTGCAAACCCTGGTGGAATCTCAGAAGCAATCTCAAGAACACTTATCCGCTCAGATCCAAGTGCTATTGAGTAATCAAAACAAATCGGAGGAAAGGGCTAACAATCAAGAAGTGCAGATTCAACTGTTGAGAAACATACAAGGGAGGATGGATGAGCGCATGAGCAACCAAGAAAATGGATCCCGTAATCAAGGCGATGAAAGAAGTGGTGACCTTAACGGACATGGAGACAAGGGAGTAGAGAGAAGAGGGTCATATGGTGATGGTCCGACTCACTTACAACCCAGAGTGCTGAAGCCTGAATTTCCCATCTTCAAGGGAGAGGAGGATGTCTTGCCGTGGCTGAGTCAGGTACAACAACTCTTTGCCTATTACTCAACTCCTTATGTTAGTTGGGTTGTGACTTGCTCGTTCTACTTGAGGGGTATTGCGTTACACTGGTTTGAATGGGGGAAGGTGAATGTAATTAATTTCTTGAATTGGGAGAAGTTTAAAGAAGAGATTGTTGTGAGGTTTGGACCTACTCAGTTGGAAAGACCCTTTGCTGTGTTTTCCAATCTCAAACAAACGGGAACAGTGAAAGACTATTTGGGGAAGTATGAGCAGATAGTTGGCCTGTTAAGGAAGATGCCTGAAGATTATATCTTAGATAAGTTCATCAATGGTCTCAAAGATGAGATTCGCTTGGATGTCATGGCAGCCAACCCAGATTCTTATAGGAGAGCAGTGCAGTTAGCTAGAACATTTGAGGAGAAGTTGATTCTAGTTAGGAAAACTAAATTTTCCTTAACCTCCAGTTCCTTCAATAAGTATCACCAACTTCAACCTCCATGAGCATCCAAGGATGTAGCTAAAGAGGGTTCTAAGGAAATAATTCCTTTTGTTCCCAGAGGAAGACTGATGACTCAAGAAGAGATACAATCCAGAAGAAGGAACAACTTATGTTTCACCTGTAATGAGAAATGGGAGAGGGGACACAAGTGCAAGAAGCAGCTGTTTATATTAGATATTGAAGAAGAATTGGAGGAAAATGAGAATGGTTGTGAAACTGGAAGTAGGGAGGAGCAACAAGATACCCAAGATATGGTTGATGATGAATTTCCCTCCATATCTGTGCATGCTCTCACAGGTATTCCAGCTGCACAAACCCTCAGGCTGAAGGGAAGTATCAAAGGACAAACAGTACATATCCTAGTGGATACAGGATCTACACACAATTTTATACACCCCAAGATTGTAAAATCCCTGGGGTTAGAAGTAGAGCAATCAGATGTGTTTGATGTAGTGGTGGCTAGTGGTGAGAAGCTTCAAGGGTCAGGATGGTGTAAGGGGGTGCAGGTCCAGTGTCAAGGAGTGGTGGTTGCACCTAACTTGTTAATACTACCCCTAGGGGGTCATCAAATAGTATTGGGAACCCAGTGGCTGCGGCAATTGGATGATATCATCTTCAATTTTAAGAAAATGCAAATGAAATTTAATTGGGAGGGGAAGGAATGGTTGTGGCAGGGAGTAGTTTCTAATCCTGCACAGTTAGTAGATGGAAAAAGTATTGATAAAGCTCTTCGACAGCAAGGGGAGGGGTATTGGATCCAATTGAATCTGCTGGAGGTGGAGAACTACAATGGAGGTTGTCAAGCTAGTACAATTGAGTTGGAGAAGTTGCCCAAAGACCTGAAGGAAATACTAGACCAATACCCAGATGTTTTTAGGGAACCTGATGAACTTCCTCCTAAAAGATCATGTGATCACAGGATTCCTACAATTCATGGTGCTAAGCCTGTGTGCATTAGACCCTACAAGCATGCCTATGCACTCAAAACTGAGATAGAGAGGCAGGTGACTGAAATGCTAAAATCAGGAGTAATTAGGCCTAGTCATAGCCCGTATGCCTCTCCTGTGGTAATGGTGAGAAAAGCAGATGCTAGCTGGCGCATGTGTGTTGATTACAGATCCTTGAATCAACAAACTGTTAAGGATAAGTTCCCAATACCAATTATAGAGGAGTTGCTTGATGAACTCCATGGGGCACAATATTACTCAAAATTGGATTTGAGGTCTGGGTACCATCAAATCCGCATGAGTGAGGGGGACATTTATAAGACTGCCTTCCGAACACATGATGGGCATTATGAATTTTTGGTAATGCCCTTTGGATTGACAAATGCCCCATCTACTTTCCAATCACTCATGAATTCAATATTCAAGGAATTTCTGAGGAAATTTGTTTTAGTATTCTTTGATGATATTTTAATATATAGCAAGGATTGGTTGACTCATCTTGAGCATGTGCATAGGGTGCTGTTGGTTTTAATGGAACAACAATTATTTGTTAAGATGTCTAAATGTTCCTTTGGCCAAACTTCAGTAGAATACTTGGGACATATCATTTCTGTACAAGGGGTGTCCATGGAGCCAAAGAAGGTCAAAGCTATACAGAAATGGCCAACACCTAAGAATGTCAGGGCTGTGAGGGGGTTCTTAGGTTTGGCTGGGTACTATAGAAAGTTTATCAAAGGGTTTGGGGGAATTGCAGCCCCTCTCACTGATTTGTTGAAGAAGGAAAGCTTTAAATGGAGTGAGGCAGCCCAGGTAGCATTTGAAGCTTTGAAGAAGGCCTTGACTTCAGCCCCAGTACTAGCCATGCCTGACTTCAATGAGGGGTTCATCCTGGAATGTGATGCTTCTGGTAGGGGGATAGGAGCTGTGTTAATGCAGAAGGGTCAGCCAATATCATATTTGAGCACTAAATTGACGGGTAGGAATTTGTTATTGTCCACTTATGAGAAGGAGCTATTGGCCATTATACTAGCTGTCACTAAATGGGGACAATATTTGTTAGGAAGGGAATTTATTATCAGGACTGATCACCAAAGTCTCAGATATCTCCTCAACCAAAAAATCCATCAAGGACTGCAAAGCAAGTGGCTAATGAAGTTACAATCCTATAATTATAGGGTGGAGTACAAACCTGGGAAGACCAATAGGGCAGCTGACAGTTTGTCTAGAGAAGTGGACAATAGCTATGAAGAAGAAGAGGATTTCTGTTCAATATATCATGTGTCCTCTCCCTTGTGTGATTGGTTGCAGGATATTAAGGAGATGGTGAGAGGAGACTCCTATTTCCAGTTGATAGAGAGGAAGTTGCAACAAGGGAATGGTGAAGAGCAGAAATACAGACAAGTTGAAGGCATATATTACTACAAAGGAAGAATTTTAATCAGCCCCAACTCCCTTGATCTTCAGCAGAGACTTTTGAATGAATTTCATAGCTCTCCAGTGGGAGGGCACTCTGATGCTGCCAGGACCCTGCATAGGTTGAAGAGGTCTTTTCATTGGAAGGGGATGAAGGCACAAACCAGGAAGTTTGTGAGGGAATGTGAGGTGTGCCAAAGGAATAAGTCAGAGAATGTGGCTTCCCCAGGTTTATTACAACCACTCCCCATTCCATTGCAAATTTGGGAAAGTATATCCATGGATTTCATAATAGGATTGCCTTTATGTCATGGTTTCAGTGTTATCTATGTAGTAGTTGATAGATTAACAAAATATTCCCATTTCTTTCCACTCAAGCATCCATTTACAGCTAAAGTGGTGGCTGAAGTCTTCTTCGAAGGAGTGTTCAAACACCATGGGTTTCCAGAAAATATTGTAAGTGACCGTGATGCCATCTTCACTAGTCAGTTTTGGAGGGAGATCTTCAAGCTGCAAGGAACCACTATGGCACATAGTTCTGCATATCATCCTCAAAGCGATGGCCAAACAGAGGTTACTAATAGGAGCTTGGAGTGCTATTTGCGCTGTTTCTGTTGTCACAAACCTAGAGAGTGGGTTAAATGGTTACCTCTGGCGGAATTTTGGTACAATACTACTTGGAGGAGTTCCACTCAAATGACTCCATTTGAGGCAGTTTACGGAAGGGCTCCTCCCACATTGATTTCCTATTTGCCTAATACTTATAAGGTGGCTGGGGTTGATGAGGCACTATTCACTAGAGAGATTACACTTAAGTTGTTGCGAGACAATTTGGAGAAGGCAAGAGGGAGGATGAAGAGAAATGCGGATAAGCATAGGACAGAGCGCAGCTTTCAGATTGGGGACTGGGTGTATCTGAAGATACAGCCTTACAGGCAGATCAGCATTGCAATGAGAAGTCCACACAAACTATCTCCAAGGTATTACGGGCCGTATGAAGTATTAGGCAGGGTTGGGGAGGTCGCCTACAGGTTGGCTCTGCCAGAAGCAGCTCAAATTCATCCGGTGGTTCACGTGTCTCAACTCAAAAAGAAGCCAGGGAATCGTACTGTTGTCCAAGATTCACAGCCCCGGTATACTGAGGAGATTATTGATGAACCGGAGTGCATTATTGATCGCAGGGTTGTTCAGAAGCGGAGGTGCTTGGAGTCTCAGGTATTGATTAAATGGAAGCAGCGGCCGGTGGAGGAGGCGACTTGGGAGTCGTACTGGGATTTGGTACGAAGATTCCCTACTTTCGACCTTGAGGCAAGGTCTTTTAATGGAGGAGGGAATGTTAGGGCCCAGTTTGCGGAGGCCCGGAAGAGGGTATGGGCAGCTGAAGAGGAACAAGGAAGCGGGGGAACTAACGGTCGACTATTAAGGGGCTGGGGGAAGAAAGAAGCTGCGCCGTTGGATGACGGGGAAGAGGGATCGAGCCGTCTGTTTAATTTGAACGAGAGCCGTTCATCCGAGGAGGAGATTAATTGCTGACCGTCGATGGGAATTTAGAATGTGGGCCCGGATTCTCAACGGTTCACAACGGCTTGAAAGGGACTGTACGAAGGCGGCAGGTGTTCGACGAAAGGCCTGAAGAAGCGTCCCTCTTCCAGCTTGCGGAGCTGTCGTCCGACGCCGGAAGTCGTGGGATGTCGGTTGCCGCTCATCAACGATGGCCGTTGGAGTTAGTTGGGCCGTTGGCGAAGCTGCTAGAGTTGTATAAATGACGGAATAACTATTGTTGAAGGGTGTGAAATATATGGGAATTTTCCTTCATTTTTCGTTTTCTTTCTTTGGTCTGTGAATTCTTCCTTTTATCAATAAAATTCTCTTGATTTCACCATTGATTGGTGAAATCATTTACTGTGGATCTTTGGTGAAGAGAGGCCTTCATCATGCCACCCATCCACGCAACCCCTATCGCATCCCCGCCTCCTGAGCATAGATGACTCCATCCATATCACTCCCTCTTCCCCACTCTTCATCCCCTCACGATAGCGACAGCGGCAACAAAAAACGGAAGGGGGGAGAAATAACGAGTATGAATGATGAAGATGATGGAGAGGGGGTGAAGAATGGTATGGATCGGCGGCAAGGGCGGAGCCAGGAATTGTTTTCGCCCTGGGTTATCGACCAAATACAAAAAGGATGCAAATTAGGTTTGGGGTATTGGATTTTGTCAGTTAACGGGCAAGCATTTTAGAGACATTTTATTCAAAAATGAGGGATTTTTGTGTTGATAGGGATTCTGCATTTTTTTTTATTTTTGTTAATATGTTTCATTTTTGGATCTTTTTGGCACAAGTTTTTTTGGCTTTTTGTGTAAAGTACAGTTGCAAATACAATTTTAATATTCAGTTATTTATAAATAGTGTTTTATTACGTGTTGAAGGAGAAGAAGAGCTTAGATCATGTTTGATTGCAAGAAAATATGTTAAAAGAACAAACTCAATTTTATAAAAGTGACTTCTTTAGATCACAAATCGGAAATGTTTCATGTTATTCAATGTATTCCTTCATCCAAAAACAACATTGTTAGTGGTCAATAGGTTAATATGTAATCTTGATATCAATTTGTTAGAAAATATTACACATTGGTCATTAAACTATATAAATTTATCAGTATATAAACTAAATTATTTGGGATTTTGACTAAAAAGGTTACATCTTGATCATCATTAATTATAAATTATATCAAAAAATTCAAACTTTTCCCAAAAAAATCCATAGACATGAGCATCTTTAGTAATGGACTAGCATGATGAGCATCACTCGTCGAGAAATCGATTCATCGAAATCTAAAATCTTTTCTAAAAATATGAGTTCCCCACGTTCACATTGATAATTAAAATATGATGGGTTTGAAGGGATGAAGCCCAGAAGTAATTTGGTAAAGTGAGGACCACCAAAAACAACAAAGGAAAAAATTAAGAAGAATTTTTTATCGAGTAAATTTTTTCTAAATAGATTCTAAATAGAAGAAAAAATGAATTCTCTACCACATTTGGGCATGCCAAGGATCGAAACAGAGACTTCCATCTTAATAAACGAATGCTCTACCAACTAGGCTACTTTTGAATTTGTAGTGAAGTATGCATGAGTTTATTCAAATACTTACCCGGGCTATAGCCCACCTTAGCCCCTACATAGCTCCGCCCCTGATCGGCGGCCCGCAGGGATTGGTTGCATTCTGTGTGTGTGTGTGTGTTGGGGGTGCTGTGGGGCAACGAAGAAGAAGAGGTGGAAAAGAGAGAGGGGGAACCGAATTTGCATTGTAAACGAGAAAAAAGTTCCAATGTCAAAATTGTAAATAAATGGTCTGTATATTAAGCAATTAAGACTGTATGCATAGCGACTCCCCTAATTGCTCCACGCTTGGAAAATTTATTTATTGTTGTAAACCATGGCGGCTACAGAATCCCGTAGCCCAGTATTTATAGTAATAGGGTTACATAATGGGTGGATACCCACTAACGGGTTGGGCCTCCAAAGCCCGTTTATAACACTTCCCCTTATCCATCCTTTGTTGTAAGCCGTGATGAACGCTTCAGGGTTCATAGAGCTTATCTGATCATGGGTCTATGGATACTTCTGGATCCCAAGTTTAAGAGTACTTGCCTCGTTAAAACCTTTGCCAAGGAAAACCCAGTGGGAAAAACCAATGATTAGGGGAAAAGAGTACAAGTCTCTGTAACTTCCCCTGATCGATGGATATCACTAAAGGTGGATACTTCTGGATCCTAAGTTAGGGATAACTGCCTCGTTAAAACCTTTAGCTATGGAAAACCCAATGGGAAAAATCAATAGCCAAGGGAAAAGAGTACAGTTTCCGTAACTTCCCCTGATTAGTGGAAGTATTTAGGGGGTGGATACTTCTGGATCCAGAGTCAATGAGTTTGCCTCGTTAAAACCTTTAGCTATGGAAAACCCAGTGGGAAAAACCAGTAGCCAAGGGAAAAGAGTACAACACTATTTTGACTCCCCCTGATCTGTACAAGCTGCAGGCTTGCAGATCTCCTAGACAACTATACATCAATCTCTTACAGTGTTCCGATAATAAGTACAAAGTACAAGGCATCGCTCACCTATACAAGACATCGCTCATCTATACAAGTATCGCTCATCTATGGCAGCTACTGAATCTGAGGGATCTCTTCTGAGGAGGAGTGGTCTGCAGACTCGGTAGGTAGCATCACGTCTCTGACACAGTCTTCACTGTGTCTGCGAGGTACTGCAGGACCTGGCTGTGCGTACTTATGATTTGCTTCTTGGATTGATGAGCCTCTCGGGACGGTGGGATTGATGTTGCCTTGGAAGTATGCTTTGCTGGTCTCCAGGAGTTGGTCGCTTCTTTGTTGCAGTCATCGTGATGATCTGTAACCTGTATCTGCAAATACATTTAACATGTTATATGATCCTTGACCCTTGTAGATAGCGCAGAAGCTACATATCTCTCGTCCAGTGGTGCGTTGCAGGTGCTGCACTGTATCTGGTTAAAGTATTTACTGCCAGATAAAGGAGTGTACAAAAGACATTTGAGTAAGGCACTTCAGGACCTATGATATCCTTCCCCTCTTCCAGCGAACGGAAGGGGTCTTAATGTGCATCCATACAACCAGTAGGTGTATTGGTGGATTGCAATTTTCCATGTTTCTTCATCTTCTGGATGATAATTTCATCTTCTGGATGGTAATTCATCTGCTGGATGATTATTCATCTTCGGGATGATTATTCATCTTCGGGATGATGGTTTCATCTTCGGGGTGATTATTCATCTTCGGGGTGATTATTCATCTTCGGGATGATGGTTTCATCTTCGGGATGATTATTCATCTTCGGGATGATGGTTTCATCTTCAGGATGAAGGTTTCATCTTCATGATGATAATTCATCTTCAGGATGATGGTTTCATCTTCGGGATGATAATTCATCTTCGGGATGAAGATTTCATCTTCAGGATGATAATTCATCTTAAGTATGATTATTCATCTTCAGGATGAAGGTTTCATCTTCAGGATGATGGTTTCATCTTCGGGATGATAATTCATCTTCAGGATGATTATTCATAAGGGTATGTTGTCACATCATCCATAGCAACATAGCCTAAAATTATCTTTGCTAATCGCATGGGTTTCGCAATCATGACCAGTGAGCCTGATGCATCAGTTTGATTAATTTTGTAAGTGAGTTAAACTCATCTTACATGGTTACTTCCTGATTTCTGCGAAATAAACCTCTAAGGCTATAGCGTTTTGCTTATAGCATACGATTTTATTTATTTATACAATACTCGGTAGCCCACAGGTTTGATATCTTTTGATATCAGGACTTCAGGTCCAAACACTTCACATTTCATAAGTGAGTCCAGATCAACTTATTATTGCCTCGTTTCACATAATTTGGCCAAATTTCTGCGTTTGCTTCAGGAAACAGAGATTGTGAACGATATCAATGGCAAAATGAAATGTGAGTAATTGTCGACAAGTGTGTTTTATCCAAATACCTCTCTGTGTACGTACATTATTCAATTTATTCCAGATTTATCTCTTCTGGAGGTTCTGGAAAGGGAGAGGATATGGAGATGAGCTCACTTTCCTGTGGTGGTATTGTTTTAGGGTCTCGTGGTATGTCCTCTCATCCATTGAGGATATCCACTTCTGCTACTGGTAGATTGCATCCATTATAGTTGGTATGTCAATCCTAGCTGGATTTTTAGTAGCAGGGATGTGTGAATTTGTCAATATTTATATTGTCAGTAGCTATGTCTGATAACTGTTTAACAGTTTCATAAGTGTGGATCTTCAGGATCTCATCACTATTCATGATAATCAGATCATAGGTATTAATGTTTTAAATGGTCCATAGTGGTGATATGGGGATGTATACTCATCATGGCTCCATCGATAAGATGTGCACTAAACGCTTCCCCCGTTAGGGGTTCTCGGAAACTGTTTATATGAGGTGATCAGGCTCACATAAATAGTTTCTAAGGAGGCGTTCTGAAGGGTTGCATGCTCCCACGTAGTCACCTACAACTGGATTTCTAGTGGACAAGTAATCCGTTTAAATCATTTTAATGATTTACATATAACTCATTTCTGGGTGTGAACACAAAGCTTCAGGGTGTTCAATTTTCTTCCAGTTGTTAAATTGATTTTCCAGTGTTATCCCAAAAATCCGCAATAAGCTCGACTTCAATGAAGTAGAGCATAGCACTAGGGATATGAACCCGTCAAGGCTCCATCTATAAGTTGTGCTCTAATGCCTCCCCCGTTTGGGGATCTCGGAACATATTCATCTAGGAGGGTTAGTCCCGATGAATAAGTTCCACTACGGCATTTTTGAGGGTGGTATGAGGGTAAGTAAAAGCCCAACCAATATCCCAGCAATGTAATATGTCCGTTGTGATTAATAATAATCTGGACTGCGGTTGGATAACAAGGTTTTGATTATGACCATTTTAAGAGGATATATAGATGAGTACTCTAAGGTACATCATCAGCCATATGTAGGGAGTGTGTGAGTCCACTTTTATCCCTCAAATATTCTCAAGAGGCCTAAAGGTCTCATTCTTCTAATGATAGTATATCATCTTAAATTCGTTTGAGGAAGTGAGGAGAGTCAATGTCCACGTGAATGGAGATGATATCGTAATCATTTTTCCCTTTTGAATGGGATAATGAGAGTTTCTCCCTTTTTGAAGAATCTTCGGGTTCGTCTGGTTAACGATGTCTTGCATCATCAATCCAGGGTGACATCGATCCAAAGTTGGTCGATTCTGGACACTTCTGGTGTTCCAAATTAATTCCTCTGTTCGAATTTATGTGGGACTTTTGAACGTCCATTAAAATGCTCAAGTTAATTTTGTCCGGTAATAGGTGAACTCTGTTCAAACTGTGAAGGATTACATCTTCACAATGACTATTATGCGGATCATAGTTGGATAAAGCATCAGACTTTATTGGTTTCTTGAGTCATTAGGGATATCATTTTGACGAAAATCATTTGAAACTTTATACGTTTCAGAGAGTACATGGCATCCTCATTTTAGGAGTATTCAGGATGACAAATCATTTACAGTAAAATAAAATGCGTAAAAAGCACATATATACTGCAAGAGAATACTACTAATAATTATGTTAGAGCAACAAGTTTCATAGTATGATGTGGGTTCTATAAAATATACGTCCACAATTGTGCTCATTTTAGACTCATATTATGACAACAAGTCAAATTTATTTTCAAAATTTATTTGTCCTCGGGGAGTAGCGAAATATACATACAGTCAATTTGACTTTCGTCGTTTAGACTAGATATGTATATATTTTTATATGGCATACGTTAATGCCCATTCATTTTGCAAAAAAGCATTATGGGTATTGTCAGAACTTCTGGTCTGATATTGGGTTGCCATTGCATACTCCATATCGAGGTACATCGTATCTTCCCTTTCTCATTTTTATTCAAGACTTCCCCTGTTTTCAGTCGTCCTTATTGTCGTTTATAAGGAAGAATATTTATTGGTCTTACAAAGTAGACATATACAAGGGAAATGAGTTAGTTTCTATATTTCCACTTTTCTAGTTTATGAGAGACTTTTAGAAGTCTATTTGAAAACTCAAGTATGGTCTTTGTCACGCCCCACTTCCCTAATATGGAAGGCGAGACGTGAGGAGGTCCGCTCAGACGTGGAGCCGTGAAGCTGCAGTCTGATAAGCGTCTGTAAAAATTTCGAAAAGTAGCAGGTCCTTGCATTGCGACGAAACAACAATAATAATAAAGCAGATTAAAGAACATCCACCAACAACATCCAATAATTATTACAACATCGCAGAATAGTCACAAAAGTACAAGTCTGAACAATAAGCCTAAAGCATGGCCCAACAAAACAACGAGAGATAGGTGCTACGCACCGAAATCTAACAGCAACTATAAAAGTAGCAACAACTAAAGGAGTCTCTAGGTGAGACTAGGACTGGTCACCGGTGTCCTCGAACTCGGTCTCAGTAGGGACCTCAAACTCAGCGTCTCCGAACTGCTCGTCTTCTGCTATTTGCTCTGTCTCAACGTCTGACATGTGACACCCAAAGAGAAAAGGGCACATGTCAGCAAAAGTCTCCCAAGAAAGGCGGAGGACTTTCGTGCAAGGATACAAATAAAATAATGCAACTAGTAGTTCTAACATGATGATATAGCATGACATTAAAAGAATGCAATAATTAAATGAACAAGATAATAATAATCAAACACGGTGTAGCAAAAAGCTACAATTCACTATTTCACGATTCACGAATCACTGATTTATCACTTTGTGCACAGAGTTTCCGTCTTTTGGCTGAAGTGGCTGTACGGGCTCACTTCTACGCTCAAGCGATCGTTTAACCCTACCCCTCCACGTGTATATGGACTGGCGCCCATCTTCTGGATCACGAGCCAGGAAGTGTTATTGGCATAGGGTTGTGCCCGCAAAGCAGGTGCCTAGCCTCAATAGTTACAATTATTGTAGCGTGTGCTACGCAATCACGATAGAACAATTTGATGCATGAATGACATGGCAAGATGCAGATAAGAGTGCGTACAGTTAATTAAAAGTAAACGTGACATATCAGCATGAATGAAAGCATGTAAAAAGTGTCGGATCTAGTTTCGTTGTCAAACTAGATCAATATGGTCGTCTAGGCGACTATCATTTCACCGCCTAGTCTCTTTTACACAATTTTACAGATTGGCCTAAAACATGGCCTAAATAATTACTGGCAAGTATCACTTGCCTATTTCCGGTGATATTGGTTGTCGTGGGTTCGCCTCGACGAGCGTTACGCTATAGAACGACTAGTTCTCTGTTTTGGTTAAACAAGTTAACGAATTAGGTCCATTGCAAGATAAGCACAAAAATTAAGTTAATCCCTAAATTAGGTTCGTCAGATCTTATTGGGTTATCTAGCTAGGGTGAGGCCTATATGTGTTATAACATCCTTTTATTAACATGATATTGTCCTAACTTAACTACTAACATGCTGAAATTTAAGAGACATTAATAACTAATATTAACAATTAATCAATATTAACTAGGCTAATTGCATGGTTAAAACATGGTATTAAATAGCACATCTACTAAGTTTGACTAAGAGATAAAAACAACATGTTAGAACTTAATATAAAACCCAAACTAATATCAATTTTAATACTAACCAAAACTTAACCTTACTTATTATTAGATAAAATGACATGGTTAAAATTATTAATAAGTCTACCTACAAGTTTGACCATATGTACAAAGTTACATGGTTATAACTTACTAGCAGTAACTTAGGGGTAACAACCTACTTGTAATAATATCTCTTTCTCTACCCCTCTTTAATACTATCTTCTCCCTTTCATTAAAACTCTATCTTCTTACTCTCTTTCCCTGTCTCCCTGCTATTCATGTTTCTTCTTCCAGTTTCTTTTTTTTTTTCATATGGCAGCAAGAATGAAAGGACGCAAGGGAAAGAGTTCGGATCTTACAGCGCAAGGGGAGGAGAAAAAGTCGACGATCGGCGGCTTGAGGGCGTTTTCCGGGCGGCGGCGGGCTCACGGCTGGGCGGCGGCCGGCGCACGGGGCGTGGGGGGGCGGCGCCTGTTGGCCGGCGGCGGCGATGGGCGGATTCCGGCGGGTGGGCGGGCTTCAGGGCGGCGCAGCGAGGGCTGAAGGCGAGGGGGTCGGCCAAGGTAGGAGGAGGAAGAAGAATAGAAAGGATATGAGGGTTTGTAGGGTTTTAAATCTGAAATTATTTCAGATTTGGGTTTTTGTTTATCCCCCCTCTTTGTTTGAATCTGAAATAGAACTGTTATAAAATAAGTTATTACGCAATACAGACATCACCCAAGCCAGTGAACCCGATGCTATTAGACGAACCTAATTCGGGCATTATTTTTAATATTGCACGTATTTCACAATAAAATCTAACCCAGATATATGTTTAACCAAAACAGAGAACCGGAAGTATCGACACGTAGTACACGTCCAGACGAACCTACGACAACCGATATCAGCGGAAACAGGCAAGTGATACTTGCCAGTAATTATTTAGGCCATGTTTTAGGCCAATCTGTAAAATTGTGTAAAAGAGACTAGGCGGTGAAATGATAGTCGCCTAGACGACCATATTGATCTAGTTTGACAACGAAACTAGATCCGACACTTTTTACATGCTTTCATTCATGCTGATATGTCACGTTTACTTTTAATTAACTGTACGCACTCTTATCTGCATCTTGCCATGTCATTCATGCATCAAATTGTTCTATCGTGATTGCGTAGCACACGCTACAATAATTGTAACTATTGAGGCTAGGCACCTGCTTTGCGGGCACAACCCTATGCCAATAACACTTCCTGGCTCGTGATCCAGAAGATGGGCGCCAGTCCATATACACGTGGAGGGGTAGGGTTAAACGATCGCTTGAGCGTAGAAGTGAGCCCGTACAGCCATTTCAGCCAAAAGACGGAAACTCTGTGCACAAAGTGATAAATCAGTGATTCGTGAATCGTGAAATAGTGAATTGTAGCTTTTTGCTACACCGTGTTTGATTATTATTATCTTGTTCATTTAATTATTGCATTCTTTTAATGTCATGCTATATCATCATGTTAGAACTACTAGTTGCATTATTTTATTTGTATCCTTGCACGAAAGTCCTCCGCCTTTCTTGGGAGACTTTTGCTGACATGTGCCCTTTTCTCTTTGGGTGTCACATGTCAGACGTTGAGACAGAGCAAATAGCAGAAGACGAGCAGTTCGGAGACGCTGAGTTTGAGGTCCCTACTGAGACCGAGTTCGAGGACACCGGTGACCAGTCCTAGTCTCACCTAGAGACTCCTTTAGTTGTTGCTACTTTTATAGTTGCTGTTAGATTTCGGTGCGTAGCACCTATCTCTCGTTGTTTTGTTGGGCCATGCTTTAGGCTTATTGTTCAGACTTGTACTTTTGTGACTATTCTGCGATGTTGTAATAATTATTGGATGTTGTTGGTGGATGTTCTTTAATCTGCTTTATTATTATTGTTGTTTCGTCGCAATGCAAGGACCTGCTACTTTTCGAAATTTTTACAGACGCTTATCAGACTGCAGCTTCACGGCTCCACGTCTGAGCGGACCTCCTCACGTCTCGCCTTCCATATTAGGGAAGTGGACTGGTGGACCTGCATAGCTAAGACCTGCATGGGCCACCACTAAAACCTGTCACGCCCCACTTCCCTAATATGGAAGGCGAGACGTGAGGAGGTCCGCTCAGACGTGGAGCCGTGAAGCTGCAGTCTGATAAGCGTCTGTAAAAATTTCGAAAAGTAGCAGGTCCTTGCATTGCGACGAAACAACAATAATAATAAAGCAGATTAAAGAACATCCACCAACAACATCCAATAATTATTACAACATCGCAGAATAGTCACAAAAGTACAAGTCTGAACAATAAGCCTAAAGCATGGCCCAACAAAACAACGAGAGATAGGTGCTACGCACCGAAATCTAACAGCAACTATAAAAGTAGCAACAACTAAAGGAGTCTCTAGGTGAGACTAGGACTGGTCACCGGTGTCCTCGAACTCGGTCTCAGTAGGGACCTCAAACTCAGCGTCTCCGAACTGCTCGTCTTCTGCTATTTGCTCTGTCTCAACGTCTGACATGTGACACCCAAAGAGAAAAGGGCACATGTCAGCAAAAGTCTCCCAAGAAAGGCGGAGGACTTTCGTGCAAGGATACAAATAAAATAATGCAACTAGTAGTTCTAACATGATGATATAGCATGACATTAAAAGAATGCAATAATTAAATGAACAAGATAATAATAATCAAACACGGTGTAGCAAAAAGCTACAATTCACTATTTCACGATTCACGAATCACTGATTTATCACTTTGTGCACAGAGTTTCCGTCTTTTGGCTGAAGTGGCTGTACGGGCTCACTTCTACGCTCAAGCGATCGTTTAACCCTACCCCTCCACGTGTATATGGACTGGCGCCCATCTTCTGGATCACGAGCCAGGAAGTGTTATTGGCATAGGGTTGTGCCCGCAAAGCAGGTGCCTAGCCTCAATAGTTACAATTATTGTAGCGTGTGCTACGCAATCACGATAGAACAATTTGATGCATGAATGACATGGCAAGATGCAGATAAGAGTGCGTACAGTTAATTAAAAGTAAACGTGACATATCAGCATGAATGAAAGCATGTAAAAAGTGTCGGATCTAGTTTCGTTGTCAAACTAGATCAATATGGTCGTCTAGGCGACTATCATTTCACCGCCTAGTCTCTTTTACACAATTTTACAGATTGGCCTAAAACATGGCCTAAATAATTACTGGCAAGTATCACTTGCCTATTTCCGGTGATATTGGTTGTCGTGGGTTCGCCTCGACGAGCGTTACGCTATAGAACGACTAGTTCTCTGTTTTGGTTAAACAAGTTAACGAATTAGGTCCATTGCAAGATAAGCACAAAAATTAAGTTAATCCCTAAATTAGGTTCGTCAGATCTTATTGGGTTATCTAGCTAGGGTGAGGCCTATATGTGTTATAACATCCTTTTATTAACATGATATTGTCCTAACTTAACTACTAACATGCTGAAATTTAAGAGACATTAATAACTAATATTAACAATTAATCAATATTAACTAGGCTAATTGCATGGTTAAAACATGGTATTAAATAGCACATCTACTAAGTTTGACTAAGAGATAAAAACAACATGTTAGAACTTAATATAAAACCCAAACTAATATCAATTTTAATACTAACCAAAACTTAACCTTACTTATTATTAGATAAAATGACATGGTTAAAATTATTAATAAGTCTACCTACAAGTTTGACCATATGTACAAAGTTACATGGTTATAACTTACTAGCAGTAACTTAGGGGTAACAACCTACTTGTAATAATATCTCTTTCTCTACCCCTCTTTAATACTATCTTCTCCCTTTCATTAAAACTCTATCTTCTTACTCTCTTTCCCTGTCTCCCTGCTCTTCATGTTTCTTCTTCCAGTTTCTTTTTTTTTTCATATGGCAGCAAGAATGAAAGGACGCAAGGGAAAGAGTTCGGATCTTACAGCGCAAGGGGAGGAGAAAAAGTCGACGATCGGCGGCTTGAGGGCGTTTTCCGGGCGGCGGCGGGCTCACGGCTGGGCGGCGGCCGGCGCACGGGGCGTGGGGGGGCGGCTCCTGTTGGCCGGCGGCGGCGATGGGCGGATTCCGGCGGGTGGGCGGGCTTCAGGGCGGCGCAGCGAGGGCTGAAGGCGAGGGGGTCGGCCAAGGTAGGAGGAGGAAGAAGAAGAGAAAGGATATGAGGGTTTGTAGGGTTTTAAATCTGAAATTATTTCAGATTTGGGTTTTTGTTTATCCCCCCTCTTTGTTTGAATCTGAAATAGAAATTGGATTTCAGATTTTCGAGTTTGGGGATTTGATTTGTTTTTGGGATGAATTTGTTTGTAAGGAGATGGGTTTTGATTTTGGTTATGATCTGAAGAAGAAGATGAAAATAATAAGGGTTTGTTTCTGAATTGATTTTCCTTTGGTTTGTTTTCTAATTTTGGATCTGAATTTGTTTGGGAATTGGGTTTGTGTTGCTGGTTGATCTTGATGATGGTGGGGAATGGTGGATGAAGGGGTGATGATGGTGGTGTTGTAAATTTGTTTGGAGGGATTTGTTGCAGGAGATTTGCAGGGATGAAGACGATGGATAGCCTTAAGAAGAAGTTAGCAGGGAACCGGATTTCCAATTCGTCAACAGAATTTAATTTGGTTAGGTTAAGGATTAGGATGGTTTTAATGGGTGTTTGTTGACTTAAGAGGAGAAGATGCATCTGGCTACGAACGTGATACACTTCCTCTCTTCGTTTTTTTTAAAAGGAAATTTACACGTGAAGGAATGATTATTAAGATAAATTAATTAAATAAGTTACCAAACGTGATTAGAAAAATAATTAAAGTAATTAAGTTTTTTAGTTAATCTGGATGATCAATTAATGACGATACGGTAAAAATAAAAAAACAGTGACGCGCTCGCGTCGACACGTACGGACGAAACGTTAACTGGTTGACAGAAGTAAAATACTGGTACGGCACAATCAAAAACTCGCCTGAAAATACTGGCCGTTACAGTCTTCAGGCCATTTTTATTGAGTCATTCAATTATTGTGTGGATATAGAATCATACTCTAGGGGAAACAATTACGTGGGTACGAATTTTATAATTTCTCACTTATCTATTAAGCCACGACTTCGGGCGCACGCTTAAAAAATAAGGTTAGATTCAAGAATCATACCTTGTAAAGTGAGATTACTCAAAAGAGTTTGGCGGTGTTATGACAACTGCTGGTGTCAATATTGGTTTATACAGACCGTAGATCTGAGAGATCTATTTACCGCGAAATGCGTATTTCTAAAAGAAATCGCATAAATGTTTTTCGTATAAGCCATCGTACTTGTTAATTTTTATTAGTGTGAAAGGGTGTTGACTTTTGATTTGATTTTGAACTTCAGGTTCATTTTGGTTTTGAACTCCAGGTTCATTTTGTCAACTAGGATATGATGTTAAACTTTTTGAAATCATTATTGGTTTGTTGTCAAAAAAAGTCGTCATATCATGAGCACATCATACATATAATATAAATCTAGTAAACTAAAAAGTTGTGCTCAATTAACCAAAATTGAAACAAGTATGATGTATACACATGCTATTTATATGCTGCAGGCATTTAAATAATCTCATCGCAGACATACAGTTTTGCTACATGCATTAAACTATGTCATAGTGATTTTAGCATGCTAAATAAAAATGTACATCACAAAATCATTAAATATGCGGCAGGCATATAAATTTCTACACATGCATTTAATCATCACAGAAATTTTATAATTGAAATGAAAATTTTTCGTTTAATAATTATTGGACAACTGGGCAACGTCATACACCGTTAGGTTAGTTAAATAACAGCAGAGCGGTCGCAGGATCTTCCTAATTATTAAACGTGTAATAATCAAATTATCCAAGAAAAAATTGCGATGATTTATAAAGCATTAATCAGATTATAACGAATGAAAATCGAATTTAAATCTGAAAATCGTTTGAAAATAGTGAATTTTCGGGTGAAACCCTAGTTAGGGTTTTAGGTCGCGCGGATTACCGCTTCAGGCGGCTAGGGTTTCCGGATATGAGCGCGCACCGGGGGCCCGATATGAGCGGCTGCCGGGGGGGTTGGGGGCCCGCCGCTGCGCGGCGGCGGGGGGGGGGGCGGGGGGGGGGGGGGGATGGGGGATGGCCGCCGCTGCGGGCGGCGGGGGTGGTTCCCGCCGCTGCAGGCGGCGGGTCGAGCCCGCCGTCGCAGCGGCTGGTTGGCCCGTCGTTGCAGCGGCGGGGTGGGGGGAGGTGGCCGCCGCTTCGGGCGGGGGGCGGGGGGTTTTCGCGCGAGTTTTGGGGGGGATTCGGGTTTCGGCGAGAAGGTCCCCATAGGGTTTCATGGTTTTTGGTGATAAAAATCCAATTTTTAGTAGAAAAAAGTGTTTTTTTGATCTCCAAAAAATTGTTTTTTATTGTAAAAGGTTGATTTTTAGCAATAAAAACGATGAGAATTTCATTGATTGATCCAGGAAATTGGATCTCAACATATGCGCAAATGAAATTTTAGATCTAGAGTTTTAGGGTTACCTCTAGATCCTACCCGCCGGAGCTAGCGACGTTCGTGAAGGAAGCCCGTTCGCGTCGCGTTCGTCCGTCGGCAGGGGTTTGGCTTAGCTTCGAGCGTGCTGGTAACGTGTTGTAAACCATGGCGGTTACGGAATCCCGTAGCCCTGTATTTATAGTAATATGGTTACATAATGGGTGGATACCCACTAACGGGTTGGGCCTCCAAAGCCCGTTTATAACATTTATAAGGTTGTCATCAAAATTAAAATTGTTTACTTTTCTTTACACTCGTCATCTTTTCATCCTCCGACTCCATAACTCCTGTCGTCGTCCTCTTCTTCGCCGCCGCCTCTGTTGATGCCATCGCCCCTCGGCTTCCACCGCCACCTCATTCGTCGATATCTCATCTTTCCTTCCGTTCACCCATTCAGCCCTCCATGCAGACGCTGACTCAGCGGGCGCATTGTTTTTTTCCCCAAAATGTGACATGATCAAACGTATGGTAATACACCAGATGCCTGATTTTAATGGAACTTTATTTTTTAAAATCCTGCTAGAACCAAACGTCTGGTGATTAGGCATCATACGCTTGAACTCATAGAATGTCAATTTTGATATTTTTAAAATTAAAACCATATGGGTTGGGGGCATAGAGTGCATATGATAGTATCATTTATATATAAAAAAGAGAAAAATGTCAAAATAGTGAACTAAAACATGCACAAGGTATAAGAAATGAACTTAAAAAATGCAAGTCTCAACTGCCCTTTTAACGTCTGGTGATTAGGACCAGACGTCTGATTTAGGGGAAATAAACTCAAAAACATTTACGGATGGATTACCAGATGACTGACGTCGTGACACCAAACATCTGGTAATCCAGCCGTTGGAGGCTGATGTGGCAACCATCCAGCTGTTAAGTCATCCGTATGGAGAGTACATGTGACGTGACATAGATATAGCCCCTATTGATGCTGAATGGTTCAGCTCCACATTGGAAGTGCTCTTATGTAAAAATAGAGTTATTCTTTCGAAATTTTTAGCAAATTCTATAAACATACATGCAATTTGTAGGATGTGGCTCCATAACAAGAAATGATAACATGCTCAAATTCAAGAACTAAACGATGCATGAGGGGCACTTCAAGACTTTTTCTATATCAATAAGCAGATATACTTTTTGAGGGTGTCTAAATGCACCTCAAATCTGAGGTGCAACCCATCATTAATTTATAGTTTTAGGAAAAATCAATCATTTCAATTTGTCTACAAGACCTTCTCTTTCATGTTTTTTTTGCAAAAAATGAAAAGTAATGATTGGATGCACCTCTAACCCTGAGGTGCATTTAGTCCTTCTCTACGTTTTTTTGAGACGAGTCTGTAAACGGATGATTGACTTTTGACCCCCACTCGAAATATTGCAACAATATGTGCCCAATTTGCTCTCTTTATTTGCGTGCCAAAAACAGACTCAGAGTTAGGCGTGGGACCCGGCCATGGAGCCATGTGGGCCACGCCACGATACATGTGATGTGAGTCAGCATCACCCAAATGCATTCATGGTGTAGTCGCAAGTGGGAGGCTTTGTTCACATCCACAAGAATTTTAAATAGATTTTTAAAAAAATGCTCTAAATTAAAGACAGAGTAATTGCAGGCTTACAACATGGGAAGCCAATTGAAGCGTTAATTGGCCGCAAGCAGGTCTAAATTATATCACCCATTGAAATTTTCATTAAATATGTTGATACATTATTTATATTTGTACCCCTTCAAACGAGAGAATAACTCTACGGAAACACGCATGAAATCCAAGTGCATGCCGTGCTCTCTGCATGATAGAGGCCGTGTGTGAGTGTGTGTGTGCTGAGAAACAAGAGATCATAATTTAATTTATTGGCAATGAAATAATCACAAGCTCTTCCTTTTGTTGTTGTTGTTGTTGAATTGGTATAATTATTACACCAACCGCTCACCCTCCCACTGCCATCTATCATGATACCTGCCCAGTTGCTTGTAGTTAATAAAAATTAAAGCATATGAGATGTATGATGCATGGGTGCATAAATTATTGGCCTCACTGGTTTGTTCATTTGAAATTGTCATGCTTGATGAATTCAGACTGTATAAACTCGGTTGAACCTGGGCCTGGATTTGGATCAAAACTACATCTTTGTCATTTAGCTAGCCTGCAAGGCTGCAATTGAATGGAAACCGTTGACTAAAGTGAGAGATTTAAAAAATTCGTCCATGTGTGGATTTTGATGGAGGAGGGGGTCAATGGATATGCTCTTGTATTTTTTTTTTGCCATTTGCTCTTTAAAGTATTACAGTATAGATTTGAAGTAGACTTTTGTAAGCTTTGACTAGACTTTGGCAGTGATATTAGACCTAATTTTTTGTGCCACAAATCAGGCCGCCCATAGGTAGCAGTATGAGCCGTGCCGTGTTGGATAAGGGCATGCCTAGGCCCGATCCAAATATAATTCTTGCCTTATTTTTTAGTACAGGCATGACTCTGGTAGGTAATAAGGGATCCATGGCCCTTATTTGTCAGGTCGGCCCATTACGCCGTAGGCCTGCCCAAGCCCACTTCCAACCATGGGCATCGTTTTTTCTTAATAAAAATACGTGGGCCCCTAATTCGTCCTATAGCTACTCAGTGTTGCAACGAAATATTATTAGATCCTCAAAACCTCCCTCTCCGTTGCCCAACTCTCACGTGCTTCTAGGGCTGTTGACGAACGAGCTTGAACGAGCTTGAACAGGGAGCTTGGTTTTGTTCATGAACAAAATCCATGTTCAAGCTCTGTTCGTTTACTAATCGAGCTCTAAAAACCTGTTCAAGCTTGTTTGTTAAGCTTACCGAACAAACATAAACGAACGTAAACAAACATTTACCGAGCTTATTCACGAGGAGTCATCGAACGTCTTGTTCATTAACAAGACTTATCGAGCTTGTTCGTGAACATGTTCAGAACACATAATCAATCTTGTTCATGAACAGATTTTCAAACAAACGAACGAACGTCAATTTTTTAATCAGGAATTAATAATAATATTTAACCATGATTGCCAATGACTAAATCAATTAAATAAAAGGATTAAATATTTCCAGGACAAAAACAAACAAATCCAGCATAATAGCTCAATAAATCTCATTACAAGCATCCATTTCAATCATAGTAAAAAATATAGTATTTGTCTAAATACAATACAATGTAACGAGCTTGTTGACGAACACTTAACGAGCTTGTTCATGAACATCACTTAACGAGATTGTTCGCGAACACTTAACGAGCTTATTCATGAACATAAATGAACGAACACAGTTATGTTCAAGCTCTGTTCGTTTACTAACCGAGCTCTAAAAATCTGTTCAAGCTTGTTCATTAAGCTTCCCGAACGAACATAAACGAACATGTACCGAGCTTGTTCACGAGTAGTTTGTCGAACGTTCTGTTCGTCAACAGCCCTATACAGGCATGACTATGGTAGGTAATAAGGGTTCCATGGCCCGTATATGTCAGGTCGGCCCATTACGCCGTAGGCCTGCCCAAGCCCACTTCCAACCATGGGCATCGTTTTTTCTTAATAAAAACTCGTGGGCCCCTAATTCGTCCTATAGCTACTCAGTGTTACAACGAAATATTATTAGATCCTCAAAACCTCCCTCTCCGTTGCCCAACTCTCACGTGCTTCACTGCGTCCTTCGTCCTCGACTCTGCGTCCGAACAGCGGCCCCCATCGTCGCCTGCAGACTTATTCATCTTCCCAACTCCATGAATCTTATCACGGCTTCTTCTACATTTAGATCTCATCATCGTCGATCCGTCGTCGTCGTCGCTCCTCAAAACCCTTCGCGGATCTCCGAGCTCTCGAAGAAACCGCTTGGCCTTGAGATCGCTGAGACGACGGACGAGGGCCATGATCCCATCCATCAGCTCCCTCTCCAGCTCCTCCTCGATCTCTCTCCCTAACTCTTCCCTCAATCGCATCTCTTCGCGACTCATAACAATATTGAATCCATCGTCGGAGGGCGGGTCGTTGCTCGCCACGCTCGACTGCCGCTCGTCGGCCGCAGCAGCGTAGGCCGAGTTCGACCAGATCACGATTGGTGGGGTCGAGTGTCGTCTGTGGTTGATGGGGTTTCTCTCGGCGAGGTTTTGATTGTTGTTGTTTCTCTTCATGCTGCCTGAATGGATCAAGGTTTTTAAAGAAGCAGGGTTTGCAGTATGTGTGTATATAAACTGTGGAGGTGGGTCCATGGATCCGCCGGCGGTGATCAACGACAAGATTATGCATGTAAGCGGCGTTATGTGCTGTTGCCGCGTGGGAGAGTGCCTGGCCGGTTCGTAATTATTGGCTATTAATATCAAACGAGACTGGGATTAGACACTGTTTAATTAATTAACCTTAGAACGCTTAAGTGGCCAGCCGGTATTTATGCTTAATGACAATCAACCTGTCAATTGCTAGGGATTCTTGGCTCCTGGATGAGTTAACTGTAACTAATTATATAATTTCGTTTTACTTTTCTCGTTTTTTTTGTATTTCCTTCTCATTTTATTTTTTTTTATTTTATTTTATAAGCCAAGACACTTAGAATGATTCCAATGGGACTGAATATGGGGCTTAATGCTGGGCTTAATCCTAGACGGACGGATTGTTCGGGGAAAAAATGGAGAGAGATGGCTAAACAATGGCTTAAAATTTTAAGCCCATAGTCAATACCTCTTTAAGCCGCTAGTAACTCTTTAAGCAGTTGACTCAACAACCGCCCCCTTTTCTCCAAAAACTTAATGGATGAAACGTCTGGTTGATACCTATCAGACGCCTGATTTTGACGGGGTCATATATTTTTAAAACTCTTCCATTACCTGACATGTGGTTACTAGGCACCAAACACCTAACCAACTGCAGATTATGCGCCTGTTGGGTAACTGCGAGGCGTCTGATCTACATTAGATTTGTAAAAAAAAAATTAGGCGGTTGGATTACCAGACGTTTGTTGGGGTTACAGCAGTCGTCTGGTAAGCCATAGGCGGCGGCTGACGGGGCAACCATTAATCAACCCTTGATTTAGCCCTTCATTGGGAGGGCACATGCGCTGAATCTAACGTCAGCACCAGTTGGGATTGAATTGTTCAGCCCTCCATATGAAGTGCTCTTATGGACTATACATTCTATGAACTGCACGGACGTAAAATTTAGGATTCAATAGTTTAAGAATGTCTTGACAAATTTACTCAATAAATTTGTGCGCGAGAGAATGTTTCAGTCGGGCAGGAAAAAGGAAAAGAGAGGTAAGGAGTGAGAATAACAAATTGATTACTTGTTTAGTTGTCACATATAAGAGGCCCAAAAAGCGCGTTAGGAAGCCCATTGGGCATAAGAATTCTGTCATCCGAAGAAATCTTAATGCAGCCCAAATGGGCCCGTGCGTTTTTTACGATGTCCGAGTCCCAGAGGAAACAAATGGTCTTGCCTGATTGTAGGCTATGAACGTCTCATGGGCCAAGACCAACTATTCTGCAAAATTGGGCCAATTTTTTGCAATAATAAACATTGATGCACATTGCAGTACTAATTAAGTGGACTGTATAAGAGCAATTAGGTCCGTGAGCATAGTAATTCCTTATTAGTGAACAGCACATATAGATCTGGTGATCTGAGATCCAAGTATTCTGATGTTAAAGCCTGAGTTGTCAATTTCAATAGGCTCCACGTCCTCCTTTTGTTGGAGGTCATGAAACAGAGTCTCTCAATCAGCACTGTGTCGGGAAATTTTTAAAAAACAATAGCATAGTAACCCACGTTTATCGTACAACGATTTAGGTTTGCAGCTAGTGAAAGTTGCATAAAGCCTGCTGGTGGCTGTGTTTTCCTCTCACATGGTGCAATTTGCTCGCCCACTGGCCCACAAATGGCCAGCAATTCGGCCATCAAGATCCTACAGCCTCTTGCAATATAAACTACAGCTCCCTTCGTACACAAAAAGGCACGAGCGGATCCCAATCCAAGCATCGATCATGTGACAAAATTAAACAAAGAGATCCCTTTTCGTTTCTCACACGCGCATTGATCTGCAGCTCTTGCACACACACGTGTTTGATCATTAATTCTTCACGCGTTCGCATGCACGAGCTCTGCGTTTTCTGATCTTTAGTTTAATGGTCCAAACCCTCATGCAGCTCGTAGTTGTAAAGGCCTCCGTCTCTCTCTCTCTTTCTCTTTGATCCTTGGAAAGGAAGAGGAAGTGGAGCTCTCGTTTTCTTGATCCCACCGTCTCTCGTCCAGCGCTCTTCATTGGCTCTCGCATGCATGCGAACATGCAAGCCTTCGGAAAGGCAAAAAAAAAAAAAGGTTGTGAGATTCCAGGTTATAAAAACCTGATTGATTTATGTCACGTGTATGATTCAGCATATATTACAGCTTCCCTGATGTTGACACTTCTTTCCCCTATCAAGGTGGATCCTCGAATAATTCTAACTTATTGCGTTGTTGTTCGAATCTGATCCGATATCCATATTGGGTATGCTAATTGCGTTGGAATATAATGAATATTATTTGAATTCTGACATCATGCAAATTCGATACTGCATAGAAACTAATTAGTGTTATGAATAGGACACATTGGGCCTATTGGGTATCCACCCACATGAGTACCCATTATGAATATTATATAAAGGAGGCTAGGGGTTTCCTAGCCTCAACCCTTCTCCAAATCTGTTTCTCGTTCATAACACGTTATCAGCACGATCACGCTCGTAAGAGGAGACGGCGGCTCGCGGGGAAGGAGATCCATCAATCGCTCAGATTCAAGAAGATCGTAATTTTCTCAACGGGGAGCGAAAAAGGCATCCTTCACCAACCGTCGCCTAGATTCCTCGTCGAATCTAGAGGTAAAAATCCAAACTTTTTAGATCTAAACTTGCTCTTCTCATTAGATCTGCATGTTTTAGGATCAAAAAGTTTTTAAACTCGGTGAAATTTAACTTTTTTAATAGATCTGCATGTTTAAAACAATAAAAACTTGTTTTTTAGCGATCAAAATTGTTGAAAACCCCGATTTTTACCCCCGACTTTGATCCAAAAACCCGCACGCCCGTAGGGCGGAACGGCGGCGCGCCTCTAGCGCCGCCGGCGGAAAACGTACGCCGTGGCCTGCAGGCCGCGGCCCTGCGCCGCGGCCTGAAGCCGCGGCGGCCGCGGCCAGTTGCCGCGGCGGCCGCGACCCGCAGCCGCGGCCCGTCGCCGCCACGGCGGCCACGTCTGTAACGGCCTGTATTTTCCAAAAATATTTAAATTAAGTATTTAAAGTAACCTCAATTTTAATTGTATTTTATAATGGTTTGTTAGGAGTTTTAACTGATTTCAAAAATTTCCTATAAAAATATTTTGAAGTACCCGACTAGTTATGGAGTATTTTAGTAAAATCGGATTTCGTCAAATACCTCTAAAAGATCTGATAAAAATTCATTTTCAGATATTGCAGTTTTGGGTCAATGAATTTATTTTCTATACAAACGTTTTCAAAACGACTTCGAACTTCTGCAGTAGCATCCTATGATCATTTAGGGCTTCCGACATTAATTTCGTAATTTTCTGATATCGTTTCAATAGAGAACCCGCAAACCCGCTTTCTAAATGTTTTGGCCAAAAACTAGTATTTCCGTAGCTCAAACCCTGAAACGGTCTTCGTATTCGCCATCCTCGCGATGATACGATCCCGTGGGTATATTTTAGTAATTTTTCGGACACGTTTACTAGTAGGGGCATTTTCGTAATTTCGTATTTGTATTTTCACTAATGACTTTCACTAATTGGGTTTTACCTATTCTTAATTACCTATTTAACCCTAATTATTTAACCTACCCGGATTACCTACCTCACCCATTTCCCTCAGCTAACCCCCGCATCCCTCATCTACCCTATTTCTTACCCTATATAGTAAACCTCACCCCTCTCACTTTCACCCACAGCAAGTCACACACTCTCTCCCCCGTTTGAGATACACAGGCCATTCGAAAGAACCCCTCCCCTTTAAATTTCTCCCGCTCACCGTATCTCTCTCTCTTCCCTCTCGTTTTCTCTCTCCCCTCCGGCGGCCTCGACTGCTGCCCGCCGCCGTCAGCTCCGCCACCACCCTCCTCTCGGCCTCGAGCACAACCCAACTCGCCGCTGCTCCCACAAGCTCCGACGCCGGCCTCCTCCTCCGCCCAAGCGTCCTCCGACGTCGTCGCCACTGCTCCGGCGAAGCGCCCCCCAGCACCGCCCCGCTGCCGCTATCACTGCCTCTCACCGCCTCCGACCGCCGCCGTGGAGCCACCGCCTGTCAACCTCCTCGCCGCCGTTAGCCGCTGCTCCGCCCCGACGCTGCCGCAGCACCCCCGAGGCCGTCGCCCCACCGCCCCGCAGCCACGTGTCCGACGAAGCCCCCGCCCCGGTCGTTGCATGCTGAGAACGACGGCGTGCGTAAGTAACTTCGCGATGGCAAACTTGTAAATACGCGGTAAAACGTATTTTCGTATTATTTTCGTATTTTAAATTATTTAATAATATGTGTTTATGGTTTTAAATCCATAAGTAATTATATAGAGCCTAGAAAAATGAGTGACTAGCTCCAGAAAATCAGAAATGACATTCTGGACCCAATGGCGCTAGTTTCATCTCAATCCGATGCTTAGTTTTTCCATAATTAATTTTTAACCCTAAAAGTTATATACGTGATTTTCATTCAAAAATGTGTAACTTGTTATTTTCACGTACAATAAATTGTGAGAAAAATATATGTTATATAACTCTCCGAGACGGTCGTTTTGACACCTCATTTGCAACTTTCCGATGTAGATTGCATCCAGAATAAATTCCTGAATAAATACGTCACTAATTGAAAAATAGATTTTAAATTGTTTTTGAGTTTTTAAAAAATCCTAAAAATTACTATAAGCCTCAGAAAAATATTCCCTCTTGCAGTAAAACTATTTTTATCATATATAGGCTGAATAAAAATTTAGAACATTTTTCGACAACGTTTCAACCAGTTTTAAAAATCAAAACGATCGAGTTTAATAAATAGAAAATAGGGTGTGCTTTAACCGATTGTTTCTTGTGATTGCAGGTACCAATCTTCGTGCATCAGCTCTTCCAGCTCCAACCTCGTCTTGTCACGACGAGCTCTAAAATTGTAAGTCACGACAGATTCTAAGTTTAGAAAACTAGTCTACTGTGCTTATATGAACCCGTTAACACTCCTATAGCCTCGAACGGCTATTTGACTTGAACCAAACTAGAGAACTAAAATGAAAGTAATCTACCAAAGATTACTTTGCCAACTTTCAACTTGGGTAAATTGTGTGCTAGCCACACTACCACGTGCTCAAAGCACGGAAGTAACAACTTTTGGTGTTGGACTTGTCTTTATCCTACTTGCTGGTTTTTAATGAGGAAGTCAACCAGTTAACCTGGTGTGACTAACATGTTGGAAACAGCAGTCTAGCCTATGTTTGATGATAACAAACCCTACTGAACTGTTCTAATATGTTTGTTGAGTGTGTCACAGGTCCCTATAGTCATGATTGCTCAGGTTACACATGAACGTACTCAAGTACGTTGAAATACGGAGCTGAAACTTCATTTGGAATTACACAAGCTGCTCAAACAAGAGAGTATAGCTATGAAACTCTACCCTAGAGTTAAACATAGGCTATAAACATCATGGAAATTTTCTCAGGATTTATGGAGATTGTTTGAAGTCAAAATACGGGGAAATACGAGAAAATACAGAGTATACAAAGAAGAAACTTTTTCTACAAGTGGAGAAATGAGGTGAAACAATTCTCACATGTCAATATGAAGCTCTGGGATTTTTGAGAATTTTTTCAGAATTTTTGGGATTTATCTGATGCCAAAATACGGTGGAATACGTCAGAAATACACTGAAAAATCGACATACGGTACTGTTCATACGACGGCTGCCGACATACCGACTTTGCGGACAGCAAATTTAACACGGGTTTGACCCACGAGCCGCCTCGTGGCGGATCCCTTGGAACAGTAACCAAACCCGTTAAGCTCAATCCTATATAAACCCATGTACACTCTTCACATTTTCATCAATAACTTGAGTTCTAGAGATCCAAATTGAGCACCGTTTGCGGCGTTGCGACCGTGACTTCATCCCCGACGCAGTGCCAGCAAGTTGAGCAGCTAGTTCCTCCTGTGCAGCAAATGAGATCATTTTGAGTGAGGAACTTCTACCGACTACTTCCACGGGGACAGCGACTACTTCTTCTACAGACATCCGATCATCATTCCGTAAGAAGCGTTGCGAAGCTACTGATGTGCTGAAAGAAGACAACCAGAGAGATCTTCACAAATGAGCTTTCTAAACTCTTGATCTTATTTATTTGTGAAGTTATTAATGTTTTGATCAGCATTTCTGTAATATAATTTCTTCCGCTATTTGGGACTTTGGGAACCAAACTTGTTGGGGCAAGTTGGGTTGGGGAGTGATACTTGTATGTTTCTTTTTGGCTTTGGTGAGCTTGAGTTGGTCTGACAGGTTGGTGTTGGGGCACCAATCTAAGGGAGATTGTAACTTCTAAAAGAAACAGTATAAGTGATTGCTCATTGGGGTGGACGTAGGTCATGGGGACCGAACCACGTTAAATTCTGTGTCTTCTGTGATTGCTTTGATTGTCTGATTCCTAAACTGCATGTTGTAAACTAGGCTTAAATTTTTATCTTGCGATAATTTGGTCAAAGGCCTATTCACCCCCCCTCTAGGCCTTATTTAGATCCTACAAGTGGTATCAGAGCACCAGGCCTGGCCATTTGAGTCTAGTTCATAATGAATACATATGATTCAGCATTTGCTGAAGGACAGTCTACAGTTAGACCACCCAAATTTAATGGGACTGATTTTGCTTACTGGAAAGCTAGGATGAAAATTTTCTTAGTCTCTTCAGATCTTGAAATTTGGAAAATTGTTGCTAAAGGCTATCACCCACCTACAATCAAAATTGAAGATATTGATGTACCAAAACCAGAAGATAAATGGGATGATAACGATAACAAACTTTATGCTCTGAATGGTAAAGATATGAATGCAATTATCTGTGCACTTGACAGAACTGAGTTTAACCGTATATCTCATTGTCTTACTGCGCAGGAAATCTGGAACACTCTCGAAGTCACTCACGAAGGAACCTCTCAGGTGAAGGAGTCCAGATTAGCGCTGCTGAGCTCAGAGTACGATGGTTTCCACATGCTACCAGGAGAATCCATCAAGGACATGTACACTCGCTTCACCGACATCGTATACAACTCAAAAGCCTTGGGAAAGTCTTACGACAGCATCGACCTCATTCGGAAAATCCTAAGAGCGCTTCCTAGTTCCTTCCGACCTAAAGTGACGGCCATCCAAGAAGCTAGAGATCTCACTAAGCTGAAGCTGGATGATCTGATTGGGAATCTGTTATCCCATGAGCTGGAACTCAAAACCGTCGAGACAAGAGAGAAAGGTGAGGCTAAACCTTTAAAGACCATCGCTCTCAAAGCCGAAGAAAGCGACAAAGAAGATCTCGACGAGGAACATGCACTGATGGTCAGAGGATTCCGACGCTTCATCAGAACTCCTGCCGGAAAATCTGAAATGGCAAAAAGGTTCAATCGTTTTAATAAATTTAATCCTTTGAATTCCTCGTCTGAACAGAATACTACTAAAAGTGTTCAATGTTTCAACTGCAAGAAATTTGGACATTTCATGAAAAATTGTCCAACAAAGAACGCGTCATCCGAAGCCAAAGGGAAATCATTTGCGGTAACATGGGATGATGACGATGAAGACGAACCACAAGACGAGGTAGCGCAATCATCACTTTGCCTAATAGGTGAAAGCGACACGAACAAGGTAAGAGATGAATTTTCTTTACCAGAATTAATGAACATTTGTGAAAACATGAATTCAGAAATTACTTCTCTTGAATCCTCTATAGAAAATTATAAAGAAATGAATTTCCAACTACAGCAGGAAAATTATAATGTTTTGCAAAATGAAATAAAATTGAAAAATGAAATTGCATCGCTCAAAATTACCATTGAAAAACTCAAAGGAAAGTCTAGTATTACTGAAGCTATACCTTGTCAGACTTGTGCTTCATTAAAGCTAGAAATTAAGAATGGTAATGAAAAGATTGTTGGCCTAAATAAAAGAATAGAAACTCTCGCTAAAAATGAAGATAATGTTAGAAAGAGTTTTATAAATAAAAGTGTCATGCTTGTAAATGAAAACATCTTTTTGAAATCCAAAGTCTCTGATTTAGAACTGAGTATCAGAAAATTTGGTGTAGGAAGGAAATCACTAGACATCATTCTTGGATACCAGTCAATCAAAAACGATAAACAAGGACTAGGATTTGGAAATGTTTATAATGAAAACATGATAAAGAAAAATCATTACATCAAGAAAAAGAAACGGAACGCCAAATGTTATACATGTGGTTCTTTTGAGCATTTATATAGAAATTGTCGTTATAAGAACCAAACCATGAAGTTCAAACAAGTATGGGTTCCGAAAGGTACTATGACTAACCATTGTGGACCTATTTGGCTACCCAGGTCACACATACCTTGTTCTTCTTATGTGTAGGGACTCAGCGTGGCTAAGGAACAACTGTGTGAGTGGTATTTGGATTCAGGCTGCTCAAGACACATGACAGGGAACAGCGACAAGTTTCTTAGCCTCGTGAAGCAAGAAGGAGGAAGTGTTACATTAGGGGACAACGGCAAGTGCAAGGTAATGGGTAAAGGTATTGTTGGCAACAATACTTTTAAAATTTCTGACGTCCTCTGGGTTGAAAATCTCAAACACAACCTCATCTCCATAAGCCAACTCTGTGACAAAGGTATGAAAGTACTTTTTGATGAGAAAATTTGTAAAATTTATGACTCGGTCACAGGTAATACCCTCTTCATAGCCAATAGGAAAAATAATGTTTATACAATAATGATTGAAGAAATGACAATTGCTAAATGTTTGATTGGCAGGGAGGAGGAGGCTATACTATGGCACCGGAGACTATCACATGCCAGCATGAAGTTGCTACATAAGCTGGAGAATAAAAACCTAGTCCGAGGCTTGCCACATCAACAGTACGAGAATGGTAAGTTGTGTGTTGCATGCACAAAAGGTAAGCAAACTAGATCCACTTTTACAGGAATTCGGGAAGTTACCACTTCACGAGTCCTAGAATTGATTCATATGGATTTGTTTGGGCCTACCGATGTTGCTAGCCTCAATGGAAAGAGATTTTGTTTTGTTTTGATCGATGATTTTTCTAGATATACATGGGTTTACTTCTTAGCCAAGAAATCGGATTCCTTTGAAAATTTCCAAAATTTTTGTAATCAAGTTTCAAATGAGAAAAATCTTTCAATTATGAAAATTAGAAGTGATCACGGTGGTGAATTTGAAAACTCTGTTTTTGAAAACTTCTGTTTGGAAAAAGGGATCTTACATGAATTTTCTTCTCCTAGAACACCTCAACAAAACGGAGTGGTCGAAAGAAAGAATCGAACTTTAAAAGAGATGGCAAGAAGCATGCTTAATGATTATTCTCTTCCTATGTATTTTTGGGCCGAAGCAGTGAATACAGCCTGCTATGTCTGCAACAGGGTTATGCTTAGACCTTTAATGAACAAAACATCCTATGAACTGTGGCATGGCAAGACTCCTAACATTTCATATTTCAGAGTATTTGGATGCAGGTGTTTCATTTTAAACACAGGAGATCAGCTGGGAACATTTGAATCCAAATCAGACGAAGGAGTGTTCGTAGGATATTCATCAAGGAGCAAAGCATACAGGATCTACAATAAACGAACCTTAACTGTTGTTGAGTCAATTAATGTGAAATTTGATGAAGCTGAAATAGATCCTTTAAATTGCAGGGAAACTGAAGCTGGAGATGCAGACAGGGAAACTACAGAGCCTGAAAACATAGCTGAACCATCTGAAGGACAAAAGGAAGCTGAACCAGAAGTACCACAAGGAAATAGACTGGAAAGAGGAGAGCTCAGGTTCAATCCACATCATCCACCTGAGCTGATCATGGGGACTCCTACGGAAGGTATACGCACTCGATCCACTTTCAATAACTTGTGTGCCTTATGCATTCATGGTGACCTCATTTCTGAAATTGAACCTAAGAACGTTGAAATCGCTTTAACTGATGAAAGTTGGGTTATGGCCATGCATGATGAGATTAATCAGTTTGATAGAAATAATGTTTGGACATTAGTGCCCCGACCTAATAATTACCCAATTGTTGGCACTAAATGGATTTTCAAAAACAAACTTGATGAATCTGGAAATGTAATCAAAAATAAGGCAAGATTAGTGGCCAAAGGATATAACCAGATTGAGGGAATTGATTGTGATGAAACTTTTGCACCCGTTGCTAGATTAGAAGCCATTAGAATTTTGCTGGCTTTTGCAAGTTTTAAAGGTTTTAAATTGAAGCAAATGGATGTAAAAAGTGCATTTTTAAATGGTTATTTGAAAGAAGATGTTTTTGTTGAACAACCCCCTTGTTTTGAAAGTCATAGTTTTCCAAATCACGTTTACAAGTTGCAAAAGGCTTTGTATGGTCTGAAGCAAGCTCCCAGAGCTTGGTACGACCGTCTCAGTTCATATCTTTTGGAAAATAACTTTAAAAAGGGTAGTGCAGACAACACTTTGTTTATCTTGCATGAACAAGATCATTTTCTTATTGTTCAGATTTATGTGGACGATATTATTTACGGTGCTACTAATGATCTTTTATGCCAAAAGTTTGAAAAGGTTATGCAGGATCAATTTGAGATGAGTCTGGTTGGAGAGTTGAAATACTTTTTGGGCTTTCAAGTAAGACAAACTGGAGATGGCATATATGTTTCCCAAACCAAGTACATAAAAGAACTGTTGAAGAAATTTGGGATGGAAAATGCAAAGCCAATGCGAACTCCAATGAGTCCGACGACGAAGCTTGAAAAGGATGACAAAGGTATAAATGTGGACCAAAAGCTTTATCGAGGTATGATTGGGTCCTTACTCTATTTAACTGCATCTAGACCAGACATCATGTTTTCTGTCTGTTTGTGTGCACGATTTCAAGCCTATCCAAAAGAATCACATTTGATAGCCATTAAGAGGATTTTTCGATATCTTATTCACACTCCTACACTTGGACTATGGTATCCCTCTTGTGGTAATCTTAATTTGGTTGGCTATGCTGATGCTGATTATGCTGGTAGTATGATTGATAGAAAGAGCACTAGTGGAACATGTTTTATGCTAGGATATTCATTGGTTTCTTGGTCTAGTCGTAAGCAGAACAGTGTTGCTTTGTCCACTACTGAAGCTGAGTATATTGCCCTTGGCAGTTGCTGTGCCCAAGTACTTTGGATGATGCAAACCCTGTCTGACTACGGCTTGGATCTTAGAAAAGTTCCATTACGATGTGATAGTAAGAGTGCTATAGATCTTTCTAACAATCCCGTTCATCACTCTCGGACAAAACACATAGATGTAAGACATCATTTTCTTAGAGATCATTTGGCAAAAGAGGATGTATCCATTGAATATATTTCTACTGATTCTCAGTTGGCAGATATCTTTACAAAACCTTTGTCAGAAGATCGTTTTTGTCGTCTACGTCTAGAACTGGGCATTATTGATTATATTTAGAGTGAAAATATTATTTGGTGTGCTTTTATTGTTTTTGTGTGGTGTGCTACAAAAGGAAAAATAAGAAAAAATGAAAAAGAAAAATAAAAAAAAAAGGAAAAAGAAAAATATAAACAGAAAGGGAAAGTGAATTGTCTATCTCCTCCTTTTGCATTTTTCATCAGAAACAGCTTTAAATGCAAAACATATGTCTTATGGATTTTGAATATTATATTCTTAACAATGCTTGCATTCAAAGACTACATGCTTAATTAGGTCATATTCATTAATGAGTAACTAACGTTTTTCATCTTCCAATCACACTTACACAGATCAAAATGTTTTTGATATGGATTTGAAATATTGAATAAGAAAAGTGGTTGTTGGTGGACTAATTTATGTTTTAATGGGATATGATGTTTCAAGGCATGGGTAAAAAGAAAAGCTCTCATAAAAATATACGTGTATAAAAGAATAGCAAGACGAGTGTCTTCAAAATATATACACAGAGCTTCGTATGAAAAATGGATACGATTCATGTCCTTGATACTACCCTTGGACATCCAACTTATGCTATAAATGTCATTTTTAGCGTTGGTGTTAAGTCCGTCAAGCACTGCCATTTCACATTTAAAAATCCTTCTCGGTCATGTTTGGAATTGGTAACTTGAACTCATATTACATGAGAAGGGGAAACTCAATCCTTGATGTTCATATATTCAGTGGAAAAGATGGTTATGACAGGCTGTATTCCTTATTACCTCTCCATATGTACTAAACATTTGATCATCACACTTGAGCACGGAGATGAATTATGGTAGTTATGACTTAGTGCTTATTGCTTATTTATTCATTGTGGTCATCGATGTCTTGCCTGTTTGTTTTGCTTTATAATGTTCAATTTTCCACTCCTCATATGCTATTTCATATATTTTTTTGATGAAAACAAAGGGGGAGAGAAATATTAAGATTGGGGGAGTATGTCGATAGGGGGAGCATGTCAATAGGGGGAGCATATCATTTTGCCATTCATGCTCATATTCATGACTCACACACTCACACACTTCACCCATTTTTGATGTAATCTTAATGTCTGGTTTGTTCTCATCAAAAGGGGGAGATTGTTGGAAACATCAGTCTAGCCTATGTTTGATGATAACAAACCCTACTGAACTGTTCTAATATGTTTGTTGAGTGTGTCACAGGTCCATATAGTCATGATTGCTCAGGTTACACATGAACGTAGTCAAGTACGTTGAAATACGGAGCTGAAACTTCATTTGGAATTACACAAGCTGCTCAAACAAGAGAGTATAGCTATGAAACTCTACCCTAGAGTTAAACATAGGCTATAAACATCATGGAAATTTTCTCAGGATTTATGGAGATTGTTTGAAGTCAAAATACGGGGAAATACGAGAAAATACAGAGTATACAAAGAAGAAACTTTTTCTACAAGTGGAGAAATGAGGTGAAACAATTCTCACATGTCAATATGAAGCTCTGGGATTTTTGAGAATTTTTTCAGAATTTTTGGGATTTATCTGATGCCAAAATACGGTGGAATACGTCAGAAATACACTGAAAAATCGACATACGGTACTGTTCATACGACGGCTGCCGACATACCGACTTTGCGGACAGCAAATTTAACACGGGTTTGACCCACGAGCCGCCTCGTGGCGGATCCCTTGGAACAGTAACCAAACCCGTTAAGCTCAATCCTATATAAACCCATGTACACTCTTCACATTTTCATCAATAACTTGAGTTCTAGAGATCCAAATTGAGCACCGTTTGCGGCGTTGCGACCGTGACTTCATCCCCGACGCAGTGCCAGCAAGTTGAGCAGCTAGTTCCTCCTGTGCAGCAAATGAGATCATTTTGAGTGAGGAACTTCTACCGACTACTTCCACGGGGACAGCGACTACTTCTTCTACAGACATCCGATCATCATTCCGTAAGAAGCGTTGCGAAGCTACTGATGTGCTGAAAGAAGACAACCAGAGAGATCTTCACAAATGAGCTTTCTAAACTCTTGATCTTATTTATTTGTGAAGTTATTAATGTTTTGATCAGCATTTCTGTAATATAATTTCTTCCGCTATTTGGGACTCTGGGAACCAAACTTGTTGGGGCAAGTTGGGTTGGGGAGTGATACTTGTATGTTTCTTTTTGGTTTTGGTGAGCTTGAGTTGGTCTGACAGGTTGGTGTTGGGGCACCAATCTAAGGGAGATTGTAACTTCTAAAAGAAACAGTATAAGTGATTGCTCATTGGGGTGGACGTAGGTCATGGGGACCGAACCACGTTAAATTCTGTGTCTTCTGTGATTGCTTTGATTGTCTGATTCCTAAACTGCATGTTGTAAACTAGGCTTAAATTTTTATCTTGCGATAATTTGGTCAAAGGCCTATTCACCCCCCCCTCTAGGCCTTATTTAGATCCTACATAACATGCGGAACATCGTGTGGAATATCATGTGTGGAACATCCTGTGGAACAATCCTGTCTAGAACTTGTAATTGACACGTCACTGGGGTATTGGGGTAACTCATAGTTTGCGAGAGTACGGGAGTGACTAGAGTTCGATCTACATGTCAAGCTGCCTGAGTTTCGGCCTCCTGTCTAGCTGCCTGAGTTTCGGCAAACCATCCTGCTGCCTGGGTACCGGCATTCGTCTGGGTAGCACCCAGGCAAGAGATGAACTGAACGGTCACATATTGTACTCTTCGACTTGAGTCACGTAGTTCTAGTGTAACTTGCACAGTTACTTTCTTTACAATACTTGCACTTTACTTTCCTTACCAGTACAGTTACCATGCTTGCCTCACTTTACTTGCCAGTACAGTCACCTTTACTTTACGCATTCCATGCACGTTACTTTCTACACTTGTACAGACACTGCACCGTACTTTACTTTACTTTCACTTTGGTCTGCTTTGTCATACTTGTACAGTACCTCTCTTTCTTTATTTAGAATTGTTGTGACTTACCTACGGTTCCATCTCCATGGCACCGCAGACGACGTACATATGGAGGCAGATGCTCTTGAGCTAATAGCGCCAGACTTCGACCATGAGACCGCAGCTTCCAGAGCTATTTCAGTTGTGTACTTTCTTTCTTTCATGTATCATGGTTGGAACAATTTGTACGGTACGGATTGTAATAATTGGACACTATTTGGGTATTTTTGTACATCTCTGCATCGTGGCTATTTTGACTTCACTGGTTAACTGCAGAACCTGCTCAATTATCAAATAAGTAACGGGCCCCCGAGAGCGGGTCGTTACAAGTTTGGTGGCCCTACGCAGGTCCTCGCTAACTATCTCGTGAACATTATAGCAAGATCAGGATGTATAATATAAGATACTCAAATTGAACTCTCGAGTACGGGATGCCTCGAGTGTTCACCTGTATTGGATATACGGGTGAAGTGTCCTTAATACCATCTTCACTAGGTCTTCCTTGATCCTCATCACTTCCTTTGAACTCTTAACCCTTGCTTTGGAACTCGTGTTCTATTCTTGATTATACCCTCCTTAGTAACCACTTTTGCTAACCGTTATAGTTATTGGTTGAACTATCTACCCACTTTATCACCTTTTCCTTCAGTTGATGATGGCACGCATATAAATGATAATCTTCCTTCAATGGACCATGATACTGGTCAATGTGCTTGGCTAAAGTCTGTTGGATCAACCTAGCTAGACTGGTCATAAGTGATCCTGGCTTAGTCACTTCCCTGGCCGTGTCCGCTGGACCGCAAGGACGTGAATCATGATTATGTGATGTCATCGATCTTTTTCACTATCAACCTTCCTTTAAGCTTGATGAACTTTCACCTCCTTAGAGTCTTTCTAGTTTGCTTGGACCCTAGCTACGTTTATTTTAAGGAGGGTAGCGTTCGAGTTTTCGATCATCAGAAGTTCGGATTCCTCAACTGAAGCAGATCGAAGGACGTTCAGAAGTATTCGAGGATGATGCTAGAGATTTTGAAACGAGCCAAACCCGACTGCAAGTATAGGCTGTTACGTCTTTGAGCTCGTGTTTCTCTTCTAGACCTTACTTTCATCTTGTACCCATTTCTCTATGAGTTAAACCTCCTTTTTCACCTATCATCACCCCTTATTATAGCCCTTGTCCTCTTCCTCGTCTCGAGCCCCGTTCCCGCCGAACCCTACCCTACCTAACCCCGACTTCGGTGCCCCCTTCCCCTCTTTTTTCTTTTTAACCCTCATCTCCTTCCTCCGCAAGCCTCCTCGTGGCTTCCCTCAGACATCACCCCCCTCCTCCTCCCGGCCTCTCTTCCAAGCGAGCTCGATCGGACCACGCATCGCCACTCCGATCTCCGATCTCCGATCCGCCAGCCTCACCCGAAGATCCGCCAGCTTCCTCTTCGCTCCATCCCGTAGGCCCTAGCTCCCCGCCATGGATCGCCAGCCAGTCGCAGCACTCGCCGCCGTGGATCGCCAGCCGCCGATGGCCCGCCAACGACCTTGGGGTTTGTTGGGCGTAGTAGCAACCCTCGTCGCCACCATCGCTACCGCTGCGTGGCTGAGATCTTGGGAAGCCGTGATCCTTGGGCTTCTCTTGAGCTCTCTGCCTTGGGTCTCACCTAGGATGAGATCCCGTCTAGGCTTCCTCTTGCGTCTACTCCTTTTGGTTTGCGGAAAAGTGTGTTTTTGGTTATTTACTTGTTGGGTGATGTTGGGTGTTGCGAATGTCAAGTATTGGTATACGGAAGGAATGATGGCAATAGTTACTGGTATGATATTGGCCATGTGTGTTGAAGTTGGATGTAGGCCTTGTGCTTGGCTCTGGATGAGAGCATGGATCCTGCCTTATTGTGTGATAGTATGGAGATTGACAGAAGAAATGCTGGCAGTGAGTCCTGACTTAGAGTGTTGGCCTTGTACTTACCTTTGGGCGGTGATTTGGACGTTAGCATGTGGTTGGGCATTATGGAAATTGATGGTGTTGGTACCCGTGGATTAGTCGATACGTGCTATATTATGAGCGACATCTTTGATTAAGACCCAGTAGCACGAATAAACCTTATGTTCTTCCATTTTATGTGGTTTAAATAGCTTGCAACTGGCTTATCACCTTATGTCCCAAGTTCGTTCGGATGTCATCATCATCAGAACTATCTTTTTCATGTAGTGCCATTATCTCGTATTTTGGCTATTTGATAAATCGGAAGCAGCTATGGTGATAATATATATTAGTCACATCCCTTATTTTCTTATCACATTTCATGTTATTTACAACCTGATTTACAAAGATTACTATCTTTTCTATCATTTATTTGCTTAAGCTTCTTTATAATATCAATTATTTATTTCAAAAGAGATTTTTAAATTCCGAGGACGGAATTATTTTTAAGGGGGGTAGAATGTAACGGCCTGTATTTTCCAAAAATATTTAAATTAAGTATTTAAAGTAACCTTAATTTTAATTGTATTTTATAATGGTTTGTTAGGAGTTTTAACTGATTTCAAAAATTTCCTATAAAAATATTTTGAAGTACCCGACTAGTTATGGAGTATTTTAGTAAAATCGGATTTCGTCAAATACCTCTAAAAGATCTGATAAAAATTCATTTTCAGATATTGCAGTTTTGGGTCAATGAATTTATTTTCTATACAAACGTTTTCAAAACGACTTCAAACTTCTGCAGTAGCATCCTATGATCATTTAGGGCTTCCCACATTAATTTCGTAATTTTCTGATATCGTTTCAATAGAGAACCCGCAAACCCGCTTTCTAAATGTTTTGGCCAAAAACTAGTATTTGCGTAGCTCAAACCCTGAAACGGTCTTCGTATTCGCCATCCTCGCGACGATACGATCTCGTGGGTATATTTTCGTAATTTTTCGGACACGTTTACTAGTAGGGGCATTTTCGTAATTTCGTATTTGTATTTTCACTAATGACTTTCACTAATTGGGTTTTACCTATTCTTAATTACCTATTTAACCCTAATTATTTAACCTACCCGGATTACCTACCTCACCCATTTCCCTCAGCTAACCCCCGCATCCCTCATCTACCCTATTTCTTACCCTATATAGTAAACCTCACCCCTCTCACTTTCACCCACAGCAAGTCACACACACTCTCCCCCGTTTGAGATAAACAGGCCATTCGAAAGAACCCCTCCCCTTTAAATTTCTCCCGCTCACCGTATCTCTCTCTCTTCCCTCTCGTTTTCTCTCTCCCCTCCGGCGGCCTCGACTGCTGCCCGCCGCCGTCAGCTCCGCCACCACCCTCCTCTCGGCCTCGAGCACAACCCAACTCGCCGCTGCTCCCACAAGCTCCGACGCCGGCCTCCTCCTCCGCCCAAGCGTCCTCCGACGTCGTCGCCACTGCTCCGGCGAAGCGCCCCCCAGCACCGCCCCGCTGCCGCTATCACTGCCTCTCACCGCCTCCGACCGCCGCCGTGGAGCCACCGCCTGTCAACCTCCTCGCCGCCGTTAGCCGCTGCTCCGCCCCGACGCCGCCGCAGCACCCCCGAGGCCGTCGCCCCACCGCCCCGCAGCCACGTGTCCGACGAAGCCCCCGCCCCGGTCGTTGCATGCTGAGAACGACGGCGTGCGTAAGTAACTTCGCGATGGCAAACTTGTAAATACGCGGTAAAACGTATTTTCGTATTATTTTTGTATTTTAAATTATTTAATAATATGTGTTTATGGTTTTAAATCCATAAGTAATTATATAGAGCCTAGAAAAATGAGTGACTAGCTCCAGAAAATCAGAAATGACATTCTGGACCCAATGACGCTAGTTTCATCTCAATCCGATGCTTAGTTTTTCCATAATTAATTTTTAACCCTAAAAGTTATATACGTGATTTTCATTCAAAAATGTGTAACTTGTTATTTTCACGTACAATAAATTGTGAGAAAAATATATGTTATATAACTCTCCGAGACGGTCGTTTTGACACCTCATTTGCAACTTTCCGATGTAGATTGCATCCAGAATAAATTCCTGAATAAATACGTCACTAATTGAAAAATAGATTTTAAATTGTTTTTGAGTTTTTAAAAAATCCTAAAAATTACTATAAGCCTCAGAAAAATATTCCCTCTTGCAGTAAAACTATTTTTATCATATATAGGCTGTATAAAAATTTAGAACGTTTTTCGACAACGTTTCAACCAGTTTTAAAAATCAAAACGATCGAGTTTAATAAATAGAAAATAGGGTGTGCTTTAACCGATTGTTTCTTGTGATTGCAGGTACCAATCTTCGTGCACCAGCTCTTCCAGCTCCAACCTCGTCTTGTCACGACGAGCTCTAAAATTGTAAGTCACGACAGATTCTAAGTTTAGAAAACTAGTCTACTGTGCTTATATGAACCCGTTAACACTCCTATAGCCTCGAACGGCTATTTGACTTGAACCAAACTAGAGAACTAAAATGAAAGTAATCTACCAAAGATTACTTTGCCAACTTTCAACTTGGGTAAATTGTGTGCTAGCCACACTACCACGTGCTCAAAGCACGGAAGTAACAACTTTTGGTGTTGGACTTGTCTTTATCCTACTTGCTGGTTTTCAATGAGGAAGTCAACCAGTTAACCTGGTGTGACTAACATGCGGAACATCGTGTGGAATATCATGTGTGGAACATCCTGTGGAACAATCCTGTCTAGAACTTGTAATTGACACGTCACTGGGGTATTGGGGTAACTCATAGTTTGCGAGAGTACGGGAGTGACTAGAGTTCGATCTACATGTCAAGCTGCCTGAGTTTCGGCCTCCTGTCTAGCTGCCTGAGTTTCGGCAAACCATCCTGCTGCCTGGGTACCGGCATTCGTCTGGGTAGCACCCAGGCAAGAGATGAACTGAACGGTCACATATTGTACTCTCCGACTTGAGTCACGTAGTTCTAGTGTAACTTGCACAGTTACTTTCTTTACAATACTTGCACTTTACTTTCCTTACCAGTACAGTTACCATGCTTGCCTCACTTTACTTGCCAGTACAGTCACCTTTACTTTACGCATTCCATGCACGTTACTTTCTACACTTGTACAGACACTGCACCGTACTTTACTTTACTTTCACTTTGGTCTGCTTTGTCATACTTGTACAGTACCTCTCTTTCTTTATTTAGAATTGTTGTGACTTACCTACGGTTCCATCTCCATGGCACCGCAGACGACGTACATATGGAGGCAGATGCTCTTGAGCTAATAGCGCCAGACTTCGACCATGAGACCGCAGCTTCCAGAGCTATTTCAGTTGTGTACTTTCTTTCTTTCATGTATCATGGTTGGAACAATTTGTACGGTACGGATTGTAATAATTGGACACTATTTGGGTATTTTTGTACATCTCTGCATCGTGGCTATTTTGACTTCACTGGTTAACTGCAGAACCTGCTCAATTATCAAATAAGTAACGGGCCCCCGAGAGCGGGTCGTTACAACGTCCTACGTGGCCAGCCGTCGCGGCGACACGCCGCGGGCCCCCCTAGGGTTTCCTGAAACCCTAACCCTAACGGGCTATTTTTCGGGGGAGGCCCAATATTAACCCTAATGGGTTGTTTTCATGGCCCAAAAGGCCAGAAAATTAGCACATTCACATAAATTATTTTATTTATTTTTGGCCCTAAAAAGCCCAACATAGTTAAAAGAAATTTTGAAAGGGTTTAAAGCGGTAAAATAAAACATTAAAATATGGATCAAAAGGCAAAAAGGTTTCAAAAAAAAAGTTTTTGCACGTCGCACACAAATTTAAATTATTTTAAATGCCTGTGTTTTGATTATCTGCGTGGTTGTATGTCTCGTATATATTATCTGCGTGGATGTGCAATATTAGGCTATGTTTTTAGGGATCAGCCAGGTTTCCGACACCTTTTAATTTCCTGCATTTTTTCTTTCTTTTTGAGAGAAATTTGTAAGTGAGGAAATAAATGTAAAAAGAAGACCGAAGGACACCAAAAAGGAGCTGAAGGCGTACGCACAATGAAGATAGGGGCTTCTCTCAGAAGTTCCCAAGTTGTATTTTATTCTTTCATGCTATTTTGATGTAACTTCAGACTGTACTTCTTTTTATTTCGGTGTCGGCTGGCTGATCCCCATAGTCCTAAGTCATTTTCGTTTTCATTGCTTATGCATTAATTACGTGGATGTTAATTATTTTAATACTATGTTAATGTTGCAATGAAACTGTCAAAAAGCATGCTAAAATCACTTTAATATAGTTCAACGCCTATTGCTAGACTATATACCTGCGATAAGTTTTTATTAAAAAATGCCTGCAGCATATAAATAGCATGTGTACATCATACTTGTTTCATTTCAATTGAACATAATCTTTAGTTTAAAAAGCTTTACATTATATGTATGATGGGCTCATGATATGACGATATTTATGACAATAAGACAATAATGATTTCAAAAAGTTTAATATCATATCCACTTTGACAAAATGAACCTGAAGTTCAAAATCAAATCAAAAGTCAACACTCTCTCTCCCTAATAAAATAAATACGATGGAGGAGACACCTCTTTAACGCGTCGTGAAGGAGACACCTCTGGGAGAAATCAAATGATTATAGTACGTACGGGGTGAGTTTTGGACAAGAAAGAACACATTTTGTCGACAAATTCGCTCATATTTCATTTTGCCAGTTAAATATAAAATATCGTTTCCACAACTCTGCTTTGCCTGAAGCAAAGATAGAGATTAGGCCAAATTATAATAATGTGGAATAAGGCAATAATAAGGTGAGCTGGACTCACTTATGAAATATGAGGTGTTGGACCTGAAGTCCTGGTATCAAAAATGATATCAAATCCTGTGGGATAACTGAGTATTGAAGGAGAATTAAAATAAAATCGTTAGCTATAAGCATTTTAATTTGTTATAGTTCTTAGAGGTATAAATCGCTCAAACCAGGAAGTAATCAAGTAAGATGAGCTGAACTCACTTACAAGATGAATCTGATGCATCGACTGGTTTATGTCAAGGCGTAACCCAACGAATTGCAAAAAGAGGGAATTTTTGGTTGATATTGCTATTGGATGTGACAACATCACCGATATAAAATTTCTTCAACTGCATGTACAAAATTTTTTTCTTACTTTCCTTTCTTTTTGGGACACATATTAATAATATGATTAAAGGAAAGACAACCTAGACAAAGATCCTTAAAGGACTCATACTAAAAGGTTGTTGTTTGCACCTCTTAAAAACAGTATTGTTCTTAAGAGAGCAAATTAAAAGAATTGAGATTATTTTAATAACTCAAAATATTAACGGAGCTCCTGAAGAGAAATTACCGAAATATCTGTTAAAGCCTATCTATCAGATATGATATGATATGAAAGCCCTAGCTAGGCATAAATTCTAGGCTTACAGAACAACAATCATCCCAAAGATGAACTATTATCCTGGAAATGAACTATCATCCTGAAGATGACGTTAATTAATCATCCCGAAGATGTAAACTTCATACAATGATGATTGATGAAGAAACATTAATTTCATTCTCCACCAAATACACCTATTTGGTTGTATGGATATACATTAAAAGACCCATTTCCGTTAGCTGGAAGAGGGGAAGAATATATATGGTCCAGAAGTACCTTAAGTGTCTTTGGAACACTCTTCTACCTGGCCAACTGCATGCGTCTCTTTTTGAGCGTTAGCAGTATAGCTATTAGCCAGGTACAGTGCAGTGCCCCCAGCGCGCCACTGGACCAGAGATATGTAGCTTCTGCGCTATCTCCAAGGGTCGAGGAAAAATCCTCTATGTTAAATGTATTTGCATATGCAGGTTACAGATCATCGCGATGAATGGCATAAAAGGGACGTCCACCTCCTGAAGATCTACACAGAATCCTTCCAAGTCTACATCCTTCCACCATTCCGAGAAGCCCATCACCCAAGGAGCAGTTCAAGAACATACAATGCCAGGTCCTGAAGTACCTCGCAGACAATGACGATTAAGACGTGGAGCTGTCTACCAAGTTTGCTAGCGCTCCTTTAGTTTCAGCTAATGCCTTATATGAGTGAAACTTGTATAGATGAGTGATGCTTGTACTTTACTTTTGCTTTCGGAATGTTGCAGATGAGATGGATGTATAGACACATAGGAGATAAATGTATAGATATATAGGAGATCTGCAAGCCTGAAGCTTGATCAGATTAGGGGGAGTCAACTGTAGAGTTGTACTCTTTTTCCTTGGCTAGTGGTTTTTCCCACAGGGTTTTCCATAGTCAAGGTTTTAATGAGGCAACCACATTGACTCTGGATCCGGAAGTATCCACCCCTCGACACATCCCCAAATCAGGGGAAGTTATGGAGTGCTGTACTCTTTTCCCTTCGCTATCGGTTTTTCCCACAGGGTTTTCCATAGCTAAGGGTTTTTAACGAGGCAGTTACCCTTAACTTGGATCCAGAAGTATCCACCCTTTAAAATACTCAGTAGTACTAATGAATCATTCAGTATTCATAAAGTCGAGTATACCACGTTGGTTGGATAAGGGGAAGTGTTATGAATAGGACCCATTGGGCCTATTGGGTATCCACCCACATGAGTACCCATTATGAATACTATATAAAGGAGGCTAGGGGTTTCCTAGCCTCAACCCTTCTCCAAATCTGTTTCTCGTTCATAACAATCAGAAAAATAAAAGAAAAGCCAAAAAAAAAACCTAGTTCATAAAAACTGCAAGATTATTACGGTGATTTTGTTGTTGTTTTTATTTTTGGCTGCAAACATGCACTAAAAATTTTAGTTTTTTTCTTGACAAAGCTGAAGGGTATTTCAGTCAAAAAAAGAGGACTCGTGATAAACCGTGACTTTTTTTGTTAGTTTATGTCATAAAAAGCAACGTGACCGAAATGTTAAAGCTCAAGGGTTAAAGGGATAAACCACAGGTTACATGTGGGGGTACAGGCGGGATCTCGCTTGCTAACAATCATATTGCGGTTCTGGTTGCTTCTACGTGCGTTGGACCATGTGAATGTCCAACGCGATATGGACCGATCGATCAACATTTTTTGTGGGCCCCATCACCCATCTTTTGCTCTCCAAAGAAAAAGAGAAAAAAAGAAAAAAACAATGGATGGCTGAATCCGGTCTTAATGTGGGGCTCAATCCGACGTGGAGAGGGTTTTGGCAAAATTTTGGAGAGAGAGATGAACGTGAGCTGAATTTATTAAGCCCTTGTTTAGCCCAGCGTTCAGTCGTCTAATCAGATCGGTCGGCATCAGACATCTGATTCTTGTAAATCATTTGGTGCCTGTTGAGGTAGCCAATACTCAGCCGCAAATTCAGCCCTACATTGAGAGGAGGAAACAAGGCTAAAGCTGAAGTGGCACAAATACCATCCATCCCTTGCTGGGGCTGAACGGTTTAGCCCTCGATTGCTCCTACAATGATCCGAACCCGACCCCACCCCGACCAGACCCATTTGCCACCCTTAATCACATGTTTAAGACAGAGCCATAGCCTGTGGGACCACGGCCTGTTAAAAATGGAGAGAAAAAAGCCAGAAGAAACTTTGACCAGTGACCCACAATTTTTCTCTTTTTTTTGCAGAAGATTGAACGGACCGTCTTCATTCATTGTTCAATCAAAGGGTCAAACAATATGGAGGTCCATGGCTGCTTTCTTTCTCTCTTTCTTTTTTTGACCTCTTGTTGTAGGATTTGAATCATGCCTATCGTTTTGGTCCCGTGACCAGACAGTATTGGGACCATTTGATCTGAGTCGGCTTCTTTAAACCACTTCTGTGTCATTCAACCTTAATTTTTCTCTGTTTCGAAGTAAATTTTTTAATGACCTGTTCAATGATTTTACACCACAATGGTGTATTAACTCTGGTTACAGGTTTCCCCAATTTGTCCACCAGTTGTTTGTTGATATGACACACCGAGATTGGAGCTAAGAATATCAGAAAAGAAAAGGAACAAAAAGATCACGTTTTAGATATATTTGTTGTTGTATGAAATTATTGGATCCTTTTGCTCTAAATGATCTTGTCATAGACTCATAAATAAGTGAGGTTAGGCACTTGAAAAAGGAACCTCCCCTGTTTAGCAAATCAATCAGCATTGTTTCATCGCATATATTCATGTTCTAACTCCATTATATTTTCCTTTCTAGCACGAGGCCTAGGCTCCTAGCTCCCGTTTGGGATTCGGACTTAAAACTACGACGTCTTTAAAAATTTATTAATGTTCTCGATACATTTGCAGTCCAAAACTAATTCATGGGCACAGAAACGATTCTTTCTTGTTAAACTAGGCCACCCTTTTCCCCCCTCATGAATATCACATTTGAACAATGTGTTAGTTTTGTTATGATGCTAATGGGGAAAGGTTTCCTTATTGGGTGGATAGAAATGACTTGAATGGATGATGATACGTTCTTCTTTTGCTCAATCGGAATCATGCTTTTTTAGGCTAGTCTTTAGATCTTTATTATGCTTGTGGCATTTGAACTCTCTCGGATTTGCTATGATAATGGGCTTGAAAGCTTAGCTTGGACGTGTATACTAATGCTTTTGTCTTTTCGGTGGTGAGTCAGGATCATATTAACGCTCAATCATTCGATTTGGGTTGCAATCTTCTTCGAAGCATTGGCTTTTTGACATATGGCCCAGATTTTCTGTGGTGAAGGTATCATGCTTTCAGGTAAAAAAAAAAGTTTTCCACTAGAAGTAACTGAAGTCAATTTGTTCTCATCTTCTACTCATGATTGAAGTTTGATGCATGGCCTCAGCATTTCATGGACTCTGCCTATAATTCTATTATTATATAATGTATCCGACTGATCCCAAACATACAATTACAATGTTCTGCAAAACACCTGAAACCTCTATTGCATTTCTATTATCTGTTTATATTTGTCATGGCATGCTGGGAAGCATACGGTTCAACCTCGAAACATGGCCTGAGACCGGGCATTGTACACATGATTCTAGTATATAGGGCTTCTAAGATTTTTCAGACTAAAGAAGGGCCGGATATGGCACATTATTCATATGCATCAACTCTTTAGGAAAGCGATGAGTCGATTACTCGGCTTATTTCTGGACCACCTGGCTCTACACGTCGTTGAACCCAACAATCTGTGGTTCATACTGTTACAACAAAAGGCAACGTACTGCCGGTGGCCAGACAGTCACCGAGTTTGCTTCCAGGCTATTTCCATATTATTAGCATTTACGATGTATGAAAACGATAAGCGATGATTGAATTAGTTTAGATCTCTTTGTCATGACAGTCCATCGTTGTCTAGATTGCTGTCCGTTTAACTTGTTTTACAAGAGATACGCAAAGAGGGAGACTCTTGTATCACTTGGAAGATTTAGAATTCCGAGTGTTGCACCGTGACAAGGGGTTTCTTGGGGTGAATTCTTGGTAATGTTAAGTAGCATAGTCTCACATTCAGATAGTAATTGTCCGAGGGGGAAAAAGAAATGACTGGTGAAGGGGTTGATGGTTAGTTCTAGCTGGCTGAAACCCACACTGTCTACTGATGAACTAGATTCATTTGAAGTCATGTTTCTTGAACCACTATCAAGCGAGAACACTACTCTTGGGACAAACAATAACAGACTATTGATATGAGCTATTATTTTCTAACTCATAGTTAGCTGTTGTTGACAACGATGCTTTGGTTTCAAGTGTGGATGCTTGGTAATTTGGTAAGGCTGTCACGCATTGCAACTTCGTAACCTTAGGAATTCACAGCCATTGTCCTTGAATTACCAGGACCCGTAGAGAACTGTAAATCAAAGTTCTCTTTTTTCTCCAAGGTTGGTAGCAATCGCTGTCTCAGAGAGCAAGACGCTAAAGAAACATCTATTGACTGCCAGGCACCATTTTACATATTTTGCAGACCGCACATATTAAAATCGGGGGATGCTAGCAGCCAAATTAAGTCCAACCCCAATATTATACAAGTCTGATTTTGCTTCCGCTATCTAAAACTAAACACAGTGGATTTCCAAGCTACAAGGCCACAAGTCTAGGGAAGCCTGCCTTTGAACAAATTGGATTTGTTAGGATTCCCGAATTTTTCGGTCTCGTTTTCCTAACACTCAAGAGAGACTATAAGACCAGGGAAGGGTAATCGGTTATCTTTAGTTAGTTGAACTTTGAATTGGCAGAGGAGAGCACAGATTCTACTGACCGCTCTTTTAAGGGTACGAATTCTATCAGAACACATTCTGCATATGAGTATGTTAATTGCAATCACAAGAAAATGCCGTCACCTGTGACCACACCTCTCAAGCAAATGAGTCCAAGTTTCCAAGTCTCGGTAGAGCCTATCAGTGGGATGGATGATTGCAACATGATAATAAGAGTCTCGGTAGAGCCTATCAGTGTGATGGATGATTGCAACACGATATTTCATGGAAGAAGCCCTTGAGGAAAGCATTAACAAATGAACAAGAAAACTAAACAAAGTCACATACAGGAATATACATGAATTTTTCATAATAATTATAAAGCAAACAGAATGAAAGGATCCACAGTATCATTCTTTTCAAGACTGGAATGATGAAATTAACTAGTTATAGGAGATATCATAACCCTTTTGTTGAAAGCAACACAACTCACCTCAAATATTGTTTACTGCTCACCTTTGTAAAGCAAATGCCCTTATGCAGTGACCAGCACAATCATAAAAAAATTTGGCCACTTTATAAAAAGCTTTTTCTATCATTCCTATTGACTTTTTAGAACTTACCAAATTTGCTTCTGAAAGAAAGACCCTGGCCATCTTTGAAATCAATAAATACAGACTCACAGCCTCATCTCAGAAATAAGCCCCCCTTACTCTCCTTCTATCTCTGTGTGTTTGTGTGTGCGTGTGTTCTTGGTGTCTGCAGAGTTAACTGTTTGCCTCCCTTGAGTGCCATGGATGCCAAGAAGCCATATGCTGTTGTTTTGTTAATTCAGTTGATCTATACTGGATTATATGTGGTCTCCAAGGCTGCCCTGGATGAAGGGTTGAGCACATTCGTTTTCATATTCTATCGACAAGCAGCTGCGACCCTTTTGTTGGTGCCGCTTGCTATTATTTTCGAAAGGTATCGAAACCAGGGGCCTCCTTAGTTCTTCTTCTTCTTCTTCATCATCATCATTTCATTACTGTCAGAATCATGGATGATGATAGCTCTCATAGACCCATAGTTTTAATCTATATGTTCTCTTATATAATGCTATATTTTCTCTTTGTTTTCTTTGTTTTGTCAGAAAAACTTATATATTGATATTGCATCAACCACCACCACCACCACATCATCTTCATTTTCTTTTCATTCTCGGGTTCTTGCTCACTCATGTCATAAGTGCTACTGTCTCAGCATCTTGGATGGTGTATATTTTAATTGATTCTAGAAGCACTGACATATATTTATTCTTCTTCTTTGCAATATTTTAATTACACTGCTTACTAAAAATATCATCAATCTTTTCTATAATTGCTGAGTGCTAATAATTTCCATTGATTATTAGGAAAAGGGCTCCACCTCTAACAGTCCCCATATTGTTCAAGATGTTCATGCTTTCACTACTTGGGTATGAATTCGATTATTCTTGCAGCATTGTACCTTTTCATACTTTTTCGGGTTTGGGGGCACTGATTTCTTGGATATTGCAGGATTACATTTAGCTTGAATCTGTATAACGTTGGTTTGAGGTATACTTCTGCAACAGTGGCATCTGCGGTCACAAACTCTGTCCCAGTGATCACCTTCTTTTTGGCCCTTATATTGAGGTATAAACTTCGTATAGTATATCTATCTGATTTCTTGAGTTCAGGAAAAGTTCGAACAATATCTTAAAGTGAGATTTTATCAAAAAAGAATATGAAACTGAATAAATAAAACAGAATATGCTTGCATTCTGAACTTTCAGAAACTACATGATGGGGAACCAAATTAGAGTCAAATTCCTTCTATTTTTTATTTTATTTTATTTTATTTTATTTTTATAGAGTTTGAGTCTTTCAGTTATTAGAAAGTTTTAGTTATTTTTGAGAGTTTTTATTATTTTAGACTTCTAGTCAATTGGAAAATTTCCTCTTCAGCTGGCATAAAAAACATCACTTCCTATTTTTTTGACGATAGGATCCGTTCATTTTAACTTCATATTTTAAAATCCTAAGTCACCAAGTAAATCTAAGTGGTTTTACTCGTTCATCTAACCGTTGCAAAAAGTTCTATTGCTACAAAACAAACAAATTTGTAATGAGTGAATGAATAAGCAAAACCTTTTAAATTCACTTGATATTTGATAGTTTGGGTTTTAAAATATAAAGATCAAAATAAACGGATTTGATTGTCGAAAAATATAGGGGGTTGTGTTTTGATGCTAGCCAAGGAGCGATTTCCTCCGCGACTAACTGATGCCTAAATACATACATACATATATTAATATATGTAATATGTATGGCATATGAGAGATCTTTCTCATATACACTCACATGATATTATCTCCTTCACATTGATGGGTCGCATGTGTATACTTTTTGTCCCGCATGTACCATGTGGAGGAGAATGTATCACGTATGCATGTATATGAGAGATCTCTCATATGACATATGATACCCATTATTCTCATGTGTGTGTGTGTTTGTTTGTGTCGCATTGTTTGAATTAAAATCAGTACATTGATCTTATGTTCTTCCTTTTAGATGTTCACCAAAATGGACTAAATTACTTTAGTATATATATCCTTAGCATCCCTACCACTAGTTCTTGTCTTTTAAACTTTGGAGATAGATTTTCTATTCCATGCCTGTATTATTACAGTAATGTCAACTGCCTTCACTATATTGGGGCAAACAGTGAGAACATGATTGAAAGCATAGAACACACATGAAAGGCATAGTTACATTGTTGCGGGACATTCTTTTCGAGGATGCTAGTGCTCATTCTGAGGGAGAGACAAGGGAGTTCTCCACTTCCAACAGCGAAATGTGTTGTACCGTTAAAATGGGAAGAGAACTGCATGCATCCCACTCCATTAGCTTTTATTAACAGTTGACCCATTTCCCCTAACACATCCCATCACAGATAGTTCATCACATGGAGCACTTGAATTTGAATAGTAAAAAAATCAACAACCCTGCCACACGTACATGCTTGTCACTGAAAACGTACTGATCGCCAACCAATTGGCTTAGTGGTATTCGTCATCCCTTCATTGTGAGAGGTCACGGGTTCGATTTCTGCTTTCCGAGGTATCAAAAAAAAGAAAAAGAAAATGTCCTCATAGTCCAGTGTCTCCCAAAATGCTTCTTATCATCATATGTTTAGTTTCTCTTTGTGTAGATTTTCTCAGGCACATTGAATATCAAGGATTATTCCTAGTCGTAAATCAAGAAATGGGTTTTCATTCTTCTTTTTTTAAGTTTTACATTTTCCATGTATGGAGAGGCAAAGCCTTTATATATATATTTTAAGGTATGGACATGCAAAGTTTTTCTGTAGTATTTTCTAAATCAAATTACTGATTACAGGATGGAAACTGTAAAGCTAAAGAGCTTATCGGGCATAGCGAAGGTTCTAGGAGTGGCATTGTGCCTCTCAGGGATTATGACAATTGCCTTTTACACAGGGCCTCATCTAAACCCTTTGAACCATCATCACCTCTTTAGCCCTCAAGCAAGCCTCCACAATCAATCGCCTCATCATTCGAAGACATCGTGGATTAAGGGAACCTTTTTTATGATCACGTCCAATACAAGCTGGTCTCTTTGGCTTGTTTTGCAGGTAATTGTGCTGCCATCTATTTTCTTGGCTGGAAGACGCATTGCCTAACCAATAGCTTCTCATTTATCTTCTCTCTTTTTGTTTAGGGGATGCTGCTGAAGGAGTACTCTTCCAAGCTTCTCCTGACCACTTTCCAGTGTCTCTTCAGCACTATTCAGTCGTTTTTCGTCGCCTTGGCATTCGAGAGAGACATCTCAAGGTGGTACTTGAGTTTGAATATGGGTCTGATTGCAATTGCATATAGTGTAAGTAATCACATGCTTCTGCTTATTATTGTATTTTCTGAAAAATATGCCTTGTCATTTGTTCCTCAAGATCGTATTCAGAGCGCACTCTAATTAACGGTTATATTGCATGACAGGGTTTTGTTGTCACCGGCGTTACCTTCTACCTGCAAGCTTGGTGCATCGAAAAGAAGGGCCCCGTCTTTTTAGCCATGTCCACCCCGCTTGCATTTGTGTTCACCATGATCTGCTCTTCGTTTTTCTTGGGAGAGACGATTCATCTAGGAAGGCGAGTTCTGATCATTTTAAATAATTTGATCATGTTAGCAACCTTCATAAAAAGCTAGCTCAATCTCTAAACGAGATTTTTGGTTGCAGTGTATTAGGTGGCATTTTGATGGCTGGAGGCCTATACGGCGTCTTATGGGGAAAGAAAAAGGAGAGTGTGAAACGCGAACCCACAATTGAAGACGGTAAAGAATGCTACGAGGAGACTGACATTTCAACAGAAATTTCATCGCCATATCGCCCACATTGATCAAGCACGGTTATCGACATCCAGTTCTCATTACTATCTCAACAAAATGAGCATTTTCCAGACTTGAAGAGAGAGAGCATCCAGATTCTAAATCCTCAGAAAACTTCTGAACACGGTAGAAAGGTAGCAAGATTCGTCTCATGTAATGTGCAGAGCTTAAGATTTATGAATGTTCATAGCGTCCGGTTGAGGCTGCAGCATTTATTCGATGTGCTATTCGATTGGCAACAAAAATAAATGAAATTGGCGCAGTAAATTTGACAGAGTTTCAATACTTGATGGTATATTAATTTGTTTATTTTTGAATGTTTACCTATAATCAGATCATCAGAGTTAGCTTGATTTTCCCATGTACATATTACATCTGTATCGTTCTGTTGGATCCCAGTGCACCTCCCTAACTCTTATGCTAGGTACTCAATGCCACCTACGATACGCGGAAACGCGGAAACGGTGGCCAAACAATCCCAAGCCCGAATTCCACCGAGATGTCACCTAGGCACAAAACCAAACACCTCACGGGCACAAGAGAGAGTTGTCACCAACAACCAACTCCCTCGACGATCTTGCGATAGATAATGTAAGCACGCAAATATAATACGAAATTAAGAGCAACACAAAAGAGACGGAGATTTACCCTGGTTCGGTTGCGAACAACCTACGTACAACATCCAATGCACCCGGTTCCACTATCGATCAAGTAAGGTATACACCGACCCCATCTTCTTCTTTCTCCACATTGAGAGACAAGCTCCAAGCAACAAGACCTAACCCTAGATCTCTCACCAAGCTCACACACACTCTCGACCAAGTGGGAATCCTTGATAACAAAGCCTCTACAACACGTAGAGCTCCTCAAGGGACCAATCCCACACCAATGGAGATCACTCCTGGGTAATATAGCCCCAAACTAGGAAGCTACCCAAGGGACCCTAGATCTCAAATACGGAAGAAGAAACGAAGACACTCACCTTGGATGTCACACGAGAAGAAGCTCCCTAGCTTTCTTCACCTCCACTTTCAGATCCAAGTCTTCTTGGCTCTCACAAAAAAAAACAATGGCTGCCGAGCTTTTCTCAGCTCTCTGGAAATGTGAGAGTCTACAAAATGAGGGCTGCCCTCTGTTTTGCTTTTGTTGCTCTCAGTCGATCAACCAACGAATGGATTGGCTGCCCATCAAGAGCCACAAAAACCACATGGGTGGCCCCCCATGAAGACTGTACATATAATGATTTTTCAGCACACATTAAAAGCAACACTCTACCCTGCTGATAAATCCACACCCTCTCTTCAGCACAGCTCCAGCACCAACCTGCTCCTGTCGTGTATGAACTCACCTTGCCTTTACCATCGGACATGTGAACCTCTATCATGTGCATCGGAAATCGCGCCCTCTGGCGCCTCAATCCTCCGAGAGACATGCTAAGCTCAGAAGTCGTCTGAGCCTAGCCTCACGCATCTCCGCCTCGTTCATCGCCATGTCTGCGATGAAGTCATCTGTCTCTGAGGATAACCCTGCGAGCTCGGACTCCATGAACGAACCAAATGACACTGTGCCAGTGTCCAATGAGCCCTTTGTCAATCCATGAACATCCCTATCATCACCCCATGGGTCCACGAGCCACCCATGCTCGTCATGGCCATCATTTATGAGAAACACGCCGTCATCTCCACTGCTCTGTAGACTGACCCCAGCTGGGTCATATCGATACGCTGTCTGTATCTGCTCTGTCTGCTGATGTCTGTCATCAAGACTCGCCGTCCACCGGCTCTGCGTCTCAACTAACTGTGCCGACGACTCAAGACACGAATGTGCACACACCTGTGCCAAACTGTCCGTCGCACCAACATCTAGCCTCTGGAGATCGTCCTCACCTGCCATGCCCTGTGATGAACTCGCTGAAGGTGAGATATGAGCACACACTGAAGGAGCTCCTCTCGGCTCTACCTCCTCCATATATCGAGCGAGAACGCACTCGATACGTGGCCTCATAACTCTCAGCTCCATGTCCCTAGTGGCAACTCCACCTGGGACCACCATCGCAGTCTCTACACTGCCGTGGGAGTCTCCATGCTCCACCACGCTATAAGATTCCCTGCTCCTCTGCATCTCCACCGGTCTGGCCTCTGAAGTATCAGAAGATGCACCTGATAAATTACCCCTAGCCAAACGAGAGTCATATCGCCTGTGCCCATACTGTGAAGATTGCTCTACCATGCACAGCGAATGCTCTACCCTGATGTCAAGCTCCTCAGAAGACCTCTCTACCCTGAAGCTAAAGCTGCAAACCTCAACACACCGGTCCTCCTCAGAAGCAACCAACTCATGTGTGCTAGAAACGTGAGAGACCTCTGTCTCCTCACCCACTGCAACCTCTGGCATCGGTGCAGAAACCAACTGCCCTACTCCTCCGTAGATCGACGGCTCTACCTCGAAGCTAAAGCTGCACACCTCAGCATGCTGGGTCTCCTCAAGAGCATCCACAACATGCACGCTGGAACTGTGAGAGACCTCTGTCTCCTCACACACTGCAACTAACTGCATCGATACGACGACCGACTACAACGCCTCCTCGTAGACCGCTGTCCTCTGCACCTCCAACTGAACTGAATCTGGAGCTACATTGTGAGATGCCTCCTGATCACTGACACTGACCACATCGGATGAACTCTGCACCCTGTCTGTCTGCACATGTGTCTGATCATCTGCCTGAGTATGAATCTGAATCACCTCATCCTCTCTATGAACCGGGCTGTCCTCTGTTCTCTACACACCATCATGATTCTGCTCCGCACTAAGCACTGCAGACTCGTCAATCATGACTTGTCGTCTGACAATCACCTCGCGGGTACTAGGACACCATAACCTATACCCTCTCGCACCTCCACCAGCGTACCCGACTAGGACATAATCATGCATGCACTGTCCTACATCGCCATAGTCATCGTCCCTCTCGTGTGGCCACACAGGACATCCAAACGTACGCAAGTGCGAGAAGTCAACGACTCTGCCCGTCCATAACTCCTCGGGAATAGAACTACCTGCGGCTAGTGACGGTGTTCGGTTGATGAGGTATGTCGCAGTAGCAAGGGTCTCCGCCCATAATTCCCTAGGAAGGCCAGATGGTCTCAGTAGCCCCCCGTGTCTTCTCTACCAACATCCTGATCATGCTGTCTGCTACGCCACAGTGAGGGTCTCCATCAGAAATGGTGTATCGGCACGCGATCCTCTCTAACTTGCAAACATCCTGTATCTCTACGTCGTTGGTATGGATCTCTCCTACGGGTCTACCCATCCGGCTCTCGACTATGCTCCTCCATAGCCGCACCTTCTCATGGATCTCCTCCCGAGATCCCATGAGAGTAACCATGACTCTCCTCGAGAAGTCATCTATGAAGGCCGCGAAGTACCTCGCGCCTTCCAGGGAAGGATCTGGACATGGACCCCATACGCCGGCGTAGACGCACTCTAGGGGCTCCCTACTGTGTCTGACAGTTGTCCCAAACTGCACTTGCCTCTGTCGCTCTGCACCACAGTCACTGCAAGACTCAAGCCCACGATCACCTCCGAACACACTCCTCCTCTGAAGAATGTCAAGGCTCTGCTCATCAGCATGCCCCAATCTGAGATGCCACAGTCTCGCTGGATCTCCACTCTCGGACTCCTGTGATCTGCCAGTCTGGCCCACTACTGTGTGCCCATCGAGCGCATACAAGTTACCACGCTTCTTTCCCCTCATGACAATCAGGCATCCTAGGGAAATACGCAGTCGATCCTCCTCAATCACTGCCATGTAGCCCATCCCGATTAAAGCTCCTATCGATATCAGGCCGCTGCGAAGATCAGGAACATGTCTGACGCCAACAAACACACGGACGAGGCCATCGTGCATCCTGACTCTGACCGTGCCACTCCCAACCTGCTCACACACCATACCATTTCCCACGAGAATCCTCTCTCCAATGCATGGAATGTATGAGTCGAACGCACTCCGATCCGGAGTCATATGGAATGAACACCCCGAGTCTAATAACCACGAACATTGCGCTTCTCCCACGGAGTATGCCGCAAACACCGAGCAATCATCCTCGTCAGAAAACATCCTGTCTCGTGCTCCAACAAGAGTCGAACTCTGAACAACATCTTGTAGGAATATGATGCCCTCAAGGCCATTTATTCCTGTGTGAATAGCACAAACATCTTGTTCGAAATAACAGTAAGCTGTTTGGTAATAATTTATCTAAGTTATATTGTAATGTAGTTAACATTAGATATCAACTTAGGTAAAGTCCTGAGACTTTATGCAAGGTCAAACGGGTATCGAGATGAGTATCTCGATCATGGAGAAACGTTTGACCGTCTGTAGCATAAGTCTGAAATGGTTCGTGGTCGTAGATGTTTCGAGACAAGGATATCGAAACATCGGACAGACCATTGTGTCTTAGTCTTCACCGTTTAGCAGTGGCGATGATCTCATGATCGCTTGACTTGGCGAAGTCGAAGACGAGACGCAGGTGCTCATTAGAATGAGTTCACTGAACGATCCACTAGAGTTATCATATGGTTATATTGACCAATCTGTCAGTGATAACTCTGAGTGATGATAGGATAGTTGGTCTTTTGACTTGAGGTCATTTTTGACGGACCTGTGCGTGAACGGTGCCACTTAGATCAACTGACCTAGCTTCGAGGCAAGGCCTGTCGAAAGGTCTTTTGATTGGGTGTCACCTGAAACGTACGAGGCGAGTAATGACCAAGAGAGGATTCGTCTCTCCCGGTCAATGGGAGTTAGTGTCGTAGAGTTAGTTCGGTCTTTAGTAAAAACTCTGCGCAGAGTATGTTGGAAGAAGTCCAACATTTATTGACCAAAGATCGATAGAAACTAACCGGAGTCAAGTTATTGGGGTTGACAGTTTAACCGTACCCCAGACTTGATCTACACGACACAATTTAGACGAAGAGACTATAACTGCGGAATTCATCACGGAAACAGTCAGGTGGTCCCGACAATACTCATGTCAATGAGTTAACCACAGAATGATGATTCCTGAAGCAGGGACGGCAACCACTGCTCGTGGTCACTGCCGTATAGGGCTTCGAGCCCAACCTGTTGTAAGGGTCAGGCTGTAGGGTCTCACACAGAGTGCAACGCTTCGTCTAGTAATAGGTAGAAAATAGTTAGGGAGAATATTTGCATTTGATGCAAAAGAAGAGAGAATTGCATTTGATGCAATATGATAATTTAAGCTTAGTAGGGACTATTTTGCATTTGATGCAAAAGTGATTAAATGTGTATTAAATTGTTTAATGCAATATTTAATAAAATAAACGCAAGGAAAAGTTCACGGGTAAGACGGGAATGTCCCGGTCTAGACCCAGGTTCGAACGACGTCCAAATCGGACACCAAATGCTCAAGTTAGAGCCAAAACAGCCCAACGAGTCAGACCAGTCTGGTCTAGTCTGCTGGTCAAGCCCAGAAAAGACAGACCTGGGCAAGCCCAGGCACTGGCCTGGACCTGCCCAGGGCCTGGGCAACTGCCCAGGTGGCCTGGGCAAGCCCAGGCGCGGGCCTGGGCAAGCCCAGGCCCGCCTGGGCTCGCCCAGGCGCGTCTAGGGCAATATTGGCACAGGTTGGATGCGTGGGGCCCACCCATGGGCCCCACCTCTAGGGTTTTGAACCCTAAGTGTGCTGAATCAAATGACGGCTCAGTTTTTGCGAAAAACTAGCCTAGGGCTGATCTTTGGACACTCAATTGGAGGGTCAAACGAACTCCGATTGACGAACGGTTTTTTCCTATGCGTTCACCGTTGAATGCTTGTCGTATTGATAGGTTGTATCGATCCTGAAGCTCAACGGTGAGTGAGTTAAAATTCACGGAAGTTTACACTTTGTGAAGTGCAAACTAACTTGATTTTAATTAACTCATTATTTAGTTCCACATCGGATTTTGAGAAAAGGGGAGAGTCCGCCGCCTATATAAATAGTGGTCTCCCCCCTTCCTCAAAACTCGTCCCAAGCTCTAGATCTGAGCGGCTCTCGTAAATGTTGGAGCACGCTCGGATCTAAGCTTAAATTAATATTTTCTCTTCTCCCTAAATTTCTGCCTTACTCCTGCGGGCTCTGGCAAAGCCACAAAGGAGTTCGGATTCTGGATCTGAAATCTTGGCGGAGGTTTCACTCGCGTGAAACTTTCTTCGGCGCGTGGTTGGCTCGGCGGCACGGGGATTGATCGCCTCGGGATGCGGAGCGGTTCGAGGAGCGGTTCGGGGAGCGGTTCAAAGGAGCGGCTCGGCGTGGGACGGTAGCAGCTCGGAAGACGGCGCGGAACATCTCGCCTACTCCAGGGCTGAGATTCCGGGTATGTGGTTAAAGTATTTTTAGCATTAGTTTAGTTTAATCGCAGTAGGCTAGATCCTTCTTGGGATGGTCAGATCCATTCCAAGTCGGCATAGATCTTGGCATAGGGTCTTGGACCTTAGGGCTAAGTTAAAAATTGTTTTTAACTGCATGTTAATTAGTTAACATAGGTTTTTCTTCCGCTGCTATGATTTTTTTTGTCTATGTTCCGTCCGACTTAGGACGGGACTAGAGTCTATGTGCCCTAAGGGACCGCCAATTCCCCAACAGTGGTATGAGAGCCTAGGTTTGCGTAGTCGATCTAGGTACTGCGATTTCATTAAACTTGTTAATGCTTTTAAATGCTTTTAAATTTTTTAAAGTTATGAGATAAAATTTTAAAAATGTTTTAGATGTTCAGAAAAATTCTTTTTGATATTTTTGAACATGAAAATTTTTAAAATGACGTTTTAAAATTTATGTGATAATTTTAAAACTAATTTTAAATATTTAAAAGTTTAAATTTATTTTGGATGCCTAAAAATTTTTTATATGATAAATTTTTTTTTGGGCATGGAAATTTTAAAATGGTGTTTTTTAATTTATGTGATAAATTTTAAAATTGATTTTAAGGCTTTAAATTTATGCGATAAACTTAGTTTATTTAATTGTTAAATAGATATACACTTTCATTTTATGTTGATAAAATTAGTGTGGCTTTATTTTAATGGCTTGTTAATCTTGTCCCTTATTTGATAACACAAGACAACCCTTTAGGTTAGCCATTAAAAATGATTAAAATTTATTACTTGAATTTTAATGACATGTTATGTTTTAATAAATCATTAACAACAATATTAAGACCTAATTCCTGATTAGGGTAGTCCTTTAAATGAATTTTCAATTCTAATTGTTATAATTAATTTTCATTAAAGGACTTCGCTTCTAGCGTTGTTAATAAAATTTATTAAAATCCTAATAACGATTAGGGTAGCACGTGAACCTTATAGTTGATAAGGACTTAATAAAAGTTATTAAACGAATCCTAAAAAAATTTTGAATTTAAGGATTCAACTAGTTGATAGGATTAATTAGTTGTTAATAAAAGCTGTTTAGTCTATGGCATACATACAAAAATGACAAGCTTCATTCAATGGACCATGATCCAGTCAATGTGCTTGGCTAAGAGTTTTGGGTCAACCCTTGCTAGTCCAAGGGGTAGTGATCCTGGCTTAGTCAATTCCCTGGCTGAGTTCCGCTGGACCGCAATGTCGCGAATCATGATTGTATGACACCCTGGACTATATCTAAGTCAAATACGTTAATGATCTTTTTCAAGATTAGCCGTAGCCCTCCTTGTTTTAGGGGTTAGCAACTATAGGGCCCGTGTTATAGTTGTTGAGATACACTCAAGCTGTGACATGGCAACCCTGTAGAAACCAACTCCTTAAATACATAAGATGAAATCTTGACTAACACTAACCGTCGTCTCGTACCCCGAGCGCCGGCGTAAGTTAAGTCAACGATGTAGTCTGACTTGATGTAAGTCTAAGACCTGACCCAAACCGACGTGTCGTGCATACACCGAGCTGAGGGGCAAGTCAGGCTAGACACGAAAACAAGGGTCCGACTAGACTAGACATGGTGATTTGGATGAGCACACTCATGATCACGAATGGCTAGGGGCAAAAACCGATTAAGAGAGTCATATCCGATATGATCGATGAAGAGTCATCTTCCGATCGCAGAGTCAATCAACTTGTTGAGCTACACTCAATGTTGTTTAGACTCAAGGTGATTGGAACTCTTACCCATTATTTTTAATTCGATTAAATCGTTCGTTATTAAGCTTTAAAACGTTCGTAAAAATAGTGGGAGGGTATAGATAGATAAAAGCCAATCTACCTATATTTAATATTGAACATATGCTAAAATTAGGGCAAGACTATGTTTACCGAAAGAATCAATTAATAATATTGGAATTAGTTAACTGGTCAATAAGTTGATTAATTGAATATCGAATTAAATTCTAATTGATAGAATTAAAACTATATTCTCGTTGACATTAAATGACCTTCTAAAGAACAGACTTAAGAAATATGATTTCATTAAGTTCTGAGTCCAACAAATAAATTAAAGCTACATGTCACTCGTCTCTATATGAGGCAGCTTGAACATATAGGACATTCAAAGTATGTTTCTCCCTACAACTTGTCGATCTACCCTCAAGGTTGTATAGATAAACAATTTTGATCCGCAAAGTTCGAAAATTCGATCAAACCGTTTGAGTCGAATACGAGTGCATGAGCGATGCAAGACTATGTATCCCAACCGGATCTTGAGACAAGCAACTTCTTGAGCTACACTCGAGATTGCAAAGCTCAAGTGTTTGGATACATAAGTTGCTTGCATAGCTATTTATTTATGTTGATATCTAAATTTGATTTAGAAAAGGAAGAAGGCACTTCGGAAAGTCAATTGAGAAAGTTAGTTTAATTTATCATTAGTAAAGGCATAAGTAGGAGGAAATGAAAATGTGACATATTTTGATGTCACGATTTCAGAATAAATTGTTATACAAAAGACGTTTAACACATTTTGACGAATGTCGTCACATTGCTTCTGAAGTAATGTTTTGTGTTAAGTAATTTGTAAATAACTATATATATATTAAATGTTAATATATAAATACACAAGATAGTAGCAAACTTATATGGTAAAATTAGACTAGGCCGTATCAAGAGATTAAGCTTCACAAGTCACATAAAGAGGGGTCTGACCTCTCGTATTATGAAGTCTACGGACACTTGTGAGTCTTAGCCTCTCAGATACAATGGCCGAAACCCATCTGTGAGACAGTGGGAGAATGAGTTGTCGAACTCAGTCTAGTACATACTGATGTACCCGAGTCTAGATTAACCAAAATAAGTTATTCGTATATTTTATTAAGACACGTGTTCTTGATGAAACGCAAGTCTGATAAAATAAAGAACGAAATGACTAAAGTATTTAAACTGATTCGATTAGATCGAATGGTCAAATACTAAGCTAAATAAAATCTTGTGTAATTAAAAGAAAATGTGATTTTCTCTCAGGTCAAGTCTGTTAACACATTGGTGTGTTAAAAGGTATGAATCACACTTAATTAGATTTAGTGTGATCCATTGTAAGAGACTCTGAGTTAAGTCCTCCCTCTGGGTTAAGTCCCAGATAGTAATGCCTAGGTTTTGATAAAGTTCTATGAGAACATTATCAATAAGATATTCATTAAATCAACCGTAAGGAAGTTGTAAAAATACTCGAATCTCGTAAGACGAATTGTCGAGTTAGACATCATAACTGATGATGACTTAGTCAACTTCTAGGATGAAATTCGGAGTAGTAACTCCGATTTAAAACTTGATGAAGGTCCGTGTGCGTAAATAAATTTGAGAATTAGTTTACGTGCCCAAGGAAAATGTTTCCTCACTTTCTGCAAGTAAAACTTTAAGGTGAAAGATTGGTGCAGAAAAGAAAATAGTGAAGTACAATAATGTTGGACGGGAGCGGGTTTCATCCTAATTTCTTTAAAACGGATTATGATGAAACCGGTTTCGCCAACAGATGTGTACAGATCTACTCGGACCAAAGCCGATGTAAAACGCTTAAGTTGACCATGAAAATTGGAGCATTCACTTATAAGTTCGTTTTTATAAATATGATTTAGACGGACCAACTTATATGAATTAGCCATAGAATTTTCAAGGTCAGTGGGAGCGTATAAAAATTACATGCGAATCATCAACGGGATGGAACATAGATTTTGACAAAGTAATCAAAAGGTTTGATACTTTATCAAAGAATACATATGAGCCATTTAAAATGACCATTAACAAATTTAAATGATTATCGTAAAGTACGATAAACTGGATAAGATCCAAGTAAAATAAAATATTATGGATTCCGACAGACCAAATGAATTATTTGAATGAGATTCAAATGGTTGGTCTGACATGAACATAGAAACCCCTTAAGTCTATAGAGTAGACGGTTTTAGCAGATCCACTCACAAAGGCTCTATCACATGAAGTCGGAAAAACTTATGTGTAAAAACGGTATAAGATATCGAGATAAATGGGCCTGAGTGCAAGTGGGAGATGTAGGAATATGATGCCCTCAAGGCCATTTATTCCTGTGTGAATAGCACAAACATCTTGTTCGAAATAACAGTAAGCTGTTTGGTAATAATTTATCTAAGTTATATTGTAATGTAGTTAACATTAGATATCAACTTAGGTAAAGTCCTGAGACTTTATGCAAGGTCAAACGGGTATCGAGATGAGTATCTCGATCATGGAGAAACGTTTGACCGTCTGTAGCATAAGTCTGAAATGGTTCGTGGTCGTAGATGTTTCGAGACAAGGATATCGAAACATCGGACAGACCATTGTGTCTTAGTCTTCACCGTTTAGCAGTGACGATGATCTCATGATCGCTTGACTTGGCGAAGTCGAAGACGAGACGCAGGTGCTCATTAGAATGAGTTCACTGAACGATCCACTAGAGTTATCATATGGTTATATTGACCAATCTGTCAGTGATAACTCTAAGTGATGATAGGATAGTTGGTCTTTTGACTTGAGGTCATTTTTGACGGACCTGTGCGTGAACGGTGCCACTTAGATCAACTGACCTAGCTTCGAGGCAAGGCCTGTCGAAAGGTCTTTTGATTGGGTGTCACCTGAAACGTACGAGGCGAGTAATGACTGATTCGGGTTCAATATTACATATTTAACCCCCATTTAGCCCTATTTTGTGTTCATGTGATGCTACATTGTTCTCTAATTCATACGTATTTTCTACACATTTATTTATTAGAGAAAACACACTATTTGAGCACAAAACAGCATTTAACGATGCAATTCTGCACTTTTTATATTTTTCCTAGCACCGTCTCGATCTCACGATTCCAACGAATATTTATTTGTATTTTTCCGAGACCTGTGCTAATTACTGTGAATTTTTGAATGCAGAATACCATTTATTGGAAATAAAATAAACGCGCACGAATCTTGGCGCATGCGGTGGCAGCATCGGAGTGGCTCCCGCTCAGATCGGACGGCTTGGAGATGCGGGAGACGTGGATTTTTGGGCACCGTTGGATCTCAATCCAACGGCTAGGATCGCAGCAAAATGCGGAGAGGAGAGGAGATTTGTGGGCCGTTGGATCGAGATCCAACGGCCACGCCGTCGAGAGCTGATGAGAAGCGAGCGGAATTCATTCGGGCCACGTGGCGAGCATCCAGGCGCTGACCGCTCGAATGGACGGTGGAGATGGACCCCGCTTCGAAATCAATTTCGAACGCGAGCGGCGACGCGGCACGCTAGCCACCGTCCGATGATGATCTGACGTTCGACATTCATCCCGCATCGAATCGATTACGAAGCGATCTCCACCGTTCGACGTTGCAATCCGACGGTCAGCAGCAAATCGGAAGCGGGCGCGGAGCTTAACGGGCGGAGCGCGAACTTTAGCGGACACGTGGCAGCGCGAGGGTTAATCCCGCTTTGATCAACGGCCACGAATTGATCCGCTCCAGATCAGCGGTCCAGATCTATTCGGGCGTGAATTTGGTGCGGGTTTAGACCCGTTAGCACAACCCAAACCCGCAATCTCTTTATAAAAGGTATTTTAGGGTTTTTTGGGCGTATTCAAGGAGATTGGGGCGTATTTTGGGCGTATTGGAGGCTCTAGAAGCCGTATTTTCCCCCTGAAAAATTCTGTAAAATTCCAGAGGCTTGTTTCTAATTTCCAGAGAGTTTTGAAGACTTTTCAGAGAGATTTGGTGATATTCTCTTCAACTTTAGCTTGTATTTGGGTGTTTTAGCTTGTATTTTGCCTCTAAACTTCCGTATTTTGCTATTAAACCTATGAATTCTGATCTGAAAATTGTTTATTCTGATATTATGAGTAGCTAAATTGTTATTGTGCATGGTTTGGAGTAGTTAGGGGCTATGATTTGTGTTAGTTTGGTTGAAATTCCATGTGCTTAATCGTTAAACGCCGCTAAAATTGTGATCGTTGTTCGTAAATCGACTTTTTTAGATTCCAAAAGAATTAATTTAGTTGATGATCGCCCCAAAAGGGCGAGCTTTGATCTCCCCAAAAGGGAGTTTCATCCCGTAGTTTTGATCTTTCCAAAAGAGAGTTTCATATCGTATTATAATCTTAGCGACGATCTTTTTGAATATTTTGTTTGAACCCCCAAAAGGGCATCTTCCGATGAATTGCTCCCAAAAGGAGAATTCATTGAGTTATATTGGGTATTTTCCGGTGAATTGCTCCCAAAAGGAGAATTCATTGTGTTATACCTATCAACCAAATTAATACGAATCGTTGACCCTAACGAACCCATACCTTGCGCATACTCTTTATAGATATTTTCATACACGATTCTCTATGTTTATTTTGTTCACGTGCTCACATCACCATCACCGTCACCATTGTTGAAGTGTTTAGTTTCTTTCCGATAGATTTCTATTTGATTTGAACTGTGGTTGCAACAGATTTCTTCCCGTGGATTCGACACCTGGACTCCCAGGTTTTACTACTTGTACGGACTCTTGCACTTGAGAGAGAGCACCTTTTCGGTCCCACCAAGTTTTTGGCGCCGTTGCCGGGGAGGAATGGTTTGTGACTACGGTTTATTTCATTTAGAGGACCTTCGGTGAGATCTTTCCACTTTATTGCACATAAACTTTTTATTATTATTATTTTATTTTAACATTTAAAGAATGGAATATATGAACTTCTATTGCACGAACAATCTTTATGATGCACGATATGCGAATGCACACAAACATAGAATGGAAAAGCTCAAAATTGTTAATTTTAATCAAACTGACTGTGAAACTTTCTTTCAGGCCTGGAGGAGGTTCACAGATCTAATATCGAGCTATCCGCAGCATGGGTTCACAAATGAAGAGCTTATGGCGTCCTTCCTAGATGGACTACACCCACAGCTGCAGGAATTATTGGGAGACATGACGCCGACAGTGGCGTGGGAATACATGGAGTCTCTGCAAGAAAACGAAGAAACCGTGGAAGAGACTTCAGAGAGCGATTCAACGGAGCCTTCGTGCGTCGACCAAGAAGAGCAAAGCGTAGACGTACCCTTGCAATCCTTGAAAGAGGAAGCTTATCTGATTATTCAGACACAGGAGGCCATATCCCATCAATTCCAGGAGAATTTCCTTGCTCGGAGTCGGCAGATTCAAAATTCCATTGAAAATCTTAATTTGATTGCCGCTTGCTTAGAAGAAGGTAATGCTTTTGAAACTCGATTTCAAGAATCTAATACGAGTTCATCTTCTATTGCAGGAATACCGAGCGAGGACACGAATATAAATATCCACATGGCAGGAAGTGTGTGCAAAAGAGAGGACGAGCTAGCAATTTTGGATGAACGAGAGGAGGAGACAGCTAGGGAAAAGGGTTTTGAGATTATCGCCATGGAGTCAGAACCATGCCCTCCTCCAGTTTTGTCCCAAAATCATTTACCCCTCTCTCCATTGATCAAGCATCGTACAGAGAGTAGTGCAAATCTTTCAGGGAGTAGTCGTCAACTTGCATTAATTTCCTTCACTTATTTTGATGACTACATTTGGAATAATTTTATTTCGAAGAATTTTAAACTAAAATGGATTGACGTGACTCATCTCTTGCAGGATATATGTGGACATCTTATAGAGATGCTGGGTGTTACGTTGCTGGGGTCCAGTTTAGTCATTGGAGGAAGATTACTCGCCGAGGAGCGCAAGGAGCAAATTGAACAACTTCCTCCACAATTAAAGATTCGGGATCCGCCATTTGATCACGGTGTGTTCTTTCCAGTAGTGTAGTTTTTATATGCTTTCTAGGTTGCTTGCTTGAATAAACTCGTACCTCTTCCGACATTGAGGACAATGTCCATCTTTAGTTGGGGGGTGTGTATGAGACCTTAGGATTTTTTTTTTGAGAAGAATAAATCACCAAATCTCATCTTTTAAAAACTCGTTCATATGCCTCAAATGCGGATGATTATACATTAATTGTGTTCTAAAAATTATTTATGGCTTGATTAATTATTTTTCCTTCATGGAATTGCCGTTAATATGCTATTCATGAAAATTTTCAATTTCCATGATTAATATCTCGAAATAGTTTGAATTGATTTCATGCATGCTAATGTGATGGAAAAAGCTTAAGTATACACGATTTTTAAGAATAGTCTTCAAGTTGAAGAGGAATGTGGCCATGGTTATTAATGTTTATGTTTGAAAAAATGGGTTTTGAGTTGCTTGCAAGAAAAAAAAAGAATGAAAAGAATGAAAAATGAATGATGAAAAATGAATGAATGAGTATGTCACTAATACGTAACTTGGATGGCTCGAGTAGTACAGTCCGAGGGGTCCTTCTTGGCCTAATGCCCTATGATCGTCTGATTTGGGAGCCATTGACCGGAAACTCACTCATTTGATGGAGCGATCCAAGTTATACTTTTTTCTGCGAATGTTGCTTGATGCGCGTTACGCAGAACGAATAAAAGAAAAGAATGGTGAATATACTAAGCAACTTCAATACCCATGTCTTGAATGATTATTTTGATAGGCCAATTCCTTGGAAACAAGAAAACTAGGATATAACGACGTGTTATACTTTCGCTTGCGCAAAACGATGCTTGTATGATTTTTATTCAAATTAAATTAGAGAAAATATCGTGTGATTGATCTTGGTCATGGATTGTGTATATTAATGGTCAAAACCATGTTGGAATGCGTATTATTGAGCCACGCCATGAGCAATTTGAAAGAACCTATTGTTTTATTAATAATCCGTATTTATCGCTATTTTTGCTAGAGACTAGCAAATCGCTAGTTGGGGGGTGTGATTCGGGTTCAATATTACATATTTAACCCCCATTTAGCCCTATTTTGTGTTCATGTGATGCTACATTGTTCTCTAATTCATACGTATTTTCTACACATTTATTTATTAGAGAAAACACACTATTTGAGCACAAAACAGCATTTAACGATGCAATTCTGCACTTTTTATATTTTTCCTAGCACCGTCTCGATCTCACGATTCCAACGAATATTTATTTGTATTTTTCCGAGACCTGTGCTAATTACTGTGAATTTTTGAATGCAGAATACCATTTATTGGAAATAAAATAAACGCGCACGAATCTTGGCGCATGCGGTGGCAGCATCGGAGCGGCTCCCGCTCAGATCGGACGGCTTGGAGATGCGGGAGACGTGGATTTTTGGGCACCGTTGGATCTCAATCCAACGGCTAGGATCGCAGCAAAATGCGGAGATGCGAGGAGATTTGTGGGCCGTTGGATCGAGATCCAACGGCCACGCCGTCGAGAGCTGATGAGAAGCGAGCGGAATTCATTCGGGCCACGTGGCGAGCATCCAGGCGCTGACCGCTCGAATGGACGGTGGAGATGGACCCCGCTTCGAAATCAATTTCGAACGCGAGCGGCGACGCGGCACGCTAGCCACCGTCCGATGATGATCTGACGTTCGACATTCATCCCGCATCGAATCGATTACGAAGCGATCTCCACCGTTCGACGTTGCAATCCGACGGTCAGCAGCAAATCGGAAGCGGGCGCGGAGCTTAACGGGCGGAGCGCGAACTTTAGCGGACACGTGGCAGCGCGAGGGTTAATCCCGCTTTGATCAACGGCCACGAATTGATCCGCTCCAGATCAGCGGTCCAGATCTATTCGGGCGTGAATTTGGTGCGGGTTTAGACCCGTTAGCACAACCCAAACCCGCAATCTCTTTATAAAAGGTATTTTAGGGTTTTTTGGGCGTATTCAAGGAGATTGGGGCGTATTTTGGGCGTATTGGAGGCTCTAGAAGCCGTATTTTCCCCCTGAAAAATTCTGTAAAATTCCAGAGGCTTGTTTCTAATTTCCAGAGAGTTTTGAAGACTTTTCAGAGAGATTTGGTGATATTCTCTTCAACTTTAGCTTGTATTTGGGTGTTTTAGCTTGTATTTTGCCTCTAAACTTCCGTATTTTGCTATTAAACCTATGAATTCTGATCTGAAAATTGTTTATTCTGATATTATGAGTAGCTAAATTGTTATTGTGCATGGTTTGGAGTAGTTAGGGGCTATGATTTGTGTTAGTTTGGTTGAAATTCCATGTGCTTAATCGTTAAACGCCGCTAAAATTGTGATCGTTGTTCGTAAATCGACTTTTTTAGATTCCAAAAGAATTAATTTAGTTGATGATCGCCCCAAAAGGGCGAGCTTTGATCTCCCCAAAAGGGAGTTTCATCCCATAGTTTTGATCTCTCCAAAAGAGAGTTTCATATCGTATTATAATCTTAGCGACGATCTTTTTGAATATTTTGTTTGAACCCCCAAAAGGGCATCTTCCGATGAATTGCTCCCAAAAGGAGAATTCATTGAGTTATATTGGGTATTTTCCGGTGAATTGCTCCCAAAAGGAGAATTCATTGTGTTATACCTATCAACCAAATTAATACGAATCGTTGACCCTAACGAACCCATACCTTGCGCATACTCTTTATAGATATTTTCATACACGATTCTCTATGTTTATTTTGTTCACGTGCTCACATCACCATCACCGTCACCATTGTTGAAGTGTTTAGTTTCTTTCCGATAGATTTCTATTTGATTTGAACTGTGGTTGCAACAGATTTCTTCCCGTGGATTCGACACCTGGACTCCCAGGTTTTACTACTTGTACGGACTCTTGCACTTGAGAGAGAGCACCTTTTCGGTCCCACCAATGACCAAGAGAGTATTCGTCTCTCCCGGTCAATGGGAGTTAGTGTCGTAGAGTTAGTTCGGTCTTTAGTAAAAACTCTGCGCAGAGTATGTTGGAAGAAGTCCAACATTTATTGACCAAAGATCGATAGAAACTAACCGGAGTCAAGTTATTGGGGTTGACAGTTTAACCGTACCCCAGACTTGATCTACACGACACAATTTAGACGAAGAGACTATAACTGCGGAATTCATCACGGAAACAGTCAGGTGGTCCCGACAATACTCATGTCAATGAGTTAACCACATAATGATGATTCCTGAAGCAGGGACGGCAACCACTGCTCGTGGTCACTGCCGTATAGGGCTTCGAGCCCAACCTGTTGTAAGGGTCAGGCTGTAGGGTCTCACACAGAGTGCAACGCTTCGTCTAGTAATAGGTAGAAAATAGTTAGGGAGAATATTTGCATTTGATGCAAAAGAAGAGAGAATTGCATTTGATGCAATATGATAATTTAAGCTTAGATAGGGACTATTTTGCATTTGATGCAAAAGTGATTAAATGTGTATTAAATTGTTTAATGCAATATTTAATAAAATAAACGCAAGGAAAAGTTCACGGGTAAGACGGGAATGTCCCGGTCTAGACCCAGGTTCGAACGGCGTCCAAATCGGACACCAAATGCTCAAGTTAGAGCCAAAACAGCCCAACGAGTCAGACCAGTCTGGTCTAGTCTGCTGGTCAAGCCCAGAAAAGACAGACCTGGGCAAGCCCAGGCACTGGCCTGGACCTGCCCAGCGCCTGGGCAACTGCCCAGGCGCGGGCCTGGGCCCGCCCAGGCGCGGGCCTGGGCCCGCCCAGGCGCGGGCCTGGGCAAGCCCAGGCCCGCCTGGGCTCTGCCCAGCGCCTGGGCAGAGCCCAGGCGCGGGCCTGGGCCCGCCCAGGCGCGGGCCTGGGCAAGCCCAGGCCGCCTGGGCGAGCCCAGGCGTGGACATGGGCTCGCCCAGGCGGCTGGGCGAGCCCAGGCGCGACCTGGGCTCTGCCCAGGCGCGTCTAGGGCAATATTGGCACACGTTGGATGCGTGGGGCCCACCCATGGGCCCCACCTCTAGGGTTTTGAACCCTAAGTGTGCTGAATTAAATGACGGTTCAGTTTTGCGAAAAACTAGCCTGGGGCTGATCTTTGGACACTCAATTGGAGGGTCAAACGAACTCCGATTGACGAACGGTTTTTTCCTATGCGTTCACCGTTGAACGCTTGTCGTATTGATAGGTTGTAAGATCCTGAAGCTCATCGGTGAGTGAGTTAAAATTCACGGAAGTTTACACTTTGTGAAGTGCAAACTAACTTGATTTTAATTAACTCATTATTTAGTCCCACATCGGATTTTGAGAAAAGGGGAGAGTCCGCCGCCTATATAAATAGGGGTCTCCCCCCTTCCTCAAAACTCGTCCCAAGCTCTAGATCTGAGCGGCTCTCGTAAATGTTGGAGCACGCTCGGATCTAAGCTTAAATTAATATTTTCTCTTCTCCCTAAATTTCTGCCTTACTCCTACGGGCTCTGGCAAAGCCACAAAGGAGTTCGGATTCTGGATCTGAAATCTTGGCGGAGGTTTCACTCGCGTGAAACTTTCTTCGGCGCGTGGTTGGCTCGGCGGCACGGGGATTGATCGCCTCGGGATGCGGAGCGGTTCGAGGAGCGGTTCGGGGAGCGGTTCAAAGGAGCGGCTCGGCGTGGGACGGGTGCAGCTCGGAAGACGGCGCAGAACATCTCGCCTGCTCCAGGGCTGAGATTCCGGGTATGTGGTTAAAGTATTTTTAGCATTAGTTTAGTTTAATCGCAGTAGGCTAGATCCTTCTTGGGATGGTCAGATCCATCCCAAGTCGGCATAGATCTTGGCATAGGGTCTTGGACCTTAAGGCTAAGTTAAAAATTGTTTTTAACTGCATGTTAATTAGTTAACATAGGTTTTTCTTCCGCTGCTATGATTTTTTTTGTCTATGTTCCGTCCGACTTAGGACGGGACTAGAGTCTATGTGCCCTAAGGGACCGCCAATTCCCCTACACATCTTCCACAATGCCAATCGACGTCCTCGCTTTCAACCTCGGACAATCCCTCTTCCAATGCCCACTTTCCTTACATAGAAAGCATTTGTTGTCACCGCGGCCCCTTGACTTGGACCGCTGCCGCTGCCCGCCGATTCCAACTCTTGGAACGGCCCGTCTTGGATCTTGGAGTGGGTCCGCCCTCTTGGCGACCCCGGATGACATTGGGTACCTCACAAACATCGGTGTCACATAACACCAAACTTTGAAGATCCTCCGCATTCAATGCAAACTTCACCTCATCCAACGTGAGTGAGTCTCGGCCATTTAACATCGAGCCTACAAACTTGGAATACACCGGAGCAAGAGAACACAATATTGCCATGGCATGTTGCTCATCCTCTATCACACTCCCCAATTCCCGTAGGTCCATTACTATACGGTCCATCTCGCCAATATGGTTCCACAACCAGGTTCCCCTTTTCATCCTGTGAGTATAGAAGCGTTGCCATAAATGCAATCTTCGTCCAATGGGTGTCTTGGTCGAGTACCGAGCTTCAAGCATCATCCATAGGTCGCTCACGACCTCCACATCGGTAAATTGCCGAAGGATCTCATCCTCCAAGGATTGCAATATCTCACCGAGGGCTTTAAGCTCCATCATTCGCTTATCATACACCGTTGCCTTACATGGCATGCCCATATCACATACGGCACCGTAAACTCCGTGGTGCTTCAACAAAGCCACCATCTTTTGTCACCATGGACCATAGTTGTCCCGTCCATTTAGTCTCTCTACTTCGTATGAACACCAGGCCGTCTCCTCACATGAGCAAGACGCCATCGCGGCACTACACTTATTCGCAAACCGGAAGCTCTGATACCACTTGTTGGATCCCCGTGCACCTCCCCAACTCTTAGGCTAGGTACTCAATGCCACCTACGATACGCGGAAACGGTGGCCAAACAATCCCAAGCCCGAATTCCACCGAGATGTCACCTAGGCACAAAACCAAACACCTCACGGGCACAAGAGAGAGTTGTCACCAACAACCAACTCCCTCGACGATCTTGCGATAGATAATGTAAGCACGCAAATATAATACGAAATTAAGAGCAACACAAAAGAGACGGAGATTTACCCTGGTTCGGTTGCGAACAACCTACGTCCAGCATCCAATGCACCCGGTTCCACTATCGATCAAGCAAGGTATACACCGACCCCATCTTCTTCTTCCTCCACATTGAGAGACAAGCTCCAAGCAACAAGACCTAACCCTAAATCTCTCACCAAGCTCACACACACTCTCAACCAAGTGGGAATCCTTGATAACAAAGCCTCTACAACACGTAGAGCTCCTCAAGGGACCAATCCCACACCAATGGAGATCACTCCTTGGTAATATAGCCCCAAACTAGGAAGCTACCCAAGGGACTCTAGATCTCAAACACGGAAGAAGAAACGAAGACACTCACCTTGGATGTCACACGAGAAGAAGCTCCATAGATTTCTTCCCCTCCACTTTCAGATCCAAGTCTTCTTGGCTCTCACAAAAAAAAAAACAATGGCTGCCGAGCTTTTCTCAGCTCTCTGGAAATGTGAGAGTCTACAAAATGAGGGCTGCCCTCTGTTTTGCTTTTGTTGCTCTCAGTCGGTCAACCAACGAATGGATTGGCTGCCCATCAAGAGCCACAACAACCACATGGGTGGCCCCCCCATGAAGACTATACATATAATGATTTTTCAGCACACATTAAAAGCAACACGTTCTACACATGGTAATATTGAGGATCTTATCTCAAAATTTAAATGGTGGCACGCGGAGCATATTCCTGATGCCTGTTCAAGAACAAAATGGCATGAACATTGCATGCTTAAAAGTTTACATACGAGCATTTGAAGATTAAATACTAAGCGAAAAAGTTTCAAATATCAATGGATAAATGAAAATAAACTTAAAGTCTTAAACTAACAAAAAACACAGATTCTTCAAGGCATTAGGTTTCTGTGCATGAGCAATTTCAGTTTTTTAACAGAAGAGTCATGTGAAAAAAGAATAGAATATACAAATAAGATGGATTTACGAATCAAGCAAAGATAGAAATCTGCAAAGGTATCATCCAAGTTAGCAAGTTAGACTCCACATCTCCAAGAAGGCTCATCCTCTTTTCCCTTGTGATTGAGAAGCATTTCTATCGGGTGAACTATTGCACGAAATGGTAATCATATGAGCTCCGGTGCTCACCCTAGTGGTTCAATCACTCGGCTGCTTCGGTGGATGTCTGTGTTCGAATCCCACTACCCCTATCCCCTTTTATGGATACATGACTTCTCCGTGTTCGGGGTTAAGTGACCAGAGAGGGCGTACCAGTGTTCCACGACCCATGTTTCCTGCTTTCCGATGTATCAAAAAAATGGTAATCCTATCGATTACCAAAATTTCTAGTGTTTCACTCCTTGATGGTGAACACTTTTCTCTTGATACTGAAGCCAACTCCCCAACTTTAGGCACATTTTCTCACTCTTCTCTATAACCTAAGTAACCAAGACTGTCCCAATTACACTGTGAGAAGGAAGAACATAGTTTAAACCTTTTCATCAAACTACATCTGGTATGTTTTTTTGCCAATTGGCCCAGTCTTTTGCCATTTTCAATCCAATGGTAGATAGTATGCCTGTCATACATGTACAGTTTTTTCCACTGTAACTGTAAGTAACTCACAAAGTAACAACAGAAGTATCACTTAAGATATGCCTCCTCATTTAATTGAATTGAGCCTAACAATGACGATCATAAGCAGAACTGGCTGAAAGTAGGGGCACTGTTACTATATTGGGCTGGCCAACTTGGTGGAGAAAAGTATTTCATTCGAACGAAGAAGTCCACGAGGAATGCATCGTCTCAACCCAACAGCCCAAAGGCCCATATGGGCAGTTAACTACTTGCCCGGTCAAAGTGACAGCCCATCCGTTTGTTTGAGCTCCCGAATACTAGTGATTCTGTTAGTAATTACGGGAGTAAATGGGGCGGCCGTTATCCCCTTTTGCAGGGACGATAATGATCCCCTTTTGCAGGGACGATAATGAGGCCATCGTAAAGACAAGACCGTTATCAGCTATCGGTAGGCAGATGAACCATCACCTAAAAGTAGTCTCAACGTCGATAAGACAGAGAAGAATATCTCCAGACACACTAAATACTCAGGTACCCTAACATCCAGATATCTGTTTTCTGCTTTATATTTCTTCCTCCATAGCTCAGCGAGACATCGATCGGACGACTTCCCACTCGGTCGGACCTATCTGCCCCGAGCTCATTTTTAGTTATCCACTGACTTAAGCATCCGAGGGAATTTGGGTCGGAACCCAGATCCAATCACCCCAACGACCTTTCTGTGTTGCAGACCTACTAGAGACTGCTTGGAGTTAGGTCGGGCTTCAAACCAGTAGTTCGAATCTTGCTCTCATCGATCCAGGATCAATCTTCCGTGGGTCCCTCTCCCCTTTTCAGCTGAAAGAACGCCACGTCGTTGGAGATGTCCTCGTCCACAATGAGTTATCCAACTCATTGTGGACGGATTTACCTGTCGCGGGTTCCATATATTAAAAGGGCGCATGAGTATTCCAGTAGATGTAAATTTACATCCCATGCGCAAATAGGCACACGCGGGTGCACACACATATGCTAGTCTACAGACACGTATATATACTGCATAAGCTGCCAAGCATCTTGTCACGAAACTTTTATCTTTTGAGCGAGGGCAGCCCATGTCTCTACTCTCTGTGCCCGGGCCAACTAACCATTAGGCTTAGCAATGATATTTCCAAACTGCATGCAATGGTGACTTGGACTAAGGTTCGCTGAAGATGCGTGAAGAATTGTAAGGTTGCACTCACATTTTAGCACGCCACGGTTGTGTTCGAAAGCTTTCAATTGAATAAAATAACAAGCAAAGCATCATAAGTACCGCCTTCACAACACCGCAGGAATCACATTGTGACTGAAAAAGAAAGAATATAAACAAAAATCATGGTATCTTCAAACTAATTAGACAATGTCTTCAGAATCCCAAAAAACCACCATTAATTTTAATTTTTAAGCAGCGTTTGCTCCATCGTCCTTATCGGGTACCGAAGAAGAAGAAGCTTCTACCATGGCTTCGGCTTTCTCCTCAACAACTGTTGCTTTGATCTCTTCAACACCATTATCATCCGCTGTAGCATCCTCGGATATTTCTTTCACGCTCTCCATCTCCGCTTCTCTTCCCTCTGTTGTAGGGGCTTCAGCGACTTGTGCCGCCGCCGCAAGAGAAGTTTCCTCATTTGCAGGAGCTGAGCCATCCTCCTCTGTTTCTGCAGTTTTGGTAGTTCCAGAATCCTGAGCAGGCTGCACCTGAGCCTTGGTCTCTTCCTCCTTTTCTCCTTCAGTCTCCTCTTGCTCTGTCGTGATGACGGGCTCTCTTACTGTAATCTCCTCCTCGTTTTCGGAGGTTTCTTCGCTCTCCTCGCTCTGAAGAGAAATCAACAACATGATATACAACATATAAAATATCATACATATATTTAATCACTTCATAAAAGCTATGCAATTGTCCCAATACCTTAAAACACACTCACAGAACCCAAAAGAAAAGGTACAACAAATTAATGTCAAGAATATATCTACTGATTTAATTGGATATTGCACTAAACATCGTAACTGATAAATGTATAGGGAAATAATATTAATTTGTTTACATAAATACTACCAACACATTAATGATCACATCTAATACAATTTATATCACATATACGATACGACCGTACGATTCTTTCCGTGTGTGTTATATACTATATTACATTGTGTCGGCAAAGATGCAGTAATCATTTGGGTTAATTTCCATCTGAATTAATTGTGTGTGGTCCAAAGGCTTAGAAGAGAGTGAAGATGCTCTGTTCTCCCTTGCTTCAACAAAATCATTCTATTTGCAACTTGATCAACTTTTAGCTCTGTCTTGCATTGTCTCACGTCCTATGTACTGACACAGCACGTGCCTCACATGTGCTCCTTTCATGTACACCAACATGCTTTATATTGTTGCGTCAATCTTTAAGAGGTGCACAAAAAGATAGACGACCTCGTGTTTTGAGTCTGTGTAAAATGCTAAAAAGTTTCATTTTTTTTCCAATACTAAACAATATACAATACGAAATCGCAGAGAATAAGCAAGATCTCCTACTCGGTTTTTGCCAAATCTTTTCATGCAATCAGAATACGAAAGAAGCATTCACATAGCTATTCAACAGCATATATAATATATTTAGGCTTGATAACAATGCAAACTTAGCAAAAAACAGATAAAAATTGCAGGGGCTTGGATCAAACCACATAAACAGAGAGCTGTAAATTAAGTGTACCTCTTTAAACAAGTTGCCAAGAGACGTGGGCTTCTTGTCCTCCTGCTTGGTCTCTGCATCAACCTCGGCCGGCGCCTCTTCGAGCGGCAGAGGAGCTTCCCCTTCCTCCTTCAACTCCGCTGGCTTCGTTGCGCAAGCTCCCATTTCTCTCTCAAAACAACTTACAAGATTAAAACAACTTACACGATTAGTTCCTGGGAGAGAGAAATTAGAACTGAGAAATGAGAAGAGAGAAGGGAGAGGGAGATAATTATTATAACACAGAGATTGAGATGAAAGGGACGGGAAAGTTGAGGGTTAGTTTTTATAAGGAGTGTTTGCTTGTTCCGACAATTTTTTATATCTGTCCCTACAAAACTTCGTTATTACATCTTGGTACATCGTATTTTCGATAATTGCAAAATAAAGTGATCAATACCTCACTACATATTATTGAATTTAGAGGCACCTAGATGAAAACAAGCAAGACAACACTCAAATAAGACTGCGACAATCAACGGCTGGATGGATGTTGGCCCGCAATTTGAGGAGAGCGTGGGGGCCACGTTTTCCTCGCTTTGGAGGCAATTATAATACGGACGAAGGTGGGACCCATTTAAAACTATTGAAATGTCGTGAACATCACTCTTTCGACCAGTGGAGGGGTTGGATTACTGACATAATTAATTTCATTAGTTAATTACGTTTTGGGGAAATCACACAAAAACACCCTAACGTTTGAGTCCTCTTTCATATTAATACACTGAACTTTTAAGTCATACACAACAATATCTTTTTTGGTTTTTTGTTTTATTTAAACCTGTTTTGCCCTTTACCCCATTCAGAAAAATAATCTATTATACATTTGACATTCAGAAAAGTAAGGGGCTGTACCCTAACGTTTGTGGTATCTTTCAAAAAAAATACCCAAATCCCACTAAAACCCAAATCACATGGATATTTTTTTTGAAAGATACCCCAAATGTTAGGATATTATGTTTCTGAATGGTGTAAAGGACAAAACGGGTATAAATTAAACCAAAAACAAAAAAAGTACTGTTATGTATGACTTAAAAGTTCAGGGTATTAATATGAAAGATGCCCCAAACATTAGGGTATTTTTGTGTGATTTCCCCCTAAGTAGTTTTTAGACGTACTATAATGGACTCCTACTCCTACATGTGGGTGATCCTTGGCTTTTATACAACCACTAGATAGATTAAAACGTAATCAAGTTGTGTGCGGTTACCTAAATTTGTTGCTAATCATTTCATGTCGTGAGAATTACGCATCAAAAACTTTATTTTATGGCAAGTAATGCGTACTTACAGGCTATAATGTCTTTGATGGAGTATGATTTGTCATCATAAGGGGCCATGGGTAACTTTAAAGTTGCTTGTTTTAGTTGAATTGGAATCTCACACATCACTTGCAAATTCTGCTGCCGTCATCAATAATGGGTTTAAGTTCAAGGAGCAAAATAAAATTAAAAAGTAAAACAGTAAAAAAGTGAAAATATTTGCAGTACACATAAGAACATCATACATAGCTAAGAGTAGAAAAGAAAAGGGTGCTCATTATGATTTTTATAAAAAGGATTACAATTCATAAATTGCATAAAATTAAAAGAATTAAAGCCACCATAATTCAAATGGTATGCCATATTTCTTCTTCTTTTAAAATCGTGGGTAAAAAACACTTCATCCTCAGAGTTCAATGAATCAAAGGATTATGAGCGCTCGCAAGGAGCTTGCATAAAATAAATAAATAAGTAAACTTACGAAATTTTGATATGATCTCTTGTTTTAACTTGTGAGTTACCATGCCAAATTGCTGTGCACATGGACCATTTTGCACGCACACCCAAACAAATTTAATAATTATTTTTTAATTTACATTTTTCATCCTCCACACTTTTCATTCACCCCCTCCTCGGCTGCCTCTGCCAATCCAGAGTGACAGAGTCGTCATCGGAGATTAGCAGCAACATTGGCAGAGATGTCGTGTATAGGAATGACAATATTGCGGGACGTGGCCGGTATTTAAGTACCCAAGCTTGTCCGGACCCGTTTACGGGTCGGGTCGAGGGGGGGGGGGGGGGTAACTTCTTACCAAAACCGAGTCGGGCCGGTCGGGTCAAGTCATTACTATCATCCCTATGAATCCAAAACAAAATTTTTATTTCAAAATTAGTAGAATTGTGATATATTTGGCAATTTGGAATTGGGAATTGGCTCAATTGGGAGAACCATGGAACAGAGTATGTGTTATTTATTATGGACTGTCCGCATGGTCCGCATCAAAATAGTAAGGTTTTTTAAAACTTCTATAGTTTATCGGGGCGTGGCGGGCCGCATACGAAGCCCAAGCTTGTCCCGACCCGTCTGTGGGGACGGGACGGGTCAAAACCGGGTCGGGCCAGTCGGGTCAGGCCATTACTGCCATCCCTGAGAGGGAGATGTCAATCGGACCCAGGTCACCTGGCCAGCAACTCCCTTTTAACACCGTTCAATTTAATGTCTGACCTTAAATAGTCACATAATGAACCCCAAAAGGAATCATGAGCTTTAAGCTTTAAAGGTAGCAAAAGCCCTTGGAAAGCAGAGGAATCTCATGATAACAATGAAAATGTGCACCCGTCGAAAATTCATTCAGGATAGATTTTAAATTATGCCGCTTCAATCCTGGGCTTCATCTGGGCTTTACAAAATCTGTCTACCCAATGTGGGCCTTCTATGAATTTAGATAAAAATCCAGGCCCACTAAAATTGTGGACTTTGCCCTACCTTCTGCATTACCTAGCATAATGTGCTTAAACGCTCTCAATTTTTTCACCATCTTTTGTGTGTGTGTTTTACTTGAATAAATTAATTTGATGTGAGAGAAGGAGAGGGAGAGGGAGATGCAAGCAGCAGCAATCAAATGGAAGAGGATACAAAAATTGAGAAATCCATCAAACCCGCCCTTTCTCTCTCTGTTTCATTCAACCACCGCTTCGCTTGCAAAATGGAAGAACAAGTGGGATGTTAGCAAGGTCAGTTCTCGAAACCCGTCTAATTTTTGTGCAATTTGATTCATCTAAAGTCATGGGTTTGATTTTCTCCTTCTCTTAATTGGTCAAAGTTATGAAATTGATGCTTTTGGCAACGAAAATATATCAATTTTGCATATAGCTTCTCCCAATACCGATAGTTGCATCCATATACAATATAATCTAATAATTGTTTTGTTAAAGGGAAGGGCAGGGGTCGCAAAAAGATAGTTCAATAATTCTGTCGGTAGAATATCAAGACTTTTCTCCATTCATAATGGCTCATCTCGATTTCAGTTTAAATCTTAAGTACTATATATATGCTTGTATAGCTAGGAGTCCAAAATACTTTGTTCCCATGTTAACTAATGCTTTGCTGGAGTAGTGATGTTTCAAGTCAAGGTTACTGATGCGGACTAGGGGTTGTTTGTGTTATTTGGGGATTTTTATTTGAAATAGAAAATCGGGTTACAATGATAAGTAGCCAATTTTGGGAGAGTTGGCCCCTCTCCTAGCTTTTGATAAGGGAAAAGCCTAAACTCTCTTCTAGATCTCCTCGGAGAACTCTAGGAATGTCAAAAGACGGCTACTAATTCAATACCCTAACCCTAGCCCACGCCCTCACTTATATAATGATGATGCGTGGTGCGTACAGCAACACAAAACAACTAATAGTGCATAAAGAAATTCTATCCCCAAATCGTCAGTGTAGTCTTCTTGAGCCTCCTCTCGTTGGTGATAAGCGTATCACTACTCCCCCCAGGAGTTTCAACATGTCCTCAAGGTGGAAATCAGGATACTGCTGCAAGATATGATCATAAAGCTCACACGTTGCCTCAAACTCCGGCAATCCCGACCAACGAATCAGAACTTCCCATGCTCCCGATGCTCCTGTACGAATGCCTGTAACCTCCTCGGGTGCCAAAAGTACCTCCATATCGACCGTGAGAGTTGGGGGTAATGTAGACGACGCCACGTGATCTCCAATAGCTCGGCGTAACTGTGAGACGTGAAAAACCGGATGGATCCTGGTAGTAGGAGGTAGCTTCAGTCGATACGCCACCTTGCCGATCCGGGCCTCAACCTCGTAAGGCCCATTATACCTCGCTGCCAGCTTCTCATTGCGCCGGTGGGCCATAGAACGCTGTCTGTAGGGTCGAAGCTTCAGATAGACACGCTATCCCACGGCGAACTCCACCTCCCGATGTGCATCTGCCTTCTTCTTCATGATTTGCTGTGCTCGCAGTAGGTGGCGCTTCAATTCCTCTAACACACGGTCACGATCCTCCAACTGCTGCTCTAATCCTGACACCGGGGTGGATCCCCTGCTGTAATGCACTAGATGGGGCGGATCTCGGCTATACACAATCTGAAACGGTGTCTTCCTCGCAGCTGAGTGGTACGAGGTGTTGTACCAGTACTCAGCCCACATCAACCACCCGGCCCACTTCCTACGTGTCTCTGACGCAAAACACCGGAGGTATGTCTCCACACTGCGGTTAAGCACCTCCGTCTGGCCGTCCGTCTGTGGGTGATACGCCGTGCTCCGTCGTAGCGATGTCCCCTGTAGTCGGAACATCTCCTTCCAAAAAGTGCTCAGAAACACCTTATCTCTGTCTGACACAATCGAGCGAGGGTACCCATGCAGCCTGACCACCTCCTTCAAAAAAGTAACTGCCATTGACGCTGCAGTAAATGGGTGGCGTAGTGGGATGAAATGGCCGTATTTGCTGAGGCGGTCAACCACAACAAATATCATAGTGAAGCCATCCGATCGGGCAATCCCTCCACGAAATCCATCGAAATGTCTTCCTATATCCTATCCGGTAGCTCCAAGGGCTGTAGAAGACCTGTTGGAGATGTCGACTGGTATTTGTGGCGCTGACATATATCACACTTCGAGACCAGCCTTGCGATATCATTCTTCATGCCCGGCCAATAGAGCTCCCAAGCCATCCTCTGATAAGTCTGGTATCCTCCCGAGTGACCCCCCACGGCGCTGCCGTGGAACTCATGGAAGAGAGTAGGAATGTGACTAGATGTCCGAGGAATCACTAGCCTCCTCCGGTATAGTAGTAGTCGCTTCTCTAAGGTGTAACCTGGAAAGTCCGTAGGTCCCCCAGCGATCGCCTCCCGGATTCACCGCAGCTCCTCATCTGCCTCAATCTCCGCTAGCAGGGTGTCGCTTCGCAACATCAGTGGAATAGAAAGAGCCACCACCTGTACCCCTTCATCTCGTCGGGAAAGCGCATCTGCCGCCTTGTTGTCCGAGCCGGGTTTGTAATGAATCTCGAACTTGTACCCGCTCAACTTGGACAACTACCTCTGGTGCTCCCCTGCCACCAAGCGATGCTCCAGGAGGTACTTCAGACCCCGCTGGTCTGTCCGTACCACAAAATCCCTCCCAAGTAGGTAGTGTCTCCACTTCTGTATTGACAGCACGATTGTCATCAACTCTCGCTCATAAACAGACTTCAGCCTGGCCCTGGAAGATAAAACCTGGCTGAAGTAAGCGATCAGCCGCTGCTCTTGCATCAGTACGGTCCCCAACCCAAAGCCCGATGCATCTGACTCCACCACAAACTTCTTCTCAAAATCTGGAAGTGCTAGTACTGGTACTGTCGTCATCGCCTCCTTGAGGGCCTGGAATGCCCTCGTCGCCTCTTCTCCCCAGCAAACACTATCCTTCTTCAACTGTTCCGTAAGGGGCCACGCCAAGGTGCCGTACCCCTTCACGAATCGCCGATAATACCCCGTGAGACCTAGAAACCCCCGCAAGGCCCGTAATGTCCTCGGCTGCGGCCAATCCAACATGGTTGAAATCTTCGATCGATCAGCTGCCACCCCATCCACCGACACGATGTGCCCCATGTACTCCACCTGCGCCTGTCCGAAGAGGCACTTCTTCCGATTGGCCTGTAGCTGATGATCCTTCAGCTCTCGCAGCACTATCTCCAGATGACCCAAATGATCCTGTAATGATGCACTATAGACTAGGATATCATCGAAGAAGGCCAGGACGAAGCTCCGTAAGTAAGGTCGGAAGACCTTATTCATCAGTGACTGGAAGGTAGCAAGTGCGTTCGTCAGCCCAAAGGGCATGACGGGGAACTCGTAGTGGCCTTCGTGGGTTCTGAAGGCGGTCTTCTGCACATCCTCCTGTCTCATGCGAATCTGGTAGTACCATGATTTCAGGTCGATCTTCGAGAAACCCACCACCCCGTGCAGCTTGTCTAGCAGCTCGTCAATCACCGGAATGGGAAACTTGTCGGGGATAATTTCCTTGTTGAGAGCCCGGTAATCGACACAAAATCTCCAACTGCCGTCCTTTTTCTTAACCAGAAGCACTGGGCTAGAAAAAGGACTAGCACTAGGGCGGATGACCCCTGCCTGTAGCATCTCCCGTACCAGCTTCTCGATCTCGTCTTTCTGCACCTGGGGGTATCGGTATGGACGCACACTAATGGGAGACACCCCCTCCCTAAGCACAATAGCGTGCTCATGGTCCCTTGGCGGTGGAAGACCGCTAGGTGGCTGAAATACCCCTTCAAACCCCTGTAATAGCTGCTCCACCTCCAGCGGTACTACCGTCTCCCCTGTGGCCTCGTCCGTCGCCAACCCCTGTAGCTCAATCAAGAATCCCCCTCCTTCAGCCCGGAGTGTCTTCGCCATAGTCTTGTAGGACACCGACGAACAACACAAACTCGGATCACCCAAAATTATAACCTTCCTGCCGTCCACCTGAAACTCCATCCGCAGCAGCCTCTAGTTAAACTTCGTCTTCCCCAGCGATTGCAGCCACTGCATCCCCAAAATCAGGTCGACGTTGCCCAAGGTCAAGGACAGAAAGTCACCGGTGATCACCGCTCCCTGTATGGACACCATCAAGTCCCGACAGATGCCCCTACTCTGCTCGATCACACCGGTCCCGAGCATGACTCCAAAGCCCTCCGTCTCCGTCAGCGGTATCCCCTAACTCTCAATCACCCTGGGGGATACGAAATTGTGGGTGGCCCCACTATCTATCAATATCACCACGTCCAGGTCTCGGACTCTACCCGCCAGCTTCATGGTGTGCACCCGTGTAAGCCCCGCAATGGAGCTAAGCGAGACTTCGGCCGTCTCTAATAGTAGAGGTTCGCCGTCCTCCTCGGTCCCTGTCGCTTCTCCCCCCGCCTGCTCCTCCTCCAAGTCCTCAGCGTACACCTCGTACACCTGCAAGGCCTGATTGCGGCACCTGTGCTCAGGGGTAAACTTCTCGTCGCACTTGAAGCATAACCCCTTTGCTCTCCGTTTCCGCATCTCCGCATCTGTCATCCGCTTGTACGGCTCTCCTGGTCTCACATCCCCGGGTCTCCCTCCGCCTGCCGGGGTCCCTCCTGCAGTGCCTCACTGTCCCCCTGGGGCAGCATGTGGTCGTGGAAACTGTCCTCCAAACGCCCCCCCTGGCGCGACGCTCGTCCGCCAACCTATCCTCGACCGTCAGTGCTAACTCCATCTGCTCCTCCAGTCCACGTGGTCTGAGAGTACGAAGCTCAGACCTAATGGTGGGCTTCAATCTATCCATGAAAAACCCTTCTAGGGACTCTGCAGGCATCCCGCGTACTCTACTAGTGAGTACCTCATACTGCTTTATGTAATCCCGCACGGTCCCCACCTGCCTCAAGGCATGTAGCTGCTCATAAGATCTCCCCGCCTGAGAGTCTCGGAATCGGTGTAGTAGTGCCTCCTTGAACCCGTCCCAGGTTCTCAGAGGTCTCTGATGTTCCTTCCACCTCCACCAATTCAGTGCCTCTCCCTCCAAACAGAGCGCAACCGCCCGAAGTCTCTCCGCCTCCGTCAACCTTGACATCTCGAAGTACCTCTCAGCCTTCTTGATCCACCCCGTGGAATCACTACCCTCAAACAAAGGCATTTTGAGCTTCCGAATGCGGTCATCTGCTCGTGGATCTCCTCTGTCAATACGATCATGCTGCTGATGGCGGTGGTGGTCTCTAAATCTGACCCCTCCATGATCCCACCGTCGGTCCTCCATCCTATCTCGCTCCTCTTCCTCCTCGTACTCCTCCACGTGGTAACGAGCGTCTTCCTCATACCTCCGATCTTGCCTGTCAGCTCGTCGTCGCCCCTCAGGGCCACCATCACTGCCCTCCGAGTACTCTGGACCACGAGCATCCCGTACACGCCCTTCTCGCCAATCGTCGCCTCCCTTGTGGTACACAGGGGGACTGTCGTCGCGCGCGCGGCCCGTCCGTGGCCTGCGGGACCCATGGCGGGCCCGCCCGTCGTCGGCGTACCCCAGGCAGGGTCGCCCAGGCTCGGCAACCCACCTGCGGGTGCGCCCGCCTCCGGCGACCCCCGCCTGGGGTCGCCCAGGCTCGGCGACCCCCCCTGCGGGGTCTCCCGCCTCCGACGACCCCCAGGCAGGGTCGCCCGTCCATCGCGGCCCCCCTGCGGGGCCACTGGTCATCGGCGGCCCTCAGGTGGGCCGCCAGAGGTTCGGTTTCCCTCTGGCGGTCCACTAGGTGTAACGACCGGAAATTTTCAACACTTCACTTCACGTATTTTTCGTATTTTAAAATTTTTACTTTATTAATGTCAGTCAAGAATTTTCTAACAAAACTGATTTCAAAAATTCTTATAAAAATATTTTATAGCACTAGACTAATGATAAGATATTTCAGTAATTTCAGATTTCCGCAAATGCCCAAAACATTCCTGTTAAAATTCATCTTCCAAAATTACCGTTTTGATTCGACGAATTTATTTTCTATTCAAACGTATTCAAAACGTTTTCAAACTTCTACAGTAACATCCTATTATCATTTAGGGCTTCCCACATTAATTTCGTAATTTTCGGATATCGTTTCAGCCTAGAACCCGCAGACCCGCTTTCAAAACGTTTTGGCCTAAAACTAGTGTTTCTGTAACTCAAATCCCAAAACGGATCTTGTATTCGCGATCTTCGCGATGATACGAACCCGTGGGTATGTTTTCGTAATTTTTCGGAGTCGTTTGTGAAAACGCGTCTGTATTTCACCGCTTTGCTAATTACAATCACTAATGACCTTTTTACAATTACTTTTAACTATTTACTCTTACCCTAAACCCCCAACCACCTCTTAACCCACCGAATTACTGGTTGGATCTGAAATCATTCAGATCCAACACTCAACTCCCCAATTAAAATTGTTGTCTCCCCTAATTACAATTTTGCCTTTGCCTAATACCTATATAAACCCCAAGCCCATGCTCACTTATATCACACAAAGCTCTCTTTTGTTTCTGTTCGAAACCCAAACCCAACCTATTATTTCGAAACCCATACTGTTACAATCCCCCCCAACGCTCTGATGCGATTCGCTAGGGATTTGACAATAAAAGGAGAATTTTTATTGGATCTCAGATCTGAAATTATAGGAAACTCTACTACAAATCAACTACTCGCTAAATAACAACTACAATTTAAAAGGACGACTAGCTAAGGATTAATCTAGGGGATAAACTAATAAAAAGAAACTTCTCTCAACAATTTTCGCATCCGAATTAGGGCCGGCTCAACCCCCTTAAATAGGCAAAGCACACCTATTTGTTCTTTTACGCAAACGCCCCTCCTCTTAATTTCCAGCCGCATCACTACTCCGCCCCTGAAAATCCACCTTGTCCTCAAGGTGGTGCATGATGTCCGTGGGCTATCCGTCCTACCCGGTCGATTGCACTCCTCCCGGATCAAACGGATGAGAGTGGTCCCCACCGCTTTCATCGACGTCCGGAGAAATATCGTCGGGCCAAGGTGGGATCCAAAAAACGTCGTCGGGCCCCCACAAGTACTTTGGATGGTCGTCGTCATCGATGCACTGCTGGAATCCTTCCCCGGGCCCCATAGATGGCTGAAATCCTGAAAATTGTGCTCCACGGACCTCGTGCGGGGCCTCCGGGGGCCTGGAAATCCTCGAAAAAAGCCTGTCGGTCGTCCTGGAAGGTCGGTGGGGCCCCCAAGAGGTCCACCGGCCCTCGGGATCCCCCCGGGGTCGGCCGAAGCCCCCCAGGGCGTCGCCGGGGGCGGCCGGCCCTGAAAATGGGTCGGCGGCCCCCAGGCGGTGCTCCCTGGGGCCGCCGCCTGCGCATGGAGGGGCGGCAGGTGCGGCCGCCCCTCCCGGGGGCTTGGCGGCCCTCCGCCGCCCCTCTGGGGGTTCGCCGGGCCCCCCAGAGCTCCCTGGGGGGTCGACGGCTCCCCGGAGGGCTGCCGGGGGCCGGGATCCCCCCGCCGGCCCCTCTGTCTTCGTGTCGTGGCGGCGCATGGTCGTCCCTCTCCGCCGACAGATCTGCGTCGTTATACCCTGACTTCTTCAGATCTGGCTCCGGATCTGGTGGATCTACGCCTGGAAGCTCCAGATCTGGTAGATCTGGATCTGGAAATTCCAGATCTGGATCTGGAAATTCCAGATCTGGATCGTCGACAACCGCAGGCTTCAGATCTATCTTTGTCTTTGCAGCGGAAAGATAGCGACGGTCGATCTCCGCCACTTTCTCCTTGTAGCAACGATTGATCTCCGCCAAATTCTCCATTATTTGACAGCACACCCTTTCCCTTCGCTCTACCCATGCGTCGATCAGATCCATAAATCGGGTGCTCGCCCTGGATCGTCGTGCTCTGATACCAATTGATGCGATTCGCTAGGGATTTGACAATAAAAGGAGGATTTTTATTGGATCTCAGATCTGAAATTATAGGAAACCCTACTACAAATCAACTACTCGCTAAATAACAACTACAATTTAAAAGGACGACTAGCTAAGGATTAATCTAGGGGATAAACTAATAAAAAGAAACTTCTCTCAACAATTTTCGCATCCGAATTAGGGCCGGCTCAACCCCCTTAAATAGGCAAAGCACACCTATTTGTTCTTTTACGCAAACGCCCCTCCTCTTAATTTCCAGCCGCATCACGCTCTTCTCCCTCTCTCACTCACGCTCTCCTCCCCTCCGGGCCTCGACGGCCGGCCGCCGCCGTCGAACTCCGGCTCCGCCCGACAGCACAGACCCCCCGCAGTCGACGTCTACACGCCGCCGCCACGGCAGCCCGAAGCCCCGACGCCGCAGCCACCGATGCTTCGTCGTCCCCTTCCACGACCGCCGCCTCCCGAACAGCTCCGAAGCGTCGGGCTCCCGCCACCGCCTCACGCCGCCGCCCTCCGACATCGCCGCCGGAGCTCCGAACCCCGCCGCCCTCGCCCAGCAGCTCGCCCCGAACGCCCCCCTCCGACAGCGTAAGATCGGTGGGTGCGAGAGATGCCTCAGTGGCATTTCCGTAATTACAAAATATTTTCGTATTTTCGTATTTTCGTATTAATTAACTAATTATTAATAGGGTTTAGTGGTTTAAAATACATAACTAATTATACAGGACCCAGAAAAATATGGGGATAGTCCCAGAAAATCGGAAACGATATTTCGGACCCAATGGCGCTGGTCGTACCTCGATCAGACGCCTACTTTTCCCAGAATCGTTTATTTGAACCTAAAATTTAAATACGTATAAATCTTTCTAAAAATCGTAACTCGCTGTTTTCACTCACAATAATACGTGAGAAAATTATATGTGAAAGTAAACTTCGAGACGGTCATTTTGACTGTTCATTCGAGTAATTCCGACTAGGATTGCTCCCGGAACAATTTACGGAAGATACGCGTCACTTAAATAATTTGGGTTTTAAAGCTAGTTTTGAGTTTCTAAAAATTATAAAAATTACTATAAACTTCAGAAAAATATTCTCTCTTGCAGTAAAACTATTTTTATCATATATATTCTATATAAAAATTTAGGACCCTTTTCATCGCCGTTTTAACCAGTTTTAAAATCAGACACTCAACTTAAATAAATAAGAAAATACGGTATACTCTAACTAGTTATCTCTTGTGTTTACAGGTAGCAAATCTCGTGCATCGACACTAGATCCAGTCCCGGATCACTACCACCACTTCGAAGATCGTAAGTCACAGTAAATTCTACCCTTAGAAATATAGATAGTGTACACATATGAACATAGGACTTGACACTTAGTCTCGGAACAGTTATTGACCTGAACAGATTATTGACATGCTTGATAGAAAGATTGTAACTGGAAATATGAGAATGATAAATGACTCGTAAAATTGCAAGTACGGTAACCTGCACAGACACTGGGTTTTGGGGTAACTTATAATTGCGGAAGTGCGGGAGCGACTAGTCCAGACTTTGTTGTCACCGTGCGGGTTCTAGCAACCCATAACAGTGCCGGTGACAACCATCACAGATCACAGATCACAGTTTATTGCACTGTTCTCAGAGATTATTGCATAGTATTCATAGCATAGTTTGCCCGGGTAGCACCCGCGGCAAGAGTTGGCATCTTGGTTGCTCACTGTACTTCCCGTTATAAGTCACGAACTAGGCTAGGCACAATTACTCTCATTATTGCTATTGTCATTGTTATCGTCATGGTTATTCTTGTACGGTACTAGTTATACTTGCTCGGTCACCTTTACTTTACTTGTCACCCTTGCATGCTTGACTTGATGTACTTTACTTATCGCACTTGCATGCTTGTCTGTCCCAACTTTACTTTCAGCACTTGTTTACCATAGCTCCATATTTGTGCACTCCTCTTTTTCTATCGCTAGAATTGTTGTGACTTACCTTCGGTTCCATTTATGGCACCGGCAGACGAAGACCTGATCGAGGAGATTGCCCCAGCGTTCGTGGAGCCTACATTCGGCGGCCCTCAGGTGGGCCGCCAGAGGTTCGGTTTCCCTCTGGCGGTCGTTACACTAGGGCTGCCAGGTGTGCTTGCCGGCGTCGCCTTGGGTGTTGTTCCTCTTCGGAGCTTTCGGTGAGATCTTCCTGCCATTCTTCCTCCTCCAGATCTGGATCGATCTCTTCTAGGATCACCCCCCTTGATCTGGAATCATCACCGCCTTTCCTTTCGCCGCGCGGGTTGCCTTCATCCTCAGATTTGATTGGAGATTCAGGTCTGAAGTTGTTCCTTCCTTTGATGGCGAGATTCCGGATGTATTTTGGGCTAGGAGGTGCGCGATCATCTCCTTCATCTGCTCCATATTCTCCTTGAGATCAGATCTGACAGCAGCGATCTGTTCGACGAGATCCGTCGTATCCTTCTTCCTCTCGACGACTTCCGCATTTAGCCTCTCCTCCAGAGACTTCGCCGTGGACGATCTTGTTGCTGCCATTGGATCAGAGCTCTGATACCAAATTGATGCGGACTAGGGTTTGTTTGTGGAATTTGGGGATTTTTATTTGAAATAGAAAATAGGGTTACAATGATAAGTAGCCAATTTTGGGAGAGTTGGCCCCACTCCTAGCTTTTGCTAAGGGAAAAGCCTAAACTCTCTTCTAGATCTCCTCGGAGAACTCTAGTAATGTCAAAAGATAGCTACTAATTCGATACCATAACCCTAGCCCACACCCTCACTTATATAATGATGAGGCGTGGTGCGTACAACAACACAAAACAACTAATAGTGCATAAAGAAATTCTATCCCCAAATCGTCAGTGTGTCCAGTAATTACTCCTTAGTCTTCTTGCGCCTCCTCTCGTCGGTGATAAGCGTATCAGTTACTCGACGAAGAGTTCTCTTAATCTTGTTTGTTAGGGCATCACTAGATTGATTACCTGCTTGGTGCAGTGCAATTCAAGAAAAGACTACGTACCCGGTGTAGTCTGATCCTTTAGCAGATAGCTTTCAATTGCATTATTATGTTAAAGTTTATCGCCATCTTATTTTGGGATTTGCATTCTGATATCGTATACAAGGTACAAAAGTATATTGGATGAGCAAACTTGGAAACTAGCTGCAATTTACTTGAATTAGCAAACGCGTGACGGCGTAACTTCATCAACATGGTACCCTTTTGATTATGTTATTTAGGAAAGAAATCATCGGGTTATTTGAAGATAAAATTTGCTTGTGTTTATTTACATTTGCAAACACATAAAAATGGAGTGCTTTTAATGTTTGCAGTAGTATGGCTTTTTATTTCTGTAGTTATTTTCCAATTTTCGATGCCTAGGTATTTGATGCACTTGAGTTTGGTCTACATTCACAAAAAATGTTTTTCAATGACAATGATAAACTTGAGCGAGAATTCATAGTGTTTGTGATCATAATGGTGTAAGAAATTTACACTAATGTGACTCTTCAAACTTATCAATTATAACATAAGACATGCTTATATATGCAGATAGGTATGTGCACATATTGATATGTTATTTGACATATTATAACTATATAAATGTTACTATAGTTGTTATAACTACATATGTAGTTATTTTAACTCGTTGATGGAAGGGTTATATAAGATTGAGTCCTTACGTACACACGAATGAAAAAAATGGTGAAGAATGGTGAAATGTTAATTATTTTGAATTAATGTCTATTTTCGGATTATGTATTTCTCCCATCAAGAAAATCATAAAGTGAGAGTTGTAGGCAAGAATAACAATAAAATTGTGAGGTTTTCTTCATATATATCATCAAAGAAATGCATGTTCATGTTTACTCTCTTGTTTGGCATTTACTTGAGTTGTATTTTTGTATTGTCAATAATGTTATATAGTTTTTGGGAATCAATCGATTCCCACAATTAGTATAAAAAAGCTTCGTCATGGTTCTTGTTTTCACAATCCATGTCATATTAATTTTATGCTTTACATAAAGTTTTATTTCTAATGCATACTATCGTTGATGCAGTAGAAATTATTATATTCATAAGTTCTAAGCATGATATAAGCAGACTAGATGTTGATATTAAAATTTCTAAATATAAATTACCATCATACTTATGGAAAGCTTCCATGAGTTAAGTGGTGTTTGGAATTTATCTATTATGCCAACATGATTTAGTCACTTGCCTACTTTTATTAGCATGTATAACTAATTATTATGATAATCATACTATCTAATTTTAAACTTTTAATAATTGGATCTACTCTATATGAGATTAGATTTAATGCTATATTCTATAGAGACCATCCTTAGAATTATGTTCTACTCTATGTGAGATTTGCTTTAATGCTAATGTATAGAGACCAACCTTAGAATTATGTTCTACTCTATATGAGATTGGCTTTATGGCTTTACTCTATAGAGATTAGAATTAGGATTGTGTTATACTCTCTATATGAGGTTGGCATTAATGCTCTACACTATAAAGATTAACATTTGAAATTATGTTTTACTTTATATGAGATTGATTTCTAATGTATTTTTTAATTATGCATAATTGTTCTTATATATCATTTGATATATGAAAATTTGGTTGTAATTTTAATACTTTCATAGAAATAAGTTGTCCATGTACTACAAAAAAAGTTATAGTTCTACTATTTCGATCAAGTAAACTATAAATACAAGTATTAATAATAAGCATTTTTTAGATAACTAGATACATATATTAAAGTTATCGGGGATTAATTATTACAAAACTTATAGAACAGTCACGTCATCTGTAAGTTGAGTGATAATTGTATTTTAGCTATATAGCATCTTGTTACGCATTTAGTATTGCAATTAATTCTACAGTTAATACCCACTATATCCCAAAGGGAAGTGGTTTTTATGTAGATTACTTAGGTTGAGACAATTCTAGACTTTAGTGAGAGCAATCTCTTATGTCCATGGGTCTATAGATTTCTTCTATTAATAATAAATCAAACTGGTCTTAAATAAAGTTTAGTGATAAATCTATAGGACATCTACCCATATAAAGGTCAAATCGGTACTAATAAAATAAAGTTTATTTGTTGTAGCTAATTTATGTTTTATAAAGTTGTTTCATTCTCAAAGATGAAAACATAAATTATAAATTGCTACAAAAAATTTTATAGGCATTATGATTAAAGGTTACAAGATATAAATTAATAATTTTGTATTTATTACTTTGCAGCTAGTATTTTCTAATAACAATACAAGAAGTAGTCAGTTTAAAAGAATCGACATTTAGTTTTATAAGGTTGAGATCAAAATTATGATTATTGATGACATTTGGGCACAGTAAGTTATATTCATGGTATTGACTGATTGACTAACGTATTTACAAAGAATATGACCTCATTTATATGAAGTTTGTCATTGTAATAATTTTACACATGATGTCTAGACATATTTTGAATGCTTTTAGTATTTCATGTATGACTTATAAAGTGTGCACATTGTAGTTAAGTCGAGTGATAATTATTTATAAAGTAAATAAAAGTTAGACTCAAAATAGTCAAGTATATATTCATAAAGTTGTTTGCAAAATTTAAAAATTTATTGAAACTTCTTAAAGAAACATTTATGTTTTGGCCATAAGGTATAGTTGCAATATTGTTATGCTATAATGATATTAATAGAATTATTCGAGTCAAGTAGGAGAATGTAAGAAATTTGCACTAATGCGATTCTTCAAACCTATTAATTGTAGAATAAGAGTATGCATATACGTATGATCACATATTGATGTCATTTGACATTTATAACAATATAAATGTTTTTTTACTTATCTTAACTACATAAGTAGGTATTATAACTCCTTGATGGAAGCAGTTATATAAAGAGACGTCCTTGCCTACACATGAATGGTGAATGATTGTGAAGTGTAAATTATCTTGAATTAATGCCTATTTTTGGATTAATTATTCCTTACATCAAGGAAACCATAAAGTGAGTGTTGTATGCCATAATAACAATGAAATTAATTGGAAAATTCGATGGATTTCCAAAACTATATGGCATGATTGAAAATACACAAATGCAATTCATGTAAATGTCAAACAAGAGAGTAAACATGAATATACCTTCCTTTGTTGATTTATACGAAGAAAACCCTTCAATATTATTATTATTCTTGCCTACAATACTCACTTTATAGTTTCCTTGATGTGAGGAATAAATAATCCGAAAATGGGCATTAATTCAAAATGATTAACATTTCATCATGCTTCACCATTTTTCTCCATGCATGTGTAGGCGATGACTCCTCTTTATATAACCCTTTTATCAAGGAGTTATAGTAACTATTATAATTACCTATGTATAAGGAGTTATTATAACTATAATAACATTTATATAGTTATAATATGTCAAATGACATATCAATATGTGCTCATACTTATATACATATATAAGCATGTCTTATGCTACAATTAATATGTTTAAAAATCCACCTTAGTGTAATATTATCCCACTTGACTCGAATAATTCTATTAATATCTTTATAGCATAACAATATTGCAAGTATATCTTATGGCCAAAATTTAATAGTTACATTTTAATGAGTAATATGTATGTTTCTTTAAGAGGCTTCAATATTTTTTTATATTTTACAAGTAACTTTATACAAACAACTTTATGCAAATAACTTTATGTATATATACTTGACTATTTTAAGTCCAAATTTTATTTATTTTATAAATAGTGACTTAACTACAATGTGCATACTTTATAATTTATGTCTGAAATAATTACAATACTCAAAATATGTCTAGACATCGTATGTAAAATTATTACTATGACAAACATTACATAAATAAGCTCATATTCTTTATATAACCTTTTACTATAATGATTGTAAATATTTTAGTCGGTCGGTCCATATCATGAATATAACTTAATGTGCTCAAATGTCATCAATGATCATAATTTTAATTTTAACTTTATAGAACTAAATGTCGATTTTTCTAAACTGACTACTCCTTGGATAGTTGTTAGAAAATGCTATCGGTAAAAAATGGATTCAAGATTACTACTTTATATCTTGTAATCCTTAATCCTAATGCCTACAAAATTTCTTGTAACAACTTATAATTTATATTTTTATCATTGAGAATGAAATAACTTTATAAAACATAAATTGGCTACAACAAATAATCTGTATGTTATTAGTAATGAATTGACCTTTTCAATGGATAGATGTCTTATAGATTCATTACTAAAACTTAGTTAAAACTACTTTAATTTATTATTAGTGGAAGACATCTCTGTATCTGTGGGCATAATAGACTGCTCACACTATAGTCCAGAATTATCTCAACTCAATTGATCATGTAGGGTATGGTGGATATTCAATATAGAATTAATGCAACACTAGATGCGCAAAAAGATATTATATGGGTAAAATTTAATTATCACTTAACTTATAAATGCAGAGAATATTTCATAAGTTTTGTAATAATTAGTACCTGATAACTTTTATATCTACGTCTAGTTATCTAAAACATGCAAACTACTAATACTTGTATTTTTAGTTTACTTGATCCAAATAGTAAAACTATAACTTTACGTAGTGCATGAAAAAAATTTGTGATGAAAGTATTAAATTTACTATCAAAATTTTCATATATCAAAGAATATATAAGATCGGTTAGGCATAATGAAAATAACATTAAAATTAATCTCTTATAAAGTAAAACATAATTTTAAAAGCTGATCTCAACGGAGCAAAGCATTAATGCCAATCTCATATAGTGTAGATCATAATTCTAGTGCTAATATCTATAGAATAGAGACATAAAGTCCATATCTTATAGAGTAAAACACAATTCTAAGGCTGGTCTTTATATAGTAGACCCTTAAAGATAATCCCGTATAGACTAGAGCCAATTAATAAAACTAAATAGCGTGATTATCATAATGATTACTTATACAAATGATATAATAGATAATTCTAATCACCATTTAACTCATGGACTTTACGACTATTACATAAGGTTTATGGTATTTTATATTTAGAAAATTTAATACAAACATCTAGTCTACTTCTATCATAGTCTACTTCTATCATGATTACAACTTATGACTATAATAATTTCTATTTAATCAAAAATAGTAGAAATAGAATTTTATGTAAAGCAGGAAAGTAATAAGACATGGACTGTGAAAACAACGAAACTCTGATAACAATTGAGCGAATCGATGGATTTCTGTAACTATATGGCATGATTAACAATGCACAAATACAACTCATGTATATACGAGAGAGTAAAAATGAACATCTTTTCTTTGATGATGTATATGAAGAAACACCTCAATTTCATTGTTATTCTTGCCTATAACACTCACTTTATGGTTTCCTTGATGGGTGGAATAATTAATCCAAAAATAGGCATTAATTCAAGATAATTTACACTTAACAATTTTTCACGATTCATGTGTAGGAAGGACTCCTCTTTATATAACTCCTATCAAGGAGTTATAATAACTAACTATGTAGTTATGAACTTATGATAACTATAATAACACCTATATAGTTATATTATGTCAAATAACATGTCAATATGTGTTCATACTTATATGCACATATACACATGTCTTATGCTACAATTAATAGGTTTGAAGAGTCACATTAGTGTAAATTTTGTACAGATGAATCAAGCCCGTACCAATAGTTTATATATGTATGCAAAAAGGTGTTAAGTGCTTATATGTATTAATCAGAAACCTATGAAAGATAGCTGGTTATCATGTGTTTGTATGCTCTTCACATATTGATCCACAATCTGCTGGATTTTCCCAGGGCAATGGAAGCAATCAACAACCATCTAAGGTACATCAGTTCTGAAGCTTTGCTGTTTTTTAAACTGATTCCGCCATTCCTTTCACCTGTGAGATTTGATGCTTTATAGCTTGTAGTTAGCAAGGAATTATAAATATTTTGTTCACATTTTCAACTGCTTATTGGATAGAGCAGATAAAATGCAGAATGAGAATCTTTCTATCTTGGCCTTGCTTATTCTTTATGGTTTTCTTAATTTTTCTGCTCACAATTGCTCTTTCTTGCATAATATATCCATGTCCTGCACAGCCTTATGTCAGATATGCAGTTCGCCAGAAACGGGCTGATGCAAAGAGAGCCCTTAGAAATCTTCTTCTAAATGGAAACCCATCCAAGCATTATATCAAGGTGACACCAACCTTTCCAATTTTGAAGATCATACTTTGCAGACTAAGCTATTTGACCTCATCCAACTATATTTTCCAACCTATGCCATCTTGATGCACTTTCGTGTTCCCTTTATATTTCCCTTTGTGGTTATTTACGAGGAATTGTGTTTGTTTTTAGTTCTTACAATGAAATTGAGCTTCCTGTCTTCCTTTACAACTAGGATGAAAAGTTATCTTGGGGTGGTGCAGAAACAAGCAGCATGCGGAAAGATAGTTCTCATGCACATTCAGAGAATTATAAGAGATCTAAAAGCAGACATGACAATAGCAAGCGTGAGTTCTGGCACATATCCGTGTTTCTCCCTTTTCATTTTCTCTCTCCTTTTGCCAATCTTACCTATGTGTTTTAGTATGGCCCAAGTTATTAGAATACATGCATAGTTCTGAGTATAATCCTCATTTGTTCTATGTCATCATGACCTCATCAACGCCAATCAGTGCTGGAACTACAATGAGCTTGTGGGCAGCGTTCTGTAAATAAAGACATGTTAACTAGGGTTCGACAAATAGTAGGGCCGTTAGAGTTCAAGTTCGCAATGAGATTTTTGAACCCAACACAGTAAAGTCCATGTCTTCACCCGTTTAATCGTGCAGCATTAGCCTGCACCACTCAATAGAGTTGGCAAATATAGTTCTCTTTCAGTATAACCCTTCAGATAACTAGATTTTGAATTACCCTTTTTTGTATCATATGTTTTTCCTGTGCATGCATTTCTTCACATGCATCTTACATTTATTCCTTGTAAAAGACCAAAATTATGCTATTTTTAAATGTAATTGACAAATTTTCGGTCTCATGAAATTAAACTAAACTTGCTTACATACATAACCTATGAAGCACAGGCGGTTCAAAATGGGTGTCGCATCTTTGTTGGACACGTGTCAATATATGCACGATAGTTTCCCGACACATTTTGGATACTTTGAACATGCATTTGTGTGTCTGAATCGTGTCCACTCTAAATAAATCTAAAGGTCATGTGTTTGACACTTTAGAACCACAAGTTTCTTCAACACACGCACATTCTTAAGTGGATAATATATCGAGTTATAGCATTACTTGAATTAGATTCAGTATCGATTAGAATATTTTTCAATATTTTTCAGATCATTTCTGTTTGATTTTGTTCCCTCATTAGAAGCTATTTTGTCATGACAATTTATTTTATTCATTTTTATATGTCCTAGTCACTATGATTTTTTATATGCATTACATACACAAACACAAACACATAGACACAAACATACACTCATAGGAGAATAATGAGTATCATTTGATATATATGGTTAACTCTTATAAAAAATATCCAAAACTCAACCTTCCGTTATTTTTAAGACGATCAATCTTTATATTCTAAAATCTCAAAACACCTAATACCCATTGGGTTCATATGATATTTAGTGTTTTGTGGTTCTATAATATATAGATAAAAAAACGGTTCCAATCGTCTAAAACATAACTCTAAAAAATAACTAAGGATGGAGTTTTGGAAGTGTATATAAGGCCCAGTCACACATGTCATATGATACTCATTATTCTCTGTGTGTGTAAGCATATGCACATAGATATGTTATACCATCATGTCTCTGTGCCTTAATTTTTAAGAAGTTGACATGTCCTCACGAACATGTCGCGTTTAATCCGTGTCTGATGTCCATAACAGTGCTATATAGTGTGTAACTAAAAGATTTTCACTCGGCCCTCATAAAATTAAACTAACTTTTATAACCTTTTCTAACCCTAAATTTAGAAGCGAATTTGAATCTTTGCATATGCATAAAAAGCTCAAACCTATATTCTCCTTATTTATATATGCACACTAGCCTTATTTATATATGCACACTAGCATGGTTATCGGGAAATATCTTAGAACGTATTATGAACTATTGATTTAAAAATTATTACAGTTAGGTTAAAAGCACATATTAATGATATCATATTTTTCTATTGCACACACACTACGAACAAATCATGTGTTCGCCATTGACTCTAATGACCTATTGAAAATTTGATTGTGCCTTCCATGTCCATCGGCTTAAAAGCAAAGTAGCCATAATAAAAGTCATCCTTCCATGGTAATAAAATCGTATTTCCTTGTGTTAGAATAGAGAATTTCTATGAATTGAACATATGCCTACTTTTTAGGAAGAATGTTGTCACCTATTGTCACGAGGAAATTGAAAGAAATCTCAGAAATAAAAGAAAGGAAGAAAATGGGAAGATAACAATGTAGAAACAATTTATGAAATGAAGAAGAGTAACCATGAACAAGGAAGATCCATCGAAAAAGACAAAGATAGCCTATTTTACGAGGATTCTTATCTTGATAACCATCATGATAATTGAGTTATTAGATTTTAGGGAACAGATAATTATTTGTTATTTAAGCAAATTCTTATAGCTGGATAACTATACCCATATATGTGGATGTTGTTAAAAGAGGACATGGACACAACTATTCTGAGAGTACTGGTGGTGGATGATTTTAAAATGACTATTTATTTCTAAGAAGGCATGCACGCATAATCTAATCATGTGCTCTTTAGGTTGATCCATTACTGTTAAACTTTATAAAAGAAGCTAGTGTGGTTGTTTCTGTTGGACTCTGATTCCACTTGTTGGGGTGATACCAATTGCCTCGTGGAAGTTCAAGATTGTTGTGACTACGAACAAAACAAACAGCGATTCTCTACAAACCCCACAATACACATAATAATCTGAAAGTAATGCAAAACAAAAGAATAATATGCATATGATACCAAAGTTTTATACTGGTTGTACCTAATTCTTGGTGTACGTCCAGTTGGAGAGATAACTAATACTTCAATATCTTTTGATTACAAGGTATGAGGTTTGGTTGAAGGAAAACAACCAAACCTGCTAAAAATTAGAACAGAAACTATAACAAAAACTTCTCAACCAAGCCCACCAAAGCCCTCAGTTACCCTCTGTATATTATACATGTAGTCTCAAACTTTATATGAATTTTCACACCAAGCTCTACCCAAAATCCTAGCCAAAATGGTGTTTAAATTGCCCTAACGGGTCTGTCAAAATACTGCAAATCTGGATCGGATTCAAAATCTGAGCATGTTTCTCCTGCCTGTTCTGCATCGACGCGTCGCTCACTGATGGCCATCGATCTGGCACGATGAGATCCTGGCTTAACGCGCGTTATGCACAACCCCCGCCCGATCCGTACTTGCACAGAGCGCTGGGCCAAGTCATCTGTGTGGGCCGTTGGGTCTTGCTTCGCTCGCGGTGAAGTTTGGCCAACCCGCTTCACTCGGGCGCTGGTGGGCCTTGATCGGGACCACACATGCGGCAGCCAGCGGGCTGCCCACATTGGGTCGATCTCTGGGCTTTATATTGTGTTGTTAATTCGATTTGATTCCTTTGGACTGTGCTGCTAAAAATCCATGGTTTTGAGCTCCAAAAAATCTCTAAAAATCCACATTAATTCGAGATTAATACCGTGATATTTTTGGTACTTTGTATCACATTTTTTCAACACTTCACCTTGATACAAACACACCATATGTCCCGAACCAAGCCGAAAACTCCATATCCTAAACATTCAAAAATAAATCACCTTATCCTGAGGCCAGGCCGGCCAGTTGGCTAGTGAGCTTGCACTAAGTATCACCAACCAATCGAGTGTCCAACAAACCACTTTTCGAAAGTGAATCACCGAATTCGTTGTATCTCTTGAATTCATACTTGAAGCAAAACCGTATTGATCTTTATGTGCCACCTCGCGGTACACTAGCATATCTTCAAGGAAAATAAGTTTGAGCATCGCTCAAACTTTGCCACCAACCTGTCCCCGTAGGATTATCTTTCTTGTGAATTTCATTGGTATGCGCTTTGACACATTTCCTAGCACATCGCCACATTGAGTTTGCGTGCAAACTCTATGCATCCATCACTGAGCTAGTCGTTATAGGATCTCTATGCGCATGCAATGCATAAACCAAATTTATGTTATCCTCATAACAAGCCGGGGCCTTCATGGTGCGCCACACCACTTTGCTAACAATCAAGTCATTCACAGTAGCTTTAAAATATCCACCTCAACTAGAACTCTCACTACCGTCGTTGTTTGCAGTATTATCCTCATGTGGATTCTCCTCATCAATCGTCACTCCTTTACCAACATCTCTGTTGATCCTATGATTTGGAATAAGTACATTTACCTCGTTTGGCACATCTTTGCCTCCACATATTTCGGTACTTCCTGAAGCCTTCCTTTGCAATGCCGTCAACTTATCAAATGTCACCTGCCGACTAATCAACATCTTTCTTGCATCTAGGCTCTAAAGTCTATTACTCTCGACACCATCTATGTATCCTAACATGACATATTTCTTTCTATTAGCGCCAAATTTGACACCTTTCTTGTTAGCATAAACTTGACATCCAAATACCCGAAAGATTATCTAAATCCACTAGCTTCTCGGTCCAAAGCTCATCTAAAATTATCCCACTGTTAACTGAAGATGGAATTCTGTTCACCAAATAAGATGTAGTCAATATAACTTCGGTCCAAAATCCCACCGACAAATCCGATGTAAATCTGAGACACATCGCCTTCTCTAGAAGTGTCCTATTCATCCGCTCGGTAACTTCATTCAACTGTGGATCTCCTAGTGTAATGAAGTGCCTCTTTACTCTATACTCCTCATAGAATTCCTTGACTTTAGCAGAAGTAAACTCCTCTCCATTGTCGGATCTAAGCACTTTCAGCTTCTTCCTTATTTGACTCTCCACAAAGGGTCTTGCACCCCTTGAACTTCTCCAACGTCTCCGACTTTTTCTTTGTCACATATACACATATTTTTCTGTAGAAATCATCGATAAACGATAGAAGTAACAGCTCCACGTATAGAGTGAACTAACACAGAACCCTAAACATCGGTGTGAACATACTCAAGAATCCCTCTTATATCATGCTTCATCTCACCGAAACTAAACTTCGTCTGCTTGCCATAGAAACAATTCTAGCAAAACTCCAGCTCTCTGAAGTTCACCCTTTAAAAAGACCATGCTTTCTCAAAGCCTCCAAGTTTTTCTCTGCAACATATCCAAGTCTGAAATGCCACAGCCTGGTTGAATCAATCTCGTACAAACTCTCAACATCGATACTAGAATCGCTAATGATCATCGTCCCCTTCAACATATAGCAGATATAAGTCACTGACCTTTTCACCCTCTCATTATCACTATCGGTTCCTTTAATATCTTTATAGATTCCTTCTCTATCGTGACTTTGTGAGAAATGAAATCCAATGCCTCCAAGGAAACTCGAGACTTCCTGAACTCTAGAACATGCCACACATTGGTGAGTGTGCGCACCATGCCATCAAACATCATGATTCTTATCAAACCAACTCCAGCAGCTTTGCACTCTTCATTATTTCCTATAAAGACTGATCCATTCTCCTTCATCTGTTAGGTATGAAAGCATTTTTTATTTGGTGTCATGTGGAACGACGCTTTTGACTCTATGATCCAAGTATGATTCACAACATCTGACGAACTCGATATGAGCAAATTAAAGGCTTTCTCGCTCCTCACATCCTCTGTCTGCACAACTACAATTGATGATGATGCTGGTATATCCTTCGTTTCTCTGTTCCTCCTCTTTGGACAGTCTCTCTTCCAATGTCTTGGTTTCTTGCAAATATGTCACATAGTGCATTTGGCCCTCGATCTGGATCTCCTACTGTTGCCACCTCTGACATTGCGTCGCCCCAAAGCAAGGAGACTATGGCTGTCTGAACTCCTTCGCTTAAACCAACTTCTATTATATGATCTCTCAACTTCTCACTATAGAGCCACGCCTTCACATTTTCAAAACTGAGAGTATCCCGACTGTAGATCATGGTTTTGAAGAACGTTGTCTATCGATGTGACAACGACAAGAGCAGAATCATTGCATCGTGCTTCGCTTCTACAGTCAATCCAATGGCCATTATCTTCCTTACTAATCCATTGAAGGTATTGAGCTGATCCTTCAATAAAGTCTCATCTCGCATCTTGAAAGTGACTAACGCCTTCAGCAAGATAAGCTTGTTGGTGAGTGAATTTTTAGGTACAGTTTTTCGAGCTTCTCGCATAATCCCTTGGCCATATTCTCCTCGGACACCCGATAGATCACCTCGTCCGATAAGCTGAGCTTGATGGTTGTTGTCGTCGAGTTCTCCATCTCCAGCTTTTCTCTTTCTGAGATATCTGTCGGTAAATTCTCGATCTCGTACACCACCGTGTAGACACGATCTTTCATCAAGATAGCATTCATCTGTATTGCTATATCTCAAAGTTTTCCTTGACATCAAACTTTTCAATCTTGTGTTGTGTTCTTTCAATCGTCGAATACGAGCCATCCGCATACGAACTTGAACCAATTGCTTTCTCTGTTGCGTCATTTTTTGTAGAAGAACTCTCCGTCGTCTTAGACTTGTTCACGAATCTTGCGTTGATACCAATTGTTGGGCTTTGATACTATGTGTTAGGGTAATACCAATTGCCTCGCCGAATTTCAAGATCGTTGTGACAACGAACGAAGCAAACGAAGATTCTCTACAAAACCGGCAATACAAGCAATAACATGAAAGTAATGCAAAACAAAAGATTAATACACACCTGACCCCCAAATTTTATACTTATTTCAACCAATTCTTGATGTACGTCCAATTGAAAAGATCACTAATGCTTCAATATCTTCGGGTTACAAAGTATGACGTTTGGTTTGAAGGAAACTAACCAAAAATCGTTAAGAAATTGGAGAAGAAATTATGGAGAAAACCTTTCAACCAAGCCCACAAAGTCCTCAGTTGCCCTTTGTATATTCTACGGATAGCCGTAAACTTTACAGGAATTTTTACACCAAGCTCTACCCAAAATCCTAGTCGAAACGGTGTTTAAATAGCCTTAACATGTCTGTCACATTGCAAATCCGGGTCGGATTTAGAATCTGAACCCGCTTCTCCCACCGCACCGCGTTGACGCTCACGGATGGCCATCGATCTGGGCGCGATGTAATCCCGTGGTGTGATCCTGGTTTAATGTGCTGCTCTCGCCCTATTTGCACTTGCGCAGAGTGCTTGACCAAGTCTTCTGTGTGGACCGCTGGGCCTTTTGCTCTGCTCGTTAGGCAGTTGGGCCAGCCTCCTTCGTTCAGGCGTCGGTGGGCCTCACTCTAGGCCGCACATGCACCGAACGTGTGGCAACTAGCAGGCCGCCCATGTTGGACCGATCTATAGGCTTTGTACTGAGTTATCAGATATAATTCATTTGAGATGGGCTGCTAAAAATTCATGGTTTTGGACTCCGAAAAATCTCTAAAAATCATCATAATTCCGAGATTAATATCGAGATATTTTTGGTGTTTGGTATCACATTTTTCAACAGTTTCATCTTTGAATCTTTTTTGGGTAGAAAACCGTGCGGCAAAAACACTCGGCATTTCATTTATAAGAACTTAACAAAACTTTCAAAATAAGGGGTTACAAATACTTGTGAAACACTCACATATAATCTAACCCTCTAAATCAATAAAGGATGTTAAATACAACACATTCAAGACTTTGAATGATTCTATTAGTAAAACAAATGCTCTAACTAGATTACATGTCTCCTATGCAAAACTGAAATCGAAAGCATTTGCAGATCATGTCAACACATGTGTGCCACCTTTCTTGAGGATTCTATTAGTAGTGCTCTAACTAGATTACATGTCTCCTATGCAAAACTGAAATCGAAAGCACTTGTAGATCATGTCAACCCATGTGTGCCCCCTTTCTTGAAGCTAAGCGAAACCTCCGGTCACTTGCCATGGTCGAGAAGTTTAAAACTATTGATGTACAAGAACAGTGCTCCCAATTATCAAGGTATGACCTGTCATTGCCTGGTTTGTGAACAGTCCTGTTGGTTTAAGGGGCGGTTTGTGCCCATGATGGGCAGCATAACCGAACCAGTTATGGGAAGTTATTGTTCCCACTAACCCCAGTAACTTCTCCTATAACTCCTCTTGATCTGGAGTTTATAAAAGGGAGATTGCAGTGAAAAAGAAGAAGGCTTGAGGGCAAGTATGAAGAATTTCTAGAGAGATAAAGCTCCGCCAAATCAAACCGGAAGGGCACTTGAACAGTGGCTAGTGGTTGATTTCCGTTCTGATTTCTTCCCTGGTCTCTCGTCTGATCCTCGATGAATTCTGGACAAGTTTCACCAAGTTACCGGGCTAAGGTATGAACTTCGATATTTAGATTCCGCTACGATGATGTAACAAGTCCCACCAGGATCCATCTGTCCCATCTCAATGACATCGACCTTCTTGCTGTACTGACAACAAGCTGAATTGGGATTGAATTATTTGGTAGAACCCTTGTGTCCTAACCATAAGTCGCATTAAAGAAGATAGGCACGACTTCGACCCCCATAAAGACACAAACCACAGGAGATCAACACTCCTGTCGACATACCCAACGTCTCCCCTCTATGCAAAAGATTTTCTCCCCCTTGACTTTTGATCTGATCAATGTTCCAAAGCATTGCACTAAACCATGTTTGGCATTGCAGGAGCTAACCATGCTTAACAATGATGGCTATAGTGAAAGGGAAATCATGTAGATATTAAAATATTAGAAGTAAAAAACTTAGATCCAATGAGCCTTAAACATCAAATTGGAAATTTGGAACTGTATAGTTAAAAGTGATAGATAGTTCACCAATATGGGTTGTCATAGTTAAAGACCCAACAGCCCTTGCCGGCATGAAAGAGCTTTTGCAAAATCCACCATCCCTGTTTCCATCACCTCCTTTCTAAAGCCTTGGACCCGCTTTAATACTTTCATCTTACAAACATTGCTCAAGCTCAAAGATCTTCCCAACATTTGAAGCAAAACTTCAATGTTGAGATCTGATAGAAAATTACTGCCTTATGAAAGACTTGAGCAACACCTGGCTTTGTCAAAATTGAACACAACTGGAATCCAATTTTAAATGATTGAAATGTGATGATTGTTGCTGGAATTGAATCAAGAACATCCCATGGTCGAATGCTTGAGGGATCTTGCGTGAACTCACTGGCACCGGTCATTTCTTTGGATCTCAAGTTCCACCACCAGATCCGGTTGCTATTGGCAAATAAACCTATAAGCATGTGTTTCTTAAGAAGATCTAAACAAAATGAACCCAATACCTCACGTGATCATCACTTTTCCCCATTTTCTTCCATCCTTTTTCTCAGGCTTTAGATTTGATGGGGGGAACTAGGTATGGGAGGAGAGAGTGAATCCAAGAGCAGCCTCCTCCCCAAAATTTAATTTCCGGGGGGGGGGGGGGGGGGGGGGGGGGTGTGTGTGTGTGTGTGTTGTCTTAATCATCTTTGATTTCAGATTCTGCTGATGTCTATTCAATTAATATAATAGGATACCAAAGGTAATTCAAGAGCAGCATCCTGCTCCCTCATATTTGCTCCCCCACATTTGATTTCTACTGTTTTATTGGAGAGGGGAGGGAGGTTTGTCTTATACATCTTGGATTTGAGATTTGATTATCTGTGTTCAGTTAGTATAACCATGATTATCAAGAACGTGGATCGCTTTACATGGAAAGATAACGGGTGTGTAGAACGCTACTAATTCCAAACGCGATCCATTGGGGTATGCTTCTTTGGATACTTGAGTGGGAACAAAATATATTTATTAGGAAAGGTATATGAATTTGACAATTCTCACAGAGTTTTTGTATCGTTACACAGACATACATATATGCACAATTATGTGTCAGAAGACTCAGAACAGATAGTTTACACGCACGCACGCACGCACGCACATGTGCATTTATGTGCCACACACTCCCACTTGCGCGCACATGCCCATTTATGTGCCATAACAGACAGTTTACTATCATTTAGTAAAAGTTGACATCATCTTGATAGTATAAATGTTTTTAAAATCTGAACAATGATTTTACCGTTCCAAATCGCTAATATGCCACAATTCGAAACCGGTGATATGGATTGTAGATTGTGGGTAAGATCGAGTATAACACTTTATACAGTATTTAATGGAACATTTAATGGAACCTTTTAGTTGTATTATTCTCAGATATTTTCAAGGGGATGGTGCCTGGCTCACAACAGAACTTAGGTTATTTCTTTTGTTCAGGTTGGCGATATAAGAAGAGCTTCTATGATGACGAGGATGATTCTGAGCGACCAGAACCTAAATTTTCAACCACTTTTTCTGGGTACAGATGTTACACTTGGTCTTATGATTCATGGGAGAATTCTAATTTCCAGAGCACCACGTTTGGATTTGAATGGAGAGAAGAACCAAAGTGGGAGAAGGAAAAGAAGAGGGCAAGGAATGACAGTGATGTAGAAGATGACTCAACCGACATAGGGTCATGCTTCCATAGAATTGCTCTTGGATTGCCTCCTACAGGCCCGTTGAAGTTAGATGATGTAAAGTCAGCGTACGTTATGGAATTTTATATAATTATGTACTGTTTATTTAAATTGGTAATTATACTTGTTGGCATCATACAATAATTCATTTACGGTTGCAGTTTCCGTGTGTCAGCTTTGAAGTGGCACCCTGACAAGCATCAAGGCACTTCCCAGGTTAGCTTATCATTAAAATTGCGGCTGCGCAAATCGTAAATTGATGCGTATCTTGATTTCCTATTGTTTCCAAGAATTCTAATGATATACTCTTCATCTAGCTTTCGTGTACTTACTGTATTATTAACTCTAATGATCAGCCTTCTTTCTGCCAAGGGTTGGTTATATGAAAGCAACCCCAAGTCTTTATTTTGCAGAACAATGCTTCTGTGCAATGCTCATCCTCCGTCGTACGGTTCTGTTTATTATTGTATTCATAAAGATTTGGGCTCATGCTCATTCACCTCTTATTTTCTTCAGAATTTCATTAGGACTATGTTACAGTTGTTTCACAACGAATGCAAAGAGTTAAGCATAAAAATATGATGCAGGCTCTGGCAGGGGAAAAGTTCAAGCTATGTGTTGATGCATACAATTCATTAAGCAATGCCCTCAAGTCCACATAGGTTGCAGGTGCTTGGTTAACATGAACATGCTGACACCATTCAGTGAGTTACTTGCATATTGGGATAGCAGTGTACAACCGAACAGGATGAAGTGATATCAGTCGCTCTTCATTTTTTTGTCGAAGCCACATATACGGTGTTCTGTTGTACTGCCTAAAGCTCACATTTGTAATTAATTTATCATTTATTCTTCCTTTTTGCTCTTAAATAAGAACCGTCTACTTTTTAAATTTATGTATCTTTATTCAGAATCACTTGACAAAAATTTGGAGCAAAGTTCAGGGTTTGTTGATACATCTATGCACAAAACCTCAGCATAAGCAGTATTCGATGGTCTCTGCTCAACTATTGTTTGGTGACCTACTATTCTCCATCTACAACACCTCTCATCAATGGTCACCATAGCCTTCATCCCAAAAAATTTGGGGCCAGCTTTGTGGACTCCATTTACAACACTGCCTTCCTTCAAATCCACAACTGCACTCATCATGTAATGAAATGCTTCCTCTAATTATCTGCAACTTGGAAACCTGTATAAGAAAATGCATCAAATTTGTATAGCATATAGCAGTAGAAGTATGAGAGAAGCAATGTTAAATTATTAAACAGAAACAGCATGCAGCCAGCAGGATCGGCAAGCAACAGCATATGTAAGTCTAAAAGACAGAATTTGAAATGATAGAACAATGGAAAAGACCTATGGCACATTCACACTGGATATTGATTCAAAGATACAATATTTTGTGCCATTCTGATGAAAATATGGTGATGTTCAACTTTCTTCAAAACTTCCTCAACTGGCTCATCAAGAATTCAAGAAACAACATGATCTAGACCGTCTCCAATACGGTATGCAAACCCACGACGGATTTTGAAACGATTGTGTAACTGGTTCCACATTCATAAACATAGAGTATCATAAACAGATAAAAAATTTCAGTAAAACTGCAGAATATGAATGTTTCTCCAGAGTAAGGATTTTCAGAACAGAAACCAAGTACAGAATTTAAGACAGAACTTGGCATAAGCACATAGACAGAAGCGAAAATTTTAAACCTCCAAGATGATAGAAATATGCAGATAGACTCAGCTATATCAATGTGCCACTGTGACAGAAACAGAGATCTGATAGCATAACAATGTTTTGAGATATAAACACGAAGCATCCTACATAGCATATGTTATTAATGTATATCTCCTTCTAAAAACAAAATATTCATCCTAAAATACTTCATTCCATATTTGAATGTTGAGTTTCTGCTTTCACTACGCAGAAGTTCATCATTGGTTTCTCATCTAATTAGGATTCAGTTCAAGCTCCTTGCGCTTCAACTCCAACTCCATCTGTTTGTTCTCGAGCTTCAATCTTTTGTTCTCCATCCTCATCTTTTCTAATTCTCTGTCTTTCTTCTTACTGAATCGCAGCCACTTGAAACGTTGCTTCTTAAGTTCCAGCATCTCAGCTTTGATATGTAAACTCTGCTCTTCTAGCTGAAGTTTGCGAGATGACATGTACTGTTTCTGTGCCAAATCAAACTTCGACCCGTCAGGGAACACTTGGTTCATATCAACTGAAATGCCCTGATTTTGTGGCATCGCATAGCAATCTTGAGAAGGATGGGAGTTTGTGAACCCCCCTTCTTCATGGTCCGTCCCTTTCTTCAGCCTCTTGGGAAAGCATGAACCCCCCACGTGATCACAATGCGAAGCAACATGATCTTCACCATCATCATCCCCATCATCGGAATCCGCATCATCTTCGTCATGATCATCATGCCCGCCCCTCTTTGCACCATGCTCATCTCCGCTTCTAAGAGCCAACTGCAAGGACCGCTGCAGAGCAGGATCAGCAGGTAAATTCAGTCTGTTCCCATTGTGGTATGAACACATTTCCTCATAGAACAGGTGCTTAGAGCTCAAAATCTTCCTCACATCCTCCTTTGCCTTTTCAGATAGGTGATCCATCATGTCCAAGAGGGCCGGATTCTCTACAACCTTGCAAGACGTGCCTCTGCCAAGAATGTCCGTAAGCCTTTTATACCTCTTGTTGAGATCGTTGAACTTGTCTTCGCATTGTTGAGGCGATACATAACAACCCCTTTCGGCCAACACTTTAGATATCGATTTCCACTTCCCTTTCTTCTGTAGAATAGCAAACTTTCTCCTCCCACCACCATGGCAATCGGACGAAATATCTTCACCCAAATAAGAGACCGCGGTAATCAAAAGCCGAACCATTCCATCCGTCCATTTCATCCTATGCCACCCTTTCTTCCCTTTTGCACCTTCGGCGTGGCCGTTGACTCCATCCTCAGTAGTGAAGCTCGGCTCATCATCTTCGCTGGTAGAGGTCTTACCATGCTCCCCCCTTTTGTAATCCATCGTGGGAAGCGTCAGCGGATGATCGCAGTCCTGCATGTGATTCGCCGACTGCGGGAAAATGTCATGCATTTGTGGGTGGATCATCGAGCTTTGGTGTTGGGGATTGTTTGGATTTTGATGATGGTGAGTGTGAAATGATGGGTGTTGGTGTTGTGAGTGATGCATGTGCATGGGGTTTTGTAGATCTAACATCCCATAAGAAGCTCCAGGGATCATGCTCCCAGTTGGTAAATTGCCTTCCATTTCTCTATATTATTCCTTAAATAAGAAGTTGAACAGTTGGCAACTTTCAGTGGGAACGGAAATTAAATCTCTTAAGATTCTACATATACCATCACAAGATCTCAACTTTAGGGAACCTCAATTTCTACAAACAAAACCAAATGCTATTCCCCTATCTCAGCTTGAACTATGCTGCACTTGCAACAAATCGAATCTTTGAGCTGAAATAATGAGATTGTAATCTATATACCCAGATTGCAACCAGAATCTTGAAAGTTTTCACCTTTTACCAAAGATTCCGGTCTACCACGCGAAATAGACTTCAAATCACAAAATCTCAGACAAAAATTTTGATGAGAGCAATTGGGAGCAGACTTATCTGGATCGTGCTGGCGATGTGAAGAGATGGAAGCTTGGGACGTTAACCAGCAGGAGGATGCGGGGATTAGGGTTTTAGGAGCGAGATTTCGGTAGAAAGAGCGGCTCACGACTCGCGAAGGCCGTCGTCATGTAACTAAGAAATCTGAGACAGAGAGATCGATTTTTTATTTTTTATTTTTACTAATTTCGGGGGAGATGTTAACCAGAAGGGGGGAGAGGGAGAGAGGGAGACGGGGTTGGGTTTTGCTGGCACGATTTTTGGTTCAATGAACGATGGCGTGTGGTGTGGTTGTTAGTACTGCGATGGGGACCACTCCGATGGCATCTCTCTCGTTGGTGGCGATTGGCGATTGGCGAGGGGTTGCTTATGATCCCCATTAACACTGGTTCTGTGCTAAGAACCGTATTAAATTATAGTTATCATCAATTATTATTATTCTAATAGTATTAATTGATGTTGCTGTTCATAATAGGGTATACTAATTAGTAATTATTATCTTTACTTCAGTTAATTTCAATTGCGGTTACCGTTTGGATTTCTTGGTTGGACTTGGATTTTGTACAACAGTTCGGATTTACACTCGGACTTTGTAGTTGGATTTTGTTTGCATTGAGTTGGTCCGGGACTGACCCGCAATCTAACCCGGGCTGCCAACTTCCTTATAGGAAAGTGTGGTTGTCGGCTCAATTTACACGCTGGAATTTTCAGCAGTCCCATATGGGCTGATGCACATGTTTTGTCAAAGATGTGAGGTGGTTGGTGTACCAATCTTCTCTCCTTAGATTCCTATAAAAGGATACCAAATGTATGAGTTATTTGCATCGAAACATTGGGAAACCAATTGAGCTTCTACTGAAGCAGTTGGAAAACTTGTATGAGGTCCTATTGGAAGTTCCATAGGACCATTGAGAGCCATCTTTGAGAGAGCCAATTTGTAAGTGTTTCTTAGGAGTAGTTGAGTGCCTTTTGTTTCTACTAATTGAAATCAATAGAAGTGTTCCCTTGGTCGTTAAGGCGACCTAAATCTTTTGTTGCATTCTCTCTATTTGTTCTTCGTGCTAGATACTTTGGCGATTTGATTGCTTCCGCTTGGCGCATAACAATTGGTATCAAAGCTTTGGCGATGAATATCTAGACGACGAAGATGAACAAAGATGGCGACGACAACCCTTCTACTCCAATGTCGCAATTTTCAACAATATGAACTATATATCCACTAAGAAGTTTGAAATTGAGAAGTTCGATGTGCATATCAAATTCGGCATGTGGAGATGCGAAGTACTTGACATCTTGAACCAACTTGGTCAAGATCAAGTAATATATGATAGGCCGACTAAGACGTCGGATGCGGAGTTGAAGATGATGAACCAGACCGCTTGCGGCACGATCCGGCTCTACTTGACAAGAAGAAGAAGTATCCTTTCATGGAGGAGACGAATGCGAAATCGTTATGGGATGCGCTTGGTGAGAAGTACATGAAGAAGAGCATTCAGAATCGCCTACAACTAAAGAAGAAGCCTTTTGTCCTCAAGATGGGGGAAGAAGTTTCAGTTGAAGAACACCTCAACTACTACAACAAACTCCTCACAGCTTTGAGAAACATCGACATCAAGGTGGAAGATGAGGACAAGGCGACGATTCTCCTCAACTCCATGCATAAAGACTATCACATCGTTTCGATCTTAACATATGGTAAAGAATTTATCAACTTCAATGAAGTTTCTAATGCTCTTACTAGAAATGAATATAGAAAGAAGGATGATGAGAAGATGAGGGGCCAAAGGTCCGAAACGTTTACCATGGTTAGAGGTCAGAGCAATGAAAGAGGTGGAGGCCGCAAAGGGAACCATAGATCCGAGACGATGGACAATAGTAGAGCTCCGCGCACAGACATCAAGAGGGATCAATGTGCGTTTTGCAAGGAAAGATGACATTGTACGAGAGAGTGCCCAAAGGCCAATAAGAAGAAGGATGATATCGTCAACATCGTCAAAAGCGAGGAGGTGGATGAGTGGGTCTTAGTTGGTGCGACAGAGGGGATGATGAAGGGGGGATGGGTGCTCGACTCGGGTTGCTCGTTCCATATGACACCATACAGAGAGAACTTTACTACTTTCCAATTGCGCTTTGGGCATACCCATTTTCATCCCTGACCCCTAGCAATGTTAGGGTTCCGATTATAAAGATATGATAACAGGCAACCTCCTGGCCATTTGATTTTATCCAATGGTTTGTGTTGTTTGCATGGAATGGAGTAGAAAATAATAGCATTGTCAACTATAGAAGCGAAATATGATGCGAATTCATTGCCGGGACAAGAAGCATGCTGAGTTTACTTCATGATCTTGATATAGTACCCTGTGTATCAGATCCAATCACCCTCACAATGATAGCATGGTTGTGATAGACTTCTCAAAACACACCATGTGCAGTGGGATGACGAAATATCTATTATACATTTGACAATCTTTTTTGAATTCTAGTGCTAGCATAAAGAGTGGCTGGGATTTGATCTTAGAAAATAGAAGGTTGAGATGAAGCTTTGAAACTATGAATGTGAGCTTTGAAATTTGGTCCAGCTTTGAAAGCAGTCAGTGAACTAGTATCGCACCGAAGGCGCCCGCGAAATTTTTGTACGTTAATTTGTTGTTCCGCGCCGAATGCGTCCGCTAAAATTTTTTTGTTGTTCCGCGCCGAATTTGTTGTTCAGCGCAGAAGTTGTCCGCGCCGAATTTGTTGTCCCGCGTCTAAGGCGCCCGTACTCCTAAATATTTTTATGCTAATTTATTGTTCTTTTAAATTTTAATAATTTTTTGGGAGCAAAGATTTCGCGGTGGAAAATCTTAAATGAACCGTGTCCGCAGGCACGGGTTTTTTAACTCTAATTTGTTGCTCCGCGTCGAAGGCGCCCGCGCCGAATTTGTTGTTCAACGCTAATTTGGGATTCCGCGCCAAAAGCGACCGTACCGAATTTATTGTTCTACGCTAATCTGTTGTTTTGCGCCAAAAACGCCCATGCCGAATTTGTTGTTCCGCATCGAAGGCACATGCGTCGAATGTGTTGTTCCGCACCAAAGGTGCCCGTGCTGCTAAATATTTTTACGCTAATTTGGTGTTCTTTTAAATTTTCATAATTTTTTGAGAACAAAGATTTCGCAGGGAAAATCCTTAATTGAAACGTACCCGTGGGCACGGGTTTTTGTTACCCTAATTTGTTCCGCGCCGAAGGTGCCCATGTCGAATTTGTTGTTCCGTGCCGAAGGCGTCGGTGACGAATTTGTTGTTCCGCACCGAAGGCGTCCACGCCAAAGGCGCCCGTGCCGCTAAATATTTTTACGCTAATTTGTTATTCTTTTAAATTTTAATAATTTTTTGGGGAACAACGATTTTGCGAGAGAAAATCTTAAATGAATTGTGCCCATATGCACGGATTTTGTTACGCCAATTTGTTGTTCCGCGTCGAAGGTGCCCGCGCCAAATTTGTTGTTCCGTGTCGAAAGAGCATGTGTCGAATTTGTTGTTCCACGTTGAAAGCACCTGCACCGAAGGCATCCATGCCGCTAAATATTTGACGCTAATTTGTTATTTTTTAAAATTTTAATAATTTTTTGGGGAACAAAGATTTCGCGGGGGAAAATCTTAAATGAACCGTGCCCACGGGTACGGGTTATGATTAGTCTATATTAAAAATGAGTGGTGATTAATTGACTTTGTCCAATGTGACAATGTCTCATCAATCACCCTTAGCTTAAAAACCACCCAAAATGAAACCCAAAAACCCACCCACATTATTCCCAAAAATCCAATCAACACCCAAAAACTTACCGCCAATAAAAAAACAAAAACCCCAAGACAATACACACACACACACCAACTCTTTTCTTTTGCACCCGGTTTTGCACCTAGCCGAGCACCAGTGTGAGGCACGCGTCTTGGTTGTGTGCAAGGGTTTTGTGTTCCTGTGCACTATGTGCACAGGTTTAGCACCCAGCGGGACACCTGTGTGAGGCATGCGTCCTGGTGGGTGCGGGGTTTTGTGTTCTAGTGCACTATGTGCACATGTTATTTCTATATATTATAAAAAAGAGGTGGATTGATGTGACTTTGTCCTGTGTGGCAATGTCACATCAACCCCCTTTCCCTTTATTTACAAGGTTGTCATTGACATCTCTCCCATTTGACCCCTCCCTTATTTACATTCTTGCCATTGAGATTTCCCTCCCTTTACCCCGACGATACCGACACACAGACCCACACTTTTCACTCCTTTTCGGTTGCTCGTGATCACCTCACGATGTTCGTGTGGGATTTTTTGTGTTGTGCACTGTGTGCCCGGACATAGATGTACCATTTTGTTAAGTATATAAGGTGCACATAGTCATCAAATATTTACTGACAGAACATATGATTGTTGGTCTGCTTACAAAGCCACTAAGTGCAGAAACATTTAATAAGCACATTAGGGTAAAGATGGAACGGCGGCCCGGCCTGTCCAGCTCGGTCAATGGACCGGCCGTAGAGATGTAATATATATGTGATAATTTCAGGGGATCTAGGGTTCCGAATTAACAATGCAATCATATAAATGTAATATCTGTTTTCCCCCCTTGTTAAATCAGTGTCTTTTTCACTTGTTAAATTCTTTGGTGCTTTAGGGCATGTTCTTTTGTAGGAATGTGAAATTGGGAAAGTTGAGGGAGTGAGGAATCTGATGAGAGAGAAAAGCTTGTGTAGTGTGTTCTTTTGTAGGAAAGTGGTGTTGGATTGTGGAGATGGAAAGTTGAGGTGGGTCCTACTTTGTGTAGTGTGTTCTTTTGGGTAAAGAAAGTTGGAGGTGGAAAGTTGGAATGTAGGATAGGGTGAACCTAGGTAAGGTTAACCTCCTAAATAAAAAGAGATCATTTTGGGTTATTTTTTTACACTTGCAGGTCCAATGCAAAAACCAAATACACCAATACTCCGATGAAATACAGGAATGAAATAGGCCTAATGGAAGGCGGCCAGGCATGCGACAGAGTAAAGAATGTCATGTACATTCCAAAATATTGCCCTGCTATGATCTACGATAAAAAATGGCCTGGACGAAGCATGAGTATAGACAAGCAAACTAGAATGACACAATAATAAAAATTTGGCAGAAATACACGCAAGAATTTACACGCAATCAGACTGATTGACAAGATACAAGGCAAGGATCAGAGTCGTAAATTGGCATGTACAGTCTAAAGTGGATCCAAAGTAAAGTCATGGCAAGAAAATATAGACAGCAACAGATACAAAAAATGAAATGTCCAAAACATAACACGATATCAAAAATATTGTCATGCAACACGGTAAGCAAAAGATACAAACATGGAGAGTATTAAAAGTTATAAATCCCAAGTACTCCCAAAGCCAACCATCAACCAACATAAATCACAAGATACAAACGTTCCAACCAACCAACATACAATCCAAAGCATTAGTTATTGTTATACAACATAAGCAAAATAATAACACCTAGACCTAGGATAGAATACAAAACTAACTTCAGCGAGGTGAACTCGGATAGTAAGGTATCCACCCTAGCGGTGTTAGTCTCCAATTGACCTTCGACCCTAGCCAACCTCATGTCAATCTCACCCCACCTCATATCATTAGGTAAGCTCGCAGGGATTTCACGTATTCCTCCTCTTTCATTCGCTGCCATTAAGTGCCGGATAATAAAAGACGACCACTCACTGTGAGGTGGGTCCTTCCATTCGAAGTAATCACACTGGCCGACGCATGACGGACAGCTCCAGAACCGTCTGCCAGGGTTCGTAAGAGTCCAAGAGGTCTTCCTCGGTCCCCACTCACCACTGTGGCACCTCTTGGCGTCTCCATCATCCGTATCCAACTCAGGTACCATGTTCGGATTCCGAAAGCGGGACCGAATAGAAGTGTTGGAGCCTGAACTCATGTGTACCTGGGAAAACAAAAACAAAAGCTACAGTAAAAGTGTGTAATGTTAGTAGAAAAAGAATTTTATAAATAAATTGATATGGGCAAGTTGGAGTCATACCTGGGAAAATATAATAAACACTGAAGTCAACGTATCCGCCAGTGTTCAGAAGCAAGCAAGTATATTTGACATGTAAAAACCCATAAGCAAATAAAATTCGTGTTCGTATCAATTAGAATGAAAAGAAAAACGTACAGCCCTTAGGTATTTAAATGTTTCAATTACCGAATTAGAATGAAAAGTAAAACGTATAGAACTCATAATTGATCCCAGCTTCCTATCTATAGACATGAAACATATACACAACAGCCATAAAAAAGCCCAATAAGCCAACATATGGACATGGACATGAAGAAGCCAATATATCCCAGAAGCCTTCAGCCTTATGGACATTCACCAAGGCATTCAACATAGACGCAATGCAAATAGATTGAAAACTAGGAATCTTTTATAGCCCTCAGGTAGTTATATTCCTCATTTGCCCAACTAGGTTGCTGGCGGTTGCTCCTTACGTAAGGAACCATCCTGCCTACCATCCCTATAATTGGGAAATTAAGAGTTTCTATCACCGCTTTCATGTTTTGCATCATTGGGCTATTGGGATAAAAATTCATAGAGTTCATCTATAGTGCACTGCTGCAAGGGCAAACGCCATAATAAGTGAATTATCATGCCAAAAAAACATCCAACTTCTGCTGAAAAAATCGACTGCAAAAAATGCCAGGCCAAGCACAAGAAAAAATCCCCTTAAGCCCAAAAACAGTTCCACTGTCAGCTGAAACATTGAGGAAACACTTTCAAAGGCCAAGCACAACAAACATGTTTGCCAAGACAAACCCAAAAAAAATTCCCAGTTATGCCCACAAAAAAACCAACTTCTGCTGAAAAAATTGACTGCATAGACTGCCAGGCCAAGCACAAAAAAATATCCACTTAAGCCCAAACACACTTCCACTGTCAGCTGAAACAGTGATGAAACACTATGAAAGGCCTTGCACAGAAACCTCCCAGGATCAGCATAAACAAGAAAAAATAAGAAGAAAAAAAATTCCCAGGACAAGTAACTTGGCTACACAAGCACACAACAGTTATAGGAGATGTTTGAATCAAATTGCAATGAAATCCACCTGCAAAGCTATAAGGACAAGGCCCAAAAATTTCCCAGTTCAGCAGACACAAGGCAAATTGCCTGGAAAAGCAAACCAACAACCCCAAAACTTCACACTTCTTAATAAAAACTACAAAATTTCCAACTGCAGCATACACACGCCAAAATTTCCAACTGCAGCATACACAAGCCATACAAAAATTCAAATTTCATCTGCAACAAGTCACCTGAAGGGGCAACAAAAATTCCCAGGACAAGTAAGTTGGCTACACAAGCACAAAACAATTAGATCAGAAGTTTGAATCAAATTGCAATGAAATCCACATGCAAAACTATAAGGTCAAGGCCCAAAAATTTCCCAGTTCAGCAGACACAAGGCAAATTGCCTGGAAAAGCAAACCAACACCCCCAAAACTTCACACTTCTTAATAAAATTGCCATGAAGATGGGAAAAAATTCAAATGCCAAACCAATGGATTGGACAAGCCCAAAACAAGTCTACCTGCAGCTGAAACATACGAAAAGAAGCTGAAACAAGTTTGACAGGACAAGGAAATTGCAAGCACAAGGCGAAAATCCTGCTCATGCAGTAATACAGAAATTTCACAACATCTGCTGAAACCGGGAAAAGTGAGGAACTAAAAAATTTCCAAGTGCAGCATACACAAGCCAAATGGCCTTGCCACGCACACAACACCCCCAAAAATTCACTCATTTCGCTCATCTGTATTTAATTACTGATAATGCCCTCAGGAATTAGGTTGGATGACACAAATTCCTCCAATTCCAACTTCATATTAATCACAATTCCCAAAAATGTTGATGGCTTGTGCAAATATGTATTCCCCTCTTGTGAATACCACATAAGTAATGTTGAAGGTGTGTGGAGATGGCAGGAAAAAGAAGCAAATATAATGTGAGGGCATGCGAGCAAAAATTGACAGGAAAAGCTAAAAAATGACATTGATCAGCTGAAACAAGGAAAATGAAGGAGCCAATAAATTCCCAGGACAAGCAAATTGCCCGGCCATGCACATATCACTTAGAGTCAAGACTGCATGTCCACAACATATGATAAAATAATTATGAGGAATTCAATCCCATTAGAGGAATACATATAACATCAAGCCTACCTTCCATTTATTTGGGAATATTTTAAATGGATTCTGTTTATACGCTTCATCATTGGGCAAGGGTCCTGGCATATTGGGAAGAATCAAAGAGCAACAAAGTGGACCAAAGAGCAATCATAGAGTAACAAATCTGTGCACACATCTATGAACATAGAGTAACAAGAACAAAGACATGAAAAAAATCTGTGCACACATAATAACATAGAGTAACAAATCTGTGCAAACATAATAACATAGAGTAACATAGAGTAACAAGAACATAGAGTAACAAGTCTGTGCACACAACTGTGAACACATAATAATGCAGATGCAAATGAACAGGACAGGAAAAAAAAATTCGGGCCCACTACCTTAAATAGCCAGGAGAAGAACAGACCAATTACAAGGACATGCCCAAAACATGTCATAGGAAGGGGACACAAAAATTCCCAGATCAACCTAAAAAAAATTCAAATTTCATCTGCAACAAGTAACCTGAAGGGGCAACAAGAATTCCCAGAACAAGCCAAATGCCATGACATACACAAAAATCCCCAGAAAACTTCATAATGAAGCATATCAGGCTAACATGGGTACAAAATAATGCAATAACCAAAACTGCCAACATCTTTTGAAACATTCCAAATGACACTTCAAAACAATTTCAGTAATTTCTAGATATCTTCATATTTCAACCAAGATCAACACACAACTCCTGAAATACTAGAAAGCTTCAAAATTCAAATAAGATCAACACAAAATTAAATAAAAACTAGAAAGCTTCAAATTTCCACCAAGATCAACACAAAAGTCATGAAATAGTAGAACGCTACACATTTCACCCAAGATCATCATGCCTCCTCCCATACACAAACACATAGACCTACTAAGAGCTTAGGATACCCATAGCAATATTTTTCAGTCACTACTTGCACATGAAACTCACTCCCTACTCCAACACCACTCCGCATGTACATGACACATAATTATACACCACATAAGCGACCTAGATCTCATGCTAACGTAAACATCCAACCGACATTTCACATCACCTCAACTTCTTCATTTCACCACCACCACACTCCATTGACTCACCACCACCAACCACCCTCAATCCAAGTCCAAGGGGTCTTCATCCCCATCTTCCCCTACACCATCTTCCGCCCGTTCCCGTTGTATCATCTCAATTTTACACTTCAACATACGCCTTCGGGCCCCATCGGGCTTAGCCAAAAACTTGCGGTCTTCACGCTCGTTGTCAAAAAGATATTCGTACACGACATCCAATAAATTTCCTGGATACTCGGTGTATCCATACAACGTATCGGCTAGCTTTTCGGTCCAATCTTTATGAGATGTACTAATTGCAGTGGCAACCTTCTCTACTGTGTCTACAAGCCTATCCATCCTATCATGGACGTCGTTTGTACCCCGACGACGACTTTTCTTCCTCGTAACAGACGGAGGTGTAGAAAAGTTTGGCCCGGCATGAATATTCCCCGTCGATCCTGCCGGGGGGATGTCATGGGGGATATCATCGTCAGATGTCTGTGCATGAGTTGCATCTGCCCCATCCACAGAATCTGCGTGGGGTTCAAACGATTGGAACGTGGACCTCCTAAAAAGCCCCTTTGCCTCGTCATCTCCTATGACGATATACAGATCATCAAGCCACGGCAACGGTTGATTAACATATTGTTTCAACCTTGGGTTAGCCTGCAAGTACATAACCATATAAATTAGGCCTTTTATACTAACAACTGGGATCACTAATTCTTTAGCCCTCAATGTAAATGGTCATACCTTTGCCCATGGTGCATACACCTCATCATCCAGCACTATCATCTTCTTATTACGACACCATCCAGCGCCACTAATACTGAGGCACGTTGACACATCGGTCATGCGTCGGTGCAACCCTTTCATATGATTCCTGACATTCGTGCTTGTGTAGGATGTACCAAAAATAGCATTGATATGGGCAGCTGCTTGGGTAAATGCCGTAGGCTTGAATGTCTTGTCCGCCTTATTGCCTTGCTTGGCCTGGTCAGCAAGGAACGGAATGAGGGACAAGTCATGTTCCCACTGCCAAACTAGGTTTTTAGGCCCCTTGGCAGTTTGCAGCTTAGCCCTTTTGCTAGGACTTGACACCGAACCTTCTCCCTCATCATCCCGTCGTCCCGACTTCCGCGACGACCCACTACCCCCCGTATGTTCATTCCCACTCTGTGAAGATGGCTTATTGAAAGCACTTTGTGGGGAAGGACTAATACATGGATTGAAACCCCCCCTTGCAGTAGTTGCATATATCCTTGTGTTGGTTGCATCTGCATTGGCATGCCATATGGATGGAATTGTTGATATGGAATGCCAGGCCCTCCACCATGGCAGGGCGGCGACTGATAAGGAGAATCAATGTTCCTACGCGGCATCGGTCTCCCAAGCATTGGATCAGTCCCATGGCCTTCAACACTCCACTGGTTCACATATGGCTGGTCATACAAGGGGGGCATTGGCTCACTACCCTGTCCGGGCTGCGAAGATGACCCTGCCATGCCTACAAGATGTAAGTGTTAATAGGGCAAATTCAAATCTGAGAAATCCTATGTAGATAACATATATTGCATGTATATCAAAAACATTTAGAGCATACGGATTGTAATTCCAAACACAATCAATCATGATGGACTACATATTAAAATTCATAAGGACTCCCCATGCACCCAAACAACACAAAATTAAAAGCCTCCATCACATGCCTTGTTCAACTGTGCTACCATTTTTATGTATGTTACAATAGTCGACCCACATGTCCCATACGATTTGATCCCTTCGCATTTTCCATTGGTCCATTTGCTGTGTTTGGTCCCGTATGGGCAACTGTTGGGATAGATCCAAAATCTCATCATCATGATCATCGGTCACATCCCCGTCCTCCTCATCCACACCCACCTCCTCGTTTAGCTGGGGGTCATGTGGATCAGCTACTTGGATATAATTATGCAGTATAGTGCACGCTAGGACGGTATCGACCTGACTGGGGAATGGATAGTGGGGCTTCGACGTCAATATCTTAAACTTGTTCTTACGTATTCCGAAGGTCGACTCTATCTTTGTTCGTAATGAAGAATGACTGCGGTTGAATAGCTCTTTGCGATTTCTAGGAACACGGTCAGTATGGTCCTTTAGGTGGTATCGCACGCCCCTGTAGGGCGATATGAACCCTGGCATTGTAGTATAACCAGCATCGCATAGATAATATTTTCCTACATTCAGAAACGTATTGTGAGTATAAAATCCGTAGAAACCATACCTATTACTGTGTATTATGTAGGTAACGGTGTGCAAATTACCTTCATACACTCGAAGACCTTGCGGGGGGTAAAGACAGCGCATCTTTAAGGACAGTAAAATCATTTGCCGATCCTTCCCACCCTGCCATTACGTATGTGAATCTTTTATTGGGCGTAACATCTGCGAGGACATTTTGTGTCACCCCTTTACGTCCTCTAAAGCGAGGAACAAGATTGAGGGGTAACATTGCATCGATATGGGTCCCATCAATCATTCCAATGCAATCCTGCAAGACAAATCAACGATGAAAATACTAAATGAACCTTCACTCAATACATCTAATACGTTGTAACTACCCAAGAATAATCCTTTACCTTGAAATATGGATACCAAATAGGATTATTGATAATCTCAGGGGGTGTCTCATTAGGAGCTTGCTTCATAAACGTCTCACGCAAGTTGCCAATTGCCTGCATTACTCGGTTAAAGTACCTGCTAACTGTAGAACCTGACCTGATGAAGTCAACTTGCATTACTCTGTTCTTTGACTTGTGACCAACGATATGAAGAAACATTACAAGCTGCTCCTCTACTGACACATGAACAGTGTCGTTGAGAAGACCCCTCCCTCTCAATATATTTGCCAGATTTATGAATGCATGTCTCCGCATTCTTAAGTAGTGTAAACAACTACTTTCACTCCCGTCCAGAATTCTATTCATGTGGGAGTTTCGATGATGCTCACGCAATTCAGATGGCTCTCTAGGTAATCGGTTTGTCCTGCCCTCGTTGTGTAGTAACAGGTTGACCATGAATATAACGATCGTCAAAGCGGCTGCTTCACATGTTTCACAACCCAACTGATCTCCATTTTCATCCATCTATACCGTATTTATTTCAAACATAATACCATGCATAAGGCGATACATACATATGACATTCTAAAAATAATAGATCACTTACAGAAGATAACAAGCTACCATAAATTTTATATGGCACGCAGTAATCAAACATCTCCCACACCAATTCTATAAAATAGTGAACCATACAAAAATCTTTATGGCGTACAACATAAAAACGTGTGGCTTATTCACAATCAACAACAATTGAAAGTGGACTTTAAATTTTATTGAGCCCTCAGGTAATAATTTTTTTTCCCATCTTTGTGTCCAGGCGGTTGCTCCTTCATCTTAACATATAACGAAAAACGTATTAATTTCATTCCTTCTCGTTCCTATTCACCCATGTAATGAAGATGTCATGTGCTGCTTATACTCATAGCACCTTATCATCCACCTTCTTTTATTTTGCCTCTGTTCATTCTTAAGGGACTGTTCGTCGCAATATGTTGAATGAAGGAACCTTCCTGCCTGCTTGTTCTCTAGAAATACGTAAATCAGACGTATTAAATTATTACGTGTCATCATTGGGCTTCATTTCATACTACGTGATATCTGCAACACTCAACCCCATTACATGACATGCATGAATCCTCAACATATTGCCCTCAGAATAACCCGACATCAATTACGCATTGCTGATTTCTTGAAAATAATCAAGCGTCCCAAAGCAATGCACCAACAATGCATCATTATTTACATTACTCAATTTCATTGTTTATTTTCATCATTGGGCAATTTATAAAATGTAACCGACTTCAGTTAAGGGTTCAGCTTGCATGCAATGTGGTGTATTGCAAAAATCAAGCGTTGTATGTTGTGTCTTGCAAAAAAGTCATTTTTTCGACTTATTTTTACTGCCGCTGCCTTCATGACCAACATGAAAAATAACAACCCACGAATATCATCACAAATTGCTCTTTCGTCAACAATCTCGTTGCATCAAAACAATATAGCAAGCCACCACACAAATTTCGCACGAAATTATACCTTCCGCGACGACAACAGCCTACCGATTCACGCTGCTACTCCCCTCAAGGAGATTCTGCTGCCGTGGGAAGTCCCCCGATCACAGTCCAACATATCCACCAAATGAAGCAAGGTAGAGATAGATTTAGGGATTTCGGCCTTCTTGCCAAAGAAATGAGAAAAATTTAAACGAATTTCAAGTAAAAACCCAATTTTTACCTCAATACCTCCTTCTCCTCTCTAAGCCACCCTCAGATCTGCACATGCACGCTGCCTTGGGCACCCCCGTGGATCCAGCAGCCGTGGATCTCTTTGGCAGCCCAAAAAGGCGCTCGCTTTGAGCAGAAAGGGGCGACGCAACAAAATTTTTAGGGTTTCCTCGCAACCCCACAGGCAGCAGTGAAGGAGGCAGATGGAGCAAAACGACAAGCATTGAAGGTGATCACACACAAGAGGGACCCACAAGCGCCAGGAATCTCACGAAATCGCAGCTCGACGAGAGGAAACCCCAAAGCAAGCGAGAATCCTGAACGCCCCCTCCACGTAGGCGTTTCCCCTCAAGGAATCCTTGCGAGCAAAGAACAGCTTTGAGAAAGTTGGTCTGAGAATCCTCGAGAAAGAGGATGAACAGTGCAAGAGCAGGCGAGATTCTTGCGGAATCGGGCAAAAGAACAGGCCCTTAGTAGAGTAGATAGACCTAAGCTGCCCTTCATTGGTCATGTGGGAAGCCTATCATTTGTTGAACTCAGACTTAAGTGTTTAAAGTCTGGCGAAGCTCTTTTATGCTCTGCCTATCAAAGTTAGAACTCTAGATTGTGGAATGTGGAGGGTTCTCTCTCGAATCAAAGGCGAGGAGAGCGGTCTTCTCTCGAAGGAGACCAATTTACCTTTGTATTTCCCTCTGTATCTATAAAAATATCCCGGGAAGAAAGGTTTTTAATTTACAAAACCTTAGAATTTCCCATCAAACTCACAGGAAATTTTTTTGCTGCTTAATTAATAAACTTGTAGCCTTACAGGCGAAATGCTTCTCTTGAATCTTCTGCATTACAGTTAAGGGACCACTATTAGATAGACATCAGAGCTACATCTCATGCAAGTCTTGCATCTCTAAACAGTGTATTCTTTGCAGTGAGTGGGTGAATTGTTGACCTCAGAAGTGATTCTTTTTGGCACTTGTGTGGCTTGCTACAGCTGCTGCTAGAACTGCTGTGGTGCCTGGGAAATTCCACACACTGATGAGCCTCGCAGTGAAATCGAGTTCTTCGCTGTCACTCCTCCCCTGTACTTCTCTCCAAGACAAAAATGTTGCCTTTGTCATCCCTCCCAATCCTCAGGGTATCATCGACATACCTAAATAAGTTCAAGGAAAAGGGAAAACATACACATGGATGACGACCAGAATTACACTGCTATGTCAATGGACAAGGATACGTAATGTCTAGCCAGCCCTCTGGATTGAAAATGGCGAGGAGAAGATCGTAGTTCTTTTCAAACAGATTCATCAGCTGCATTTTCATCAAGTCAGTATTAATAATCTAGTAAACACAATTGACACAATGAATGATTCATCAGCATCTATGTTGCACTGTGAAAGATGTGACCTGATCTGGAGTGATGGTCGAGCTCTCTAGCTTGATGTCAACCCTCTGCAACGAGCATGCAAAATTTACTCATTCTGGCAAATTAACTCTTTAAGAACTGAAATAGCAACAAATTTCTCACTGTTTTAGATGTTATCTTATAAGAAGCCTCTATCGTCAGCTGCCCGTTGAGCAGTTTAAATCCCCTTGCGTTGAAGCTGATCACGTTGAATGCCTTTTGCTGTTCCATTCAAGATAGGAAAATTTAAACCTCGAATCGATGATGCGCCAATGATTCTCGATCGTTACCTTTGCGGCATCAATCGTCTGCAAGAAATCCCCCAGGGCAATGAAGTCGCGCAACCCAAGCTTCGTTCTCTTTGCTCCCAGTATTGTGATTGTGCTGTAAACTAGCTTCCAGCACCCATCCACCTTCAGTTGTTACTAATCATGTCATTAAGAGCTAAACTTGATTATCGTATATGGGATTCATGTAGATCAAGTGTCAAGACACAAAAAAGGTGGAAAGTACAAACCCCACATGTGGCTTGTACTCGTTGGTGCCCATCTTTTTGTGTTTTGCATCTGATCTATACATCAGATACCACTTTTTCTACATTAAATCCATCGTATATTTCAATATAATAATGCCATCGTCTAAAGAAAGGCAAGATATTTGGGTTTCTAGAAGTTTATATGGATGGATGAAAACGGGAACCTTATCCAAGAGTCTATCTGTAGGTTGAGGTGTAGGATTTCTCGACTCCAGCAACTCCACAAGCTTCAATATCTCAGACTTCTTTGCAGACGTGACTCCAAAGATCCCTCTATCGATTCCTTAGCACACCACCCAAGAAATAAATAGATAGGAAGATAAAATCGTCAATCATCAGCATTGCTCCCTAGCGCTGTGATCCTGAAAATGATAACAATTTACCTTGCACTGCCTGAAAAAGAGATGCTTTGATCTCTTCGTTTGTGTTGCCACTGGTGTCACTCACCAAGCCAGCAGTCACTGCAGTAACTACTTTTGGGACTGGAATTCGTCCACCACGCAGTTCTACACTGCGTGTTTTGAGCCTCAGATGGACGGCTGGGATCGCTGCGAGAGATAGTGCCGGCTTGGGTGGACGGAGGCGGCATCGGACAGTTGGCCGGAGCACGAGTGCAGCCATCTGATGATGATAACCATATAGAAGATCTATTGTGTTAGAGAGGAGGAGGAGGAGGAGCAGCAGCAGCATAAGAGAGTGAGTGAGAGATGGAGAGAGACAGGAGGATGCAATAATAGACTGGCCCTCCTCGCTCTATAGAGACACTCAAGATTTAATTTACACTGGTCATCTTCTTACCAGGATCAGGATAGCGTGCTTGGGGCCAAATTATTTTTTAAAATCCTTCATATCACGTGCGACCCACCCACTCTAAATAAGCGGCTGTCGGTTCTCCAATCAAATATTAATTATTGCTAATATTAAATGAATGTTGGGATGATAATAAAAAGGAAATTTCTTTCTAGGAATTGGTTTATTAAATGTATGATCTTAGAACCTAAAATACTTGGGGCCTTCGCTTATAATCAACTAAAGGTTTCTCAATAATAATATAACTGACTCGTAGCTGGTTCTGATCATCTGCAGCACGCATGGAAACATCCAATTAAACACTGGCAAAACTCTCAACTACAACACTGGCAGAGAAGTCGAACAATTTACAAGCCAATATCTGCAACTTCGAAACTTATCGACTAGGATCAGCTAGCATCTTATGGAATCTATGCAGAATTAGAAGCTGGGAAAAGACACGAAAAGCGGACGGATACATAGCGAAAAATTAAAATTTCTGGGCCGTTGAGAAGGCAAGATCAAAAAATAATTGTAATCCAGAACAACATTCACCCATTGATGCCATTGAAGTGCTTAACATCCACACAAACGTTGAACAATTGGCCTGAGAGGCAGGTGGATATAGTTCCCATGTTACAAACATGCATAGACCGTGATTATGTGTTGGCGCTTCGAACGAGGTGCAGCTGAGGTTGTTGAGGATACATCCTTCATCAAAACCGCACACACATGAAAATACCGGAGAAGTGGCTGGAAAGGAACCAGGCTCGGGCTCTTTCAGCAGCAATTGTTCAGTTCTACATTTAGACGGTTCCATTTGCCCCCTTATAATTTTTTAGCCTTGGAACTAGGAATCCCCTCAAGAAGATGTTTTGACAAGTGATGCCATACATATTACCTGATAAAAGGAATAAAATGTGGGTTAGAGAACCTAACATACACGTTAACGCTACACCAACAAATTAAAAATTGATCATAACAGAGTTCAATTTCAGTACTAGTAGTGGGATGTTCATGCTCGACAGGTCTTTTCTTAATTTTAAGATACTTAGTAATAAAAAGATCAAAGCCAACATATTCAAACTTAATATACACAACATCCCACTAAATTTTTGATGGGATCATATGGTTCCCTGCTCCTTGGACAATGGAAGGTCCAAGTTCCACACTAATGACTAGTTGAAGAATTAAAGTATTCACATAGCATTTGTTTAGTCTGAAACCATATCCACTTTAGTTCTAAGAACCTTCTTTACTATAAACAGTCTGCGAACGTTCAGCAATGCTTTTAGGTATCTCCTAAAATTGAATGAATATAAATCCAAAGGCATTTATACTAGTAACTTTTTTTAACAATTCATGGAATTTCCATAGTGTTATTATAGTTTCTAACCACGATACAGGTTTCCGATAAATGTTTTCCAACCAAGGTCAACCTGACACCACAAGCACCTAATTTGTGGTCTACATGGGATAGCAGTTTAAGAATCTGCACCCTCAAATAAGGGGATTGGCAGATGGCTGTTGACCAACTAACCAGCATGGTTTAAAATTTTAAATCATCCCTTCATGCAAAATTCTGCCAGAATAAAATTTGAGAGGAGTTGGCCGTCAAACCATGGGAAACTATGAAACCTAATGTGATACAAGAATAGAGGCTTCCAGTGCAGATTTATACAGTTACACAGGCAAGAATCAGGCACATCGAGTATTCAGGATCTAGTTTGACAGATAAAATGGACAAACACATTAGGATCTAGTTTGACAGATAAAATGGACAAACACATTCACTAACGCACATCCAGAGTTCCAGTGGAAATCTGAAAATACTATCATATAAGATATTCACAGATTTCCACTGGCCAAATCCAACAACATCAAGTGCTGGATTTTATTTTTAAAAAAATGTAAAGGAAATGCCAATTTAAGTGTACTGTTTTTCAACTCCATTTTTCTTAATACAAGCCACATAACACAAAAATATTCATTAGGCTATTCAGCAACGTTGCATTTTCAGCTCCTCGACTATCTTCAGTCTTATTCCTGTATGGTAAACTACACATGAGTCAATCAAGTCTCCAAAGAGAATTGTGTCATAGGTCTTACATGTCATACTCTTAAAAAAGGAAAAGAAAAGAAAAGAAAGAAAAACAAAACAACAACAACAACAACACACACACACACACACACAAAAGACCCCAACACCCGAAAAAAGCGATTAAAACTACTGCATCACACCCAAAACACCACAATCTAAACGAGTCAACAGTTTGCCCATCGCTAGTGGAAGAAATAAAAACAACAACAACAAGACATGCATTCACATATTGACATGTAAAATATCATCAAGATAATTTAGGTAGTTCCTTCCACAACTAGTTCTCCACATTTCATTAGATTTAATGCTCTTTTTCTTTAACTTGTTTGTTCATTTCTATATATCACATCCCAAATAAACTGAAACTGCCAATTACTCTGCGGTCAAGTGTCTAGCCAAAGTATAGCAAAAATCATAGAACAAAGCATTTTACTACCATTAAGGAATTAGCCAGAGAGAGAGATTAAGTAGTTACAGAAAAGGTAACAAAATAGCCTACAAAGCAGGAAGACCAATCAGACAGCATTCTACAACTTTATTAAAAGATACACATGGTAATATTAGTTAATAACTGTGATGTATCTGTTACAGAATATTCTACAAACATCGTATAAAATGTAACTTCAATGGTATGTGATAAACGTCTGAGATGTTAAATTACCTCTTAATATTAAGCATGGCCTTTGCCTCGGTTTGCTTCTCCAATAACGCTTCGCTCGTGTACTTGCTCAATAACTCCATCTTCTTCTTCTCCACTACCATCTTCTCAATCTCTTTATCATCTGGCAGCGGAACATGAACCACAAACTCGTCTTTCTTCTCCTTCTCCCTCTCCCTCTCCAGCCTCCTCTCCTCCTCCACCACATCCTCCACCCCCTCAAACAAAATCTCCTCAACCGGCGCCCCCACACTTACCACTTCCCCACTCTTGACTGACTTCCTAGCCTCTCTCCTAATCTCATCCATCTTTTTCCATTCTTCTAACGCTCTCCTTCTCATCTCTTCTTCTGCCGGCCCTTCCAACTTCTCCAAAATCCCATCCTCGTCATCCCTATACCCATAATAACTTGCATCGATCCTCTTATAAATATCATACCTTGATCTTCTTTTCTTGATCTCAGGAGGTTTCTCAAAGAGTTCTTTAACACCAGGCAATTTCTTGGCTGCTCCAAAGTAGCGATAACCTGCATTTCACAATATTAACTGAATTATTACCATTTCTTTTGTCATTAATCGCCCCAATAATTCCTCACTGATCAATTCAGATATGAACAGATCTAAAAGTTTACAGATGTCAATGAATTTTTTTATCCATGTCCAAAGAATTTCAATAATATAGTGATAATATCTATCACTGGAGTTGCAAAGTTAATAGTTAATATATTCCATATGCCTATTTAGTAAGCAATTCTAATGCACACAAACTTTCACCGGCTTAATTCCGATTAATCAAAAAAAAAAAAACTTTCGCCCGCTTCGCATCAAAAAATTTGGTTTCAACAGGTAGCTAAAGTGCAAAGGATTCGTGAATTTAAGAATTTAAAGCTTCCTCGGCTCAAGGCAGACGCTTTATAATATTTGAGTAAATTCTCCTAATTAATTGAAACCAGACCAAACTTCTAATCAACAGCTAATACTCCCAAAACAAACTGTAACAATTTTCATAATAATTCACAAAAAACACTAACCTGGACCACGGCCGCTAGGATTCGGAACGTCGATAATATTGCCTTCTAGGTCCGTCATCTTGGCCGAATTCCTGGTATAATTCGGTCCGCCGAGATCGATGATCCGCCGCTCCCAGTGAACTCGTTCACGCAGGAGCTTGTTGATCTCATCGTTGAGATCTCGAAGGCGGTGCTCGCCGAGCCCTTCGTTTTGGATCTCGGCGACTTTTACACCGATCTCGCGAAGAATCTCGCTACGCCATTTGTCGGCCTCGGCGAGGTCTCTGCACTCGGAAGCAAGGTACGGGCGTCGCTCTTTGGGCTTCTTCTTCTCCTCGTTCTTCATCGTTATGAAGCGATTCAGCATCGACTGAGCTTTCTCCTCGTTTCGCGCCATCTCGCTTGCCTGTCAGAAACCCCTAGAACGAAAAGAAGAAGTGCAGAAATCGAAGTCGAAGTCGAAGAACGATGGATTTTGAGATGAAGATAAAAGGTCGAGCGTAAACAAAAACCCTAGCTGCGTGAAGGACAATGCCTAGAACTGGTCGGATTGTTCTGTAATGTTGAGATGTTACAACGGTTCGGGATGTAAACTTTGACCCGAACGGACCCGACCCGACACACCTAAATAATGTAACAACGGACCGCAGGTAAATCCTGAATCCCTGATGACTCAGTTTTGGATTAAACAACCATTCCAGAATTAGTTTAGGGAGACAAAGACATATATGCCCCTGACAAAAGTATTTCAGCCAATCTCCGTTCCCCAAAAAGGAAAGGATAGCTCCGTAGTTTCATCGTAGTCTCAGCCAAAAGCTGCCCAACTGAAAAAAAGCTCTCGCGTGAAGGGGAGGCATCGTTACCGATCCCCTCTCCGACTCCGCGTCGTTCGGCCGTCTCCTTTTTGGGGCCGCCGATCACTCCCCTAAATTTCCAGGGTTTCTGAATACCAATCCTTTTCTCTCGCATTATCCCCTGATCTGAGGAATTGGAGTTTGTAATAAGTGCCAATGGCGGATCGAGAGGAAGGCGACCTTCAGATGGCTCTAAGGATGAGTCTGCAAGGATCTCCGCCCGAGGCGAAGCGTAGCAAGCCTCGAGAGAGCGTTGATGAGTCGCCGGAGGTGAGGAACCGGAGAGTTCAGAGGGAATTGATGGCGGCGGCGGCGGAGAAGCGGATCCGAGCGGCGGAGGACAAGATCGTAAGCTCAGAGAAGCCGAGGATGGAGGCTGCTAGCAAGAAAGTTGAGCCGTCGGTTTTGAGAACTGAGACGAAGAAAGTAGCGGTCTCAGTATCGAGAGAGATGATAGCTGATGAGGTTGTGAAAGTTGAGAAGGTCGAGAAGCTAGAGAAGATTGATAAGGAGAGGCGGTATTTGGATTTGGGGGAGAAGTTAGCGCCGGAGGTTGTGGATCAGTTGTTTTCCATGGTGTTTGGGAGCCATGTGTCGAGAGATATTCTTGCACAGTGGACTAATCAGGGCATAAGGTATGATTACGTTTTCGGTGGTGATCGAAAATTGGGTTTTTGCTAGATTGTTTCATTTTGAATGTCTTAATTGTTTAGGTTGAATAAGGGGTTATGTGCATGTTAAGTGACTGGTATTAATAAGCGAAATTGAAATGAAAAAATAGCAACCATATCCAAAATGTTGTTCATTGGCAGAACAACCCAACCGTATGCCTATATTTATCTGTACACGTGAGAGAACGTAATTGATAAGTTGCCATTAATCAGTAAACATTTTATTTTGTTAACCATAAGCCTGGTAAAATGAATCTTTGATCTAAATGTGCGATTTACATTTGAGTTTGTTATAACAAATGGTTGAATATGTTATAACAAATGCACATGATTTACTATGTTTCACATGCCTTTGCGGCTATGAAAGTTGCTACAAGAAAATCGAGGTCTATAGAAGTATGAAAATAATAAGAGATATTTGCACTTGCCACAAAGGATGCAGATTACACCAGACACACAGATATCTAATGTTACAAGGTTACATGAAAACTACTTAAACTTATTACATGGAAGGATGAATGCAAAATGAAATGCCTTTTCCTTTGGGTCTTATTATTAAGTATGCAATTAAAATTGTGTTGGGTACATGTTACCCCAACCATTTGATGGTTGGGCAATTTTCAATATATCAGCTGGTCGTTGGTGCCTGCCTTTGGCCAATACATTATCAATCTGCTCGAAGAGCTCTACATTAGCAACAAGTTGTGAATGTTTTGTTACCACTTACCACCCATATAAATATCTGGAAAAATTTGAAAAATTACAAAATCCTTTCATGCAAAACTATCATGTTCCTACATTCCAAGTTTTACAAAGTAAATTTGATAAAATAATGTTTGGACTTGGGATCCTACCTTCTCTCAGATTGTATAATCATTTCAAGTAAAAGCATTTTACCAATTATTCAAATGTCTGCCTGCAAAATTCAAAATACTAGAGTCAAAATTCTAGAGCACGATGTAGGTTCAAGAAAATTAAGGATGGATATTACCTTATTATGGTATTGAAGGGTCCAATTATAAGATCCCTGATCACGTTTTATCCAACGAAGTTTCAGATTGGACGGTAAAAAACACAACAAATATATTTTCTTCAGCGCCAACAGAGTGATGACTGGCATGATAATCCGTTCTCAAACTCTTCTAGAACAATTTTTCTTTGGAACTTCTTGACTCCTTCATGTCTTTAAACAGAGTTTTGAACTACTAATTCTCATTAAAGATGCACACCTGGTTTTATATTCAGAAAGAGGGCTTGAACATGAAAATACGTGAAGCATGTCAATGTATCCCTGCCATCTTATCTTATTTTTTCTAGAATTTCTACCATGTCCGATCCTGTTGTTCTTATTAATTTACCATAGTTTCAGTTTCCTTATCACCATTGAAGTGTTATCAGTTACACCATTGATGTGACTCTACCCAGTCCTCCACCAGCAAAGCCACCACCCTCCCGGCGCGATTTTAATCACTATACAGAAAACAATATTAGTTGTACAGGGCTTAAAGGATTGCAGTTTTTTTGGTTTACATTTTTGATGGTATCATCTAATTCAACATCTTCTAGTTGATCCCGTGCTCATGTGCTTGCAGATTCAGCTCCGATCCAGACACACATATTGGCTTGGTGCAACATGAGGGAGGCCCATGTGGTGTCTTGGCAACTATACAGGTGACATTAACTTCTTTTTTATGATACATATGCACATGTGTCTTAGAAACTATACCCCAACTTGCAACATATGTTCATCTATTCTTCTCTGCACTTATGTCACTATTCCTTTAAATTTTCTATGTTGGGGTTTACATATCATGGCAGGCCATGAATCACTATGCATCAATTACTTTGAAACACCATTCAAATTTTCAAAACAAATATATACTGGTCCCTATGATGTTTACACACTCTTTTCAATCACTATAGTCACCCTCTTTTCAGGTACTGTTGTAAATACAACTTTAATTTGTGCTAATTGTGTTTTGCATGATACATAGGTTTCTATCTTGTAGTGGCGTTCATTTATTGGCCGTATTGATGTATTTTATATTGATATAACATTAAGCATGTTCTTCATTTGAGGATGTCCAAGGTCCTGAATTACTTATAGGACTATTCTAAAAAGTACCTCATTTTTTCTTCATAACATTTAGATGACCCTTTCTAGTTTGCAATATGCTTATGGAGCTTTATAGTTTTTAATAGCTATGACAGTAGAAGATATGATATAATTTACATTCTATTTTAGTTTGAGCTTTCTGGCATTATGTGGTTTAGCCTGGTGTTTTATCTTCCTTTATTTTTGGATGCTTGGTAAGATCGCTGTCTCATTCTTGCGAGGATTTAACTGCATTGTAGGCTAGCTATGATTTAGGATTAACTGTACATTTGTACTTGCATGTTTTTTTGGGAGTTTTTAGACTTTTGCTTGCTAATTCTTTTCCTGTAATTTGATTGAGGGATTGATGTTCTGATTGGCAGTGACCAATGCTACCACTGTTTGCTTTGATGTCACCACCTTTCCTTAATGATTGTATTTTTTGATTTTTGAAAGCAACTTAGTTGTGTAACGTACTGCAATATGTAGCACATAAAGAGCACACATTCTGAATATGTTTGTCTATTTGATATACTCCGTAAGGTTTGTTTGGAGCCTTTGGTTCCTGATACCACAACTTTATAATTTGGTTCTTTTACATTTGATTTTTTTAATCATGCAGGCCTTTGTCATCAAGTACCTTTTGTTTGCTCGAGAGGATTTGGATAGTAATCAACTGCAAACTTTAGGTCTGAGGGGAGAGAGTAGAAATCTGTGTGCCACGGAAGATGATTTTGCATATGTAACAGAAGATAGAAAGACAAGGTGATTATTCTTCACCCACATAATTCTTTGATCTGACTGTATTCTCTGATCTCTTGGATCATAGGTTGGGATATAATTTAGCAGTTGATTATGTCAATGTTTTCCTTTTTCTTTCTGCCACCATTTATGTCAAAACGTTATGAAGCTAACCTTTTTCATTCAAATGTCGTACCATTAGCATCTCCTTCCAGCATTAATCGTTTGTTCATATCGTGACAGACTCTAATTTAGCTGAGAATCTGTCATCTCCATATGTATCAACTTCAGCAGAAGACGGAAGAACTCTGATCGCTCTGCGGATGATCTGTCTCATCCCATCTTTACATGTTATTTGTTCACTTTGTTTTTGTCACCATTTAGGTCAAAACTTTATGAAGCCAATCTTTTTCACCCAATGGTTATAGTGGTAGCATTTCCTCCCAGCATCAACCATTTGTTCCCACTGTGACTAACTCTAATTTAGCTGAGAATCTGTCATCTCCATCTGCTATCAACCTCAACATAAACTGAAGGACTCCGAACATCCTCCCACTACTTATCCGTCCTCATCACATACCCCACCCTACCTACCTACCCTTCTGGTGGTGGTTTTTTTGTTGCAATACGAAACATACAAATTGGTATGAACTTATTTCAATTGAAGACTCTAAGAAGAGATGGAGAAAAATGAGAAACAATTTTTGGAGAACTACTTATTCAAAACTCAACAGCCAACAGATGCTAAACTAGACGATTCTGCGGACATGATGAATACATGTCAACTCCTACAGTAGGCAAAATACAGGTTGGAGAATAAATCCAAATGGTACTAATATTGAGGGATTGTGTCAACTCGTGAAGACACTCATTCTTGTTTTGGAATCCAGCAATTTGGCTGGAAAAAAAAGGACTGATGCCCTCTCTCCCTGAGACAGCCCGCCTCACATTATACCTATTGCATTCCAGCATGTCTCGGGAGATTGCTCTGGATTTTGTATATATATCAGGCTTTTTGGGTTGAGGAAGGGGGATCCATATTTTTGAACCTTTAATTGGACCTGCATAGATAAGTTGATTCATTTATCTACTAGTTAAAGTATCATTTAATGAGCTCTCTGCTGATTTCCAGTTGCTAGTGCAGTGCGTGTAACGGATGCCAGATGATTTCAAGATATTTGTCCACAGAATATGCTTTCTGAAGTTGATATGAATATAATCTTATTGTAGCATCAAGAAATTGAAATCGTGTAACTCAAGCTTGGGGGCTTATACAGTTTTTTTTTAAAATTCTGTTGGCATTCTTCTCACTATTTATTCTGTTTTTGATATTATTATTAAGCATTAACAATTAACTGCTGACCTTTAAGTTTGATTTTGCAGAGCATTGGTCCAGAGTATGGTTGACATATTATTTATGTGTGGGAGTAGACAAAGAGCCGTGGTCGCAACTATAGATGTTTTTAGCCATCATCCAGAAGGTGGTTCTAGAGATGATCAAAAGAATGAGGTACCGAACCTTCTCCCTAAATAAAGTTCTTTTTTCCAGCTCTCGTGCTAAACCTGCAAAACTGTTGTGTGCTTTGGATGCAACAGATAACGAAATTGTTGGAACGCCTTTCTATTGAATCTGCTACAGATTTTCAGAGAGTTTTAAGAGTTAAGACATACACATCACAAGCAGCTGCTCTTAAACGCTTAACATCTGATCTCCATGTCCTTCAGAGTCGGATGGGGGCAATGCTCTTCCTCATATCTGCTCTACTTTCGAGAGGCCTGGTATGATTCAGTTCATTTTCAAAGTTCTATTGATGTAGCATGCCATCTATCATTTCTTGGACATCATTGTCCGGCATCATTGGACACTAAAGTTGCGTTATATTGGCAAAATTCGTGATTTAACTATTGAAGTAAATACATGGAAATGGAGTGTATGGGGGGTCTTGCCTTTGAACGGGTGTTCTTACCCAACTAAATTTTAGGTGGAGATTTGGTTGAGAATGACTTTTGTAATGGATTATGTTGTGGATTTTGGGAAAATAGTGATTAGCCCCCAAATGAGCTAACCCCTCCTATTTATATTATCCCTTGCTTTTCTTTACACACACACCCAATACAATAACACTCAATACTCCCCCTCAAGATGAGCAAAAGATATTTATCATGCTCATCTTGTTACAAGCATCCTCTACTCCTTTAGAGTTCAACCCCTTTGTAAGGCAATCTGCTAGTTGCTGTCCAGAGGTAATATAGGAGATCTCCAACTGTTTCTTGTCCAGTCTCTCTTTAATGAAGAACCTGTCAATCTATATGTGCTTCGTTCTATCATGTTGCACTGGGTTGTTGGCAATATTAATTGCTGACTTGTTATCACACAACAACCGCAATGGTCCTTCTCTCAGCAGGCGTAGCTCATGTAGGAGTGATCTCAACCAGATCATCTCACAGGTACTAAGCACCATAGCACGATACTCTGCCTCTGCAGTGGAACGAGCCACCAAATCCTGCTTCTTGCTGCGCCAAGAGACCAAGTTGCCCCCAACAAACACACAGTAGCCCGAGGTCGATATCCTATCATCTAGGCAACTGGCCCAATCCGCATCACAGTAGCCTGTCACATTCATGTGACCATGACTACCAAATAATATGCCTTTTCCTGGACTATTCTTCAGATACCTCAGTATCCTGAAGACTGCCTCCATATGTCCAGTCCTAGGATCATGCATGTATCTACTTACCACACTGATAGCATAGGCAATGTCAGGTCTGGTATGACACAAGTAGATAAGGCGTCCAACAAGTCTCTGGTACCTTTCTTTGTCTACTGGCTCCCCTGATTGTGAATGCAACCTATGATTCTGATCAATATGAGTAACTGTTGGACGACACCTCAGCATACCAGTCTCAGCCAGTAAATCCAGGGCATACTTCCTCTGTGAGAGAACTATACCATTCCTGGACCTGGCAATCTCCAGTCCAAGGAAATACCCCAACTGTCCAAGGTCCTTGACCTCAAATTCTCTTGCCAACCTTACCTTCAAGTGAGAGATTCCCTCTTCGTCATCTCCAGTGATAATGATATCATCCACATATACAGCCAAAAGAGTAATCCGCTGTCCTGAATGTCTATAGAATACAGTATGATCACCATTACTCTGCTTGTAGCCCATAGTGATGACTGTACGCCTGAATCTGTCGAACCATGCCCTTGGAGATTGCTTCAGCACATACAAAGACTTGTCCAGTCTACACACATTTCCCATCGTCTGTTGTGTACTAAAGCCAGGTGGAATCTCCATGTATACCTCCTCCTGTAAGTCTCCATGTAAGAAGGCATTTTTTACATCCAACTGATGCAATTTCCATCCAAAATTCGCTGCACAGGATATCAGTACTCTCACAGTACTCATCTTCGCCAATGGGGCAAATGTCTCATCATAATCAATCCCATAAGTCTGACTGTAGCCCTTGGCAACCAGCCTCGTCTTGTACCTGTCCACCTTCCCTTCTGCAGTTTGCTTTATTGTGAATACCCACTTGCAGCCCACAGCTTTCTTCCCTGCTGGAAGTGAGACAAGTCTCCATGTATTGTTCTTCTCCAGTGCCTCAAGTTCTTCGAGCATTGCTTTCTTCCACTGGGGATGTTGCTTTGCCACTCGCCAATCACTTGGTATAGGGATAGACTGTAAGGATGCAATGATAGCCCTATATGCAGGTGTAAGAGACGCATAGGAGACATGATTAGCAATATCAGTCTCATATCCATACCGTACAGGAGGCCTGCCGGCATTGATACGAGGCTCCCTACGAGATGCAAGTGGAAGATCTATACTAGAGGAAGGCAAAGAAAGGTTACCATCCGTGATAGGAGAGGAAGGCCGTAAGGAAGTCGGGACTCGAGCAGGCGTGATAGACTGATCAATCTCGACATGTGGCTGTGGAGCTATTGGTTCTTCAGTGGGGAAGATGTCTTCATATTGTTCTCCATCGCCATGACTATCCTTCTGTCTCCTGCTATATTTCCTGCCGTACAACCTGTCTTCCTCCTCTTCCACCAAGGTCCTTTCCTCCTCCCTGCTATCAGGACCAGTACCAGTAGGCCCAACAGGACACGGTATAAGTCCAACCACTACCCTCCTGTCATCAGTCTCCCCCTCTCGACCAGTTCCTCCTGTGTTTGGAGAGGCACCAGTATCAAATACTGATGTAGAATCTGTCAGTCCTCCATAAAAAGGCTCAGTCCCCCTGAACGTCACATCCATACTCACAAACAGCCTTCTTTCTGAGGGACTCCAACACCTATAGCCTTTCTGATTTGAAGGATACCCAACAAATATGCATTTAATTGCCTGAGCATCCAGCTTCCCCACAGAAGGTCTATGATCCCTCACAAAGCATGTGCATCCAAACACTTTTGGTGGAACTACAAAAGTGTTCTTTCCCATAAGAATCTCACATGGAGACTTCATACCAAGGATCCGTGAAGGCATCCTGTTGATAAGATAGGTGGCTGTCATCACTGCTTCACTCCACAATATCTTAGGTACATTCATGGTGAGCATGAGTGACTTAGTTACCTCCAACAAGTGTCTATTTTTCCTTTCAGCAACTCCGTTCTGTTGAGGGGTGTTGGGACAAGTGGTTTGATGAGTTATCCCACTTTCAGATAGGTAAGATGCAAACTCCCTGTTTACATACTCTGTCCCATTATCCGTTCTCAAGACGCGGATCTTGGCCTCATACACATTTCTGACACTTCTATGGAAGTCCTGAAAACACTTCAACGCTTCGCCTTTGTTTTTCATCATATAAAGCCATGTCATCCGAGAATGACAATCTATGAAGGTGATAAACCACCTGAACCCACTTACTGAAGTCACTGGGCAGGGCCCCCAAACATCTGAGTGAATAAGATGAAATTTCTCTACACTCCTCATCCACACACTAGGATATGATGTCCTAGTGTGTTTCCCAAATTCACATGTATCACATTTCAAATTCATTTCATTCACTCTATTCAAAACATCGGGATACATTTTACTCAAAATATCAAAAGGCAAGTGTCCCAATTGACAATGTAACAAAAGTACATCCCTTTCCTTCTCTCCACCAACGACAGCCAGTGCAGCATCCCCACTAGCTCTGTCAAGATACCACAGTCCATCACGCCTGACGCCAGTCCCAAGCCTCCTCCCAGTCTTCCTTTCCTGCAACACACAATGAGTAGAGTCAAAGGTAATGCTACAGTCGAGATCATCAACAATAGAGCCAACAGATAAGAGGTTGACTGGAAATGATGGGACGTGAAGGACTGAAGAGAGGCGTATGGAGGGAGTGCACTGAATAGTGCCAATCCCTCTAATGGGTTGGGATGTGCCATCAGCTGTCTGAACAGTTTCATGAATGGTGTGTGGTTTATATGTGGAAAACTGTCTATATGCTCCTGACACATGGCTAGATGCACCTGAGTCAATAATCCACTCTATATGATCTCTACATGAGAGGGCTAATCGGTTACCTGATCCTGTGTGAGCGAAGTGGGCAAAGTTACCGAATAGCGAAGCAACATCCCTAGTCTGGTCTGCATGACTCTCCGAGCTCTCAGTAGTAGACCTGGACTGTCTACGCTGCTCTAGATCTGAAGCCTCAGCTGGCGTAGCCTCAATCAGCAATGTCTCCTGTCGTCCATCAGCGGTAGCAAAGTTGGCCCGTGGGCCACCGCGACCTCGTCCACGGCCTCCACGGCCCCAACAACCTCCTCCTCTGCCTACTGTGCCACGTCCTCGTCCACTACCCTTCTGTGGGCAGTTAAAGCTCAGGTGCCCGTTCACCCCACAGGTGTAGCACTCTCGATCCTCGCTCACTGCTGCCACTGCCGGTACAGCCAGTGCAGCCCGAGTGACCTGAGTACCCTCATCCTTCATAACTCTCAGTCTAGTCTCCTCCTGTGCCATTGCAGCTATGGCCTCCTCCAGAGATGGGATGGAGGATATGTGACACATGCTCGCCCTCCTGACCTCAAAGTCTCCATTCAGGTTCCTCAGAAAATGTGTCACACGCCTACGCTCCACCCACTTCCTGTGTATCGCAGCACTCCTAGGATCAGGCAGATCAATAGGGTCATAGTGGTCTAATTCTGACCAAAGCCTTTTCAACTCCGCAGAGTAGGCTAGAATAGTCATCTCACCCTGCTTCAAGGTGTCGACCTTGCCCTGAACCTCCATCATAAGCATCACATTCCCTGCTCCAGAATACATTTTCTCCACCATACTCCATATCCCCGCAGCACTCTCTATGGCCTCCACCATCCCAGCGATGGGTGGAACCATCGATGTCATCAACCAAGCAGCCACCAACGAGTTGGTGGTGCTCCAGACTTTCCAATCATCCTCATCCTTATCCACCGGTTCCTTACATGAACCCAGAACGACGCTTTCTAACCCCTTCGACTTCAGGATGAGAAGTACCCTCCTGGACCAACTGAGGTAATTCTTCGTCCCTTCCAATTTCACAGCATTGGGCATCAATTCCAGCTTCTGCACGGGTCGTGAAGGCGTCGATCCACTCGAGGATCCTAACTCCTTCGAAGCAAGCAGCTTCGTTATCTCTCCAATGAAGGCCTTCATGTCAGCTGAGGTGAGATTGTCCCCCATCTCTCCAGATCCGCAGATCTACTTCTCCTCCTCCTCTTCTAGATCATATCATAAAATTTTCACAGCCCGTTTCTCTCTCTCTCCTAGGGTTTCGACCGCCTCATTTCCTCCTAAATGGCCGGCCAGTCCCAGTCGTCGCCCCGCCTTTATCCGACAACCCCAAACCCCCCGACAGCATCACCCGATTCAGCCCATAAACCGATCGATGCAGATCTGGATCCAACTCCGAAGAGCAAGAGGAGTCGCAAGGCTCCGAGATTGGACCACGTGCTTCTCGAGGGCAGTGGGGCGTTGAGGCGTTCGCAGCAGCAGGCGGCGGCGGCGCGCGCAGCAGCAGGCGGCAGCGGCGCTCGCAAAGGCAGGCGGCAGCGGCGCTCGCAAAGGCAGGCGGAGGCGCAGCGGCAGGCGGAGTTCGCGACCAGGCGGGAGATCGCGCGCAGGCAGGCGGGCGGTGGGTGGGTGCGTGCGAGCGGTTGGTGGCGGCGGGAGCGGGCTGCTAGGGTTTGTTTTAGGGTTTTTTGGTGTTTTGCTCTGATACCATGTTGTGGATTTTGGGAAAATAGTGATTAGCCCCCAAATGAGCTACCCCCTCCTATTTATATTATCTCTTGCTTTTCTTTACACACACACCCAATACAATAACACTCAATAGATTATGAGACACCACTGTTGGGCAGGCTTGCTTGCATGGAACCTATGGTCAATTGGGTACAACTAACATCACTTTTCCTGGTTTTTCACGTTTTGTTATATATGCTTATGATGAACAGTTTTTTGTAGGTCAACTACAAGATCACAAAGGTCGCTTAGGTTGGATCATGAGATGAAAAATATAATACTAGAGTGGGGTTAAATAGTGTTTATGGAATTTATAAAACCCTCAAGAAAATTCTACCTAAGATATTAATTAGAGTTACCCAATTAATTCTTAATCAACAATAACTTACAAATAAAAAGATGAATGAGAGGTGCGGAAGCTAAGTTATTGCAAGTATATAAACAATCAAACACAGAGAGGCAAACACGAAGACAATAAATTTATCCTGCCTCAGGTACCTCATACCCTACATCGAACAATACGTCCTTTCAAGGACAAAATCCACTAACACGTTTCTAACGGAATAAAAAGTACAACACATCACTTACAGCACAACTTGGTAAATGACAAAACACAAAACACCTTGAACAAGCTCGAGTCAAGCACCTCTCCTTAAGAGAGAAACCACCTCACACTTTAGTGAGAAAATAGTTACAAAGCTCTTTTACCCATAGCCTTTGAGTTGAATCTCTTGTGTTGAAGTGTTGTGTCATAGTGTTGATCTCGAAAAGATGAGAAAATGAAAGCTCGTGAGATTAAAAATTAGCCTATAAAAGATTGTTTAAAACTTTGAAAATAAGGCCAAATAGAGGGGTTTTATGAAGAATTAAGCTCAAAAACAATTTTTCTCTTGAAGTTTTTTCTTAAATGATCATAAATTCATTGGAATAAATGTTCAACAATCCTATATATATATATATAGGGAAATGTGCCTGAGGTTGACCTCAGGCAGAATTGCATGCGTGCAACCCCGCTGTTCGGGGTTTGTAAGTATTTTTTTTGAATTTTTTTTGCAGTGGGTAGATATACCTGTTATGTAGCTCCCCACAAAATTTCAGGTCAATCCGACACCGTTTGAGCCTCTGTTAATCGATTTCAAAAACGTTGCGCAAAACTGTCCAGACTTCTGCACAGTTTTGCGCAACGTTTTTGAAATCGATGAACAGAGGCTCAAACGGTGTCAGATTGACCTGAAATTTTGTGGGAAGCTACATAACAGGTATATCTATCCACTGCAAAAAAATTCAAAAAAAATACTTAAAACACCCGAACAGCGGGGGTGTGCGCAGGTAGAAATACCTGAGGTCAACCTCAGGTACATTTTTTGCATATATATATGACTCAAATCTGGTTAAAACAGATTACTAAAAATCCTCCAACGGTCAAAAATTACTAGTAAAAAATCATCATGTTAGAGCTCAACTGCTAGTATTAGTCGACTAGAGTTCATGTACTAGTCGACTAGTCAAAAGGTAGTCGATTGGTCCATACACTACTATCGACTAGGTCAGGTCAGTTCAGAAGTTTCTTAAGCTCTTTGTAAAAACTGTCGACTATAGGTCATTGACTAGTCAACCAGATCATTGGTACTAGTCGACTACTCCATGAATATTGGTCAACCAGTTTTTTGATACATGCCCCATCATTGATCATATTTGTCCAGTTGACTAGGTATATGTCCTAGTCGACTAGTCAACATATAAACGGAATTTTTGACTTTTTAACACTTATGTATGATTTTAAAAAAATATTTTAAACTATTTATAATGTATTCATATGTGTATGTGATTCAACAAGTACTTTAACATTGTACCAAAAAAATAAAAATTACATCAAAATAAATATGCTGTTGAAGCTTCTTGATGCAGTCACTTGATAATAAGCATCGTCTTAGTTCTTTTGGTCTTCGTAGTCTTTGTTGACTCTGCATATTTTTGTTTATCGTCATAGTTCAAACCTACATTCTTGAAATCATTAATATCTAATATGTTTGCTCATCATCAAAATATTCATGGGGTGACTCAATATTCAACATTCTTTTCATTTTTGATGTTGACAAACATATAACATATAAAATATAAAAAGCATGAAATTAATGAGTGCATGTGTATCAATCAACATAATTAATACCCCTATCATATTGCATTGATTTCCTTTTATTTTATGTCACTTGCATTTCTTCCCTTGGCATTATCAAAAAGGATAGGAATAAATAATATCTAAAATTTTCTCCCCTTAAGAAATAAATCTGATGAGTCTAATCAACAAGATAGAGTGACTCAATATTTAAGAATTTTCTCCCCCCTTTTCAATGAAATTTTTGATCACTCTCCCCCATGTGGAATGCAAGTGTTATGAAAAGAATGATACCACATGTTAATTCAAGTTTACTTACAAACATTGAAGCATGCTCCCCCAGAAACTATGCATATCTAAAATTGAGGGAATCTCCATCTTACATAGGGGTGGCAAAATGCACCCGACCCGACCCAAACCCGGTCTCCTTAACCGAGTATGGATATAGGCCTTTTCAGGTCGGGTTGAATTCGGGTCGACCCGGCCGACGCGGATAAAAATCCGGGTCAGGTGCGGGTTTGACCCGTCAACCCGTTTGACCTGAATTCTACACGTTTTACATAATATTTCTCTATATATTTATATAATAAAAACATAACAGAGCTGTACCTTGGCTCTTTGGTTAGTGGGATTGAGTTGTTGAGCAAGGTTGCAAGGGGTCGCGTGTTCGATTCCTGGCTCCCGCAACAATTTTTTTGATTTAAAATTTGTAATAGCAAGTAGAAATGCTATTTAATAATTAAAATCCTTGGAGAAGCACAAGACACTCATGGCCCAGTTGCTTAGTGGGTTTAATTTAGCTAAAGTTGGTCTCGATTTCAGGCCTCGACAAATGCAGTTTTCCTTTCAAAAAAAATTTAACTGAAAAATATAAAAATCCGGGTCGGTCAGGTGACCCGGGTAATATCCGGGTCGGGTACGGGTTTCGCAACCAAGACCCGGATTCAATTCGGGTCGGATACGAGTTTACTCCTATCCGACCCACTCCTATCCAGGTCGGGTCAAACCTGACCCGACCCGACCCGACCCGTTTGCCACACCTACTCTTACAGCATGCATTTACTTGAAGTACATTTTGGGAGATAGCTTCAAATCCTAATTGTGAGAGTACCTGCAAATTTATCAAATTACTTGGTACCCTTTGACTTTTTGGGTCCATGGGATTATACTTAAAAATTCTAAACATAATAATGATATCATAATGAAAAATAATTATATGATAAATATTTGAACTTATCGCATAGTTCTATTAAAGGTTTTATTATCTTTTTATATAAGATACCACTTGAGTTTGGGGTATCTTATTGGTTCTAAGAGATTTGATCATTCAACCGGAAACCAAACCCCATTTGGACTTAGACTTTCCATCATTAACATATTTGTAATTTTTATTATAATGAACATTTTTCATAAAACTAGTTATATAACTATCTTTTATTTTAATTGTTCCTTTTAGGTATTGAAATTTTAACATTTTCATGTTTCTTAGAGTAGTTCACATTTTTTATGTTTAGGCTCCGCTTGTGGATGGTTTAGCAAAATGACTAGTCTTGTTAAACCCTAAACCAAATTTGTTATTAGTGGGGTTTGTGAATTTATTAAGTCATTTAGTTTTTCTGTACCCCGATTAAATTTATCTATAATTTTATATAAATCTTCAATATTTAGTTTTAATAGCGGTTAATATTTTCTCTAGTTCATTAAGCCTAGTATTCAAGTTTTTACATTCATTATTAAGAGTTTTGTTCTCATCTATTAGTTCATAATACTTGCTAACCAATTTCAGGTTTTCATCTTTTTAATTCTTGATTTTCTTCGTTTATGGTTTTAATTTCTAAATTGTTAGAATATTTAGCAACATTAGCATTACAGTTTTATGGGTTTTTTGTAGTCTTAGATGTTCTTTAATAATATCTCATGCTTATCATATAATCTAACAAAAGCATTATCTTCGTCATCAAAATCTTTTTCAGAGTTTGTCATCCTCATCGGTGAGCGCCATGAAGCAAGTGTATGCTCTTTCTCTTTGGTCTTTTGCTCCTTCCTCTTCATTTAATGATTCATCGAACGTCTCGTTGGGGTCTCGATCATATACTGCCAACATATTCTTCTTGGGATGCTTATACTTTGGTATTCCGTTTGTCTTTTTTTCCCTTAGCTAATGGGCAATCCTTCAAGTAGTGATCTGGCTCATTGCACTTAAAATAAAGAACAGATTTGTTAGATAATCTTTGCTTATTTGATTTAAACTTACATTGTAGATATGTCTTGAATTCACTCGGCATGAAAGCAATTTGGTCTTCTTCTTTATCTCCTGAGCTTTCCTTCTATTTGGTGGCTTTAAAATCAATAGATTTCTTCTTTAATTGCTCCTCTTTCCTTTTCTCTGACTTGGTATATACCATAAGATTGCTTATAAGATCCTCCATTGTGAGCTTGGAGAGGTCATAGGCTTCTTCAATAGCCGTCTCCTTCTCCCACTCGGGTGTGAGAGACCATAGAATCTTACCAATTTGTTCTTTTTGAGAATACACTTGGTCCAACCGCGTATACTGGATATTGTTGATTGGTCAAAACAAATTTGGAGACACCTAATCAAGCGATATGCTCTCCTTGGCACTCCACTCTGGAATTGGCTTTGTTGGCTTCTCATTAGGTGTCTCCACCACGCTTCATAAATACATATCGCTTGATTGTAAGAAGAGCATCATCCTAGTCTTATCAACACGTCTTCTCAAAGACAAAATCCACTTACACTTTTTCAACAGAACAAAGATTACAATACGTAACTTACACCACAACTTGGTGAAGGACAAAACATCTCCAACAAGCTCAAGTCAAACACATCTCCTTAAGAGAGAAAAAACATCTTACAATTAAGTAAGAAAATACTTACAAAACTCTTTTACCTATGGCCTTTGAGTTGAAGCTATTGTGTTGAATTGTTGTGACTATAGTGTTCATCTCCAAAAAAATGAGAAAATGAAAGCTCTTGAAATCAAAAATTGGCCTAGAAAAGATTATTGAAAACGTTGAAAGCAATGCCAAATAGAGGGGTTTCTTATGAAAGAATTAAGCCCAAAAACAATTTTTCTCTTGAAAATTTTCTTCTTAAATGATCATAAATTTATTGGCATAAATGTTGAACAACTATTTATATATATGACTCAAATTTGGTCAAAACAGATAACCAAACAGCCTCTCCAATGGTCAAAAAACGGCTAGTAAAAATCCTCATGGTAGAGCTCAACGGCTAGTACTGGTCGACTAAAGTTCATGTACTAGTCGACTAGTCAATAGCTAGTCGACTGGTCCATACACTACAATCGACAGTTCAGTTAAGAAGTTATGTGAGCTCTCTGTAAAACCGGTCGACCATAGTTCATTGACTAGTAATCCAGAGCATTGGTACAAGTCGACTACTCCATAAACATTGGTCAACTAGTTTTTTGATACATGCATTGTCATTGCTTAGATTTTTTTCATTCGATTAAGTATTGGTTCTAGTCGACTAGTCAACTTATAAACGGGATTTTTGACATATTTAACACTTAGGAGTGATTTTTAAAAAATATTTAAAAACATTTATAATATTTTCTTAAGTGTGTGTGCGCTTCAACAAACTAGCATTCTACCAAGACCAATGAAATTGACAACAAAATAAATATATTTTTGAAGTTTCTTGATGCAATCACTTGATAAGAAGCCTCGTCTTAATTCCTTTGGTCTCCATGGTTTTTGTTATCTCTACACATCTTTGTTTGTCATCATAGTTCGAAGCTATAGCCATGAAATCATTAGTACCCACTATGTTTGCTCATCATCAAAGCATTAATGGAAAGATTCAATGTTCAACAACGTATACACTTATGTTATATGCCAAGATGAAAAGTTATATATTCGATAATTAATTTGTAGAACTACAAGATTGTAACGTCTACTTTCCGTAGTATGGTTATCTTCTTAACCCAAGGTTGATTATGCTTCTTGATTTCAAATAACATGGACACGAGGTCAAACAATGATGGCGATGTGAATTTTATTAGTAAAGAAGCAGCCAAGATGATGATGAACGGTTAAATAACTAGAGTATAATGTGTAACTCGCTATATTAGTCAAGGCCATAATGAAAACACAAAACGCGTCAAGAGATCATGAATATTTTTTTATAGATCTAACACAATATCAAGGAATCGACTAGTTCAAGCTTAACCTAACTCAACCTAGGCTATACGCTATATAATATTTAGATTCAAAACTGAGGCTAAAGACCGATCTTATGTGGCTTACTTTTAAAACCCCTGAACTTTTACTAAAGTTTAAACACACACACACACACACACACACACACACACCCCCCCAAAAAAAAAAAAAAAAAACAAAACAAAACAAAACAAAAGCATTGTTTTTCATCTATCCGCTTGTCCTCCTAAGCTCTCAAGTGACCGTTATCTAACACTGTCAACTTTATTGTGAAAAGGCGTTGCACTCCCCCCCCCCCCCCCCCCCCCCCCCCCCTTTCCACTTTCTTCTTTTCTCGTAATTCTCTCTCTCTCTCTCTCTCTCTCTCTCTCTCTCTCTCTCTCTCTCTCTCTCTCTCTCTCCCCCTCCCTCTCCCACCCCCACCCCCCCCCCCCCCCCCCCCCCCCCCCCAAAAACTTGCCCTTCCCCTCTTCCGCAAACCCGTCTTTCTCCACCATCTTCCCCTTCGTCTGGGCCCCACCTCCTTATAAACTCCCTCAGAAGCAATGACCAGCGCTGCTGTTCATTGTTGATGCAACCGCTGTGGTTGCCAATTAGAGGACAGCAGCATCAACTTAGAGCCACTGCTGCTCCTTATTACTGCAAGGAGAAAGAGAGATGTAGAAGAAGAGGGATGGAGCCAAGCATGTAGAAGTAGAAAAAATTAATATTATCACCCTCGCTCATGTGACTTCATATTATTAGATGTTTAAACAATGGGTATGTGTGTGTTAAACGGTTAAAAGATTTAGAGTGGCAAGTTGATGGATGAAAACCAATAGGATTTTTTTTTGTTGAAATTAAGCCAATCTTTTATATTTTGCAATATCGCTGACAAATTTCCACCTTGGTTAAGAAGGTGATTGATCAACAATAGCATCAGAAGATGACATTAGAAAATGGTGCTGGATCTGGAAAAAGGTCAAACCAAGAGAACCATGCTTCAGCAGATGCCTTGATGCATGAAAATTTCAAGTCAGAGAATATTATGGTTCTTGATATTCGAGTATTTGATGCCGACATAAGGGCATCATTGTTATTGACTGTTTTGCTGCTACAATGAATGTGATGCAAGGGGTCCGAGCAATGTAGCGAGCAACGTGTGGATAACATTCTAGGTGACAAGTTGTAAGAAATAAGGGGTGTTGGGTTTGTTATTCATAAGATCAGGGGCCACCTTTGGCAAGTAATTGTAGAAGAACCAAACGTATAGCACACAATTTAGTGAAGAAACAAACAGAGTGCACGACATCTTCGGAGCTAAAATGTAGGAAGGAAACTGTTTGAAGGCGGAAATTTGCATGTAACCCTTCAACATTCTTACTTTTCACAAATTATACGAAGTCTCAATTTCATAATTATATCGTTGCCTTTCTGATGATGTCCAATTACCGAGTGCATCTTTTTTCTGCCTCCATATTAACATGTTTCTCCTGCTGCATGATTGCTTCCTTCAAAGCTTATTCAATCGATTTTAAGTATATAATTTAGTACATACTCCATATTTCAAGATCTCTGTTACTGAATCTTTGATGATATCATGTTGTAGGAATCCATTCATGCAGACAGAGATGATCCCAGCATACCATTGGTCACAGCTCCATTTGGACATGCATCTCAGGTAAGCTGCGCTTCACCTCAATCTGATTCATGGAATAAGCTACAAAAGTCCACACGGTACAAATGAAATGAGCCACACATTTTCTGCGTATTTTGCTCAAAACTTATGGACCAATAACTTCTCTCGAATTCAATGTTTGCCGGATAATATACCCAAATATTTAATCAAAGACCGATTCAATTCTCTTTCTTTCTCAGGAGATAGTGAATCTACTACTATGCGGCCAGGCTGTCCCTAACGTATTCGATGGCAGGATGGATCTCGGGGATGACATGTTCCTCAAGGGAATACCAACTAGCGTGGAAGTTGGATTCCTCACCCTTCTCGAATCGCTCAATTTTTGCAAGGTCGGCCAGCATCTGAAACGCCCCAATTGGCCGATATGGGTGGTTGGAAGCGAGTCACACTACACCGTCCTCTTTGCCCTTGACCCTTCTGTGCAACATGAGAACGAACTTGAAGAACGTGAGTCGAAGATCAGGAGAGCCTTTGATGCCCAGGACCAGAGCGGGGGAGGAGGTTTCATCAGCGTTGAAGGTTTTCACCAGGTCCTCAGAGAGGGTAGCATCAATTTCCCACCTGCAATACTCGACAGCCTAACGTGCTCGGGTTTCATAGTGTGGAGCGAGTTCTGGCAGGCGTTGCTTGAGCTGGATAACAGCGCCGGAGGCTTCAAAGATTCGTCCGGATTGAATGGCAAGAAGCAGTTCCATCTATACCATTTCAATGGGATTGCCAAGTCAGTACTAAATGGAAACCCATCAACGGGAGGGGAGATCCCGTTGCAGAGACCGAGGCTGTGCAAGCTGAACGTCTCAGTACCGCCGAAATGGAACCAAGATGAGTACATGGCCGATGCTGCATCAAGTAGCAATGCCCAGGGGAGCGAGGCGACCCAGCCAGCTGAGCCTTCTCAACATGCTCCATTGGTCGACTGCATCAGCACTCGTTGGCCTCGGGCAACATGCAGTTGGGTCGGAGATGCCCCAAGCATTGTGTGATTGTGATGGATGAGCTATAAGCCAAGAAAAATGCGTGGGTGCGCTCTTTATTCATATTCGATTTTTAGTCATTACCAACACAACCTGTAGCGGAAAGATGCAAGCATGTAATAGAGCATCATCAGTCAGATGTTTTCAGTTTGTCTTTTTTTTCCATGTATTACAGAAAGTGTTTATTGTTGTAACAGCTGTGGTTAATTAATTGTTGTATCATCATTAATAAATGTGTTTCATATGGCAAAATGCCTTAGAATTTCGATCCCCACAACACAGACACAGCTCTCTCTAACACAAATAAGAGGAGAATTGTAATTGAATTACACGAGATAAACACATGCAGGATCACAAGACAATGGCGACATCAACTGCAGACCACTCAAACCAGGGATTATGGGAAGAATTATCTCTGCAAAGAAAAATAAAAAACACAACAGAATCAGGCATACAATCCAAGCGTCCAGCTCTTTTCATGTCAGATTACAGGGGTTGTTGCTAAGAATCTAAGAACGAGGCAACCTTATTAGTACCGTGGTTAGAGAATCGTACAGCACTGGTTGGTTTTCTTCGCCTGCTTGTAAAACATCTGCAAAGACAAACCAAAAACATTATCGGCCATTGGGACCAGAGCATGTAGCACAAATGGCTAAAATTTACCGGTGTAAATTTTAAAAAACCCATCGATATATGGGCCATTTTAGAAAAACCCCCCTAAACTTTGAAACTTCAAAAAAAAACCCCCACTTGAGCTGATACTTTTTGAGAGAAAAAGTCCCACCGTAACTAGCTAGCGTTGGAAAACTCACGTACGATGTCACGTGATCATTTTTTATGATCGAAATAACACAACCAAAAAAAAATTCTCCATGCACATGTTTTTTTTTTGTTAAGGTAGGGTTTTTTTTGGGATGTATTTTGGAGCTCCGATGGTGATAGGAGTTGGGATGGTAATGAATGATGACGACGACGACGATTTTTGGAGGATTTGATGATAATAGATGATGATGACTTTTGAAGATAATGAATGATTTTGCGATGAGATGGAAGATGGATGATTTTGTATTATGAGTGATGATGGGATCACGGTGGGATGATGGATGATGATGTTGTCATTATATGTTCATAGGAGGAAAATGATGAGATCATAACATATCAGAGGAGAGTGGCCAACTAGCCCGGGGAAGTTTTTGTGAATTTTGTGTGTTTTTGTGCGTTGTGGAATTTCGGGGAGTATTTTTGTAAATATGGACGCATCTGTCCATATATATGTTTGAAGGTTGGTCTAATGTTCTTCATGTTGAAATTGTGAAATTGTGATAGAAAACCCTAGAAGTAGAATAGAACCCTAGAAGAGCGCGATTTTCTCCCAAAAAAACTCATTTGTATTATGTGTTCCACTCTCATTTTATAAAAATCTGAACGGTCAACTGCACCTATCGGAAATTGGATTGACTACGGATTTTCCCGATCTAAATCGAAGGATTTGTTTAGAATCTCCTATGTTTCTGAGACTGCAACTGCGAGGAATATTTGATTCTAACCCAAGGCATAAAAAAATTCATAAGTCTAGGATGAATAAATGGCAAAATTGGTTAAAGGGTCATTATCAATACAATTTATCTCAGACCAAGTGGTCCTATTTAGTACCGAAAAAATGGCGAAATAGAGTCACTCAATGTCGTACGATTCAAAAGAAAGACTCAATGAAATTGGATTTCTATATAAAAGAAAAAGACCGATTAATTTATTACACGAAAACAAATCTGACTTCTATGACTTGCAGTATCAAATTGAAAAGGAAATTGTGAACCCTCAGACGACCCATCTAAGATTAGGGGGGGAGATCCTCAGTAGTGGTGACCCTTTGACTCTTCCACGGACTTATACATGTACTGAATGCTCATACGGGAAAGTGAGTGTCTTTGAGTTCGTATAGGCATTTTGCATGCAGCTATTGAAATAGCTGTTCTGGCTACAATTTCTGATACTCCGCCCATTTCATAAAGTATTCGACCTGGTTTAACAACGGATACCCATTTCCGTTTCAAACCCTAGTTTTTCCTATCAAACTGGTATCAGAGCTCTACGGTCTATGGCAGAAGGAAAGTTGATGCCTTGAAGGAGAAAGTGAAAAGTGAGGTGGAAATCATAAATGAGCAAATTCAAAAATTAGAAAGTGAGATGGAGCCTCTCAATGAAAGACTTTCTTCAATGGAATCAATGATGAAGGAGCTCTTGGAGATCCATCGTCACCCACGCCTCGAGGAGGTAACGCCAAAAGATGACAACATGGAGGGAAATTCAGATATAGGGCGAAAGGATTAAGCTTTGGATAAAGGGAAGGAAAAAGTCGTCATCTTTCAAGGAGATCCACCACCAAATGGCAACGAACTTCAAGGTTAGGATGGGATCAAGACCAAGGGCCACCCCCCCCCCCCCCCAAACCTAATTTTGGGGGCGACTGCCACCTTGGGAGCTGGGAAGGCCAACAAGGCTCTCGCGAGCCCCGGCATCCTCACCTAGGGGTGGGGACCCTGGAAGCGAGATATGGTGATGAGTGGGGTCCCTATCAAAACCTCAATGGGTACAGCAGAGATCCGAATTGGTTCAAAAGAGATGGGAGAGATGACGATCAAGCAAGAGCCAATTTTGAAGGTTTTGATGCTCCGTAAAATGTCTACCACCCGTTTCACTTCAGACAACCGGGTGAGAGAGCAGGACAATGGGTGTTTAGGTCGGAGAGCAGGGTCCGAAAACTGAAGATATCGTTATTAGAAGGAGATGATCTGTATGGGTGGGTTTACCCGTGGAGAGATATTTTGCTGTGAACCACCTGACGAATTTGGAGAGCTGCATGCGGCATGCATTTGTCAAAAAGGAAAGGCATTGTCCTGGTTCCAGTGGAGGAACAATGGCAACCTGTGAGATCATGGAAGGAGTGTAATGACTACTTACTAGATCGATTTAGAGACACCTAGGATGGAGATGTACACGAATTGCTCTTTGACAGGATGACGGGGGTAGAGACTACAGAAAGCAGTTCAATGCACTTTCAAGTCGTGTGAAGGTGATACCAGAGGCAACATTGATGGGAAAACTTCATGAAGGGCTTAAGACAGACATCGGAACTGAGTTTTGCCTACAGAGACGGAGGGGGCTGATGGACGTAATGGAGCAACCCAGATGGTAGAGGACAGACTCACAGCAGAGCCGCGAGCCAATGGAGCTTCGGGCAGATCCACTTTTCGTAGCCAGGCAACTTCAGGAGGGCAGAGGGCCCCTGCAAAGGGAGTCCGGACTGGAGGAGCTTAGCATGACAAGGAGATAAGCAATGATGCATAACCAAGTAGGCAGTTTCGGTGCATGACGGAGGTAGAGATGTATAACAAAAAGACAAATGGGTTAGGTTTCCGGTGCGACAAAAAATTAACATCGGGTCATCACTGCCGAGACCGCACCCTCCAAGTGCTACTAGTGGAGGGTTGAGGACGATGTCGTGGAGATGGAAGGAGAGGGAAAGATGAGCAAGAACACCCCCACTTGGATGTCGCAGAGGTCTCGCTCAACTCCGTAGTAGGGTTCACTCCGAACCACATTCGGAAGTTAATCGAAATGATTTCAGAGCAAGAGGTCACAGTGTTGATTGACAATAGGGCTATCCATAACTTCATATCCAACCGAGTGGTGGAGTGACTGTGGTTGCAGCTAGTGGATCTAGAGGTTTAGAAGTGATGGTGTGGACTGGGCAGGTGGAGCACAGCAGAGGAGTTTGTCGTGGCCTAATTTTGACTCTGTGGGATATACAGATCGTGGAGGGTTTTTTGCCACTCAACATGTGCAGCACAGATGTTATTTTAGATATAAGGTGGCACGGTCCTTGGGGACACTAGCATCAACTGAAAGCTATTGAGAATGAAATTTCAGGAGAGGGTGAGAGTGGTGACGTTTCAGAGAGATCTCAGCTTGTGTCGAAACAGTGTTTCCTTGAAAACTATAGCTAAGGCACTCCAGACCAAGGGCATAGGATTCTTGATGTAGTTATAGGGGATGACAGAGGTGGACGCAGAGCTTTGGGGCAGGACATTCCTCCAAAGGTGCAGCAGATCTTGATTCAATTCGAGGGGCTGTTCAGACACCTCATGGGCTCCTACCTCCCCATGATCACGAGCATGACATAGTCCTACGAGAGTGTGTCTCATCTATCAGCATGAGGACATACCGACATCCCCAAGTGTAAAAGGGAGAGATCGAGCGAATGGTGGCAAAGATGGTCCAGGTGGGAGTGATACATACAGCCTAGTGTAAGCTCTTTTTCGAGCCAGGTCCTGTTGGTGAAGAAGGATGGGAGTGGAAAGTTTTGCGTCAACTACTGGGCCCTGAATAAGGGGACGTTGTTAGACAAATTTCCTATCATTGTGATCGATGAGCTTCTAGATGAGCTACATGAAGCAGCAATCTTATTTAAGATTGACTTGAAGTCCGGGTATCACCAGATCTAGATTATGACGAAAATGTGGCCAAGACTGCTGTTAGGACACATGAGGTCCACTGCGAGTTTCTGTCATACCCTTTGGCTTGACCAATGCACCTGCCACTTTTTAGTCCTTGATAAACAAGGTGTTTTGTCCCTGTTTGAGGAGGTTTGTGCCGGTAATCTTCGATGACATCTTGGTGTACTACTGATCCATATAGACATATATGGAGCAATTAGGGATCATGTTACAGGCGCTACAGAACCACTAACTTTATGCTAATCAGAAAAAGTGCATGTTCGCTCAGTTGAGGATAGAGTACCTATGACATGTGGTGTCAACGGAGGGGTGTCGACAAATAGATCGAAGATTACAACTATGACTGATTGGCATCGTCCTACCACTCTGTGAGATTGAGAGGTTTCTTGGGACCGACATGCTACTACAGAAAGTTCGTCAAGTGGTATAGCATCATCGTCTGACTACTAATAGAACAGCTCAAGAAAGACAACTTTCAGCGAAGCAAGGAAGCCACTCAAGATTTTGATACCCTAAAGAGGGCCATGACGACTGTACCGATGTTAGTCCTTCCTGATTTCGACCGGCCTTTTGTTGTGGAGACAGACGCTTCTGGTTATGGGCGGGATACAATGTTGATGCAAGATAAGAAACATGTGGCTTACTTTAGCCGAGTACTGACTGCGAGAGCTTGGCTCAAGTCCGTCTATAAACGCACGTTGATGGCGATTATGCTGGCAGTGCAGAAGTGAAGACCATATTTGCTTGACTGTTGCTTCGTAGTCCATATAAATAAATGAATCCTCGCGTACCTATTGAAACAACAGATGGTCATTGAGGAGCACCATAAGTGGTTGACCAAGCTATTTGGTTATGATTCTGAGATTCAGCACCGGTCAGGGCTGGAGTACAAGGCGACGAATGTTTTATTACGACGAGGAGTGGATTTTCAGTTGACCGCCTAATCGGTACCAGTGATTCTTGATTGGAAGCCCTTGATGCGTGCAATTTAAGGGGGATGAAGACCCGGTAAGGATTTGGTCCGCGCTTTTATAGGGCTCGGCAGAGCACCCATGGTATTCATTAGAGGGGCAGTGTCTCTTGTATAAGGGACGGCTGGTCTTGCCAAGGACCTCTACACATATCCCGAGCATATTGCAATAGTTTCATATGTGTGCATTTAGAGGCCACTTTAAAGTCCTTAAAACCTTCTAGCGCATATCTAGAGAATTATTTTGGGTGGAAACGAGGAAGAACGTTGCTTATATGGTGACAAAATGTGACGTCTACCAACGTCATAAATATATGGCGACAGCTCCTGGGGGTGTGTTATAGCCCATATCTTTGCCAGATCGGGTCTGGTAGAAAATGACCATGAATTTTATTAATGGGGAATTTTATTAATGGGCTGCCAAGATCTGATGGTTATTCAAAACCTTGTTGTGATGGATTGCCTCAGTTAGTATGTATATTTTGTGGCACTCCGACATCCTTACACCGTAATGACAGTGACGACGGCATTTATCAGAGAGGTGGTGAGGTTGCATGGGGTATCGGAGTCCTATATTTCTGATTGGGATTGGTTTTTCCTCAGCCATTTCTGAATGGAGTTATTTAGGATGCATAGGACACTATTGAAAAGGAGCGCCGCTTATCACCCCTAAACGGACAGACAGACCAAGGTCGTCAACAAGAGCATCGAGACATATTTGTGATGCTTTGTCTCGGAAACTCCGAAGCAGTGGACGCGATGGCTGACATAAGTAGAGTATTGGTTCAATACATTCTTTCACACTGTCGCTCAGACCACTCCTTTTCGAGTTCATTATGGGTGTGACCATCCGCGCCTACTTCACTACGGCCACAGCGTTATACCAATTTTTCAGGTGAAACAGTATTTGAAGAAGAGGGGACCGAATGCTGGAGGAGTTGAATCGCCATCTGACGAGAGCCCAGCAGATTATGAAGACCCAGACCACTGGACAAATGCGAAACGTACAATTCGTAGTGGGTGACAATGTATATTTGAAGTTGCGGCTCTATCGACAGTGCTCTTTGACGCACAAGAGAAACGAAAAGCTGTCACCCTGCTACTTTGGTCATTATGAGATTGGAACAAAGATTAGTCAAGTTGCCTAAAAATTGAAGACCAGCGTCGGACATACACTTAATTTTTCATGTATCACAACTTTGCCAACCCATTCGAGACCACACACATTCTTCACTACCACGGACTTTGACTGAGGATATGGAGGTGATCTTGTAACTGTCGGGGCTAAAGGGGGTTCGCCAGGGGAGTGCGGGGTACGGGTGGTGTTGATTCAATGGAAAGGCCTTCCAAATCATGAGACCACGTGTGTGTCTTTTGGAGTTATTGCACAGCGATTTTCAGACTTTCACCTTGAGAACAAGGTGATTCTTTTGGAGGAGAGCAATGATGAGATCATAACGTATCAGAGGAGGTGTCGCAAATCAAGGAGTGACCAACTTCCTAGTGGTGTTTTTATGAAGTTTTGGTGTTGTGAATTGTGGAAAATCGTGGGTATTTTTGTAAATATGAACATATCTGTCCATATATATGTTTGGGGTTTGAGGCTAATGTTCTTTTAAAACCTTAGAAGTATAATAAAACCCTCGATAGAGAAGAGTTAAGCATTCTCTTTTAAATTAAAGGCTAGGAGAGAAATTTTCTCTCAAAAGAAATCATTTGTATCTTGTGTTCCACTCTCATTTATAAAAATATTAATGTTTCCTCTTCAAATCCTAGTTTTTTATCAAAAGATAATGGTGTCAATATGGATTCATAGAAGAAAGATGATTGCTGTAGATGATGGTATTTGGAGATGATGGATGAATTTAGGAAAAGATTGACTGGAGGATGATAGAAGAAGATAAAGAATTTTGTATTTTTGGTTACGATGGGTCATACTGGGATGATAAATGCTGGGATGATGAATGATGAGTCATTGTAGCGTTCGTAGAAGGAAGATGATGGAACACGGTAGGTTCATGGAAAGAGTTTATGTTATGGTTTGCAGTGGGTTTAAAGAGAAAGATGATGAATAGTATTTCTTGGAAATATATGGGTTTTTTATTATTATTTTAAGTAAAAAAAATTTAAAATTTTGTTAAAATCGGCATTAAAAATTTTCTTTGCATTTTTTGGAATTTTCTACTCTTTTGTTAAAGAGGGTGATTGAGGCTATGGGTAAAAATATCATTACACAACTTCCGTTAACGGTGTTAGAAACTTTCTTGAAACAAGTAAAGTTCGATAGGATTTCTCGAGAGTTTTATAACTTAAGTGGTTTTCGCGAAATGTCCAAAAGTTTGAGTGGATTTTCTGAAATTCACCCTTAACCATAATGAATGCATTTGCAACAGTTGTAACAGCCACTAAACACAGCAATATGTGATGGCTTTGCATACCAAGTGATGGCTTCCATCACCTTTGGGGGGATGGGTGGGGGGGGTGTGTGTGTGTGATCCATCACTTTGGGGGTTGGGGGGGAGAGAGAGCTCTAATGAGTGAAAGTGATTGGATCATTAGATGCATAAAAATGTTAGACAAAGTAAATAAATGTCCCTTGAATTAGAGGGGCAATAATACTAAACAACACATGGACATGGTCGTTTGGCAAAAGACATCATTGTCGCAAGTTGACAGTATGTTTAGTACACCGTCCCTCTAGTACACTTGTGAATCATTGCTAAAGGTGGAGATGCTAAATAAATCAAGGATATCCAAAAGGTATTACCACACTAGCTTAGGGAGTTACTGCAAGCTGATACTCTCACGTAAAGTAGCATGTGTGGCGTAAGAATCGTGTGCTTGCATAGAGAGATATAGAGAGAGAGAGAGAGACCAAGGTGAAACTAGTAAGTACATTCTAAATTTTGAGGAATGCAAATTGACATCCCTAAATTGCATGCTGGTAAGGCGACAACAGCCAAAAGCAGGAAAGGCAACGGCTACAGTAGCAAATCATGACTATCAAGACTCAAAAACTCGGTATTGGCCAGCAGCAGTCTATGCTATCCATATTGGAGGAATCAGAAGTTACATGTGTTAGGTTTTCTATCAAAGTACAACTAGTTTATACGCAGCGGAAAATGGAAACCTACCAAGATCCATGCGATTCTAATTAATTCGAATAGATTACTAACCTTTCTGACGATCTGAATCTGTCGGACTATAGGTGCTGCGACGATCTGAATCTGTCGGACTATAGGTGCTGTTCTACGAACGACCACCCTCAATTGGTATCCACACGCGAACGCCACGAACAGGACTTGCGAGGGTGCTAGCTCCTTTTCCGCAACTAGGGTTTCTCTCGCTCTTTTGTTTTTCTCAAAAACGGAGGAGATAGATTAAAAAACGTAAAACTGAAAATCGTGATTCTATATCTTATATAGAATCCTACGTTAACCCCTTAACAACATTCAGTTACGCGACGCTATCTTAGGGATAAGAATCCCACGTTAACACATTAACGTATTTCAGTTAAGCGACGATATCTTAGGGATAATATCTTAACGAGATACGATATCTGACGGTTAAGATATTTCACCTTATCACGAATTTCAAATCATATTCGAAATCATGTTTAAACCCTATCCTATCCAATTCGTTCTTTGTGTGCGACCCAATAGGCTCATATTAAATTGGCAGTGGGCCTAATCTCATTAGAAGCTCACAAGTCATAATTGGTCTCTAGCAAGACATTTTGACTACCCAATTAATATGAATATCATTAGTCCGATATTAACCTAACCAATAGGACATGTCATAATCCTTTTGTCACACGATATCTTATTTGAACATAAGTCATGGGTAGTGTCATACTTATATTGTTCAAACATTTAATTTCTCGCTTTCTAAGTAGACTGATAAAATCAAATGACATTCATTTGAGCACGGCCATGCATTTCTCAGTCCTACTTATCGAGGGGCCCATTAGATATCTCTCATAGAAGAGGGACAAATTCCATCTTGTTCATTCACTTTCCTCTGCATAATTCACATCATATTCGATCATAACCTTTATGATTATCTGATTAAAGATAACGTTTGATTATGTCAAAATATGATGTTCCTTATGTAGGAAACTGTGATGAGCTCAGGTCTAAGGATTCAATGACATAACTATTATGAGATCATTTATGACACTAATCCATGTAATGATCTCATAGCGAGTCTGTCCAGTACATGTTCTCCAACAAGTACCTATAAGTTTGATTTGTATCATCATACATATAATTATCTCATAATTATCTACCAAACTCATACTAATCTTAATTCTTCATTAAACCTTTAATGATGAATGACTAGGGATTATTAGAATAGCATAAAACAACTATTCAACCATTATTATAAAGAAACATGCAAGCAATATAATAATAACAATAATAAAAGAAACATTTTATAAATGAAAATGACATAACATGAAGGTCCAATTATTTGGCCTAGGGCACAACCACTAACAACATGTGAAATATATCGGATTTCCGATGACGAACGATTAAAATCATAAAAATAATTAAAAATATCAAAGATAGTTGATTCTTTTCTATATGTTTTTGGGCTAATTAATGAAGAGATATCATAATTGTTGGATGAGACGTTGCAAAACATGTTACATATTATGACAGTTACATGTAGAAAAGGTCTTCAAAAAATAGCAGTCCAAATTATTACTAAAAAGTGGTAAGTAAACAATTGTTACTGGAAAGTTCAATGAAATCAAGGTTCAAAATCTCAGTATCAGTATCTGCTACCAATTTCAGACATCAGTATTGATCACTTTGGTCGTTTTATCTAAGCCTTAATTTTATATTGATGATTTGGTATTCTTCATTTTGGTGACTTTATGAACTTACTTTATAAATTTTATGGCCGACGTTGATTTTCCCTGATTCCTACAGTGATACAATTTCTTATGTTATTAATCTGCCTTCTTTGAATTTTTAATTGATATTATGATAATTTTAATTTTTATTATCTGTGAAAATCTTGTTTTCACATTTATATATTTTGATATGGGGTTTTTCCTTCGAGATATTCTAAGATGTGCTTGTTTGCTCTTTGTGCGCTATTATATATTACATACTTATTATAATACTACTATGCTAATATCAATGAGAAGTGTATATGTGAATTTTCATTTTGCACAAATAAATAATTCATCCTAAGTTTTTAAATGTTCATAGTTGATTTTTATTATACTTGTTACAGTTATTTAGTAATGCTTTTCTAGGTAACCATAATTTTGTTGTAACTATTAGAATTAGAAATAAAAATTTTATGCCAATTGTTATTGATAAATGCAACTTTAATAATTTAGAATATGTAGATATTATATTTTGGAGTTCAATATAAAAGTTTGCTCTTTGAAAAATATAGAGGGGTTTAGGTATTTTTTTACCTTTGAAGAGGAGATGTTTGCGATATTAACCATTTGGGTTTCTTTATTTATACTTTGGTTAAATCAGGATGGTTTAGAACCCAAATCCATCAAGCTTAAGATGCAATAGGCCATAGCTCAAACTCCAACATAATCTGAGCCATCCATCAAAAGAAAACCATGTTTATGCGCTAATTTCTCTAAACTACAAAAATCTGTCTTAGATTATCTCCAAACAACCAACATCATCATTTTGGCCTTCATCGCAAAAAATTGCGGTCAGCTTCATGGACTCAATAGAAAGAATGTCGGATTATGATCATGTCGGATTGTTTATGTTGAATACTCGCACGCATTACAATCTGAAGTTTTTTCTTCTGTCAAACTCATATCTTTCATCTCTCTTCTTATCCCCAAACTAACATTAATTATCTAAATTCCTTTAAGCTCCATAAAACTCTCTAAAATTATCTCTAAACTATCTTTTGTCGGTGAATAGTTAAATATTTTGTCAAGTAATTTTTTTGACAAAAATACCATTTTCAAACAGAAACAAAAAATTGATTTGAACATGTGCATTGCACGTGCTTTATATTTTTTATTTTTTAATGTTTGAGACCCACATGTCAATTTTAGGAAATGGTTTTTTCTTCTTTTTTAATTTTTCCATTGCGGGGCCAACAAGTTAGTTTTATGTATCTTATGGGCAAAAATATCATTTTTAACAGAGCCATTAATAGTTAAAACCAAGGTTTTAGGTATCGGTTTCGGAGAGGGTATCGCTCTGCCCAAAATTTAGGTTTCGGTATCGGTAGACTGCGGGGGTTGGGAGAGGGTTGCATGTAGACGTTCTACGTCTACCTCAGTATCACACACGCATCTGTTAAGATTGATTGTACATCGGCTTTTAATTAGATCTTTTTCAGGGTAAAGTACTCTCTCAGGGATTCTGGAGTGGTCCAACCAGGTGGTCCAACCAAAAAGCAATAAATGAAATTGTCTGGTCCAAACCATAAATCAATTAAATTGCATGTCGATGGCAACGACGAAATCGTCGAAACAAGTGGCGACAACGATGGCGATGTCGCTTGGGCTGTTTGCACGAGCTTCACGGAAAAAGACTGTTTTTTTTTCACGGCATGTTGCTTCACATGCGTGTTTTTGCATGTTGGTTTCGCACCAAAACTGTACCTTGGTTAAAACCATGTGATAGTCAGTGACGGATTCAGGAATTAAATTCAAGAGGATACAATTTGTTTGGACGGAAATACATTTTTTATTTTATTTATTGTAAAATTATAGCAAAAATGAAAATTTATATTGACTCAAATGCATCCTTAGACAGATAGTCATAGCGACTTACAAATTACAATTGCACTCGACGGGTTCTCGTGTTTCGAAACCGTTGTATAATAACTTCATTGTCAATTCTATCAAAAATATCCTTCTCAGTGTACAAAAGCAAGTTGCCATTTATCAATTGATCTCTCATTCGATTGCGTAAATGACTCTTCACAATATTCACACCAGAAAATACTCTCTCAATGGCTGTCGTGGCTATTGGAAGAACCAAAGCAAGTGTAATAAGTAAATAAACTAATGGATATAATTTAGCATTTTTCTTCTTGACCATCTTCTTAGCAAGATCTCTCAATCCTTTGAGTTCAGCAAACTCCTCATTAGAGCACACATCTAATATATAAGTTTTAAGTTGATCTTCAAATTTCAAAAGCTGAATGAGAAAAATCTTCATGATAAAATTGAGTAAGACAGTTCAGCTTTTGCTTATCATAAGCAAAAAAGATCATTATGACACAAACCGTCTATACAAAGAAGAAGCCGAGTATTCGCATTAGAGAAACGATCATTTGACTCCTGAAGTTGCATATCAAAAGCTGGATGTATAAGCTTGCTTCGAATCAAGGAGATCTAAGGATTGATATAGCATAGAAAATTAAAATAAATAAAACGCAGCAAGGCATTGTTATTAAAATTAATTAAGTAAAAAAGGAGAATGCATTTTTATTTTTGTCCACGACATAATCTTTCAAACTTGTAAATAACAATTATATAGAGGATTTTGCAAAATATATAATAAATAGTTGGGAGATGTATGAATTTTTTCTTTCTTTGATTCCCCTAAATTTTAAAAAAAGAGAGGAAAAAATCGTGGCCAACATGATTTGAATCTGCAGCCTGCATGATTTTAAATCATGCCCGAGAACAATTCAAACACGCCTCGGAGGTGTTGTTCTTTTATTTCTTTAATTCCTTTAAATATTAACAATAAAAGGAGTGAAAAAGACCGTGACCTGCAGGATTTGAACTTGCGACCCGCTTGATTTCAAAACATTCCGAGAACCACTTTGGCACGCCTCGCCAGCGTTTCATTTCTTAATAAACCAAATATAAATATCATTTTTTCATGGTAATTTTTTAAAATGGCATATAAGTAATTCCTCAAATTCGGGGGGCACGTGCCCCCTAGCCCCCATGTAGATCCGTCCCTGATGATAGTTTAGTTAGAAATAGAAGGTTTAATAGACTTAGAGGAATTTAGAAAGCTCATGGTAATGTAGAACGAGGGATGAAAGTTTTTGGTAGTTTAGGAAAACTTAGGACTATTTAGGCGATAGGGTTTTTTATATATGCAGTTAAGATTGTGATTCAAACCCTGGCCACCGCCGCTACACAATCTTCATGTTTCAAGATTCCAAGCTATACGATGGCTCAAAATATTCCAGGTAACTGCTTTAATGTTTCTATCTCAATCTACTACTCTTGTAAGCTTCTTCTTTCTCAAACTAAAACAAATTTCAGGTGAGAAATTTCTTGATATTTTTCCCATTAATTTCTGATCAACTCTATTGATGTATGCTTTCTGATTTTGAATGCAAATGGATTGAATTGGATGGGGCTTACATGGCGAGAAATTTATGAGACCCCCCCCCCAAAAAAAACAACAAAAACAAAACAAAAACAAAAAAAGAGTTCCATAACTCAGATTTTGTTGCAATTAAGTTGCATTCTGCTTCAGGTGCCGATCTGCCGAATCTGGCTGATACAGACCGAATCTGTCTGAACCTTTAATTGTCTCAGTGATATTTCAACAGTATCATGTAGTTCCGATAAAAGGGTACAATTTTGTATCCGATATGTATCGGTATCGGCGGATTTTTCGACCCTTGAACTATATCAATTAAATAAAAATATGTGCAAACCAGAAGTGTCACAAGTGATTAATTACAGTTCCCAAAAACAAGAGAACTATTTTATTAATAGTTAAATGCTCATGATTGATCTGCAGTTCCTAATGGGAAATTGTGGATTTTAATAATAGTGAATAAATTGAGATTTGGGGGGAAAGATAACTTGCAATTTTTTAAAACTATGACTATAACTAAAACCATGCATGCTTTAGATTTGTTCACATATATATAGGCAAGTGCATTGAAAGTTGATCATTTAATGTGTACTGTGTTTATAGCTTTGTCAATAACTGAATGGATGAAGCAGCTACCTGAGAGGCAGAACTCAGATCAGAACTCTTCTCCACTAGGCTATCCAACTTTTCCCCACGTTCAAGTACGCTATCGATGGTCTTGTGCTGCGTCAATTTTGACAAACATGCAAATAACCATGTTAATAGTGAATGTAACAGTGAATTGGACTAACAAATAGTATAATTCCATCACCCCTATGGAATCTTTTGAAGTCGATTCTTGGAGAGAACTGGGATCAGTCTCACTTAACAAATAAACATTAACAACAAAACCCAAAGTAATCTATTGAGCTACCATATAAATTCATGTCAGTCTTATATTAAATCAGACTCTACAGCTTTGTCAAAGCATTGGACGGTGGTAACTTTCAAAACATCGCATCGTTCTTAAGATATATTAAATCAGCAACTAAAGATAATAATATTCTAAAGAGCTTACGCAAGCGATGTCAAAGTGCCCATGTGATAGCAAGATGCTTGCTGTAAATAAACCATCTTTGCCACAAGTCAAAAGATATATTGCAGGAGAAAAACAAAGCTCCTCTCCACATCCATATAAAGACAGTGGAAATGATGCTCCGCATAATTTGCAGGGCTTTTACTGATCTGATTGGAGAAAGAAGTTGGACAGAGGACCAAAAAGAAACACAAGCAACAGAACCAAAGTCGGTAAGTGGGCAAATTCACAAGTGTGCAAGGAATGGTCTTGAGAGAGAATTTCTCCCATTTCAGAGGTGTGGGTGGGAATTGTCCTCCTTATTATTCTGGTAGGCATGGATTGTGAACCAATTTCTAAAAAAAATAAAATAAAATAATGGGAGATGAATGAGCCTTTGCATTTCAAATGCCTACTCATCTAATCCAAGATATTATATGCCAAATACAACAAACACAACAAACTATCCAAACTGCCTCGCTGAATGAATCTCTGCTGATGAAATGCTTATCATTAACACATGAAACGTTGCTCCCGTTAAAAGACTCCAAACAAGTATGAAACATTTGGAACCCTCTTAAGACCTTTAAGAAAATAAATTTACATGAGAAAGGTTCTGAAGTTCTGACGCAAGATGGAAGCAAAAACAAAAAAATTAATAGATCTAAAGAGTGAAAAGGGGAGAAAAACTAACAAATCTAGAAATTGAAATTTTTTGGGATTCTAAATAGACAAAAGATGTTGAGAGTCTCTTACCTAAATCATCCTCTGTACACTCCAATAAATCTGCATACTAGAAATTTAAAGAACTAGACATCTCCTCTCGGACCCATTCCCTCGCATCTCACAAGAAAATTTTAAAAGAGACACTTTTTCCATAGCAATTTTTTATTCATTTATTGACAGATTAACTTCCAAAAATATAAAATTTATTTATAATCAAAGATATGTGCCTAACACGTGCTTACATAAGCAAATCTAAACAAATCAAATAAAATCCTAACAAATAAAACCAAACAAAAGCATGTATAATAAAATCAAATAAACTTAAATTAAAATAAATCTAATAAAAACAATAAAATCCTAACAAATAAAACCAAATAAGATTCATTGAACTTAGTCCTCATCAAATTTAGATCACCATTAAAATTCCCAAACATTCACGTGTAAGATTTTTCTCAATAACAATAACAGTATCTTGGTCTTAATCACATATAGAACATGGCAAATTGTGTGATGTGTGACTCATATATCATTTTTTATATATACATATATAATCACTCCGATACATCTGGGAGATGATTCGTTTGTATTAATAACAGTTTTTATTACACCGTTTTTCCATCATATCAACCATGTTTGGTAGCTTCTTTCAAACCGTTCATTCTCAATTTTAGTCATACTAGAGAGTAATTTTCCAGATACAGCAAAAATCAAGTCACGTGACTCAGAATCTCATCAGCCAATACTTACAAGAATAATTTTAGTTTCATCCAAGTCTCTCTGAATTTTCAGCAACTTATCAGCCTCTGCCGGGTCCTGCAAGCAACCATATGATAAAACTCTAAGCTTAACTGCTTTTACTCAGATGATATTATATTCAAGAAATTGAAGAACTGAGATGCTAATACTAGAATATCAATAATGGTTGGCAAGTAAGAGCAAAGCAGTATACATGAATGCTTCAACTCCAAGGCAAAACTGTCGTCTACCCACCAGGAAGAATAAGTTGAATTGGTTTATTAAAGAGAATACATGCATGTTTCAACTCCAAGTTGGATTTCTGAAAAGAGCTTAGCGGACAAAGCGGAGAACTAAGAAGATAAGGTGAGTTTTGGCAGATCTTATGACCAACCGTGCAGCAACAAATGATAAATATATTGTATTCCCTTCCCCTTATTTATTGCCTTCTTTTGCTGGTGCAACATAATAGAATCATTTTAATAAATGTAAAAACCAAGCAAAAGGTTAAGCCACCTCAAAATTTGGGAGAAAGCTTATTGGTATAATTTTAAGCCAAATTAACATCGGAAAAGTTTGCAAAATAATTCAAGCAGACATGAATTAATATTAACATGAAGGATTTTCCTTCTTAGAATACCCGAGCCCTCCAACGAGAATTTGGAGATTAAAGACCATCCGGGAGGGCATCTTTATGGCAAACAATTATTTCCAACTAACCAGGCTTTTTTGGAAGAAAAACTAGCCAGACAACTTGATGAACAAGAAAAAGAGAAAGCATGCGAACCTGAAACTTTGTTAAGGCATTGTTCAAATATTGCCATGGTTCAGTTACATCTGACTGTATTGATCTCCATGATTCCCCAAAAGATTTCTGATACTCATCTAGAACCTTCAAAAGGAAAGTAGTTACATTTAGACCATCATAATTGCTGTTTCACAGACAAAAATAATTTAAGAGAAAATATAAATAACAAGAAAACATGAGCTTTTAACAGATAATTATAAGCCAACGAAAAAGTTTCATCGCTCAATACTATGAAAAAATGAAACAACACACGGTCAAAATTTATTGCATCAGTGAACAAAATCAAGATCCAATCCTATCACTATCAATACAAAGTTCATGAGTTATTCAAGCTATTCAGACCAGCTGATGACTAACAATATAATCTGCAAGTAGTACAGAGAGACACGCATCCAGTACTCTGACAGAAACAATGGATCAGACACTCAGGTCGTCCAGAACCCAGACATAAGGATACCGTCATCATTGAGTTTTTCTGCAAGATGTATACTTGACTCATATACATGAATTGATTGTTATTTGCACATTAAAGAATCTAAAATGGTAAAATGATATGTGAAACATTAGTTGTAGTGTTGGCAATGAGCTGCGAAACAATTCAAGGAAGAAGTAATGCAAGATATGCCTATATGAAACACTACTGCAAGAAATGCATGAATGAACCGTAAGTTTATATTAAAAAGAATCATGGGGCTAAAAAGAGAAACCTTCCAATAAGGCCAGTACCTATCTACATGTTAAAAAGAGTTCTCTGCGATGACCTACGATACAAACTGTTGTTCCATTTATTTTTATGTTTTTTGGGGGAGAAAACAACTGTTGTGTCATTCATAAAACAAAATATAGGCATAGCTTGCATAGACTTCATAACCTATGCAAGGTCTTATTTCTATCTTACAATCCCTATATCAGACCCATCCATTGACAAATCTGAGGTTTGTAAGCATTCTTTCTACCAATAATATACATCAATGGCAGGATTTGGGAGGTCAAACTCGGTAAGGGGTGTTCTGATGAGCACTCATATGCACGTTGAGCTACGGCCCTAATATTACATTTAAAGGTAAATGAATACATAATATAAAATATGGTACTTTATTAATAAAATTGTATTTAACCCTTTTACCAAACTCTCAATGCAAGAAATGTTTGATTAAAACGTATCTAGTCAAAGTGGAGCCGACAATACAATTTCTGTGCAAGTGTACCCCCAACTTGTGCAGGGCATAAAGCCCCAAAATCAGCTTATATCATATAAGGAAGCAATGTGATGCCCTGCACTCGCAATGTCCGCAACCGCAAGGATGCAAGATGTAGCCTAGTTCATCAGAGTTCAAAAAGCACATTGACTCTTAAATACAAGACCAACACACTTGGGTGGGATAGAGGACAATCCATCCCATAGATGTACCCAGTGTTCTAAATATCGGATATCGGTCGCGTATCAGTCTAGAAAATTTGATACAAGATTGCGGATATCGGGCATATATCAGGGATATTGACTAAATATCGGAGTGTCATATCGGACGCTTATATGTAGGCATTGATGTATCTAAGAAGATATATACTATACTAACTCAAATAAAATTATGTTTTGGTTATGCTTATCTCGTTAAACATGAATATCGGGATATTGACTAAATATCGGAGTATCATATAATAGGCTAAAAATTGATGTCAAATAAAAGTATATGTATCTAAGAAAATATAAACTATAGAAACTCAAATAAAAGTATGTTTTAAGTATACTAACATCATTAAACGTGAATACTAGCCATCCACTTGGTGGAATATTTCTTTAAGTGATCACAAACCAAGCGAGTTAAATACCCACAAAATATGATTCACGTGGATCAATATTTAACAGTGTGGAGATGAAAATCATAAACTGAAAAAAATGTAAAAATGTAAAAAAGGGAAAGAATACTCACCTTGATTGGAAACCCCTCTCTTGAGAACAACAAACGCTGGAATGAAAAAACCGAAAACTGAAAAAATTCAAAAAAATGAAAAAAATGAAAAAGGTAAAGAATACTAAGTAATAAATACTAAACTTGATTGGAAAATCCCTTGCGAAGATCGAACACCAGATGTCAAAGCTCGATCGACGGAAAAACCCAAAACTGAAAGGAAATAAAATCAAAAACTGAAAAAAGGGCTCGACTACTCACCTTGATCGAAAAACACTTCTTTGCAAAAATTGAATGCCGGACTCCGAAGCTCAATCGATTGTCGTCAAAAAATTTCGCCAGATAAAGCTGAGCTGAGCAGCGTAAGGAGCAGAGTATCGAGAGCAGCGGAGTGACGTGATTAGAATTAGGGAAAAGCGGCAATTATCTCTTAAAAATCTCGATGCCTCTTGTCGTTTTAAGTAAATGATTGGGTTGGGTGACTCGGGTCGGATCCACTTTTAAGTGGACCGACCTGCTAACTTTATTTTTTTAAAAAACGTTGAATTGCGATCGATATTTCAAAGGGATATATCGGCCGGGATATCGGCCGCAACCCGATATTGCGGCGATGTTTCCCAAAATATCGAAAACCTCAATATATAAACCAATATCGTATCGGCCTAGTGATAAAATCAATATTGCGGCCGTTACATCGGATATCGGACCGATATTTAGAACACTGAATGTACCGCACATAATTGAGACAAATAAAGAACCAGTTTCAAGCAGAAATATTAAGTAGAGTCAGATTACCTGACAAAAAACATACAGCAAGTTATTTGCTAAGATGCATTGTTAAGATATTAATTAGAGTATCTCGGAAATAGGTTTGTGGCTCTTTGGTTATTGTGTTGTCTCTTGGGATATTGTACTGTCTCTTAGGGTATTGTGATGACTCTTCGGTTCATGTGCTCATAATGATGAGCTATGTAGTATATATGTGAGGAAAAGCCATTGTATCAATTATCATCTAAGCAATACAAAATATTTCTCTTATTCTTCTTTTTAACATGGTATCAGAGCATAGGAATATTTGATCCAAAAGTTTCTTTCTGCTGCTAACTTTCCCTCTCCCTCCCCCACCTGGGGGAGAGGGGGGCGATCATCTCTCTTTTTTTCTTCAGCGTCTCTGTCGAATTTTGACATGAGATCTTTATCGATACACATTTCCTCTTCTTTCTTCCTAGCTACAATCTTCTTCTCTGCTCCCTTCTATTATTAAAAAAAATCTGCCTTTTCTCTCAAAAATTGGAGCCGTCTGTGGCCGTCGTCACTTTTGCTTCCGTATGTGCATGACCCCTCCGCTCATTGCCACGCTGCAACGCCGCCACGATCTGCTATATCACGGGACCACATCGCGTTCCCATGGCCATTCTCGGGCTCACCAAGCCCGCCCCCATCGACCTACTCAGATTGCACTCTCTGCAAAGGACTTAGATTTTGCAGAATGGAAAGGAGACATACTTGCTATTGTTGTTTCAGAGAAAGACATGTCAAAGGACTCAAATTCTAAGTATGAGAATGCAGTCTTGAAAAAGATAAATGATAAACTTGGTGGTCTTATGACAGAAGCTTTAGCAGAGGAGCACTTCACTGAAAAAAGTTGGGCAATCCACAGTTCTAAGGCTTCCGGGCTTGGGTTTTAGAAGGTTAGGTCTAGTTGGGCTTGGCTCATGAAAACCATCAACCACCGCAACATACATGGCAGGCACTTTGAAAGTTTCACACATAATATGGGCCATCTTTTCTCTGTTTGCCTTGGGGTTGAGAGGGGCTTCAGTAAAGAGAATGGGATACTCTTATGGAGCAAGACACAGCTCATTGTAAAAGGTATATATGATACCAAATCTTCTCCATGTCATCCCAGTTGCTGACAATTCCATGCTCGATTGGTCGTGGACGTCGGTCTCGTCTTCAGTTCGTCTTGTATGTTGCCAATCGGCTTCCTTTGCAGCCTACGTGTCCACGGTCGCCATTTCTAAGTCTTCCTCAGGCTTACAACCTGTGCGACTCTATGCCTCAACAAAGCCGAGACTGTCTCGCATTCATTCTAGCTTTCGGCTGTGGAGGCGATGTTTACATGGCGCATAGCCTACTCGGCCCCTTGCGTCCTCGGTCCACTGCGACCTCGCCCCTAGTGGCACATCATCGAAGCACAGCCTCCTCGGTCCCCTGCGACCTCTGCCCCTTTGCGGCACCTCATCGGCCCCTTGTGGCCTTGACATCATGTACTCCGCAACCATCCGCGGTCACCGTCTTTTGGATCTTCATCTGAGTCGTTGCTATTTTTCTACAAACTCAAAGTTACACCTTGAGTTTGCGGGGGAGTGTTAAGATATTAATTAGAGTATCTCGGAAATAGGTTTGTGGCTCTTTGGTTATTGTGTTGTCTCTTGGGATATTGTGCTGTCTCTTAGGGTATTGTGATGACTCTTCGGTTCATGTGCTCATAATGATGAGCTATGTAGTATATATGTGAGGAAAAGCCATTGTATCAATTATCATCTAAGCAATACAAAATATTTCTCTTATTCTTCTTTTTAACATAATAGAATCTAGCATTATAGTCACAATATATAGTTTTACCTTCTTCTCAGTCCTTTATGTCATTTTGTTTTCATACCATGGTGTATATGATTATCTTTTTATTGAAAGCTTGTTGTAAGCTGCCATTGAAGTGTAATGGTTCAGCTTCCATGTGGATGTACACCCATCCTCTTATGAGTTTTGAATTCTGCCCTTTATTTCATTATTTTTAGTAAATTTTAATGTGCATGATTTTCTATGTTTTTCTCTTATGTCAAAAGAAATTATAACCCATGTTTGCATCGTTCAGATCGATCATGCATGGTACATATATGAAACTTCACTGCAGGCTTGCTCTGACGAGCATATGCCATGTGGTTGGGATTCCATTTCCCTAACTCCAATTTATTTAAGTGCATATGTCAAGCGACTGAAATTTTCTTTAATTTTTTAAAATCAAATTTGGGGTGAAAGTCCTAAATGTTCTTTACTTTTTGAATTGAAATGTTAAAGGTAACAGTCCAAAAAATACAAACACCTCATCCTCCTCTTCATGTTATTCCTATTTGCTCTCTCGAGATCATTTTCATTCTATTCATTAACTATGTCAATGGCCATGCATGTTTATATACTCTAACACCCGAAGACAATGTTCTGGTTTACGTTTCACTTTCTAATTATTAGTCTGATATTCTCTATCTTTAAATATGGTGCGCATGGAAATACAGAGATGCACGTAGCCCACAAAACCAACTAAAGCTTTACATGTCATTTCCAAGTCATCAGATGCACAAAGAAAAAGGAAATTAGCTGACTTAATTGTTTGTATGCTGTATTGATAACGACTTTTTAAAAACTATTGTCTTTTATTTATCTGAAAATTGGTGTTTAAGTAGCCGTGCATACTGCTCATGCCATATAATAGATCGCCGCAAGGCTATCCGGGTTGGATTTGAAAATGAATTCTTACACAAATAAGAACTTGTGCCTTCTTTGCAAAGAAACATAATGAATGTGTGGCTGTGTATTGACACTATTTTTTCTGCAAATAAGATATGAATGTTAGTGGTAGAAAAATTCATATCCAGGTCCAATCCATAGATATCAATGTGACCATCTAATATATGGCACGGGCAGTATGCACGGCTGCTTAAGCAACAATGTTCATATATATATAAGACAATAGTTTTTTAAAGAAATCCTTATTAGTAACATGCATATATAAAAATGACAATGAACTAAATTCAAATCAGCAAATTTCCTTTTTCTTCGTGTCATCTGCTCTAGGTATATATGAAAACGGCATGCAAAACTTGAGTTGGCCTTGTGAAATACATGCATCATCATATTTCCAGGAGCAGCATAATTAAACATAGAGTTGATAATTTCAGGAGACCAATTAAAAGAGATGGTTTGAGGTCTCGGTTTCGGTCTCGGTATCGCTCTCTCGAAAATTTAAGTTTCTGTACCGGTATCGTCCGTTTCGGCGGTATCGGACGTGGGTTTCGGTTGGTCAGTATCGGTAGTTTTAAATACATAAAATCTATCAGATACGTAAAAAAACTAAAGTAGCTAGAATTTTGCCTTGCACACCAACCGTTTTACTTTGCGCACGTACCGCTTATTTGCAAGTTTGCCTTGGAGTTGCTTTGCGCACCTACCATTTTGCTTTGTGCACATATCACTTATTTACAAGTTTGCCATAAAATATCTTACTCTACACATCTACACAGTACACATATAACTTATTTACAAGTTTACCATTCAAAATTTCCCAATTTCTCTCTCTCACGTCATTCTCCATCTGTCACGCGGTCTTCTCTCTCTCCCACGGGAGCTTCTCCCCCCCCCCCCCCCACGGGAGCAGCTGGCGCGGCAGGAGCGGCACGGGAGCGGCAGCAGGCGAGGCGGCAAGCGGCGGCGTGGCCCGGCGGCCCGGCGGCGCGGCGAGGTAAGTTTGATTTACGGTTTTTTTTCAGTTTCTTCCATGTTTCTTCCTCTTCTTCCTCTTATTTTTCGATTTTTGTCAGTTTCTTTCACATTTGCTGGGTTTCGGCCTGTTTCGCCCGATACTGGGCGAAACCAGCCGAAACCCCAAGGTTTCGGCCGATCCCGATTTTATCTAGCAGTTTCAGACCGGTACTGGACGGTACCGGTCCGATACACCCGATACCAAGAGGTATCAGGCGATACCTCAAACCATGGAAACAAGTCAAAGCATTGTGTCTTCAGATAATCAGATAAATAGTCTTATAAACATGCATGATCAGAGACATAATTAATGGATGGAATGCAAATGATCTCGAGAGAGCAAATAAGAACAGCAGAAAGAGAAGGTGGTGTTTGTATTTATTAGACCATTACCTTCCCAATTTTGATTTAAAAAAGTAAAGAAAATTTGGGTCTGTCCATATCCAAATTTGATTTTTAAAAAGTAAAAAAATGTCATCTGTCTGACATGCACGTAAAAATAATTGGAGGAATATCAGCCATATGGCATATGCCTGTCAGAGTGAGCATGCGATAAGGTTTCAGATAAGTACCACTGTTGATCGATCAGTACTATGCAAACATGAGAAATACTTCATGTCATCGATTGACATAAAAAAGCACATTAAATACCATGCACATTAAAATTTACTTACAATAATGAAATAAAAGTTAGAATAGAAAACACATGTTCTGTCCACAACTCCACATGGAACTAAACCATAACACTTCAGTGGTGGCAAGCTTACAACGAGCATGTAATGAAAAGATAAGACATAGGGAAAGAAAAAAAATGGTAGAAAGGGTTGAGAAGATGGCAAAAATGCATTGTCCACTTACTGTAATACGGAAACAGCCCAGAGAAATACAAATGATAGACTGCCGATTCCAGGGTTTGAGAACTTGTCTTCTTTTTGGTTTTGGCTCGTCTAAATATTGTTGTTTTGAAAATTTTCAGTGGTTTTGTTCTAAGTTTCTGTTTCTGTTTACCATTATTTGTATGTATATTTGTATGTGAATACTTATAACTGTTGCATTTACTTTTGTGTGTGTAAGGAAAAGTATTGAGGTGTTAAATGTTACAGAAGACTTAATGGGTAGAAACAGGATGGATCCTTTGAAGTTTTACCCGAATAAAATTTACACTAGTAACAAGAAGACTTTGCTTAATGGGTTGAAACTTGAAACACTCTCTCCTTACTGGGTCAAATCAAACCCAACTATTGAGACTGGGGCGTGCGACGGACTGAATGGCAAAAAATTTTAATTATGGGGTCCATGGTTATTTTCATAATATTAGGAAAGAGAATAATGGGTATCATATGACAATGGAGGCTTAGCCTCATATACCAAGACACAAAAGTGGGGAAGTACAAACCCATGTTGGACCTGTACTTGTTGTACCGTCCACTTTTTTGTGTCTTGGTATATGATGCTAAACTTCCATTGTCATATGATACACATTATTCTCATTAGGAAATCTAAATTATAAATATATGAGGGTGGGTTCATTACGATTATCGAAGATGAGAAAAGAATTGAGAGGAGAGAAGATTAGTCGCATGAATATTTAGATCCTGGAAAAGTTAGGCTTTTCTTTCGAATCAAAAGCTAGAAGAGTGATCCTCCTTTCGAATTAAGGCCACATATCTTTGTATTTCCTTTTGAAATCAGATAAAAATCCCATATTTTTCCTAAATCCACTATAAAACACTAAATTTATCTACAACTCTCAGCTGGATCGCAACAAGTTGGTATCAGAGCACTGATCCTGATGGCGACGACAAGCAAAATGGAAACTTTAGAGAAAACTTGAAAGAGACGTGACGACTTTGAAGAAATCTATGGAAGAAAGATTATCGTCATTCGAATCTAAGATGAGAGCATCCATCCGAAGTAAAGGTATCAAAAGCGAGGATAAACGCACCCCGACCAGTTCGAAGTAAAGATATCAAACCCTGGATGAACACACTTACCAGAGCTTGATGAGAATGACGGAGACCCTGATCGGTTCGAGGAAGATTGTGGGGATGACAGCAGAGCAGGAGTCTAGTATGGAGATCTTGATGCACCGCAAAACGTCTACCAACAACGTCACTTCGGGCAGCCTAGAAAGAGAGCAGGTTAGGAGGTTTTCAACGCTAAAAGAAAGGTCCGGAAGTTAAAAAAATGAATTATAGTGATATGACGCGTATGCATGGATTTACCGGGCCGGGAGACATTTTGTAGTGAATCGTCTGGAAGATAAGGAAAAGTTGATGGCTGCAGGTATATGTTTGGTGAGAGTCATTCTCATGGTACCAGTGGAGGGTGCAGAGATGATAGGTGTGCTCATGGAAGGCATTCAAGGATTGTCTGGTCGACCGCTTTAGCGACACTCAAGAAGAAAGTTTACATAAGCAACTCTTTGTGCTCGGGCAAGAGGGCACTCTCAGGGAATACAGGAAAATGTTCTAGTGGCTCTCCGACCGAGTGAGGCGCTGAAGAAAAATTTCATGAAGGGAATGCAAGGGAACATCAAAGCTGAGCTATGTGTACTGAGACCGAGGAGGCTGGGAGAAGATATGAAATTGGCCCATATACTGAATGATAGGATCAATGCAGGGCAGTACTAAGGGAGCGATGAGCAGTACCACACCCCGCACTTTTGTCATGACAGAGGCTCAGAAGCCCAGCCAGCGAGGGGTCAAACAGTTCGGGAGAAGCGTGGCGAGGCTCAAGCAAATAGCATGATCAAGCGACTCACGCAAGCCATGATCAAAAACATGCACATCAATGACTAATACTTTCGATGTGACAAGATGTTCGAATCGGGACATCGTTGCAAGGAACGTGCTTTTCAGAATTTGGTCGTCAAGGGTGAAGAAGGAACCGCAGTTGAAGATGAGCTAGGAGAGGACGAGCACCACCATTTGGAGTAGTGTGACCCATGAATTTCGTACACCACCTTGAGAACAAGGTGGTTCTTTGATGGCAGAGTAATGATGTGATTGGAGGGATGCAACGAGCTGAATGGAAAATTGTAATTTTGGTGTCCAGTGATATTTTTCTAATATTAGAGCATCTGAAAATGTATGAGGGATGGGTTCATTAGGATTATCAAATATTGATAAAAAAATTGAGAGGAGAGAAGATTAGAAGTTGGAAGATTTAGATCCTAAGAGAATTATGATTTTCTCTCAAACCAAAAGTTAGAAGAGCGGTCCTTTTCTCGAATTGAGGCAACCTACCTTTGTATTCCCATTTCAAATCAAATTAAAATCCCATCTTTTTCCCAAATCCACTACAAAACACTAATTTATTCCCAATTCTCATCCGGATCGCATCATCAACCCATATATTTACTTCAAAAATCATTGCATCTCCTTTTACATGCTCACATAATCACTGATCATGCGAGAATGAAGGCAAGAGCAAGCAGCGACGCCCCTCGCGACATCTGGTAAGTCCCCCTCCAGTTTTTTTTGTTCATCTTACTTTGCTTACGATTTCTTCTTTCATTTCCTCTCTTTTAGCTTTTTTGACATTTCTATTCAAAATTTCAAGGGGGCGTTAGAAGATTTGAGTAGAAAATTACATTTGTGATAATTATTGCAGAATTTTCCTGCTTATTATAAAATTTTCTGTGTTTTTTCTTCTTGTTCTCGTTCAAAACTGAGTTTTTGGCCAAATTTCGCACTGATCCCTTCCGAAACCAGTATGAAACTACTGAAACAGATCAATTTCAAACGAAACATTGAGCCATGGATGATTCTCATAGAGTGGAGTCGGACTAACTGACAAGAAACATATATAAGTGATTTGCAAAGATGGGTAATAGAATCTAGCATTTTACTAACATATCAAAATTCCCAAAAATGCCGGGGGGAAGATCCATTTTGTTCCATATATTGAAATCCTATCACTCAATAAAACAAACTCTCTATGCTCCCCCCCTCCTAATCTTGAACTTAAGTGCTTGGATAACTAAAAGTTAGTTGGTATATATTCTATGTTCTGAACATAGAATGTCTTTCCCTTCATTCTTTGTTTAACAAAAATTGCAATCATCTGTAGGAATTGTATGGTCTCATGTTAATATGTCCTGAATTTTAAAGGTCACATCTCACTGCAAGCACTTAATGAATGGGTGGCGATCAGTCTTCCCTGCTTGCTAATTGTCAAGACTTCGTCGCCTCCTCAATGAAGAAAAAGTCCACCATTTCATCCACCCCTGGGGATTATGGTTCCTCTCGCCAGTTTACAGGAAGCTAGCAAAGTGTTAGCATTAAGATTATAACAACGACGGAATTCACTTGTTTTAACCGTGATCCAATGTTTTTTTCCTTTCATTGTGCTAATAAAAAAGTAACCTACAAGATATAAAACTGTTGATATATAAATGAAATATAACTACAATGATGCTCAGATTTGAAGAATGTTTGTCATTACAGTATCAAGCTCGCTTGGGTGTGATCTGTACAATCCAAGCTTACACCAAAGGTGGCCAGAATTCAGTGGGGGTACTTTAAATTGGTTGGGTTTGGGTTTGGGCCTAAAATTATTGACTTTAAATTGAGTTTTTGTAAGAATCGGGTTGGGCTGTATCGTGGCATAAACCTAACCGCAGTGTGTATAATTATATTAAAAATTTGTTTAAACACTGCACAAGTTTACACAGATTATCAGGAAGAAAATGCAAAGTGCTTCATATTTATTTGGCAGTTCACCAGTGATCAGCGTGTCCACATTCCTCTAACTTTTTCATGGATATAAAAAAAGGTTACAAATTTATGATAGAAAGATGAGAATAAAATTAACAATAAGGAGCTTGGATAGTTTCGATTTTGATTCAGCTCCCTTGACCCAATTGAACCAGCTTGAGCTTAGATTGGTTAAACTCCAGCCCTAAATCTGGTCCAGAAGGGACCAAGAGGAGCTCACCTTAAAGATAAAGCTGAGTAACTTCTTATTGGTATTCCTTCTTTCTTTCATTTGGCTGATATACTGACTAAGTACTATTTAGCCTATCAAGCTTCTCCTCGAGTCAATAAGAAGTATGCTACTGTAAGATCAGAAATTGGATAAACTTTAGGCTAATCTTCAAAAAAAATTACATTTATAGGTTTCCCACAATACTACACTGAACTCCTTAAATTATAGACTGCTACAATGAAAACAGCGAAAGCTAAAGTTAGTATTCTCATAATACTACCCTGAAACTACCTGAAGCTGGAAAAATAAGGTAGCATTCTGTAATCTAATGAGTGCATTGTAGTATTGTGAAAAAAAACCATGAAAGATTACAATAGTTTTTGGCAAATTAGCCTAAACTTTATTTAAATGTAAAGACATGTATGGTTCAGACAGTGCAATAGTAATCTACAAATCAAGTGAACATCAAGATAACATACGCATATAAAAGGATATGAAAGAAGCTAAAGCATGATACCAATAATCACATTTTAGCATATGATTTACATAGATTTCCGGATAAATATAACATAAAACTATGACATAGTGCACCAAATTCCAAAAGAATGAAAAACAAATTCCACCATAATGTTGACTGAGGACAAAATGTATTATTGTCATTACCATGTTGAGGAGAGAAAATGCGCTGCGCACAGGATAATGGTCATCCATAAATCCCAATGCACAAAGACCATTTACATTATAAGCATGCACCTTGTATTCTGCAGAACAGAAACACAAAATGGAATTTAAAGTTAATATTCTACCAATGTAGACAGCTCTTTTCATTAGAAGGATGGGAATCCAATGCAGATTCCCAACCAACTATATGATATGCCAATCCTACAAACATGAGATATAAATCAAAAACAATAACTTCCAGTGTGATAATATGCCTAAAGTGATGCGAATGAAAAATAAAAACCAGATAAAGCAGAACATCAAACAAGATGCAGGTCTCCATGAGGATAGAGTTATGTTTGTAAAACAAGGAAGTTTCCAAAAGATAGATCCAAGTACATGCATCCAAGTGCGCGCACATACACTAACCCTCACTGCAGAGTTTATGAAATCACTGATATGTTCTATTCTCCCAGCATGCATGTGTCGGTTTTGATATGCTAGAAAGAACCACAGCAGCCCACAGATACTAATGAATTTGTACAAGTAATTGTCTGTGTTTGAAAAATACAACTAATTGTATTCCAGATGAGTTCCGATGCGCCACTTTAGTTCAAAATCCCCATTAATATGGGCAGGAAAGAGTGGAAACTATGTAAAACAGACACATATACCATGAGACAAAATTGTGTCGGATACATATCAAACAAATGTTGAACACAAGCATCATATGAATGTTTTAATATCCATTGTGTAGTGGCAGGTCATGTCCATGTCCACATGACCTCCGGCAAGCAACATAGGCGAAAAGGCTACCCTTTTGGAGACGTCATCCACGGTCTCCATATGCAGAAGGAGAGATATGATGTGTGCTTATAAAGATATCAACAACCGCACAGAAACATACATATATGCATATGAAAACCTCCAATCAATCAATGTATTTCAATCAGAACACACAACATTACAGTTAAATATCGTAGCCTAGAGGAAACAAAGAGCAGAAACAAACATCTGGTATCAGGGTTAAATTAGTTGCACAAATAAAATTCTAGAATTTTGCATATCAAACACAAAGAAAATTCAATGAGAAATATATTTCTGCTTCGCACACCAATCCCTTAGAAAACTCACAATTCAAAAGATTCTCATAAATGATATGATAACTTAGCATCAATTGCCTGATATCAATACGAAAAAACATTCAGAAAGAAACAGAATCGATTCCACAAAACTTCAAATTCAATCTAATTCCTAACAAAAAATCAAATAAAACATTGAAACATAATGATAATTAGATGGCAACGAATCAAAATAGACCTTCATGTTGAACGGATTGACGCTGGCCAGCCGGCGTTCGCTTGGAGATGGTACGGGCAGCGAAGATGATGAACTCCTTGGCCGCGTTTCGCTGGAAGAATCCAAAGTGGCTGACGTCGGTGGCGTTAGCCAGCACAACCGGATCCGACGACGAGTCGGAGCATTTGACGACTATTATCGCCGTTATCTTCATCGGATTCCAGCGGATCAAAGAAATAGAGAGAGAGAGGCGATCGAAACCCTAGAGAGACGAACGACGAAAATGAATGATTCGGTTCGTTCTTACGTCTGTTTTGTTCCTTCTTATCACAGGAAATGATCAAACCGCTGAAGCTGGGGAAAATAGAGGAATTAGATGCGATGATCTGTAACTTGATTTCGCCGGTTAACTGTCGTGTTTTATAAATATTGGCATATTCCGCAGCGGTTTTTTTTTGTCGCCATTATCTAATTCTCTGATAGTGCTTCTGTTTTGCATTTACGTCCTCAAAAATTTTGCAACATTAGCACTAATTAACACAATCTTAATATAAGAGGAAAATTTTCTTTAAAAAACCAGCACCGTTACTTTTTGTCAAACAAGAAAACAAACGGCATCCTGATGACAAATTAAAAAGTCAGCAGACTGCGAACGGGAGCTTCTTTGCACACCTATAGGCACAACTGGAGTACCTTTTATTTACAAGTTTGTCATTCAAATTTTCTCACAGTGCACACCGACATTTAACCTTCAAAGTACACCGATGTAGTGAGTAAATTTCAGCCTGGCCTCACGGCCAACTCCCGCCAATCATCTTCATCTTCCATGCTCTCTTTTTTTAAATTCCGCAGCCTTGCCCCAATCCCCGTCGCCGACACCTGCCCCATCGCCGACCCATCCACTGCATCTCCTTCCGACTACTCAGCCTTGTACCCTCCGCCGCCCCATTCGCTTATCATATTCATCTTCCCAACCCCTCTCCCCCAACTACCAAACCATGCCCCCACTGTCGCCCATCTTCTTCCACAGACGCTCCTCCGCCCCCACTGCTGCCCTTTTTCTTCTTCCCTAGCCACTCCTCCGCCCCCACTGCTACCCATCTTCTTCTTTTCCAACCCCCACCCCCACCCTCTACCCCTCCCCCTCCCCCTCCACCATTAATAACAAACCAACCCATCCCCCTCACTTGCCGCCCACTCTCCCTCTTCTTCCGCCCATTCCAAACAATAAAACAAGTTAGGGGTAGTTTGAGTGGGGGTAGGGTAGATAAAATTTTGAATGGCAAACCTATGAATAAGCGGTTGTGCGCATGAGTAACTAAAACAGTGGGTGCACGAAGAAGCTCCCTGAGAAAGTCCATACTGCGGCCTTGGATACGGAAAATTACAAATCCTAATCAACTTGAGCAAAATTTTAACAGAGTTCACACTAATTAAGCTTAAAGAAATAAAATTCGAACGAAACAAGTATATTCTCATTCCATAATATTTCACCATATATAACAACCATCTACCACATCTAGAACACAAAACACGGACCAAAATCCTAATTGAACAGAAAATCTGCGCGATCTCCCTCACTAGCCTCTCGAAGGGGAGCTTTCGGATCAGTAGCTCGGTGCTCTTCTGGTACTTACGGATCTCACGAAGGGCAACGGTCCCGGGCCTGAAGCGATGGGGCTTCTTCACTCCGCCAGTCGCCGGAGCAGACTTGTGGGCGGCCTTCGTTGCCAGCTGCTTGCAGGGAGCCTTGCAGCCTGTGGACTTGCGAGCGGTCTGCTTGGTACGCGCCATTTCGGAGAAGAGATTGAAGATTACAGCTTTTTATGGGAAACTTGAAAATGTTGAGCGATGGAAGAGACTGAAGGAGATTGCATTTTATAATGAGAGCGAGAGCCGAGAGTACACGAAAATTTTGGTAGTTTTGGCAGCAGCGAATTCTGATCGTTCGATTCGGCTCTCTATGGACGGCACATGTTGCATTTTGGGAGAAGCACGCGGATAGGGATCTGTGGCCCTCACGTATTTTCGTTGCTTCGCCTTACTCTGCGTTTTTATGGGCAGCTAGCTTTGATATTAGTGTGCTTGTTGATGGGCTCCCCTCTTGCGTCGACTTTGGGGGCTAAAAATCGGTTATAAACACCTTTTTTATAATAAAAAAGTTGATAATGTTAAGAGAGATTGTTAGGCGAAGAGTGTAAACTAATCTCTAAATTAAGAGTAGCCATGGTATAAGCCATAGCTCTCTATAAATTCATTCACTTTAGGAGTCCAAGGGACTTCCCACTAAGTTAGTGGGGAGTAAATGGTGAGATGATGAGGGGAGGGAGGCCAAAGGCCTCCCTCAACTCACAACACTCCCCCTCATCTCTCCATTACCTTGGTTTAAGCATATGAATACTTCAGGATTCAGTATGCTAATTGGGTGGATACTTCTGGATCCAGAGCTACTGTGGTTGCCTCGTTAAAAGCTTAGATGTGGAAAACACAGTGGGAAAAACCAGCAGCTTAAGGGAAAAGAGTACAACTATTGAGGGAATCCCCCTGATCTGTACAAGCTTCAGGCTGGCAGAATTCCTATGTATCTATATAATCATCTCTTATTCGTCTATACATCCATCATGTTCTAAAAGCAAATACAATCATCACTCATCTATACAAGTTTCACTCATCTAGCGGCTATTGGAAAGCAGTGGCGCTCTAGAGTGGAATGCTATTTGAAGTTGGTAGATGACTCCACTGAAGTATTCTTTGAATCAGTCTTCACTGTGTCTGCAAGGTACTGTTGGACCTGGCTGAGCGTTTTCAATGCTTGTTTCTTGGATGATGAGCTTCTCAGAAGATGTAGAATTTGGAGGATGATATGTATATATTTGGGAGATGGTCGGCCTTTTGTGTTTTAGTCATCGCGATGATCTTTAAACCTGCATATGCAATATATATTCATTGACCCTTGCAAGTTGTGGAGAAGCAGCTTATCCTTGGTCCAAGGGACTCCTCACTAAGTCAGTGGGGAGTAAATGGTGAGATGATGAGGGGAGGGAGGCCAAAGGCCTCCCTCAACTCACAACAGATAACCTTTTGTTATTACAATGGGTCGGCCCACGAAGCTATGAAAGATGTTTAGTCTAAATAAAGAGGCCATGAAGTAACATGGCACCTTGGCCCAAAAGCTCAAGGAGTTCCCAATGGAAAACCGACTGCTTACATAGTAAGAGCAACCGCTATCTGCCCATCGAGCTCCCGTCTATCAAGAGATTAGTTAATAATTGTTGGGGTTTCTATAATAGTACAACTAATTTGTACGCAGCGAAAAATAGAAACCTATCAAGATCCATGCGTTTCTAATTGATTCGAATAGATTACTAACCTTTCTGACGATCTGAATCTGTCGGACTACAGGTGCTGCTCTACGAACAACCACCCTCAATCGGTATCCACACGAACGTCACGAACAAGAATTGCGAGGGTGCTAGCTCCTTCTCCGCAACTAGGGTTTCTCTCGCTCTTTGTTTTTCTCAAAAACAGAGGAGATAGATTGAAAACGTAAAAACTGAAAATCGTGATTCTATATCTTATATAGAATCCTATGTTAACCCCTTAACAACATTCAGTTACGCGACGCTATCTTAGGGATAAGAATCCCACGTTAACTCATTAACGTATTTTAGTTAAGCGGCGATATCTTAGGGATAATATCTTAACGAGATACAATATCTGACGGTTAAGATATTTGATATTTCACCTTATCACGAATTTCAAATCATATTAGAAATCATGTTTAAACAATATCATATCCAATTCGTTCTTTGTGTGCGACCCAATAGGCTCATATTAAATTGGCTGTGGGCCTAATCTCAGTAGAAGCCCACAAGTCATAATTGGTCTCTAGCAATACATTTTGACTACCCAATTAATATGAATATCGTTAGTCCGATATTAACCTAACCAATAGAACATGTCATAATCTTTTTGTCACACGATATCTTATTTGAACATAAGTCATGGGCAGTGTCATACTTATATTGTTCAAACATTTAATTTCTCGCTTTCTAAGTAGACTGATAAAATCAAATGACATTCATTTGAGCACGGTCATGCATTTCTCAGTCCTACTTATTGAGGGGCCCATTAGATATCTCTCTCATAAGAGATGGACAAATTCCATCTTGTTCATTCACTCTCCTCTGCATGATTCACATCATGTTCAATCATAACTTTATGATTATCTGATTAGAGATAACGTTTGGTTATGTCAAAACATGATGTTCTTAGTTAGGAATCTGTGATGATCTCAGGTCAAGGAATATATGACATAACTATTATGAGATCATTTATGACACTAATCCATGTAATGATCTCATAGCGAGTCTATCCAGTACATGTTCTCCAACAAGTACCTATAAGTTTGATTTGTATCACCATACATATAATTATCTCATAATTATCAACCAAACCCATACTAGTCTTAATTCATTATTAAACCTTTAACGATGAATGACTGGGGATGCTTAGAATAACAAAAAAAGCTATTCAAACATAATTATAAAGAAACATGCAAGCAATATAATAATAACAAGAAGAGAAACATTTTATTAATGAAAATGACATAACATAAAGGTCCAATTAGTTGGCCTAGGGCAAAACCACTAACAATAATGTGATTGTTAATAATGGCGAAATACATGATCGGCTGTTACATTCTTTTTTACGGATAATCATGCCAACATAAGGGCAATGTTGTTACCCACTAAGGGCACTAAAGGAAACCCCTTACTCATAAATTGCCGCAACGGCGATAAGAGGGGGAGAAATCTTCAAAGTTACACAACACAACGGTACTCTGACAACTTAAACTACGGCTTCCACTTTATATTTCTACCTCCATAGCTCGGCGTGTCAGTGATCTGACGACCTCCCTTTAGATCGGACCTAACTGCACCGAGCACCTTTTGAGTCTCTTACTGACTTACGGATTAGATGGGATTTGGGTCGAAATCCAGATCCGACCCTCTGACGATTTCTCTATGCTGCAGACCTACAGAGGTCGCTCGGAGTGAGGTCGGGCTTCAGCACGAGAGCTCGGATTTAGCTCTCATATGCCCGGATTCAGACTTCCATGGGTCATACTCTCTACTGACGAAGCACCAAGTCATTAGAGGCGTCCTCGTAAGCACAACTTTACTGTGTGATGGATTTGCCCCTCAACAATTGGCATCCTCTGTAGGAAATCAGAGTCAACAATCACGTCATCAACAATGTCAACTCATCCCACCAACTTAGGGCCCATATTGCCTCTTGCCAGTAGGGAGGCAGATGCCCCGATCCTTCATCAAGATACTAGTTCTTCTTCTCATGGGAGGCCTAGAGCTACGACTGGACACATCAGAGCTATTCGAAGCGTTCTCTCCGATAGTCAATGCCAACATTCAGGCATTGACTTCTGTAATAGAACGACTGGCGAACCAACTGCCTAAAGTGACTGTTGGGCTACAACCCGCCGACATGGGATTTGGCCCCAAAGGGCGGTAATCCATGCCGAAGAGTGAGAGGAATGACGCATCAAACTCAGCAAGTCATCTCCCTGACTATTACTCATCCCCTACATCGGCAAAGACCCGAGGTTGGTAACCTCGATAGGGATCAAGGTGGTGAGAGGGCCGGTAACAGGATCAAGGTGGTGAGAGGGACGGTAACAGCCACTCTGAATTATTACCGTTTGTAATGCTCCTAAGTGGAAATTCCAGTATCCCTCCCCCCAGTGTGGGGAAAATTCGCACGCTGACCACTAATTGGGACCAAGTTTACTTACATGCCCAACTATGTTGCTAATACACCCAAAGAGGGGTATTTATAAAATGGACATAAATTAAAATGGCATACTTGTATATAATGAAAATGAAGAGCTAATCTAATTAGTGATGGCACTCTTGTTATTAAATCACCAAGTTTGAGGGCTCTTTGATTAAGGATTAAAAGCAAGGCAAACTTGTAAATACATGGAATTTGTGAAGGTAACCTTCTCTCCCTTTCTACAGGCTTCTTCTTAATTTCATTTTTTTTATTTGTTCCAAAACCCACGTCATGGGGGTGTGTGGCCGAAACCTGCACTTCAAAAAAACAAAAGAAAACAAAAGAAAACCCATGAGAAAGAAGGAAAAAGAGAGAGAAAGGGAGGGGAATTTAGAAGAAGAAGAAGAAGGGAATTCTTGTAAAGGGGTTTCTTAGCTCTCCTACAACCTTTCCAAGCAAGAATAAGGTAGGATTCTCCCCCACACTCCCAACATATTGCCATGTGTAGAGATTTATGATTTTATTCATTAATCCTTTGTAAAAATTGTTTTTTGGATCAATTGGAGAATTGGGACAAGTTTAGCTTTGGTTGATTTCATGTTTTGATGTTAGGGGTTATTTTCCATATGATTCTTTGAGCAAGATTATCTTTTTGGTGATTATATCATGTTTTTCATGTAATATTATTTAGGTTGTAAATGGAAAAATTAGATAAATACAAGGAAAACTCTGCCGAATTTTTTTTGAACATGTTGGAAGCAATTTCATAACATTCCAAGCCCTATAACTTAAGTTAGAAACCCCACACTAAGTATCTCATGCTAACTCCCTTAGAACTCCAGGGTTAAAAGAGAATCCATTGAAAAAAGGGTTAAATGTAAACTTAGCAAGAGGGTTTCTCTCAACACCCAAAGTAGAAGCTCTTGATTAGTTTAGATAGTGTAAGAACCTCAATTATGAATACCTACAAGCTCCGACAAGTTTTCCCTTAGCAAAACTTTCATTTCCATATCAAATTGGGGGTCATTCCTATAGACAAGTGTGTTTCTCCTTAAACTTAATTAGTAAGAGGGACTCATGAATATTCAAATCTAGTCAAGAAGTTAGTTTTCCGACAACTAATAGTAATTCTAAGCCTCATTAGTATGTATTACATAAAGTATTTTAAAAGCCCCTTTGAAAAACCTAAGCTTAATGACCAAACCATGATTCTTCCGTAAGAGGGGTTTGCCAACTATAGCAATAAGTAAAATGCTAATGTAGGCATCTATAATTAACAATAAATAGCCCTTATGGAATTCCTCAGGATGTGCTTAAGAATTTCACTTGTATTAGAAGTTTAGGCTAAACCCTCTTCTAAATCTCAAAAAACGTAACTAAACTATTCCATTGCTTCATTCTACTTTAATCGTCTTTTCTTTTCCTTTAATTAAGATTAAAGCCCATGGTTGAAGTTGTTCTTTTATGGCATGTTCATTCTATGGGTTGTTCACTTGAAAGTTACACGTAGTTATATTTTCTTTCCTTTGAGTTTCCATTTAAGCGAATGATGATAAGTGCACTTGCTTATGGCTTGATGGCGATTGCGAAAATGGCACCAATGCTCTTAGTGGTGTTACTTTTACATGTGATGTTGTTGGTATGACTTGTTACATTAAAGGACTGCATTTAACTTTATACCGTTATGTTTCATATCAACCCGATGCCATGCAAGATGATAAGTAATTAAAATGAAGGCCGGGATGTCTCTTCTACTCTAAGGTGGGTGATCAGCTCAGGGAATGGGGTGGGGGAACCAATGCATTAGGTGGACATAGTGTGGACTGGACTTTCGAGGTTGTTTCATTTGGCCCTCCTACCGCGGGGAGTGGTCGTGCCCCCTTGGGGTGTGTGGTTTCTTTGGCCTTTCGAGGTCGTGGCCCTTTGGGTCGTGGAGAGTGGTTGAGTTACGAAGGCTCCTGACGAGCTAGCACACCAGAGAGTCGGAGATTCTTTCCACCCGCCTTATGGGTGAGGTCCAGTTCCCTTGTGTCCCACTTGATGTTTAGGTTCCAACAACGAACATTAATTTAACAAACTTAGTACTAGTGACCCATGTGCTGTGTTATGATTATGGCTTGTGTGGTTGAGTTTCATACTTGACACGCTGCGACGTGTCCCTTTTCCCACTCCCCATGTACAGGTTCCGGGACGACAGCACCCCTGACGGACTACCGACGCCCTCAGGGCGACTCTTCCAGGCCAGGAGCCCATAGCAGTTAGTTGGGGCACGGGTGTAGTGGGTTGGGGGTAGTTTCTTTGTGAGCAGTTACTTTTGTTTTCCCTGTAATGCCCTACAAGCTACTGCACAAGTACTAGAGGGGGGGTGAATAGTACTTTAAAAATAACAAGGAGTATAATTCCTAATTATAGTGCAAACAACTACCAAATCAATTTGCGGAAGCTTAAATTGAATGACAACAACAAAATTAACAATGCTAACAAATGATGTTACTGGGTTCGGATCCACCCAAGTCTCCTCGACTTGTTCCCGGTGATCCTACGGCCCAACCACCCGGATCCCCTCCGGATACTTGAGTTAGAAACCCTAACTCAATATTTCCACTATGAGTATCTTGTGAAAAACCTTCACAAGATCAAATCATACATGCAATGGCAATAGTGAATCCCACAACCCGGGATCACAACCTTCTCTCACAACCGAGAGAATCAACAAGCAATATAAACAAGTTTATAATGAAATAAACGATCTTACCACAAAATCCTATACCTTGAGTTTTCTTACCAAATAAGTGCAAGGAGGGATTTGAGGAAGATGAAGTCACCAAGACCTAGCACCAAAGAAATGACCAGCAATGGGTGCATAGTAGTGATTTGGAGACTTGAATCAAGCTAGAGCTTGAAGGGCTCACCAAGAACAAACTTCTCTCAAGATGGATTCTAGATCTAGAAAGTGAGAGAATGGATTTCTTGTGAGGAAGAGAGCTTTGGAAATGAGTGAGAATAGCTATATCAAACAAACTCAATGAATCTCTTAATGGCAGCTCTAACCTAGAGAGAAATGACATAGGATTGTATTTATAGGGTCCCATAAAAACAAGTTAGGTCAATTCCCAACGGATAGAAATCTGAGGCAACTAGTCGGTCAAAGAACAACCACTGACCGACTAGTTCATCAACTAGTCGGTCAGACAATGAACATGGACCGACTAAGAGAAGAACTGAGAAGAGAGAGAAATTCAGACCTAGGAATCTAGTCGGTCCAAGAAGACTTTCTGACCGACTAGTTTCACAACTAGTCGGTCAGTCAGTGAACGTAGACCGACTAAGAGGCAAAAACAAATAGTCTGAACACAAAATGACTTAGTCGGTCCAAGAACAAAAGTTGACCGACTAGATTATCAACTAGTCGGTCACCAAACGTTCTTAGACCGACTAACGATAAACAGTAGCTTAGGAGAAATTTGACATGTACAGTAAATCTCAACTAGTCGGTCAAAGAAGCATCACTGACCGACTAGTTCACAAACTAGTCGGTCGGTGAGTCAACGTAGACCGACTAACTGTAAACAGTACTGAACAAGAAAAGATTAGCTCACACTAGTCGGTCCAAGAAGCTTTGCTGACCGACTAGATCACCATCTAGTCGGTCAGTACTTCTTCTTGTACCAACTAACATGCACAAACAAGTCTGAATCGAAGCGCGATGCTTCGAGGAAGTTAGAATGAACTTGTACTAAGATCCTAGAGCTACGATATGAGCGTTATGAAGATAGAATCGTAAGATATACTCAAGGCTTAACATTCTATAGATCGAATCGAAAAGACTATAAATAAAACCTTAATGAACGGTCTTCGAGAGCTTCGATCAATTCTTCATGACTTCCAAATCGGTCCAAGAGCTTCAACGAAGCTTTAGGCATGAATACGAGCTTTGAGAAGTCTTGAGATGTCGCTTTGATTGCTCTCGTGAATTTGGCGACGATCTCCAATACTGCGCTCACAAATTGTTAGTTCATGGATTATTTATGTTTGCTCATCATCAAAACCAAATCCGGGGAGTCCAATATTCAACATTCTCCCCCTTTTTGGTGATGACAAACCAACATAAATAATAATAAAAAATAATGATTCAAATGTAAAATACTTACTCCCCCTGCATTGATGACACGTTAATTCCAAAAAGAGTATATTTAAATTGCATCAATCAGACGAGTAAGATATATAATGAGAATCGATTTTTGAAATATCGGATTTTGAAAAATCCTTATATATATCTTAACACCCCCTGAATCTAACACATCAAATTAGATTCGTGGAAATTGAGTTAAATTTTCATTTGTCCTGTTTATTATCATTATCTCTCCCCCTTTGGCATTATCCCAAAAATGGGGGGCATACAACGACAACAACTAGGAAATGGAAAATCCAACATCGGGAGTCGTAGATATTGACGATGGACCAAATTGACACCAAGGGAAAATTGATGAAATCAAATCAAGGTGTGTCAAATTGTCCATTATCAAAAAGCGATAATTAAAATCATCAATAATACCAAATATTTATTCATTTATTGAATAAAGAAACATACTCTCCAATATTCAATATTCTTGATTAAATTTGTGCATGGAAAACAATTCTATACAATCATAGAAATATAATCTATTTAACCAAGTTTTTAAGCGACGAGCGACGAATTCACATGTCAAAAGCATTGAATGAATATAAAATGTGCACGATGAAGTAAAACAAAGAGAACATTGATGTATATATATATTAAAACATTGTGAGTACATCCAAAAAGATCTCGACGAATACATCATATCAAGTGCAACATACCATCTATATCAACATCAAAAAGATAATACATCATACAACATCGATACACCATCATCAACACCCAAAAACATCAAAATACAACTCCGACATCCATAAAACCAAAATACATCAAAAACAACCCAACACTCCATCCTAACCCAAAAACACTCTCAACAAGATGCATCATCCAAAGATCATAGGAGAGGCCTCGAAACTGACGATCACGAGGAAGTGGCAGGATCTAGAGTCTCCGGGGGTCCAGTCGAGGGAGTGGACTCAGGCTCTGCAGGGAGGAGAGGCGTCTGAACAGAAGGGATCGTTGTAACGCCCCGCTCCCCGGGATACCCGATAAGTACGAATCCGTATCAGGTATTCTCGAAGAGGCGGGTGCTACGAAGGAATTACAAAATTTCATACACAAGCAGGCCCACTGCGCACTGCTGGGATAGTACCTGTAGCATTCCAGACATCACAGAAACACAACAGAGCCACCAACTCAAATACTAATATAACATATATAAATAAACTGCTCAATTACAATATCAATTACAAATCTCTAATACTATATATATATATATCCCAAACTCACCCAAGTACAATGACACACCCAATCTCTTCCGCTTTCACCCCCACTCTCAAATCCCACCAACCGCTCGCGGCCTCTGACTCCTCGAACCAATCACCTGAAAAATATCAACGGGGACACGTCACAGCGTGACCCAGTAGGAATGTCCAAACCCAACTCATATGTGCAAGGAAAGACATGCTCTATGCAATAAATCGTAACTAACCCCAGCATAACATATTAGGGACAACGCAATGAAGTGATATCAACTAACTGAACACATACCTACCGCAAGGGAGAACCTGCAAAACAACGTGAGTACAACAAGGAGTAGAAGCATAACCCATTCTTGATGCAAAATGAACCAATCAATATGCAACATGAACCTTAAGAGGTTAGCATGCAATTAGTTGAAGGTTAGCCAAGAACCCCACCTTACTAATTTTTCTTTTATACACCTTTTCCAATGGGATTTCTAGACATGGAATCCTAATGTAGCCTTCCTACCTAGTATCTAATGTTTAGGATGTTGTGTAAGCTTACAAAATGCTCGCAAAAAATTCGGCAGAGTCTCCTTTGTATTTCTCAAGTTTTCCAAGTACAACATAAATATTGTCCCTAAATAAAAACATAAGTAGTATTTCAAAGAGAATGGGATAAGCATAACATCCCCACATCACCAACAACTCCACCAACACCACCAACACCACCAACCTCCCCTTCTAACAACATGATATTCATGTAAAGAATGAAATCTTTTCCAATTACTAAGAAACCAAAGTGAGAGTAATTTCATAAAGAGGGCAATTTCAACTTAGCAACCCAATTGGCATGAATATTGGAACAAATCGCTCAAGCAACATGAAACATCACTATTGCATCCAATAATTCAATTTAGCATACCAATTCAACCACGCATGCACCATGGTAACTTGGATGTTAAAAATTCCAATATTCCATAATACTTCCAACAACCCAACATTCACATAATACATTAATGACATCACCAATACGAACGCCAATATCATGAATTTCACTATTAGCAATAACAAATTAACAATCCACGCTTTCCAACACACCATCATTCAAGCACCAAACACATCCATGGCAACATCCATTCTTACAAGTTAACCATCACATACACACAACCACAAATCACCCAAAAATGCTAAAGGATGCCATGATGCATATGATGCTCAAGTAATGCGATGTGATGCAATGCAATGCAATGGGATCCCATGAATGAGCCGGCGTGTACGTGCAAATGATTCTACTCCGTTATCACGTGGAGCCACCTAATGGTATCAAGAGGTTGCCCACGGCGACTTCACCCGCCTCCTACCGTGGCAACTTTGTCCATGCCCGTGCACTCCACCTCGTGTCCTAACGTGACCATGTCACACATTTCATATTCCACGTGTATCCAACACACCGCCAATTTCCCATCTCATTTGCATTTCATATGAACCTCATTTTCATACAAAAGAAATTTAATAATAAATAAATTTCCACTTTCCATTTGAGAGCATTGTTTTATACGCATTTAGAAACAAGCATTAAAGACATCTTCACCCAATTTTCACAACAACTTATCTCACACACTTCATGCAAGGAAGAATGAAGAGTATAACTTCCAACATTGTAAATGAAAGTGATTCCGCATAATTTTTGAAATGAGTCCATCAAGGCAACATGAATCAAATCTTCGCATCAAGTGATTTCAAGCAATATATAGATTCCACCACCACATGAAAATTGATTGTTAAAGCCTCCAACCAACCCAAAAGAAGGCAATTTACAAAATTTGACAAGGTAATGCACAAGGCCTACAATTTCATCATGAATAATTAATTTCACAAAATTGATGTAACAACCCAAAATCAAGCATACAAGAACTCACCATCTCGTATAATGAAAGCAACTTCATAAATTGAGAGCAATATCACCAAAATAAGAGCACCTTCTTTATATGAACCATTCAACATAATTTATGAGAGGAGATGGGGCAATCTATTATTTATGAAATGCAAACTTAAGATCCCTACTCTCTTCTTAAGTAAGTTACATTTCAAAATGAGACAATTTCGTGTTGACAACCAATAATTAATTAATTGATGGTTAATTAGTTCAAATTGGCCATCAAGGCAATTCGACATAATTAATTAATGAGTCCATACTTAATCAAGACAATACCAATATTCCAAATGAGGCAATTTAGTAATTCCCTACGAACATAAACATCCCAACATTTCTAAATGAGTAAGTTGAAGAGGATTTGCCAACATCCCAAAGAGGACAATTTTCACTATGAGAGCAATTCCACGCAATTAGTGAAATAATTCATTCATATGCATCTGCAACATATTCATGGCTTTGAATTACTCTACCCAACATATGAAATCAAATTAAACTCTCCATGTCCAGCAATTTCACTAAAACCCCTAGAAATGCAAGCTTTATACTAAAATGCAATGATTTCAACCATATGAGTAAGGATTGGACTCCTACCTCAAATCAAGGAGATCTCCACCAAATTCCAAGAGAAATCCACCATCTACAAGCTCCAAGCCCTAATCCTCTTCCAATTTGATGAAACCTCCCATTGATTCCAAGCTCAAGCCCTAATTTCGAAATTCCCTCCATGAATCCATCAAAATGCCAACTTTGAACTCAAGATGAAAATAGAAATAACTTATGAGTAGGGAGTGGAACCCTACCTCCATGGAGACTCAATTCCCTCCACCAATATCATCTTCAAGCTTCAAAATCCCTAACCCTTTTGCAATTTCCCTTCCAATTTCCTCTTAAAACTGGAATCCAAGCCCATGATTAAAACTGAACTTGTTTATTCACCATTCCTTTGCACCAGGTGAATGGGTGGGATTTCATTGTGCAAACACAAGTTGACATGCAAACCTGCCCATTGCACCAATTTATTTGTTTGACTACCCCATAATGTAAGATAACCCTCTTCCAATTCCCCTTCATCTAACAACCCTTAATCTCCATGCTAACATCCACCAATTACTTGCCCAGCGAATGAAATCGGCCATCACAAAGATGCAGCTAGGGGGAGTAAATAAATTCGGCAGGGGTTTTTTTGCTCTTTCTTTTTTTGTTGTTGCCTGCACCATCGGCCAAGCGAGGGGAGAAACGCAGCAGGATAAGGGGAGGTGTTTCAGCCTGGGCATGGGGGAGTTTTTCACGGGTAGCTTTGGGTTGGGGAGAAAAATGAAATGAAAAGAAAATTAAGGGAAGAGGAGTATAGAAAGTTGTAGAAGAGGAGAATAAATTAAATATAGGGGATATTTCTAAGGCTCCCTCAATAATGATCTCCTTATCACTAATAAGAATATAAGAATAACAACATCAGCAATAACAACAACAATAATCTCTCATTATTACTAATACTGCATCTAATACTTACAACAACAATAATAATAACATCCACAATAACGCAAATCATAATACTAGTATCAATAACACTAATAACAACCACACACATCCACGTATATATCCAAAGTATATCATATTCACCTTATAGCCATACGTGCAGGAAATTACTATACACACAACAAAATTACTATACGCACTCACACAAACAGTATTTTACACTTACGGGCATTACAATCTACCCACCTTAAAACTAAAGTTCGTCCTCGAACTTTCTAGGACATGTGGAAGAATATCAATATAGTTGCATACCAACGTGTGCTAACAACATAATTGAATAGCGAGAGTTACATTACAGCATCACATGAAACTAACAATCACCTATTAGTATCATAAGGGGGCATGGAGAGAAGGATATGTCCAGATCTTATGGGTGTCGAAACCTAATTGAGTAACATATAGAGACAAAGTGCAGGTTGAGTAGCATTAGCATGAGACTATATTTTTTTCTTTCAGAAGTAGTGAATGGAACACTCACCATCATATAAAAATGTCCAGCATCCACTTGTCTTCCAAAATCAGTGTCACAAGTTTCCCTCTCACAAAAGAGGCACACATGTAAGACAATGGCATGTATCCAAGAAACTAGGCATCTATCCATTAACATGACATACATGGGTTATTAACCACTCAAGTAGTATGGTGCACAAGAGAACACTGTTGGGAATACAACAGGAGGTGTATTATGCTACTAGAATACATGATACAACTTAGGCTATGGAATGCGGAAATGTAGAACTGATTATATGAAATTTCATTCTACACATATGTGCTTATATTCAACATAACACACTAATTATCAATGAAACTATCATGTGGAAAAGGTGGGTTCATTAGGAATCTACTGCAATTAACCATAACATGCACGTTGTGCAAGCCTGTGGAGAAGTCTGCACATATGAAATTCATATGAATGAAGAATGAATTTCTGAACATCAAATTACATATGATTTGAAATAGAGAATCCTGAACATATGGGATTACATATGGAATTCGGAACATAACCATCAGACAGAACTATATACGAGAATATGAGACTCTTAACTTATGAGAATGTGGACTCCAGAGCACATAAGAAATCCTGAACATATGAGTTCATGAAATAAACCATGAGGATCTGCAGCTGAACACCGCCATCAGTTAGGATATCCTGAACATGAGGATATCATCATGCAATGGGAGTATAAACCGATACATGGACTGCATGATACAAAGAGAGAACTTACAAGGAGAAAACATGATGTACTATAATTTATTAGTGAGAATCCAACAAAAAGTTCACAAGTGGCATGTGCATATGTGTGCATAGCAGGATTTGGCATATAATCTTCTAATTTAAATGAATTGTAGTTGAGAATATGAGATACTTGACTGTACATCCAATTGAACCTAAACATGGTAGGTAACATGCAATATTTCGGAATGAATGTTGCATAAACATGTATATCTTAACAACTGAACCTTGTGACATTCAATAGTTTGGACTAAGTGGGCATAACTGGAAGCAACTGGACCTTCAACTTTCATGCGAGCTGAGCATGCAAACAACAACTGAGCGTGATTCCCACAACCTTCAACACACGAACAACATCATGGAAACATAGCAAGGCAACTTGATTTCTTCATTAGGTATAAAATAGATTCAATCATGAAATCGTTCCCACAAGTAGAACATGGAAACATATTGCTAAACATTAAAATTAGACGAGTAACAGATGACAAATAAAAGAAACAACAAAGGTAGCATTATGGTGGCTTTTGTTTTAATTACGAGAACAACCTGGAATTATGTTTCAAGCACTACGGATATATAATGAATGGAACATATCTCAATTTGTCTCGACCTGGAATTGGAATACAAATATGGTAATCTGCATAACTATTGAATTCGTACATACAACACGTATGTATACAATGTCCACATACACAAATACACTCTAACATCCATACTACCACCATTAGCTACAGCTACTCCTAATATATAGACAACTACAAATACAACTCATATGTGCAACTACAAATACAACCGTAAATACAATACGTCGTACAATCCAACACCCATAAACATAGACATAATATAGATACACATACACACATCCAGTAAATATCCACATATAACACATCACTTTCGCACAGCATAATAAGTAGACACACAAAAATACACACACGGTGTACATACTACATACCCTCCAATCCATACAAGTAGTTCTCTTACACACACACACGTCATACGTAAAGTCGTACACATCAACAACCAGACACCCAGATATCATTTCACCTATCCTGACGCCGGTGTAAGCGCACCAGCCTACAACTAAACATGCAACCGTCTACATCTCACATATATACATATATCAAAATGTCACGCCACCCATCATATTTTCATTACCACACATTAACACATGCACCCCATCAAATAGATAACTCAAGTTTACACACTACTCATAGGTTACTCAGTTATTAACACATACAATTCAAATACAATCACATAACCATATGCTCATTCATACATATACCAGAGCCACATACGTTCATAATTACATATAGGAGTATATCGGCTCAATATACTCGACAAGCCATTCAAAACCTAGATAGCTATTAACACATAAATATACATACATACACACATATATAGACATTAAAATACATACTCAATCAACAACCTAATGTCCACTCTCAGGGGCTCTACACCTTAAGCTTCTGATTTCCGGGCCCTATCCCAAGGCTGGACTCTACCCACCTTAAGTCTAAACTCCCCTCTGAATACTACACGCACTACCCTTACACAGCCGCAATGTGATGACCTGCATGGGCCACCAACTGTAACGCCCCGCTCCCCGGGATACCCGATAAGTACGAATCCGTATCAGGTATTCTCGAAGAGGCGGGTGCTACGAAGGAATTACAAAATTTCATACACAAGCAGGCCCACTGCGCACTGCTGGGATAGTACCTGTAGCATTCCAGACATCACAGAAACACAACAGAGCCACCAACTCAAATACTAATATAACATATATAAATAAACTGCTCAATTACAATATCAATTACAAATCTCTAATACTATATATATATATATCCCAAACTCACCCAAGTACAATGACACACCCAATCTCTTCCGCTTTCACCCCCACTCTCAAATCCCACCAACCGCTCGCGGCCTCTGACTCCTCGAACCAATCACCTGAAAAATATCAACGGGGACACGTCACAGCGTGACCCAGTAGGAATGTCCAAACCCAACTCATATGTGCAAGGAAAGACATGCTCTATGCAATAAATCGTAACTAACCCCAGCATAACATATTAGGGACAACGCAATGAAGTGATATCAACTAACTGAACACATACCTACCGCAAGGGAGAACCTGCAAAACAACGTGAGTACAACAAGGAGTAGAAGCATAACCCATTCTTGATGCAAAATGAACCAATCAATATGCAACATGAACCTTAAGAGGTTAGCATGCAATTAGTTGAAGGTTAGCCAAGAACCCCACCTTACTAATTTTTCTTTTATACACCTTTTCCAATGGGATTTCTAGACATGGAATCCTAATGTAGCCTTCCTACCTAGTATCTAATGTTTAGGATGTTGTGTAAGCTTACAAAATGCTCGCAAAAAATTCGGCAGAGTCTCCTTTGTATTTCTCAAGTTTTCCAAGTACAACATAAATATTGTCCCTAAATAAAAACATAAGTAGTATTTCAAAGAGAATGGGATAAGCATAACATCCCCACATCACCAACAACTCCACCAACACCAACAACACCACCAACCTCCCCTTCTAACAACATGATATTCATGTAAAGAATGAAATCTTTTCCAATTACTAAGAAACCAAAGTGAGAGTAATTTCATAAAGAGGGCAATTTCAACTTAGCAACCCAATTGGCATGAATATTGGAACAAATCGCTCAAGCAACATGAAACATCACTATTGCATCCAATAATTCAATTTAGCATACCAATTCAACCACGCATGCACCATGGTAACTTGGATGTTAAAAATTCCAATATTCCATAATACTTCCAACAACCCAACATTCACATAATACATTAATGACATCACCAATACGAACGCCAATATCATGAATTTCACTATTAGCAATAACAAATTAACAATCCACGCTTTCCAACACACCATCATTCAAGCACCAAACACATCCATGGCAACATCCATTCTTACAAGTTAACCATCACATACACACAACCACAAATCACCCAAAAATGCTAAAGGATGCCATGATGCATATGATGCTCAAGTAATGCGATGTGATGCAATGCAATGCAATGGGATCCCATGAATGAGCCGGCGTGTACGTGCAAATGATTCTACTCCGTTATCACGTGGAGCCACCTAATGGTATCAAGAGGTTGCCCACGGCGACTTCACCCGCCTCCTACCGTGGCAACTTTGTCCATGCCCGTGCACTCCACCTCGTGTCCTAACGTGACCATGTCACACATTTCATATTCCACGTGTATCCAACACACCGCCAATTTCCCATCTCATTTGCATTTCATATGAACCTCATTTTCATACAAAAGAAATTTAATAATAAATAAATTTCCACTTTCCATTTGAGAGCATTGTTTTATACGCATTTAGAAACAAGCATTAAAGACATCTTCACCCAATTTTCACAACAACTTATCTCACACACTTCATGCAAGGAAGAATGAAGAGTATAACTTCCAACATTGTAAATGAAAGTGATTCCGCATAATTTTTGAAATGAGTCCATCAAGGCAACATGAATCAAATCTTCGCATCAAGTGATTTCAAGCAATATATAGATTCCACCACCACATGAAAATTGATTGTTAAAGCCTCCAACCAACCCAAAAGAAGGCAATTTACAAAATTTGACAAGGTAATGCACAAGGCCTACAATTTCATCATGAATAATTAATTTCACAAAATTGATGTAACAACCCAAAATCAAGCATACAAGAACTCACCATCTCGTATAATGAAAGCAACTTCATAAATTGAGAGCAATATCACCAAAATAAGAGCACCTTCTTTATATGAACCATTCAACATAATTTATGAGAGGAGATGGGGCAATCTATTATTTATGAAATGCAAACTTAAGATCCCTACTCTCTTCTTAAGTAAGTTACATTTCAAAATGAGACAATTTCGTGTTGACAACCAATAATTAATTAATTGATGGTTAATTAGTTCAAATTGGCCATCAAGGCAATTCGACATAATTAATTAATGAGTCCATACTTAATCAAGACAATACCAATATTCCAAATGAGGCAATTTAGTAATTCCCTACGAACATAAACATCCCAACATTTCTAAATGAGTAAGTTGAAGAGGATTTGCCAACATCCCAAAGAGGACAATTTTCACTATGAGAGCAATTCCACGCAATTAGTGAAATAATTCATTCATATGCATCTGCAACATATTCATGGCTTTGAATTACTCTACCCAACATATGAAATCAAATTAAACTCTCCATGTCCAGCAATTTCACTAAAACCCCTAGAAATGCAAGCTTTATACTAAAATGCAATGATTTCAACCATATGAGTAAGGATTGGACTCCTACCTCAAATCAAGGAGATCTCCACCAAATTCCAAGAGAAATCCACCATCTACAAGCTCCAAGCCCTAATCCTCTTCCAATTTGATGAAACCTCCCATTGATTCCAAGCTCAAGCCCTAATTTCGAAATTCCCTCCATGAATCCATCAAAATGCCAACTTTGAACTCAAGATGAAAATAGAAATAACTTATGAGTAGGGAGTGGAACCCTACCTCCATGGAGACTCAATTCCCTCCACCAATATCATCTTCAAGCTTCAAAATCCCTAACCCTTTTGCAATTTCCCTTCCAATTTCCTCTTAAAACTGGAATCCAAGCCCATGATTAAAACTGAACTTGTTTATTCACCATTCCTTTGCACCAGGTGAATGGGTGGGATTTCATTGTGCAAACACAAGTTGACATGCAAACCTGCCCATTGCACCAATTTATTTGTTTGACTACCCCATAATGTAAGATAACCCTCTTCCAATTCCCCTTCATCTAACAACCCTTAATCTCCATGCTAACATCCACCAATTACTTGCCCAGCGAATGAAATCGGCCATCACAAAGATGCAGCTAGGGGGAGTAAATAAATTCGGCAGGGGTTTTTTTGCTCTTTCTTTTTTTGTTGTTGCCTGCACCATCGGCCAAGCGAGGGGAGAAACGCAGCAGGATAAGGGGAGGTGTTTCAGCCTGGGCATGGGGGAGTTTTTCACGGGTAGCTTTGGGTTGGGGAGAAAAATGAAATGAAAAGAAAATTAAGGGAAGAGGAGTATAGAAAGTTGTAGAAGAGGAGAATAAATTAAATATAGGGGATATTTCTAAGGCTCCCTCAATAATGATCTCCTTATCACTAATAAGAATATAAGAATAACAACATCAGCAATAACAACAACAATAATCTCTCATTATTACTAATACTGCATCTAATACTTACAACAACAATAATAATAACATCCACAATAACGCAAATCATAATACTAGTATCAATAACACTAATAACAACCACACACATCCACGTATATATCCAAAGTATATCATATTCACCTTATAGCCATACGTGCAGGAAATTACTATACACACAACAAAATTACTATACGCACTCACACAAACAGTATTTTACACTTACGGGCATTACAATCTACCCACCTTAAAACTAAAGTTCGTCCTCGAACTTTCTAGGACATGTGGAAGAATATCAATATAGTTGCATACCAACGTGTGCTAACAACATAATTGAATAGCGAGAGTTACATTACAGCATCACATGAAACTAACAATCACCTATTAGTATCATAAGGGGGCATGGAGAGAAGGATATGTCCAGATCTTATGGGTGTCGAAACCTAATTGAGTAACATATAGAGACAAAGTGCAGGTTGAGTAGCATTAGCATGAGACTATATTTTTTTCTTTCAGAAGTAGTGAATGGAACACTCACCATCATATAAAAATGTCCAGCATCCACTTGTCTTCCAAAATCAGTGTCACAAGTTTCCCTCTCACAAAAGAGGCACACATGTAAGACAATGGCATGTATCCAAGAAACTAGGCATCTATCCATTAACATGACATACATGGGTTATTAACCACTCAAGTAGTATGGTGCACAAGAGAACACTGTTGGGAATACAACAGGAGGTGTATTATGCTACTAGAATACATGATACAACTTAGGCTATGGAATGCGGAAATGTAGAACTGATTATATGAAATTTCATTCTACACATATGTGCTTATATTCAACATAACACACTAATTATCAATGAAACTATCATGTGGAAAAGGTGGGTTCATTAGGAATCTACTGCAATTAACCATAACATGCACGTTGTGCAAGCCTGTGGAGAAGTCTGCACATATGAAATTCATATGAATGAAGAATGAATTTCTGAACATCAAATTACATATGATTTGAAATAGAGAATCCTGAACATATGGGATTACATATGGAATTCGGAACATAACCATCAGACAGAACTATATACGAGAATATGAGACTCTTAACTTATGAGAATGTGGACTCCAGAGCACATAAGAAATCCTGAACATATGAGTTCATGAAATAAACCATGAGGATCTGCAGCTGAACACCGCCATCAGTTAGGATATCCTGAACATGAGGATATCATCATGCAATGGGAGTATAAACCGATACATGGACTGCATGATACAAAGAGAGAACTTACAAGGAGAAAACATGATGTACTATAATTTATTAGTGAGAATCCAACAAAAAGTTCACAAGTGGCATGTGCATATGTGTGCATAGCAGGATTTGGCATATAATCTTCTAATTTAAATGAATTGTAGTTGAGAATATGAGATACTTGACTGTACATCCAATTGAACCTAAACATGGTAGGTAACATGCAATATTTCGGAATGAATGTTGCATAAACATGTATATCTTAACAACTGAACCTTGTGACATTCAATAGTTTGGACTAAGTGGGCATAACTGGAAGCAACTGGACCTTCAACTTTCATGCGAGCTGAGCATGCAAACAACAACTGAGCGTGATTCCCACAACCTTCAACACACGAACAACATCATGGAAACATAGCAAGGCAACTTGATTTCTTCATTAGGTATAAAATAGATTCAATCATGAAATCGTTCCCACAAGTAGAACATGGAAACATATTGCTAAACATTAAAATTAGACGAGTAACAGATGACAAATAAAAGAAACAACAAAGGTAGCATTATGGTGGCTTTTGTTTTAATTACGAGAACAACCTGGAATTATGTTTCAAGCACTACGGATATATAATGAATGGAACATATCTCAATTTGTCTCGACCTGGAATTGGAATACAAATATGGTAATCTGCATAACTATTGAATTCGTACATACAACACGTATGTATACAATGTCCACATACACAAATACACTCTAACATCCATACTACCACCATTAGCTACAGCTACTCCTAATATATAGACAACTACAAATACAACTCATATGTGCAACTACAAATACAACCGTAAATACAATACGTCGTACAATCCAACACCCATAAACATAGACATAATATAGATACACATACACACATCCAGTAAATATCCACATATAACACATCACTTTCGCACAGCATAATAAGTAGACACACAAAAATACACACACGGTGTACATACTACATACCCTCCAATCCATACAAGTAGTTCTCTTACACACACACACGTCATACGTAAAGTCGTACACATCAACAACCAGACACCCAGATATCATTTCACCTATCCTGACGCCGGTGTAAGCGCACCAGCCTACAACTAAACATGCAACCGTCTACATCTCACATATATACATATATCAAAATGTCACGCCACCCATCATATTTTCATTACCACACATTAACACATGCACCCCATCAAATAGATAACTCAAGTTTACACACTACTCATAGGTTACTCAGTTATTAACACATACAATTCAAATACAATCACATAACCATATGCTCATTCATACATATACCAGAGCCACATACGTTCATAATTACATATAGGAGTATATCGGCTCAATATACTCGACAAGCCATTCAAAACCTAGATAGCTATTAACACATAAATATACATACATACACACATATATAGACATTAAAATACATACTCAATCAACAACCTAATGTCCACTCTCAGGGGCTCTACACCTTAAGCTTCTGATTTCCGGGCCCTATCCCAAGGCTGGACTCTACCCACCTTAAGTCTAAACTCCCCTCTGAATACTACACGCACTACCCTTACACAGCCGCAATGTGATGACCTGCATGGGCCACCAACTGTAACGCCCCGCTCCCCGGGATACCCGATAAGTACGAATCCGTATCAGGTATTCTCGAAGAGGCGGGTGCTACGAAGGAATTACAAAATTTCATACACAAGCAGGCCCACTGCGCACTGCTGGGATAGTACCTGTAGCATTCCAGACATCACAGAAACACAACAGAGCCACCAACTCAAATACTAATATAACATATATAAATAAACTGCTCAATTACAATATCAATTACAAATCTCTAATACTATATATATATATATCCCAAACTCACCCAAGTACAATGACACACCCAATCTCTTCCGCTTTCACCCCCACTCTCAAATCCCACCAACCGCTCGCGGCCTCTGACTCCTCGAACCAATCACCTGAAAAATATCAACGGGGACACGTCACAGCGTGACCCAGTAGGAATGTCCAAACCCAACTCATATGTGCAAGGAAAGACATGCTTTATGCAATAAATCGTAACTAACCCCAGCATAACATATTAGGGACAACGCAATGAAGTGATATCAACTAACTGAACACATACCTACCGCAAGGGAGAACCTGCAAAACAACGTGAGTACAACAAGGAGTAGAAGCATAACCCATTCTTGATGCAAAATGAACCAATCAATATGCAACATGAACCTTAAGAGGTTAGCATGCAATTAGTTGAAGGTTAGCCAAGAACCCCACCTTACTAATTTTTCTTTTATACACCTTTTCCAATGGGATTTCTAGACATGGAATCCTAATGTAGCCTTCCTACCTAGTATCTAATGTTTAGGATGTTGTGTAAGCTTACAAAATGCTCGCAAAAAATTCGGCAGAGTCTCCTTTGTATTTCTCAAGTTTTCCAAGTACAACATAAATATTGTCCCTAAATAAAAACATAAGTAGTATTTCAAAGAGAATGGGATAAGCATAACATCCCCACATCACCAACAACTCCACCAACACCACCAACACCACCAACCTCCCCTTCTAACAACATGATATTCATGTAAAGAATGAAATCTTTTCCAATTACTAAGAAACCAAAGTGAGAGTAATTTCATAAAGAGGGCAATTTCAACTTAGCAACCCAATTGGCATGAATATTGGAACAAATCGCTCAAGCAACATGAAACATCACTATTGCATCCAATAATTCAATTTAGCATACCAATTCAACCACGCATGCACCATGGTAACTTGGATGTTAAAAATTCCAATATTCCATAATACTTCCAACAACCCAACATTCACATAATACATTAATGACATCACCAATACGAACGCCAATATCATGAATTTCACTATTAGCAATAACAAATTAACAATCCACGCTTTCCAACACACCATCATTCAAGCACCAAACACATCCATGGTAACATCCATTCTTACAAGTTAACCATCACATACACACAACCACAAATCACCCAAAAATGCTAAAGGATGCCATGATGCATATGATGCTCAAGTAATGCGATGTGATGCAATGCAATGCAATGGGATCCCATGAATGAGCCGGCGTGTACGTGCAAATGATTCTACTCCGTTATCACGTGGAGCCACCTAATGGTATCAAGAGGTTGCCCACGGCGACTTCACCCGCCTCCTACCGTGGCAACTTTGTCCATGCCCGTGCACTCCACCTCGTGTCCTAACGTGACCATGTCACACATTTCATATTCCACGTGTATCCAACACACCGCCAATTTCCCATCTCATTTGCATTTCATATGAACCTCATTTTCATACAAAAGAAATTTAATAATAAATAAATTTCCACTTTCCATTTGAGAGCATTGTTTTATACGCATTTAGAAACAAGCATTAAAGACATCTTCACCCAATTTTCACAACAACTTATCTCACACACTTCATGCAAGGAAGAATGAAGAGTATAACTTCCAACATTGTAAATGAAAGTGATTCCGCATAATTTTTGAAATGAGTCCATCAAGGCAACATGAATCAAATCTTCGCATCAAGTGATTTCAAGCAATATATAGATTCCACCACCACATGAAAATTGATTGTTAAAGCCTCCAACCAACCCAAAAGAAGGCAATTTACAAAATTTGACAAGGTAATGCACAAGGCCTACAATTTCATCATGAATAATTAATTTCACAAAATTGATGTAACAACCCAAAATCAAGCATACAAGAACTCACCATCTCGTATAATGAAAGCAACTTCATAAATTGAGAGCAATATCACCAAAATAAGAGCACCTTCTTTATATGAACCATTCAACATAATTTATGAGAGGAGATGGGGCAATCTATTATTTATGAAATGCAAACTTAAGATCCCTACTCTCTTCTTAAGTAAGTTACATTTCAAAATGAGGCAATTTCGTGTTGACAACCAATAATTAATTAATTGATGGTTAATTAGTTCAAATTGGCCATCAAGGCAATTCGACATAATTAATTAATGAGTCCATACTTAATCAAGACAATACCAATATTCCAAATGAGGCAATTTAGTAATTCCCTACGAACATAAACATCCCAACATTTCTAAATGAGTAAGTTGAAGAGGATTTGCCAACATCCCAAAGAGGACAATTTTCACTATGAGAGCAATTCCACGCAATTAGTGAAATAATTCATTCATATGCATCTGCAACATATTCATGGCTTTGAATTACTCTACCCAACATATGAAATCAAATTAAACTCTCCATGTCCAGCAATTTCACTAAAACCCCTAGAAATGCAAGCTTTATACTAAAATGCAATGATTTCAACCATATGAGTAAGGATTGGACTCCTACCTCAAATCAAGGAGATCTCCACCAAATTCCAAGAGAAATCCACCATCTACAAGCTCCAAGCCCTAATCCTCTTCCAATTTGATGAAACCTCCCATTGATTCCAAGCTCAAGCCCTAATTTCGAAATTCCCTCCATGAATCCATCAAAATGCCAACTTTGAACTCAAGATGAAAATAGAAATAACTTATGAGTAGGGAGTGGAACCCTACCTCCATGGAGACTCAATTCCCTCCACCAATATCATCTTCAAGCTTCAAAATCCCTAACCCTTTTGCAATTTCCCTTCCAATTTCCTCTTAAAACTGGAATCCAAGCCCATGATTAAAACTGAACTTGTTTATTCACCATTCCTTTGCACCAGGTGAATGGGTGGGATTTCATTGTGCAAACACAAGTTGACATGCAAACCTGCCCATTGCACCAATTTATTTGTTTGACTACCCCATAATGTAAGATAACCCTCTTCCAATTCCCCTTCATCTAACAACCCTTAATCTCCATGCTAACATCCACCAATTACTTGCCCAGCGAATGAAATCGGCCATCACAAAGATGCAGCTAGGGGGAGTAAATAAATTCGGCAGGGGTTTTTTTGCTCTTTCTTTTTTTGTTGTTGCCTGCACCATCGGCCAAGCGAGGGGAGAAACGCAGCAGGATAAGGGGAGGTGTTTCAGCCTGGGCATGGGGGAGTTTTTCACGGGTAGCTTTGGGTTGGGGAGAAAAATGAAATGAAAAGAAAATTAAGGGAAGAGGAGTATAGAAAGTTGTAGAAGAGGAGAATAAATTAAATATAGTGGATATTTCTAAGGCTCCCTCAATAATGATCTCCTTATCACTAATAAGCATATAAGAATAACAACATCAGCAATAACAACAACAATAATCTCTCATTATTACTAATACTGCATCTAATACTTACAACAACAATAATAATAACATCCACAATAACGCAAATCATAATACTAGTATCAATAACACTAATAACAACCACACACATCCACGTATATATCCAAAGTATATCATATTCACCTTATAGCCATACGTGCAGGAAATTACTATACACACAACAAAATTACTATACGCACTCACACAAACAGTATTTTACACTTACGGGCATTACAATCGTCGGGGCAGGAGTGGAGATATCGACGACTGGCTCAACGGCCGGGGTCTCAACAGGAACAACAGCAGGCAAAACGGGAGCAGGGTCGTCAGCAGGAGCAGCAGCAGCATCAGAAGTCTGATCCACTGGTGCAGAAGTCTCTGGAGCACCGGAAGAGGTGCCAGCTCCAGGAGCAGATGTGGTAGCAGCAGCAGTGGCCTCATCGCCACGAGCCAAGGAAGTGACAAGATCATCAATATCATCATCGTCCATCTCCTCATCCTCAGAAACGGAAGGAGGAAGATCAATGCCCATCAGACGAGCCATACGGCAAACTACCTCCTCGGTACGAGCCAGACGAGACTCGTGCCGACGAAGCAACCGAACGACATCGTCAAGAGAGGCGGAGGGAGGAGGGACTGAAGCAGCTGAAGGAGGGGCCTGAGATGCAGAAGGTGTCGACCGCTGCACGTGACGGAGTGCCGCAAGAGATTTCTTAACGGTCGTCACGTTCAGAGGAGGACCAAGGGGACGCTCATCATCAGGGGGCAAGGGAACACCGAATCGACGGAAAACCAAGGTCAGGAGACATGGATATGGGATATGCGCAGATTTAGTGGTCTTGCGAATACACTCGAAAGAATCCATCTTATCGAGTATAATGCGAGCCCAATTAATCTCGCTACCCATAAACAGAGCGTAAATCAATTTCAGAAACGGTTGAGATGGAAGAGAAGAGGATCCATACTTGGGAAGAAGGCATGATTTCAAGATCAGGTTAATCACCCAAGCATTCGGCTTGAATGATTTCGAAGGGACTCCTATGAAGACAGGGGGGATAACCTGGAGGGTCCGCTGATCGAGGGAGGAGATATCATCGACAGAGATGTCAGACGGGAGGAGGCCACACGACGAGCAACCTATCAACTCCCCTAAGATTTCTGCCGTGAGGACTATAGGAGTCCCCAAAACAGAAGTCTCGATGGAGTGAGACTCACCGTACTGGCCCCGGACACGATTGGCATAGAATAGCTTGACCAGGCGAGGATATGGTCGGGGGTTCGCCTTAGGGTCATATCTAAGGTAGTCCAATAGGCCACTATAGGAGAGCAGGTCCGCAAGGCCAAGGAAATCAGAAAACTGAACGTAATGCTCCAACAGCAGTGGGCAGTGCTCTATACGGTTGTACGCTGCTAGACACTGAGGGTCGTCGCGGCACAACGATATATCTACACCGCCGACTGGCATCGGACCTTTACCCTTAGCCTTACGGGGCTTAGGAGGAGGTGGAGGAGGGGGTGGAGTAGGAGCTTTCTCGGGATGTTCAGGAGTGTATTCTTCATCGGAATTATCCTCGGAATCACTATCTGAACGCTCACCGGGAGGGGTCGGAGCACGGAACGCTTTGGGTTTAGGTTTTGGCTTGGAAGATTTGCCGGCAGGTTTAGGCTTGAACGTCCTCTTCCTCTTCAACGGCGTTGAAGACGAAGAGGGGGGTCGAGTGGTCTTGGCCCTACGCTTAGGAGCGGTCGAAGCGGTAGCACCCTCTACGGTCATAGGGGATGCCCCAGAAGAGGTAATCGGGATTCTCGTTCGTGCCATGATCTCGGCACAACGAGTACAATCAAACGACGGGATAAGATCAAACACACCCTAAGCTTAAGCCTAAAACTGAAATCAAACAAGCACAACGAATGAATTTTCGAAACCCTAGCTCAAACCCTAGAGGATGAAAACAAGGTCAAGAGCTAACCCTAGGGATGCAAAACAAGATCTATGAAGGTGGGATATACATAGGGGAGTGGTCGACGGCGATGGACGGCGGAGATGGCCGGAAAAGTGGCCGGAGTCGACGGGAAGACGAAGGGGTTCGATCGGGGTTTAGGGGGTTTGCGAGCTGGAGAGACTTAGAATACCGACTAAAACAAAAAATAGTCGGATGGAAGTGATGTAAGTCGGTCGAGAATGCGAAAAGACGCGTTTGCCCTAACGCACTTAGTCGGTCACAGTTCAAGCACTGACCGACTAGATTACGATCTAGTCGGTCGGTCAATGAGCTTAAACTGACTAAGTCGAAACAGAGGCAAACAGAAATTTCTAGGGCTAGAGTTAGTCGGTCGCAGTATAATAACTGACGGACTAGTTTTCAATCTAGTCGGTCGGTAAGAGTACTATGACCGACTAAAAGAAGTAAATGATAAAGGAAAGTCAAAGCTTGAACTAGTCGGTCTGAGTTCACTAGCTGACCGACTAGATGAGCATCTAATCGGTTGGCTGATGTACTGAAACCGACTAGTAGAGTCCAAATGTTGATAAATGAGTTCTCTTCACAAACCACTTGGATGAAACATCTTAACCCTCTCATTAGTCATCTAAACTACCCCATAAAACATCGAAATCTTAAATACGACTTTCAAATAAGAATTCGAGCAAAAATTCAAACATAGCACATAAAATCCCCAAAAATTCAACAAATCTAGCATGGACGAAATATCGCGAAATATAATAGCATGCAAGATATTTGAATGAAACATGAATCCTATATCTCGGATTCACCCATAATCCCCAATTCTCGACGCAACCGCACAAAGGAGTCTTCCTTTAGGGGTTTCGTGAAAATATCGGCGATTTGCTTTTGGGTTTCAACGTACACTAAAATGATGTCCTTTTTAGCAACATGATCATCTAAAAAATGGTGTCGGAGATCTATGTGTTTAGATCGGGAATGGTGCACCGGATTCTTTGAAAGACAGATAGCACTTTGGTTATCCACCATGATAGGGCTAGTATCACAATGAATACCAAAATCCTTCAGTGTGTGTCTCATCCAAAGAACCTGGGCACAAGCGGCACCGACGGCAATGTATTCCGCCTCGGTGGTTGAAAGTGATACCGAATTTTGCTTCTTGGAAAACCAAGAGACAATGGAATTTCCTAGAAAATGGCAAGTGCCACTGGTACTCTTCCTGTCGGATTTGCATCCCGCATAATCAGCGTCACTATATGAGACTAACTCATATGTGCTAGATTTCGGATAAAGTAATCCAAAATCTAAAGTGTAACTTAGATAGCGAAAAATACGTTTAACCGCTACTAAGTGAGAATCCTTAGGTTGAGACTGATAACGAGCATAAATACAAACGGCAAACATTATATCGGGCCTACTTGCGGTAAGATAAAGTAAACTACCTATCATACCTCGATATAGACGAATGTCTACATCTTTTCCGCCCGTATCTTTATCAAGATGCGTTGTAGTGCTCATAGGAGTCTTTTTCCCGGAGGCATTCTCCATTCCAAATCGCTTTATCAACTCCACCGTGTACTTCGTTTGGTGGATGAAGATTGCATCGTTCAATTGGCGAATTTGGAGACCTAAGAAATATTTGAGTTCGCCCATGTGGCTCATCTCAAATTGTTCCTTCATAACATTAGAAAACTCTTCGCAAAGAGTGAAGTTAGTAGCACCGAAAATGATATCATCAACATAAATTTGAACTAATAAAATATCATTATTCGCATGCTTAACAAAAAGTGTAGAATCGGCTTCGCCCATTTTAAAAATCAAATCCAAAAGAAAATTCTTTAGGCGTTCATACCAATCTCGAGGAGCTTGTCTCAAACCATAAAGAGCTTTCTTTATTTTAAAAACATGATTTGGAAAATTTTCATTTATGAAGCCCGGAGGTTGAGAAACGTAAACTTCCTCAACGACATCTCCGTTTAAAAATGCACTTTTAACATCCATTTGAAATAACTTAAAATTTTTATGGCATGCAAAAGACAATAATAGTCTAATTGATTCTAATCTAGCTACCGGAGCGAAGGATTCTTCGAAATCAATACCTTCCTCTTGGCGATAGCCTTGAGCTACTAACCGAGCTTTGTTCCGGACGACGACTTGATTTTCGTCGGTTTTGTTCTTGAAGATCCACTTTGTCCCTATGATGGTGTGGTTCTTCGATGGCAAAGGAACAAGCTCCCATACCTCATTCCTCTCGAATTGAATGAGTTCCTCCTCCATGGCAAGGATCCAAGCACTATCTTCGCACGCTTCAACTATATTCTTTGGCTCTATCGATGAGGCAAAGGCACAATTGGCGAAGTGGTGGACTTGCGATCTCGTCTTGACACTATCATGAATATTGCCAATGACTTGCTCATGGGGATGATCGCGAACGGTATGAAGCCGCTTGGGAATACCTTGATCACTAGGCATATTCTCAACAACTTCATTAGTCGGGTTAGTATCAATAGAATCAATTGAATCAATAGACTTAGAATTTTCAAACGAATCACATAAAACATCCATAGAATCATTATCATTTGAAATTCTAGAAGTAGTAAAATTCTCATTAAAAGAGACATGTAATGATTCCTCGATCGTAGATGATCTTTTGTTGTATATCCGGTAGGCTTTGCTACGTGAGGAATACCCAACAAATATCCCCTCATCCGATCTCGGATCAAACTTGTCCAAATTATCATATGTGTTTTTAATAAAACATTTTACGCCGAAAACACGAAAATGTTTAACTTGAGGCAATCTACCAAACAACAATTCATAGCAAATTTGTTTGGTGTCGGGCCTCAAAAGTATTCTATTAAACACATAACAAGCGGTGTGTACCGCTTCCGCCCAAAATTGATAACCAAGATGACTATCTTCGAGCATAGTGCGAGCACACTCCACAAGCGTTCTATTCTTCCTCTCAACAACACCATTTTGAGGAGGTGCGCGAGGGAAAGAAAACGTGTGAGTAATTCCAAGATCATCACAAAAATTTGAGAAAGACTCATTCTCAAATTCACCCCCATGATCACTACGAATAGTGACAATGGTGGTTCCGATGAGATTTTGTACTTTCTTCACAAATATTGTGAAGTTTTCAAAAGCTTCATTTTTATTACATAAGAAAAATACCCATGTAAATCTAGAATAATCATCGACGATGACAAGTCCATATCTTGCATTTCCTAAGGAAGCAACTCTAGTTGGCCCAAATAAATCTAGATGTAATAGCTCTAGTGGCCGTTTAGTAGAAATGCTTTTATTAGGTTTAAATGAAGATTTGAGAAGCTTGCCATGTTGACAAGAATCACAAAAACTTTTCTTTTCAAAAACGAGCTTTGAAAAATCTTTAATGGAATTTAATTTTGAAAGCTTATAAAGTGTTCCAAAGTTTACATGTCCAAAGCGTCGATGCCATAAGTGTTGTTCACTTGTGTTGGCAACGAGACATTGTTCATATGAATTAGGAAGATCCAAAATATAAATATCTTTATGGCGTGTGCCGGAAAATAATAACTTATTATTATCATTTGAAATATGACATAATCCTTTCGCAAAGCTAACTTTGTAACCTTTGTCACAAAGTTGGCTTATTGAAATAAGATTATGATTTAAACCATCAACTATATAAACATCACTAATCAAGGGTTTAGATGGGTTACCCACTTTACCAACACCGACGATGGTTCCGCTCTCATTGCCTCCAAATACGACGCGGTTTTCATTTGCAATGGGAACTACTCCGAAGAGCAATTGAGCGTCACCCGTCATGTGTTTTGAACACCCGCTATCGAGTATCCAATTCCCTTTGGAGCTAAATTTGAATTTGTTGCTCCTTTTCTTTTTCTTTTCCTTGAGTACCTAAAGATAGAAAATTTCATATCATGGTACCCAAGGTCATTGGGTCCTCAAAGGTTAGACCTTTGGAAGCCAAGTCCAATTGGACTTAGACTTCCCCACATAATTTCTATTCTGCACAACATTCGAAAAATAAGCATTCATATACACTTGTTTTTCATCCATGCTTGTGTCCTTTGGGCTCCAAATAGTGAAAATCTTGGGAGCCCTCATCCTATTGGGTGCATGCATGCGTTGTTGGTTTCTACGTGATGCATGTCGTGGATAGGCATAAGGAACATGATGGAATGGTGCACGACGAGAATTATTCATATGATGAGGTGGGTGAACATATGCATGTGTGGGAACACGTGCGTGAGGGTGTCTCACATGGTGTGCACGTGCCCGAGAATGTGTTGCATAAAAATCATCATATGTGTGTGCCGGTGGAGTAGGACGTGTGTTCCTACGTGGCATGGTAGTGGTGTACATATAAGCATGCCCCTTCTTTGGAGGTCCACCCAAAGTGGGTTTCTTTCCGAAAGAGGGTGTGGACGAGGTGGAAGCACCATTGGTAGATGAACTACCAATAGAGTGTTTGCTACCACTCGTAGAGTCACCGGAAGTTGGCCTAACAAAAGTAGTGGCCGCTTTGGATGGACATCCCATCGTATACCCCAAACCAATGTGGTGATTGGTCGGAAGTAAGTCACTTAGGATTTTATCTAAATGGTCCTTACCCTTATTGAATTTATTAATTCGACCTAATGTGTTCTCATATTTCTCTTTGAGAGAACGCATAGAAGTATCCAAGTTGGATACTTGCGATGTGAGCACATAAACACGAGATTTAAGATTCTCGTTCTCAATACTCAAAGTCGTGTTTTGAGAAGTTAAATCCGCTATCCTATGTTCTTCCGGATCATCAATGCTAACATGTTCAAGTTTAGATTTGAGATTGACAATCTCATTTCTTAACTCTTCAACAACGGTGTCGTTGTTGGTGATGATAGTCTTAGGCGAGGTTTGAATGCTAGCTAGGTCATCTTTTACTTTAGTATATCTATTTACTAATTTAGTGTATTTAGACCATAAATGAGAGTTAGCATCCGTAAGATCATCCATAGTTACCTCATCGCCTTCGTCGTCGCTATCATCGGAGGAGGAAGATCCTTGATCATGCTCCTCTCTTGCCATGAAGCACATGTGCGCTTGCTCCACTTTCTCATCGTCCGACTCTCCGCTTGAGGAATCCTCGGAGTCGGTGAATGTTGCTCCGACAAGTCCCTTTTTGTACCCCTTTTTGTACTTCTTTGACTTGTCGAACTTCGGCGCCTTCCACTTCTCCTTTTGCTTGTTTTGAGGAAAATCCGCTTTGATGTGTCCTGGCTTATTGCATTTAAAGCACAAGGGTGGAGAGGCGTTAGTAGAAGTAAATTTAGATTTTTGTTTGAAGTTACCCTTTCGGAAGAAGCGATTGAACTTCTTTGCCATGAGTGCAATGGATTCCATGTCCATTTCTTCTTCCGAGTCCTCATCATCGGTAGAGGTGGATGAAGCCGCCTTGAATGCAATCGCCTTTTTCTTAGGCACGTCTTGGTTCAAATAGGACTTCATCTTTTCTTGCAACTTCACCTTACTATCTTTGCGTACCTCGTATGACATCAAAGTACCCATCAATTGAACTACGGTATACTTATTCATGTCATTACCTTCCTCGATGGCGAAGGTACGTTTCTCCCAAGAAGAAGGAAGTCCTTCGATAATCTTCGAGCACTTCTCATTTTGGGTGTAGGATTTGCCGAGAGCCTCTAACTCGTTTATTATGTCAACGAAACGAGCGTAATATTCCTTCATCTTCTCGCCCTGTTGCATATGGAACATTTCGTAATCTTTGTTTACAACTACGAGTTTAGAGTCTCTTACCCTACTCGTCCCTTCATGAAGTATGAGGAGGGAGTTCCAAATTTGATATGCACTCTTACATGTGCATATCTTATTGAAGTCCTCGGGCTCCAATGCGCATTGCAAGGCGTTCATTGCCTTGGCATTGCTTACCTCCGCGGCGACCTCCGCGGTTGTCCATTTCTCAAAGTCTTTTTCTTCGGGCTCGATGTATTCCTTCATTGTGGTCCTCCATAGAGATGCACTCCGGAGGAAGGTTTCCATCCGGCACTTCCAGTACCCGTAGTTGGTACCATTGAAGAATGGAGGCCTCGTAGAGGAATGTCCTTCCATCACCGAAGACGCTCCTTCACGGTTCCTGAAGGTGTCATAGTTGGAAGGTGGACGCACGGTCTTGTTGTCGTTGGCAGACATAGCTAAGTATCTGGCTCTGATACCAAATGTAATGCCCTACAAGCTACTGCACAAGTACTAGAGGGGGGGTGAATAGTACTTTAAAAATAACAAGGAGTATAATTCCTAATTATAGTGCAAACAACTACCAAATCAATTTGCGGAAGCTTAAATTGAATGACAACCACAAAATTAACAATGCTAACAAATGATGTTACTGGGTTCGGATCCACCCAAGTCTCCCCGACTTGTTCCCGGTGATCCTACGTCGCAACCACCCGGATCCCATCCGGATACTTGAGTTAGAAACCCTAACTCAAGATTTCCACTATGAGTATCTTGTGAAAAACCTTCACAAGATCAAATCATACATGCAATGGCAATAGTGAATCCCACAACCCGGGATCACAACCTTCTCTCACAACCGAGAGAATCAACAAGCAATATAAACAAGTTTATAATGAAATAAACGATCTTACCACAAAATCCTATACCTTGAGTTTTCTTACCAAATAAGTGCAAGGAGGGATTTGAGGAAGATGAAGTCACCAAGACCTAGCACCAAAGAAATGACCAGCAATGGGTGCCTATGAGTGATTTGGAGACTTGAATCAAGCTAGAGCTTGAAGGGCTCACCAAGAACAAACTTCTCTCAAGATGGATTCTAGATCTAGAAAGTGAGAGAATGGATTTCTTGTGAGGAAGAGAGCTTTGGAAATGAGTGAGAATAGCTATCTCAAACAAACTCAATGAATCTCTTAATGGCAGCTCTAACCTAGAGAGAAATGACCTAGGATTGTATTTATAGGGTCCCATAAAAACAAGTTAGGTCAATTCCCAACGGATAGAAATCTGAGGCAACTAGTCGGTCAAAGAACAACCACTGACCAACTAGTTCATCAACTAGTCGGTCAGACAATGAACATGGACCGACTAAGAGAAGAACTGAGAAGAGAGAAATTCAGACCTAGAAATCTAGTCGGTCCAAGAAGACTTTCTGACCGACTAGTTTCACAACTAGTCGGTCAGTCAGTGAACGTAGACCGACTAAGAGGCAAAAACAAATAGTCTGAACACAAAATGACTTAGTCGGTCCAAGAACAAAAGTTGACCGACTAGATTATCAACTAGTCGGTCACCAAACGTTCTTAGATCGACTAACGATAAACAGTAGCTTAGGAGAAATTTGGCATGTACAGTAAATCTCAACTAGTCGGTCAAAGAAGCATCACTGACCGACTAGTTCACAAACTAGTCGGTCGGTGAGTCAACGTAGACCGACTAACTGTAAACAGTACTGAACAAGAAAAGATTAACTCACACTAGTCGGTCCAAGAAGCTTTGCTGACCGACTAGATCACCATCTAGTCGGTCAGTACTTCTTCTTGTACCAACTAACATGCACAAACAAGTCCGAATCGAAGCGCGATGCTTCGAGGAAGTTAGAATGAACTTGTACTAAGATCCTAGAGCTACGATATGAGCGTTATGAAGATAGAATCGTAAGATATACTCAAGGCTTAACATTCTATAGATCGAATCGAAAAGACTATAAATAAAACCTTAATGAACGGTCTTCGAGGGCTTCGATCAATTCTTCATGACTTCCAAATCGGTCCAAGAGCTTCAACGAAGCTTTAGGCATGAATACGAGCTTTGAGAAGTCTTGAGATGTCGCTTTGATTGTTCTCGTGAATTTGGCGACGATCTCCAATACTGCGCTCACAAATTGTTAGTTCATGGATTATTTATGTTTGCTCATCATCAAAACCAAATCCGGGGAGTCCAATATTCAACATTCCCACTTCAGCTTTTATACCCCGTGTTGCTGGTGGTGGTATATGTACAGTACATGATGTTGTGGTGTGTTGATAGTAGATGATCTGTATTGCACACTCGTACACTCCCGCTTGTTGTTTGCCGCCGCCTCGCTGTACCTATTGGTGTTGTGCTGGAGCTTTACAGTTCGTGTGTTACTTTTTGCACATACTTTAATTGCTTGTGTTGTTCTAGCAGTTGCAGTGGTCTGCTAATTCTCTTATAGCACCTTATCGCTTGGTACTCCCGTACCGCGGCCGTCACCCCACCCTTTTGGGGCACTGGGGCGTGACACCGTTTGTAGTCGTTCAGTTATTGGTTGTCTGCTTTTCTTTATGTGAACTATTCTTGTGGTATTTTTCTCTTATGTTCAGTATCATGCATGTGATGTTTCTGCTTTAAATTATGAAATTAATTCGTTTGTCATTATTATCATTTGTAGCCTGACCCTTAGATATGTAGGAAAATTTTGAGACTGTCATACTGACCTAGTGTTGTTAGTTCCCACTGGTCGCGGGTTGACGTGTCCCTCTCTCTTTCCTCATGTTTAGAGTCTGATATGGCAGAGCAAGGCCTTATCCAAGAGACTACCCAGAGCCTCGATCTAGTGGTGGATCCCTTTTGATGACGATTTCATGGATCTGGCTACATAAGGGTAGCACAATGAGTGAGTTGTATTTGGTGTGTGGACACCGTTTCTATGGGTTTGGGGGTCTTACATGTTTTATTTCCACCCTTGTACTTTGTACAGTGGTTGTATGTACTCTGTAACTTTTAAACTTAATGTATGTAGATATTGTGACTTAGAAGAAATTGTACAATGGTTGTGTGGACGTTGACCTATCCTGCAATATCTCCGTAATCCTGCAACATTAGAAGACCGTTAGGGGGTTCGGGGTTAGGGCCCGACCGATCCCCCTCCGACGCTCAAATTAGTCGCCATTAGATGAAAACGTAAAGAGCAAGATAAAGAGGAAAATAATTGAGAAGGAGATGAGAGTGTATAGTTTGTGTGGTACTCATCCATGGCCTAGATAGAGATCTGACCATTCCTTCTCCTTGGTCTTTTGGGAAATTTATCCCTCTCCCTGCTTTGTAACTCCTCTCCACTTTAAGTGTCCACTAATTGCCCCATTAATGGGCTTTGAATTAGTTTTAATGGAGAGTCACCATCCTCCCGTATTTAGCCTCTTTTATTGCCTCCTTTAAGGCTATTGAAGTGGGATTTTGACCAGGTCATTTGGCAAATTAATTGGCAATTTGATTTCGTCATGGTTCATCCTCCTTGGCGGGCTTCGAGGCTATTGGACCGTGGTGTACCACTCTTAGTGGGCCTTGCTTATCGGGTAGACTTCATCTACTCACTTCGTGGGCTGGACCCATGACGAAGTTGGTATCAACACCCTTGCTTATTCCCCTTAAACAAATTCTATTGTTGAGCGGACTTGACCCGCACCAACATGAAAACTATACGTGTATTAGATACGACCAAAAAATACATAGTACAATATCTGTAAATGTGAAACATGGGGTTACACCAGCCGTGCCCCAGCAGTCATCTGACATCCCAGTACTGCTCCCCAGCCCCATCCGCCTACCCCTCCACCTCTCCAACCCCTGCCACCTCCCCCAGCCATCCTCCGACATCCATATCCATGCTCCGCCGACCATCTTCATCGTCCACAACCCCCTGCAAGACACCCTCCCCCTCCGCTGCCCCATTATCTAACAACCCTGCTCCATCCCTATTCGTCACCCCCCTCTGTCGTCCCATCCGCAGACAACCCCGCACCTCCAATTCTGCAGCCCCTCTTCCACAAAGACCATTCCAAACCCTAAAATCCCGCCGGGGGACGACGAGTGTAACATATGTGTAAATTTTGAATGGCAAACTTGTAAATAAGTGGTTGTGCACACGAGTAAAACGGTATGTGCACGTAGAAATTCCCAGAAATAAATGTTCGACAAAAATTAGACTGGAATACATAAAATTTGTTATGAATCATCATCTAGGAGAGGAACCCCCAGCTCTTTATTCATAGCATTAGAGGAGCGTACACAGATAAGATACAATAGATATGGTCTTTTCTATAAGATAAGTCGTGATCCCAATCAACTAACCAACTCGATATTATCCCTTCACAACATTCCCATTATCCAGCCATATGCGTAGACTATGCTCATGAATATTTCAGGATTTTGAGTGTAGTATGAGTCTCACATGGGGTGGATATTTCAGGATCCTGAGTTGGTGAGATTTGACTCGTTAAAACCTTTAAATATGGAAATCACTATGGAAAATACCATAGTTAAGGAAAGAGTGCAAACACTTTCTAACTCCCCCTGATCTGTACAAGCACTCAGGCTTTCAGATCTCGTAGGCGCCTCATCCCAATTTTCTGTACAAACTTCCTAAAGGTATCAGTAGGAAGGGCTTAGTGAACAAGTCTGTCATTTGTCACATGATTGTACTTGTCCGACGTCGATCACGCCATCTCTCTGTAGCTCGTGCGTCTAGAAGAATTTGGAAGAAATATTCTTCGTTCTGTCGCCTTTGATGTAGCCACCTTGTAGCTGAGCTATGCAAGCAGCGTTGTCCTCGAACATGGTAGTAGGTTCAAAGTCCACAGACTTCAATCCGGTCGTCACTAGGATGTGATTTACAACTGATCATATCCACACACATTCTCTGCGTGCTTCATGGATGGTGATGATCTCTGAGTGATTAGATGAGGTCGCCGTCATGGTTTACTTAACGGATCTCAAGGAAATGGTTGTCCCACCATATGTAAATACAAACCCTGTTTGTGACTTTGCATTGTGGGGATCATACCTGTAACCTGCATCAGCATAACTAACAAGTGCGGAGGATAATCCACTTTTGTAAAAGAGTCCCAAATCTGTAGACCATTGGAGGTAGCACAAGAGATGATTTATCTCAGTCCAGTGGCGCTGCGTAGGTGCTGCACTGTATTTGGCTAGTAAATTTACTACGAATGCTATATCGGGACGCGTGCAGTTGGCCAACTATAGAAGTGATCCAATAGCACTCAGATAAGGTACTTCTGGACCACTATATCCTCCCCATCTTCCAGTGGCCGGAAGGGGCCTTTATATGCATCCAGAGATCGTACCACAATTGATTCGGAGTGAAAAGTGTATATTTGTACCCTTTACCCACTCCCAGTTTGTGCTAAAGATTAGGGTTAAACTTGCTCTTTTTGGGTATATCTTCATTTCATTTCATTTTAGGGCTTACCCTCATTATTGGCACAAAATACGGTTTTTATCATCCTTATTGGCTTCCTGATATTTTTCATATGCTCCTGCTATTAGTGTAATCATATCTGTATTTTTTGGGAATTATTTGAGCATGTGGATAATTTATATGGATTATTGGAGGTCAATATTGCTTTATAATAGTCATTATATTAATTTTCTCATCAATCGGGCTAATTTCTCCTTCTCCTATTTTTCAGGTACTCCTGGGAGTCTTGGGGATTTTCTAGAATTTTTCTGAGATTTCTAGGTATTTTTTGGAATTATTTGGAGGAGAAATAGGGAAAAAACCCCCCATTAAAAGGAAATTAAAGGGGCGCCACGTGGCGCAACCAGATGGCGCCACGTGGCGTCGAGATTCTCCCCTTTGATCATGGGCCGCCGTTGGAAGAATAAAAAAGTGTTTTTTTATCAAGCGGGCCGGCCCGCTGTGTTCTTATATTTAAAAAAAGTTTTTTATTCCTAGCGGGCCGGCCCAGCAGCCGGCCCGCTTGCATGTGCGTGCGCAGGTGAATGTGGGGGCACGCGCATCGCGCGTGCCCCCCGCTGTGATGCGGTTAATTTTTGCGGGCTCTTGTAGCCCGCGGGTCGGGCACAACCCGCGCCCGACCCACAATACATTTAGTACGCCTGGGTGCGAATTTTGGACGGGCGCTTCGATTTTTTTGGGGTTTTTCGGCCAGAAACAGTTTTTGAGAGGGTTCTCTTCTTCCCAACTAGGGCTAGGGCTAGGGGTGAAGCTTGGAGGCCATTGGATGGTGTAGAAGCTTGGAGGAGGTGCCCAAGTGAGAGGGAAGCCTCGTTTCTTGAGAGATTGGTGATCTCTTTCCTCTTTTCTTGTGTAATTTTTTATATCTCACTTTTGTATTGAACTTGGGTTAATTTTGAATGCAATTTTCCTATTGTTTGATGTGATTGTGTAGTGCTGATTTGGTGTGGGTTGTGATTCATGAAGTTGGTTGTAAATTTTAGCCCTAATTTCCTCTTGCCTATTATATTGTTAATCTTGGATGTGTAATTAGGGCACAATTTTATTGGCTAAGCCCCGAGATGGCAATTTGAGAAAAATCCATGTTCGTATATTGATTAGTGCTATGTGATGCATCCATGCTTATTGCAAATTTTCGTGTTCATGAAAGCTAAATATTCCGATTGAGTTTCCTTAACCGGTTAATCAATTGAGTTATATGTGGGTGATTTAGGCTCGATTAACTCCATCAATAGTGAACCCGCAACCCATGCTCCTCTCCTAGCCATCCTAACTCCTACTTTGGTTCTCTAACCCTACCCACTTGGGTTAGAATTTTAGTTTTACCACGATTTTCACACACTTTCCCACCGGTAGTTGAGGTGGTTGTTTTCACGTTTTATTTTTCTTTATCGATCAATTTTGTGAATATAGAACGACTTGTCCCTATGATCCGACCCGGTACTCACTGGTTATTTTTATTGCATTGACACTCCTACGCTTGGGAGTGGAAGGCGTGCTCCGTGCGCGTCCTTCCGTGTAAACCAATTGGCGTCGTTGCCGGGGACAACGGTTCCTATTATTAGCATTTTTTGATTGATTTCGAAAGTTTTAGTGTGATACTACTATCTCTTAGTGTGAGTCTTTTGATTCTTCAGCTTTCACTTATTGTTCATCCTTATTTATTTTACGCTTTTTGAGTCTTTTTGATTGTTTTTTTTTTTGTTTTTTAACATGGCAAGTACTTCAGACTCTCTTGGGTTTGACATGCGGGTGACCAAATCCCTACCAAGATTCCTTGGTAAGGATGTGGAGAGCCCTTACATACATATTAAGAAGTTTGAGAGTGCTTGCAAGCTTCATTTTGATGGGAACACATGTGCTGAAAAGTTTTATCTTAAATTCTTTCCCTATTCTTTGGATGGTAATGCATTAAAATGTTTTAAAGTTTATCTCCCACATCTTATTCCATCTTGGCCTGTACTAAAGCTAAAATTTTGTGTGAAGTTTTTCCATCTTACAGGACCAAAACATGGCAAGGAAGAATGGTGAACTTTGCTCATCGCATTGGTGAGACATTTTTTCAGGCTTGGACGCGCTTTTCAGAGTTAGTGTACGGTTGTCCACATCATGGATTTGACAGGGTGCGTCTTCTTGGATTCTTCTTGGAGGGTCTGCTTTCGGAGACGCATGATTTTGTGGATATGTTGGACATCGGACACTTTTTGGACATGGATGAGAATGCGGCTTGGCGTTATTTGGAGTCCTACAAGGAGGAAGATCACACATTGGTTGTGACTCCAAATGAGCCAAGCCATGATGTTTTGGTCCACCAAGCCCCGAATGAAGAAGTTCTTATGGATCTCACTCCACCGGTAGTTGAAGAATTGAGTGCCCCATGCCAAGTAGTAGTTGAGGAACTAAGTGTTGGAATGGAGGAGTTGGTTGAGCCGGTGGAAGAAATTATCATGACGGCATCTCCTATTTCTGCTGGGCCATGTCAATTAGTTGTTGAAGAATTGGTTGTTGACATGGTGGAGATAAAGGAGCCGACCGCGCGCATACTTGGGAGCGAAGTGGGCGAGGGGGAGTGTTCTTTTGTTGATGTGCCCGAAGAAGAGGCAAGCGAGGGCGAGCCTATACCACATGCTATCATGGATCCCGAGCTTCACTCTCCTTCGATAGTTTCTATGGAGATAGCACTTCTTCCCCCGATTGATATTGAATGCCGCGGGGATGATCTTCAAACCACATCATTTTCAACCATCCAGGGAGTTTTCTCACATATTCATCATACTTTTCATTCTGTATTCTATATTGATGATTATGTGTGGATGTCTTTTTTTGGGAATGTGTCCACATCTCTTTCTTACACAACCCGTCTCCTTTCTTATATAGGTACATACTTTAAGGAGATGCTTGGGGTTGTGTACGTGGCCGCCATTGCCACGTTCGGTCGAGGAGCATTGGCGGAGGAAATAAAAGGAGCGTTGGAACAATTGCCACCTCCGATGGAAATTTTGGATCCGCCATTTGCTAAGGTGTATTCTTTCCAATAGTGTAAATAAATAAATGTTTTATTTTAGTGCTTTCGTGTGTTTTTTTTTCTTTTCTAGGATCTTTTGCCGAGATCCAATACTCTTCCAACATTGAGGACAATGCTTATTTTAAGTTGGGGGATAGTGTTAGAATCTTTAGATTGTTCGGATTTTGATGTTAGCGTAATTTTTTTCGAGATACATCTATTTTGTCCTCATTCCATGAACTTCATTGCATATCATATTTTGGCCTCCTTGTCCATACGCCGTTTGCTTTGTGCTTAGTCCCTACATGCTTAATGCCATGCAATTTTCGGATTATCATTTTGGTATCAAATTCATAAATGTTTGATTGGCATGGTTTAATTCTTTTCCAATTTGGATTCATATGTGAATATGTCATGTATGGAATTACATTATATGTCGTGATACTCTCTTTAAGATAATTTGGGAAAAGTTTGGTGTAAGTGATTGCATGAGTTGGGATGAATGGTTTAGTTTTTAATTGGATTGGGTGTGGCCATTTGGTTATGTTTGTTTTCCTCTTAAGGAGTGGGTGGATGAGTTGATAATTTGTGTTTAAAATGAAAAAGAGAGTTGAAATAAGTAAATGTTTCTTTCTAATCAAATTGAGTAGCCGGTGCCCCACGAAACATTGTGGAGGACGCCGAAAATGAGATTTATGAGATCATTCCATCCATTTGCATATATAGCATCATCGCGTGTATGCAAGTGTGGCCGTGTTTGCATTTCAAAGCGTTATCGCGTGAATGCAAAACATAAACATCAAAAACAAAAAAAAACAATAAAAGAATGAAAAAGAAAAGAAAAAGAAAAATGAATAAAAAAACTGAAAGAATAAGCAACATGAGTATTGCAATCTCATCTCCCACCACTTGGAAGAATTTCTTTTGTTTTGGCCATTTCCATGAAAGTTAGAAACTTTGCTATTTGTGATATATCCTAATGAACGTAATACGGCCTTATTATCTTACTTTTCTTTGAATTGGATTGAAGAGAGTTTCATTTGTTGTCTACTTTCATACATTGGGTATATTGGCTTTGAAATCATTTGGAAATATCATTTGGGGTGTGCCATGAGGATATTGTGAAGTTGGTGCATGTTCTCATTTCAATCCGAATTTATCGCGTATTTTGCTAGGGACTAGCAAAAATCTAGTTCGGGGTATGATTCGGAGTGAAAAGTGTATATTTATACCCCCTAACCACTCACATTTTGTGCTAAAGATTGGGCTTAAACTTGCTCTTTTTGGGTATATCTTCATTTCATTTCATTTTAGGGCTTACTCTCAATCTTGGCACAAAATACGGTTTTTATCATCCTTATTGGCTTCCTGATATTTTTAGTATGCTCCTGCTATTATTGTAATCATATCTCTATTTTTTGGGAATTATTTCAGCATGTGGTTAATTTATATGGATTATTGGAGGTCAATATTGCTTTATAATAGTCATTATATTAATTTTCTCATCAAACGGACTAATTTCTCCTTCTCCTATTTTTCAGGTACTCCTGAGAGTCTTGGGGATTTTCCAGAATTTTTTGGGACTTTTCTGAGATTTCTAGGTATTTTTTTGGAATTATTTGGAGGAGAAATAAGGGGAAAACCCCCCATTAAAAAGAAATTAAACGGGCGCCACGTGGCGCAACCAGATGTCGCCATGTGGCACCGAGATTCTCCCCTTTGATCACAGGCCGCCGCTGGAAGAATAAAAAAGTGTTTTTTTAATCCAGCGGGCCCGGCCCGCTGTGTTCTTATATTTAAGAAAAAGTTTTTTTTTATTCCTAGCGGGCCGGCCCAGCGACTGGCCCGCTTGCATGTGCGAGCGCAGGCGAATGCGGGGGCAGCGCATCGCGCGTGCCCCCCGCTGTGATGCGGTTAATTTTTGCGGGCTCTTGTAGCTCGCGGGTCGGGCGCAACCCACGCCCGACCCGCAATACATTTAGTACGCCTGGGTGCGAATTTTGGATGGGCGCTTCGATTTTTTTTGGGGTTTTTCGGCCAGAAACAGTTTTTGAGAGGGTTCTCTTCTTCCCCACTAGGGCTATGGCTAGGTGTGGAGCTTGGAGGCCATTGGATGATGGAGAATCTTGGAGGAGGTGCCCAAATGAGATGGAAGCTTCATTTCTTGAGAGATTGGTGATCTCTTCCCTCTTTTATTGTGTAATTTTTGATATCTCACTTTTGTATTGAACTTGGGTTAATTTTGAATTCAATTTCCTATTGTTTGCTATTATTGTGTAGTGTTGATTTGGTATGGTCTGTGATTCATGAAGTTGGTTGTTAATTTTAGCCTTAATTTCCTATTGCCTATTATATTGTTAATCTTAGATGTGTAATTAGGGCACAATTTTATTGGCTAAGTCCCAAGAGGGCAATTTGAGAAAAATCCATGTTCGTATATTGATTAGTGCTATATGATGCATCCATGCTTATTGCAAATTTTCGTGTTCATGAAAGCTAAATATTCCGATTGAGTTTCCTTAGCCGGTTAATCAATTGAGTTATATGTGGGTGCGTTGGGCTCGATTAACTCCATCAATAGTGAACCCGCAACCCATGATCCTCTCCTAGCCATCCTAACTCCTACTTTGGTTCTCTAACCCTACACACTTAGGTTAGAATTTTAGTTTCATCACGATTTTCACACACTTTCCCACCGTTAGTTGAGGTGGTTGTTTTCACGCTTTATTTTTCTTTATCGATCAATCTTGTGAATATAGAACGACTTGTCCATGTGATCCGACCCGGTACTCACCAGTTATTTTTATTGCATTGACACTCCTACGCTTGGGAGTGGAAGACATGCTCTGTGCGCGTCCTTCCGTGTCAACCAACAATATGGGTAATAAGTGGACGACATTGGTCCATATGAAATATTTGCAACATTTTCTTCGTATATGTGGTTTGGTGTAATAGGATTCCGTCTTTTAAATGTTCAATCTGTAAGCCAAGGCATAATTTCTTTTTCCCCGGGTCTTTCATTTCAAATTCTTTTATCAGTCTTACATATATCTCAGCGATCTCTTCAGGAGATCCAATAAGATTCAAATCGTCTACGTAGACTGCTATTATAACGAATCCTTTTCCATTTGCTCTTATAAAGATGCAAGGGCAGACTTCATTATTGTTGAATCCTTGTTGTACAAGAAATTCACTTAGTCTGTCTAATCCGGCGGCGAACGCCGCGCCCCTTCCGCTACAGGGGGGGATTACGAAGGCGGCGCCTCCCCTCGCTACATGCGGAGGTTGGATTCGAGGATGGTTTTCATTTAATTTCAGATTAAAAACATGTAAAAACATGATTTTTGGACGATAAAAATTGTCGATTTAGGCGATTAGCCCTATTTCCACTCCGATCTTGTGAGAGCTATGGATAAAACTATCATGTGCATGATAAAAATTATTTTTTAGCGAGAAATACCTCTATTTCCGTCCTCCGAATATAGCGACGGTTGAACGAAGCCTACGCGGATGACGACGCTCGTTTGATGTGGATGATGCCCCGCGCATGGATCTCCCGCCTTCATCCGCTTTTACAACGATCGATTTTGTATGGAAATTTTATTTATAGTCTCGTGCTGATAACGTGTTATGAATCATCATCTGGTGAAGGAACATCCAGCTCTTTATTTATAGTATTAAAGGAGCGTAAACAGATAAGACACAATAGATATGGTCTTATCTATAAGATAAGCCGTTATCCCAACCAACTAACCAACTCAGTATTATCCCTTCACAACAAAATTTGCTATTTTATTGACAATTTTTTGTTTAGTCTATATGGTCTTTCGTGGGGTTGTTCTTGGAAAACTGCAAGTGGACATGTAATCGTATGAAAACTACATCGGGGAGAACTTGTAATTTTTTGCAAAGCTGTATCATGCACAGGAGTTGGATTGGATATGCGCTAATTATATTTCCATCGTGAAGGGAAACAGAAGACGGTGAAAGGAATTTGTGAAACAATGTGAAAAAATTTATTAAAATCAATGTTGTTGATGTTAATCAAATAGCAAGAATTAAATCAAGAATATTGCAAATGGTATAAGACTAATAGGTGTATAGTCATCACCATAAACATTGTAAAAGTCTATTAGAACCACCACATATTTTCTTAAAGTTTATCTATCACAAACTTTTTAAATGTTTACGATAACTATCAAAAATTTAAACGGGGTTATGCTTAAAGTTAAAAACCAAAAGAATTTGACCGTCTAAGTTAAATTTAACCGGCGTACACCACTCTTGACGCAATCATAATTAAAAAATAAAGCAGCTCGCTGGAATGCCGCGGATTGCGATCCGCGTGCTATTCCGAAACGCAAGATCCGCCGTCCAACGAAAACCAAATCCAACGATTGAAGATTTCGCCCGCGCAATCTCCCAAAAATCTGAAACCACCACGATCTCCATATAAACTCTCGTCTCCATCCAACAATCCATTGCTCAAAACTCCCAAATTCCAGCGCATTTCTCCAATTCACCAAATCCAAACCCTAAAAACCACTCGGTTCTCAATCTCATCTCCCAATGGCGCGTACCAAGCAGACCGCTCGCAAGTCTACCGGCGGCAAGGCCCCGCGCAAGCAGCTGGCGACCAAGGCCGCCCGCAAGTCCGCTCCGGCGACCGGCGGAGTGAAGAAGCCCCACCGCTTTAGGCCTGGGACCGTCGCCCTCCGGGAGATCCGTAAGTACCAGAAGAGCACCGAACTCCTGATCCGAAAGCTCCCCTTCCAGAGGCTCGTTAGGGAGATCGCTCAGGACTTTAAGACCGATCTCCGCTTCCAGTCGTCGGCGGTGGCGGCGCTCCAGGAGGCGGCGGAGGCGTACTTGGTTGGTTTGTTTGAGGATACCAATCTCTGCGCGATTCACGCGAAGAGGGTGACGATCATGCCCAAGGACATCCAGCTCGCGAGGAGGATCCGAGGCGAGAGGGCTTAGGATATCAACAATCTGCATCACCTTAATGCGTTTAAGCGTTGTTTTAGTTGTTGGGTCGTTTTCTTTTTTTAGAAGTCTTTTTATTAGGATCGTGTGCCTGTGGTTGGGTTTCAGATGTATCAGGAGGTTGTGGTAAATGATGTAATATTATGCAATGAAATGAAAACTACTTGTTTTGTTAAAGAGTTGGCCATCTGTGTTCAATTCTTTAGTCATTACTGTTTATTTTCCCTGTGCCCTTGGTATACAGTCATTTTTTTTCCGAAAATAAAGTATGCATAATGTTTCTGGCATGTTTTTGAGATCATAGAGCAGGTTTGAGACATGATGTAGCGTTAGCTTAACAAAAGTATCAAAATTAACTCCTTTAGATCCTGTATCAAGTCTTGTTCATGTGGAACCTAAAAAAATATTAAATTTCTCAAACTAATTTCTTCATAAAAATACATGGATATGCATGCGTCACAGGAGTAATCGAGATAGAAACAATACAGACACTTCATCTCCACAAACTGGAATTAAATCAGAATTTCCAAAACCCAATACATAAATAGTAGGATATTAACAAGAATTTGAGTCAATGATACAAACACAAGCTGCTGCTGCTGATAAAAGGAACCGCAAACCAAGTCACTAAGACGAAGCAAAACTTGACAACCTAAGTGACTGAAACAATGTGAGGAAGAACAATCTTCTATTCTTTCAAAGCCTACATATGAAAAACATATAAAAGCTTGGAAGCCAATTCCCACGATAAACATACATCATATTGACTCAAAACCTGCCTCAAGGGAGACTGACTGACCAGCCACAATGCTCAAACATTTAGAAGCACTTGCGGTGAACAATTGAAGGACCAGATTCATCATACTCTGCCTTGGATATCCACATCTGCAAATTATAAGAAGAGAGGTCAGCAGTGTTTAAACAGAATAACGGTAGCCAGATTCATCATACCCTTCACTACTTTTTAGGGGATATGTTCTGTTGATTTGCATGTTAGTATTCTAAAATCTTTAACACACCAAATAGTGATTAAAGGTAAAGCTTTTCGGTTGTCGGTTGAGGCGTGAGAAAAGTTATAATGCTAAAACACCTTTAATTTTTCAAAGACTACATCAACAAGTAAAGAACTTTGGGCTCATTTGATATTTGATGGGTTATTGAAATATGAAGATCAAATTGAAATGAACCTATCCTCAAAAAAATAAAATAAAAAAAAATAGTGAAGAGTGAACTATTAAAAAGCAACATATGAGCAATATATATTGCTCATATGGCATACGGTACACATTTATATACTTACATATATATATGAGAAACAAAACAAGAACAGTCAAACACTTGCAAATTTCACATTTATTCCCCATTCAATTTATAATCAACCCTTAAGTTTTGCATTTAGGGGCAATACACTAAATTTATTAAGCACAAAATGAAAAGGAAGGTGGGGAGAATGTCTATCTAATTGTACATAACGGAAAGATGTAAGAAGCAACATGGTATAATAACACCAAAAGGAACATCCTTAACACACAACATTATAAATCAACAGCACAACTAGGATATGAGTAAACATTGAAATGTATATAATGGTTTAAACCATTATATCCATGAATTTCCAAGCTACTCAGAATAATTTAAACCTTAACTGAGATTTTTATAGGCGGAAAAATAGTTTATTGATGGCTGCAGAATCACTTGAAGAATCATTTAACTACTAGAAACATCTTGTAATGGGTTTTATTACATTGCGAATATGATTTCTACAAGCATGGGATAACCAAGTAAGTACATAATTTCAGGAATGAAAAAAAATGGTTCATAAAACTTACCTGCTGGAAAGTGCTGAGAGAGGCAAGGATGGAGCCTCCAATCCACACACTGTACTTCCTTTCTGGGGGAGCAACAACCTTAATCTTCATGCTGCTGGGTGCAAGGGCAGTGATTTCCTTGCTCATACGATCAGCAATGCCAGGGAACATGGTTGAGCCTCCACTGAGCACAATGTTACCATATAAATCTTTCCTAATATCAACATCACACTTCATGATGGAGTTGTAGGTTGTCTCATGGATACCAGCAGCTTCCATACCAATGAGCGATGGCTGGAAGAGGACCTCTGGGCACCTGAACCTCTCGGCCCCAATTGTGATCACCTGCCCATCAGGAAGCTCATAGGTCTTCTCCACAGAGGAACTGCTCTTGGCAGTTTCCAGCTCCTGCTCGTAGTCTAGAGCAACATATGCAAGCTTCTCCTTCACGTCTCTAACAATTTCCCGTTCTGCAGTAGTAGTGAATGAATACCCTCGCTCTGTAAGGATCTTCATCAATGCATCAGTGAGGTCACGTCCCGCAAGATCCAAACGAAGGATAGCATGGGGAAGGGCATAGCCTTCATAAATCGGAACCGTGTGGCTGACTCCATCACCAGAATCCAGCACAATACCTGTCAAAAGTTGCCCCAATAAAGTTAAAGAAACATGTGAAAATGAAAGATGTCATCAGTGGTCTTCATAATGAGCTAGCAAGGGACGCACCAGTTGTACGCCCACTGGCATACAGGGAGAGGACGGCCTGGATGGCGACATACATGGCTGGCACGTTAAAGGATTCGAACATGATCTGGGTCATTTTCTCTCTGTTTGCCTTGGGGTTGAGTGGAGCCTCAGTGAGCAGTACCGGGTGTTCCTCAGGGCCAACACGGAGCTCATTGTAAAAGGTGTGATGCCAAATCTTCTCCATGTCATCCCAGTTGCTAACAATGCCATGCTCAATGGGGTATTTTAATGTAAGTATACCTCTCTTGGACTGGGCTTCATCACCCACATAAGCATCCTTTTGCCCCATCCCAACCATGACACCCGTGTGACGGGGTCGGCCGACAATGCTGGGGAACACTGCTCGGGGCGCATCATCACCGGCAAACCCAGCCTGCAAGTAATTAATTATAGATAGCTTAATTTCATACATATAAAAGCAATGGAAATACAACACATTAAAAAAAACGGAATACATGAGTCCGTTTTCTGACCTTAACCATTCCGGTACCATTGTCACACACAAGAGGCTGGATATCCTCACCATCAGCCATTTTCTTAATAACTATAGTCAAACAACTCTAATTAGATCATCATTCTAGGAAACATAAATTTGAATGCTATGTAAGCAATTTACACGTGTTTCAACAAATATAAAGCATACTTTTGTTATGAATGTTGCTTACGATGATAATGATGTGTTCCAACACAATAATCATGTATATGATAAATTAAGAGACTTGCCAAAAGAAAATATGCCTTAATGTTTGTTACATTTTTATAGTGTGCTGGATTCCAAAAAATTATAGATCCTTGAATATAATGCCATAATATACATATTAGCATTAAATATGATTACATAATATGTTATTTTCATGAAAATCACCTTACAATAAAATTTTTGCAAAACCCTATGGCCATTCAACAAACATGGTTCCAGCACTAGCATACTGCTTTCATAAACAGCATGTAAAATTACCATTACTATTCACACATTATGAAACTTGCAGGGAACCTGAGCAGTATTTACCAAATCAGAAGAATTTAATGGACTCGTGAATTGTGTCAGTCACGCTTGATCATTAGTTATACTACATGCTCATGAAAGTATACATCATGGCAATGTCTGGACGATAAAATTGGTAAGTTGAATATGAGTTGTATATGAGTTATCCTAAGTTGTATGTGTTCATCTGTACATAAGTTGTCATTTTCTATCTTTCTAGACCGTTCTTTATCAATGTATATATATGTACCGATTTTCCACTTAATAGACAGCTTGAGAGACAATTTCTCTTTACTGAGGCTCTTTATCAAAACCTAAAGCTTTAATTCCAAATCAAATTCTAATAAGAACCATCCAAACATCCAAAACCCAGACTCTAATCTCAATGAAGCCACCCTAAACCGTCTCCCTCAGCACCCCATCATCACATTCAATCACATTTATCATCGACCTCTCATATCCGTCCGTTCTTCATCGTCTTCCCACTCCTCTCATTCCTTGCTATAAACCACCTCATCGCCAATCTCCACACAACCAATCCTCTCACCACCAATCCCTAGCATCCCTGACATCTCCACGTAAGCAGTATCTCCATGCTACCAACCATCCCTCAGATTGCTCTCCCAACGGCCAGCAAGCTGTCTTCCGCCATACATTGCTTCTCATCGTTCATCGTTCTCTGCTTCAAATCCACCGACATCCACCCTAAACCACCACCTACACCACACTATCCACACCAAATCTGCTGCCCGTTGCAACTATAGCATCCGTCAGTTGGTTACCATCCTTCGTTGCCACCATTTTCTTCAACATCAACATCATTATCAGTTCAACTAATTCCGTCGATATCAGATTCTCTCCACCTTTGTTATCATCAAGATCCCTACTATCACACGCAGCGAATCCATCTTCATTCATCTCGTCATCATGCCGCCACCTTAACTTCATCACCACTTTACGCTCGACAAAGCACCACCTACGCAGCCCCCACCTCCATTGCCGCTGCATTGGATTGACATTGCCATCGCCATTCAACTTTCAAGACACATTGTTCCTCGTCTATGCATACTTATCTTTCACTGATGGCCTATATCTTATGATCATAATCGAATCCTGCAGACACCCCCATTGGGCGCCACCTTCCTCATGGGCCATTTTGAGTAGTGTTAGACCCAAGGTCACCTCAATCCGATCCATCTAGACCCAAGCACCGAGCCCAACACAAGCTAAACCCAGTTTGGTATTTGTTTAAATTATTTTTAAAAGAAATCTTCATTCTGTTTTAAAAAAAATCAAAACATTAAAAATTTAGAAAAAATTAATTTAATTTTCATTTATTGCATGATAATCAAGACATTGGTTGCCATCCCGTTATCGATTCTTGGCCCATTTCTTTTGTCACATTCATGCCTTTTATCTCTTTATCAAGATCTAGCTCTAACTATCATTTACTTGTTAGTGCTTATGAATTTTTGTCAATTGCCATGCAAAATTTAGGTTTAGCATATGTTTATCTAATTCTAATTACACAACTTTATCTACAAATTCTGGTATTTCTACTCATTTGATACTTTCCCTAAGTACCTCACACCACATGATTTTTTATAATTCTGTTCTTTCAAATTATTCATCTATATCATCATCATTCTATATTTATATGGCCACTGACACACATCTCTATGTTACTTAAGTTGGTGATATCAGTCCAATTTCTAATCCATCTGATCATCTAATCCTTATTCTATCTTGCATATTTTTACAGTTGATCATAAAACTAATTTCTGTTAGTCAATTAACTGATGCTGATTGCATAATCACATTCACTTCCTGTATTGTGTAAGATCAAACTGGTATGTATAGTATATGATCTTTACCGGCTGGATCATCTTCATTTACCTTCATCTATTGGTTTTGAATTCTGTACTTCAGATTTGTGGCATTGTCGATTAGGTCATATTTCATGGTTTTGTCTCAACACGGTTAAATTCTGGCTTGTTAGGATCATTTGAATTCACACACAACCGTCCGCTTCATGTCAATTAGCTAAACAGTCCTAATCTTTTGCATCCATTAGTTATATTTTATATGCATCATTTGATATGTATATTCAAATATCTAGAGCTTAGCTCTTTTGCCATCCTTGAGTGGTTATCAAAAATTATGTATGTTTTATTGATAATTACTCACTATACACTTGGGTTTACTTTATGCGTGCTATGAATGAAATTGTATAAATAAACATCAAATTCACGAATATGATTTACATATAATTCAATTAAAGCATAAAAAATTTCAATATAATGATGCACATGAATATATTTCACATATCATGCAATCTATTTTGAAATCACATGGTATCTTGGCCCAACAATCTTGCCGCACACACAGATAAAATAGGAGCAGCTGAACAAAAGCACAAGCATATACATGATACAACTAGGGTGCTTCTATCAACTTTCTTCCAGGCAAATTCTGGATAGAAGCCATATTGATTAACAATCTACTTATCAATATCACACATTCTGCTGTTATATTATAAATAATAAATTCACTTAATTATGTATGTGTTAGATACGGCCGCCCCGCCCAATAGGGGGGTCATTTTGATTGTTTTAGTTTATTGTATTAGGTAAAGGTATTTGGGTAATTGGCTAATTTCTAAAATTGTATTAGAAGGTGGGGTGCTAGCCAGCCCAAGTTTTATGCTTGATTATTGAATTGTGAGAGATAATTCTTAGGAAGAGTTCGGACGTCCTCTCTTTTGACGTCTTGGGAGGGTGGTTGCCCCTAATAATTGTAGCCAAATCTATCTTTTTATCGCTATTTCTTTCAATATAATTTCAAATTTGTTTGGGATCTATCAATTTGGTATCAAAGCATGTAACAATCCATGACGGCGTCGACTAGATCGAAGGACAAGTACGAAACATTGAAGGAGAAGTTCAACGGTGAGATCGAAGGGATAAAGAAATCTTTGACGGGGAACGATGAATACATGGCAAAGTTGACGACTTCCGTTGATAGATTAACGGCGAAGCAAGAGAAACAAGAGAAAGCACTCCCACAATTAATTTTTCAGTTGTCAATCATCACATGAAAGGATGGGAAGGTGATGGAAACCCTAAATCGGCAACAAAGGTACCACCTTTGAACAAGGAGAATGGAAAGATGGAGAAAATTGACGAAGAATCATTTCTCAAAGATGAGGAGTACTAGGATGAGGAAGGAGGGCCATGGGTGGATGACTATCGCGAGACGATCCGTCGAAGAGCAGAGGAAGGCCGACGAAACCCTAATCTCACCCGGGAGGGGCAGTCGGGCCAGATCTGGGCAGGGGCAACCGTCCCGCCCCGGATGAGATCCGACAGGGTCGACCGGCCCCTGCCACCATTCGGCAGGGTTGGGCGACCCCGCTGACCACCCAAGAGGGGCCACAGACTCCCCAGCAGCCCCGACAAGGGCCGCCGGGGTTCGACAGCCCAAGACAGCCCCCGGCAGCCGCCAGGGGGTTCCAAGAGCACGGCGAGCCCCATACTGCTGTTTTTCAGGCTTCTATGACGCGTCTCGACTATGAGGAGCACTATCCGCCGTCCAACGACTATCCTTGTCAAGTACACGGTGGGTGGACTCACTGCAGGGAAGATGGGGGCGGCGGTTACTATGATGATGGAGGGGGAAGTGTCTATGTTGGTGGTGGTGGTGGTGATGGGGGAGGCCACATAGGACGAGGAGAGGGATCCCGAGGGGGCTATGGAGATCATTGAAGAGGACCGGAGCACGTGACACACACCAGGAGAGGTGGCAGCACTACCACCAGCCCAGATATGGCGGTGGACGACGAGATCCGGGGATGTTCAATATGGACAGGATGCGAAAGCTGAAGATGCCTTTATTCGACGGGTGGATCCAGTGTCGTGGATCAACCAGACAGAGAGATTTTTTAAAATCTATCGCATGACTGAAGAGCAGAAGTTGGAGGCGACAGGTATTTGTCTGGAAGGGAAGGGCCTCGCGTGATTCAGTGGAAGGATGCGAGGCGTTCTTTTCGCTCATGGGAGGAGATCAGGGACCAGATGGTGTAGAGATTCAGATATCTCCATCTAGAAAATGTAAGGGAGCAGCTGCTTTCACTCCGGCAGGAGGGCACCGTGAGGGATTATCTAGAAATGTTTGAGCCCCTATCAGGACAGGTGCATAGGGTGTCTGACGAGACGATGGAGAGCACCTTCATGAAGGGGCTGAAGGCCATGATTCGAGCAATGGTTCGCATGCAGAAGCTTCAGAGCCTGATGGAGGCCATGGAGTATGCTCAGATGGCGGATGAATGGCAGTTGGAGGAGAGAAAGACGAGAGGTGGTTGGAGTGGACCGGTTTCTTGCAGTGTCCCGACCGCGACATGAGAACAGAAGGCGGCTATAGGGGCGGATCAAGCGAGTATTGAGAAGACGGGCAAGCAGAGCATCGCACCGCCAGTAGAAGGTCAATTCAGGAGGATGGCCGACGCCGAGATGAGGGAGAAGAGGCAGAAAGGCCGCTGTTTCAGATGCGATGAGCAGTTCACCCGAGGGAACCACTATGGGGTGCACAATCTGCAAGTGCTGATAGCCGAAGAAGACGTGGATGATGACGTGGATGATGAAGAGGTCGGAGTGGAAAATGACTCCCACTTGTAGTATGACCGCCAGAAACTTCATGCACCACCTTGAGGACAAGGTGGATTTTCAGGAGCAGAGTAATGTTAAATCCGGCCCGCCTGGCAATAAGTGGGTCATTTTGAGTGTTTTAGTTGATTTTATTAGGTAAGGATATTTGGGTAATTGGCTAATTTCTGAAATTGTATTAGAGGGAGGTGTGCTAGCCGGCCCTAGTTTTATGCTTGATTATTGAATTGTGAGAGATAATTCTTAAGAAGAGTGCGGACGTCCTCTCTTTTGACGTCTTGAGATGGTGGTTGCACCTAATAATTGTAGCCAAATATATCTTTTTATCACTATTTCTTTCAAAATAATTTCAGATTTGTTTGGGATCTATCAGTATACTTAACAAAACATATGATTATACATTGATTAGGCCTTTTGGGAGTGTGTGCTTCCTAATGCTATCACCTTATGAATGTGAAAAACTCATATCCTAAGCTGTCAAGTGCATTCTTAAGGATATAATGTTACCCATAAAGGCTATATATGTTACGATCCAGTTAGGCATATCCTTCATATAGCATGGAGCGTTACTTTTTTGAAAGCATTCTTCACAAAACACAACAGTCTTTACAATACACAACAGTCTGATAAAGATTTGTCATTTCTTCATTCTGTGCCTTCAAAATCAGCACAAAATATATCAATTGCAGCATATCATCCTCGTGTATCTTTTCCTTATTTCAAATAGAAAACATTACAATTCTGTATTTATCTCATAATCATATGCTTGTATAGTAATAGTTGATTCACATGCAATTTCAACAAGTGCCTTTACACGTGCATCATAGACACCATTGGTTGATCAATCGCCTCCTAACAAAAAGCCTCCAAAAAACTATCGTATCCATGTTCGCTATGCATGTCTTGCAATTACTTTTTATTCTTCACAATGTGTATCTTTGATTTCCATAAAATCAATCTATTTACGAACCTAATTCATATTCTTAAGCAGTGGAATATTTTAAGTGACAACAAGCAATGCAAAAAGAAAGAATTGAAGGCTTTCCATCAAACTAACACTTGTGACCCAATATCATTGTCTGTCCTTAATCAGTTGCAAACGGATCAATAAGGTCAAAACCAAATCAGATGGTTCAATTGAGCACTACAAACCTCAAATGTAGCATAAAGATTATCTTAGAAATATGGCATCAATTATGAAGAAATATTTACTTATGTTACTGAAATAACTTCCATCCACATGCTTATGGTTACAGGACAACAATGACATCTCTATCAGACGAATATGAACACTTTCCTAAATGGTGATTTAGTAGAAGTGTAATATATGCAGCCTCTTGAAGTTCAGACTCCTCCCAATTATGTATATCATTTTCGTAAAGTTTTTTACGGTTTCAAACAAGAACATCATGCTTGGTCGAGAAATTTTGTCAAGTCTTTTATCACATCTAATTTTATAAGAGTCTTGCTAACCATGATATGTTTTATCGGAAGACATCTCAAAGTTATGTCATCCTATTTTTGTATATAGATGACATGTTCATTACAATTGATAACATTGCTACCAATTCACTCAATAAAAATTTTTAGAAGCAGTTTGAGACACAAGATCTTGGTTATCTTAGGTATTCCTTAGGTATTGGGGTTATGTACACTAAAAAGATTTCTCCTTTCTCAAGTACATCTATATAATTCTCACTCAGGTATTGGGGTTGAGAGGGGTGTTAAGCGTTGAAAATGTGATATAAACACCAAAATATCCTAAAATTAATCTAAATTTTATGAGAATTTTTTGGATCCTAACATACTGATTTACTAAAGTCGAAAGTCGATACTCGGATTTTTCAGTAACCCAAATAAATGAACAATGCGACCTAACATATTGTAATTTTTCGCAGTATTCTAGAGCGTTGCGTGGCCAATGTCCACGCACATAGAAGCAGCCCGCGTGTGTGCAGCGTATGCACTCACTTGGTGTGTGCCGTGTGCAGTGCATGTGTCACACGGTGCGCTTTTACATGCAACAACGGACGATAATGGATCTGGCCATGCAGCTTCATCTTGACGTCAAGTGATCGAATCAAATGACAGATGTGAAAACAGAGCCGATGAAACACGAAAGCAGGCACACGAGGGGCACAAAAGCCAAATGGTATTCAGATTTGGTATTGCTTTAAACAGTCTCGTTAAGGTTAATTTAAGAGTATTTATACCCTTGTTTTGGATAGATTTTTATGTGAATATCTTGTACAAGTTTACGACTATCTATACCAATACAGAGTGCAAATTAAGAGACTAGTAGATGGTTATTTGCGAGCCAAAAGAGAGCTTTCTCTATTATTTTCTTCTTCGAATTCTTAATGGGTTTGGTTTTCCCTTGAATATATCGTCGTATTTTATAATCCAAGATTATTGAAACATTAGTGATCTCTCTAACCGAACGTACACTAAGAATTGGATGAAATCAATATAAATCTTGGTATCAGGGCATATTTATTTTATTTTATGCTTCCTTTCATAATGTTTGTGTTATGGGTTTTGTAGAGAACATCATTAACTTTGTTCGTTTCTTCAACGATTCTTCGAAATTTCATGGGATGATTGTCCTCTTGATAAGCATATCAAGTGAGCATATGAGCACAATAGATGGTCTCAAACCCCAACATTAAGTTGTATATAAATTGTCATAGGTTGTATGTGTACATCTGTTAATAAGTTGACGTTTTCTTTTCTAATTTTCTAAAACATTCCATAGCATTGTATACATATATAACAATCTTCCACTTACTATACACCATGAGATACACTTTCTTTCTTCAATTCCTAGAGTTGACCAACATCAATCATATATGAGGTTTGTTGGTAATTAGCATTTAGCAAGGATAAAATTCACTTACGTAGTATGTTCATGTGGTTTTCACATTGACAATTATGCCCATGGAAATACCAGTCATAAATTCCTTATTGCATCAAAATCTCGAAGAGAAGCATAAATGCCATAAATGCTAGGCTTAGAGGTTGCAATTTTATGGACATTCTTTGTCTACCAAATAAGGATGAACTGTTATCATCCTAGCAAACACTATGTGATAGTACAACAAAATGGAATGCCATTCCATAAACAATAATGTTTTAAAACAATTAAAGGAAGGTGAATATGTGTGTTTCTCAGCAATTGGAAGATTTGTGTCCTAGCGACATTTTATGCATCGATTCATGAATTAGCCACATGGTTAATGATCTAGGATGCATCAAATTTGAGATTATTGCAGATGCATATTAGATAGTCACCCCACAATGATGCAATTACAAACTTGTCCACTTTATGTTCACAAATGCTATGTCCTTTCATTCAAGGCTAAAGACAATATTTTGCTCTTTTTTCAGTCATTGGGGTCAAGAGGTTGATATTAACAATAAATGCACAGCTAGCACTAAGTTTGCCCCCATCTCCATCAGAAAATCAGTGGCAGTCCAATAAACATGTAATTGATACCTATACAGAAACCAATAAACTTTTTCATTGCAGTAAAAATAATAATAGAAGATATTTATGCAATCTCTCTAAACCCAAAAGCTTAAGCTATTATATGTTCTCCACCTTTTCTATCTTTTCACATGTGGGACTATCTATCATAACATCTCCCTCAAACCCTTGTGTGGATAGAAAATATGGGCTACGGCCCTTTAAGTCAATAGCGTGATAGAGATAGGAAGCACTCGAAGATCGTCAAAGATGTGGAATTCAAAAGTTTACTCCATTTGGAAGAGGCGCAGCTTCAAATTTTATGTTCTCTGCCTTTTTTTATTCTTTTCTGTTGCGGGACTATTTCTCTTAACAAAGTGCTTATATATAAAAATTATTAAGGGACATAAGATACATTATAAAATTTAGACAAGAATGTATAGTGGATATGCTGCATGTGACGATAGAACTTAAAACTGTGATAAACAACAGCCATGGAGTGAAATTATCAGATGCAATAGAATGTTAGTGCATATGATACGTTTATCACTTACAATCTAATAGGTGCAATGCTATACCTTCTTCGGAAAATGCCAAATAATAAGCTAAAGCAAGGAACATGATAATCTGGTTAGCTAACGAGATCATCATCTAGACATTACAAGTAAATTATGTCCGGATGTTAAAAAATTTCTCTACAAATTTTATGTATCCCTATATATTACAGGTGTATCGAGAAACCGAAGATTTTACATCGTCGACTAAAAAGAAAGATATTAAGGTAACTTCAATGATTTATAGTCTCATCGATAGTCCTTTATCAACCGAGATCAACAATTCCTGAAGTTTTAAATCCTTGAAATTACATCTAGATTCCATTAAATTCTAGATCCACACTATCAAGTGCCCAGATCTCGAACAAATAGCTTACAAAATCAATAGTCTCCAGATCGCCATCTAAATGGCAAAAAAATTTCAATCAAAACAGATAAATCCAAGCCTCTTACAGCTCAATCAACGCATATTCTTAATTGAACTACGAAAATCGAGAAAAAATATAGATCGAGATCGAGCGACTTTACCTTATCGAAGTGTAGAAAGAGCTACGCTAAATCCTCCGCTTCTCGATAGGAAGACAAGAGAGGAATTCTCGCGAAAAAATCAACGAAAATGGCGATCGAGAAGAAACAGCAGCAGACCCCTTTGTATACTGAGAAGATTCTTTGGGCTAAATTTCTTCCACTAAAATTTACGGAATCGTTTGCGTCACTAAAAAGGAAAATAATTTAAAAACCCCTTATCATAGGCTGTCGCGGCCCCAGACAGCCTTTGTTATATTATGACCGTTCAATGGTGGAACCGATATGGAAATATGGCCGTCCGATTGGACATTTTTTCGCAGGAAGAAAAGATTTGACACGTCATCAGGGCGGTCTGAAGGAACGTGCGGTGAATGACAGCGGTGGGCCCCACGACTACTCTATCCACCTGTGCTGTGCTGTGGTGTGCTGGTAACGGGACTGGTCCCATTTGCTCCTCGCCGGCGCCGCTGGCAAACGGAGCCAACTGCGTTTAAAAAAAAGAATAATCAGCTTATGGATCAGTCTTTTTATAAATTTAAAAAAAAACAATACGACATTTTTCTTGGCATAAGATCTTTTGAAATGTGTGTGGTGCTTGTGAAAGAAATACGTAAATTGGATGGCTACTTGTTTTCTTTTAAATTAAGATTTTAGAAATGTGAAACCAATACCACGTAGATTTAAAAATTTTGCATCATCGTATTAGAGTCTCATGACATTATTTTTGTGTTGTTGCTGTCTATCCGTTCACATACATTGTAGTTTTCTTTAATGCCAAATCAATAAGAAAGAAACACTATATCTTTCATTAATAAGAATATACTAAAAGAAAGAGTTACACCGATATAAGTTTCATAACAACCTAAAATAAAATAATTGGCACCACGTAAATGTGAAATTATGGCATCTACGTGGCCAAATATCATATGAAATGAATGAAAGAGCTCCCTCCTAATGAAGTGTTATGCATAGAGTTGAGGGGTTGAGGCCATAATGGCTGCAACCAGCTGTAGAGCTCTATATGGTTGACGTGTCTATGACCACTCCGAGCAAGGGTGTGTTATGGACAGTAGCTCTACATGATACTGCAAGCGAACCGACTTGAAGATAAATAATTCCATCATTTTTGTGAGAAAGATGCAAGTAATATCATTTAGTGTAGAGAAAAAAAATGCGTTAGTCGTGTTCAATCCATAATTGACATATAATGATTATCCAACAATTCCAAAAGGCTCTGACTATATACACCTTAAGTTGAGGTTTATGAATGTGATATTTGTCAAAAATGGCAAAAAAATCCCATTATATGTCACATCTCTTTCTTTCTCTTCTAATTTTTTTTTTTGTCAATTTTGACAAAAATTACATCCATACACCTCAATCCTGAGGTGTATATATCAAAACCCTTCCAAAATACCATAAACCGTTTATTGATGTGATTAGTTCTCCATGAAAGCCGCAAATCTTTGAAGATGCATCTAAGACATTAATCATACGATGCGACTGTTGGTGTTATGACAAACTGACATAAAAGTAGCAAGGGGTTCACCGTCTCATCATTCGATTTGCGCACCCACCGTTTTATCGTGCGCACATATCACTTATAAATAAGTTTGTCATTACTCCCGTGCACATTCCACTTATTTACAAGTTTGCTACTGAAATTACTCTTGCGCATAAACCCGTTACGGAATTTCTGAAAAAGCCTCTAGAGCTTATTCGAGGTTTTGCCGAAGAAAAACTACTTTGCCCAAATACCTCTGCAGCCTTCCGATCTCGACGATGTCTCCCCAGCCCCACTCTCCTTGCATCGGACAAGGGAAGCGACAGATGGGGCTGGCAGATGTTGGAAGATGGGGATGTGGTGCTGTAAAGGGCGGATGAAGGGGCGGTGGGGGGGGGGAGGGCGGAGTAGGGGAAATGTGATGGGGACATCGGGCGGTGGAGGGGACTGGCAAAGATGAATATGATGGCTGGGATGTCAGAGGATGAGGATGGGGCTGAGGAGGGGTGGGGGTATGGAGAATGGTGAGGGGGATGGGGAGGTCGGATGCTAGGATGTGGGCTGTGGAGTGGGTTTATGTAGGTTGGAGGAGGGGGCGGTCGGATGCTGGGATGTGGGATGTGGAGTGGGTTTATGTAGGTTGGAGGAGGGGGCGGTCGAAGATGGAGAGATTGTAATGCCCTACAAGCTACTGCACAAGTACTAGAGGGGGGTGAATAGTACTTTAAAAATAACTAGGAGTATAATTCCTAATTAGTGCAAACAACTACCAAATCAATTTGCGGAAGCTTAAATTGAAGACAACAACAAAATTAACAATGCTAACAATAGATGTTACTGGGTTCGGATCCACCCAAGTCTCTTCGACTTGTTCTGTCACGCCCCGCTTCCCATTAGGCTTGGGAGCGAGGACGCGAACGGGCCCGCTTGTGCAAGTAAGGAGGAGGTACTTTTGCTTTTCTTCCCTCCTTGACTTACACAATAAGCGTCTGTGTGAAAACTGCAGGTTCTTGCTTTGCATTACTCAAAACAACACAGATAAAAAGAACTATTACAATCTCAGACATCTCCATGGAATTACAACAATGCAAGAATAGAAAAGAGAGGGTCTTATGACCCGTACAACAAATGAGTGAATTACAATGACGGTTCACTAGTCAACGATCCTTGGCCTACTGGTTCAGCTATCGCAACTAGTCCTCCTGGTGCTATGGCTCGGGATCTGACATACATCCAAAAACATGAATGTATGTCAGCAAGGGTCTGCAAGTAGAGTTAGAACCCAAGGCAAGATACACAAATTTATACTGAATTTTTAGAGGCAATTATAAATTAAATGAGATAGCAACAAAAGTTTAAACATGCTGATTTTAAAGTAAGACACCCTATCATGCAGTTCTAAACAATCTGACAAGTAAAGTAAAGCATGTCAATTTTACCGAGATAACAATTTCACTTTGCAAGTTTCAAGTTAGCATTTCACGATAGTTAGCATGTCACGTCTATAATAGGGTTCTCGCCTTTAGGACGTGATGAGTGAGTCGTTCTTCTCACGGGGGCTTACCGTGATTGGCGCTAACCCACCGCATACGGGTGGTGCCCTTGAAGAGAGTACCCGTTCATACGCCTAGCAGCCGCTCAACCCTTACCCCACCCAAGATTTGTGCTGGAACACGAGCCAGCCTAATTCACGAATTACAAGCACGAATTGTCAACTCACATGACATCACGAAAATCACGATTTCGCCTTCGAGGCGCACGATTTCACGATGTCTCACGTTAGTTAATTATTTCAAGGCATGCAATAATTAAATAACAAGACCATTTATCTTTATACAACAATTTTCATGGTTACGAGAGTAACGAGCAACATTTACATACAAGAGACTAATTTAACATCCAATTCGTAAATTCAATATAAATTGCACACTTGCCTGATTTCGGTGATTTTGGTGTCGTTGAGTCCGTCTCGACGGGTACTACGTGTCGGTATGACCGGTTCTCTGTTTTGGTTAAATAAATCCACGAATTAGATTCTTCGTGAATAAACACAATATTAAAATAATATCTAAATTGGGTTTGTCTAATTTTATTGGGTTCACTGGGTAGGGTGGTGTTTATATTGTGTTATACTAACAGGTACACCTTATTTTATCCTAGTTTTATTACCCTAATCATTATTCACAAAACTAACATGCTGAAATCACTTAATAATTAACAATTTAACATTTTAAACTTATACTAGCAATTAACTAATATTAAGTGAGCTAATCAACTTACTAAGCTAATTACATGGTTTAACATAGTATTAAATATTCCTCCTACTAACTTTGACTTATGGGGTAACATTTTATAACTTACCTTCAACATTATTTTGATATATCTATCCCTAACTCTCTTACAACCTGTCATCTCCTCTTAACTTTCTTTCTATCTTTTTTTTAATTCATTTCTATTCTATCTCTTGGCTGTTGCTTCTCTTTTATTCTTTTATTATCTAATCTCTCTCTCACTCTGTAGCTCTTTCTTTCTATCTTATCTCTTTTTTGTGCTTGCAGCAAGAGAAGCAACGCACAGGGGAGGAGACTCACGCTCCGGGGGAGAAGTTGGCCGGTGCAGGCGGCTCCGGCGGTCGGATGGGCTGCTCCGGCGGGCGGAGGCTTCTGGCGGCGGCGCGCGCAAGCTGCTGGCGGCGGCGGCGGTTCCCAGCGGCGGCGCGCGCAGCTTCAGGCGAGGGAGAGAGGGTAGAGGAGGAGGAGGGTTTTGGGTTTGAGGTGATTGAATCTGAATTATGTTTGGATCTGAACTTGTTGGTTTTTGGATCTGAATTTGTGTTTGAATCTGAAGTTATTTTCAGATTTGATTTCTCAACTCCTCCCCTCAAACTCTGATTTTCAATTTCAGTTTGAATGTGTTTTGTTTGATGGGCACAATTTGATGAAATTGTTTTGTTTGCTGAAGTTTGTGGGTTGTGTTTTGGGTTGGGTTGATGATGAACAGATTTTGGGGAGATGGTGAACAGATTTTGGGTTTGAATTTGGGCTGATTTGGTTTGGAAATCTGATGGTTGTTGTATGAAGGGGGGATGGCTGAAATTGATTTGATTGTAGAGGTGGCTGATGGTGGTGGGATGTAGGTTCGGCCTTGGTAGAGGGTTGCTTTGGTTGTTCGTTGTGGATGGGTTTGCTGCAGGTAAAACGAAGGGGAGAAGGAAGTTGCACTGAGTGGAATAATGAAGATTAGGGGGATACATATAACGTAACATATTAACATTATAACCAAAATATGATGAAAGAGTTTGGTGGTTGGGTGATGCCTGCCAACGAAGAAGGGGAGACAACTTGATGGGGCAGGAGCTGGATGTGGGGAAAAATTGAATTTGTTGTTGGTTTCCCAACTGCCCATACGGTGGAATCAATTGGGTAGGTTAGGTTAGGTTAATTAATTAGAAGCAATTAGTAAATGTTAATTAGTAAAGGTCATTTGTAAAAATCATTTGTAATGGATGAAGGTAATTAGTAAATGATAAAAATATAATTACTAAAGATAACTAGTAATTAACAAAAGTGATTAGTAACAGTAGTTAGTAAAAGTAATTAGTGAATCTAAAAAGCTATTTACTAATGGTATCTAAAAACTTGAGTATTTGAAGAATCTTTTTATTTTAAACTGTTTTTCGAAAGTATATGCTAAAATATTGGTAGTAACGAAAACAGGCCGTCACATGTTCCCGGTGATCATACGTCCCAACCACCCGGATCCCCTCCGGATACTTAGGTTAGAAACCCTAACCCAAGATTTCCACTATGATATCTTGTGAAAAACCTTCACAAGATCAAATCATACAAGCAATGGCAATAGTGAATCCCACAACCAGGGATCACAACCTTCTCTCACAACCGAGAGAATCAATAAGCAATATAAATGAGTTTATAATGAAATAAACAATCTTACCACAAAATCCTATACCTTGAGTTTTCTTACCAAATAGGTGCAAGGAGTGATTTGTGAAAGAGGAAGTCACCAAGACCTAGCACAAATGAAATGAGCAGCAATGGGTGCCTAGGAGTGATTTGGAGACTTGAATCAAGCTAGAGCTTGAAGGGCTCACCAAGAACAAACTTCTCTCAAGATGGATTCTAGATCTAGAAAGTGAGAGAATGGATTTCTTGTGAGGAAGAGAGCTTTGGAAATGAGTGAGAATCTCTATCTCTTTCAATCTCAACGAATCTCTTAATGGCAGCTCTTAACCCTAGAGAAATGACCAAGCTTCGTATTTATAGGGTCCCATAAAAACGAGTTAGGTCAAATCCCAACGGTTAGAAATCTGAAGCAGTTAGTCGGTCAAAGAACAACCACTGACCGACTAGTTCATCAACTAGTCGGTCAGTCAAATAACATGGACCGACTAAGTGAAGAACAGTGAAGAGATTGAATTTCAGACCCAGAAATCTAGTCGGTCCAAGAAGACTTTCTGACCGACTAGTTTCACAACTAGTCGGTCGGTCAGTGAACTTAGACCGACTAAGAGTCAAAAACAAATAGTCTGAATACAAATTGATTTAGTCGGTCTAAGAACAAATGTTGACCGACTAGATTATCAACTAGTCGGTCACCAAACGTTCTTAGACCGACTAACGATAAACAGTAGCTCAGGAGAAAATTAGCATGTACAGTAAAGCTCAACTAGTCGGTCAAAGAAGCATCACTGACCGACTAGTTCACAAACTAGTCGGTCGGTGAGTCAACGTAGACCGACTACCTGTAAACAGTAAAGTGCATGAAATTAAGGAAACAAACTAGTCGGTCCAAGAAGCTTTGCCGACCGACTAGATCACCATCTAGTCGGTCAGTTCTTCTTCTTGAACCAACTAACATGCACAAGAAGTTCGAATCGAAGCGCGATGCTTCGAGGAAGTTAGAATAGACTTCTACAATGATCCTAGAGCTAAGATAGGAGCGTTATGAAGATAGAAATGTAAGATATACTCAAGGCTTAACATTCTATAGATCGAAGCTAAAAGACTATAAATAAAACCTTAAGGAACGGTCTTCGAGAGCGTCGATCAAATCTTCATGACTTCCAAAACGGTCCAAAAGCTTCAACGAAGCTTTATGCATAGAATACGAGCTTTGAGAAGTCTTGAGATGTCGCTTTGAATGTTCTCGTGAATTTGGCGACGATCTCCATAACTGCGCTCACAAATTGTTAGTTCATGAATTATTTATATTTACTCATCATCCAAAACCAAATCCGGGGAGTCCAATATTCAACATTCTCCCCCTTTTTGGTGATGACAAACCAGCATAAATAATAATCAAAAATAATGATTCAAATGTAAAATACTTACTCCCACTGCATTGATGACACGTTAATTCCAAATTGAATATATAGAAATTGCATCAATCAGACGAGTAAGATATATAACGAGAATCGAATTTTGAAATATCGTATATCTTAACTCCCCCTGAATCTAACACATCAAATTAGATTCTTGGAAATTGAGTTAAATTTTCATTTGCCCTATTTATTATCATTATCTCTCCCCCTTTGGCATTATCCCAAAAATGGGGGGCATACAACGACAACAACAAGGATAAGGAAAATCGAACATCGGGAGTCGTAGATATTGACGATGGACATAATTGACACCAAGAGAAAAGAGACGAAATCAAATCAAAGTGTGCCAAATTGTCCATTATCGAAGAGCGAAAATTAAAATCATCAAAATACCAAATATAAATTCATTTATTGAATAAATGGAACATACCCTCCAATACTCAATATAATCGGTTAAATTTGTGCATGGAAAACAATTCTATACAATCATAGAAATATAATCTATTTAACCAAGTTTATAAGCGTCGAGCGACGAATTCACATATCATAGACATTGAATGAATATAAAATGTGCACGACGAAGTAGAACAAAGAGAACATCGATGTATATATATATATATATGAATACCATGAGTACATCCAAAAATCACATCGACTACAACATATCAAGTGCAACATCTAGAGTAACATCAAAAACAAAATACAACATACGTCATCGAACCATCATCATCAACCAGCCTACAGAATGAAAGTACAACAAGTACACCGACATCCAACATATCACATCAAAACAACGCCAACACTCCATCATAACCCAAAACACTCTCAATAAGATGCATAATCCAAAGATCATAGGAGAGGCCTCGAAACAGAAGATCACGAGGAAGTGGCCGGATCAGTAGTCTCCGTGGGTCCAGTCGAGGGAGTGGACTCAGGCTCTGCTGCGAGGACAGGCGTGTCAACAGACGGGATCGTCGGGGCAGGAGTGGAAACAGCGACGACAGGCTCAACGGCTGGGGTATCAACAGGAACATCAGCAGACAAATCAGGAGCAGGGTTGTCAGAGGGAGCAGCAGCAGCATCAGAAGTCTGATCCACTGGTGCAGAAGTATCTGGAGCACCGGAAGAGGTGGCAGCTCCAGGAGCAGATGTGGTAGCAGCAGCAGCAGTGGCCTCAGCGCCACGAGCAAAGGAGGTGACAAGCTCATCGATATCCTCATCATCCATCTCCTCATCCTCAGAAACAGGAGGAGGAAGCTGAACACCCATCAAACTAGCCATACGGTAAACTACCTCCTCGGTACGAGCCAAACGTGACTCGTGACGACGAAGTAACCGAACGACATCATCAAGTGTGGTGGGAGGTCGAGAAGCAGCAGCTGCAGAAGAAGTGCCCTGAGACGCAGAAGGAGTCGTCCGCTACACGTGACGGAGTGCCGCAAGAGATTTCTTTACGGCCGTCGCGTTCAGTGGAGGACCAAGAGGACGCTCATCGTCAGGAGGCAGAGGGACACGGAAATGACGGAAAACCAAGGTCAACAGACACGGGTACGGGATATGCGCAGATTTAGTGGTCTTGCGAATACACTCGAAAGAGTCCATCTTATCGAGTATAACGCGAGCCCAATTAATCTCGCAACCCAAGAATAGAGCGTAAATCAACTTGAGGAACGGCTGGGATGGCAGAGAAGATGAGCCGTACTTGGGAAGCAAGCACAACTTCAAAATGAGATTGAGCACCCATGCATTTGGCTTAAACGACTTCGAAGGAACACCAATGAAGGCAGGAGGGATCACATGGAAGATATCAGATAGAACAGACTGATCCAAGGAGGAGATATCATCGACCGAAATGTCCGACGGGAGGAGACCAGACGACGAACAACCAAGCACCTCCCCCAAGATTTCTGTCGTGAGAACTATAGGAGTTCCCAAGACAGTAGTCTCGATGGAGTGACTCTCGTCGTAGTGGCCCCGGACACGATTTGCATAGAATAATTTGACCAGGCGAGGATAGGGTCTAGGGTTCGCCTTAGGGTCGAAGTGAAGGTAGTCAAGGAGCCCACTATAGGATAACAAATCCGCAAGGCCAAGAAAATCAGAAAACTAAACGTAATGCTCCAACAGTAGTGGGCAGTGCTCTATACGGTTGTAAGCCGCTAGACACTGAGGGTCGTCGCGACACAACGATATATCAACACCGCCTACTGGCATCGGGCCTTTACCATTAGCCTTACGGGTCTTATGAGGAGGTGGAGGAGGGGGTGGAGTAGGTGCCTTCTCGGGATGTTCAGGAGTGTATTCTTCCTCGGAATCATCCTCGGAGTCACTATCTGAATGCTCACCGGGAGGGGTAGGTGCACGGAACTTTTTGGGTTTAGCTTTGGGCTTGGAAGATTGGCATGTAGGTTTGGGCTTGGATGTCCTCTTCCTCTTCAACGGTGTTGAAGACGAAGAGGGGGGACGAGTGGTCTTGGCCCTACGCTTAGGAGGGGTCGAAGCAATCGCGGCCTCTATGGTCATGGGGGATGCCCCAGAAGAAGTAATCGGGATCCTCGTTCGTGCCATGATCGCGGCACAACGAGATCAATCAAGCGACGAATGATAAGATCAAGCAACCCTAACCACACAAAACCCTAAAGAGTGAAATCGAACCCTATCAAACCCTAGATATCAGTTCAAAACCCTAAACCGCAAAGAATGTGCCCTAGGAGATGAAATGATACCCTAGAACTCGAAAACGAGACCTAGGAAGAAGGAGTTACATAGGAGGAGTGATCGACGGCGATTGGCGGCGGAGTTGGCCGGAAAAATGGCCGGAGAACGACGGGAAGACGAGGGGTCACGAACGGGGTTTGGGGGATTTCGAGCTGGAGACACGAAAACAACCGACTAGAATGCAAAACGATCGGATAGAATTGGTATAAGTCGGTTGAAAATGCGAAAAGACGTGATTGCCCTAGAGCACTTAGTCGGTCACAGTTCAAGCACTGACCGACTAGATTACGATCTAGTCGGTCGGTCAATGAGCTTAAACCGACTAAGTCGAAACAGAGGCAAAACGAAAATTCTAGGGCTAGAGTTAGTCGGTCACAGTATAATCACTGACCGACTAGTTTTCAATCTAGTCGGTCGGTAAGTGAACTGTGACCGACTAAAAGAAGTCAATGACATGGAAAGTTCAAAGCTTGAACTAGTCGGTCTGAGTTCACTAGCTGACCGACTAGATGTGCATCTAGTCGGTTGGCTGATGAACTGAAACCGACTAGAAGAGTCCAAAGATTGATAAATGAGTTCTCTCCATAAAACACTTGAACGAAACATCTTAACCCTCTCATAAGTCATCTAAACTACCCCATAATACATCGAAATCTCAAATACGACATTCAAGCAAGAATTCGAGCAAAAATTCAAACATATCACATAAAATCCCCAAAAATTCGATAAGTCTAGCATGAACGAAATATTGCGAAATATAATAGCATGCAAGATAATTGAATGAAACATGAATCCTATATCTCGGATTCACCCATAATCCCCAATTCTCGACGCAACCGCACAAAGGAGTCCTCCTTTAGGGGTTTCGTGAAAATATCGGCGATTTGCTTTTGGGTTTCAACGTACACTAAAATGATGTCCTTTTTAGCAACATGATCATCTAAAAAATGGTGTCGGACATCTATGTGTTTAGATCGGGAATGGTGCACCGGATTCTTTGAAAGACAAATAGCACTTTGGTTATCCACCATGATAGGGCTAGTATCACAATGAATACCAAAATCCTTCAGTGTGTGTCTCATCCAAAGAACCTGGGCACAAGCGGCACCGGCGGCAATGTATTCCGCCTCGGTGGTTGAAAGTGTTAACGAATTTTGCTTCTTGGAAAACCAAGAGACAAGGGAATTTCCTAGAAAATGGCAAGTGCCACTAGTACTCTTCCTGTCGGATTTGCATCCCGCATAATCAGCGTCACTATATGAGACTAACGCATATGTGCTAGATTTCGGATAAAGTAATCCAAAATCTAAAGTGTAACTTAGATAGCGAAAAATACGTTTAACCGCTACTAAGTGAGAATCCTTAGGTCGAGACTGATAACGAGCACAAATACAAACGGCAAACATAATATCGGGCCTACTTGCGGTAAGATAAAGTAAACTACCTATCATACCTCGATATAGACGAATGTCTACATCTTTTCCGCCCGTATCTTTATCAAGATGCGTTGTAGTGCTCATAGGAGTCTTTTTACCGGAGCCATTCTCCATTCCAAATCGCTTTAGCAACTCCACAGTGTATTTCGTTTGGTGGATGAAGATTGCATCGTTCAATTGGCGAATTTGGAGACCTAAGAAATATTTGAGTTCGCCCATGTGGCTCATCTCAAATTGTTCCTTCATAACATTAGAAAACTCTTCGCAAAGAGTGAAGTTAGTAGCACCGAAAATGATATCATTAACATAGATTTGAACTAATAAAATATCATTATTCGCATGCTTAACAAAAAGTGTAGAATCGGCTTCGCCCATTTTAAAATTCAAATCCAAAAGAAAATTCTTTAGGCGATCATACCAAGCTCGAGGAGCTTGTCTCAAACCATAAAGAGCTTTCTTTAGTTTAAAAACATGATTTGGAAATTTTTCACTTATGAAGCCCGGAGGTTGAGAAACGTAGACTTCCTCAACGACATCTCCATTTAAAAATGCACTTTTAACATCCATTTGAAATAATTTAAAATTTTTATGGCATGCAAAAGACAATAATAGTCTAATTGATTCTAATCTAGCTACCGGAGCGAAGGATTCTTCGAAATCGATACCTTCCTCTAGTCGATAGCCTTGAGCTACTAACCGAGCTTTGTTCCGAACGACGACTTGGTTTTCGTCGGTTTTGTTCTTGAAGATCCACTTTGTCCCTATGACGGTGTGATTCTTTGATGGCAAAGGAACAAGCTCCCATACCTCATTCCTCTCGAATTGAATGAGTTCCTCCTCCATGGCAAGGATCCAAGCACTATCTTCGCACGCTTCAAATATATTCTTTGGCTCTATTGATGAGGCAAAGGCACAATTGGCGAAGTGGTGGACTTGCGATCTCGTCTTGACTCTATCTTGAATATTGCCAATGACTTGCTCATGGGGATGGTCGCGAACGGTATAAAGCCGCTTGGGAATACCTTGATCACTAGGGACATTCTCAACAACTTCATTAGTCGGGTTAGTATCAATAGAATCAATTGAATCAATAGACTTAGAATTTTCAAACGAATCACATAAAACATCCATAGAATCATCATCATTTGAAATTCTAGAAGTAATAAAATTCTCATTAAAAGAGACATGTAGTGATTCCTCGATCGTAGAGGATCTTTTGTTGTATATCCGGTAGGCTTTGCTACGAGAGGAATACCCAACAAATATCCCCTCATCCGATCTCGGATCAAACTTGTCCAAATTATCATATGTGTTTTTAATAAAACATTTTGCGCCGAAAACACGAAAATGTTTAACTTGAGGCAATCTACCAAACAACAATTCATAGAAAGTTTGTTTGGTGCCGGGCCTCAAAAGTATTCTATTAAACACATAACAAGCGGTGTGTACCGCTTCCGCCCAAAATTGATAACCAAGTTGACTATCTTCGAGCATAGTGCGAGCACACTCCACAAGCGTTCTATTCTTCCTCTCAACAACACCATTTTGAGGAGGTGCGCGAGGGAAAGAAAACGTGTGAGTAATTCCAAGATCATCACAAAGATTTGAGAAAGACTCATTCTCAAATTCACCCCCATGATCACTACGATAGTGACAATGGTGGTTCCGATGAGATTTTGTACTTTCTTCACAAATATTGTGAAGTTTTCAAAAGCTTCATTTTTATTGCATAAGAAAAATACCCATGTAAATCTAGAATAATCATCGACGATGACAAGTCCATATCTTGCATTTCATAAGGAAGCAACTCTCGTTGGCCCAAATAAATCTAGATGTAATAGCTCTAGTGGCCGTTTAGTAGAAATGCTTTTCTTAGGTTTAAATGAAGATTTATGAAGCTTGCCACGTTGACAAGAATCACAAAAACTTTTCATTTCAAAAACGAGCTTCGGAAAACCTTTAATGGAATTTAATTTTGAAAGCTTATAAAGTGTTCCAAAGTTCACATGTCCAAAGCGTCGATGCCATAAGTGTTGTTCACTTGTGTTGGCAACGAGACATTGTTCATATGACTTAGGAAGATCCAAAATATAAATATCTTTATGGCGTGTGCCGGAAAATAATAAATCATTATTATCATTCAAAATATGACATAATCCTTTTGCAAAGCTAACTTTGTAACCTTTGTCACAAAGTTGGCTTACTGAAATAAGATTATGGTTTAAACCATTAACTAGATACACATCACTAATTAAGGGTTTAGATGGGTTACCCACTTTACCAACACCGACGATGGTTCCGCTCTCGTTGCCTCCAAAGACTACCCGGTTCCCATTAGCAATGGGCACCACTCCGGAAAGCAATTGAGCATCGCCCGTCATGTGTTTTGAACACCCGCTATCGAGTATCCAATTCCCCTTGGAGCTAAATTTAAATTTGTTGCTCCTTTTCTTTTTCTTTTCCTTGAGTACCTAAAGATAGAAAATTTCATATCATGGTACCCAAGGTCATTGGGTCCTCAAAGGTTAGACCTTTGGAAACCAAGTCCAATTGGACTTAGACTTCCCCACATAATTTCTACTATGCACAACATCCGAAAAATAAGCATTCATATACACTTGTTTTTCATCCATGCTTGTGTCCTTTGGACTCCAAATAGTGAAAATCTTGGGAGCCCTCATCCTATTGGGTGCACGCATGCGACGTTGATTTCTACGTGATGCATGTTGTGGATAGGCATAAGGAACATGATGGAATGGTGCACGACGAGAATTATTCATATGATGAGGTGGGTGAACATATGCATGTGTGGGAACACGTGCGTGATGGTGTCTCACATGGTGTGCACGTGCCCGAGAATGTGTTGCATAAAAATCATCATATGTGTGAGACGGTGGAGTAGGACGTGTGTTCCTACGTGGCATGTTATTGGTGTACATATAAGCATGCCCCTTCTTTGGAGGTCCACCCAAAGTGGGTTTCTTTCCGAAAGAGGGTGTGAACGAGGTGGAAGCACCATTGGTAGAAGAACTACCAATAGAGTGTTTGCTACCACTCGTAGAGTCACCGGAAGTTGGCCTAACAAAAGTCGTGGCCGATTTGGATGAACATCTCATCGTATACCCCAAACCAATGTGGTGATTGGCCGGAAGTAAGTCACTTAGGATTTTATCCAAATGGTCCTTACCCGTATTGAATTTATTAATTCGGCTTAATGTGTTCTCATATTTCTCGGTGAGAGAACGCATAGAAGTATCCAAATTGGATACTTGCGATGTGAGCACATAAACACGAGATTTAAGATTCTCATTCTCAATACTCAAATTCGAGTTTTGAGAAGTCAAATCCGCTACCTTATGTTCTTCCGGATCATCAATGCTAACATGTTCAAGTTTAGATTTGAGATTAACAATCTCATTTCTTAACTCTTCAACAACGGTGTCGTTGTTGGTGATGATAGTCTTAGGCGAGGTTTGAATGCTAGCTAGGTCATCTTTTACTTTAGTATATCTATTTACTAATTTAGTGTATTTAGACCATAATTGAGAGTTAGCATTCCTAAGATCATCCATAGTTACCTCATCGCCTTCGGTGTCGCTATCATCGGAGGAGGAAGATCCTTGATCATGCTCCTCTCTTGCCATGAAGCACATGTGTGCTTGCTCCACTTTCTCATCGTCCGACTCTCCGCTTGAGGAATCCTCGGAGTCGGTGAATGTTGCTCCGACAAGTCCCTTTTTGTACCCCTTTTTGTACTTCTTGGACTTGTCGAACTTCGGCGCCTTCCACTTCTCCTTTTGCTTGTTTTGAGGACAATCCGCTTTCATGTGTCCTGGCTTATTGCATTTAAAGCACAAAGGTGGAGAGGCGTTAGTAGAAGTAAATTTAGATTTTTGTTTGAAGTTACCCTTTCGGAAGAAGCGATTGAACTTCTTTGCCATGAGTGCAATGGATTCCATGTCCATTTCTTCTTCCGAGTCCTCATCATCGGTAGAGGTGATGAAGCCGCCTTGAATGCAATCGCCTTTTTCTTAGGCACGTCTTGGTTCAAATAGGACTTCATCTTTTCTTGTAACTTCACCTTGCTATCTTTGCGTACCTCGTATGACATCAAAGTACACATCAATTGAACTACGGTATACTTATTCATGTCATTACCTTCCTCGATGGCGAAGGTACGTTTCTCCCAAGAAGAAGGAAGTCCTTCGATAAGCTTCGAACACTTCTCCTTTTGGGTGTAGGTTTTGCCGAGAGCTTCCAACTCGTTCATTATGTCGACGAAGCGAGCATAATACTCCTTCATCTTTTCTCCCTGTTCCATATGAAACAATTCGTAATCTCTATTGACTACCACGAGTTTAGAATCTCTTACCCGACTCGTTCCTTCATGCAAAATGAGGAGCGAATTCCAAATTTGATATGCACTCTTACATGTGCATATCTTATTAAAATCTTCGGGTTCCAATGCACATTGTAAAGCATTCATTGCTTTGGCATTTGCAATCTCCGCGGCGACCTCCGCGGTAGTCCACTTGTCGAAATCTTCTTCGGTAGGCACATTGTACTCCGACATGGTAATTCTCCACAAGGAGGCGCTCCGGAGGAACGTTTCCATCCGGTATTTCCAATATCCATAATTGACGCCGTTGAAGAATGGAGGCCTAGTCGAGGAATGTCCTTCCATGACCGAAGACGCTCCTTCACGGTTCCTGAAGGATCCATAATCCGCAGGTGGACGAACGGTCTTGTTGTCGTTGACAGACATAGCTAAGTATCTGGATCTGATACCAAATGTAATGCCCTACAAGCTACTGCACAAGTACTAGAGGGGGGGTGAATAGTACTTTAAAAATAACTAGGAGTATAATTCCTAATTAGTGCAAACAACTACCAAATCAATTTGCGGAAGCTTAAATTGAAGACAACAACAAAATTAACAATGCTAACAATAGATGTTACTGGGTTCGGATCCACCCAAGTCTCTCCGACTTGTTCCCGGTGATCCTACGTCCCAACCACCCGGATCCCCTCCGGATATTTAGGTTAGAAACCCTAACCCAAGATTTCCACTATGATATCTTGTGAAAAACCTTCACAAGATCAAATCATACAAGCAATGGCAATAGTGAATCCCACAACCCGGGCTCACAACCTTCTCTCACAACCGAGAGAATCAATAAGCAATATAAATGAGTTTATAATGAAATAAATAATCTTACCACAAAATCCTATACCTTGAGTTTTCTTACCAAATAGGTGCAAGGAGTGATTTGTGAAAGAGGAAGTCACCAAGACCTAGCACAAATGAAATGAGCAGCAATGGGTGCCTAGGAGTGATTTGGAGACTTGAATCAAGCTAGAGCTTGAAGGGCTCACCAAGAACAAACTTCTCTCAAGATGGATTCTAGATCTAGAAAGTGAGAGAATGGATTTCTTGTGAGGAAGAGAGCTTTGGAAATGAGTGAAAATCTTTATCTCTTTCAATCTCAATGAATCTCTTAATGGCAGCTCTTAACCCTAGAGAAATGACCAAGCTTCGTATTTATCGGGTCCCATAAAAACGAGTTAGGTCAAATCCCAACGGTTAGAAATCTGAAGCAGTTAGTCGGTCAAAGAACAACCACTGACCGACTAGTTCATCAACTAGTCGGTCAGTCAAATAACATGGACCGACTAAGTGAAGAACAGTGAAGAGATTGAATTTCAGACCTAGAAATCTAGTCGGTCCAAGAAGACTTTCTGACCGACTAGTTTCACAACTAGTCGGTCGGTAAGTGAACTTAGACCGACTAAGAGTCAAAAACAAATAGTCTGAATACAAATTGATTTAGTCGGTCCAAGAACAAATGTTGACCGACTAGATTATCAACTAGTCGGTCACCAAACGTTCTTAGACCGACTAACGATAAACAGTAGCTCAGGATAAAATTAGCATGTACAGTAAAGCTCAACTAGTCGGTCAAAGAAGCATCACTGACCGACTAGTTCACAAACTAGTCTGTCGGTGAGTCAACGTAAACCGACTAACTGTAAACAGTAAAGTGCATGAAATTAAGGAAACAAACTAGTCGGTCCAAGAAGCGTTGCCGACCGACTAGATCACCATCTAGTCGGTCAGTTCTTCTTCTTGAACCAACTAACATGCACAAGAAGTCCGAATCGAAGCGCGATGCTTCGGGGAAGTTAGAATGGACTTCTACAATGATCCTAGAGCTAAGATAGGAGCGTTATGAAGATAGAAATGTAAGATATACTCAAGACTTAACATTCTATAGATCGAAGCTAAAAGACTATAAATAAAACCTTAAGGAACGGTCTTCGAGAGCGTCGATCAAATCTTCATGACTTCCAAAACGGTCCAAAAGCTTCAACGAAGCTTTAGGCATAGAATACGAGCTTTGAGAAGTCTTGAGATGTCGCTTTGAATGTTCTCGTGAATTTGGCGACGATCTCCATAACTGCGCTCACAAATTGTTAGTTCATGAATTATTTATGTTTGCTCATCATCCAAAACCAAATCCGGGGAGTCCAATATTCAACAGAGATGATGGTTGTGGAGGGCGGGATGGGGTGGCTAGAGAGTGGCCGAATGAGGGGGTGGGGGGAGGAGGGTCTGGGGAGTTCGGAGGAGGGCTGTGGATGGTGGGATGGGGAAAGCGGAGGAGGGTGGTGGGGGGATAGGGGTCGGATGAATCTGGGTAAGAGGGGGTTGTGGGGTGGGGATGAGGGGGAAGGGGAAGGATTGGGGGTTGGGGATGGGGGGTGGGCAGTGGAGGAGGGCTGGGATGAGGGGATATGCTGGGGGGAGGGGGGGGGGGGGGCTGGGACGACGATGGAGTAAAACGGTGGGTATGTGCGTGGTGTAAAAGAGGAAAAAAATATTTGGGGAATTGATGCGTGCACCTACCGGTTTACTCTGTGCACAACCACTTAAATTTTTCAAAAAAATAACGAAAGTGACATTTTCAACAACCCTGAAATACCCCCAAAAAAACTTGCATGTTGTGCACCTGAGTAAAATGTAATGTAAACGCCAAAATTATTTACCGCACACAACAATCAAAATTTGAATGTTGTGTACGGTATGTAATTTTAATATGTGCATCGTATTTTACTCACCACATGCAAAAATGAATTTTTTTTGCCTTTTGTGCGCATTGAGTAAAAATTGATGCATTGAGATTTGTTTTGCTTCTTTTGCATTGCTTGTTGCTCCACTGTCATCATTTACTTCATTGCAGTGCAGCATTAACATTAAAAAATGACAACAATCATAAACACAAACGCGCAAATTGTGAATGGTTTAAAGTAGAGAGTAAGAGTATTAACAATGTTATCTTGTCATCCAGATTAACATAATCAGATAGATGCCTCGCAAATTTTGTGGTTACCTGACTTTATCATGTGCATGTCAACGGCCTCAGTATCATGTGCATGTCTGAGTCTCTTCGGCAAGACTTCTAACACCTCGAGGGCATTATGAACATGATTCATTTACATATTTGTTTATGTTGAAGTTAAAAAGAAAAAAATAAATGTGAGGTACTGACCAAAATTATGCATCACGCAATTTTGCCGGTTGTATGCAATGAATAATTTTGACATGTATAGCGATTTTTATTCACGCGCGCAACATGCAAAATTTTTGCCTTGTGTGCATGGTGAAATTGTATTCAGTGCATCACATTTTACTTACCGCGAACAACATGCAAAATTTTTGCATGCTGTACGCATTGAGTAAAAATTGATGCATTAAAATTTGTTTGCACTTTTTGAATTGCTTAGTGATTTACTTCAATGCATTGCAACATTAACATAAAAAAATCAACATGATTATTTCAATTAAAAAAGCTTAATGAAAGTTTGGGCCGTTATGAATCAAAATTAAGAACACACAAAAATCATGCATCGAAATTAATCACACAAAAAAATCGTTCCATGAACGGGAAACTAACATAGGAGCAGTCATGAATCAAGATCCGAATTTTTATTGACAAATTTTTGTTCCATAAAATCAGGCATGACCTAGTTTTTTTCTACCCGATTGATAGCTTCTGGTTTTTTCGTTGCTTAAACTTATTCGAAAGAATTTTAACACCATTCAGTAGATACTTACTTGGAAATAAAATGATTTTATAAATTGATTTTTAGGGTGTTTTGGCTTATGTATATTTTTGGTATTCCTACGTGTATACTAATTAAAAACTTAAATAATAATATGTAATTGATACGTGTGAGCAAAAATTTTTAAATAAGTGATTTGTGCGCAAAGTAAAATGGTGGATGCGCAAATCAATTTCTTTCAAAATAGAAAGCAAAGTGAGCCGTTCGTTAGCAATCTCCTACCAATTTCATTGGGTTTTGTACAGATCTAGGGTTTTTACTAGGGAGCTCAGTCATTTGAAAACCCTAAGAAAGCAGCCGTCCTTTTCACCATTTGCAGGAGTTTCGGTTGCGAGATAAACCGCGATCTAGATGTGAGTGGCTAATTATATCTCGGAGTTCCAAATGTAGCTTGTTTGTATCTTAATCTCGATCTATGCGATTTAAATTGCGAAGTGCTTGTACTTCTAATTGAATTGAATGATTTGGATCTCCAGATTAAAATTACGAAATTTGGCTGTAATAGGCAATCTCTAACACCCGTTCATGTCTTGAAATTATTTTAACAATTAAACAAGCACTGAGATGTTGTTATAAACAAATTCAATAATTCTGTTAAGGGCAAAACATTATTATACCACATATGATTGTGCTTATAATGGAATTATTTGAGGATTTGGAATGCACATCAAGTACAGGGCTATGTTTATATGGAATAAAATAAAATAAATAAATATTGCAAACTAGTGGGGATATCCTTCAGCCAGCTTCATTTTTTGTCTTTTCCAAAGAAAAAAAGCCAAGTGTACGCTAGCTATTCTACAATTTTTTAAAACAGTTCTATACCATTTGAATTCAGTCGGCTATGTAATTTGATTTGGATCTTTGCCTTGTTTTGCGTTTCAATGATGAACATGAATCCTGTAATGAATCATAGCATTTTACCTGAAACTGGTTTTGTTTGGGGAAATTCATAGACTCTCGATTGACTGATATATCTCCCAATAGGTTATTTTTAGATACTAAACAATACGATATGGTCGATATGATATGACGATAAAAAATTGTTGTATGTTTTTTAGCTTATATCAACTGATATGCCCCATTTTAGTTAGCTATATTTTTACTTATAAAAATGTGATCCTAAATTTTATACTCAACACTGCTACATAATATAAGTATTTTTTTCTTCCAATTTATTAAAGCCTTTCTATCTTAATTCATGACGTGATAAAATTGAAAGGAGATAGATAGAGGGAGGAACCTTTATGACGATCACCTAATAGAATGACAATAGTTATTAATGTAAAAGGACATTGACATAAGTCATCTCATGATTATGGTATTCTTCAAGAAAGTTTCCATATATTTTATGTCATCTAAAATAATTTCATGAAAATTTTTGTATCTTAAATGTTGGTTTGATTTTTTTTATTAGAATTGATTTTCTTATACCATTGTTGCTACCATGCCTTTGATGTTGTTTGATACTTTCTCCTTGCCGATACTTATTAATCTTCTTCTAAACAGTAATATAGATTCTTAATGCTTATAGATACCTCTAATGCTTTTTAGTCCAATCGTTGCTTAGGTTACTGCAACAAGAGCACCCATTAACGTTATTACTTGCGGTAGTTGTAGAGATATGAGGCAGATGTAGTAGATGTAGTAGCTGAATTTATTATTGGATTGATGAAAGAACTAAAGGAGTAAAAGAAGAAGAATTGCAGTGGAAGATATGAAATTTTACGACTCATAATTCTGCATATTGTTGGATGAGATTAAAAATGATGTGATGTTTAGTAGTGGTTTGTGATGCATATATCATGGCTCATATTGAGTGAAAATTGTTGAAACCATAATGTTTTCTAGTGGTTTTTGATGCCTATTATTGCTCACACCGTTTTGCATATTGCATGGATGAGATTTTAAACTCTTAGGATTTTTTTCAATGATTTGTGATGCACATGATACAGCTTATCATGTATTAAAAGTTGTTGAATGTGACTTTAAACTCTTATGATTTTTCTATTAGGTTTTGAACTTGTGTGTGTGTGTGTGTGTGTGTGTGTGTGTGTGTGTGTGTGTGTGTGTGTGTATAGTCTAATCATAATTTATAAATGTTTGTTTGATTCTATTCATGGTATATTGATGATATATATTGACATCTAAGATGTTATAACTACTCTTTAATTATCAAGTTATATATATTTATAATATCTGACATGCGCACGTAGATATTGACAAACATCCTTGATATATCCACCGATATCCGATATCAGATTTGAAAGAGCCCCGTCCGATGCTATTCCGATTTCCAATATTTAAAACCGTGGCTCATAGATAACATGTATATGAACTTGCTGCTGGCTCGTAAATTGTTCATGTCAAGTTGAAGTTGTGAACTGGTCGTAAACCAAAACATTGTCCATTCTTTTGTGGACCATTCTTAGATCTAATTATGCTTCACTGCTCAGCTTCTTTTGAGGGCCTTACTACAATGAAGATATTTTAGGTTGAACATGAAATTTATTTACGAGTGAGGAAAACATTCTTTTGTTAAGTTTTGGGGTGAAGAGGTGGTGAATAAGAAAGGCAACGTGGTGAATTGTATTACTTATGTCATTTTTTGAACTGAGCTTAGTTACCAACATTTTCTTTCTCTGAGGGCATATGCTACTAGTCACCACTTATATGTGGATTAATCTGGATGAAAATGAAAAGACATTATTGGCAACAAGTAACTATTTTATACTTGGATCACAAGTCAACGTGCCAATTCAAACCCACGAATATTGATGTTCATCTAGTGACAGGAAAATGACTACTCTGTCAGCAAAATGAACCTACAATGCCTTCTTGCAAGGGCAAAACCTAGTCAATTGGAAGCAGTATTACTACGACGCGGACTTGGGTGTCAAATGTTTGAGTGTGTGAAGTGTTTGAAATATGAACCTCTGTCTTTGAGGAATCTGATATGAGGATTCTGTTAGATTTGATAGATATGCATGCAAATATGTACAGTTTCTCCTATGTAATGAATAATCGTCAAAGGAAAATTGCTTAGTGTTTGACAAGAATAACCTTTACTGTTTATGTGACACAATGAAGTCTTGCATGCATAAATTCAAGTTTGTTGTAATTGTGATATAGTTGCAATTATATTGCTTGAGGTGTCCTGAAGTGTCCTGGTATTCGATAGAACAGAAAACATAGAACTTGAAGTGTCATTGTACATCTTAGAATCACTATTTTCAATGATTTTGGGATGTTCTAGATGTCATGTCTTGCAGAATATTAAGATGCGAACTTCTAATATTGATGGAATATTTGTGGTAATCACAATCTAATACAGTGCAATAGAGTCCATTTAAGGATGTGGACCCTTTGATCGGAACACATTTTTCAATGATTTTGGGGTCATCATGGTATTAATTGATTTTTTTTTCATTCAAATACACCGTACTCAAATTCTGTTCAAAACATTATCACCATACCCATATCATGACCAATAACCATTTATTTCGAATTGATTAAAGCTTTGCCCAGTATACCTCTAATTTGATCTACAACGTAACAAACGATATTTGCATATACACATGTGAACATCACTAATGGGAAGGTTTTGTTAGTGGTTGTGCCCTAGGCCAAATAATTGGACCTTTATGTTATGTCATTTTCATTTATAAAATGTTTCTCTCATTATTGTTATTATTATATTGCTTGCATGTTTCTTTATAATAATGGTTGAATAGTTGTTTTATGCTATTCTAATAATCCCTAGTCATTCATCATTAAAGGTTTAATGAAGAATTAAGATTAGTATGAGTTTGGTAGATAATTATGAGATAATTATATGTATGGTGATACAAATCAAACTTATAGGTACTTGTTGGAGAACATGTACTGGATAGACTCGCTATGAGATCGTTACATGGATTAGTGTCATAAATGATCTCATACTAGTTATGTCATTGAATCCTTTGACCTGAGCTCATCACAGTTTCCTACATAAGGAACATCATATTTTGACTTAATCAAACGTTATCTTTAATCAGATAATCATAAAGGTTATGCTCGAATATGATGTGAATTATGCAGAGGAAAGTGAATGAACAAGATGGAATTTGCCCCTCTCCTATGAGAGATATCTAATGGGCCACTCGATAAGTAGGACTGAGAAATGCATGGCCGTGCTCAAATGAATGTCATTTGATTTTATCAGTCTACTTAGAAAGCGAGAAATTAAATGTTTGAATAATATAAGTATGACACTACCCATGACTTATGTTCAAATAAGATATCGTGTGACAAAAGGATTATGACATGTCCTATTGGTTAGGTTAATATCGGACTAACGATATTCATATTAATTGGGTAGTCAAAATGTCTTGCTAGAGGCCAAATATGACTTGTTGGCTTCTAATGAGATTAGGCCCACTGCCAATTTAATATGAGCCTATTGGGTCGCACACAAAGAACGAATTGGATAGGATAGGGTTTAAACATGATTTCGAATATGATTTGAAATTCGTGATAAGGTGAAATATCTTAACCGTCAGATATCGTATCTCGTTAAGATATTATCCCTAAGATATCGTCGCTTAACTGAAATACGTTAATGTGTTAATGTGGGATTCTTATCCTAAGATAGCGTCACGTAACTGAATGTTGTTAATGGGTTAAAGAAGGATTCTATATAAGATATAGAATCACGATTTTCAGTTTTACGTTTTTCAATCTATCTCCTCCGTTTTTGAGAAAAACAAATAGCGAGAGAAACCCTAGTTGCGGAAAAGGAGCTAGCACCCTCGCAAGTCCTGTTCGTGACGTTCGCGTGTGGATACCGATTGAGGGTGGTCGTTCGTAGAACAACACCTATAGTCCGACAGATTCAGATCGTCGCAGCACCTACAGTCCGACGGATTCAGATCGTCAGAAAGGTTAGTAATCTATTCGAATTAATTAGAATCGCATGGATCTCTTGGTAGGTTTCTATTTTCCGCTGCGTATAAGTTAGTTGTACTATGATAGAAATCCTAACATGTTTGAGATTGATAACTTTGGATATTTGAAGTGAATCTTGTGTTTTATACTTACAGATATGCATAAATTATATGTATATTCTTTGGCATGTAATTTGTATCCACTTATAGATTTGATGTTATATTACAGGGCTGATGAAGAGGTTACCGACCAGAAGAAATATCTCGAGGACCATTGTCAACCAGCATGTGTAAAAAGCTTTATGTGAAAATCGGATATTGTTCTAGTTTTCTTTACAGAAAACTTTTGCATTGTTCTGCTTCAGTGTTCTAAATTAAGTTATAGTTTGGAGCACTGTCTCCCTTTGTGCACCCCCTCCATCCCTCTTCTTTCCATTTCATCTGGTCTACATTTAAATAGAGACTAGTCATTTTGTAAATTTAAGGTCAATCAGTGTGATTATTGAGTATGGAAGTCATGACCAAGGTTAGAGGTTTCGGCCAATACCCTTGGGTATCGGGTGTATCGTTTCGGTATCGGTGAACAACGAGACCGAAACTAGGGGTCAGTTTCGGTATCAACCGATAGTGAACGGTATCGGTCAGTTTCGGCCGATACTGGCCGATACCAGCCGATACCGACAGATACCGTTCAGTATCAGTCGAAGACGATGAAAGAAGAATGTGTAATTAAATAAAAATTCTCAAAAAACCCAAAAATGAGATATTGACATGCTATTCACACCCTACATTTGTCTAAACATATTTCACATTATTTACAAGTTTGCCATATTGTAACTAACGAGTGTGTGTTTTTAGCTAAATGGTTAACGTGAATAGCATATTTTTAACTATTATTGTTCATAATTATATTATAAGTTACAAATTATCTTTATTAGTTTGCCATTATTTTATTAGCAACAAATTTTAACTAATATTGTTAGTTACACGTAACTTACAATTTTTGAAACTACCGATACAGACGAACCGAAACTCACTTCCGAAACGGCGATACCGATATCGAAACCTAAATTTTCGGGAGAGCGATACCGAGACCAAAACCGAGACCTCAAAGCTTGGTCATGACTAAAACTTTTAGGCTTCAATCTAGGGATTCGAAGGCAAAAAAGTTATAGTGAAACATGCTTGCAACCAGGTACTTAAGCAGCCCAATAGATAGAAGTCTCCTTGGAAAATGAAAAATTGACAAGTGCCATCGAAGATGCATTTACACTCCTTATTTTTAGTATAATGTGGCCACATTAAGAATATCAGGAGATAACATAAACTAAGGGACACCAGAAGCAAAGATTTGTATCGATTTAAGAAGAAAAATTGACAATGCTTAAACAGAAGAAGGGATCATGGATTCATATGTAACTCATGGTGGCTCTTTTTCAAACAAGTCATTCTCAGTTAAAGAGAAGTTATTGGTCAACCATGTTCAAAAGAAAAGATTACTGCAAGTGCTAATTACTTGACAATTGTGACATAATCATAACATTGTCGTTTTGGTTAATTTATAAGATTCCAGCTTAGTCTAGCAGCATAGATTTTAATGGGACTCATTGGTGTAACCTGATTCTTCCCGTTCCTTCTCTCAAATGGTTATTTGGGATGGTTCTGAGATGATATTGCACTGCTTGAATTTGAAGACGCCAGTTTAATAGCTTTCCTCATTGGCATTTGTTTACCATCAAATGCATCTTGAATCTTAATTTATAAGTGCAATGTTCATTGTTTATCTTCACATGCTGGATATACCAAATAGGCTTTTTCATCGTTCCTTTCCATGATCCTTACAACTTTAGCAAGTGATTGTAAGCCAGTTTAATAGCTTTCCTCATTAGCATTTGTTTACCATCAAATGCATCTTGAATCTTAATTTATAAGTGTAATGTTCATTGTTTATCTTCACATGCTGGATATACCAAATAGGCTTTTTCATCGTTCCTTTCCATGATCCTTACAACTTTAGCAAGTGATTGTAAGCCAGTTTAATAGCTTTCCTCATTAGCATTTGTTTACCATCAAATGCATCTTGAATCTTAATTTATAAGTGCAATGTTCATTGTTTATCTTCACATGCTGGATATACCAAATAGGCTTTTTCATCGTTCCTTTCCATGATCCTTACAACCTTAGCGAGTGATTGTAAGCCAGTTTAATAGCTTTCCTCATTAGCATTTGTTTACCATCAAATGCATCTTGAATCTTAATTTTTAAGTGCAATGTTCATTGTTTATCTTCACATGCTGGATATACCAAATAGGCTTTTTCATCGTTCCTTTCCATGATCCTTACAACCTTAGCGAGTGATTGTAAGCCAGTTTAATAGCTTTCCTCATTAGCATTTGTTTACCATCAAATGCATCTTGAATCTTAATTTATAAGTGCAATGTTGTTTATCTTCACATGCTGGATATACCAAATAGGCTTTTTCATCGTTCCTTTTCATGATCCTTACAACCTTAGCGAAGTCCAAAAAGAGTTTGGAGATGACTATTCACCCTTTTGGCTCATTCTTTACTAACATTTCTGTTAGTCCACCCAATGACAAATCAACCCCTAAATATATTCTTATACTTCGAAATGCTATCAATTAAGAGGAAGCATGTGGTGGGAACTGTCCTCTGTATGTGATCCTATAGATGGCAATCAAACGATTGAGGTGGGGATGAATAGTATTATCAAAAATTAACCACTAATTAAAAAATAAATCCATGTAACTATGCTTAAGTCATCTATGAGAGTAACCACACTAGGTACTTAATCAACAACTCAAATACATACAATCAAAGATTAGTGCACTACGGAAATAGATAATTCAATGCAAGTAAAGAGAATTAAGAGTAAGAGACAATCACACACAAACACACGGAAATTTATCCTGGTACACCCTCTCGTGGGCTACGTCTAGTCCCAAGCACAGCTTGTAGTTCCACTAACTTGCCTTTCTCAAATAGATGACTTCTTACAATCATTCATCTTCTCCACAAAGGATTTATACAACCACAACAACCTCACCAAGTGAGGACCTCACACAAGATGTTTTTAAAAATTACCACAAATTACCACAAATTACAATGAAAATTACAACCACTTACCACCACATTCTTTCGTGTGTTTCACTTTCTCTTTTGAAGACGAGTACAACTTTTCTATAGCCAATGAGTTGAAGCTATTTGAGAATGTGAAACCTGGCTTAGGAAAAACATCTTAAGATATCAAAATAATGAATATTAAAACTTGGAGATCAAACGAAAAACTTGATTCAATCTCAAGAATAATAGAGATGAAGCTCTATGCGATTGGAATTAATTGGTCAAATGAAAATAATTGCTTAACTTTAAAAACAAATGACCAGTGCTTAGAGGGCTTTGAAAATCACTTGAAAATAGCTCAATAATTCATGTAAAACATATACACAACCCATCTATAAATAGAGATGAATTCGGCACAAAATATATTCCTCAAATCGATCTCCAATGTCTCTCTCGCGTAAATCAAGGAGAAAGTCAAATATGACCATTGGGGACTGAGGAGTCGACTTGTAACGTCCCATACTCGGGTGCCGTCACACTCATATTAATTTTACAGGTCTTGCAGTTACCAGTGAAGTCAATACAGAGATAAACATGAAATATTTAAAAAAATGGAAGTACTCAATTTATTTCATTCTTCAAAGAAGCAGAAAAGAAATTACATCTCTCAATTGAAAAGTGCTGAAAGGAAAATAAATAAAAGAAAACGAAAAATACTCCCAGAAATCTGTGTTTTCAACAGGAAATTCTGACTCCTCATACTGTGGAGCCTCCTCGTCCAACTGCTCGTCATCTAGCGGAAATAATAAAGAATTGAACCACTATTAATAAAGTAGATTAAACCTTTACTAAACAATTAATTATTTATCGTGTAGGAATTAATAGACATGCGATGGAAACTGTAAGGAAAAGTACTAACCTAGCATGGTCTAACAAAGGTACATGTCATAGCAGCAGACATGAAACAGTCAAAGTTTATGATGTGACTTATAATGGAGAGCACGATGTGCAATGTGAAGTCCACTTTGGACCAGGGGTGCGACCCCGTGCCGAGTCCAAAAGAGAGACCACGAATCTTAGAACAGAGGGAGACGAAAAGAAGAAAATCCTCCCAGATAGGGGCCGTAAGTATGGCTCAAATCGCTACCGCACTCTCAATTATAAGTTTTCTCCAAATCCGTGATGTCAAGTGTAGCTCTAATTCTGGGGTGTCAGGTATCATGTTCATGTTTCTATCCCATAAATTATATAATTAAGGAGTTATGCAAACTATGTTCAGGATGTCATGTCTGTGCAAGAAACAAGTCTTCAAGTATTATTTTACCATCATTTTGCATAACTCATAATCATCTAATTTAGTGAGATCATCAGTTAAATTTTACTAATCATGCACATGTCCAGTCTCGCATTCAGAAACATAATCTATTTCAACAATTAAAACCAAACAATTAAACTCATAATTTTATAATAAACAATTAAATAATGAAAAAGTTAGGAAAAAGTCTACGAATGAATCAGATTCATGTTTGGCACCTTAAATGGGCTATGGTCTACCTGCATAGAGGGGTTCTTGGACCGATGATTGCATAAAAGAGGAATACAATTTTAGGCTAAAATCATTGTAGTAAGGGCATGCAGATTTCCAACTATACAACTGAACATGCACGTCAATGAAACATCAACAAACATGGCCCGAAACAGTCAAGCAAACCGAAGACAAATCAGCAAGCGAACATGCCACAAATCGGCAAGCAAACAGGGCCTCAAACGTCACACAATCATGACCAAACACCTAGCAGTCAGGACCTATAGAAAATAAGCAAACCGAACCCAATCATCAAGCAAACAAGACCCCAAACCGCGAGCAAACGAACCCTCAAACTGCACACAAAAAAGGACCCAAACGGCAGGAGAAATTGAACCCAAAACTCCATGCAAACACCATGTAAAACTCCATGCAAACTAATTATTTTCTTCATCAACTATGTTTTTTAAATTAATACAATTTTTATCAATCTTTTCTAACCTTTTGTATTCTCTAAACAAGATATTGTGTTGATCACACATTATCAAAAGCAATCTCCATATCAAAATCATCATCAAAATCATTATCATCATTTTCATCACAACTATCATTATCACTATCATCATAAGAAGTGCTTACCTTTACAGAAGTTGAGGCCATAAAACACATATGAGCACTCTCTTCCCTTCTTCTTCTTCAACTTAGCTGATGAGAAGGATGAGTCTTCGGAGTTATCTTCGCGATCATGACCAAAACAAAAACCAAATGAGCAATCGCATCACAGCTAGGGGGCAGTGGCGGGGGTCGCTGTCAAGCCCCATGGATATCCGAGTCTTGCTTAGAACCATCATCGCAAGCATGTAACGGACATCACAAATTTAAAACCAAAAATTAAAGAATTAAAGTGATTTACCAGAAAAATCGAAGATTGACGGTGAACCCGAGGTCCCGAGCCTCGCAGTGGGTTACTACCAGTGTTCTAAAAATCGGCCTGGGCGGCCGCCTAGGCGGCGCCTAGGTGCTAGGCGGCCAGTAAACGCTCCGAGTATGGCCTGGGCGGTCAATCTAGGCGTTTTTGGGATTAATCGGCCGCCTAAGCGTTCTGGGCGGTGTCTGGACGCTCTGTGCGGTTCCTAGGCGGTTCCTGGGCGGTGTCTGGGCGTTTTTGGTAAATGGCTTAATTGCATAAGAGTATCTTTTAAATTTTATTTTGTTGCACATAAATACTAGTAGGTAAACTGGATTTGATTTAGTATGTATTAAATATTTGATGTATTTTAAATAATATATATTTATATATAAACATAAATATATTATATAAAAATAAATAAAATAATTAAAAAATGCAAATCCGCCTAGGCCGATTAATCCCTGATTAATCCCCGATTAATGCTCTGGGCGCTAGGCGCTAGCAATCCGAACGCCTAGCGCCTAGAGTTTTTTAGTTACTACAGCTGCTAGGGCAATCCAACACTAAAACTGAACTCGAGGAAGAGAGAAAACTGGAGCTTTTCTTTGAAAAATGATTTTTTCGTGTAAAATCCGAACCTAAAACTTACCCGAGGGTTTATAGAGGGAGAAGAAGAGCTGCAGAGCTCAGAAAAGAGAGAGAAGAACCGTTGAATTGCCACAAAGATGGTTGGTGTCGAGTCTAGATGGTTTCGACAGGAAACCATAGAATTTTATAGCGTAGAGAGATGAAGTCGTGATGCATGTATGTGAGGTGAATGCCTCTCGCCGAAGGAAAACGAAGGATAAGGAGAGAGAATTGGTTTCGTTGCCGCCTCAGTGAGATCGAGAGAGAGGGAGAAAGCAATCAGGAGAGAGGGGAGAGCCACGTGCGATGCACATGGCTGTTAAGTGGTGGAGTTGTAGGCTTTGCCACGGTTTGGTTGGGACGGGGAAACCCGAAAAGAAAAAGGAAAATGAGAGAGAGAGAGAGAGAGAGAGAGAGAGAGAGAGAGAGAGAGATGGGTTGGACAAAACAAATGGAGTTTTACTATGTTCTCCGACCTTTCATCTAAATCGGCCCAATTATCATCCTTGATATTTTTTGGTTTATTCGTCTTCCACAACAAAGCAACCTTGAGTTTGTTGCGGCCGGTAATTGAGAGGAGGGGCAATTGGGTAAAATGACATTTAAGGGATGTTTTGGCTATTTAAGGGGGTTGAGCCGGCCCTAATTCTCATGCGAAAATTGAGAGAGTTATTTTATTTTTCCCCTTAGATTAATTGTATTAGGATTTGGCTTTTCCCCCTAGGTTAAGAATCGTCTTCTAGTTATTAGTTAGCGAGTAGATTATTGTATTAGTGTTCCTTTTTAATTGTGAGATCTGAAATTCCAATAAAAATCCCATTTTTATCTTCAAATCCCTAGCGAATCACATCAAATTGGTATCAGAGCGGTTGATCCATGGCAAACACGCGAGCAACGGAGCGGATTGAAGTCTTGGAAGGGAAAGTTGAGAGGATTGAAGCCCAAATCAGCAAGGGTTTCATCGATCTAAGGAAGGAAGACGCGGAGACGGCCACGGAGATCCGGAAGGAGATAAAAGAAAATCAAGAGAAGACGGAGGCCAAGATGGCGGAGATAAAAGAAAATCAAGGGAAAACGGATGCAAAACTTTCGGAATTGACGGAGGCCATAGCGGCGTTGACCGCTCATCTTATCCCAAAAGCGGATCCGAGCAAAAAGGAGCCACCTTTGGCGAAGGACAAGGGTAAAAAGACAATTTTTTTGAAGATGAACCGGATCTAGACGACGATGGAGGGTTTGACCAAGGAGACAACGCGTGGGGGACCCACCAAGACCACGCGCCGCCGCGCCGCGACGACACAAATCAAGGAGGGGGATTTCCGGCCAATCGGAACACCCCAGGGTGGCCGCTGGCCCCCCGGTACTTCTGGGGGGGCCGGCGAACCCCAGGGGGGCGTCGGCAGGCCGCCAGGGCCTCGGGAGGGGCGGCCGCACCTGCCGCCCCCCCTGGCGGCCTCGGCAGACCCTGCCGCCGCCGCCTGGGGCCCGCCGGCCCACTTCCAGGGTCGGCCGGCCCAGGCGGCGGCCTGGGGGGCCTCGGCCGACCCCAGAGGGGGTATCCGAGGCCCGCCCGACCCCTGGGGGGGCCCACTGACCCCCCAGGACGCTCGACAGGTGATTCCGCGGGTTCCCCGACCCCCGGGGGCCCCGCCCGAGGTTCGTGGAGCGAAATTTGGCGGTTTTCAGCCTTTTGGGGGACCCAGCGGAGGATTGCAGCAGGGTGGAGGGCCCCACCAGATCACAGGAGGCCGGTCGACTCAGCCCCCACCCTTTGGGGGAGTGACAGGAGATTGGAGAGCGTACCAGGACCCTCCAGGAGGCCACCAGGCGGAGTTTGGACACCATCAGGGAGACTGGCAGGGGCACGGAGCAGAGGGAGGCTACCGTGATCGGACTGAGGCTTATGTTCCAGACAGGCGACAGGGATACCAGCACAGGGAAGGATTCCAGCCGCAGGAGAGAGGTGGATTCGCTGGCGAGAGGCGTCTGAGGAAGCTGGAGGTGCCTGTTTTTGAGGGAGGAGACCCAGATGAATGGCTCTACCAGGTGGAGAGGTACTTGGAGGTGTCCGCTGTCCCAGGAGAGGAATGGCTCCGGGCGATCGGGGTCTGCTTGGAGGGAGAGGCCTTGGGCTGGTTCCGCTGGACAGATCAGCAGCAGCCTTTTCAGACCTGGGCTGAGTTTACGACGCTCTTGACGGAGCGGTTTGGAGGGGGACAGGCCGGTGGCGTGTTCGAGAGACTGTACTCGCTGAAGCAGGAGGGGAGTGTGGGTGATTATATCAAGAAATTCGAGTCGCTCTGCCACCGAGTTCGGGGAGTTTCTGAGGAGTCTTTGGAGGGCTGTTTCATGAAGGGGCTGAAGCCCACGGTGAGGTCGGGGCTGAGGCAGTTCGAGCCCGTTGGTTTGCGTGGGATGATGACGCTGGCCAGGAAGGTGGAGGATCACCAGGAGACAGAGCGAAGAGCCCGGGGGACGTGGGGTGGCTCTACGTTTCGAGTGCCGGACCCTGGAGGGGGACAAAAGGGGGCCGCAGGAGGGGCAACATCCACTGACAGCACAATGGCTACCAAGGAGAAGGGGATGGAACCACGACCTGGAGGACATACACGACGAATGACAGAGGCAGAGATTCGTGACAAACGGACCAAGGGCCTGTGTTTTAAATTCGACGAGAAGTTTACTCCTGGGCACCGGTGCGGGAATCGTACTCTTCAGATCCTGATAGTGGATGACGAAGAAGAGGGAGAAGAGAGTGTGATAATGCTGGAAGCCGGCGTGGACGATGAGCAGGAGCACCTGCACGTGGAGTAGCTGACCATACACTTCACGCACCACCTTGAGGACAAGGTGGTTTTTTTAGGGGCGGAGTAGTGTTGCGGCCGGTAATTGATAGGAGGGGCAATTGGGTAAAATGACATTTAAGGGATGTTTTGGCTATTTAAGGGGGTTGAGCTGGCCCTAATTCTCATGCGAAAATTGAGAGAGTTATTTTATTTTTCCCCTTAGATTAATTGTATTAGGATTTGGCTTTTCCCCCTAGGTTAAGAATCGTCTTCTAGTTATTAGTTAGCGAGTAGATTATTGTATTAGTGTTCCTTTTTAATTGTGAGATCTGAAATTCCAATAAAAATCCCATTTTTATCTTCAAATCCTTAGCGAATCGCATCAGAGTTTTTGTTGTATAAGAACATTTCTTACATTTATTTGCCATAACCCGAAGTCGATACGACCTTCAAAAATTTTCACCTCAAACTTGATCCATCCGGAAATGGAAGTTTCCTTGGAGGCCATTTATCAAACAACTTATGTGCGTCAAATTTTCGCAACTCAAAAATCTAGAAATTACTGAAATTTCTGCACCCAAAATGCATCAAATAAGTAAAAATAATGATAATAATGATCCAAGTGCTGATACCAATTGTAGTTCTTGAGATGAGGCAAGACTACAACCTCAAGTACACTCCAAGGATTTCCACAAATCAACCCACCACATATATATGCAAGAAGAGTTAGATTGAGATGTATAAGCTAGAATTAAAGAAAACAAAATAGAGCACACACAAAAGAAGAAGTGCACACATGATTTATGTGGTTCACCATTTAGGCTACATTCACGAAGGAAGAGCAATCGTCCAAGCTTTCACTATAAAGTCATCAATGCACAATATAAAGATTTAAGCCCAAATCCTACAATATATTACTTCTCCTTCAAACAAAGCTCTCAATTTTTAAGCTCTCTTTCTCACCCACTTTCTTTTGGTTTTTCTTCTCTCTCTCTCAAAACCGTCAAAAGAAAAGGCCTATTTAGAGAGCTACAACATTGCCAATACAATGATACGTTTACCCCTCATTCAAGACCGGCATAAATATCAATTGTTTTGAAGCCAGCTCTAACAATTAGTTGCCCTACAATTAAATGGAAAAGATCTCTCTAATCTCTCACTGGTAAGAAATTTTAAAGTGAACCTTGATCTATTGTTTTCCCATTCCTACTGGATCCCTTGTTTGATTTTCCCAAGAAAATTCATGCAGAAATTCATACACACTGGTAGGTGCTAACCAATCAGCTTCAAGGTCTGAGGTTCATGCTTACAAATTCAGTTGCATTTGACTCCATGGTGTCTAAAAGAAAACGAGAGATCATGAGATTGCCAGCTGTACTGAATTCCGTCCATGCAAAACCACCAAATCCACGGCTTTTCTTAGCCTATGGTTTGTTGGAACAATTGTACTTATCCTTTAATTATCAAAGAGCCCTTCCCTTGTTTTCTGGCAAGTGTCAAGTGCGCTATCTTCATGCAACAGCATGTTGGATTATATGTGTAAAGTGTAAGCAGACAGTGGTGTGGACTGCAAAATACAGCAAAATGCACCAAAATATCAAAAGATTTAACGGGAAATTCACTTTAAATCAAATACCTATTAAACAAGAAGAGCAAGATACTGCTGCTACCTGCCGATAGGAGTTGGGAGACAGGGAAAACGGAAGGAAGTGTTGCTGTTGTTTGGTTTTTGTGTGTGTGTGTGTGTGTTTTTTTTGTTTTTTTTGTTTTTGTTTTGTTTTTTGTTTTGTTTGGGGGGGGGGGGGGGGGGGGGGGGGGGGGGGGGGGTGGGGGGTGGAGATAGTTTTTCCCGGGCTGAGTTTGCATTGTTTTTCTTAATTTTTTTTTTGTCAAAATCTTGTCAAATCTGAATGTATGACACTGAGAAATTGTATATACAAGTAAGGCGTGAAGAGAACCAAAGATGACGAAACTGGGCACGAACATTGTACATGTCAATATTCGATTACCGGTCATGCACTGATAAACGTGTGAGTATCTCTCTTTCATCATCTTAATCCGAGTCATTACAATGATAGTTTGGAAGGAGACGGTGTTCTGGGTATGAACATCATTTCCTTTTCTTTTCTTTTCTTCTTACTATTTCCAAAATACCGACTTTGGATGCAGGTGGCTCATAAGCTCTTTAGCAAGCTGAAATAAAATGGTAGCTCAACTTTTTGTGAGTGTAGGACTATCTTCTGTTCACCGGTCCGTTGATTTACAATAATTGCCACTTTTGGTGCACTGTAATTCACAGTTGCACGCATATTTGTATGGTCTTATCCTTGACCACCTCATTTTTGCCCTACATATGATTCGTCAATTGTTACCAGATTGGTTCATCTTTCATGGTGACCATTTGATGAAACGTTTGGACGGGTCCGAATCCTCTGCTTCCTAATTGTATCCTCATCGTAAATGTAATAAGAAATATCGTTTCTGTGTGAGATGCATATGAAGCTGGCCTTGAACACAATCATTTTTAACCTGAGTGATTCGATTCTGTGCTGAAAGAGACTTTCGTCACCCCAAGAGAAAAGCACGATCTGACTGTTTATTCAGCGTGGAATCTTTCGTTTCATTTTCTAGGCCTTGAGGGAAAGTATTCCAGTCCATTTAGTGAGGTTGTGGGGGCTTTGTTTTTCCAATTCAGCAACATTTGTAGTACAATTTTCTTTTCTTCTTCATATGTAGTGTTGAAATGTCAATCAAGATATGAACTGAAACACAATGAAATTTTGATCAGTATCTCTGTTTGATGCTCTCTACTCTTTTTTCTCTCATAGGTTGCAGCTAAACGATTCAAGTGCATCTGAAGTCTGTAGATTCAAACGTTGTCATCTCCATCTGCTGCTGCTAGCAAGTGGATGATGCAGATAAGAATGAAGACTTCTGATGTTGGTAAGCAAAATCCGATGTATTTGTTTATTAAGATTTGGATCAGATGGCTCTCATCTCTCTCTTTCTGCCTTATTGGAATGCCAACAAAGACTCCATTGATTCCCGACAGTCCCATGAGCTTCGCCCCTCGATCATCAGTGAGTCTTTTTTGCATGTCAACTCAAGCCCATCAAAAAGAGCAAGCATTATCTATAATAAGATTTTGAGGCAAAAAAGAAGGCCACAATTGGCTCCATGAATCATGTCGGCAATGGACAACATCTGAACCAACGCGCTGTCGAGTCACCCCCCAACCCAACTCAAGAGTGGATCTCTCTTGTTTGTTTGTGATTATTGTGAGCACACGAATCCTAAACCGAGTGCAGCCCACTGATCACTCATTGACTTGCATCGAGACTTCATCAGCTGCCCACTTCCATTATTGAGCTTGCAGGTTGCAATGCTAATAATACGTGTGCACCTGGAGATTTTGGCAGGCACTTCCTGTAGGATGTCTGAGCATACACGTACGCTGAGAGAGCTGAACGTTGAATCGGTTGGCAGTTACCGGTCAAGAAAAATTGGGTTGATGTGTAAAGAGAAGCTGGGGGTGACTTGAAATAATTATTCCAGGATAATTGGGGTCTGCTTCTTACCTTTTGGGATATCACTTTGAGAAGGACTGCATACACCCCCATCTTCGGTGTAGGTATATGACAGTTTTCTTAATAAGGAAAATAATTGAGAGAGAGGGAGACAGATTTGATAACGTGATTTGATTTTTCAGTTCATTTTGGGAAACCTGTCCCTTCCATACACCGAGGATTCGGTGTATATAGCAAAAACCTCAAAAACCTATCACTTTTAGTGGCTTGGCAGGTACCTAGCATTGTTTTGTTTTCATGTATTTTCAGTTAAAATTGTCAGACATGTTCTCTCATTAATTTCATTTTATGTTGGATGAGAATGACTTTATTTTTATAATTTTAATACCTTGACTTGAGACTTTGAACTCAAATCTAACAAGCTAATATATGAACTCCAACCTCTACATCCTTTCTTAATTAGTAACTACCATGGCGTGGGCTAACGCCATAATTTTTTTAAAAAAATTTGAATCACTCACAAGTCAAGCTTTTTATATTTCCATTTTGGTACTCTGTAATTAGGAATTTAGGATTGCCATTGCAATTAGAATTGCGAAATTCTTTAGCCCACATTTTTTAGTGGGATCAAACTGCAATTTTAAGCCTAATTGTAGTTGTATTTAGGCTTGTAAAAGGCTTTAATTATACTTGTACTAGAACTAACCCGTGCACAGAGTGTACGGACACCCCAAAAATCAACACATACAATCAGGACGCGGGACCCACGTGGGTGTTTCGATGAAAGCAAAAACAGGTGAAAATGAGAAGAGTGTGTTTGAGTGTGTGTATTGTCTTGGTGTTTTTAGTGTTTTTTGATTGGGGATGTGACTTTGGGTGGTTTGGGGTTGGGTGTGTTTTTGGGGGGGTTGTGTGGGATTTTGGGTTTTTTGGGTTTTGGGTTTTGGTTTTAAGGAGTTGTCCCATGTGGCGATGTGACATTGCCACATGGGACAAATTCAAAAACAGCACTCAATTGTAATAAGGACTAGAAATTTCCCGTGCACTTGGTGCACGGAGCAAAAATAACTGCCAACGAACACGGTCGCAATGCACGCGCGGAACCGGGAAGGAGCGAAAAATGTGGGTGTGCATGTTGGCCGCGTCGGATGGTAAAAGGGGAGCGAGTGCACGGACACCCCCAAAAACCAACCAACACAATCAGGACGCGGGACCCACACTGGATTTTTCGTTAAGTGCAAAACCGGGTGAAAATGAGGAGTGGTTATGAGTGAGTGTATTGTCTTGGTGGTTTTGGTTTTTTTTATTGGGGTGTGATTTTGGGTGTGTTTTGGGGGGGTTGAGCTGAGTTCTAGGTTTTTTGGGGTTTGGGTTTAAGGAGGTTGTTCCATGTGACGATGTGACATTGTCACATGGGACAAATTCAAAAACATCCCTCAATTGTAATAAGGATTTAAGCAAAAACAGTCCTAGATATATCCGATCTTGGAGGATCAACGATGCCACAACTGCAGGGAACAGCACTCAAGAACCGACCTCGCACCATCCCCTCTACATGCCACATTGCCACGGTGTGATAACGAATTGTCGTAAAGTGCATTGCCCGTCCTTATCCAATGGAAAATTATGCACTTATCCACCTCGTCTCAAATTCTGCTATTCCTATGCATTTGATTCCATAGTGTTTTAGCTCCTTGACCTGCTGAAGGTGGTATAAACTGGTACATTGCTGTATAAACGTTAATATTCCTACGGTTAAATTAACGAGCAAAACTTTTATCGTTTTTTTTATGTATTTGAGCATTAAACACGAAGATCACAGTGAATGATGGCAATATTCGCAAAAAATGTCGGAAGTGGTGTGTTCGGACCGCTCTTTTAACATAACTGACGGTTTCATGAATAGAACCGTTTGCATGTCATGTGAATGAACGAGCAAAACTTTTAGAGGTTTCTCAATATCTAGTGTTTTCGAATTTTGGAAGATAAAGAACAAAATAAATGGTCCAAATCATTTTTAAAAAAATACGAAAGAGTGATGTTTACGAATTCCAATGGCTGTTGATGCATGGATTCTCGCTAGGTCGGATCGAGCCGTCGAGCTCCTACATGGTTGCTCCATCGAATCGAACCATAGGGACGAGCAAACCTGCAGCAGGTGAGCCCAGACATGGCAGTTTCGCTGGGCCGTCCTCCTTATCCGGCACCTGAAAAAGATATGTAGAGAAATCAGAGGACCGGGGGCGTACCGGACACCCCTTCTACCCTCCGATGCCTAAGTCAGGCGATGATTGGAAGGAAGGATGTGATGTGTGTAAGATAGCTTGTGAGTGGCGGCGGCGAATAGATTGAGCGTGGATGTGCCTATATCCACCAGAATTTGTGAGGGTCGTATCCAAAGAGGGCGTGAAAAAAACATATTGGGTTCCAAGTTGGACATATCTGACAGAGGAGAAGTCCTACCGCTTATATAGAGGCCATGAGGGTGATGCCACGTCAAGCAAACGTGTGGACCGTGTATTCCTTGGCATGGCCGTCTCTTGTAAATCAGGGATGCGAATGGATATGACAGGAGATGATTGGCCGCGTCTACGAATATGCAGGGATTACCACGTTTGGGGCGTTGGTAATGGCTTGCTGAGTTGGCTGATTGCCCGCATTAGATTGCGCCACGTGGATGACATGAGCTGAGCTGGCTGAGCAAGATGGTGCTCGGGTCAAGAGATTGGGAAGCCTGACCTCAAGAGATAAGGTCGTCTCCAGAGAGTGCTAAGCTAAGCTGAGCTAAGGTTAGGTTGAGCTAACCTCTCAAGCTGGGTCAAGAGGTCTCTGGTAACGAATCCCATCTGACATGCTAGGCTGGGCCCCTCCGCTGGTAGGCCCAAGTCAAAATTTGTATCTACATTGACATATATCATATGTTTCCCATTATTTTCATGTGACCAAATATCGGATCGTGATCAAGTCGAAACATGATGTCATAAATTTCTATATAAGACCATGATTACAAGATTGTGACAAAGCATTGTGTCACAAGCCTACCACACGACCCTCTTCCTGTACCCGGGCTTGGGACCATTAACGAAAACGCAGACAGAGTTCAAATTACTCATCATATTCTACTTAAACTAAATTGTCGTTATGGGTGTAATTGCATTACAATAAAAAAAAGGGAAAGCAAAAGGAAAGAATAAGAAGAAGAAAGGAACCAGTCGAGTGTATGTTAAAAACATCTGAAGCCTCAAAATTTTGACAGAAGACTGAAGTTTTTACACTTGGCAATTCGTCTAAGAAATACAACGTCAAACATTTGCCCAACTAAACTAAATCATGTGTATCCTTGAAACTAACTCTCGTCTCACCCCTGGGTTAGTTTTAGCTAACCCCCCGATAGTTTTGTACGAAACCTTCGGGTTCCAAAGGCACAATAATCGTATGAACCGTACCCGCATCCGTTTGGTTCGCCTCCCCGCAACCCGAACTCTTCGGCGGCAGCGTGAACAGACACTGCCTACACGTCGGACACGACGGCCGCGCCATAAGCCACCTGTCGATGCACCTCACATGGAACCCATGGCTGCACTTTGGCAAGACGCGAACCCGTTCACCCGGTACAAGATCCGATAGGCAGATTGCGCACTCCGAACCCGACCCCTGCAATTTCACGTCCGGCGAGTAGACCACAACGGGTATAGCCCGAAGAGCCTTTCTCCTCACCCCGGCGGTAACAAGCCGCACGACCTGACCGGGTTCGGGTTCCAGCCCGATCCGGGTCGAGCACCGACGGGCACACCTAACAATTGAATTGACGCCGAGCGCGCAAATCAAGGCACAAAGGAGGACGGCCAGGATCATGACCACGTTGGCGTCGAAGCTGTTAACGGGCGTGCTGGGCTCCAGTGTGCCGGGATCCGATATGACCGGGCTGGATATGGGCGAAATGGAGCTTGCACCCGGTTCATGGAGTGGAGCGTGCAGCAAGAGCCTCCTCGAGTAGAATTGGGCGTGGTCTAGAGAAGCTGAGGGGATTGCAGAGAACATTGTTCGTTTGTTGTTGTGTTGTTTGATTGGAATTTAAGTGAGAATTTGTTTGAGAATTGTGTGCAGGGGTTTATTTATAGAGAGTGTGTGGGGTCCCCCAAATGGGTGCATTTAGCTTTTATTTAAGAGACAATGCTTCACTATCTTTTTTAAAGGGAAGGAGGGTAAAAACATGAAATATATGGTTGTAATTATTATGGGAACACCTTAACGTAAGCAAACCATAAGAAACACAAGAAGTTGCAATCGTATCTTGGTATCTGATACTAATTATTGTTTAAACTAAGTTTCTTCGAGGATTCAATAGGATGAAAATGATTTGATACATTCTTAAACGCACTTAACAAAAGGGCTAATTGATAATGATATTTGATCGCCCATCATTTGTAGTCTCCACTATCAAAATAAAGAGGCCCCTTTCTTGTCGGGTGGGGCCTACGCCATTTTGACGCGCCTTCGTCGCCACGTGTCAAGGGTCATGCCTGAAGTGGAACTCGTACGCCACGCGTCAATAGATGGTTGGATGTTTCGGTGCTTTGTCCAGCGCGATGTCCACGATAAAATTAGGCGGGAGCGAGCGATGCAGGGTCCATAATTTCTTCCTAAGTTGAGGTTGCATTATTGCGGTGGGCGCACGTTTTCTTTCTATTGACCGCTCATTTTGCTTCATAATAATAATAAGAGCATAATGTGTGGAGATGCTTCGTATGAGACAATGTGGCTAATTTTTTTTCCCAAAAAATAATAATAAACAAAAAATACATACCATATGACGTATTATTTTATATCATATCATCATATACATATATGAGAGAGTTCTATTATATATGATAGGACTTTTTTTTGAGAATAATTAGAGATGTACCTAACAAATTTTTTAGCGAAATGACATTCGTCACCTCAGCGACCAGGATGCTGACTTGGCGATGACTGAACTCGCTTCCATTTGGCCGAGGTTGGCAAACCCTGCCAAATCGCAAGTAACGGAGACGACATCAACAAATCATCATGCACAACCTTAGTTTGGCCGGGGTTTCCAACTCCGAACATTTTGTATTGATCTTGGCCTGGCTTTAATTTATACCGTATAGAAATTATTTGTATACAACATATCTCAGAGGCAAGTACTTTGGTGGCATGTCTCTTGGTTAAGGGGTGAAATGTTATAAGTTCGAATCTAAATAAGTTTTTTGTAATTTTTTTGCAAAAAAAAAAATTATTTAATGGGTATATAGAGGAATTCCAAGAATTGAGTTTCAGACATCTTTTTCGCAAAACGAAAGTCCTGCCACCAGACATCAGTGATATTTATGAAAAGAAATGTAACATTATATATTAACATATAGGAACAAGAATGCATCGACACTAAAACATAGAAAATTTATTTGTGTACAATTACTGTTGAAACTAGTCATCTGGTGGTATGATTCTTGATTGCGACCTCTAAAACCAAGCCAAGAATCACATTGCCAGTCCAAACATCTCGAGGTTATGTTTACTTTTTTCCTATTTAAAAACAAGTAAAAATCAAATGTTCAGAGTTGGCCAGGGTTGCCACCCCCGGCCATTTGAAAATTCATCCGTGCGCCCAATTTTGACCGGTGTTGGAAAACCCGGCTGACTGGAAAAGTGTTACCGAGTAAGCGATATGGTCGCTGAGATGACAAAAGTTCGGTCCTTTCGCTGAGGTGGGCCCGAGTCAGAGACATGGTATTCATGGTGCCTACCAGTGAGCGAATACTCCCAATCCAAAGACACTGCAATAATTTACACGCTAACAACTCCATTGGCCCTTCATTAATCGAGATTACGGCAGCCGGCCCCGCGTCCCTACATGTGGCTCAAAATCGCAAGCAGCAATGAGCAACATTAAGCAAACCTTTTGAAAAAGCTTACCAGCTTGTCAGATCTTTATGCAAACACTGTAAAGGGCAGTGGGCACCAAGGTGATAAGATTTGAACACAAGAAGCCTGTCCCTTCTCCATCACACGGTCATACAATATTAAGATTAAGATTCTTATCATATAAGCCAAGTGTGTATATGATATTGGATCTAGTACATATCGTGGAATATATGATAGCTCTTACAACCAAAGCATAATGGATCTTACTCAGATCTTTATGCAACCACTGTAAAGACTAAAGCGCACAAAGGTGATAAGATTTGAACACAAGAAGCCCCTCCCTTCTCCATCACACGGTCATACAATATTAAGATTAAGATTGTAATGATGGGATTAGATTTAAGGACAGCAAAATTAAAAACGGAGGAAAAAAACAAGACAACAAAAGCTTTAAAAATGCTATCACAAATACTCCGTATCTTGTAGTGGGAAACTGCTGGCTTGGCTACTGCTTGCCAGTACGAGGAAATATAAAAGCATATATTAGTAATCCAAAGCACACAGTAATTCTAATCTTTTCAATGTCTCTCCCTCATAGGACACCAAAGGGCTAAAGATCAACTGTGAAATCTCGGCAAATCTTAATAACACTCACTCTTGTTTTGCTAGTGAGGATCCCTGGCGGCAGATCCTTGCAGATCTTTGTGTTGCTTTACGAACAGCCCGGCCTCAAGTGGCATGGCTAATAATAAAGAGAACGAAGAAATAATCTACCATTTTGCTCCCCATCAATCTGCTGACTCTTTCCATTCTAAATTACATAAGCTTCAATTACATCCACAAATGCAGGCAGCAGACAAATTCCAAACCCTAATCATCATTCTTTTTATCCTGAACCATCCAACACAATGACTGGTTTCGATCTACAAAACAGAAAGAACGGACCTGACATTAAAGAATTCCTCATAACAAGGTACAAATACACCAGCCATCTACATCTTGGCTTTGAAATTTACATGGCACCTAATTCATTATTTGCAAGTATTTAGACAAGGTACAAATACAAATAATTTGCCATCTGTTTTGCCAAACTATCAACAATACCGGTTAACTCCATGTATGCACAGATTGTAGGGCACATATCTGAAGTTTCTTATTTCTATTCTATCCTTCAAAGGTTCACCCATCAACCTTCAACTTCAACTTCATATACATTAGCACCTAACACACCCATATGAAATATGATTTTTCTTCGATTCTGAAACAAATTCAAACGCCCGATGCCTCCATTAAAAGGTTCCTATTATTTCAGATTATTTTGTAGGAGGAATGTTATGCATATCTCACCGCAAACCAAGTATAGACCTAACAATTGATACTGAAGCACATGTCATAAGCCATTCAGTATACAAGTGACCATAACCTAGTATTATCCTTCTCTCTCTCTTAAAAAAACTGGTAATGTTCTACGGCTGCCAAAAGGGACAAACCTCCTTTTGCAAATGGCGTCGAATTAGAATCGCCGTGAACCATTTAAGATGACATAATTATGTACCTATCAAAAGAGGATCCCTGGGAGAAGATCTACACGCACTGTAAGAAAATTTGGCCTCTATGGCTGAAGTTCCGGATCAATGGTCTGGAAGGCTATGAGCATAGTAAAAAATCCAAAAGTAATAGTACCCGGGGACAGTCAAGTTGGCAATTTGCAATCCAGATCACAAAAATTAATAGCATAGTAGAGCAAAAGGCAAAGTAGTCGAAGGAAAAAACTTTGAATTCAAGAAATCTAGTCCAGAACGAATCCGCGTCTTTTTGCTATCACACCAGAGTGACCAGACACCAGGATCTAGCAACCGATCTTGGTAAAATATGGGAATGAAGTATATAAAATGGGATTAATGGAGGACAGATGGCACCTGACACCTTGGGTCGGGTGCGCTGACGTGGCGGCCTCTCATTGGTTGCTAGATGAATTGCTTTTTGGGCTGCCAATGAGAAGCCGCCACGTCAGCGCACCTGACCAATCATCTTTTTGACATTATTCTCATATAAAATTTAGCCTATGAAGTAGTTTCTGGCAAACTTTACATGTTTCCACTAGGTTCTATTCTGTAAGATTACAATCATGAGAACCAGCTTGCTTGTTTTATGACCTAATTTGGTGCCTTGACTAATGATATATCTCTACATCTGCCTCCATGTTATGTTTATGTTTATAATAAACTCCTGGGGAGGAATATGCAGCAATAGCAGCCCTGAAGGTAGAATCGGTGACCATAAAATCATAAAACAAAACAAAACATGTTCATATGAGACTGTCAACATGTACTCAACACGTATTCACATACGATAGACCATGTAATTTATAGGACATTTTCACGTGAGACGCTGACAAAGCATCACCCCAATCAAAAATCGTTTTATAGAAGCATAATACAGGAATAAAACAAGGGGTTTCAGACATATACCCAACAAAACTCTCATATGTAGAGATGTACGCCCTCAAATTAGCTTAAGTCGTGTTAAATTACATCTTTATTAGTTAAAAAATTCCATAATTTGCTCATAAATATAATAATTTTTTTAAAAAAAAATGACCGAATTTCCCTCATCTCGTCCACAATTAAGTTCTTTAACAACAAGAATACCATAAACTTTAGAGAAAAGTTATTTAAAAAATCAACCAACCCAAATTTCTCTCTCTTCTCCTACTCCCCTTCTTTCTCCTCTCAAGGGAGAAACCCAATATTCCAACATCCCCTTCTTCTTATAAGCAAGAAAACTAAACGAAAAAGGAAAACCAACATTGATGGTCACTTGGAGTGTGGGTGGTGGTGGTGTAAGGCGCCGGCAGCATGGAATTGCAAGGCAATCTCGAAGAGGTTGATAACAGCCATGATTTAGGCCTAGAGTTTTTGAGATAGAATGAAAAAGGAGGTTGAAATGATTTTAGGGAGTTGGGACAAAAGGGCAAAACATGAATCATCTCTAAAATTAATGTGGAGGGTAAAATCACTCTACTTTATCTATTTGGAAGGTAAATTTCTAGATATGAATATTTGAGGATAATTTTTAAAAAATGAAAGATTTAGAGGGTGTGCACATAAAAAGTCATGTTAAAATACCCATCTTTCTAGTCTTTTTAATGTGTCTCTGTCATAGGACAGCAAAGAGATAAAGATCTAATTTGAATCTATGCAATCTTTACAATGATGCAAGTAATCAAAGGATCACGGTATTGTATTGTTGTTTAGTTGGTGAGGATCACTGATACCAGATCTCTGTATTGCTTTACGAAAGTTTGGTCTCAACTTGCATGGCTAATAATAAAGATAACATAAAGAAATGATTTAGCATTTTTTTCCTCTATAGATTACAAATTTATAACTAGTATACACTTGAACTGCATCCACAATTAAAGGCATCGAACAAATTCCAACCCCTAATCATCATCCCTTTAATATGAACCAACCAGCACAATGAAATAGTTTCAAATTACAGCTGAGACTATGCTCAAATTTAAAATCAAGCCAGAAACTAACCTTGTTTATTCGGATTTGCTTAACACATGGTACAAATACAACCATCTTCATCTTTGGCTGGTAATTTACTTAGCAACTACTCGTTACTTATGAGTATGTAGACAAGCCAAACTCAATTGATCTCGTGAATACATATAATTTGTTGTCTGTTTTGGCAAACTATCACCATTACCCATTATCATCATATGTGCACAGATTGTAAAGTACAAATCTGCTATATCTCTTTTCACAGTCAGCTACATACTTTTATCATCTCCCTCAAGGGTTTCAAAGCTAACCTGTCAACCTTTGACTTCATATCAATATACATTCGAATCTAATGCATCCAAATGAAATAAGATTTCTCTTCAATTCTGGAACAAATCAAATGCCTGTAATACATTAATAACATCCGCATGATCTCATGCCTGCTTCTTTACAAGGATTGTCCCATTTCAGATAAATACATAAAATTTCTATCATCGCATGCCTTAGATTCTTTTAGGTTTCGTTGGAGAAGGAATATTACGTATATCTCAGTACAAATCAAGTATAGAACAAACAACTGCTACATCATTCCAAGTCACAGGCCATCCAATTACCTAGTAATACTTTACGGCAGCCAAAAAGTACATATCTTTGTTTGCAAAACAGCATCGAATTAGAATCTCCAATAATTATTTATGACATAATTAACTCGATAATTTTGCAGGCCTTTTGCCTGTCAAATGAGGATCCCTGGGAGAAGATCAATATGCACTATAACAAAATTTGGCATCTTCCAGCTGTAGTTCTAGACATAGCATAAGAGTTTATGAGTCCACCAATCAATTCATATGTACTCGTACTAAATGAACTAATAATAGATTGCAGTGTTAGTGTTGGCTAGATTTGCAGTCAAGTTGGCAATTTGCGAGTACTAATGAACTAATAATAGATTGCAGTGTTAGTGTTGGCTAGATTTGCAGTCAAGTTGGCAATTTGCAATCCAACAAAAGGAACAAAAGTTAAGGATAAAAAACTTCAAAATCAAGAACCCTGATTTAGAACAAATTCACCATCTTTCCCCCATCACATCGAACACTAGGATCTAGCTACACAGCTGGCAAACTAATGGGAATGAAATATAACAAAATTAGCAAATAAAGTTGTATCGTGCAAACCTTTGCATGTTTCCATTAGGTATAAACGTTTAGTGTTCAATACTGTAAGAATACAATCATGAAAACCAGCTTGCCTCTTTTATGACCTAATTTGGTGCATTGACTAACAGTACATATCTACTTCTGCCTCCATGTTTATTGCAATGCCCTCTGCAGGTCCGGCTGGTTGCCAGTGAAAACAGAATAGGCAAAATAGAAATATACCATATAACTTAGCTCTAAATCTTTGTGCAATGCTCAAAGGAAACGACGTAGAAACCTAGACCCCTGAACCTACCTAGGAAACCTATTCACCCCGAGAGATGTAGTATTGTGTTAGACAATAAATTATATCTATATCCAAGTTATCAGTTTAAGCACACAACAAAAATAGTAACAATAATGCAAGGCAGTAACTACTGAACATGAACAACCGTTATAATCAAGTGACAGACAAGTAAAGTAAACCACTAAACAAGTGCAACATATTATGGACAGTTAAAGAAAAAGTAAAATAATAGTATGACAATACTAGAGAACATGCATGCATGACAGGAATATTATTTAATAAACAAAAAACAACAGTGACGATATATAGCATTGCATAACCTTAAATAAGAAGACAACTACCTAAAAACAAACAAAATATTTTAATATTAACATGATCATCCAAGCAAGGCAAAACAAAATTGTAACAGTAGACCAAACAATAGATAGTCTATCTTACAAGTACTACCTGTATACTAGACTGTGATGTCATATACTAGTGTTGTGACTCATATTGGACAGCACGACATTAACGTGAAGACACTTTGTACCGCAGGGAGCTACCCTGGACCTAGTCCAAATAATAAAGAAGGGACTTCGGATCCATTGAATAAGAAATATGAAATGCAAATCCTCCCAGATACAGGCTGAAAGCATGGCTCCAATTGCTCCGACACACTCTCTAATATGAGTTACCCCAAAACCCGTGAGTCAAGTGTAGTATCAAAATACTGTGACCGGTGTATTGTTTTCATGTAATGTTTTTGTGTTATGACTACTATTGTGTCTGATATTGTAATGGTTTTCAGGCAGCATGAGGGGATTCTAAAGGTGGCTCCCATGGGTTCAAGAGATGACCCCGATGTATCGTGGCACTGTCCCATGTAGCACTTAGCTCCCAACATGATCGTTCACAACTTTTAGAGCATGCAATCAACGTATAATATTCAATGATCAGACACAATGTCCAGACTTGTTCAATATTCAATGAGCAATATCAATAACATATATAACATTAAGAGCATATATTTCAATGTACAATATTTCATACTTGTTGACATGCAATGGCTATGTAATAGTTTCATGTTCATTGCATAATCGGCTACCATCAAGTTATGTACATGTGTTATGTGCTATGCAATCTACGTAACAAAGTTATCCAATAACAAGAATTATATAGAGGTGCTATTAAGGCACGAACATGTGGCTATACAGTTACGGTGTCAAGTATATGGTTGTTCAGATTCTATTTCGGTATCAAATGCCATGCCAGGTTATCATCAGGTTATCAGTAAGTGTCTATGTTCTAATCACCCTAGATCACGTAGTAAGAGATTTTATGCAAAAGTTCAGTGTCAAAGCATAAAGCGGTTATATCGGTATTATGTTGCACAACACTTAACTCTGAAAAATTGATTTAAAACTGATATTAAACTATTTTACAAACAGAAAATGAAGATATAAAGCCTATGGAATCAGATTCACAATACTTTGCACCCTAAAGAATTGCAGTCTACATGCCTAGAGGGTTGTGTAGACCAAACGAATACATACATAAAATAACCCAATGTAAGCCCACAATAATTATATAACAAAGTTCGGCCAATTAATATAAGAAAACCCAAAAGACCCCAACAGTAAGCCCATGAGTCACGGCCAGAAGCAAGCCCAAAAAGAAGCCCAACAGTACACAGATAGAATAGCACAAACAGCCAGCCCAACACACTGACAGAACAGCCCAGCAACAAACAGTCAGCCCAGCACAAGGACAGTCGGGTCGGTAAGCTCATGGTCAGAACACAAGTCGACAAGAACACAGAACAGGTCGACAAGAGCACAAAACAGATCGACAAGCTCAAGGACACCATAGAACAGGCTGCAAAAGCCCAGCAACACCCAGTCACGGTCACGACCAAGCCCAGGAAGCCGCAATCAGCCCCCAAGGTCGAGAACAACCAGAAGAACACCAAGCACCCAATAGCAAGAAGATCAAGCACGCAAACAGTAAGAACAAGAACAGCAAGCACCTAGACAGCAAGCATGCAAACAGCAAGAACGTCAAGCACAGCGGAACCACAGCTACCAACAAGACCCAAACAAACCACGACAGAGCAACACCCACCCAAAAACAGCCCACGACAAGGTCCATCCACCAAGGAGAAAAACATCCAAACCTACGACAAGCCCTCCTACTCTGACGGCTAACCACAACCCAAAATAAACTAACCAAATAGAAAAGTAAATACGAAACACCGAATAACGGCAAGGATCTCTGTAACCCTTGGGTTGGGTGCCACAGAGCAGTCATCGAATAAAGAACCCCTTGAGACGTGTGAATCATCATCCCCACGTACAAATCAAGCAAACCGACAATTTCTAAGCTTAAACAGTTTTTAAAAAATTATACAAAACTAAAACATAAACCGAATTTCTTGAATAAATAAATAATCTACCGATCATCAATCAAAGGCCAGGAATCCCAATAGAGTGAAGGATATCTTCGAAAAACCCAAAATTGAATCAATCAAAATTAAAAGAAATTTGGAGGAATAAGAGGAAGATTTTTGTATGCTAAAACCTTAGAATTTAACATGCTTAAATAAAGGAGTGGAGAGGAAATCGTGTGCGAGGAGTCCTGATTGTAGAGGAATTCTAATCGAAGTGGATCTTTTGAAGTCGGCTAGGGTTTCGTTCAAAATCAATATGGAAGAGGGCGGCTTCGTTTCTAGGAGAGAGGGGTTGGCTCTGTTTGCCGATCGCGAGAGAGAGAGAGTAGGTCGGCATTTATTTTGCAAATGACTTGGGCTTGAGGGGATTAGAAGTTGATGTGCTTGGGTTTTGTTTCAAGTGAGTGAAAGAGAAGAAATAAATAAGCGGGCCGGTCTATGGGCTTTAGGTAAATGAAAGGGAAAAGTAAAGGAAGGAAATGAAAAGAGAAGGAAGAAAATTACAGAGAAAAAAATCGAGAAAAATATAGAAAAATTCACCAATAATCATATCAAAATTTTCAGGTCATTACATTTATCATAAACTCTTGGGAAGTATCTCGGGCAGAAGTGGCATCCCTGAAGAAAGACTCAGCGCCGTCATAAAATATGTCAAAATGTATTCACACATGTAGACCAAATAAGCTATAGATCATTCGTGTGAGACACTAACAAAGCTAGCTCTTATATTCCAATCAAAAATCATTTTATGGAAGCATAATACATGAATAAAACAAGGGGGTTTTAGACATATACCCTATAAATTTCTCATATTTCTAAATGTATTCCTCAATTTAGCCTAAGTTAGCTAGAGTGATGTTATAAAAAAAGGATATTCCCTAAGTAACTAGGAAATAGAAAATGTTATATATGACTGAATTTTCTTCATAGTATGTCTCTCCCTCAAATTAAGTTCTCTAAAAAAGAATACCAAATTTCAGGGTAAGTGATACGGAACAGGTAGCAGAAGGAAAGCCATAGGGTTCTAATGGTGATGGCATTTGAGAATAAAATTAGGAAAATATGGTGTTAGTGAAACTTACAAATAATTATTAGACTCACTCCCAAGAGCCTCATACACCCCTCACGAGCACCTTACATGCAATTAGATTTCTACGAAATCTAGGATTCATCACAAACCATATAGTATTTCTCTCAAGAACTCAAATTCATTTCATTCATCGACTAATCAATAATTTTAAGTACAAGTCTACAATCCAAAACTACGTACGCAACACGTCCAATTAAATTTAAAAACAATAAAGAAGGCTCTAGAAGCCTATTAAGTTTAGGTCCACAACACATGCATCTTACTTAAAATATATTTAGTAGCCTAAATGATTAAAATTAAATCATTTAATTGAATCGTCGGTATAGACTGGATCTTCTTCCGATTCAAAATAAATACAGTCTTAGTTGCACCTTCGTCCCGCGTCAAATCTCTCATTATTAGAGAAAACTCAACTCAAGTTTTGAAAAAAAACGTAAAATCACAAAGCTTTAAGTGATCACCTTAGGGAACATGCTGCAAAAGGAAGCATAAAATAGCAAAAATGGAATGCAAAACCTGCTGATTGGTAATTGAGGATCAAAAATCACATGCTCAATGTGCTCTGATGCACCATCACCAGTTTGCTTGAACTCACGCTCAGATGTAAGCTCAGGCTTAATATAAGTGTCAAACTCGGTCTCAGACTTGGGCTCAAGCAAGATATCAGAATCAAGATCTAATTATGGTTATGCAAGCCCTTCGGCTAGCTATGGCTTTGTAGAGTCTGACACCACTTCTGATTTTGATTCTAATTCTCTATATATTAGCTTTTCTTTGTCTATCAAAGCCTGTAGAATAGCTTGTATTTTATCATGCAAAGTTGGCATTGGCAGTCTATGCTTGATGATTGGCCTGGATGTTGGATTAGTGGTGGCTTATGATGATGCCATTGTTACGAAGTACTCGTATACATTTTCGAGAGTGAACATCATTCTGCTTCAACTTGAGGTCTAATTCGTGCATAGGAAACAAATCATCCAATCCTTCCATCTATCCTTCAAAGCCACTTGGATGATTACTCTATCTTTGTAACAAAGCCCCAAAAATTATATATGTTGTCAAACTCACTACGATTGTAATGATATGCAAACTGTTTCTTATCACAAGAAGACCTATCACATGGGTAATTGTAGACTGAACAATAACATTTTATAGAAAATTCTGCACCAAAATATCTCAGACTTTAAAAATGATTCGGTTTGATTTGAATTGGGCTCTGAATGGCTTGAACATCAAACTGAAATGGCTTCAAAAACCTGCAAAATAGGTTCAAATCTGGGTATAGTCCTATTCTACCAGCGGATTGGGTCAGATCAGCTAAAAATTAAGTTGGATTCGGCTTAGTGTAACTAAATCGGGTCAAATACATGTCGGGTTAGAACTCAAGTTTGAATTGGGATCGAATCCTTTTCAAACTACTCGGATTCAGGTCCAAATATATTAAGTAGTGAGGCTACAGATGTTGACGATGAATACAATTAATACCATGATAAAGAGACAGTGTTGAAGACAAATAAAGAAGATGACGATGAAGTGACGGTCGTCGAAGGGGTAGCAGTTGATGATGAAAATTGTTGTATCTGGCAACGAAGCTATTAGATATGGGTTTGGATGACGATGGCGATGCCTGCAGGTGTCGCTGACAGTGTTAATGGTCGCAACTCTTGCAAGAGGCAGCAATGACACAGATGCATTCGATGAAAGGGGAAGTCAAAAGGGCGAAGAGGGTGAAGTGTTATAATGGTGATGAAGAGATGATGTGATGATGGCTGGATCTCAAAGTTGTGGACACAGCAAAGGCTATGTTTATCAGGGTTGTTGACAACGACAAGGGCATCGGGCTTCAACAAGCTCGATTGGAGACGGATGCCGCAGCAATCTTGATGGTGAATGTATCATTAAAGCAGGAGCTGACAAAGGCTTTGATAAGATGGTGACGAGGGCTTCGATGCGTGGCTAGATCGAGATGGGATGCACAATGGGTTTTGCGATTTTATAGGGTTTGTTTTTATTTTTCACTCAAAATCCTAGACCAAAAGGGAAGTGGAGGCAGGCAACTAAGTTAAAGATATTCGGACCTTTTCATTTTATTTATTTATTAAATCTAAATCCAAGGATAGATAGTGGCAAATATGGTTTCGAGTTAAGGGGAAGAAGGAAGATGAAGAAAGGGGAACAAGGAAGATGAATAGGGCCTCTAGCAAATTTTTTGGGTTTTATTGTGTAAGAAATCACAAAAATTATAGAAAATTGAAAAAAAAAAGAAAATAAAAAATTTAGGGACAGAGATGGATCCATGTTTGATCATGTACCAATTTAACGTGGAACGAGAAATGAAAAAAAAAGATATATGGTTCTAATAATGATAAGATTTGTGGATGAAATTAGGGATCTAAGAATTTGAAAAAAAAAACTAACGAAACTAAGGATTAAGTTGATAAAGGTTAAATAAGCATACAGATAATTTTGAACCTCATGCCTAGAAGCCTCACACCCTAATCCATGAGAATTTCACATGTAATGAGAATTTAAAAAATCTAGGGTTCCTCACAAATTATATAGGGTCTCTCAAGAACTCAATACATTTCATTCATCAAATGACTAAAAATTCATGTCCAACAAATGCAACTAAAGAAACAACAGAAAAGAAAGTAATAAAGAAGTCTCTAGAAGCCTATCAAGTTTATGTGCACAACACATACATCATATTTAAAATATATTAAGGAGCCTAAAATGAATAAAATTAAGCCTTTTTAATTAAATTTTTGACATAGACTCGAACTTCTTCCATTTCCAAATAAATGTAGACTTGATTGCACCTTTGTTCTGCATAAGGATTTTAGAAGTCAATCAGCCCTTATTTTTCTTCTCCTCATTCTCTTTCCCTTCTCCTTTTAAGGAACAAAACCAAGCATTCCAATATCACCTTCTTCTAAGAAAGAAAACTAAATTTTAAAAAAATAATGACCGCTTGGAAGAGCATGGGTGGTAGCTACGGCGGTGCAAGTGCAACGGCGAAGACGATGAATTGATAGGTCTCCAAGAGGTTGTTAAGGCTTATAAGAGAAAACATATAAGAGATATTAGAGGGAGACTATGGATTTTGGGTTAGATGCAGGCAAGAAGCATCCTTTAAAACTAATGGAAAGGGTAAAAACACCAGTTAAGCCAATTTGTAAGGTAAATGTGAATATTTAAGTGGTAAATTCTTGCCTATGAAAGATGTTGATGGATATATCTATAAAACTCATAAAACACTCCACTTTACAATAGACAAAATTATCATCTCTTTTCTCTGTAACACAATATATATGATATACATTTATAAAAACAGATATCCTAACAGGTATATATACACCAGGAGATTTGCCAAAGCATAATTACATGTAATTTTGTTATATATAAACATAATAATAAGACATCACAATTAATACCTTACGTACCTCATGGGGACATGACCGCGTTAATTAGAGCAGGACACTGTACATACATACAAAATATATTGATAGTGCTAAAATCTCATGAGCCTTCAGGAGCAGAATTTTCTGCCTGATCAATTTCTTCTTGGTTGACACTTTCTGCAAGGTCAACATCTAAGGACAGAGATCCACCTTGCCTAAGTAACAATTCTCTCATCTCCTTGTATCTTTTTAGTTCTTCCAAGGCATCAGCAGCCGTCCTTGGCTTGAAAAGCCCTGAAGCTGTAATCACTGAGCCTGAAGCAGCATCGAGCTTTTCAGCTCTAACTTCATTGTCTTTGGTATGCTGAACTCCTTGGTTCCAGACTTCTTCCTTGACAGCTTGTGGAGATGTTACTGAATGCATGATATCTTGCCGCAATGGCGCAGCAGTCTTGAGCATTCTTACAAGAGCACCAACCACAGCATCTGGGGACCTGACCGGCATAAGTTCTCCAGATACCACATTCTCGACTGCAGCAGCAGGTTGAGCTCTGTAGAAAAGTAATAAACATCAATCATGGACTTGAATGCGGTGTTTAAGGGTGTTAGTGAAAGATGAAAATGCATAGACAGCAACTTTTCAATTCATATTCTACATTATTTAACTAAAACCCACAAGATGAGCTAAGTCTCAATAAGATGCACATGGAGTTGATTATATCCTAACTTATGGCCGCAAGCAAATCCCCCCCCCCCCCCCCCCCCCCCCCCCCCAAAAAAAAAAAAAACAAACAAACAAACAAACAAAACCGGGGCAGCTTAAGGCACGGGATTTCCACACGACCGCGTCGATGCCAACATTCTGAGAGCCTTTGAAGGCAAGTTCTCACCCAGATCGACGCGACCGCGTCGAGGAAGGTCGTGTGGAAATCCACGCGACCGCGTCGATGCCAACATTTTGAGAGCCTTTGAAGGCAAGTTCTCACCCAGATCGACGCGATGGCGTCGATTCCTCGACACGATCGCGTCGGGTCGGGTTTTTGATACAACCTAGGGCTTTTGTGGAGAAAAGATGGGATTTTTAGTGGAAGAACAAATAAAATTTTATATAATTTCAGATCTGAAATAACAAGATAAATACCCCAATTCGAGAAGAGGTGATCTCTTAACTTTCAATTGGAGATGAAAGTCTAAATCTCCAAAAGGTGATCGTTGACAAGGTGGCCAATGGGATTCACAAATTAATCAAAGCACAATCCCCATTAGGGATGGCCCTAGCATATAAAAACAATAAAGTACATATTTGCATAAAACCCCCCCAAAGTTTAGATTTGCATAAAAGCCCCCCAAAAGTTCAGAATTTATAGATTCACCCTCGAAGTTGCCGAACTTACCGCCGTGCGCCTCCTCTTATATGTGATGATCGTATCATTACTCCCCCCAAAAAAGCCAACTTGTCCTCGAGGTGGAAGTCTGAAAATTCTGTCTAATCATCTCGTAAGACTCCAATGTAGCGTCATAATCGAGTTAGTCTCCACCATCTGATAAGCACATCATGGGCCCCTGATGCGCTCTAGCGAGCCCCCTTAACCTCATGTGGCTCGAGCAATACCTCCATGTCGTCGATCAGGGTTGGCGGAAGGGTATGTGAGAGTGTGTGGTCTCTTATAGCGCGTTGTAGCTGAGACAAGTAGAACACTGGATGGATGGTGGATGTACTAGGTAGATTTAGGCGAAACTCCACCTTACCAAGCTTGCCACAACCTCAAATGGGCCATAAGAACGTAATACCAGCTTTTCATGGCCGCAACTTCAGATACATCCTGTCCCCAACCTCGAATTGCACATCCCTCCTGTGTGTGTCTGCCTTGGCCTTCATAATTTGTTGCACTCGTATTGTCGCTTCAACTCCTCAAGTATTTTATCCCTCTCCTCCAAATACTCCTCAACATGAGACATTGAGGTCGTACCACAGCTGTAGTGGATCAAGTGTGGGGGATCCTACCCGTAGAGGATGCGAAAAGGGGTGCACTACGCTATCAAGTGATATGAGATGTTGTACCAGTATTCAACCCAGGCCAACCACTTCGCCCACTGCTTCGGTGACTCTGAAGCAAAACAGCGCAAGTATGTCTCCGCACTCATATTAACCACCTCCGTCTGACCATCTGCCTATGGGTGATAAGTCGTGCTTCTCTTCAGTATAGTCACATGCACCTTGAATAGCTCCTTCCAGAAACTGCTTATAAAGACTTTGTCGCAGCCTGACACAATGGAAGCAGTGAATCCATGCAGGCGTACGACCTCGCTCATGAAAGTTATGGCTACAGTCACTAACGTATATAATGACATAATGAGATGAAATGTGCATAATTGCTGAGGCGGTTCATCGCAACAAATATGACAGTGAAGCCCTCCGTGGTATCCCCTCGATGAAGTCCATGCTGATATCCTCCCAAACCCGCTTTGACCAGTCTAGTGGCTGAAGTAGTCCTGCGTGAGCCATCGCTAAATATTTGGGACGCTGACAGACGTCACACTTTGCTACCAACCGAGCGATGTTCCTCTTCATCCTAGGCCAGTACAGTTCCTTGGCCATCATCCTGTAGGTCTGATGTGCCCCCGAATGTCTGCCGACTGAGCTGCCATAGAACTCCTGAAAGATCGTCGGTATGTGGACAGAAGCCTGCGATAGCACCAATCGTCCCTGGTAAAACAGCCTCCCCTCACTTAGTGTGTTCCCCGGGTAGTCCGTAGATCCCTGTTGTAGAGCCTCCCGTATCAGTGTCAGCCCCTCATCAGTCTCTATCTCTCACCAATACTGACACGAAAATTGTTGCCACCTCTGCCACCTCCTCCCTACGAGACAAGTCATCTAATGCCTTGTTCTCTAAGTCTGCTCTGTACTGAATCTCGAACGTATAGTGCACCAGCTTGAAAAGCCACTTCTGATGCTCCTCTGTGACCATATGCTGCTCTAAAAGATATTTCAAATTCTGTCAGTCGGTCCGCAATATAAACCGCCTCCCGAGTAAATAGGGCCGCCAATTCTGTATAGAAGCACTATCGCCATCAGCTCTCTCTCATAAACTGACTTCAGTCGTGCTCGTACTGACAGAACCTGACTAAAATTGGCAACTGGGTGCTGATTCTGCATAAGTACCGCCCCCAAATCATACCTAGACGCGTCCGTCTACACCATAAACGGCCTGCTGAAATCTAGTAAGGCTAGCATGGGCACACCGTCATCGCTTGCTTCAGGGCCTCAAAGGCCCTGGTCGCCTCCTCCCCAGTGGAAATTGTCCTTCTTCAGCTGCTCTGTCAAAGGGCATGCAATCGTGCTTTACCCCTGGAAAAACTTTCGATAATACCATGTCAGGCCCAAGAATCCCCGCAGGCCTCGCAACGTCGTGGGACAGGGCCAGTCCAACATAGCAGCAATCTTCGACCTATCTACCTCCTCCTCCTCTGATACCACATGGCCTAAGTACTCCACCTGAGGCTGTCCAAAGAGACTTCTTTCTGTTGACGAACAACTGATGCTCCTGCAACACCACCAGCAAATGTCATACATGCTCCTCCAAAGTGCGGCTATATATCAGTATATCATCAAAAACTACCAGCACAAACCTCTGCAAGTAAGGGCGAAATACCTTTATCATCAAGGCTTGGAACGTCGCTGGGCCATTCGTCAATCCAAAGGGCATGACAATGAACTCGTAGTGCCCCTCATGCGTCCTAAACATCGTCTGTGAAACATCCGCTGCCCTTATTCGAATCTGGTGGTACCCAGACTTCAGATTTATCTTCGAGAACAATGTTGCCCCATGCAGCTCATCAAGCAGCTCATCAATCACCGGGATAGAAAATTTGTCAAGTATCGTCTCCTTATTCAAGGCTCGGTAGTCTACACAGAAGCGTCAGCTGCCATCCTTCTTCACGAGCAAAACCGGGCTAGAAAATGGCCTCACACTCGGCTGGATCACCCCCGCCTGCAACATCTCTCTTACCATACTCTCAATCTCATCCTTCTACACATGTGGATACCGGTAGTGCCGCACGCTGATAGGAGACACCCCCCTCTCTCAAAACAATCGCACGTTCATGGTTCCGTGGTGTTGGAAGACCATGCGGAGTCTAGAAAACCCCCTCATACTGGCTCAACGGCTGCTCAACTCAACTGGCAACCCCTGGAACTCCACCAAAAAGCCTCCTCATGTTGACTGGAGAGCTCTAACCATGGTCTTATAAGAAACCACGGAGCGACATAGACGGGGATCTCCCTGCAGCACTATTTTCTGTCCTCCCTCCTGATACTCCAGCCTAAGAAGCTTCTAGTTGGCCTTCGTATCTTCCAGGATCTGCAACCACTTCAAACCGAGGATGATATACGTGCTCCCCAGCTCCAGAGGAATGAATTCGGCGATAATCTGAACCCCCTGAATATTAAGAAGCAAGCCTCGACATACTTCGCTGCTCTGCGCCACCTGTCCCGTCCCCAACACCACGCCAAAATGGCATGTGTCACTGAGCTTCAGTCCATGCCTCTCCACTAGCCTGCGGGAAATGAAATTGTGGGTAGCCACACTATCCACCAACACCATCACCTCCAAATGTGCCCCCATCAATTTCATGGTGGGATTCACAAGTGATACGGTGTGAATCCCACCACAGAAGTGAGGGACGCCTCCGCCACGTCCAAGTGCAGATGCTCCTGATACTCCTCACCAGCCTCGAGCTCTATCGCGTCCTCTCCCTCCTCATTCACTATCAATATCTGCAAGGTACGATCGCCATATCGGTATCCTAGAGAGAACTTTTCGTCGCACTTAAAAAATATCCTCTTGACACGCTTCTCCCTTATCTCAGCCTCTGTCATCCGTCTTGCATGCCTCATGGTCGTGCCTAAACACCCTTCTACTTACTAGCTGCTAACGCAGGTCCCTCAGTGAGCGCCTTCTGCCCCATGCTGGCACCTGCCCTCGAAAAGGACCTCCTCACGCTACATGGGCTCTCCTTTCCTCTGCCAATGTGTCCTCAACCATCCGTGCTAAGCGCATCCTGTCTAGCAAATCTATGGGCTTTTAGATCCTCGGCTATGATCAGATGACAGGCTTCAGCCCCTTCCTAAAGCACCACTCCAAAGATTCTCCGAACACTCCGCAAACTTGGCCCGATAATATCGCAAACTTCTTGATGTACTCCCTAACTGTACCCTCCTGTCGCAAAGCATACAACTTCTCATATGCATCACCTGTCTGCACACCTCCCCAAAGTGGTCCAATAGGCATGTTTTGAGATTCCCCAAGATCTGAAAGGCCGCCGCTGATGTGTCCACTGGCACCACGACAGTGCCTCTCCCTCCAAGCTACTCTCAGCCACTCTGCCTCTTGAGCCATCGACACATCGAAGTATCACTCAACCCTATATATCCATCCGTCTGGGTCTTATGCCTCAAAAATAGGTAGCTTCAGCTTCCTTACCCTGCTCTCCACGGTGACCCCTCCAGGTGCACCTCTCCCTATTGATAGGCATGGTGTCGTGGCGAATGGGGGACGAGGTACATCATATACATAGTCCCCAACGAGGTATCCATCTCCTCCATTCCAAGCAGCTTCTTCCCAATCAGACCCTCCTCTATCAACGAAGTCCCATCGGTCATCCTCGTGGTATCTGCCATAGTCACCAAACTCCGCATCTCGTCCTGGGGTCCTCCTGCATCAAAATCAGTGCCAAAATCATCACGGGGACCCTCAATCTCCTCGCCGAAACATCCACGCTACACATAACTCCTCCAAGGGGCCGCCAGTTGCTTAAATTGGGCCTGGTGGCTGTTGCATGGGGCCCTGGTGGGCCGTCGGGGCCCCAAATGGCCCTGGCAGTTCGCTGGAGGCGCTGCGGGTCCTGGCGGGCTCGCCAGGGCTCGACGAGGCCCTGGCGGGCTGCCAAGGCCTCGCGCGGCCCCTGGCAAACCGCCAGGGGGTTGTGACTGGCCTGGCGAGGCCGCCAGGGTCAACCAACCCTCTTGTTGATGTCGTCGCCTCTTTCACTTTCCCGGACGTCGTACATCCTTTGTTACGCCTCCTCGTCTTCATTGAAGTCATGTTTGATTCAAGGTAAATATTGCATATTTAACCTCTCATTTAGCACCATTTTGTGCATAGTTGATGTGTAAGTAGGCCTCTAATACAAGCATATTGAGATTATTAATAATAATTAGAGGAAACCCTTGATATATGCACAAAACACTATTTTATTGAGTATTTCTGTATTCTCATATTTTTCATGAGTAGATCTCATCTTTACGATTCCAACGGCTATTTTCCATATATTTTTCTGAGATCTGTGCTAATTTTTATGAATTTTTGAATGCAGAGTACCATGTAAATGGAGAAATACGGCCAAAAATACGAAAATACGGCCGCCAGTCATACGCGATACCGCTCAGCGGGGCAGGACACGTGGCGCAATCCTATGCGCCCCCTTCATCCGACGCGTGAGATTCAAAGCGACGTGGCCCATTGTGTGCCGTTGATGTCTCATCTAACGGTCAAGATTGATGTTGGTGTGATGCGATGCGGGCGGATCCGAGGGACACGTGGTGAGTGGATGTTACATCACGCTTTGATCCAACGGTGAATATTTGAGCCACTCGCGGGTGCGGGTTTGAACTCAGATTTGGATGCGGATCCGATCCGCCACCGACCTACCCAAACCCTATATAAACAGTGCTATGAGGCATATTCCAGGGGTATTATGAGCCGTATTTCTAGGGTTTCTTGTCATATTTTGAGCTTTCCAAGGCGTATCTGTGCGTAAATTTGGGGGCTTTGGAGCAGATGCAGAGGGATATTGTTGAAGAAGATCTAAGGCTTGTTCGACGAGTTTTGCTGATAGAAATATATACTTGTACCTTGTATTTTGCATATTAGACACGTATTTTGGGCTTTTGACGAAGTATTTGCTAATGAATATAGATTTTCTTCTCTTCATGCATGGCTAATCTTTATATGTGTCGGTTTTAATGTAGTTAGTGCTATGTAATCTTTGATTTTGATGTCTTTACACCCTATTTCGCATGTTATATCACGTATTTTGCTAGTTTCTACACGTATTATTCAAGTATTATCGTTGTTGCTGTAATTAGATTGAATATGATCTTTGCGGACTTAATTGTGGTGTGATCCTGCGGACATTGTCGTGACCTTTGCAGGCACCTGAGTTTAAATTCCCCATGAAGCTAATACTTTACGTAAGTATTTATGGCACTTTTTGATGATCGTTTATCATTGTACTTTCTGATGATCTCATAACCTTGCGGGTTGAAACGTTAAGTTATAGAAAAGACATTAATAATAATTGACTGCAAAACTCCCAACAAAATCACAACCGACATATGCTCCTCTTATTGGTTTCTTAGTATCGACTTCCCCATACTGGTTTTAGGACTACTTTCACCTTTATTTTAAACCATCATCACGATTTTCTCACCTTCGAAAGGTGGTAGCTTTTCGTCTTTTTATTACTCTTTGTAGACTAATATTTTGAAATTGCAGGGCAACTGTCCCATGGATACGATTCCCTCTCCTTGGTGAGAAGCCTTGTAACCCTTGGTGAGAAGCCAACGAACCCTAAATTATTTAGTTCTTCGACAAATCTTTCCCAAATCCTCCGCCAAATCCCTAAAATCAATCCAGCACTACACCAAGGGCATTTGGAAGATGTGCTAAACTTAAAACCTATGACGTTAAGTCTAGTGTTGGTATTATATCAATTATATGTTTTTATATATGACTCCTGCGGATTATTGAATCCATTGACTAGAGGATTGAAGGCCATCAAGCAACTATTGCCAACACGAGAGGGAATGGATGCTTCTTGACAATCGCTGGATATAGTAAAGACCGAAACAAGAAGGATTAATTATTAACTAGTCATAACCCGTGCCCGAGGGCACGGTTCATTTAAGATTTCCACTGCAAATCTTTGTTCACCGAAAAAAATTTCACAGCTAAAATTTAACAGAACAATAAATTAGCATAAAAATATTTAGTGGCATGAGCACCTTCGACGCAGACGTCTTCGGCGCGGAACAACAAATTCGGTGCAGGTGCATTCGACACGTAACAACAAATTCGACGTCAAACAACAAATTTGGTTCACGCGCTTTCGGCACAGAATAAATTATCATAAAAAATTTAGCTGGCGCCTTCGGCCCGGGCGCGGAACAACAAATCTCGGGGTATTTTTACGCTAATTTGTTGTTCTGCTAAATTATTTTGCGCGGAACAACAAAGCCCATGCTTCTCCATAATCTTTCCCAATGCACTTTTAATTTCAAAATTTATGTTTCTAAGGCAATTTTCCCTCCAAATTTAATCTCCACAATCTTTCCTAAGGCACTTCTAATTTCAAAGTTTAGGTTCCCAAGGCACTTCTCACTTTCCCAAGATACTTTTAATTTCAATGTTTTGGTTCACATGACACTTTTTCCATCAAAATTTAAGTTTTTCCACCAAATTTTTTACAAAATACAATCTCAACCATTGATTTACTAAGATCAAATCTCAGCCATTCTTTATCTTGTCCTAGTCAGCCCTGGAATTCAAAAAACACTGTCAAATGTATAATAGATTAGAAGATTGAAGACTAAAGCCTTGTGAGATATGTTCAATGAATCAGGTAAAATTGGACATTGTGTCTATAAATCGGTAATAGTTAGTAGTTTAGGCTATTGATTCAGTTTGCTACTTAGTTGATGAGGATTCTTCGTCACCTTCTGACTATTTGATGTGTAGACTTCAAATTTAACCAACTGGATTGAAGAAACTGTAATATTTGTTATCTGTCTTTTTCGTTACGTGTGATTGTGTTATGTGTATTCAATTTTAGAACCCATTCAGAATTTTAATTAACAATATATTTAATCTTTGGGCATAACGTTTTATGTCATTTAAGCATATAGCATTAAGTATAGAAAGTAATGATAATTTATGTACGAATGTTTAGTTGGGTATTTAAGAAATAATGGCAATGATTTGCTTAGTATTAAAAATTCAATATAAGATATATTTCAGTACAAGAATTATAAATTTATATCAATTGATCATATATTAGATATTTGATAAATTAAAATGAATTGAGAGGTATAAGTGTGTGTGTTTTTAAATTTAGCTTATTGAAAAATTATATGGGGTTGTAATGTTGACATAAACGGTTAATGGATTTTGGCATTCGATTGTTTATCATATTATGGGCGTGATGAATACGGTAAATATGTCATCGCACATGCCATAATACGAATATATAAATATAGAGCACATGAGAAACCCAAGCATTACCCTTATTCAGTGGTAACCCACATCGCTATATGAACCCAGTCCAAAAGCCCAAGCTCAACAAATGGAATTACACTATGCAATCAACCGTGACCGAACACAAATCACATGGCCACTCAATCGAATATGAGCAACAACTCCAACAATCGCCATCTTGATTCACCATCTTGATTCGTATCTGATGAGCACAACATGAAGATACTCTAATGCTCTCGCATCCTGTTGTACAAACAAATTCATACATACATGATGCTCTAACTCCTCAAAACATCACATACAATTATCACAGTCTTCAACCAAATACACATGATAACTTCTTCTTGTAAAAAATTTGTATCCATTTTTCATGATATTATGCATAGATTGGATATATCATGGTCAATTCCTTGTAATATTCTTCCAGATGATTCTTTTACAATAGACACTGATAAGTAAGATTTTGAATAAGTGCTTATGGAATCTTCAATCTAAAGAAATGATTTATTAAAATAATGCATCCCCTGTTTCATTGATGAAGGCACAACTGAGATCAAGAAAACCTACGAGTTCCTCTATTCAATCCTTTCCTTGTTGCCAAATATGTTGTTCATATCCATCTTCTTTTTGTTTCCTAAGCCTCTAATGAGTTAAGACAATTAGAGAAGATCAACTCTTATTTATATAATCATACATGGTTGAGTTGTGAAAACTTCTGGATAAATATCATACATGATTGAGTTGAATTTTTTCTAATTAAAGAATATCTTTTTGGCTGATTTAAATTAAATCAGATATTTTCTTGAAGAAATACAGATTTTACTTCTGATGAAAATATGCTATTAGGCAGTGGTCCTACTTATGTAGTCATAGTGATATATTCTAAAAATATTTGCATGCCGATCTCATAAATATTATACCAAATCGCATGAATCAAATAAGAAATACAAGGCATCTAAGTCATACAAATAAAGATAATTCGTTGATAAGAAAATGAACTTGAATTTAATCTTATCGTCATAACTCTAATATCACTTGTTAGGGAATGATGGTACCTAATTACCCAAGCTTATAATATGAACATCAACACAAGTCGCAAGCACATGAAGAAACCATGTGTTGTTCGGCCACCGAACTTTGGCGTACCTCTAGGGATCAAACTTAAGAATTTGCGATGATAGAAGATTTACAATATTACGTAAGTTTAACATACACTCCTTAATTTCCCATCTCATCATCTCACCTCTCATGTTTATCTCTTGCTCCAAGTACAAGAGATCCAAAAGCTAAGCCTAACTCTCATCTCAACATAAGATAGTTACATAGCACATGAGAAACATTGGCACTGTCCTTTTTAGTGATAGCACACATCACTAATTAAACTAGGCCTAAAAGCCCAAGCCCAACAAATGAACTTTCACGGCCCAACCAACCGCAACCAAACATCGTCTCATGGATGCTGAACCGTATGCAAGACACAACCTCAATATATGTTTCATTGACCAAGAAAATTTGGCCTTACCTTAACAATAGAGTTGACGATAGCATACGTATTTTTACAATATTTAATGCACCTTTTTTAAGTAAATGGTTGCGCCCTACAAAAACCATGCAATGAAGAGGCTAAGATCGACAATGATGCAATTACTAATTCCGCTTAAAACCATCGTTTTCATCTCCTTGCAAAACAACTTTTTTGTTGTGAAATAAAAAATCCCTACAACATGAGGTCCTTATGCTAGGAAGATAGTGGCAAAATGAACCTGACACGAACCGAACCCGAACCCGGCCTCTTGTGCCGGGTATGGGTATGGACCAATCTGGGTCGGATAGGATTCGAGTCGACCCGACCGACCCGGATAAAATCTAGATCGTGTAGGATTCGGGTCGACCCCACCGATCCGGATAAAATCTGGGTCGGGTACGTGTTTGACCCGTCAATCCAGATTGACTCGAATTCCACCCGCTTATATTTATTATATATACAATATCATGCATATCTTCTGCAATAGCAGTTCCGGGATTATTGATTAGCACTCCTCTTTATTTATGAGGAGGTTTGCGGTTCAAATCCCAGCTCATGCAAGTTAATACTTTTTACATTTTCAATTTCAAATGATATGCTTTAAAAGGACTATATAATAAAACGCTATACAAAACAGCTAGAAATTCCTTAGCTAAGTTGGTTGCGCATTCAACATGTATGAGCGAGGTAGCGAGTTCGAAGCTTATTGTTCGCAATTTGTTTCGAATTAATTTTTAGTCATTTCAATTTGAACTCGACCCGCAAGGAAAACTGGGCCGGGTACGGGTGACCCGGTTAACACCCGGGTGGGGTATGACTTTTCGAACCTTGACCCGGATATAATCCAAGTCGGTTTCGGGTTTATCCTTATCCGGGTCGGGTTTTTGCCACCCCTAGGAAGATTTCATGCTAATGCCTTAAAGGAATTCATAAGGAGCTATGACTACATTTGTATAGGTCTGTATTAGCTGGGGAAAAGGTGGGATTTTTCTTGATATAAACTGAATATAAAAGAGATACAAGATAGAATTGAGTTACTTCTGTTTATTATTCAGTTTATTAGCTATGATTTTTATTCAGTTTATTCAGTATATAAAAGAGAAAAGGTGGGATTTTTATTCAGTTTATTAGCTATAACTACTTTTATATTCAGTTTTCATCTCTTTTATGTGCTGGCTATTTCTATGATACCAAGGGATTCTGCATTAGCTGCCGCCTATCTGCTGCTGCCTATGGGCTCTCTGACTACTACTGCTATTAGATTTAGATCGTATATGTTGATTAACATCTCCTAAGCGGTGTAACTCATAAAATGTTTTTATTTTTGTATGATAAGCCAAGCATTATTGACATCCATACTTTAATTCGAAATCGGTGCTAGAATTTAAAATGTGTCAACTATAAAGAATATCTAGATCTAATGTATCGTCGGCACATATGCTTAATTAATGTCTTGAATGGTGAATCAAGAATTGTAACATGTGTAATTATTCTGCTATAAATAAAACTGAAAAGAGAGAATGCTAATCAAGCTCTTCTCATTCTTTCCTCTTCTTTATTATTTTCTATTCTAACAACAATAAAGTAATATCTGTCCACTGCTTGTTTAGACTATGAAGACCTTTCCCCTGGGAAATTGATTTCTGCCCGCCATTGCCTCTCACATCGTACCATTACACCAACTAGAACAGAACTATACCATGTACAAATTGAATGTCTATATTTGAATGTAAAGATATCATGTATCTTGATAAAACAAGGTGAATCAGGTGGTATAAAAATTCATCTATAAGTTCCAAGCTTTCAGAGTGCAAGAATAAAACCATTAGACAATGCTACAAGACCAATCATCTTTAAAGACTCAATGGATAATGCTCCGGGGAGTAGTAAAGATAAATAATACTAACTTTCCCTAGCCTCACTCTCCAAGTAATGAACAAATTTTTCGAAAGATGCATAAAGAAGCTAAAAGCCAAATATGATGTTGAGCACTTGACCACATTTTTACACTTCTATTTTTGTGTGTTAACCATTTAAATCAAGTGGGGAGAGGAATAGAATCCTAAAATAACCCTGAGAGATGTATGCTAACAAGACCAAATTAATGAAGCCAGGATGGCAAGACACAACCATTGACCTGTAAAATCTGGCTTGTTTTGAAGTCAATGAGTTTGTCAACATTACACTCGGATCTTATACTAAGTTCAATTAATTGAGTGAATGGCATGGAAAATGGAACTGAATACATTAGAACATACCTGCACGAGTCCCTTAAATCTTCATCATCCACAGCAAATGGGCAGGCAAACTCAGAGTCATCAAACTCATCCAGCAAAGAAAATCTACTAGAGCTCCTTGATGGAATCCGTGGAGAAGAGCAAGATGACAACTTCCGTCCGGATAAGTTTCCAGCCTCATCTTTTGCAGAATATAATATCTGAACGAAAAGCCACAAATTAAAAAGGCCAGAGTCGATCTGAGAAATGCAACACTACTTTAATATAATTTTGCTTTTAACACACTTCTTTATACATCAGAATGTACTATAAAATACTACCTTATGCAGGGTCATGCCAGTGTGAAGTTCACTCGAGCCTTTCTTCAGCTGTAATTTACTCTCAGGAGAAGACTGAGACACACATGCAGCAGTCAATTGAGCTCTAAGAAGATCTGCCTGCGAAGAACATCCAGCCCTCACACCCCTTGGAGAAGGAGATGGAGGTAAGCCTTGACCAGCTAGTCCACTATTTGGCCCAAGACTAGGCAAGGGAATGCTGACTGGGGCACTCTCTGACCGCAGAAGAGAATTACGCAATTGTGCCGGCAGATGGGAAGGTGGAGAAGGGGAAGAGGATGGCGAAAATGGAGGTGAAGGCCAATATTCATCGAAGCTCGTATTCTTTTTATGTGCCAAAGGAGATAGGTTGTGTGTTTCTAAACATGTGGATGGAGAATGATCAGGTGGATGACTCCGAGGAGGGAGCCGGGGACTTGAGGTATAATTCACAGCACGAGAATCAGAGTATGTAGGTGATGGAGACAGAGATACTGAGGGTGCACCATGGTCATTGCTCCAACTATGCCTTCGAGAAAATGAAATATAAGCAGGCAGTGACCCTGCAGAGGGAAGAGATTGAAGCCTCTTAAGAGGATCTGTTGTCGGACTCCCAACATAATCCGGTATAAACTGTGCTGACATGGGCGTAGAAGGGTCCAAGTTCACATCTTCCAATGCTGGGAGGTAAGAAACCGACAAGGAAAGCCTACCACAAGGCGTATCCACATGCGCAAAACTAAATTGACTCATCTCTGCATCCTCAGCTCGAGTGAACGGCACGCCAAAAGATGATATCTTGTGGGAGAGGCTAAAAGCACAGATTTGGCCAGAGGAATTGAGGTCTCGAAAAACCTTATATGCTGGCAAAAGCCTCACAGTAGTATACAAAGACCGAAGCAATACAATTGTTCTCTTGTACGTTTTTTTATACATAGAAGGAATTTCTGACGCGTGAGAACTACCGCCGCCGCTGCTACCACTTCTCTTAGCACATGAATTCGGCTCCCGTGGAATGTTGTTGCTTTTCCGACTCTCATATTGAACCACCCATCTCTCTACAATCTTTTCACTGTTGTTACCTGACAAAAACTCGTCATGACCGGAGCTCCAAGAGTTTGGGGGTTGATCTTTTAATCTCCTCCTAACCAAAATCACATCGACAACCAATGGTTCAAGATTGCTCTGCCGCCACAAGTCAAAATTTTCAAGTGCGGCTGGGCAATCCCTTAAGGCCAAGTTAAACCACTTATCCCTTGGCCGGACGCTCGATGACGAAGATGAAGACAATGGGGATGAGGTGAAGAGCTCCGCAGAGTAGTTCCGGGAAGAAACATAAGGGGACCTGGATTCAAGTATAATATGGAGGCTCTTCGCAAAGAATTCGGTGATTACTTGCTCAATGATAGCAGGTTCAGCATAGGAATTCGAAGGGGACGATGCCATATGCTATCAAACTTAACAAAGCGTGAAAAGGGGAACTTTGGTGCTCTTCAGCAAATGACGAGTGTTTAGACAGCAAGTGACGCTAGTTGCTTCCTATTGCTCCAATACTTTACAGAGAAAAACTATCAGAATATATACAACCCCGCTTAGATTGAACTTCACGTCGTCGTCTACTATAATTCTAGGGTTTTAGTACACAGTACAACACAACACACTTCGATCAATGCCGATGAGTGAAACAGTAATTGGAAGAGTCCTAGCGCATAAAATTTGATCTTCATACAGAAAAAAAAAGTAAAATAATTCGCAAAATAACACAAATTAGAAGCTATGATGCAAGAACTAGAGTAGATCGAATGGAGTTGAATAAACAGCAAAAATGGAAATAGATTGGGAGAGAGGGAAGTGCTACCTTTTATGGAAATTTTCACTGAGATTTTGAAATCTCGAAGCCGGTGAATTCGAATGGGGTTTTTAAAAAAAAACAAACCCCAGCTTTAAAGGGCAAATTTTCCTTTTCATTCTTTTTAAAAAAGCAAAATTGGGAAACCCTAGGTCGACTGCTTCGACCGTGCATAGGGGAGAGCTCCAATATTACGGATATGACATGGAGCTCTTTTCCTACGAAACGTATACGGATAAGCCCAACGCAAGGAGTGGTCCAATTAGACTCGTTGGTTATTTATATGGTCAAGTTGCAAAACTTACCGTAAGCTTTAGAGAGCAGTAACCGCATAAGGTGGGCTGGGCTTAATAGAATGTAGTGGGTCCAGACCCTGTCTACGAGCTTATTAACGTGCATGCCTATTCCCTAGAGTCTAATATAATTTAAAAATAATGCAAAAAGTAAAATAAATAAATAATAAAATACATCATCTCACTATGCCAAAATCAGGTATATTTTTCGATAAAAATTACAAGAAAAAATAAAAAAATATGGCATTAGCTCATATTACAAAATTAATCTTACAAGTACTAGAGCACATCCCACTGTAGGAGCACTCAAAATCGATGCAATTAGTGCTTGGCAAATCGCTAGAGTCTAAATCATGACAGGGTTAAGACTCTTTTTTTAATAGTTTTTTTGAAACTTACCAATTATTATTTTTTGAGAGTTTATGTTGAAGAACCAACTCTCTCATTAGCCCAAGGCCCAATCAAGTGGGCTTAGAGCCTTTATATCAAAGAGGACCCCGGGCTGGGATCCAGCGAAGGCTCGGGCTGCCTGGCATTGCTTGTAAAGTTTTTAATTGCATAAACCTCATCCTTTTTTAAATAGTCTGAAAGCTTGAATTCTACTTTTTTATATGTTCACTATCCTGAGTAAATCTGATATCATATTAAATTCTTTTACACTACGCCAAAACTTCAGAGTTGTGATAGTTGTGATAGTTTTAATGAAAATGTTTTTATAATCTAATCAGAAGGCATATGAAAGCAATTCAATGGTTCAAACTTCAAAGAAATCCCACGAGACAAATTGCAAAAACGTACCCTCAATAACGGGAGTACTTTCTGTTACAACAATGGGCCGACCCCCAAAGTGAGCAGTGACAACTCATCCAAATAATGAAGCCCACAAGGAATGCGACGTTGTGGCCCAAAAAGCCCAAGAAGTCCCCGTCGAAGGCCAAAGCAAAACCACGTTTGCCCGTTGAGCTCCTAAATATCAAGGGATTGGTTAATGATGTGCCGATAAGCAATGGCAAAATAAATGGTCAGCCGTAATGCCCTTTTTCAGCGACAACCATACTGCCATAAGAGAGATTCAGAGAACCCGTTATTTGCTATTGGCACTAAGCGGGAACGTTTACTTATAAATAGTCACAACAATGGCAAGACAAATGGATAGCTCCAGAGATACTAAACACTAAAATACTTTGAAAACTCAAACGAATTCTTCCACTTTATATTACTTCCTCCCCGGCTCTACGCGCCAGTGATTGAACGACCTTCCACTGACCTGGACTTAGCCGCCACGAGTTCCAGTTAAGCCCGCCTCCCAAAGCATTTTATTCAAACACATCAAAACTTCAAACGTATGATAATTATTGAACGGTATATTTATACATGCGTACACGTGGGATTAATGAACATGATTGACGATATGCATATGGTTTATAATTAGGATCGCATAACTTCTTATCTTATCTTGGCTAACATAAGCAGCACGGTAGTCCTATCACTGTCGTGTGAGAAACCTAAAACATTTTTTAAATTTTTTTAAAAGCTAACGTAAACTTAGAAACTTTGCCATAAATTTATAATATGGTAGTTAGTAGGAAACAGACGTAATTAGTTTGAATAGCTTGCACCAAGTTGAAAGCGACGGAAGCACCGGAATTTAAAATAGGGTAATTTTTAGATTTAGGATAATTTTTAGAAATAATATCAATTTTCGACCCCAAAAAAATTTATTCTCAAAAATCGACCAAGTTTCGACACGTCAACGGCGAGGCGCGTGACCGCGCGGGCTATGGTGGATAATACCGCACTTGCCAAGTGTAGCATTTTTGGCCGCACTTGGCAAGTGTGGCATTTTTGGCCGCACTTGCCAAGTGCGGCCAAAATGCTGAGGCCTATACTTGTCAAAATATGCCAACTAAATCACTAAGGCAGCGGAAAAGCTTTTTTTGGCCGCACTTGCCAAGTGCGGCCAGGTTTTGGCCGCACTTGGCAAGTACGGCCAAAAATGCCGCACTTGGCAAGTGCGGTATTGTCCAATCTGCGGCTCCTCGCCGCTGACGTGGCGAAACTTGGTCGATTTTTGAGAATAAATTTTTTTTGGTCGAAAATTGATATTATTTCTAAAAATTACCCTAAATCTAAAAATTACCCTTTAAAAAAAGGAATCAAGTTTTGTCCTTGGTTTATTGGTTCCTCGTTAATCAACTAAAATTTCAGCTTAGGGTTATATTAGACTGTACATTACGCGGTGCGAGGGGAATCGTTTGTTCCACTTGTCGGATGAGGAGTGTGATCAGAAAGCTGCTCCATATATACTCTAAGCGATTTTAAATTGAGACGAGGAACAATTAGGCAACAATGACTGTTAAAAATGCTTCGAATTTTTTTTTCTTTCTCTCCTGTTTTAATTCTCGGGTAACAATTCAATTAACTGTATGTGTGAACTTTATGAAAGCAAGACCATAAGAGAATTAAAAGTTGTATAATCCTATCAAGGTGGCGCATTTATGGCAGGCGGTTGAGATCGAGATAATCCTGTTGACAGCTGACGAAGCTGTTACAAGGGAGAGTGGGGGCCACCTGACGTGGTGTAGCCATCCACCGATCCTATAAAACCTATCGAATGCCATCTTCATCAGGTATCTCGAATTCAAATCTGAAAACCTATTTCAAACCCCTAGCATCTCTATATTCCTCCACACCCCGTAGCGACGGCTATCGTCAGCCAACACTCCCTTCTTCATCCACTTGATACTGACTCAAGTATTGGAGATAAAACGGAGGGCCACCACCTCTTCGTTTCTTTCGACGAGTTCTCTATCCGTTTCAAGCGACGACGAAGGAGTCTCTCCCACTCGGACCGACGAAACCATCCTATTCGGGCTCCCTGTTACGTGGATAATAGTCCGTTACGACCGGATTTCGGTCATGCGAGATCATAGGCATCAATAGAAAAAAAAAGAAATGTTGTTTTCCTTTGAAAAGTTAAGCACCAAACTTTCTACATTCTTTTAAAGGAACGAAGAAAAAGAGTAAAAATGAGAAGAAAAGGAGAACAAACGTTTGAAAAGAATCTTTTCGAGGAATTTAAAAACAAAAGACTTGAGAGTTTCTCGTCTGGTTCTTTGTTTTTTGTCTTCTATGCTAAGCGAGCGGGGTTTATTTTTGTTTTCCGTTGGATAAATTGTAGAGAATCTTTGATACACCGTTGTCTTCACACAAAAAAACTTTCCGACACTACAAAAATTAGGACAGAACCTTCTAGATTGTAAAGTAGTCTACCTATTTTATATAGAGCCTAACTCTTTACACCACTGGTTCGGTGTATTGAGTTGACAAATCACCTAATAATGAGAGAATTAAGGAACCGGGGGTACGATTTAACAGATTTTTTGCAATTATATTTCCAAAATCGGAAAGATGTCTCATCCATGCACCTATTTTCCGGTGTATTTAGCAACTCGCTTTATATATGGCAACGAAGCGGGGTTCACGAGCTTTGCACGTGACCCCTGCTATCCAATATGGTTTTTTTTTTCCGGTCCCTTCGTCTTCGTCTTCACCCGATTAAAAGAAAGTAAAGTTCACAGTAGTGGTTCAGAGTGTATCATTGGATTAAGCTTTTTGAAGTTTATATTAGACCAATAATTAGTAACTGTGTTTCTATTCATTAATTTAAACATTTTGGAATAAAGTTTCAAATGTTAGTTTGTCTGTGGTTTCACCAATATCACTGATTGTGACCCTCCCAACCCCAGCATTTTGTAACACTTGCATCATTAAATTCGTTAATGTCATTTTTCATCCAAACACAAACTTCTTCAACCGGTAAGCTGAAGCAACAAATGACGTTTATGTCATTTTGTTAAAAAAAAATTGCTTCTTGGCCTCTTGCTTTAAAATATACACCTCTCCTTCTCATACACATCTTCCATTTATTTTGGATTCCTCAGGATTGCGCTAATTGGTTGGCTGTACAATTTGACAAAACCTGTTCCTTGCTTTTGGAAACCATTGCTTGTGGCTATTGACATCTCTTTGCAAAAAAACTCTGGCCACGTCTTTCTGATTGCGTCCATTATGACCAGAAGCAAATGCCGTGGTGTCCCCCGTTGCTACACGTGGAAGGAACATCAGCTCCCTTTATTGTCGAGATTTTTATAGAACTTAAAAGCCATTGTCGTCAACAGTTATATTCTCAAGCCTATACCCATTGAGCGGGTCCGGGTCCTTGGCGGGGATCCGACAAGAACTAGCTGGATCCATTGGAGCTGGCCCGGGTCCAAACGGGTCGCGATGGGCATGGTACCCGTAATCTCTCTGTCTGCGCCACCGAGTTGGAATGTGATCACGATCATCACATTCATGCATGGTTCCTTGAGCAACAAAACAAAGCATATGGGTCCGTACTATTTTTGCTCCCTGAACCGTGGGTCCCAATTGGTTGACACCGAGCCTGTCCCGATCCACTCATCCAGTTTCATGGGCCCTCGCTCATTCATTATCATTGAAGCCCATGTTTCAATGTTTGGGCCATACTATGACACGATTAACAGGGGACCAACCCAATCCTCACCGTACGTCTTTCATCACTGCCGTCCATTTTCTTTATCACGACTCTCTCTGCATCCGCCTAAAGTCTTTCGGTGTACGTAGTTGTTTGCGGAGATGCACACACGTCCAGCGTTCGAAGACTGAGCGTGAATCTTGCACTTATCCTACCAAATGTTCTGAAATTGCATTCAAGCTGACATAACCATAATATACGCACATCTATTATACAAATCATTTTTTCTGTGGTTGCTCACCGAAGCAAAAGGATGAGTAGAAAGATAGCTATGATTTAATTTTTGAGAAATCAATGGTTACGATGAGAGTTTATAAAAAATTTGATTAACGACTCTTAAAATTTTGGAGGAAAACATTAAAACATTAATTTTTTTTTTTGGGGGGGAGTTAAAGATGTAAATATTTTTGGGGTTGAGAAGATGTCGGATGTGTTTAAATTTTTTGAGAAAATATTTTGAATGACATATCACATATGGTAACGGACTATGACTAGTACATATACAATACATGCATGCATATATAGAAGAAATATGAGCAGCCGTTAGCTAAGGATGAAATCACGTAATGGGTCTTATTAAAAAAATCACTCACTATTATTTTATTCGGACGATGGGAACAGTTCACTTTGATCTTCATATATATTAAACATCGAAACACCAAATATCTATTGAAAAGAAGAGGTTTTGCTTATCCACATAGTTACAAAAAAGTTCTATTACTGCAAAACTGTTAAATTTTGGAGAAGTGTATGAACAACAAGACCATTTAAGTTTATTAGATATTTAATGTTTTGGGATTTTAGGATATGAAGATCAATATGAATGATTCGGATCGTTAAAAGATAATAATATATGACGAACTTTTCAGTCCTAGCTCACCATGACCCGGAGTTTCTCTCTCACGGGTCTTACATCTCAGCCGGCGAAGGGTCCTCTCATCAAAGATGTCCTCGACGGCCAACCTTACTAGAAGGTGGAACCCATCCGCCAACAATAAGTCTGTAACGGCCTGTATTTTTCAAACACTTCAAATACGTAATTAGCGTATTTTTATCTTCTTTATAATGGTTGGTTAGGAGTTGTATATCAAAACTGATTTCAAAAATTCTTTTAAAAATATTTTAGAGCACTAGACTTATCATATTGTATTTCAGCAATTTCAGATTTCCGCAAATACCCAAAACATTCCTGTTAAAATTCATCTTCCAAAATTACCGTTTTGATTCGACGAATTTATTTTCTATTCAAACGTATTCAGGACGTTTTCAAACTTCTACAGTAACATCCTATTATCATTTAGGGCTTCCCACATTAATTTCATAATTTTCGGATATCATTTCAACATAGAACCCGCCGTCCCCGCCGCCGCACGGCAACGCCCGACAGTCACCCGACGAGCTCCCACCGCCACAGGACCCCGGCCCCCGCCTGCGCCCCGATTGCCGTCCTCCGCCGCCTCCGGCTAGCCACCGCCGCACGGATCCCCGACAGCACGCCCCGCTACCGCCGGCCTCCTCCTCCGCCCTCGCTCCGTCTTCGCCGCCGCCGAGCCCACCCCGCTGCCACCCCCGCCGTCGCCCGTCTCCGCCTCCCTCGACCAAAGACCGACGCCCCGGTCGCCGCTCGTCGCCGGCGTCCCCTCGACCCACCGCCGTCGATCCCCTCCGCCGCCTTGCCGCCACCCGCCGGCAAGCACGAGGCCCCTCTCCCCCGTTGCTCCGCTGACGGCGAAGAGGGTAAGCGCCGGCTGCGTGTTTGCCTCGATGGCAAACTTGTAAATACGGAGTGAAATTCGTATTTTCGTATTATTAATTAATTAATAATAGGGTTTAAGGGTTATAAATCCATAACTAATTATACAGGGGCCAGAAAAATATGAGGCTAGCTCTGGAAAATCCGAAACGATATTTCGGACCCAATGGCGCTAGTCTCACTGCGAGCAGACGCCTACTTTTCCCAGAATCGTTTTTTGAACCTAAAAGATAAATACGTATAAATCTTTCTAAAAATCGTAACTCGCTGTTTTCACTCACAATAATACGTGAGAAAATTATATGTGAAAGTAAACTTCGAGACGGTCATTTTGACTGTTCATTCGAGTAATTCCGACTAGGATTGCTCCCGGAACAATTTACGGAAGATACGCGCCACTTAAATAATTTGGGTTTTAAAGCTAGTTTTGAGTTTCTAAAAATTATAAAAAAATACTATAGACTTCAGAAAAATATTACCTCTTGCAGTAAAACTATTTTTATCATATATAGTCTATATAAAAATTTAGGACCTTTTTCATCACCGTTTTAACCAGTTTTAAAATCAGACACTCAACTTAAATAAATAAGAAAATAGGGTATTCTCTAACTAGTTATCTCTTGTGTTTACAGGTAGCAAGTGTCGTGCATCGACACTAGATCCAGTCCTGGATCACTACCACCACCTCGAAGATGGTAAGTCACAGTAAATTCTATCCTTAGAAATATAGATAGTGTACTCGTATGAACATAGGACTTAACACCTAGTCTCGGAACAGTTATTGACCTGAACAGATTATTGGCATGCTTGACAGAAATATTGTAACTGGAAATGTGAGAATGGTAAATGACTCGTAAAATTGCAAAGAACGGTAACATGCACAGACACTGGGTTTTGGGGTAACTTATAATTGCGGAAGTGCGGGAGCGACTAGTCCAGACTTTGTTGTCACCGTGCGGGTTCTAGCAACCCATAACAGTGCCGGTGACAACCATCACAGATCACAGATCACAGTTTATTGCACAGTACTCAGAGAATTGGTTCGCCCGGGTAGCACCCGCGGCAAGAGTTGGCCTCTTGGTTGCTCACTGTACTTCCCGTTATAAGTCACAAACTAGGCTAGGCACAATTACTCTCCCTATTGCTATTGTCATTGCTATCGTCTTGGTTATTCTTGTACGTCACTAGTCGTACTCGCTCGGTCACCTTTACTTTACTTGTCACCCTTGCATGCTTGACTTGATGTACTTTACTTATCGCACTTGCATGCTTGTCTGTCCTTACTTTACTTACCGCGCTTGTTTACCATAGACTGCTCCATATTTGTGCACTCCTCTTTTTCTATCGCTAGAATTGTTGTGACTTACCTTCGGTTCCATTATGGCACCGGCAGACGAAGACTTGATCGAGGAGATTGCCCCAGAGTTCGTGGAGCCTACTTTGACCCAGAGGCGACAGAGTTTTAGTTACTTTCTGTTGGTGTGTGTGTTGTACCATGTACTTTCATTTTCCGTATTTCCTTTCAGTACTTCCTTCATGTATTTGTGAGAGAGAGTGCTGGTTGTTGTTGTACTTTAATTTGGACTGTAATAACGTCTGTACGCTGGTTTGAGTATTGTGATGCATCTCTGAGTTGTGGCTATGCTGACTTCACTAGTAAACTGCGGAACCTGCGAATAAACCAAATAAGTAACGGGCCCCCGAGAGCGGGTCGTTACAGTTTTGGCGGCCCACGCAGGTCCATGCAAAATACCTCGTGAACAGTATAGTGAAACCAGGATGTATCGTATACGATACTCGACTAAGTTGACATTTTCTATGAATGCAGGTTTGACACTCGAAAGATGGACGGGAACACTTCGAAGAGCCCCAATGGAGCTGACCTGTCTGGCCTTAATAAAAGTCATTAACAAAACCTAAATTTTGATAGGATTAATTAGTTATTAATAAAAATCTTTTGTATCGGTGGCACTCGTATGAATGATAATCTTCCTTCAATGGACCATGATACCGGTCAATGTGCTTGGCTAAAGTCTGTGGATCGACCTGGCTAGACTGGACATAAGTGATCCTAGCTTAGTCACTTCCCTGACCGTGTCCGCTGGACCGCAAGGACGTGAATCATGATTATGTGACGTCATCGATCTTCATCACTATCACCCTTCTTTTAGCTTGATGACCTTTCGGTTGACCTTCTTAGAATATTTCTATTTCTAGTTCGCTTGAACTCTGGCTACGGAGAGTAGCGCTCGAATTATCGACCATCAGAAGTTCGAGTTCCACAACGGAAGCGACCACCACCATCTGCTCAGCAACGTCAACCACTCCTCAGCAGGAAGTGAATCAATAGACTCGACGACATGTGCCCCAGAGACGCCAAGCTTATACCATGACAGTGGAAGAAGCCGAAGCTACGGACCAAGTAATCACAGGTACGAGATATCCCACTAAGCTATACACTCTATTATTTAGAAATAGTAAGCTTAGACTTGATTCTCATCACGGTAGGTACCGTCTTAATAGCCGGTAAACCTGCCCTCACACTGTTCGACTCAGGAGCTACACATTGCTTCTTGGCGAGTCGTTTCGTTCAAACACATGACATCACTGTTGAACCTCTGACTCCCGTTGGAAGGTCGAGACCGCTGGCGGTTCACTACCGGTAGCTAGCGGATGCCTACAATGATCTGTTGTGATTTGTAGACAAGATCTCTTTACCGACTTCTTGGGATGGACTGGTTGAGATTATTTCATGCCACCATTGACTGTCGTCAAAGGAGGGTAGAAATCGATATACCCAATCATCCGCAGTTCGTGTTCCTCAGCAAAAGCCGATCAGAAGGACCAGTGGAGTATCGATCCAGACCCGACGTGTATGCTGTTGCGTTGTTACATTCTTCATGAACTCGCATTTCTTTTCTAAACCCCCACTTCCGTCTTGTACCCAATTTTCCATGTGTTTGTATCCTTTTCCCACCTACCACCTCCTCCGCAACGACAGGCCTACACGATGATCCCAGAAGATGTCGAAGCCATCGACCAGGTGATTGGAGGTATGAATTATTGCTTTTGATATTATACTCATTCATTTGCAATCAGTATATCATCGTAGCTATTATGATAGCTATGGTGGTGTCAATAGTATGTATTCGTACATGACATCATCTCTTGTTTTCTTGATGCTGTGATGTCGCATTATATTTCATGTTATTTACAACCTGATTTACTAGATCATTATCTTTTCAATCATTTATTTGCTTGAGCTTCTTAATAACATCAATTATTTTCAAAAGAGATTTTTAAACAAAAGAGATTTTTAAATTCCGAGGACGGAATTATTTTAAGGAGGGTAGAATGTAACGGCCTGTATTTTTCAAACACTTCAAATACGTAATTAGCGTATTTTTATCTTCTTTATAATGGTTGGTTAGGAGTTGTATATCAAAACTGATTTCAAAAATTCTTTTAAAAATATTTTAGAGCACTAGACTTATCATATTGTATTTCAGCAATTTCAGATTTCCGCAAATGCCCAAAACATTCCTGTTAAAATTCATCTTCCAAAATTACCGTTTTGATTCGACGAATTTATTTTCTATTCAAACGTATTCAGAACGTTTTCAAACTTCTACAGTAACATCCTATTATCATTTAGGGCTTCCCACATTAATTTCATAATTTTCGGATATCATTTCAACATAGAACCCGCCGTCCCCGCCGCCGCACGGCAACGCCCGACAGTCACCCGACGAGCTCCCACCGCCACAGGACCCCGGCCCCCGCCTGCGCCCCGATTGCCGTCCTCCGTCGCCTCCGGCTAGCCACCACCGCACGGATCCCCGACAGCACGCCCCGCTACCGCTGGCCTCCTCCTCCGCCATCGCTCCGTCTTCGCCGCCGCCGAGCCCACCCCGCTGCCACCCCCGCCGTCGACCGTCTCCGCCTCCCTCGACCAAAGACCGCCGCCCCGGTCGCCGCTCGTCGCCGGCGTCCCCTCGACCCACCGCCGTCGATCCCCTCCGCCGCCTTGCCGCCACCCGCCGGCAAGCACGAGGCCCCTCTCCCCCATTGCTCCGCTGACGGCGAAGAGGGTAAGCGCCGGTTGCGTGTTTGCCTCGATGGCAAACTTGTAAATACGGAGTGAAATTCGTATTTTCGTATTATTAATTAATTAATAATAGGGTTTAAGGGTTATAAATCCATAACTAATTATACATGGGCCAGAAAAATATGAGGCTAGCTCTGGAAAATCCGAAACGATATTTCGGACCCAATGGCGCTAGTCTCACTGTGAGCAGACGCCTACTTTTCCCAGAATCGTTTTTTGAACCTAAAAGATAAATACGTATAAATCTTTCTAAAAATCGTAACTCGCTGTTTTCACTCACAATAATACGTGAGAAAATTATATGTGAAAGTAAACTTCGAGACGGTCATTTTGACTGTTCATTCGAGTAATTCCGACTAGGATTGCTCCCGGAACAATTTATGGAAGATACGCGCCACTTAAATAATTTGGGTTTTAAAGCTAGTTTTGAGTTTCTAAAAATTATAAAAAAATACTATAGACTTCAGAAAAATATTACCTCTTGCAGTAAAACTATTTTTATCATATATAGTCTATATAAAAATTTAGGACCTTTTTCATCACCGTTTTAACCAGTTTTAAAATCAGACACTCAACTTAAATAAATAAGAAAATAGGGTATTCTCTAACTAGTTATCTCTTGTGTTTACAGGTAGCAAGTGTCGTGCATCGACACTAGATCCAGTCCCGGATCACTACCACCACCTCGAAGATGGTAAGTCACAGTAAATTCTATCCTTAGAAATATAGATAGTGTACTCGTATGAACATAGGACTTAACACCTAGTCTCGGAACAGTTATTGACCTGAACAGATTATTGGCATGCTTGACAGAAATATTGTAACTGGAAATGTGAGAATGGTAAATGACTCGTAAAATTGCAAAGAACGGTAACATGCACAGACACTGGGTTTTGGGGTAACTTATAATTGCGGAAGTGCGGGAGCGACTAGTTCAGACTTTGTTGTCACCGTGCGGGTTCTAGCAACCCATAACAGTGCCGGTGACAACCATCACAGATCACAGATCACAGTTTATTGCACAGTACTCAGAGAATTGGTTCGCCCGGGTAGCACCCGCGGCAAGAGTTGGCCTCTTGGTTGCTCACTGTACTTCCCGTTATAAGTCACAAACTAGGCTAGGCACAATTACTCTCCCTATTGCTATTGTCATTGCTATCGTCTTGGTTATTCTTGTACGTCACTAGTCGTACTCGCTCGGTCACCTTTACTTTACTTGTCACCCTTGCATGCTTGACTTGATGTACTTTACTTATCGCACTTGCATGCTTGTCTGTCCTTACTTTACTTACCGCGCTTGTTTACTATAGACTGCTCCATATTTGTGCACTCCTCTTTTTCTATCGCTAGAATTGTTGTGACTTACCTTCGGTTCCATTTATGGCACCGGCAGACGAAGACTTGATCGAGGAGATTGCCCCAGAGTTCGTGGAGCCTACTTTGACCCAGAGGCGACAGAGTTTTAGTTACTTTCTGTTGGTGTGTGTGTTGTACCATGTACTTTCATTTTCCGTATTTCCTTTCAGTACTTCCTTCATGTATTTGTAAGAGAGAGTGCTGGTTGTTGTTGTACTTTAATTTGGACTGTAATAACGTCTGTACGCTGGTTTGAGTATTGTGATGCATCTCTGAGTTGTGGCTATGCTGACTTCACTGGTAAACTGCGGAACCTGCGAATAAACCAAATAAGTAACGGGCCACCGAGAGTGGGTCGTTACAAAGTCACCACAGTTCTCAACCACCACGTGATTCCCTATAGTGAAGCTGTCCACATCTTCATGACATTTCCATACAATTTACAATGCATGTGCTCGCTATGCTCGTAGCACATTGTTGTTTATTTGTATTCATTTTGATAACATATTCTGAAGTATATTAAGATTATTCTTACACATCCAAAGGAAAATCAGAAAACAAAATAGTTTTAAACATGTCCCCACAACTAACAGGGAGACATGTTATATAAGATTTTGGTGCAAATTCTGTATGGTTCGAAGTGTGAATGCTAAAAAAATTTAAAAACTTAAGAATGCAGAAGAAAATAAAAAATATGGCGGGTGCAAATTTAGCGTAAAGCAAGCATATAATTACTCAAACCTTACGTTTTCCGACTCGGGATCACTCGGCACGATACAAAGAACACATATGAAGGCTGGAGTTTCATAGCGTTTTATTTTTCAATTGTTTGATCGGACAACCAATCAAAACCCAAGAGAATCATAATTCATAAGTCCTTGCTCATTGTTTGATCGGACAACAAACTTTTTATTACTTTTCCTTTACCTTTCTTCTATTGCAACCAAAAATCTTGCCCAAAACATTATTTCGTGTTTCCTAGAATTTTATTTAAACATTTTTAACTTAAATGACTGTTATTTTTTAATAATCACATAAAATTTTAAATCACCGAACACATAATTTATCTGAAAAGTTGCGAAAACAAAAGTTAGCCAAGAAATGACATATCTTTCCTGGCCCAATCACCCTTAAACGGCGGGTAAGATGCTTTTCCCATTTTCCGAGCATTATTTAAAAGATCGGTCGCTTGACTCGTTGTCCTGATTAATCCCCTATTTACTAGCTAATTTAAACATCTTCCCCATTTTTCTCTCAAAAATATATTTCCCCATCTTTCTCGATGTTGATGCCGCCGCTCTAATAATCGACTTCTTCATTCCCTCTCATAGTACTTCCACCAACTCCCTTCTTCTCACGCTCTGCCCATGGACCCCACTCTCCCGCCATCCCCGGGCCCGATAAATCGTTTCGGGCCGATACCGCCACCGAACCCCCGGGGATCCGGTCACCGCCGGGCCCACTCCGAGACTCTCTTCCGCCTCCCCGACGACCTACTGTTTGACTCCGACCCCGACTTCAACATCTCCGACATCGAGTTCCCTTCCCTGTCAGATGACAACGTGTCGTCGGGCGCACCGGCCGCTGCCTGCAGCGACACCGCCAGATCGGACCAGCAGAGGGGGCCTACGACGGCGCCGGAGGGAGGGGCTGGGGCCCACCACGGGAGGAGCCTGTCGGTCGACGCGGCGTTCTTTGAAGGGATAGGGTTTCAGCAGGGCGCCGGTGGGGCCCGCCACAAGCGGAGCGGGTCGATGGACGGGTACACGTCGCCGTTCGAGGGGGACTCGTCGTCTGCTACGTCTGATTACGCGAAGAAGGCGATGGCGGCGGATAAGCTGGCCGAGCTGGCTCTACTCGATCCCAAGAGAGCCAAAAGGTGCGATGTTTTTCACCTTTTATGGTAGATTTTTGAGCTTGATTCGGGTTCTATGGAGTTTCATGTTAGGATTTTGATTTTTTCCCACCGATTTCTGTTTAGTGAGCTGTTGAACTTGTAAAGATCTGAAGTGTAAAGAGAATTGCTTCGTTTACTTTTTTCATCGATTTTTTTTTCAAATGAATTTGATTTGGGGTTTTGTTGAGTCTATTGATCATTTTGATAAATTTATTCTTTTTTCTGTGGTTTCGTGTATGATTGCCCCAAATTTTCGTAATATCAAAGATTTCTTCTTTCCGGTTTTCTTTTAAGAAAACGTTAAAGCCAAATTTAGCATGCTAATTATTCTGCAGTGTTAAGATAAGATATCTAAATATTGTCGCAGTCAACTGTTATATTGAGCTGAATGGTTGGATGTGTTGTTATTTTGTTTAAACCTTCTTGATTTAGTTAGCTTGTAAAATTATGTTAATTGTGTTCTTTTCTGTTTTTTGCTGTAGAATTCTTGCAAATAGGCAATCTGCAGCTCGGTCAAAGGAGAGGAAGGTTCGGTATACTGGTGAACTTGAAAGGAAGGTGCAGACTTTGCAGACAGAGGCCACCACTCTTTCAGCACAGCTTACTTTGTTGCAGGTAAGGACTGTTAATTCTCTTTGTCATTGTACATGATAGATATATTGCTTAAGCAAATTATTTTTATTGGTAAATGGAAGTCACTTGACTTAATATGACTTATTGAATATGTTTGCCTATTGCTATATCTTTATCTTCACTGAATCAAGTACCCTTAGCGGTAACTATACGTTCTTAGCTGATATGTTTTATATTGTAAAAATCCCATTTATCTTATCATTCTACTTACAATCGAATTATCTGTGCTATTCTCATGTTTGCTGTGGATTATGAATGTAAAACTTATTCAGAAAAGTAGGATTAATATTTTGGATTTAGCTTGATTTGTGCTATCTAGTTGTTAAATGTGGTCAATTCATGGTACATGGTTATGGTTCATGATCATTTATCTTTAATTATAATGCTAACTGTTTGATGTTTTGTATAAAATTTGATGGCTCTAAACAATTTGGGCCATTTATCTTTCTTTGCATCCTACGTGGTAGATTATTTTGCCATCATCTTTTAGCATTAAGGTCGGAACCTTTCTGTTGCATACTAATCTGATGCAGAATTTTGGAATTGGACGGCATTATGATGTACAAGTCTCCAAGCATGGGAAGCTTATTTATAAATGTTTATATAAGGCTTATTTATAAGCCACTTACAGTAATTTGGAATGTGAAATTCATAATTAGTTCTGATATGGTAGAGATCTTGTAAACTGAAGTTAAATATAAGGACAGCGAGAAGATTCTTGTTGTATGTTAACTTGGAATAAACAAAATAAGAGGCTATATTACATCTCTTCCTGTAAAAATTGATAAATGAACACAAACTATGTCATACGTTGGGAATGATCAAACGAAACTCGTAGAAACATTGTAACTGTTATAATGTGATTATTTTAAAAGCATGCCGGAGGTGCACCTGTCTATGTGACTGTGAATCAATGTTTTAAAAGATTCTTTTTGGTTCTGTTCATCTCTTTCCTTTATCGATGAGCATTATGACTTGAAGTTAGGTTTGCTTATGTAACAGTCAACAATATGGGTATGCTGATTTCTGTTTCATTCTTATATTATGCCTTAGGAGTGAATAAAATTCCCTTAGCAACTTTATGTTCTGAGTTCCTTATTCCATGTTCTTTGTCTAATCGAATATGGGGGAACTTCTCCTTGGTTCTCTGAGTTTAAATTGCAACAAATGATGTAGTTCCTTGCCTTTTTGCTAGATATTAAATGTTGGCAAGTGGCATCCTGTGTTACATGGACATGGACATGCTGGAACTAGCACAACACGACATGGCACACTGACACTTTAGGACATTCTAAATATCATTAACCTATATGTGTGTCTGTTGCATGTGCCCAACATGATACACCTCCATGGTTGATGTGACTCTGGTGTCACCTAGTAGGCAATTCTTTGTCGTTTCTGCCTAAGTATTTGTGTAGACTTTTGGTTGCATTTTACTTAGTCTCCACTTCTTACTGTTCGTAGCACTAATGGTTATAATCTCTATGTGGTTGCTTAAAAATGCCTACATTTTGTTACATGCTTTTCTTATTGTTTTTTTGCTTGGTGCTGATGATCAACTTGTGGGGATTCATTTGGTCTAATATTTACTGCTTGGCCAAGTGTAAACACTATGATATACCTTTCAAGCCCTACCAGTGGCGTAACCAGGATTTTCTTTCGTCCTGGGCGAAAATAAAGATGATACAAAGAATAATATTTAAAAATACTATTGAATTTTTACCACGTGCTTCATATCAAAAATAGATCACAATGTTGCAATTTCAGTAATAGTGAAAATTTATTACATATAACATGTTGTTAGTTAATATGTAACCACTTAAAACATAAGCATAGTTATTTGGGAAGTTGCTTTGAGAATTTTTTCCAAGAGAAATAACTATCATACTCATGATGCCAAAGTAAAATTGTAAAAATGATAATATTAACCAATGCTAATATTAAAAAATTTAAATGAAAAAGTCATTTCTAATAAATGTTCTAATATGATCAAAATATACGCAAAGACATGAAATCTCTATTAAAAATTGAAAAATGATATCGAAAAACATTAATTTTATATTAAAATAAATACCAAATTCAATGAAAACCCAGTTTTGATGCTTTAAAAATTAAATTACTAAATGTACACTGAAAACATAGCCAAACCGAAATCTTAGAGTAATTAGAGCTAAATACAGGATCGAAAAAAAATCAAGAAAGACGGGTCTTGAAAAATCAATGATTTAGCCAAAAAAATATACCCGATAAGGAAAAAACCTAACTGAATAATCATAGATTGAAGCATATGGTGTTAGTCATGGCGTCAATTGGCTGTAAAACTAGCAGGTGGAAACCCTAAAAATATTGTCAAATTCAAAACAAATTACAATATCAAACCTCGTACAAACTATCTGGGAAAATCTGAAAAAAAGCATAAAATAAAAAACCATACCTTGAAATTGCACAGTAACTCCATTAACCGAAAAATTAAATGTCAACTCCAAATAGAATTTTATGACGGTATGTGTAATGAGCAAGCAATTAGGTCTGTTTGCATATCAGGTATGTGTAATGAGCAAGCAATTAGGTCTGTTTGCATAGGAACTCCCAATAGAATTTTATGACGGTATGTGTAATAAGCAAGCAATTATGTTTGTTTAAAAATCAGGTCCTTTATAAAAAAATATGACAAATGAAAGAAAATTGATATACTGTTACAAGGCACAACCAAGTTTCGAACCTGGGACATGGAAAAATTCGACATCAGGCTTTCACCAACTGGGCAGTAAGACAACTGATAGGTATATATGAATATTTCTTATTTGATCTTGCCCTGGGCAGCTGCCCAGGGCAGAACAGGGGTAGTTAAGCCCTACTAGTCTGCTTGACCTCTTAAATTGAGAATTCTTTGTTTAAAAGCTATTGTCCTTTTTGAATATACATTGATTACTATTTATGAGTTACATAATTGATGATTGTGCACATTAGATTTACCGTGGAAGTCGGTATATCTGATCCTGAAAGAAAATTCAGTGGGTATTAGTTTAATAGACTAGCTTGGGCTGGTGATAGGTTGTCTGTAACTAAAATTTGCAAAGCTGGAAAACAAGCTAACTGATTATTTCAGTATTAGGAGTTGATACAAACCACACGTTTGTGTAAGGTTAAGGGTGATGGAGAATTTTTTAGCACATACTTTTGAGGATTAATAAAACCATTTGATTACAAATTTCCGACATTCTTTCTGTTGAGTCCATGAAGCCGATTTCAATTTTTTGTGGGATGAAGGTTATGATGATGATGATGATGATGATGATGATGATCATGATATGATTACAATTTTTCCCTATTGTCCAAATCTGGGTAATTGCATAAGTCATGATTGCTATCTAGACGCTAGAGTTTCCCAGAAACAAGTAGTCACTGAATTTTTCCAAGAGGTTTGCGATTTAAAACAAGTGGAAGTTTTAACAATAAAAAAATGTAGCAATGATTTAGTTGCGGAAGACATAAAATTACATATTAAGAGTTCTGAAGCGAGCCAGATCGAACAATATTGAAGCTCATCAGAATTTCTATCAGTGATTAATCTCCATCACGTATTTTTAGCAGGAAAAGGTATTTGAATACTGACAAGGAGGAAATACAGAGGGATTAAAATTGAGGAAATATAGAAAATTAGAAAGATAATGATGGAAGAAGGATAAACATGAATATCAATATAAGAGTGTTTTCTTGAACACATATTCCATAACACTTAAGTTTCCACACTTGAGTTGCCTTTCACTCAAATCATTTACTACAATATTACAGGTTGAAATTCGTAAGATCTCTAGAAGTGACAGTGAAGCGAAATCCAAGTACCAACTTAGTTAAAGGGGGAGCCTAGAAAAAATCTGACCAAGTTGAGCTGTAAAGCATCCATTTAATGTGATTTCGAAACAGAAACACAAACTGTCTGGCTCGTTTGTAGTGAAGCCAAAGGAAATGAGTAAAGGAAGAGGTTGTCAGGCATAGATTAGGATTTTAACGGGGACTGAAGACTGGAATCCAAATCAGCATCCGTCATCTTGCTGCTGTTAAGTTTTCTGATTTGTAGAATGCAGATATGATCACAATGCAAAGAAATACTTCCTTAAGAACTTTATGTTTCAACAGATCAACTGAATATCCAAACAATGCTTGGATCTGAACTGACATGAAGAATGCATCATATTCCTTCATGCCATTTTTCTTTTTTGGAGAACCATCCCATGATTTACAAAATCCCTCATTTTCAGTTTATGATTTTCTTTTGGGTTTTAGCACTATTATTATCTTTCCTATAGAAAGGTGTGGAAAAGTTTGAAGAGGAAAAAGTTACAGTTTTGGCATGATGGCATGCACACAGTACAAAAAGATGGAAGGAAAGAAAGAACAAGAGAAAGAAAGAAAGAATGAAAATCTATTTTGAAGGAGAACAATAGAGAGGGGACACTTGGAACTTGATATTGGGAGATTCAAAGGCTCTTGGTGAAACTGCATGTATTATTTGATTTTATTTTCTTTTAAGATACCTGATCTTCCAATTCTGAAAATTTAAAAAACATATTAATTGAAGCTGTTAAAGCTACAATTGACTTGAATGTGTATTGTAGTTCAGATGGTAGTGTGCCTATGTTTCCAAAAGACCTGAGATCATATTGCTCTGATGTGCCAAATGTAACCATAACATGGGAACCTGTTTATGATTTGGATGCCTCTCCGAATGCTTATTGGGCAACTTCTTTTTGATTGAGTAGATGCAACTTTGTGGGTATTGGGGGATGGGGCTATGCTTTCTTTAGCATTTTTGAATGTAGATTGCAAGGTCTAAAATCTCGGCCTATAACAATATGTATCTTTTTGTATCATATTGAATTTCAAACATATCAATACGATCCAACCCAAAATAGCTTAAATGATCGGCAATATAAGAGGATATATAATGTTTTAGCAATTGAAATTTGAGTTTTTATTTTATTTCGTGTAATGGATTTAGAAAAAACTCCCATTTCACGGTCAAAATCTATGTTAAACATATTGTCCTGTGATCGAATGCGTTTAAAAAGAAAATAGTGCCTTAGATGACATAAATGATTTATGCATATATGAAACACTCATAATGAAGATCGCTATGCAACTAACATCTATTTTGAGCTAAGGCAATTGATACCTAAAACCCGAAACTTTCGATTTGTATCATTCGATACTCCGGATACAACCGATATCATTCTACAAAATACTAGCCGATATCACAATCATAATCGAGATTTTGAACCTTGATAGATAGGAGCATTGCTAGTTGCTTTGGACGAATATAGCAACAAATTCAGCTTCAAACATAATAAGATGACAATCAAGAAAATTTGGCATGATTTGGGATGTCAGCTTTCATTGAAATAAATGAACTCTTTTATGCATTTGAATAGACAGTAAACATTTTCTTATATACATCCATCCAGGTTTTGTGTGTGGACAAGACACCTGTAACATAATCTTAATTGAAGATTGGTTCAGAGGAGCTCATACTCTTAATTAATTTTGAAAATAACTGAAATCCACTTTGAAACCAGATTGTCCAAAACGATGCATTAGTTGAGACGACTTTGCTGCTACACGTAGTTGACTTGGGTTAGCAAGAGAAGCTTTAGCTGATTTTCCCAGGGATAGTACTACCTATATTTCTTTGGTAAGAAACAGACATCTTAGCTGAATATCCAAAAGAAAGTGATTGCAAGACAGGACTCGGTTAAAGAGGAAGGGAAGAAAAGAGGGGGTGGGTGTGTCAACGAGTTTGGGTTTGATCTAACCGGGCCTTAGCATGGCATGCGTAGGATCCAGACTATGCATCCGCTCATCAACCTACTGATACGGTCATCACATACGAAAGGAGGCATAGGAGACCAAAGGAGTAATTTTTCTACACGCACCGACTTTTGGAGGGAATTACTTTATGCACAACAAGTTAGGGTGTAACTGATGTACACACCACGCCTAACATTATATAAGTGTTAGGCGAGGGCTAGGGTTAGGGTATGCAATTGTTAGCCGTCATTTGACACTTTTCCGAGATTTCTCCATCGAGATCTAGACGAGAGATTTAGGTTTTTCCCTTAGCAAAAGCGAGTAGAGGTGCCAACTCTCCCAAAATTGGATATTATCCTTGTTTTTCATATTTTCCATCAATAAAATTCCCCCAATTCCATCTTTTAAACCCTAGTCCGCATCAAATTGGTATCAGAGTATCGATCTAATGGCATCGACGAGGTCATCTACGACGAAAACTTTGGAAGAAAGGTTAGATGCGGAGATCGTCGAGAGGAAGAAGGAGACGGATGAGATAAAGGTCTTCGTGGAGAAAAAGATCGACGACAGCATGAGCCAAATGCATGAGATGATCAAGTAATTGGTGGCGCAAGTTACGCCCCAAATTTCCAACTCGAAGGAAGGAGCAATCTCAGATCTGAATCACCAATCAGATCTGAGAACAAAGGAGATCCGCGCGAAAAGAGGAAAGACGAAGATGGTCTCCAATCATGAGGGGGTGATCTTGGAAGAAGAAGATCTGAATCCCGAGGAGGACGAACAGCGCGAGGATCTCTCCGAAACCCTAAGAGAGAGCTCCGAGGAGGAACAAGAGAAGTGCCGTAGGTGACGAGCGTGCACAACAACCCCAGCGGCCCGACATGTGGCTGGCGACCCCCTGGCGGACCGCCTGGGGGCTGCCGACTGCAGGCGACCACAGAGAGGGGCCGCCGAGGGCGGGCGAACCTGTCGGGGGGTCGTCGAGGGCAGTCGGGCCCGTCAGGGCCTCCGCGTGCCCCCGGTGGTCCTCGTAGTATTCCGGGACCCCCCGTGCTCCCCCCCGTCACCTCGCAGGGGGCAGGGGTGACCGGGGGGAGAGCGTGGGGGTCCCGGAATACTACGAGGACATCGACGGAGCTCCGGTGGGGTCACGAAGGACATCTGACAGGCATGATCTGGAGTACGAGGAGCCCTACCGCTATCATGATGATGAGTATAAGGAGGAAGAGAAGCGATATTGGAGGGAGGATAGGCGGTGGGGTCACGAAGGAGCCAGATTTGGAGATCATCATCGTCATCAGCACCCAGATCGTTTCGATGGAGGGGATCCACGTGCGGATGACCGTATACGGAAGCTCAAGATACCGATATTCGAGAGCAGTGATGCCACAGGTTGGATCTACAAGACAGAGAGATATTTTGAGATGGCGCGGCTGACGGAGGTGGAAAAATTGCGGGCGGTTTCCCTCTGTTTGGAGGGAGATGCATTGAATTGGTGGCGATGGAAAGAGCGGCAGAGACCTTTGAGGAACTGGGACGGGTTCAAGGAGGCATTGCTACACCACTTTCGAGAATCCCAGGGAGGTGGAGCGTATGAACAGCTGCATGCTTTGAAGCAGGTCGGGTCAATGCGTGATTACATCAAGCAGTATGAGGTGCTTACTAGTAGAGTGCGCGGGATGCCTGCAGAGTCCCTGGAGGGTTTTTTCTTGGACGGGTTGAAGCCTATCATCAAGGCTGAGCTCCGTACTCTCATACCTCGGGGGCTTAAGGTGCAGATGGAGTTAGCACAGACGGCTGATGACATGATTGCCGAGGAATGCCGCGCCAGAGGGGCATTTGGAGGAAACTTTATCCGTCCACAGACTGTTCCAGGGGGCAGCTTGGTGCTGCAGGAAGTACACCGACGGGCGCGGGAAGGCCGGGAGATGTAAGGCCATGGGGGCCTTTCAAGAGGATGACAGATACTGAGCTGCAAGACAGGATGGCGAAGGGCTTGTGGTTCAAATGCGATTAGAAGTTCACTCCGGGGCACATGCGTTGCAACCAGGCCTTACAGGTACACGAAGTGTACGCAGAGGAGCTAGAGGAGGAGCGAGCAGAGTTGACAGTGGCGGAGCACGAGGACAATGAGCCCATGTTCCTGGAGGTAGCAGAGGTTTCACTCAGTTCCATAGCGGGCCTTACACGGGTCCGTACTATGAAGCTGGCCGGTAGAGTTTGGGACATGGATGTGGTGATCCTGATAGACAGTGGGGCCACCCACAATTTCGTATCTCATATGGTGATTGAGAGGCAGGAGATCCAGCTTGCCGAGATAGATGGTTTCAGAGTCATGTTGGGGACCAGTAAGATGGATCAGAGTAGAGGCATCTGTCGAGACTTGACGGTATCTATACATGGGGTTTTGATCCCGGGGGATTTCTTGCCTGACTTTGGGCAACGTTGACCTGATTCTAGGGATGCAGTGGCTGCAATCCCTAGGGGAGGCAAAGTTCAACTGGAAGTTATTGCGGATGGAGTTCCAAGTTGACGGGAGGAATGTAGTACTGATGGGTGACCTAAGCTTATGTTGTTCGTAAGTGTCTTATAAGATCATGACGAAGACACTACCGATGGAGGGTGGTGGATTCCTGATAGAGTTGCAGGGGTTAGTTACCGAGGAGACAGTGGGCACGACGGAGGTGCTACTGGAGGTGGAGCTGCTGCTGCAGGGATTCGAGGGGGTGTTTCAGCCACCTTCAGCCAGGTGTTGTCTGCCAGGGCCAAGCTGAAGTCCGTCTACGAGAGGGAGTTGATGGCCATAGTGCTGTCGGTGCAGAAGTGGCGGCCTTAACTTTTGGGCAGGGAGTTCATAGTGCAGACTGACCAGAGGAGTCTGAAGTACCTCCTAGAGCAGGGCATGGTGGCCGAGGAGCACCAGAGATGGTTGTCCAAGCTGAGCAGGTACAAGTTTGAGATCCACTATAAGCCCGGTTTGGACAACAAGGCGTCAGATGCGTTTTCACGTCGGGACGAGGGGGTGCAGGTGGTGACCATGTCCATCCCAGTGATACTTGGGAGTAAGCCGTTGTTAGCGGAGATTGAGGCGGATGAGGAGTTACGGCAGATCAGGGAGGCTATTACTCAGAGATCAGGGGACTTTTCGGGTTACTCGATGGAGGGCAGGACGCTTCCATATAGAGGGAGGTTGGTGATTTCCCATACGTCTGTAGACATTCCTATTCTTTTCCAGGAGTTCCACATCAGTGCAGTGGGGGGACATTCTTTGGGATACCAGACGTACCCGCAGATGGCTAGGAAGCTCTACTGGTCGGGTATGAGGAAGGATGTCGCGTGGTTAGTTTCAAAGTGTAACGTGTGCCAGCGTCACAAGTATCAATCGACATCATCGGCAGGTCTTCTACAGCCCTTAGACTTGCCTGAGAGGGTATGTGAGGACATATCGATGGACTTTGTAGCGGGGTTACCACAGTCGGAGGGGTACACTACCATATTTGTTGTGGTTGATCGCCTCAGCAAGTATAATCACTTCATTCTATTTCGCATCCGTTCACAGCAGCATCAGTGGCAGCCATGTTGTTGAGGTAGTTCGGCTACACGGCTATCCTCGCTCCATTGTTTCTGACAGAGATAAGATTTTCTTGAGCACCTTCTGGAGGGAGATGTTTCGGATGCAGGGTACAGCACCGAGGATGAGCACATCATACCATCCTCAGACGGACGGACGGACCGAGGTGATCAATCGGAGTGTAGAGACATACCTTCGCTGCTTCGCTTCGGAGATGCCCAATAGGTGATCGGGTTGGCTGATGTGGACAGAGTATTGGTACAACACCTTGTACCACTCGGAAGCAAAGATAACACCCTTCCAGATTGTTTATGGTAGAGACCCGTCCCATTTGGTGCACTACAGCAGAGGGTCTACCCCGGTAGCGGGACTAGAGCAGCGGTTGGAGGAACGTGATCGGGTCTTGGAGGAGTTGAAGCGCCACTTATTGCGAGCTCAGCAGATCATGAAGGGGAAGGCAGATACACATCGCAGAGATGCGGAGTTTGCAGTAGATCGGGTTTATTTAAAACTCCGACCCTACAGACAGCGTTTGATGGCTCAGCGACGGAACGGGAAGTTGGCAGTGATGTATTACGGGCCTTACGAGATTGAGGCCAGGGTCGGCAAGGTGGCCTACAGACTGAGGCTACCCCCATCTTCCTGCATCCATCCAGTTTTCCATGTCCCACAGTTACGTCAGGTGATTGTCGAGCGTCAGCCACCCTTACACTGACCCTGACAGATGACATGGAGGTATTGCTAGAGCCTGAGGAGGTTACAAGCATACGGCCGGGAGCTACATGGGCAAAGGAGGTATTGATTCGTTGGATGGAACTGCCGGAGTGCGAGTCGACTTGGAAGCCTTTTGATCAGATATCGCATCAGTTTTCTGACTTCCACCTTGAGGACAAGGTAAAACTCCTGAGGGGAGTACTGATATGGTCATCACATACGAAAGGTGGCATAGGAGGCCGAAGGAGTGATTTTTTCTATGCGCACAGACTTTTGGAGGGAATTACTTTATGCACAATAAGTTAATGTGTAACTAATGTACACACCACGCCTAACGCTATATAAGTGTAGGCGAGGGCTAGGGTTATGGTATGCAATTGTTAGCCGTCATTTTGACACTTTTCCTAGAATTCTCCATTGAGACCTAGAAAAGAGCTTTAGGTTTTTTCCTTAGCAAAAGCTAGGAGAGGGGTCAACTCTCTAAAAATTGGCTGTTATCCTTGTTTTCCCTATTTTCTATCAATAAAATTCCCCCAATTCCATCTTTTAAACCCTAGTCCGCATCACCTACTCCCCATGCCTTGTCACACACACATGCATGCATGCATACGCACACACCCAAGAAATAAATTATGTGCATGCAATTCATGAGGAGTTTTGATGTGAGTAAATCGACCATTGGCCCAGCATGTCAAGTGTAGTTGGCTCTTCTGTTTGAACTCAGCTTATGAAAGAAATATAATTTTAATTTAAGTTGATTTATAAAACAATAACTTTTACCGAAAGAGGGTGTAACATACTTCATGTGATACATGCTTCTAAAGTGAAAACAATATACATATTTGTACGGGATTAATATGCGAAAACTATCCTAAACTTTGCACGAATTTAATGAAAGTGCCCTAAATTATCAAAATTTACCAAATCCCCATTAACCTAAAAGTTACTCTCCATCACTCTTCTGTCAACTCGGTTAACCCGTAATTGTTAGTGACATCTTTATCCCAAAATACCATTGCTTCCTTTTAATCCAAAATTTAAAAAAAAATAGAACAACCTCTCTTGCAACAACCTCTCTCGCAATGTTTCTTTTAGATCGGCATCCTGCGATCCTTGATGCCATTACCACCGCTTCCCCCATCTTCCCTTCATCCGCCTCTTCTATGATCTCGACTCGCTCCCTTTTTCTTCTTCCTCTCCTGCATCATCCTCGTTTGATTATGATATCAGGGTCATCATATCTTAAAAATAGATCAATGATTCGGATCTCAAGGTTGCAGAGAAGGTGATACACATGCGTCAAGGTCATCGGCTAAGTGTGATAGGTGTGGCGACGAGTTGTCGCTGAGGTTGATATCCGAGATCCGTGTAGAGTAAAAGGCCCGATTTTTTTGGTTTTGTTTTTTATGTCAGCGAAGAAGGTGGAAATGGGGATTAGGAGTTGTGCATTGGTTGATTTTCGTTAAGGGAAGAGAATGATCTGATGGGCTGAGTGGTAATGAGGGATAAAGCTCATTGGATTGGTGATTCATTCAAAGATTCATTTAAAAAAATTTGGAAAAAATTCAACCTTTTCTTTTGTGGCAATTGTTTCATTGTTGATGTTTCTGTTGGTGCTGTGCTGCTTGTAGGAGTTGCTACCGTTGGAGCTGCTGCATGTAGGGGAAGTGGAAGGAGCTAGGGGGTTCTTGTAATTTCTCAATGCTGATTTTGTAATTTTGACCTAGTTCTTGTAAATTAAGAGGAAGAATTATGTGAATATGGATTTTTGTGTGTTAAGTTCTTGTGTGAAAGGGATTGTTGGAAGCAAAGACCTTTGGTGAGAGTAAGAGAGGATGAAGAAGAATTGTGGGGAAATAGATTTTTTATTAAGTTTTCATAATTTTTTAATAAATATTTTTATTTTTACGGAATTTGTTGGTTCGGATCCATTCATAATCTTTGTTTTTTTATTTTTTATTTTTGGGAATTTTCTGTTTGAGTTCTTGTGATTGGTGCCAATTGCTAGAGAAAAGGGGATTTATGATTGAATTTGGAGATGCATGGGTTTCTCATGAATTTTTTAAACTAAAATCATTCTATTAATAATTTTTTTAGTATTCTACGTTTTGACAAAATAAAGCTATATTTTAACAATTAAATAATAAATCTACACTTAATTCTAAAATTAGATTATTTATTTATAATCCTTAATTACTATATAGTTATATTTTTGTAATGATTTATTAATTTTTATTAAATTTATGAAATTTTGTAAAAAAGTTTTTTATTTTTCATTTTAAACATTTTTTTAATAGAGATTCTTTAGAATGAAATGTTATATATTTTTTTATGATGCATTTGATTTTTCATATTTTCTGAGACATATTTTTTTACACTTTCTTATTATTGCCCATGCGCATGGTGCCCGGGGACCCAAGAAAAAACCCACACAACGAAGGCATTACCCGCGCATGGATAGAAATAAGAGGGAAGTGTGGGTGTATGCGTGGGTAGTGACTGGATGTAAGAGAGAGAAGCATGGACGTAAGTGCAAAAAAACCCGGGACTAAAGTGGAAAAAAGCCAGATGTCAAGGCCGTAAACAAGAGAAAGAGGGAATGGTTTTTTTGGGTGTTATGAAAATGGAATGGCAAGCATATAAATAATTGAAAGGTAGGGTTGTTTAGGATGGCAACCATCTAATTAAGTGGGATGTGGGATTATTTGTTTTGAGAGGTGAGGATTTGACATTGCCACATGGAACAATGGCATTGTTGTAATTCCCTCATTTATAGAAGAGATAGTTATATGTTATTTAAATTACATATGACTTAAAGTTATATTATTATACATTTATGCATTTTGTGAGAATATTTGACACTTTTATTATTTTTTTAAAAAATAATTCAGCTACTTTTTACAAATAATTCTCAATAATTTTAAGATTTTAATAAAATTCTATTTTTAAATTTTATTATTTTTGCGGGATGTAGTTATATTCTGTTGATTTTTAGGGTTTTAATGATTTATTAATTTTTTTGAACTTTTGTTAAAATATCTATTGTTCTTATTATTTTGAACATTCTTTTCACATAGATGGCTTATAGTTAAATGTTACATACCATTCTTTATTGTGCATTTGATTTTTCATAATTTTATATTAATATACATTTGATTTTTAAACATTTAAATGTTTTTTTTGTGAGAAATAGTTTTTTAACACCCCATTAATTAGTTTTATGTTAATAAAATTATGCATGAGTATTTACTTTTAATACATAATTATAAATTTCCGTGAGCTTATTTTATATTTTTGTTGTTTAAAAAAATTTGAACTTAAATGTGGTCATTATGATATGTAATATACATTTTTACTAATTATTCTCATTAATAAATATTTGTTAAAATTTTAATAAAATTTAAATTTTTTGAACATTTTATTATCTTATGGTTTTTCATAATTTTATGATTTTCAGAATTTTTTATATTTATTAAAGAATAGTAGTGGTTTTTTTTCAAACTATAAGATGGTTTTGATAAACTTGTCTAAAAATATAAGGTGGTATATTGTTACTATTTAGTTATAATTGTATGGTAAGGGTATTTATTTTTCATTAACGCTGTAAAGGAGCTTTGGTAAACTTTCTAAGTTTAATGTGGGTTTGGTAAATTTTGTAGTTTATGATAGTTTTACTAAATTCGTGTAAAATTTAAGGTGGTTTTCATTAATTAAGCGTATTTGTAAGTGTTGGACACGAATGGGCATGTATCCCGAGTTGTCTCTTTTAGTGGGTCGGACATGACCAGTTTTGGTTGGGAGAATGAGTCCATATTATGGGAAATGAACATGCATTGTTGAGTTTAATGATAGATAGATGGAGTAGAGTAATATGTTTGTTTGATTTTTTTGTTATTAGAACTCTCATTTATGTAGAAAGTAGTTGTGACTTGTGAGCAATTTTTTACTGTAACCATCTAGGCAGCATAGCCATGTGTACATGTGCGGGTTATGGTATGAACATGGGTATGTGATATTTTAAAGTTGTAAAAGGTATGGTATGGGAATATTGCTATATAAAATATTATGATATAAATTATGTTATAATACACACACAAGAAACTACATATAAGAGGTAGTATCAAACGATGTTATTATAAAATACATTACTTTATATAAGTTCATAACTTCCTCTTGCAGTTAAATTTTCCAGTTATCTTAAGCATGTGCAAAATCATTAGTATAACCCTGAAAATTACATGCATGCTTCACAAAAATACAAGCATACCCCCAACAAATACAACTGTGGAAGTACCATTGCCCGACACATGTTGAAAAGTGTTCAACATGTGTCAAAAAGTGTCCAATAAGTAATAAGAGTCGTGTCAAATAGGAGTGTTGGCGTGTTTGGTACAGATACAGCTTCATGGTAGAAATACTGATGCTACTTATGTAACCATGACCTTGCAAGTGGCATAAATTTGATGGACTAAAGAAAATTGTTCCTAAAAGATGATTTTTCTACTTTGAGCTGGTGCATTTAAGAATTTAGGTTACCAAGAGGTGATATGATTGGAAAATGATAATCATTTTGAGCACTTGTCTGAAGCTTATCATCAAGTGGTTCATGTCTGCTTAAGTACTTTTCTCACAATTGTTTGATATTTTATCACACAATTGTTTGATATTTTAACAATTTAATGACATCACATTACATACCATATTAGTTGTTTATGTTAAAGAAGGTTTTCGAATGAGTATGCTAAAGAAGATTAGGATGTGGAATCAAGAACAAATGAGGAACTGCTAATTGAATCCTTGCTAAGAAAATCTAGTTTTAGTCTGTTATCCGCCTTTTAGTCTATGCACTAGATGGTAGGCGGTGACTGGTATATTCTATCGTCAAATTGCATCCAATCAGTGAACTGATTCCGTCTAAAGATCTCTTTTTAGACTTCTTTTTAAGGGTATTGCATTTCTTCTTGCGGTTTATATATTCCCATTTAATTGTATGATATCTTCGCAATTTTTATCCAATGCTCATGAAATCTAATTTGTTTTTATATGATGTTAGAGGGATACTACTGGTCTGACTGCTGAGAACAGGGAACTCAAATTGCGACTGCAAGCTATGGAACAGCAGGCTCATCTTCGTGATGGTATGTGATCAACTTATATACACTTTCACATGTTGCTGGTATGTGATCTTGATCTCTTCGAGGAGCCCGAGGAAAACTCGAATCTATGTACTGTTTATAAACAACAGTTGATAGCTACTACTACTTATCAATGTCATAGCCGTAAGTATATTAGCATCCGGATTATAATTTATGAGTGAAAAGCTTCATAACTCAGATTCTCTCATTATTTTCATTAGTTTGGTTTACCACGCTTGCGGACTGGATTGCAGTGTTCTTTGTAATGTACCTGCGGAATATATTGGGTTAACTTTAGATGTTCCCGTTAGCAAAGATTACTACATCGTAAAAGTTCTTGTCCCTACAAACCAGCAGGTGTTGCTGTCCAATTCTTACGGAATCATTTAGGAAATTTATCTGGTGTAATTGATTAATGGTTCATCTTAACCATTAATGCAAGTAGTCCGAGTCTTAACAGTAATTCTTTAGTATACAAATAATCTAGTTTCTTTCCGAGTTCCGGGGAAGTCAGAAAACAGCTTTAGATATACTTATGTGTGGGTTATATAAGCTTGATAAGCTATACACAAGTGCAGACACATGCACTTAAATCATATGTGTGGATTTGCTATCCTTCTTAATCTTTCTCAGGCATACATTCAGTTTGAGTTATATGCATATTATACATGATTGCGGTGCCATTACTGGATTGTATACAGCTCTCAATGAGGCACTGCGAGAAGAAGTTCAGCGGCTTAAGATAGCAACAGGACAGATTCCTAACATCAATGGACATGCGTTCAATAGAGGCGGCCTCCAGCAGTCAGCCTCCCCATTTTTCTCTCGTTCGCTACAGATATCTAACCCCAATGCCCATCAGCAGATGTCTAACCCCAACGGCCATCAGGCTCAGCAGCTGCGAACATCTCCATCTCAAACTCCCTCCAATGGCCAGTCTCTCAGCAATCTGTCGCTAAACGATTCCATGGACTTCATGTGATGGCCTTGTCTACAACCGCCGTCGGATTCTGGTCACTTCATGTGATAGCTAATCCAGGGCATTATATTTTGTGTTGTATCATTCGGGGATTGAAGTTTGTCCAAAGTTAAAAAAGGGTAAATATCCTTAAGCCCTCGTATACTATTGGGATATCTAGTTTAAAGGTAACTTTGCTAGCATTTTCTAGTTTAATACATCTTGGTTGACGATTTTGCTAGTTTTTCTGAAATTTTAGCTCCCATGTTGCTCACTTGGGTCACATTTATCTTATTGTATAGCTTTAATATGTAAAAGTTTATATGAGGGCCAAATGAACGTAAAATGGAGCTGGAATTTACAGAAAAAACTAGCAAAATCGTCAATCAAGAGGTGTTAAACTAGAAAATAATAGTACAGAAGGGTTTAAACTGGAATGCCCAATAGTATAATGGGGTTTAAAATTAATACCATTTGGCAAGAGCAGGATTCTTTTGAAAAAGTGTCTCTATGATTGTAATTTCTTGTATAATATTCTTTAAGATGGGGATCTGTTAGACTGATCCTAACTTTTACTAATGAGAATGGGCCTATTTCTTTTAGTTAAAGATACTCGGTTTGAAAATTAGAACAGTGGCGAAACAGTGGGTTGTAATTGGGATTTGATCTAGTTTTGGTTTCTTTTCTGGGACAATACTCTGTTGAAATAATGTTAAAGTTTTGGTGGTCACGGAGGTGGTTAATTTTGAGGAACCCAGAAGGGGGTTGCTGTAGCAGAGGGAAGAATAGGCCCTGTCACCGTACTCTGCTGTTGCTTGTGGTTATGCAAATTGGACCGACAGGTTTGCAAAATTAGTAAGAAAAATGTGATGATCATTTTCACGCTTCCGGTTACATGTCAATCTGCAGATAATGATAGCTTGAAATGCTCTCATGAACACAAAAACAAATTGTTTTCGGGGAGTTGGGCCAAATAAAGCTTGTGTTCGTCGTATTAGTATCAGCTGGGTGTGGGTGAAAGTATTTCCGAAGGATTCTTCCTCAAACGAGACCCCCTCGCCTAAGATAATCGAAATAAGTTTACCTGAATGCTAATCTCTGCAAGATTTGTCCAAGAAATCAAATTTTATTGAATTCTACCCAAGATGTCATATCTGTATAAATTCTTTCATTACGAACACGATGTTGAAATGGATTTTTCTACTAGGATGGACCTTCTGCTGTTCTTCACTGGCAACCGTCCCCCTCTCAAGCAAACCTATTTCTCCACTTCAATTTTGTTACATAACATTTTATAGATCCATCTACACGTCAGAATATCAGTGACAGTAAGGATTGAAATTATATAATTCAGCTACAACAGATAGTCAATAGTTCAACTACAAATTACGAGACAAATGGAGAGGTGTATTCTGCTTCTTCATCACTGCCTATGTAGAGCACAGAAACAGTTATCATCGCCTATTTCTGCAGCAATGCACGGGGGTTGTGCACTATCAGCCCGGTACCAGTCCGATCTTTTCTCAGTCAACTCGTTCAAGAAATCGTTCAGCTTGTCGATGGTGACATTTGGCATCACCACAACATGAGCAATGTTCCCCTGGCAGGCAAGCTGCCAACGACGGACAAACTCTTCGTCTTGGGGCCTCTCGAATACGACGGTGCTACTGAGCTCATTGAGCATGGCACCGATTCCTGCAGCTCGAAGCTGGTCTTTTAGATAATGGGCATTCCTCAAGCACTTCTGGACTTCTTTCTGGAACCCTAAGTAGCCTTTCCTGTTTAAGGTGTACCAGAGGAAGAGCGGGGCATGCCCATTCCGGCTGCCCATGATTGTGGCATCCCGAGATGCAAGATACTCGACGTTGCTTGCCAGTGCATTGATATGCTTCAATCTCGTAATTTGCACGCCACATGGCATAGGGCATCCGACAAACTTGTGGCCAGAGACGCTCACGCTTCCTATAGGCTTTTTAAACGAAACCTTCGGTGCCTGGTAAACAACGGAACAATGTCAACCTCACATAAATTTATGGTATCAAAGGAATGAACACAAATACTTGGGGTAGGGTGCAGCAAAAAATCTACAAAAAGGCATATTTTCCTTATTGCGAAAACTGAATCCGGGGAGTTAACAGTAGGCAGCATAAGCGACTATAAAATCATAATTATGATGGTAATGGAAGTATAATTTTTTGAAGAACTAGGGAAATGAGGTAGTCGGGGCATACACGTTTAACAAAAGGCATCATTAGCCCAAAGAGAGCACCATCGCAATGAATGTAAAACCGATCCTTAAATCCATTCTTCTCGAGAGTCTCAATAACCATATCGAGATCGTCAACTGCGCCCTTCACCGTCGTTCCTGTAGTTCATATAATGTAACACAGGAGACAAACTAGGAAGGAAGTTGCTGGACCAAAATGGAGGATGGCTTACCAATGTTGACATTGATAATGGCTGGTTTCCCCTTGTTCAAGAGGAGTTTGCTTCCAAAGTCGGCACAATCAATTTCACCAGAGATCAGAGTGTCAACTTTCACACATTCCATTCTATACATTCTTGCTGCTTTAAAGACAGAATAATGGGATTCCTTCGAAGCATACAAAATACCATCTGGGAACACCTCTCTCCTGCACAACAATTAACAAGGATATATGATTGGTAAAGATTAAAACCACGGGAATGCAATTTTTTAAGTCTGAAAAATATATCGACTTTCTGAAAGAAATATCCAAGGGGTACAAAGTTACTTACCCAACAAGAATACCATGCAAATTTCCTTCTGTCCCACAATTCGTTATGTAACCCCAATATTCATTCTTCTCCAATTCCCAGAGACGAGCAAACCAATCTAAAACGCCCACTTCAAACTGCCTTGAATGCACACCATAATTGCTCTCAATGAAGGGATCACCTAGATTGTTGATGGAGAAATGTTGCAACTGGCCCAGGGCACCATAGTCAAAATCTAAATTATATGGGTAACCTACAACATAAAAATAGAATGGTGCACCATTGAAAATCTCTGTAAACATAAAATAAATAGCACTACGTCCTTGACAATCTCCATCAGAGATACGCGCCCGCCCACCCCCACCCCCCCCCCCCCCCCCCCAAAAAAAAACAAAAAAAAAGAAAGAAAAAGAGAAGGAAAAACCCCAACACAAACAAACACAGAAAACGATGTGTCATAGACCCTAATACTATAACTCTGACATAAAATAAGCTAAACACAAAAAATATTTAACATAAAGCCAATCTGACACGCCAAGTCACTATTGCATATACCCACATACAATGATATCATATAAATAGGCAGTTTGGAGCTATTATAACATAAAGCAAACAGGAGTCAACGCATCATGGGATATGCAACAGTACAAGGTTTATTTCCAGGTCAATAAAGTGGTTTTACAAGGAAATAAAGTGCTTTTTACATGGAACATAAGAAGCAAAACTCTCGTTAGGCTATAATTTGTAATATCACATATCATTAATATTGTGACACATTAGTGTATAAATTCTATCTCTGCACCTCTGTATGGAAATGGGTCTGCGATTTTATTTGCAGCAAAGATTCAAGCATTTTATTGGAATGTGTTTAACTAATTCCTCGAATGAAGCGAACCTTTCAGAAAGGAGGTTAAGGACAAAATAAGTATCCACTTAGCATAACAAAGTTAAACACTTGAATGCTTCATGAGACATCGACACCAAACTGCCACTTATCCAGGTTCAGAACTTGTAGTGATAGTTTTAAGCCATAAAATAACAACCAAATAAACATATATCCTTGGGTATATTTCCTAACACGGGTCCATGAGAAATTGTAATCGTAAGGAAAATGAAAATCAATGTGTAAAGTCTTCCGAGTCAATTGGATATAAGAAACATTACCAAATTTCCCTTACATTGACCATACATGCATGTTGCTATGCCTTATAATAGGAGCTGACTGATCCTGCTCCATTCTACTTTTGGAAAAGTTGGAAATAATTCGCAAGCTATTTTGGAAAATTCATGCATAAATGCACAAGTTTTTCAAGCAACACGTGAAAATTTCACCAATTTTTCAAATATTTGTGAATTATTTGTTGATTTTTCGAAGAAGTCCATGCATAAAAATATATTAAATATTCACAATTTTCTTTAATAATTTCTGAATTATTCGCATACTATTTTGAAAAAATCGGGAAAAATCGGGAATTTTAACTATTTTGCAAATTTTATATAATTCATGTGTAAAATTTTGATAATGATTCATGTTCTTTTTGAAAAATCGTTCATAATTTTTGAAAAAATATCATGAATTATTCATGAATTCATTAAAATTTTCCTTCCTTTTCCTACCAACCAAACACAGTCGAAGCGACGAAGACCTAGAATTCTGATCATTACATAATCCTCAAGGCTCAAATACAGCACATGATGATTGTCGAAAACTTTTAGGTTATTTGCAATGCAAGGATGACAATCATCTGGTCAAACCAATGTATGCTACTTTATGAATAAAGTTTTCATGTATCTAGCCAAGTGATTAAAGCATGTACTGCCTACTAATTTTCAGCATCACAACAAATTTTAGAGTTGTGTTGCCCCTTTACATTTGCACATATTGTGCACGATGCATTGTTGGATAAATTTTACCTTTCACAAGTTTACCTCCATCTCCTCATGAACATCATAATTGATAGAACAAGTTTTGGACACATGACCAACACAATCATATATTTCAAGGCTGTTCCAGAGTTATTGCATGGCACAATAAAGAATGCAACCCAAGTCAAGTGCTGACACGATTAAGAATGCAACACAAGTCAAAGCTATGGCAGTGTAAAGTTGTGAAGGAAGATAAAGGCAGCCAATCACAAAGTTGTGTCTGTCCAACTAATCTCACAAGAGTCAAAGTGAAAATTGTTGAGTTAGTACCTCACATTCACTTACATTCACTTAATACGCACCAAAGTAAAAAATAAAATAAAAAAGGTAAATGGTTGGAGTTAAGATTACATGCATATCATAAATACTTCAAATTTGACTTTATGCTACTTGTTGAGTTGCTTACTCAGGTTGAGCTTCTATTTGGGTTGATCCAGTAAAGAAGGGATATTACAACAGTAAAGTAGAGCAAAGGCATACTGATGTCAGGAATAACTCGTTGAGGGTTAAAAAGATAAAGATTGGTTCTATTTCATCCCTTCAACAAGTTTAGTAATGAGCATAATGGCCCTATAATTCCAATAAACTGCAATAGGAAAAATAAAAGGAGATTTTAGCCTAACCTAGTGGGTTGCCTTAACTACCGACAGCGGACATCTCTTAACCAGAGGGTGGGCGCCACATGTTGCTAAAAGATTGGAAGATATGGCGAAAGAAGGTGATAGCCCTGTGAATTTTTTCCCATGGTTCGATCCTTTCCAATAAAATATGACATGTTCAAATGATGATCGCTTTTACGCGAAAAAGGAGGACCATCCTATAAGCCTAAGTATTCATCAATTACTGATAACGTACCAATACCGTGACGGAAAGATGAAAATTACCCCAATTGGGGAGTACAATAGAGAACTTGAGATCCAAAGCAAACAATCAATCAAAGGAGTGAAGCGCATGCGCACTGATAACAGTGTACCTTTCGCATGATGGGTGAGCAAGGAAATGGGAACAATGTCTTAAGCCATTAGGTGTATGTGCCGGTGAGAGTTTTTCCTATCTGACTCAAAACCGATCGATTTAGCCACGAACAATTTGAAGAGAGCTCCAACAAGCCTTGGAGGACCGGATATTGCTTCTGCAAGAGCTATGACATCATTCATCACGACAACCACAAGAATATTACATAACGATCTAAAGAGAGCCATAGCTTATTCATCGTGCAGTCAATTAGGCTATAAGATCTTTGCTTGCGACATTTCTAACTATTCGGTTAGCGTCTCTCACGTAACAAATCACACATTTTTCTAAGCATTACGCTTCCTGAGTGCAGCTTTAGTGATTCACGCCATGTTGGATGAGCAAGATATGCGAAAGATGGGGAGCTTGCCTCCTCGTTCCCTTTAACATATGCTATGATACTCATAGACAGCTTATCTCCTATTAGATTTCTTTTCCAACTTGATTTTATTTCAAGATCATAAAGCTCGCTTACACTAAGTATACAATCAGCAAGAACTTTTCTTCTAGTTGGTTAGTGTCTATGTTCTTTTCACTTCTTATTTTTCTTTTAATTTGCTATTTCTAATATTTTTAGTACCAACTAATTCATTCAGACAAGACAAATTGCAATGTCATGATGCGCCTATGCCTATGGCCATTCCATCAATACCTTGGCTCTCGAGAGTCTCTTTACAGGATAAATGACCAAAGTGTGACTCGTTAGCCCAAATGTCAATATCATGACGAAGCACATGTTGCTCACCCAACATGATAATAGGAAGTCACAATTCACCCAACACATTCATCTGTGATGAACAAGAATTGGAGATCGGGTGTGGGCGAGATTCCCACTAATGGCTGAGATGTTCAGCCGACTCCCCTTTAGTATGGGTCCAGACCCCTACGAGTGAGCAGAAAAAGGAGGAAAGAGGCACTGGTGAAACGTCACAATAAGTGAACAAGCGCAAACTTCGTTGTTCAACAATATGTAGTACTGACCACACTTAGGGGCAATCCATGATGTGAAAGACATGAATGAGCAGTATCGATATGTTCCAATTTATGACCTTGGACTGACCATCCAAAGAACCATGGACTACACGACGCCACCCCCAACAAGGTACATCGTGTGCATATGGACTGCTATAACTATCCAAGAAGACACTCGAAACTGGAAGGATAAAAACCCTATCCAATGGACTCGAGCTACAAGTCCCACAACATAGGAGGATAATGCTTCCCTTAGTTTTAACTAGAATCCATTATCCCATCCTCCCTCGTTTCTTCTTCAAATTCTTCTTTCTTTCTATATCCTATTAAATTGTATTAGGAAATAAAGTCCTTGGGTGGATGGAAATGATTCAAATATAGAATTAGATTCCATCATGGTTCCGAAAACATGGAGAAAATCAATCTCCATAAACACTCAATTGTTTGTGGAGAATGCCACTGTAGGAAGTTTATTGCACGGAAAAATCAAACAGGTTAGCCCTTTGTCTAAGAAACAGCTGGTTCAACTACTTGTTAAGCTTGACCATTGAGCATGTCCAGCTCAAGGTACAACTATCAAGATAAGTAATTACAAAACAAAATATAAAAAAGACAAAATGACCTAACAAACATGTATAATAGTTACACGCTATAAAACTAGCTTTGGAAACTACCGGAGACTATTAAGATTTCCAACAATTAAATTCCAACTCATGCTCATATACAAATGAGAACCAAAATATGCCAAGCTCAGTTAGTTTTCTACTAAAAAGCATGCCCTCAAATATTATTATTCTGATTATTTTGCTCTTCGATATTACTAACTGAATGTGCAACAGTGTTAACGTGTATTCCTAACATACATTTAGCTCTTTGGGTATAAAGTCGCTTGTTGCTTGATCTTGGCTATCAATCATGTCCAGCTCAAGCTATAGCTCAAGTATACATTTTGCTGCAGACATTCGTTGGTTAAACCTAGCTAGAATCTATTGTATTGATCACTAAATGAAACCATTGTTTAATTCACTGAAGCACTCACAGCTTATAGTCTAAGGACATTGAAAGAGAAATCTTAGATTTTAAGTCAAATAGTTGCATCATGGATCAGAAGCAGCATGACATGACTGTAAATGCTTGATATGAAATGTTCAGTACTTTTGGAGTATGCATACTAATCTCACAATCATGTATTACGGAAAATCATAAGGATTGCCCTGAAAGAGTTGCAATTAAATGTGCCGATAAAATAATAACAGGTGCGTCCATGTGTCTATTCTCACAATAACCACACTTATAAATAACTAAACAATGATTTAGCAAAATTAGTTAACAATAAAGAAGAAACAACATATGCTTAAAGAATTTGCAAGGATGCTACTAGGATGGTTCTACATGCAAACTTAAATTATTTAAAACAGCCGCATGCAATTGGTGTTTGTGAGGTAAATGAGCAAAAAGCTTAGCTTTGGGAATGCAAGTAACTAACAAACATAAGATTTGTTAGGCAAGTTCAAGATGATTCATCAGTTAGTATGCCAAACTCGAAGAAGGCTTGATAAACTCGATCCAAGCTACAGCTGACATGAAAAATGAAATGATACCGAACAATTTAAGACCAGTTCATGCTTACCCATGCACATAGATACAAGTTCTCTGAACTCACCATCTCAAATTAAACCCGAAGGCTCTTTAATTTGTCAAACATCATAAAACTTCCAACTTTAGAAATCAAAATAGATCAAGAATCTCAACTACCGTAAACAGTATAAAGAGAATAATTCCATACCTAAATGATGCTTAGTCCTTTCCACGAGCGATTTCCTATACCTCGCCAAGACGCTAGCCATGTAAGCCTCCCTTTCTCCGGTGACCTCGTCGTCGGCCTCGGGCTCACTAATGGCGAAGCACGAAGTATGCACATTTCTCCCGAGAACGATCTCCCTACTCTTGCCGCCGTTTCCATTCAGATCCGATGGGATCACCTTCGGATCGATCTCCTCAGGCAGCGGCTCGACCTTCTGGATCAGATCCATTGAAGATCCGTTCAAGCTTCCAACCATGTCTGAGATCTCTGAGAGAAAGAGAGAAAGAAATGTTGTTGTTGGGGATTCTAGATATGGCTGAGAGTATTTGATAATGCTCTAGGAGTGAAACTCCATCCTCTTATATAGGGGCCACCGCCATATCTTCCATCCCTCAACTGCCCCGGATTCTGCTCAACCGCCCACGATTTCCTCAACGGTCATGTGAGACTTGGTCTCTCGGTTGAGGAAAATCCTCAACCGAGTATCGGGTCGGTTACTAGCAGATTTGGCCATATCAGGCCATAACCAACTTACATCTCCCACTTGGCCTGAAATGGCCTAGTGCATTCCGGTCACTCTCACTATCCGTGAGATATAACACATGATGTAATTTCACATACTCCCACTATCCGTGAGATATGCACATTTTATTTACCGAGTACAATCATTATATATGATTGTCTCCTTTCATTATTCATGAAAGTTTTCTTGACTTAGATATTTCTAAGTCCCATCAAACCAACATGTTTGATGAATGTACCTGCTGGAATACCCTTCGTCAAGGGATCAGCAATCATATCACTTGTCGGAATATAAGTCACATTGACTTCTTTCTTTTCCACCATATCATGTATGTAATGATATTGTATTTCAATATGTCTTCCTTTGGAACTGTTTGCACCACTGTGGATCAAGCTGATGGCTGCTTGATTATCACAGTACATCTCAATTGGTCCATCCACCAAATTGAGATCCAAGTCCAATAGGAACCGTCTGATCCAGACCGCATGAGTAGCTGCCATACTACAGGCTATATACTCAGCTTCTTGTGTGTATCTCGCTACACAACCCTGTTTCTTGCTACCCCAAGAAACAGCTGCACCACCAAAGATGAACACATGTCCTGCAGTTGACTTCCTGTCATCTTTGTCCCCTCCGAAATCTGCATCGGAGTAGCCAAGAACCTCAAGCGAATCTGCTTGATAAACTAACTTGTGGTGCACCGTACCCTTTATATATTTCATAATCCTCTTAACAGCTTCCCAATGAGCTGGACCAGGATTACTTTAATATCTACTAACCAGACTAACAGGGTACGCCAAGTCTGGTCTAGTACACAGCATTGCATACATCAAACTTCCAATAGCCTGAGCATATGGAACATTCAGCCGACTTTGTCCCTCTCCAGGACATTGTTCTTTACTTAACGGCTTCCCCATAACCAATGGTGTAGGGGCCGGATTGGAATTGTACATTCCAAATCTCCTCAATATTGTATGCAAATACTTTTCTTAGTTTAAACTTAACATTTTAGACTTCCGATCTCTAAGGATCTGTATTCCAAGAACATAGGATGCATCACCCATGTCCTTCATCTCAAATTCACTACAAAGTGCTGATTTAATTCCTTTCAACACTTCAACGTCATTTCCAGCGAGCAAAATATCATCCACATACAGAGATAATATCGTAAAACTGCTCCCACTTTTCAAGACATACACACAGTTATCCAATTTGTTTACAACGAAACCAAGTTGGATAATAGTGTTGTGAAATTTGAGATACCACTGTCTAGATGATTGTTTTAAACCATACAAAGATTTCTTCAATTTATAAACTTTGTCTTCCTGTCCCTCAACCTGAAATCCCTCAGGTTGATCCATATATATAACTTCCTTCAACTCTCCGTTGAGGAATGCAGTCTTGACATCCATTTGGTAGAGTTCCAAGTCAAGATGCGCAACAATCGCTAAGATTATCCGTATGGATGCAAACTTAGCCACCGGAGAATAAGTCTCCTGATAATCAATCCCTGCTATCTGAGTAAATCCCTTTGCAACTAACCGGGCCTTGAATATATCAATAGACCCATCAACCCGATATTTCTTCTTTAACACCCACTTGCATCCTATGGACTTCCTCTTTTCTGGTAAGTCACATAGCTCCCATACATTGTTTCTCTCAATTGAGTCAAGCTCCCTTTTCATGGCCTCAAGCCATTGATCTGACTCAGATGACTTCATTGCATCTGTATAATTCAAGGGATCAGCTTGCTCATCTATATCAATATCCACAGAGAAACAAGATGGTTCACATGAATATAGATAATAATCGTCCATCCATGCGGGTGTTGTTCTGGGTCTTTTGTTGCTACTAAGGGTTGCAGGTTGGACAGGTTCAGCTGGTTGATTTGCCATAGGTATATTCTCGTTTACAGGTTCATCTTCCATAGCTGGATGATGTACGTCATCCACTATATCCAAGTCATCATTCGGAACATCATCTAAGTCCAGCAAGGGTGGCACATTTTCTTGGACTTGTTCCTTTTCTTCTAGATTCTCTAGAAAAGTAGCATCTCTACTTTCAATGACTCCTTTATTTTCGTGGAAGAACCTATATCCTTTAGACTTTTCAGAATATCCTATGAATACACATCTTACGGTTTTGAGATCCAGCTTATCTCTAACCTGATATGGAATGAGAACATGTGCCACGCAACCCCATTTTCTCAAATGACTTAAATTGGGTTTGTGTCCATTCCATATCTCATACGGTGTTGTCTCGACTGATTTTGTGGGAATTCTGTTCAGAACATAATTTGCAGTCAATATGGCTTCTCCCCAAAAATCCTTGGAGAGACCAGAATGCGATAGCATACATCGCACTGCATTCATTAGTGTCATATTCTTCCTTTCAGCCACACCATTCTGTTGTGGCGTATAAGGCATAGTAGTATGCTTCTTTATACCGTACTGAATACAGTATTCCTCAAATTCTTTTGAGTTGAATTCCCCACCTCTATCAGTTCTTAACACCTTTATGTTCCTTCCAAGTTTTCTTTCAACTTCTGCCTTGTATCTTTTAAAGCTTTCAAAGGCTTCCGACTTTCTGCTTAAAAGAAACACAAAAGTATACTTGGAATAATCATCTATAAAGGTTATGAAATATTCCTTATTCCCTCGTGTCTTTATGCTCAAGGGCCCACAAATGTCAGAATGAACTAATTCCAACAATTCATTTGCCCTTTGACCTTCCGAGAATGATTTCCTGGTCATCTTCCCAGTTAAACAATGTTCACAGGGTAATGTCCTTACACCTGTCAGTTCCGGTAATAAATCCATTTTGATTAACTGGTCCATCTTATTGTTACCAGGATGACCTAATCTCATATGCCAAAGATCATAATCAGACAACAGACACGAGGAATAATTCAAATCAACATCTTTATTACCAATATCAGATTTTACAACGGAAAGACAGAATAAATCATGTCCGGGCACAAACTTGCCCATAGCAAACACTTTCTTGTCTTTCCCAATAGAGACCCTATTATTGTAAAATCTCACTTCAAGACCCTTCTTCAGCAAAGCCGGAACAGAGACCAGATTACGTCTTATGCCAGGTGCATAAAACACATCTTTGAGGACCATGATGCTGTCCCCAAGATCCAATCTGTATGAACCAATACCTTCTACATCCAGATAGGTATTGTTCCCCATGTATATCCGTTGGTCTCCCTTCTTCAGTTCCTGGAAGTCAACTATTCCTTCCTTCGTCTTTGCTATATGTCGGGTTGCACCCGAGTCGATCCACCAGCCTTCAGCGTCTGTTGTTGCAGCGTTGCATTCAGTGACGCCAATGAACTCCCGCTTTCCGGATCCTCCTTGTTCTGGGCGCTTTGTGTTGCCCTTATTCCTTGCCTGAGGACAGTTGGCCTTAAAGTGACCATACTTCCTGCAAATGTAGCAAGATCCAGGAGGTCCTTTCTTCCCGCGAGCTGATTGTTGGCCGGATCCCTTGAAGGAGGGCTTCACAGGTCCAAGACGCTGGTTCCCTTGTGCCTTCCGGTATTGAGCAGCATTCGCCTCTTCCTCCTGCACAAGGTTGACGTCCGAGCCCTTCCTCCTAGCCAGAAGGTCTTGTTCCATTGCTAGCTGAGCTGGCAAGTCAGTTACACGCTTAACGGTTCCGTTTAGCCTAAGCGTAGTTGCAGCCATATCAAGCGACTGTGGCAGACTATTCAGAATAGTTGCCACCTGAAGCTTCTCAGGAATTTCAGTTCCTGCTGTAGCTAGGTCCTTAGCCATGACAATCATTTTATTCACGTGTTCGGTGACATTGTCACCTTCCTGCATACGGCATGAATTATACCTATGCAGCAGGAGTTGTATGTTCACGTCAGATGTGATATCATACTTCTCCTTAATAGACTGCCACATATCCTTGGCAGTACTACAGTTTTCGAACACTTTTATTAGGCTATCGTCCATGAACATAAGCATGAGACTCATAGCCTTCTTGTCATTAATTTTCCACTGTTCTAGCTCTCTCTTCTGGGCATCAGTTGGATTTTCAGGGAGAGCAGGAGCAGTGGTCTCAATGACACTATCTAAATTGTCATGTATAAGTCCATATCTAATTTTCCGGTGCCACATGTCATAGTTGGAACCGTTTAATCGTTCTATCTTGGCCAGTTCAGACGCAATCAATTTGCTTGCCATTGTTCGTTACTGTTTGAATAAAGTTTGGTTCAGGTATAAGGTGCCAATAATATGAGGTCAAAACAACTAAAATTAACGTCTAATAACCTAGCCTAAAAGATCAATTTTAATTAGGTTTATGTCGTTAGGGGATAAACTAACCATGCAAAATTAATAAAGAATTGCAGAATATAAATAAAATAAATACAAAGAACCTGTTTGAAGGGTGAAAACCGTCACATGAGCCAACGCAGACACGTGGATGGAGCGGTTGCAACGACCTGCCCACGGATCGGGGATCAAGTTGTGTGAAATGTCGTTGTTGCGGGAATCTCGGAAAAATTTGCACGTTGGTGAAACGAGGATGGGCCTGCCACTTAGTGATGATGCTTCGTACTCCACAAAACCCGTCGATGATGCTTCTCTCGGGGAAAAGGCGGAAGTCAGTGGTCTTGAATTAATGGGAAAAGAATGGGCCCGCCACTTGGCGAAAGAGAAAATGAAAATGGGTTTGTGAGGAGTGCAGATAAGGAAAATGATTCTGTGTTTCCCAAATAAGAGAAAAATTGATATGTTCCTGGTTTTATATAATGGGTAAAAGGTTTTGACAGGGCAAAGAAATTAATAGGTCTGATTGCCTCGATTGCCTCGAGAGAAAAATGGATCAGCAAATGGCTTGATTGCCTCGAGGAAAAAAAAAAGCCGAGGCCTGCAAAAATTTGAGAAAATAATGATCTGATCAAAATAGAAAGATGACAGAAACTGATTGCCTTGTGAAGCAAGCAGCGGCGCTTTGATAACGGTGCATTGCAGCGCTCTGAATTGCGTGGAAGAAGTGACGATGGGTCTGTAACAGAAATTTGTGGAGACGCGGATCTAGAAACTTGGCTCTGATACCAATGAGAGAAAGAGAGAAAGAAATGTTGTTGTTGGGGATTCTAGATATGGCTGAGAGTATTTGATAATGCTCTAGGAGTGAAACTCCATCCTCTTATATAGGGGCCACCGCCATATCTTCCATCCCTCAACTGCCCCGGATTCTGCTCAACCGCCCACGATTTCCTCAACGGTCATGTGAGACTTGGTCTCTCGGTTGAGGAAAATCCTCAACCGAGTATCGGGTCGGTTACTAGCAGATTTGGCCATATCAGGCCATAACCAACTTACAATCTCTGCGTTCTATTTATTGCTGATAATTGGTAAAAATGAGATGCCCTAATTTTTAGCAGTGTTTCTCGCGCGAACGGATCGGTGCCTAAGGTTTCAGACACGAACTAGTCAGAATAAAATCAAAGAGATGTAAACAAAAAAGATAAGATTAAAATTAATCCAAAGAAAGTACCTCGACTCCTTAGCCCTCGCTCCTCTCGCTCTCGATTGAGGAAGATTGAGATATAAAGAGCCCAGGCGGCGGGAAAGGATCGAGGAGTGAGCTTTAGAGGAAGAGCGCTTTTTTTATATGTTATAAAATTTGATTAGTTGAGCTAAAAATGTTCTATTTGATGGTTTTAATTCTGATTTAGGCTCGTGTTTGTTAGAGCACTCCCAATGTAAGGCTCAACCATTAAGGTCATGTGACCTCTCAACATAGAACTGAACAAGGGGCTGAATGGATGGCCCGTCAGCCGTCGCAATGGATTACCAGATGTCTGGTGTAACCTTACCAGACGTCTGGTAATCCAATCGACTAATATTTTTTCTAACTCTGAAATATATCAGATGTCTGGCAGTTACCCAACAAGCGTCTGAACTGCTGTTGGTGGTTTGTTTCTCGGCACATCAGACGTCTGATGCGTCAGCACCAGACGTATGCTCCAATTCAGTTTTTGAAATAAAAATAAGATTCCGCCAAAATCGGGTGGCTGGTGGGTACCAACCAAACGTCGATCCATTCAGTTTTTTTTAAAGGAGGCATATCCTGAGTCAGCGGCTTAAAAAGGGGTTTAACATTGGCTTGAAATTTTAAGCACATGTTCAGCCATCTCTCTCGTTTTTTTTAGCAAGTAGTCCCTCCACTTAGGATTAAGCCCCCCTTTAAGACCTAAATTCGGCCCTTGTTGGGAGTGCTTTAACATCACTCCACAGCGATGGATGAATCAGCCCAGACATGTGCTGAATCTGTGCCGCATTAGATTCAGCCATATGCTCTCCCAATCGATGTCTGAATCAGGGTCTAAATGAAAATGAACAGACGATGTGAATCTGACGTCATGGCATAAAGTGAAATAATAACAATCAGCCGGCTGAGTCAGTGTCTAAATGCGAGGCTTAAAATCTTAATCCCCCGTTCAGCCATCTCTCTCCGCTTTTTTGCAAAAATCAACACTCCCACTAGAAGGCTGAACGGGGGCTTAATCCTACGTGGACGGGATTTTTGCGAAAAAAGTGGAGAGAGATGGCTGAACATGAGCTTAAGAATCCATTCAGCCGCTGATGTCTGGTTGTTACACACCAGACGCCGGATTTTAACTGGACTTTATTTTTTAAAACCATGCTAAGACCAGACATCTGGTGATTAGGCACCAGACGCATGAGTTCTTGGAAGCGAAATAACTCCAGCCATATCACATGTTTGGTGTTGAATCATCAAACTTTTGACATACCTAGAAACACACGTATTTGTTGCACAAATGGTAGATCAGACGCCCGACAGGTATCGTCCAAACGTCTGATCTACTCTAGATTTGAAAAAAAATTACGTCTCGATTACCAGACGTCTGGTAATCCAGTGGTTGGATGCTGATGTGGCAACCATTCAACCTATGTTACGCCATCCATCAGAAGAGCCCGAAGGTTGAAGCTGATGTGGCACAGCTTCAGACACATGTTGGACATATGTTGGGGCTGAATGATTCACCCCTCCATTTGGTGTGCTATAAAATCCCAACCAAATTGATTTAATAACGCTAAATTATTTTAACATTGATAGACACTAAGGTTGCAACACAAATTTGGATGTAGTTCATTGTGTATGTGATTAAAACATGACTTTGTTACAACGGGCATGCTATAGGTGGGGAAAAAGAGCATTTGTCATGTTTACGTACTTGTTATTCTTACATATCAACATGCAATTAATCAACGAGATTTATTATACATGTGCTTCTTAAATTATGTCTATTTGATACTATTATCATAAATCTAAGACATTATTAGAAACTTTTCATAATTATTTGTTCGGAATAAAGAATGTTTTGTTAAACTCAACGGAAATATAAAAAACTCATTATAACACCACCCGAAAAAACCTTTTAATCCACGTATATCATGTCTACCGCATCAAGTTTAATCAAAACCTACTTGATTATATGCACAAAAGCTCTTGACCACATAAAATAACTTGGTTTTAGTCTATTACATCAGAACAATGTCAACTTTGACTCAGATTGTAAGAATAGCCTTTTTCCCCCAAATCAATAGATTTGAAGTTCAAATTGAAAATTACATGAAAATATGTCATGAGAGAACTATGTAGATCAGATGACACCTTAGATCAGGTGTAAGACAAAAGAAGTCGGGCCCCACAGAAAGTACAAGCCCCACATAAACGTATACTTTCCATTTTGTGTGTCAAAACAACGCATAAATATCATGAACGCATCATAGTTTCGAAAATACATCACAGCTCATCATAAGTCTTTATTATTTCAAAAGGAATATAATGTTGAACGATTATTCAAAGTTTATGTTCCAATAAGACTACAATGCATTGCCACTGAAAAAACATGATTTAGCAATGAAAGTGTCTGATATGATGTGAGTTTTGTCTAATTATTTTTTTCTTCTTCAATTAGAAAAGAGAAAAACCAACATCGGTTGTCATTGACGGAAATTTTATAACGATAGCATCCTTTATTTCAATTTTAAATGATCAACGACATTATATTGATATACACTTTATGTTACGACCTAAAGATCATAAGAGTCCGACTCCCATCCGGATCCGCTGACATACCCCATTAACTCTCCCCTATGTGAAAGGGCCTCCACCCCGGAAGACAGAAGCTACGCGGGAACGGGCGCGCCTCGCAGCACTCCCCCCACCCGGCCGAGGCACGCAACCGCAGTTGCTCGGCCCGCCAGGGGCAAGGCGCTTGGGGAGCCACCGGACAATACCTCCGGATATGCTGACATAGTCCTGTGCGTATCCTTCCGTTCCAGCGGCCCACAACCCACGACCGACAAGGAGGCGCGGCCGGGCCGAACAGCCCCCGAGCCGGTCAACCCGGCCGGCCCCCATGCACCACGACGCCCGGGATAGCATAGCCCGACCTTCGGTTCGTCACCAACGACAAACAACCTAGGATAAGGACACGACTGACACATACGTCACCCGACCGTCTGACACAGCACTTCTGGCGGTTGAGCCGACTGACAGTTAATGCTTTCGGCCCTGACATCCCGACAAAAGCACCCCCTGGCCGTCGCGCCGTCTGACAAAAGCAGGTCAGGCACTCCTGTCCCTGACATCCTTGTCTGAAGCTTCCGCTGACAACCGAGCCAGCTCAGCACGTCTAGTCAGCATGCCAGGTCAGCCCCGCCTAGTCATCTCCCGTCAGGTATAAATACCCACTCTCCTCTCACGGGGAGGGGGTTGGAAAATTCTCTCTCAATCTATCATTCACACACGAGAGCAAAGGTCGTCCATATCTTTGTTCTCCCACCTATAGCTCGCCACGTACGGTCGACACACCGTTAGTCCGACCGGTGTGCCTAGCCCCCGTTTTAAGTCCCATTACTGACTTAGGCATCGGAGGGGCTAAGGGTTGGACCCCAACCCCACCCTTCTGACGAGTTGCTCGTGCTGCAGGAAATCTCGCCCCTTGGTCAACGTCAACTTCAGCTTCCTGCCATCCAATCTTCCTCCGCCGCGTCCGGTGAGATCCGACTCCGCGGCCACCCCCGGCGACAAGTCCAACCTCTTCACCCCACTAATCACTTGTTAAACAGCACACCTAAACCCTCTTCTAAACATAACCACCGTGCCCTTGGTTCTCCACAATACAAATTCATTGTACGCGAGTTCCACCTCGTAACAATTGGCGCCGTCTGTGGGAACGAAGGGTCACACCCATGTTAGACTCCATGCCGATCACTCGGAACCCTGACCACGGCAAGGATCCCGTGGGTCAGGAGCCGCTCTCTCTACTAATCATCCCGGTGCCCGACCCCCTTCCGGGGATGGGCACCGAGACTGACCATACTTCGGCCCATGCCGTCCTGAGGAGCTTCGAGGCCGTTACTCAGACGATGGGAGGCTACCCGGCGGCGGGGGCGGACCCCCAGCCCGACCCCTCGGAGCCCCAGAACGTGAGGCGGAATCTCCACCATCAGTTCGAGGAGGAGGGGGAGAACAGGTGTAACGACCCGCTCTTGGGGGCCCGTTACTTATTTGGTTTATTCGCAAGTTCCGCAGTTTACCAGTGAAATCAGCATAGCCACAACTCAGAGATGTATCACAATACTCAAACCAGCGTACAGACATTATTACAGTCCAATTTAAAGTACAACAACAACCAGCACACACTCTCTCTAATACATAAGGGAAGTACTGAAAAGGAATGCGGAAAAGTAAATACACAGTACAACGCACACACCATCAGACAAGTAACTAAAACTCTGCAGCTTCTGGGTCAATATAGACTCCACGAACTCTGGGGCATTCCCCTCGATCAGGTCTTCGTCTGCCGGTGCCATAAATGGAACCGAAGGTAAGTCACAACAATTCTAGCGATAGAAAAAGAGGAGTGCACAAATATGGAGCAGTCTATAGTAAACAAGTGCGGAAAGTAAAGCAGGGACAGACAAGCATGCAAGTGCGATAAGTAAAGTACATCTGTCAAGCATGCAAGGGTGACAAGTAAAGTAAGGGTGACCGAGCAATGATAATAGCAATAATGAGAGTAATTGTGCCTAACCTAGTCTGTGACTTATAACGGGTAGTACAGTGAGCAACCAAGAGTCCACCTGATATCCCGGGTTACAACAAATCGATACTGTTCAACAAATCGGTACTATTCAATACTGTTCAATACGAAGATCGGACTGGTCGCTCCCGCACTTCCGCAATTATAAGTTACCCCAAAACCCAGTGTCTGTGCAGGTTACCGTACTTGCAGTTTTACGAGTCATTTATTATTCCCACATTTCCAGTTACAATCTTTCTGTCAAGCATGTCTAGTCATCTGTTTAAGTCAATAATTGTTCCGAGACTAGGTGTCAAGTCCTATGTTCATACGAGTACACTATCTATATTTCTAAGGGTAGAATTTACTGTGACTTACTATCTTCGAGGTGGTGGTAGTGATCCGGGACGGGATCAAGTGTCGATGCACGAGATTTGCTACCTGTAAACACAAGAGATAACTAGTTAGAGAATACCCTATTCTCTTATTTATTTAAGTTGAGTGTCTGATTTTAAAACTGGTTAAAACGGTGATGAAAAAGGTCCTAAATTTTTATATAGACTATATATGATAAAAATAGTTTTACTGCAAGAGGGAATATTTTTCTGAAGTCTATAGTAATTTTTATAATTTTTAGAAACTCAAAACTAGATTAAAACCCTGATTTATTTACGTGACGCGTATTTTTCGTAATTTTTTACGGGAGCAATCCTAGTCGGAATTACTCGAATAAACAGTCAAAATGACCGTCTCGAAGTTTACTTTCACATATAATTTTCTCATATATTATTGTGAGTGAAAACAGCGAGTTACGATTTTTAGAAAGATTTATACGTATTTAATTTTTAAGTTCAAAAAACGATTCTGGGAAAAGTAGGCGTCTGCTCACAGTGAGACTAGCGCCATTGGGTCCGAAATATCGTTTCGGATTTTCTAGACCTATCCACACATTTTTCTGGCCACTGTATAATTAGTAGTGGATTTAAAACCAGTATACCCATTTAATAATTAAAAATAAATACGAAAATACGAAATCAAAATCGTATTTACTATTTTGCCATCAAGCTTAACTGTGCTTCCTCGCTTTCGTTCGCTGTGAGGGGGGGCTGTGCGTGTCGGACGGTGACGGATGCCAGGCGGTCGGCGACGGCGGCTTGGGGGCGAGGTCGGAGCGGCGGCGAACGGCGGCGCTGGGGCGACTGAGCGGCGGAGCGGGCTCGGCGGTGCTCGGGGCGATGGCGAGGATCAGCGGCGACGGGGAGCTGCTCGGCGGTGGCTCCGGGGACGGCGACAGCTTCGAGGGAGGGCGGCCGGAGGACGGTGGGGTGGCGTGCGGCAGGGCGGAGCGACGTGGGGGCTGAGTGGGTCGCAGGCGGCGCTGAGGGGGCTTCGCCGGCGAGCGTGCTTCGAAGGCGAGGCGGAGCTCGCAGCGGGCGGCGGTCGAGCGGAGCTGTGCGGGGGGTCTCGGCGGCGTTCGTTGGCGCTTGGGGCAGGGTCGTCGGGCGGCGGGCGAAGCGACGACGGCGGTCGACATCCGGAGGGGGGAGGAGCGGAGAGGGAGTGCAAGAGCAGAGAAAGAGAGAGAGAGCGGGCGTGTTTTTGGGTTCGAACGTGATAAACGAAAAGAGAGGGATAGAGAAATACTGTGTGGGTTTAAAGAGAAGGGAGAGGGGTTTTGATGGCGGGGAGTTTTGCCTGAGTGCCTCGGGTTTTGGTTTGTTGCGAAAGAGAAGAGGGAGGGAGATACACTGGGTTATAGAAGACGTTGGGAGCAGACGTTATTATATAAGGTTTAGAAACTTAGAGGCAGTAGAGATATTGTGTAATGAATTCGGGGGTTGGATCTGAATTGATTCAGATCTAACATTTTCGGTGGGTTAAATGGGGTAGGTTAGGGAAATCATTAGAGGTAGATCTAGGTTTTTAACTAAGGGTAAAAGTCAATTAGTAAAAATAATTAATAACGGTAAGGGTCGTTAGTGAAATGTAATTAGCAAAAACGGATAAACACAGACACGTTTTTACAAACGACTCCGAAAAATTTCGAAAACATACCCGCGGGATCGTATCGACGCGAGGATCGCGAATACAAGATCCTTTCTGGGATTTGAGCTACGAAAATACTAGTTTTAGGCCAAAACGTTTAGAAAGCGGGTTTGCGGGTTCTAGGCTGAAACGATATCCGAAAATTACGAAATTAATGTGGGAAGCCCTAAATGATCATAGGAGGCTACTGGAGAAGTTTGAAAGCATTTTGAAGACGTTTGAATAGAAAATAAATTCGTCGAATCAAAACGGTAATTTTGGAAGATGAATTTTAACAGAAATGTTTTGGGCATTTGAGGAAATCTGAAATTGCTGAAACACAATATGATAAGTCTAGTGCTCTAAAATATTTTTAAAAGAATTTTTGAAATCAGTTTTGATATACAACTCCTAACCAACCATTATAAAGAAGATTTAGAATACAAATACGTTAAGTACGTATTTGAAGTGTTTGAAAAATACAGGCCGTTACATCCTACCCTCCTTAAAATAATTCCGTCCTCGGAATTAAGAGGATCGATAATCGCCTAAGCAATTCAAACGATCGACCGGAAGGTTTGACGAACGACCACGACATAGGAAAATAAGTTGTTAATAGCATGAAATAAAACGTGATATCACATCATTAAGAAAACAAAAGACGAATACATGAATACATACTATCACCATAGATTTTAGAGCTAGTCTCAAGACTAGTATTAACATAATAGCTACGATGATATACTGATTGCAAATGAACGGGCATAATATCAAAAGTGATAATTCATACCTCCAATCACCTGGTCGATGGCTTCGACATCTTCTGCGATCATCGTGTAGGCCCGTCATTGCGGAGGAGGTGGTAGGTGGGAAAAGGATACAAACACATGGAAATTTGGGTACAAGATGAAAGTGGGGTTAGAAAAGAAACACGAGCTCAAGATGGATGCAAAAACGCAACAGCCTACACGTTGGGTCTGGCTCGATACTCCACTGGTCCTTCTGATCGGCTATTGCTTGGGAACACGAACTTGGGATGGTTGGGTATTTCGAATTCTACCCTCCTTTGACGACAGTCAATGGTGACATGAAATGTCCATAACCAATCCATCCCAAGAACAGCATCGAAGCCGGCATCTTTATCACCATGAAGTCGGCAAAGAGATCTCGTCTACAAATCACAACAGAATATTAGAGGCATCCGCTGGTTACCGGTAGGAAACTGCCAGCGGTCTCGACCTTCCAACGGGAGTCAGAGGTTCAACAATGATAGCATGTGATTGAACGAAACGACTGGCCAAGAAGCAATGTGTAGCTCCTGAGTCTAACAGTGTGAGGGCATGTTTACCGGCTATTAAGACGGTACCTACCGTGATGAGAATCAAGTCTAAACTTACGATTTCTAAATATTAGAGTATGTAGCTTAGTGAAAAATCACATACCAGTGATTACTTGGCCCGTAGCTTCGGCTTCTTCCACTGTCATGTTATAAGCTTGGCGTCTCTGGGGCGCCTGTCGTGGAGTCTGCTGGTACACTTGCTGCTGCGGAGTGGTTGATGTTGCTGAGCAGATGATGGCGGTCGCTTCCGTTGTGGAACTCGAACTTCTGGTGGTCGAAAATTCGAACGCTACTCTCCGTAGCCAGAGTTCAAGCGTAGAAAGATTCTAAGAAGGTCAATCGAAAGGTCATCAAGCTAAAAGAAGGGTGATAGTGATGAAGATCGATGGTGTTACATAATCATGATTCACGTCCTTGCGGTCCAGCGGACACGGTCAGGGAAGTGACTAAGCTAGGATCACTTATGCCCAGTCTAGCCAGGTCGATCCACAGACTTTAGCCAAGCACATTGACCGGTATCATGGTCCATTGAAGGAAGGTTATCATTCATACGAGTGCCACCGATATAAAAGATTTTTATTAATAACTAATTAAGCCTATCAAAATTTAGGTTTTGTTAATGGCTTTTATTAAGGCCAGACAGGTCAGCTCCATTGGGGGTCTTCGAAGTGTTCCCGTCCATCTTTCGAGTGTTAAACCTGCATTCAAGAAAAATGTCAGCTTAGTCGAGTATCGTGTACGATACATCCTGGTTTCACTATACTGTTCACGAGGTATTTTGCACGGACCTGCGTGGGCCGCCAAACCTGTAACGACCCACTCTTGGGGGCCCGTTACTTATTTGGTTTATTCGCAGGTTCCGCAGTTTACCAGTGAAATCAGCATAGCCACAACTCAGAGATGTATCACAATACTCAAACCAGCGTACAGACATTATTACAGTCCAATTTAAAGTACAACAACAACCAGCACACACTCTCTCTAATACATAAGGGAAGTACTGAAAAGGAATGCGGAAAAGTAAATACACAGTACAACGCACACACCATCAGACAAGTAACTAAAACTCTGCAGCTTCTGGGTCAATATAGACTCCACGAACTCTGGGGCATTCCCCTCGATCAGGTCTTCGTCTGCCGGTGCCATAAATGGAACCGAAGGTAAGTCACAACAATTCTAGCGATAGAAAAAGAGGAGTGCACAAATATGGAGCAGTCTATAGTAAACAAGTGCGGAAAGTAAAGCAGGGACAGACAAGCATGCAAGTGCGATAAGTAAAGTACATCTGTCAAGCATGCAAGGGTGACAAGTAAAGTAAGGGTGACCGAGCAATGATAATAGCAATAATGAGAGTAATTGTGCCTAACCTAGTCTGTGACTTATAACGGGTAGTACAGTGAGCAACCAAGAGTCCACCTGATATCCCGGGTTACAACAAATCGATACTGTTCAACAAATCGGTACTATTCAATACTGTTCAATACGAAGATCGGACTGGTCGCTCCCGCACTTCCGCAATTATAAGTTACCCCAAAACCCAGTGTCTGTGCAGGTTACCGTACTTGCAGTTTTACGAGTCATTTACTATTCCCACATTTCCAGTTACAATCTTTCTGTCAAGCATGTCTAGTCATCTGTTTAAGTCAATAATTGTTCCGAGACTAGGTGTCAAGTCCTATGTTCATACGAGTACACTATCTATATTTCTAAGGGTAGAATTTACTGTGACTTACTATCTTCGAGGTGGTGGTAGTGATCCGGGACGGGATCAAGTGTCGATGCACGAGATTTGCTACCTGTAAACACAAGAGATAACTAGTTAAAGAATACCCTATTCTCTTATTTATTTAAGTTGAGTGTCTGATTTTAAAACTGGTTAAAACGGTGATGAAAAAGGTCCTAAATTTTTATATAGACTATATATGATAAAAATAGTTTTACTGCAAGAGGGAATATTTTTCTGAAGTCTATAGTAATTTTTATAATTTTTAGAAACTCAAAACTAGATTAAAACCCTTATTTATTTACGTGACGCGTATTTTCCGTAATTTTTTACGGGAGCAATCCTAGTCGGAATTACTCGAATAAACAGTCAAAATGACCGTCTCGAAGTTTACTTTCACATATAATTTTCTCATATATTATTGTGAGTGAAAACAGCGAGTTACGATTTTTAGAAAGATTTATACGTATTTAATTTTTAAGTTCAAAAAACGATTCTGGGAAAAGTAGGCGTCTGCTCGCAGTGAGACTAGCGCCATTGGGTCCGAAATATCGTTTCGGATTTTCTAGACCTATCCACACATTTTTCTGGCCACTGTATAATTAGTAGTGGATTTAAAACCAGTATACCCATTTAATAATTAAAAATAAATACGAAAATACGAAATCAAAATCGTATTTACTATTTTGCCATCAAGCTTAACTGTGCTTCCTCGCTTTCGTTCGCTGTGAGGGGGGGGCTGTGCGTGTCGGACGGTGACGGATGCCAGGCGGTCGGCGGCGGTCGGCGACGGCGGCTTGGGGGCGAGGTCGGAGCGGCGGCGAACGGCGGCGCTGGGGCGACTGAGCGGCGGAGCGGGCTCGGCGGTGCTCGGGGCGATGGCGAGGATCAGCGGCGACGGGGAGCTGCTCGGCGGTGGCTCCGGGGACGGCGACAGCTTCGAGGGAGGGCGGCCGGAGGACGGTGGGGTGGCGTGCGGCAGGGCGGAGCGACGTGGGGGCTGAGTGGGTCGCAGGCGGCGCTGAGGGGGCTTCGCCGGCGAGCGTGCTTCGAAGGCGAGGCGGAGCTCGCAGCGGGCGGCGGTCGAGCGGAGCTGTGCGGGGGGTCTCGTCGGCGTTCGTTGGCGCTTGGGGCAGGGTCGTCGGGCGGCGGGCGAAGCGACGACGGCGGTCGACATCCGGAGGGGGGAGGAGCGGAGAGGGAGTGCAAGAGCAGAGAAAGAGAGAGAGAGCGGGCGTGTTTTTGGGTTCGAACGTGATAAACGAAAAGAGAGGGATAGAGAAATACTGTGTGGGTTTAAAGAGAAGGGAGAGGGGTTTTGATGGCGGGGAGTTTTGCCTGAGTGCCTCGGGTTTTGGTTTGTTGCGAAAGAGAAGAGGGAGGGAGATACACTGGGTTATAGAAGACGTTGGGAGCAGACGTTATTATATAAGGTTTAGAAACTTAGAGGCAGTAGAGATATTGTGTAATGAATTCGGGGGTTGGATCTGAATTGATTCAGATCTAACATTTTCGGTGGGTTAAATGGGGTAGGTTAGGGAAATCATTAGAGGTAGATCTAGGTTTTTAACTAAGGGTAAAAGTCAATTAGTAAAAATAATTAATAACGGTAAGGGTCGTTAGTGAAATGTAATTAGCAAAAACGGATAAACACAGACACGTTTTTACAAACGACTCCGAAAAATTTCGAAAACATACCCGCGGGATCGTATCGACGCGAGGATCGCGAATACAAGATCCTTTCTGGGATTTGAGCTACGAAAATACTAGTTTTAGGCCAAAACGTTTAGAAAGCGGGTTTGCGGGTTCTAGGCTGAAACGATATCCGAAAATTACGAAATTAATGTGGGAAGCCCTAAATGATCATAGGAGGCTACTAGAGAAGTTTGAAAGCATTTTGAAGACGTTTGAATAGAAAATAAATTCGTCGAATCAAAACGGTAATTTTGGAAGATGAATTTTAACAGAAATGTTTTGGGCATTTGAGGAAATCTGAAATTGCTGAAACACAATATGATAAGTCTAGTGCTCTAAAATATTTTTAAAAGAATTTTTGAAATCAGTTTTGATATACAACTCCTAACCAACCATTATAAAGAAGATTTAGAATACAAATACGTTAAGTACGTATTTGAAGTGTTTGAAAAATACAGGCCGTTACAACAGGGGGCTCGCCAAGGAGGTTTGCGTCCCAGCAGAAGCTCCTGGAAGAGGAGATGGAGGTCGCGCGGCGGTGGTGGCGCCTGGAGGAGGCGGCCGCCGCGCCAAGGCGTCTGGACGAAGCGGCCGAGACCGCCCGAAGGGCCTACCAGGACGAAGAGACCGCCCGCCACCAGCTCCGCCTCATCATCTCGGAGCGCGAGAGGCTAATGAGGGAGAACGAAAGCAACCGGGAAATCCTGGAGGTGACGGAGATGGGTCGGCGGCTCGGGGACGGGCGGGGCCCGTTGTTGGCCAGGTCCCCTCCGGGGGGAGGAGGTAGCCCGCATCGCTTGCACCACCACGCCGATCGCCTGCACGAGGAAGCTGTTTGTCGACAACTACGCTTCCTCACCGCCGAGCGCGAAAGGCTTCTGCGGGAGAATCAGGAGTGGATGTAGGCCCGAGGGGAGCTGGCCGGGAGGCGATGGTGCTGGGAGAACCGTAGCCCGCAACCCGTCGAATCTTCGACTCGGGGAAGGAGCCCCGCCAGGCGACCGTCGGGCTACTCCCCGGGGCCGGAGGACCCTCGGCGGCCGAGGCGCGACCGAAGCCAGACCCCCGAATGGCGGAGGGAGGAGGCGCCCAATCGCCCTACCTATCCGGAGGAGGCCACGCCGCTTGCACGGTGGATTACATCCGCCCCGAGGCCCGTAAGGTTCAAACCCCCTCACTTGGCCACGTACAACGGAAGAGGCGACCCCCTCACGCACGTGCAGCAGTACCGGGGGGCAATGGAGGCGCAAGATGTGGATGAGGCGTTCCTATGCCGGCACTTCTCCCAAAGCCTGAGGGACACCGCATTGGACTGGTACTTCGGCCTGCCCGCGAGATCCGTTGGGAGCTTTGGCGAGCTATCCCACAAATTCTGCCAAGAGTTTCGGGCCGGGCGGACGAAAAAGAAACCCTTGGACTATCTCAGCACGATAGTCCAAGGAGAAGGGGAGACAACGGGCAGATACCTCCGCCGCTTTCAGGATGAGAGACGGGCGGTGGTAACATGCGGAGACGATGTGCTTATGCTGGCCTTCAAGACGGGGTTGCGGACTCGGAGCCTCCACAAATCCCTGCTCCGGGATCCGCCGACCGACTATGAGGCTTTGGTTGCTATGGCGGAGAGGCATGTGTTGGCCGAAGAGACTCTCGGCACAAAGGCCCTATTTCCCCCGGCGAAGCCACTCCAAGGAGAGCCCCGGTCACACCCTCGGCCGAGGCAAGAAGAGGGGCACCGAGGTCGCGACCAGCTGGCCCAACCAAGGCGGGAACCGGCGGGACGACGCCCGCAAGATCGCCCTGGCCCGGCGCGAGAGTTCGCCCCAGCCCAAGGGCCCCCCCCGAGTCGTCCCGAGACAAGAAGGCCCCCTACGGGCACATTACACGCAACTCAACGTCCCCCTGATCGAGGTGATGGTCGCGGCTACAAGAGCCGGACTGTTGCCGGAGCCGCCTCGAGAAATGAAGTCGGATCCGGCCCGGAGAGATTTCAAAAAATACTGCCGATACCACCGTGACCATGGCCACGACACCGACGACTGCTTCACCCTCAAAAGGGAAATCGAGCGGCTGATCCAGGCGGGCCACCTAGGGGGCTTCGTCGGGGGCAGGAGACCGGACCGAGAGGAGGGGAACCACCGAAGGGCACGGAGGGCAGACCCTCCTGCAAACGGCGAGCGAGAAGAGCCTCACCCCCCGAAACCCGTCATGCGCATAAACACGATATGCGGTGGGCCATCCTCCGGAGGAGCGTCGTCGTCAAGCAAAAAGGCGTACGCGAGACAAGTGATGACGGCGGGTCTTGGAGGGGATCCGAGAGGGAGAAGGATAACCTACCCTCCCATTACTTTCAGCGACGGGGATCTAGAGGGAGTCGAGCTGTCCCACGACGACGCCATCGTCATCGAAGCCCAGATAGGGACGACCATCGTCAGCCGCCTTCTGATCGACACAGGGACCTCCTGCGACATCCTGTTCATGTCCACAATCAAAAAGATGGAGTTAAGGCCGACGGATCTGAGACCCTGTACCGGACCCCTCGTCGGCTTCACCGGTCACTCGACCCCTATCGTTGGAGTGATCACCTTGCCGATAACCCTCGGAGAAGAGCCGCAGGTCGTCACTCGGATGACTCTATTAGTTGTGGTCGACATTGCGTCGGCGTACAACGGGAGCATAGGATGACCTTACATGGCGGCCATTGGAGCGCTCCCCAGCCTTCTCCACCAGATGGTCAAGTTCCAAACCCCCCGAGGGGTGGGGTTCGTACGGAAAAGCCAGAAGCTGTCTAGGAGCTGCTACGTGGGGTCGACCAAGCACAAGGGACCAGAGCTGAACCTGCGGATCGACTTAACCGGGCGGAGGGACGACCCCTACCATCAAGAGTTAGCTCCAGCTGATGGCACCACGGAGGGGAACAGGACCGGCCGTGCCCCCCAAAGTCCCCCCTGAGGAGGACGGGCTGATCACTCGGAAGGACGTGGAACGCCAGTCCTGATATTGCCGGAAACTGTAAGTCATGAATGAAATATCTTGTCCCCTTTTGTATCTTCGAATTTTGCCTTTTCTACATGAAAATTTCAGTTCAAAACGCGCAAGACTCCAGGGCAGGACCAATCCTCGCCACCCAAACCGGAGAGGGGCATGGGCCGAGCTGCGCACTCGCTCCCCCCAAAGAAGACCTCCGGGGCAAGCTTACGGAGCTTAGCCACCCAAACCGGAGCGCCACATGCAGGGTAGGCGACGGCCCAATACCCGTCCGACTATAGAGGCTGCGGGGAGGCGACGGCCCAATACCCGCCCTCTCAAAGACTCCGGGGCAGGACCAATCCTCGCCACCCACACCGGAGAGGGGCACGGGCCGAGCTGCGCACTCACTCCCCCCCCAAAGAAGACCTCCGGGGCAAGCTTACGGAGCTTAGCCACCCAAACCGGAGCGCCACATGCGGGGTAGGCGACGGCCCAATACCCGTCTAACTATAGAGGCTGCGGGGAGGCGACGGCCCAATACCCGCCCTCTCAAAGACTCCGGGGCAGGACCAATCCTCGCAACCCAAACAGGAGAGGGGCACGGGCCGAGCTGCGCACTCGCTCCCCCCCCAAAGAAGACCTCCGGTGCAAGCTTACGGAGCTCAGCCACCCAAACCGGAGCGCCACATGCGGGGTAGGCGACGGCCCAATACCCGTCCGACTATAGAGGCTACGGGGAGGCGACGGCCCAATACCCGCCCTCTCAAAGACTCAGGGGCATGACCAATCCTCGCCACCCAAACCGGAGAGGGGCACGGGCCGAGCTGCGCACTCGCTCCCCCCCCAAAGAAGACCTCCGGGGCAAGCTTACGGAGCTTAGCCACCCAAACCGGAGCGCCACATGCGGGGTAGGCGACGGCCCAATACCCGTCCGACTATAGAGACTGCGGGGAGGCGACGGCCTAATACCCGCCCTCTCAAAGACTCCGGGGCAGGACCAATCCTCGCCACCCAAACCGGAGAGGGGCACGGGCCGAGCTGCGTACTCGCTCCCCCCCAAAGAAGACCTCCGGGGCAAGCTTACGGAGCTTAGCCACCCAAACCGGAGCGCCACATGCGGGGTAGGCGACGACCCAATACCCGTCCGACTATAGAGGCTGCGGGGAGGCGACGGCCCAATACCTGCACTCTCAAAGACTCCGGGGCAGGATCAATCCTCGCCACCCAAACCGGAGAGGGGCACGGGCCGAGCTGCGCACTCGCTCCCCCCCAAAGAAGACCTCCGGGGCAAGCTTACGGAGCTTAGCCACCCAAACTGGAGCGCCACATGCGGGGTAGGCAACGGCCCAATACCCGTCCGAATATAGAGGCTGCGGGGAGGCGACGGCCCAATACCCGCCCTCTCAAAGACTCCGGGGCAGGACCAATCCTCGCCACCCACACCGGAGAGGGGCACGGGCCGAGCTACGCACTCGCTCCCCCCCAAAGAAGACCTCCGGGGCAAGCTTACGGAGCTTAGCCACCCAAACCGGAGCGCCACATGCGGGGTAGGCGACGGCCCAATACCCGTCCGACTATAGAGGCTGCGGGGAGGCGACGGCCCAATACCCGCCCTCTCAAAGACTCCGGGACAGGACCAATCCTCGCCACCCAAACCGGAGAGGGACACGGGCTGAGCTGCGCACTCGCTCCCCCCCAAAGAAGACCTCTGGGGCAAGCTTACGGAGCTCAGCCACCCAAACCGGAGCGCCACATGCGGGGTAGGCGACGGCCCAATACCCGTCCGACTATAGAGGCTGCGGGTAGGCGACGGCCCAATACCCGCCCTCTCAAAGACTCAGGGGCAGGACCAATCCTCGCCACCCAAACCGAAGAGGGGCACGGGCCGAGCTGCGCACTCGCTCCCCCCAAAGAAGACCTCCGGGGCAAGCTTACGGAGCTTAGCCACCCAAACCGGAGCGCCACATGCGGGGTAGGCGACGGCCCAATACCCGTCCGACTATAGAGGCTGCGGGGAGGCGACGGCCCAATACCCGCCCTCTCAAAGACTCCGGGGCAGGACCAATCCTCGCCACCCAAACCGGAGAGGGGCACGGGCCGAACTACGCACTCGCTCCCCCCTAAAGAAGACCTCCGGGGCAAGCTTACAGAGCTTAGCCACCTAAACCGGAGCGCCACATGCGGGGTAGGCGACGGCCCAATACCCGTCCGACTATAGAGGCTGCTGGGAGGCGACGGCCCAATACCCGCACTCTCAAAGACTCCGGGGCAGGACCAATCCTCGCCACCCAAACCGGAGAGGGGCACGGGCCGAGCTGCGCACTCGCTCCCCCCCAAAGAAGACCTCCGGGGCAAGCTTACGGAGCTTAGCCAACCAAACCGGAGCGCCACATGCGGGGTAGGCGACGGCCCAATACCCGTCCGACTATAGAGGCTGCGGGGAGGCGACGGCCCAATACCCAAAGAAGACCTCCGGGGCAAGCTTACGGAGCTTAGCCACCCAAACCGGAGCGCCACATGCGGGGTAGGCGACGGCCCAATACCCGTCCGACTATAGAGGCTGCGCGGAGGCGACGGCCCAATACCCAAAGAAGACCTCCGGGGCAAGCTTACGGAGCTTAGCCACCCAAACCGTAGCCACCCAAACCGGAGCGCCACATGCGGGGTAGGCGACGGCCCAATACCCGTCCGACTATAGAGGCTGCGGGGAGGCGACGGCCCAATACCCGCCTTCTCAAAGACTCCGGGGCAGGACCAATCCTCTCCACCCAAACCGGAGAGGGGCACGGGCCGAGCTGCGCACTCGCTCCCCCCCAAAGAAGACCTCCGGGGCAAGCTTACGGAGCTTAGCCACCCAAACCGGAGCGCCACATGCGGGGTAGGCGACGGCCCAATACCCGTCCGACTATAGAGGCTGCGGGGAGGCGACGGCCCAATACCCGCCCTCTCAAAGACTCCGGGGCAGGACCAATCCTCGCCACCCAAACCGGAGAGGGGCACGGGCCGAGCTACGCGCTCGTCCCCCCCATGAAGACCTCCGGGGCAAGCTTGCGGAGCTTAGCCACCCGAACCAGAGCGACATATGCGGGGTAGGCGACGGCCTGATACCCGCCCTCCCCAGAGAGGGCCTGCGACCCCTCTCCCCAAACATCGGGAAACGAATCAGGGCTTGCGAATCGAGGCAACCCCCACGCGGGGCCATCACTGTGGAGTAACGCTTGACACCTATAAAGCCGACAACCGAAATGACTCGTCAAGCCAAAAGGACGCTCGGGACGAGCACCACTGACAAACGGCACGCCCGCCGAAAAACAGGAGCTGAGGAGTCACGTCAGACGTCACCCGTCGGGAACGGTCCCCAAGGAACGCAATTCCAAGATGGCCTAGCTCATTACGTTGAGGAAAGGGAGGAGGCGAAAATACACCATTATAAATCCCCCCCAGCCTCTTCAAAGTGGAGGGGGCGAAAGAGAGAATATGAGGAAAGGCCCATCCTTTCGCCACTCTCTCCGCCTAGAAGACGCGGAAAATGCGAGAATCGCCGACTGCTCTAGTAAACGATCCCCCAACAGGATATTCCTCTTACACGAGGGGCACCCGGCCTGCAGCTCCCGGCCTTCCTTTAGACAACTTAAGGCACGGGAACTGGAGCTCCAATGGCATGCCATGCCCCTCCACGGACCCCCTGCGGACGCAGGCGCGGCTGGCAAATAACCCGATGGACGTGACAGACCTGCCAAATCACCCCATCGGGCACCCCAGCAACTACCACCGTCGCCCCGACCACAGGGGACTTGCCCCCGAGCGCCGGAGCACTCCAACGTGCTGTTCCGCTTACACCTGTAGCGCCCCACCTTCCACTCCTCGACTTCTCCTGGACCACATACGCCAGGAAGACGCACGGATTGGCGGCGGACCACATCCTCTCGCGCCTGTCACACGGCGACTCCAGTCGGTAGGAGCGCCAAGGCCCCGCGGGATAGAGCAACCACCAAGGACTCCCTCTACCCCCAATTCTGGGAACGAGGGCCAAAGCCACCGCCCCCGGCACCGATACAACCGTCCACCCCTACCCCGAGCGGGAACCCTCTGATGTAACTCTACACCCCTTTCAGGGGCACGACGCCGGGGAGGGACGCATCAAATACGATGAGGACGTCAACCTAACTAGAACGATTCAACGCTTCGCCTACGGGCCCGTCCTGTTTATTAAAATAATAATAATAGCTGATGGAAAGACTATTCCCAGTTAACCACTAGCTATAGCTCAGGCGCACTTAGGCGTGCGAGCAACCCCCGAAAAAAGAGACTAACCCGCTGTAAATTTTCTCGGTCGCACTACCCGAAAAAAAGGGAATTAACAGAACTCCCCCAACGTCGGGATAGAGACAGACGCGTCAAAGCGTAACTCTGAAAGGGAATTTCTGCACGCACACAGATAGAAGATCCCAGAAAAGTGCAGGTATCAACCCCAAAGAACTTTACTTTCTTTCTTTTTAAGCGCCTATACAAAACTACTTGGTTACATTTCCCGCGCCGATGGCGCATCCGCCAGTCACGGCGTCCTCCCCGTCCCCTTCAGGGGAATCTCCCACCGCCCCGCCGGTCTTTGCCTCGTCGCCCTCCCCTCCGTCGCCATCCCCATCCCCGTTGCTGCAAGCTGCGAGTCCGTCAAGGTCGAGCTCAACTGGCGGGGACAGCCCCGCCACCCTCTCCTTTATCCGAACCAAGCAGGCTTCCCACCCCTCCGCCCGACCTTTCTCAATACCCCGGGACATCGAATCTGCGAGGGCAGATATGACGGTCTTCTCCTGATACATGCGGAATTCATCGACCCTGCGAGCCAACTCCTCCTCGGTGGCCTTGGCACGTCCCGCTAGATCCTCCGCACGAGCTTCCTCCTTCCCAAGGGCCTCCTCCAGCTCCTTCTCTCTCTCTCTCTAGCCCCGGTCGCCTGCAGCTCATGATCGGCCACAACCGCCTTCAGGCGCTCTACCTCCGCCTCGTATTGGCCGCCTCTTTCCCTCTCCTTCGCCAGGTCCTCGCCAGCGCTCTTACGAAAGGCGGCAAACTCGGCCACCACTCTAGCCACGGCACCCTCAGCCTTATGTATGACTGGCACGTGCCTCAGCATCCCAAGTGTTACGAGGTGGAACTCGCGTACAATGAATTTGTATTATGGGGAACCAAGGGCACGGTGGTTATATGGAAATGAGGGGTTAGGTAGGCTGTTTTACAAGTGATTAGTGGGATGAAGAGGTTGGATCCGTTGCCGGTGGAGCTCACAGGATCGTAACTCGTCGGACGCAGCTGAGGAAGGTTGGACGGTGGGAGGCTGACGCTGACTTTGGCCAAGGGGCGAGCTCTCCTGCAGCACGAACAACTCGTCAGAAGGGCGGGGTTGGGGTTCAACCCTTAGCCCCTCCGATGCCTAAGTCAGTAAAAGGGCTTAAATGGGGGGCTGGACACGCCGTCCGGACTAACTGTGTGTCCGCCTCGCGTGACGAGCTATAGGTGGGAGAACAAAGATATGGAGGACCTTTGCTCTCGTGTGTGAATGATAGAAGATGATAGAGTTTTTCTAACCCCTTCTCCGTAAGAGGAGAGGAGGTATTTATACCTGACGGGTGATGACTAGGCGTGCTGAGCTGGCTCGGGTGTCAGCGGAAGCTTCGGACGAGGACGTCGGGAACAGGAGTTCCTGATCCGCTTCTGTCAGGCGGCGCAACGGCCGAGGGGTGCTTTTGTCGGGATGTCAGGGCCGAAAGCACTAACCGCCGGTCAGGTCAGCCGCCTGGGGGTGCTTTGTCAGGCGGTCGGGTGACGTATGTGTTAGTCGTGTCCTTATCCTAGGCTGTTTGTCGTTAGCGTCGAACTAAAGTTCTGGCCCACTTTTGGCGCCGCGGTTCGCGGGAATCGGACGGGCCGTTCCGGTCGGGGGTTGTCCGGCCCGGCCGCGCCCGTCCATAGGCCTGGCCTAGCTACCCGAGCGTCCCCTAACGCGCTCCCCCGGTGGGTCGGGCGGCTACAGTTGTTCGCCTCGGCCGTTTCGAGGAGCGCTGTAAGGCGCGCCTATCTCCGTGATGCCCCGGGTTTGCGGGGCGGCGGCCCTAATTGTTAAATGGCGAGCTAAAGGGGTATGTTAGCGGATCCGGGCGGGAGTTGGGCTACTATGATCTTTAGGTCGTAACACCAAGCATCAAGTTGACGGCCTGAACAAAGAAAAGCGGAGAAGAGAACCCATTTAGGGTGTTCAATAAAATCCGCTGAAAAACGTCATCCGTCGTACAAAACCTACCTGGACGCCGTGCAACACCGCGGTCCCACATAGACCCTCGGGCTCCACCGCTTCCAGCGACACCCTATCGCGGGGCAAGAAAATGTTCTCCGCCAGCCTCGCCGCCACGCCTCCGTCCTCGAACACGGACTCATCACTCGTCACTTTGTACGGCGCCCGATGAAGCGCCTCGTCGGAATAACCCTCGACATCGGTCCTCTTGGCCTTGAACTTAACCAATGAGGCCTCACAGCGGGGATTGGCGGTCCGCTCGAGACCGAACAACGGACAACCATAGGGCCAACTGTCCCATCCGGTAGACCCGGTCGGGCCACCTGACGTCTCGGCCCTCCCCGACTGACCGATAGCGGCCGCCCCCTCCACTACTGTAGGTGCCGGGGGGCTAGACGACCGCATCCTGGGGGCTTCCACCCCTCCCCCTGTCGACCCTCCGTCCCCGATCTCCAGGTCGATGACGGGGTTTGCCATCCCTTCCCCGGCTCCACCCTCCCGCTGACCGGCTCCCCCCGACCCGGCACATCAGGGACGGACGACCTCGTCGGCCTCTTCCTCCTCTTCGTGGGCGCCGGCACTCCCGTCGAGCTCCACACACCTCCTTCCTCTCGCAACCTCTTGGGGCCAATTCTCGACGACGCTCGCCCCGCCTGCTCCGAGGCGCGCTGCATCATTTCCTCGAGGGACAAACTCATCGTGCGACCTGCCAAATAGAGAAATTTCAGCGTAAGCACTTCAGATGCACTAACACCAAAATCTATTGTACCTTCGGGCCAGATGTTCGCCGCTATCGTCTCAGCCCGAAAGAGCATCTGGTAATCTCGGCCCTCCACTGGTATGGCCATTAAAAGCCGGGCTACCATTTTCTCCTCATCCCCCAATTTAACCCCCTCGTTCGCCTCGGGATTCAGCTCCGCCCAATCAGATCTTATCAGCACCTCCTCCGGCACGCCCACAAACACATACTGCTGGCGCCACAACTTAATTTTCCCGGGCAACCCCCTAGTGAGCGGATGTCTCTTTTTCGAGGATAGATAGTAGCAGGACCCCAACCTCTTCACCAAGAAGAAATGGCGAAATAAGGACAAGGATGGGCAAACCTGGTTACTCACGCACAGCACTAGGAACCCCACAACGGCACTGATGGCATTGGGCATCAGGCGATACAAGGGCAGCTCCAGGAAGTTCAACACATCCAGCAAGAAAGGATGGGGGGAAGCGCAACCCTTGCTCAAACGAGGAGACATACACCCCACCTCCCGGTCGCCCGCGAAACACACCCTCTCTTGCGGCTCCGGTTCACGAACCGAATACGGTGGCCTGACATACATCTCGAAGATCTCCGCAATGGATTTCTTCAGCACCGACTTCACGCCCGCAATCTCGAGAGGCACCTCTCCTGTCTCCGTGGCGGAGCTCCCTTCCCCAACCACCCCCGACCCCTGACCACGAAACGAAGACATCGAGGAAGACATTTATAAAACGGGCCTCTTGCCTAATGGGTTCCGACAACTCGGGCGTCTGCGCTACTTCGTCGACCGCTCCCACGAGGACGACTCCGGCAAGGATAATGAAATCTCCGACGAGCTCCAGCTGCTTGCCAAAAATCTTCGCCCAATAATCAGCTTTGCTGCGCTCCCCTCCCTGAGTTCTCTTTTACGCGACTGCACAAAGCATCATGACCGTCGACCTCGAGACACGCGTCACCAATCCGGGCCCTATCCAGCACCGACCCACGTGTTCTGACGCTTCGCGTAATGGCAAACCGTCAATTCTGCCACGCGTCATCACTGCAGTGGTCAGGTCGCTTCGATTCCCGCCCGCCGTCGAATCGCCAGGATGACGTCTAGTCATACGACCGCCAACAATTCCCGCCCAAATCCCGGCTAAATGATCACCCCCATTCGAAATTACTCCTCCCTTCGCCTTTTCTTTCTATGCGCCGCGTGTCCCGAGGCTGAGTCCGACATCCGTCGGGGCGGCCAAAACAAAGGCTCCACTCATTCCAAGACTGAGTCCGACCTCCATCGGGGCGGCCGAAACAGGAATCCGCCGCCCAACTAATCGGGGATCTCGGTTTCAACGCTTGGCAAGCGTTCGTACGGACCAAGCAACCTCGCCCCGCCTCTGATCCACCGGGATTCACGCTGGGCTTCCGAGCAAACCGCTGCTAAATGCGACATATCTCAACTCCCCTCTCCCGACTACCTCGGCAGAGCGAAGTTGGGGGCAGTTACGTCCCTCACAGAGCTGACGGTCTACGAACAAAACAAGGAAGGATACAGTTCGACACAAGACCAACACAATGCATTTACCCAAATAGCAATACCGTACATTGAACCTCCCACATACTACAACAAAACATTGGTTATAACCCTCACACAAGAAGGTACGGGCCTCCCCAAACCCACCCTGTTAGTGGCGACACCTCTCAACCGACCGAGCCCTCACATCTCTCGCCACTTGCCGAATCCCTGCATCCTTAGCCTCTTGCAACATCGGCACAACATGCTCGTCATGATAGCGGCGGATAGCGGCTTCGATCATTTCGCCTTCAGCTTCCCGTTTTTCCTCCAGCCGCCGCATCGCAACACCCCTCTCCCTTTTCGCGGTCTCAAGGGCCTCCTTTAGCCCTGCTATTTGCCGCCTCTGCACCCCGATCACCGCCTCCTTGCTAGCCACCTCCGCGGTATGCTTCGACCGGATGTCGTCCTTCTCTCGCGTTACTTCTTGGAGTTGGTCCTCGACCATGGCTTTGGACGAATCGAAATACGCGGCCCGCCCCTTCTCCACCTCATAGGCCTTCCTAACCCTCCCCAGCTCCACCTCCGCGTCGCTCAGCTTCGCCCTGACCTCGCCAAGGTTCGCCTTCGCTGCCTCCAGAGACGCCCTGGTGACGGCCACAAGAGTACGGCCCCGCAGGGCTAACACGTTCGCAACCATCTACAGAAGACCCGAATCAGCGGGGCAGGAACAAAGAAAGCCCGAGGGCGAGGAAAGAAAACCGGCTTACCTGCACGACGTGCCATATAGCCGAGCCACACAACCGTTCCGCCCCCACACGAGTCAAAGACTCGCGATCGTGCGGTAACACGCAATACTCGGCGAGGCGCGCCGCCGCTCCCGGGTCCTCGAATACCGACTCGTCGCAGCCTACTCGAAAAGGGAACTTATGGAGACGGTCATCTGGATACGCCTCGACCTCTTCTCGGGTCCTTTTAAAACGAATAAGGGCGCCCTCACAAGCCGGACTCGACGACCTCCCCATTTACCACGAAGGGATCCCGTATGGCCACTTTTGAACCAAAGGCGCTCGGTGAGGCTCGACCACCCCTGATACCCTCGGCGGAACGGAGGGTCTGACCCCCCGCGCGGACGCGCCCTCATGAAGATCTTCGTCGGGCCCATCGGCAGAGATACCTGGCCCAGCTGCCCTCCGTCCCGGATGCGCCCTCTCCTCACGGGGAACCCCGCCTCCACGTTCCGGGGATCCTGCCTCGCGCGCCACCCCCTTGCCTTTCCCTCGGGGATCAGTGTCCTCCGAGATCGGGGCTCCGGCCGAACCTGACACCTCCTCCGGCCCCCGCATCACGTCTCCGCCTACAAAAAAAAGAGAAGATCAGGGCAAGCCTAGCCCAGAGTTTACAAAACATCAAAGATACCTAGGGTCCAAAAGTCCTGGGCGAGCCGACTGCTCAGCGTCAGACTCGCCAACTGACGGTACGCCTCGGGCAGTTCCATCAAAATCTGAGCTTTGGTAATATCCTCCCCAGTCAGCTCCACCCTTTCATTTACTAGGGGATTCCGCGCCCCCCAATTCGACATCAGCGCCACGTCGCTTGGCACCGTCACGAAGGCGAACTCCCTCATCCAATCGCCGATGTCGTCGGGCACCCCGAGGATAAGTCCTCGCCCTCTCCTAGCGCAAACACAATGATACATCCCCTCTTCCGAATCACGAAGAAATATTGGAACAGCGCCAGGGAGGGACTCAAGGAGCAAGCAAGGCACAAGACGACAAACCCCACTAACAAGCCCCAAGAACGGGGCGCTAGAGCAAATATCAGCAGCTCCAGGAAATTCAACAAATAAAACAAATACGGATGGATCGGAAAGCGGAGCCCCAACTCGAATGACCGAACATAGACCCCGACCTCATTATCTCCAGGTGAACACACCGCTTCCTCTGACCCGGGAACCCGAACCTCATAGGGTTGTCGCACGAACCGCACACGAATCTCCCTGATGTTGATCCTATCCAACCTACATCGGAGGGATCCAATCGCTCTCGGGACAACGGATCGCCATGACCCTCTTACCCTGGGCCGCCGCACCCCCGGCTGCGACGCCCCCTCACCCACCAACTCCTCCTCCCCCACTTGGCTACCGCCTCCAACCTCGAAACGAGAAGCCATCGGTCGGAAAGGAAGGAAATTAACTGTTATTACCTATTGATCCCTCAAATCCGGGAGGCGTTTGGAAGAAGATGACCGGCGGCGGAAGCAGCAAACTAGCCAGCAAGCGACAGATAGAAGTATCGAACGCCGGAGAAGAATCGGAGAGAGATAAAAACTCCCGCCGACCGCCTCCCAGACCCTTTTATTTGTAAAATGGGCCCCCGGGCCATCTCGGTCGTCGGACTTCCGCCACGCGGCGCCCATCGGGATGTCCTCGACGCCTCGACTGGTGTGAGGGTCACTTCATCCACGCGTCGCGAACCCAATCGTGGAGGCGCTTCGTTTTCCTCTACCCCCTTTCAAATCGTAATAATGACCACTAAGGCGGGAGTTCCGAAGCTGCCGCCGCCACCACCGGGCGTGGGCCAAGGCCCGTACTGATGGTCCTGGATATCATAGATGGTTCGCCATCCCGGGCTTCCGCCTCACACTTGAATGCCGGGGCAATTGTTACGACCTAAAGATCGTAAGAGTCCGACTCCCACCCGGATCCGCTGACATACCACATTAACTCTCCCCTATGTGAAAGGGCCTCCACCCCGGAAGACCGAAGCTACGCGGGAACGGGCGCGCCTCGCAACACTCCCCCCACCCGGCCGAGGCACGCAACCGCAGTTGCTCGGCCCGCCCGGGGCAAGTCGCTTGTGGAGCCCCCGGACAATACCTCCGGATATGCTGACATAGTCCTGTGCGTATCCTTCCGTTCCAGCGGCCCACAACCCACGACCGACAAGGAGGCGCGACCGGGCCGAACAGCCCCCGAGCCGGTCAACCCGGCCGGCCCCCATGCACCACGACGCCCGGGATAGCATAGCCCGACCTTCGGTTCGTCACCAACGACAAACAACCTAGGATAAGGACACGACTGACACATACGTCACCCGACCGTCTGACACAGCACCCCCTGGCGGTTGAGCCGACTGACAGTTAATGCTTTCGGCCCTGACATCCCGACAAAAGCACCCCCTGGCCGTCGCGCCGTCTGACAAAAGCAGGTCAGGCACTCCTGTCCCTGACATCCTTGTCTGAAGCTTCCGCTGACAACCGAGCCAGCTCAGCACGTCTAGTCAGCATGCCAGGTCAGCCCCGCCTAGTCATCTCCCGTCAGGTATAAATACCCCCTCTCCTCTCACGGGGAGGGGGTTGGAAAATTCTCTCTCAATCTATCATTCACACACGAGAGCAAAGGTCGTCCATATCTTTGTTCTCCCACCTATAGCTCGCCACGTACGGTCGACACACCGTTAGTCCGACCGGCGTGCCTAGCCCCCGTTTTAAGTCCCATTACTGACTTAGGCATCGGAGGGGCTAAGGGTTGGACCCCAACCCCGCCCTTCTGACGAGTTGCTCGTGCTGCAAGAAAGCTCGCCCCTTGGTCGACGTCAACTTCAGCTTCCTGCCATCCAATCTTCCTCCGCCGCGTCCGGTGAGATCCGACTCCGTGGCCACCCCCGGCGACAAGTCCAACCTCTTCACCCCACTAATCACTTGTTAAACAGCCCACCTAAACCCTCTTCTCAACATAACCACCGTGCCCTTGGTTCTCCACAATAAAAATTCATTGTACGCGAGTTCCACCTCGTAACACTTTATAAAACCATAGATACACGTGAAAGTTGGCTCGATTGAAGCGTTGTATAAGTGTTGGAGCTGTGCAGCGGAGCTATCTTATGCAGAGTTAGCTCGTCTGTGCTTGGAACCCGCATATCTTACGCTGCACAAGGCAGATACGGGGATGCCAAGCTAATGGACTTCTACAGTGCACATATTCTCGGTTGTGAGGATCAGCGGTCAATAGATCGGCAGCTCTATAGTTTGAGCGTTAGATAGCTCGGCCTTCAACACGAAGTTCGACATCATGGATGGGCCCACCATATATTGGATGCAATGTCACATCTGATGTAGAGTTGTGATTGGATTAGACTGTCGTTAGAGTCGGAGTTCTTGTCAAACAGGAATACATCTTCTATTAGAACACTTAGTGTATCCCATGGATATATATAGTTTGTCTAGGCGAGGGTTTTAGAGATAGGAATGCATTGAGTGTTTCTTTTACGCTGTGAACCGAGAAGATTATTTGTAATTTTCATTTCGTAATAAATCACACCTTCCTTTGGCCGATCGACAGCCTAAAGTTATAAGCTTCATAACGTTCTATTTGGTTGTTGCTTATCATCATCAATGATCAACGAACGGTCCTTGTATTCCGTTGACGCACAACGATATGATAAATATCTGATGGCTTCTATATTACTTGAGTATGCATCAATTAGTTTAAAGGCAGCATGCACTAAAATACCACAACGTTTGAAGTTCTTTCATGTAAACACATTGTCATTTCAAGTCTTTCATCTCTGCACCTTTTCATCAATTTTCACGAACAGAATGAAAAAAAGGGGAATTTTTTTCTCATATCATGGAAAAAAAATGCTTAATTTCAAGAAAACTCACGGATTTTGACTAAAGTGAAAGCAACGTCCATAATAGTTTCCACCCATATACCTGCCTCTTAAACATTCAACTAAACGATGGTCAGCTAACGCGGCTAATTTTTGTGTAAAACGACATTGTGTCCCCGTTTTTTTCCCGGCTCTTTCATGTTTCATTTTTTTCTCGAGTCAATTTTGTTAACGAAGAGCTGAGATTGAAGAGACATCAGCAGCACGAGGACGATATACTGCCATGATGTTTGAGGCGGCGGCGTTCTAGAACACATGACAACTGATACATCTATATTATTCAATGAAAAAGAGCTGCTGTATTTTGTCTACCACCAGCATGAAACTAAATTATTGATATAAACCAACTTATTGTTCCTTCCGTTGTTTAATTTAGTTTTTTCGGCAAAAGAAGCAAAAAATAATCAATAAAATTAAAATTAAAACAGAATCTAATTTCTCGTCATAAGTTCGGTCAGCCGCCAGCTCAGAGTCTCAGACTATAGCCAACCGGCCAACCGCGACTCAAAATGGCAAGGAGTGGCAGTTCCGTTAATACCATCACTGCCGACTACCCTTTTGATCTCCCCCCTCCTCTCCCCATCTCTTTATTCCACCCCCCTTTTGACGCCCCCTTCCAAAATCCATTTTTATTCACCCCCACAATGCCGACCTCGATTCCGGTCATCCGCGGTGATGATATGGACTCCGATGACCTCGATTCCGGCGCTCCGCTAGTGAGCCCGATCCAGTCCCTTCCCCACGACGCCCTCCACAAGATATTCTCCCTTCTCCCCCTCCGACAGGCGCTCCTCTGCCGCTCAGTCTGCAGATCTTTCCGGGACTCCTTGATCTCACCGCCGGCGCTTCCCACCCTCAAGCTCCTCGCTCTCCGCAACAATCACCGCCACTCTTATCCTCACCTACCGAATCAGCTCATCGCATTCGATCCGGACCTCAATAAGTACCTCAAGTTCCCCCTCTCGTTCCTCCCGTTCCCTTCTCTGTCCCCCATCAGCTCCTGCAACTCGCTCCTCTACCTGTGGGCGGATGCGGTCACCGCCGCCTCAAACCCCGAGCAGAAAAACCCCAAGTCTCTAATCGTCTGCAATCCTATAACGAGATCATACAAGCTCTTGCCCCAGCTCGGATCCGCGTGGTCACGGCACGGGACCGTCCTTGTGGGACCCGCCGGCGTCGTCCTTGTGCTCACTGAGCTCGCCGCTCTCTACTACTCCCCTGCCGCCAACGGCAACAGCTGGCTCAAGTACTCGCTGAATCTCCCATCGAAGCCACGGAGCCCGATTCTGATCGAAAGATCAATTTTTACCTTGTGTGATGTTGGATCGCCATGGAGGAGCCAGTGGAAGTTGTTCTGCTGCGGTGTCGAGGAGCTGAAAGCGGGGAGAGGGTGGGCGCAGCTTGAGAAGCATGAGTGGGGGGACGTATTTGATATATTGAAGAGGCCAAGGTTGGTGAGAGGGCGAGGGAAAGATGAAATTTTGATGGTCGGGGGATTGAGATCGAGCTTTGCGGTGGATTCACCGTGCTCAACGGTGTTGATTTTGAGGCTGAATTTGGAGAGGATGGAGTGGGACGAGGCAGGGAGGATGCCGCTGGAGATGTATAGACGTTTTGCTAGTGGTGGAGGGGGAGGGGGAGGCGGGGGAGGGGGTGCGGTGACAGGGAATAATAAAGTGAAGGTATTTGGTGGAGAAGGTAGGGTTTGGTTCTCAGGGAAGAGGGTGAAGGGGAAGATGGCTATGTGGGACGAAGAGGGAGTAGTGGAAGAAGAAGAAGAAGGTGGTATTGGTGGAGGGAGGTGGAAGTGGGTGGAAGGTGTTCCGGGGCATGGGGATGGGGTGCACCGGGGGTTCGTGTTTGATGCCGGGCTTACTGACATTCCTTGATAGATTAGCTGTATTGGTGAGTTAATTGTTATTTGCTTCTTATTAGTGCATGATAGCTTTTATTTGTCAAATTTTCTATTTTAAGTTGTAGATTTTTTTGATTGAGTACAATATTAGCTCTTGTTGAAGTAATCACATCTAGTTGCCTAATTAATTGATTATGGTGTTGTTAAGGCCAAACATGACCGAAAACAATTCGACCCGACCCGACCCGAACCCGGTGTTGCTGACATAGACCCTTCTTGATGAGTCAAAGCCTCGTCAGCCGGTTGAGTGGGACCCTAAGTAGGAAGAACCTGTGTCGTTAATGGATGATGGATGTCGTGTGGTACTCGATCGACCCTTGAGTGATCCGTATATCGATCGATCGAGGCTGAGAAGCTCCAGAACGGCCCTCGCGTAAGAATGAGGCTCGTAAGTCTGCACCACAGGGAAGCGGCAGGGGGGTCGGATCTGGGTCCCGACCTAAATTTCCTCAGATGCTTAAGTTAGAACGAGAACTTAAGGAAGAGATGGAGCTTGGAGCAGCTGAGATCGACCCACAGAGTCTCGTCTCAGATCTGACGTCGCTCTTTTGTGAAAGAAATGTAAGATGAAAGAGTAGAGTCTATGTATTAGATCTCGTCCCTTAGGAGTTGGAACCTTGCTGTATTTATAGACCTTCTGGGGTTTTTCAGTGACGTTGGGAGGATAACAGTCACCAATTATGGTGCCATGATCTCCCACTTTTAATAGGAGTAACCGTAGCCCATGTTCTCGCTATTTATGAGCCCGCCTTTAATCCCACGTTCGATTGGTGGGAGTGCAACGGGCGACTGGCCGGTGGGCTTTGACTGAGTCGATATCAGGCTTCTCTTGTGAGCTCTGTGGGACCTAGTCACTCGTCGGTCGAGTCATCTCGAGTGTCGGCCCAATGATTCAACAATGGCCCCGTTGCACGACCTCAGAGAGTCTGCCTCTTGGGGTCAAGTGACGTTACATCGCATTAATGGGGCACGACAGTTGAGAAATTAATACTCACTAGGCGCCAAAACGTCTGCTTTGTTGATTTGGATGATTCGCCGGTTCGAAATCCGAGATGCTTAGATCCTCGGATCTTCGACACGTGTTTTATCATGCCGCTGTCGTCTTGTCGGTATAAGACGGTTCCAGTGCGAGAATGTGAAGATATTGTCTTCGTTGTTCTTGATTTAGATTTTCTCACTTTGAAAGATGGCTTCATCATCCGTTCCTGCTTCTGAGAGGAGTTTAGTTACCGTCATGCAGAAGAACAAAGAGGGGGCTATCGAGACTGGTCTGATCGCCAATCTGAGATCCAAAGTTGGAGCCAACTAGATCTCCGAATTTCAGAGAAATTACGTTCAGCTCGACTATCAGATCTGGATGTCGGGGAGGGACGAGAGGGTTCATCGTCCTGGCAATCGGGAAGTTGGGGTTTACGTCAAAGCCTTCCAACGAGGGCTTCGATTTCCCATGCATTCTTTCATGTGTTACTTTCTGTGCACCCTGAACATTTCTCTCTGCCAGCTGATGCCGAACGCCATAGGTGCATTGATGGGCTTTATTGCTATGTGCGTGATGAAGGGAATTGAACCGTCGCTAAGATTGTTCAATTACTTCTTCTCGATTCCTCTTCTCAAGACTCCGGGCTGGTACATGGTAACAGCCCGTCGAGACAGGAAGCTGTTTGATGATCTCACTTCCTCTAATTCCAAATGGAAAGAGAAGTTCGTGTTTGTGGTATTTCAAGGAGAGGCGAGATTTTGCACCGGATGGGGTGTCCCTGACTTAGGCCTTGCTGAGGACAGCCTTTTGTCCGGAGCAGAGAAGGAAGCCGCCGACGCATTGATGAGTCTGCCGAAGAACGTGAGGAAGACGAAGTGGCCGTGGTCCGACTTGGTGTTGCGCCAGACCGTATAGACGAAAGGTCGATTCGATCGTGCCTATCAACGGTTCGATCTTCGTTCTCTGACTCAACATGTTTTTCTTATGCAGGCATGGTCGGTATGGAGTATCAGGTAGACCCTACGCTGAGGGAGGGAGTCGAGGCTTCTATCAGAGAAGCTGAGGAGAGCATGTTATCTTCTTGGATGCCGTCTATAGGAGAAAGGATGGCTCGATCGTCAGAGAAACGACCTATTATCACTGAGGTGGCTACTCAGCTGGCCCGTCTCCAGCGGAAGAAAAAGGAGAAGCCCCCACCGAATTTGAAGTGGTTGCAATTGAGAAAAGTAAGAGAAGGCGGCGGCTTCGCCTTAGTGACTCGGAGCCATCTGGGTCGACTGAAGCCGTGGAGCAGATTCCTCAGTAGGAGCGGGGAACTCTTCTGGAGGGAGACTCGGGGGAGACCCGGGTACATCTGGAGCTTCTTCTGCATGAGGATTCCTTGCCTTGGGGAGGTCTGTTTCCTCCTGTGTCTCTGTCTGAAGACATTTCCGATGAATTCAGACCAATTTTGCTAGAGAATCGATCTCATCAGACTCCATTTGATTGCCCCGTTGAGGAACTCGTTCAAATGGAATTTCCAATGAGAAGAGACGACTCTGCCCTTCTGGAGTGCGCCTCTCGGATTGCTGAAAACGTGAACCTACCACGGGATAGGGCCGTTATGGAGAGGGTCGATTATGAGAGGCTTGCGTCGATGTCCGTCCACGCTAATGTCCACATAAATACTGCACCAGCCTCCATTGTATGTAATGCCAGCATGGATCTTGACTAGCGTGCCTTTTTTGCAGGCTCTCGTTGCCACTGCTGCGTTGCGTCGACCCGCACTGGTGGTGGTTAATCACGAAGTCACCCTGGGGACCGTTAAGGGGGCCGTGGAGAAGTCTCAGGCTGAGCTGGATAGAATAAGGCTTCTATGCAAACTGAGACTAAACCACATTCAGTGACTCGAGCATGAGTTACACGAGTCCCGTAAGAGAGAAGCCGATCAATCCGCTTTGAGGAAGCGGGCGGAGAAAGCTCTGCTGGAGGAGAAGGCCAGCGCCGAGGCCTTAGCGGAGAGGGCGGTCCAGGAATTCAAGTATTCATTTCCCGATTTCGACGAGCTGTACACGCAAGGCTACGAGCGATGTTGATCGGAAGTGAAGGACCGATTCTATGGCCTCTCCGCTGAGATCGATCGGATCCCCGTGCTGTTTCCGGATATCGGTGACGACGATCTAAGCCAGGGTATGGGGGCGCTCCTATCGGCGTAAATGTCACCACGATGGGTGACGATGCAAGCGCTGGTGCTTCGGGAGACCAAGAGCCCGCGGCTGCGCTTGGTGGAGATCAAGGACCCAGCTAGCCGTTGTAGAATCTTGACTCTCCTCTTACACTGCCATAATTTTCAAATGTATAGGGGGGTAATTGAGATGTAAATGAAAATAATTTTATAGTATACGCTCCAGGAAAATTGGCTCGTATCTCTTTGTTTGTCGTTGCTTATACAGTGGGGTCGTAATGCCTGATGGACCCCCTTTCGACGGGTTAGACCCTTGTCCAAGATGATTGGGATTAAGCCGTTGAACCATGTTAGAAATAGACCACTTTATTCAGTGGCGAGTGATTGATTCCCTCGACTCACGGCTGACGACACAGTAAGGTCGTTCAACGGCGAAGGGGTAGACCCTTCGACTTGCGGCTGACGACACGAGAGAGTCGTTTAGTGGCAAATGTGTGGTCTATTCGACTTACGGCTAACGATGCAGTAGGGTCGTTCAGCGACGAAGGGGTTGTCCCTTCGACTTACAGCTGACGACACGCGAGTCGCTCAGTGGCAAAGGGGTGGCCCTTCGACTTACGGCTGACGACACGAGAGAGTCGTTCAACGGCAAATGGGTGACCCCTTCGACTTATGGCTGACGACATCCTTTCGACTTACGGCTGACTACACGAGAGGGTCGCTCAGCGGCAAAGGGGTGGCCCCTTCGACCTACGGCTACTGACACAGTAGAGTCGTTCAGTGGCAAAGGGTAGCACTTCGACTTACGATCGACGACACGAGAGAGTCGTTCAGCGGCGAAGGGGTGACCCCTTCGACTTACGGCTGACGACGTCTCTTCGACTTACGGCTGACGACACGAGAGGGTCGTTCAGCGGCAAAGGGATGGCCCCTTCGACCTATGGCTAACGACGGAGTAGAGTCGTTCAGTGGCGAAGGGGTAGCCCTTTGACTTACGGCCGACGACACGAGAGAGTCGTTCAGCGGAAAGGGGGTGGACATTCGACTTACGGCTGGCGACGCGAGAGAGTCGTTTAGCGGCAAAGGGGTGGTCCATTCGACTTATGGCTGACGACGCGGTAGGGTCGTTCAGCGGCGAATGGGTGGCCACTTCGACTTACGGCTGACGACACGAGAGAGTCGTTTAGTGGAGAATGGTGGCCCTTCGACTTACGGCTGACGACACGAGGGAGTCGTTCAACGGCGAAGGGGTGGCCCTTCGACTTACGGCTGACGATGTAGTAGGGTTGTTCAGCGGCGAAGAGGTTGCCCCTTCGACTTACGGCTGCCGACACGAGAGGGTCGTTTAGTGGCGAAAGGGAGTCCCCTTCGACTTACGTAGTTGAGGCTGGCGACACGAGAGAGTTATTCAGTGGCGAAGGGGTGTCCCTTTTGACTTACGGCCGTCGATACGAGCGAGTCGTTCAACGGCGAAGGGGTGACCCTTCGACTTACAGCCGACGACACGAGAGAGTCCTTCAGCGGCGAAGGGATGGCCCCTTCGACTTACGGCACGACGACACGAGGGAAGTCGTTCAGCGGCGAAGGGGTGGCATCTTCGACTTACGGCTGACGACACAGTAGGGTCGTTCAGTGGCGAAGAGATGCCCCCTTCGATTTACGGCTGACGACACGAGAGAGTCGTTCAGTGGCGAAGGGGCGACCCTTCGACTTACTGTTTACGACACGATAAGGTTGTTCAGTGGTGAAGGGGCGACCCTTCGACTTACTGCTGACGACACGATAAGGTCGTTCAGTAGCAACGTGGGGCGAAAGGGTGGCCCATACGACTTACGGCTGACGATACGGTAGAGTTGTTTAGCGGCGAAGGGGTGGCCTCTCCGACTTATGGCTGACGACGTGATCGAGTCGTTCAGCGGCGAAGGGGTAGCCCTGCCGACGACACGAGAGAGTCGTTCAGCGGCGAAGGGGTAGCCCTGCTGACGACACGAGAGAGTCGTTCAGTGGCGAAGGGGTAGCCCTTCGACTTACGACTGACGATACGAGAGAGTCGTTCAGTGGCGAAGGGTATCCCTTCGACTTACGGCTGACGACACGAGAGAGTCGTTCAGGGGTGGTTATTTGGCTTACGATTGACGACACGAGAGAGTCGTTCAGGGGTGGCCCCTCGACACGAGAGAGTCGCTTAGTGGCGAAGGGGTTGTCCCTCGACTTACGGCTGACGACACGAGAGTCGCTCAGTGGCGGGGTGACCCATCGACTTACGGCTGACGACATAATGGGGTCGTTCAGTGGGAAGGGGTGGCCCTTCGACTGACTAATGACGACTCGGTATATGGGTTTCATCATTACGAATTCGGCCCATCTAGGCTTCCTAAAGGATTGGATCTCTTTGATGGGGGTAATTATCATAGAATTCATAAATGCTTTATCGAAGAAAGTTGTTTCGAAAAGGAAGTAGAATTTTTCTGATAAAAAACATTTTGTATAGAAGAAAGCAAAAAGCGTACATGCATTTCCGAGTTTCGTCAGGAGTTGTTTTTGTCCCACGCTTTTTATTTGACCTTGAGCTTAGAAGCTCGTTAGTCGACCACCTTAGTGACAGGTGACCCTGTCATCTTGCCCTTCTGCTTCGAGGGCCACTCCTTGCTGGGTTGTTCGACGACCTGGTTCTTGGGATGTCCGCGCTTGACCAGTGTGTCGATCTCCTTCTTGAGTGTCCAGCAGTCGTTGGTATCGTGCCCATAGTCGTGGTATTTGCAGAATTTGAGGTCGTCTCTTTTCTTATATTTGCCTTTCTTGGCTGATTTTTGGACCAGTTCTTCTCGTGGGGCCTAAGCGAGGACCTCCATCCTGGATGCGTTTGGCCTCGCAAAAGTTGGGCGCTCCTTGCTCAGAGGGCTTCTCTCTCTGGGCCTCTTGTCCCGAGATTTCTGACGAGGATAACAAATCGGCCAATTCGTCGAATGACCCGATACAGCCGTCGGGTAATCTGCCATACCAGCCTTTCGCTCTCTTGAATATGGTAGCGTGGAAAGCTCGACAGAGGTACGGCTTATCGGCCTCATGAAGCAGCATCACGTTTAGATACTTGCGGATGTGCGACCACGGGTCGCCTCTGTTGTCATATGCTGGCAAGGCAGGGAGTTTGAACTTCGGAAGAGAAGGAGCGGAGGTAAGGTTCTCCTTCAGTGGAGTCTGCCAAAGTGCAGACTATATGAGTAGGGACCGTCCATCTCCGCCTTGCGCGTATGTAGCTCCTAAGGATCGGTTTGGGATTTCCTCTCTCCTCCCGTATCCACCTGCAAGATTCAGAGGGTTGTAACCTGGGGGATCCCATATATTACCTGATTCAGGATGTGGCAGGTCGCTTCCTTATAGTTCGAGGGACTGTGTACTCCCTGGAAACCAAAGGAACGATTGTCTTTCCCCCTTCGCCGTATTGGTGAGACGCGGGGGTCGTATTGTGTGGGACGATCTCTTGTCGATCCTCTCTTGGATCTCTTGAATCCCTGAGCATAGCTGCGCCTCTTGTTGGTGTCAGAGTAGGATTTGGAGGCGATAGTTGCTTATTTGTGAGCGGAGGATCTCCCATGCTTTGGCGTATCAGGGTCGCCAAAACGTCGAGACTCTTGTCGACCCCCTTTGCAAATTGGTCGAATTGCTTCTGGGACACCTTAGGTTCTTTGGTGGCCTTCACAGGTCGCTTTGATGGGGATGTAGAATCTGAGGCATCCTCCACCAGGACGCTATTCGTCTTTTGTTTCTCACTTGGACATGGGTTCTGTTCGATGTTGCTGGGTCCAGCCGACAATAGCTTTTTGATTGCTTTGAGATGTCGAACTTGTTAACGTGTTCCCACAGACGGTGCCAGACTATTAAGGCCAAAAATGATTGAAACAATTGTGTTACTGACGTGGACCCTTCCTGATGAGTCGGAGCCTCGTCAGTCGGTTGAGTGGGACCCTAGATTGGAAGAACCTGGGTCGTTGATGGATGATGGATGTCTTGCAGTGCTCGATCGACCCTCGAGCGATCCGTATACCGATCGATCGAGACTGAGAAGCTTCAGAACGACCCTCCCATAGGAATGAGGCTCGTAAGTCTGCACCATAGTGAAGCGTCGGGGGGTCGGATCTGGGTCCCGACCCAAATCCACTCCGATGCTTAAGTTAGAACGAGAACTTAAGGAAGAGACAGAGCTTGGAGCAGCTGAGATCGACCCACGGAGGTTCGTCTCAGATCTGACGTCGCAAGCTCTTTTGTGGAAGAAATGTAAGCTGATAGAGTAGAGTCTATGTATTAGAGCTCGTCCCTTGGGAGTTGGAACCTTTCTGTATTTATAGACCTCCTGGGGGTTTTCAGTGACGTTGGGAGGATAACGGTCACCAATTATGGTGCCATGATCTCCCCCTTTAATAGGAGTAACCGTAGTTCACGTTTCCGCTATTTATGAGCCCGCCTTCAATCCCACGTTCGATTGGTGGGAGTGCAACGGGCGACTGGCCGGTGGGCTTTGACTGAGTCGATATCGGGCTTCTTTTGTGGGCTTTGTGGGCATTAGTCACTCATCGGTCGAGTCATCTCGAGTACCGGCCCAATGATTCAACAGGTGCCATAACTTCCTACCTGACTTAGCATGTTCCAAAGTTTGTGGTTTTAGTTTTGAGTTTGACGAATTATTTGGATAAAAATGCACATTTTCTTTATACATCCAGAGTCTTTTGAGTACAATGGCAGTAGGCACTAGATGAGTTGTTTGGAGAATGCAAATTTTGTTTATGCACTTTACCATCTTTTGACTGCAATAGTGATAATGTCTAGGTATCTATATTGAAATGTCAGATAAATGTGGACACAATAGTTTGATCTTTGAGTTAGTTTGATCTTTTTAGGGGAAGTACTAGCTAATTGTTTTGCGGTGACATTTACTTAAAGGAGGAAAATTTTCATTGATGTCTTGATTCTAGACTTAACCACTTATCCATATTTTACTTATACATTTGGGATAAATCCAATTATCACACAGTTGTCATCAACCTACTTGAAGCTTGGCCTGATCCATCATTTGACTGCAATAGTGATAATGTCTATGTATCTATATTGAAATGTCAGATAAATATGGACACAATAGTTTGATCTTTGAGTTAGTTTGATCTTTTAAGGGGAAGTACAAGCTAATTGTTTTGCAATGACATTTACTTAAAGGAGGAAAATTTTCATTGATGTCTTGATTCTAGACTGAACCACTTATCCATATTTTGCTTATACATTTGGGATAAATCCAATTATCACACAATTGTCATCAACCTACTTGAAGCTTGGCCTGATCCATCATTCTTCACGACTCCACGGACTTCTTTCGTGCTTTCAGCCTAGCATGTCTTTTGCGTGCTAGAATTGTGAGGAATTAATAATTGATAGAGAATTAGAGACGTCTCTAGAGAATATAGGTTAATATTTAGGTCTAAGACCTTAATGACATTAATCATGGCTTGCGATTGACAAGAAATCTGGAGGTGCATCAGTGTCACTACCTGCGATGTATTGGTAACCCAGAGCATGATTAGCACAATCCTAGAAATAAGCGCAAGCCTGATTAGACTGATACGATCCGGTGGATCGAATCAATAAAGTTCAGATTTTTAAAGGAGGAAAAATATAAAAAGAGGATTTTTAGTGGACTTGAGATTGTGAAGAACAATATATTGATAGATAATGAGTCTCTTTCGAGAGGAGACTCGCTCTCCTAGCTTTGATTGCACGGAACAAAGCCTAAATCCCTCACAAAAGATGCCTACAAATGTCTTCACAAAATAAGCATATCCTAACCCTAGCCCACGCCCTCACTTATATAATGTTTAGGCGTGGTGCATACATCAAAACTAGCAAAACTTATTGTGCATAAAGAAACTTTGCCCAAATAGTCGGTGCACACAGCAATTGCTCCTTCGGCCTCCTCTCGTACGTAATGATCGCATCATTACTCCGCCCCTAAAAGAGCCACCTTATCCTCAAGGTGGTGCATGAAGCCCGCGGAGGCCATACTCCAAGTGCGCGCAAGCCTCCTCCTGGATCAAAAGGATAAAAAGGATCTCCACCACTTTCACTGCCGTTCTGAAGAAATCCAGATCTGAAATGTTCAAATCTGAAAATTTGAATATCTGGATCTGAAAATTTCAGATCTGAGACTTTCAGATCAGGATCTGAAAATTTCAGATCTGGATCTGAGAATTTCAGATCTGGATCTGAAAGATCGAGATCTGAGAATTTCAGATCTGGATCTGAGAATTTCAGATCTGAGACTTTCAGATCTGGATCTGAGACTTTCAGATCTGAGAATTTCAGATCTGGATCTGAAACTTTCAGATCTAGATCTGAGAATTTTACATCTGAGACTTTCAGATCTGGATCTGAAAATTTCAGATCTGAGACTTTCAGATATGGATCTGAAAATTTCAGATCTGGATCTGAGAATTTCAGATCTGAATCTGAAAGATCTGAGGCGTCGCTCTCCTCTTTCTCCACCTCATCCTCAGAGAAGTACCCATGAGACTTCATCAGATCGGAGTCCGCAGCTTCATCAAGACCCAATGCTCTATAAGCCTGCTCCCTGTAAAAGAAGACATAAAAATTTCTCGGATCATAATCCAAGATTTCTGACCCCAAACCTATGCATTTCCAATAGCGCCCAATCATCAGGTAACACCCCATCAAATTGGCTAAACATTGCAAGTGTTGAGCTTTCCCCTTGGTTGCGAAAATGCAATCGTAATAAGATTTAGCAATTTCATATTGGCTAGCTGCATCATGAAATCTTCCATCTCGAAAGAGCTTGTTCCCTTGCCGCAACGCCCGTGCTTGTTGTAGCAAATCACCCATGGATCGTAGATGCTCTGATACCAATTTGATACGATCCGGTGGATCGAATCAATAAAGTTCAGATTTTTAAAGGAGGAAAAATATAAAAAGAGGATTTTTAGTGGACTTGAGATTGTGAAGAACAATATATTGATAGATAATGAGTCTCTTTCGAGAGGAGACTCGCTCTCCTAGCTTTGATTGCACGGAACAAAGCCTAAATCCCTCACAAAAGATGCCTACAAATGTCTTCACAAAATAAGCATATCCTAACCCTAGCCCACGCCCTCACTTATATAATGTTTAGGCGTGGTGCATACATCAAAACTAGCAAAACTTATTGTGCATAAAGAAACTTTGCCCAAATAGTCGGTGCACACAGCAATTGCTCCTTCGGCCTCCTCTCGTACGTAATGATCGCATCATAGACCTTCCATTTTCTAACTGTTTGTACCAGGATACTTCTGATTACTGGCTCAATGGGGTGCAAGACATGATCCCAACATCGATCATACTTTTTTATGGTTTGACCTGCTAATTTAAATCCTACAGTCGTGTTTTATTTTCAATGGATGAGGCAAAAAAGTTGTTCCAGCATTATATGGCTAGCTTTGGAGTTTCCATGAAAAAACAGGAATAGAGGGACCAAGTAGAAAGTTGATAAAGTCGCGTGTGGCATGTATGACACAGGTTGATATTAATGGGTATATTCTTCCCTATCAAAGAGAGAAGGCGGGAGCTATTAATTATCTTATTATTTTCCAGTTTGTAATTTACTTTTTAAGTTACCAACCAAAGCTTTGAACCTGAGCATGGTCTAACCAACTATATTTGGTTTAAAATAATAATGTGGCAGGCTCACGAAGACAAAAGAGTTTTGTTACAAAAGATAAAAAGCACATGACATAGAAATTTATAAATGTACCAATAACTGGTTATAGTTATTGTTACAAGTCATTGTGGATCACTCAGACCAAATCATATTCTGTTTTGGGTCACCGTCATGACGGTCTGATAAGTTGTTAGGTGTTATATCTTTTTGTTTTTTATGTAGGAAGTACTAACCATATAAATAGTAAAGAAAGGGGTGAGACCCCTGATAGATTTGAACTTGTTGCGTGGCTACTACGTGGAGTTTCTTAAATGAGCAATCGAATTCCCTTATATCAATAAGCATATTGGAAAGTGTAAATGTGGGACAATCAAACGATGGAACAATTATGGTTTGTATTGAGAATATCTACCAAGCTATCAAGTTTTAGATAATTGGAAAACTAGTCCTCCCATCTGGTGATGAGTAGGGCTGCAACTTGCCAGACCTCACCAAGCAATATTCAATCATGTTAAAAGGCGTAATTACTTCATGAGCTAATTTTCAGCTTTTATGTTTAAATCTAATCTAGGTTGATTTATTCTCTCTTAATGGATGCATTTGAGATGTTTTACACATGCATATGAACCCACATGATGATGGAGATTTGGATATATACAAATAAATATATTGTAGAGTACTAGCTCTTGTTGGAGTCATGTGACAATTTATTTGGAGAATGCAGTTCTTTATGTATTTTTTATTCTTTTAGTGCTGATGGTAATTTTAAGGCATTCAGACATGCACACGGATTTATTACTTGATCACTTGCTATTTAGTTATATTTGTGTGTAATATTACCATGGAAGGCCCTAGTAAAGCTGAAAGAATAACTGCCTGGTTTTTTTTTGACTTAAAAAGAGGAAATCACGAATGTTGGTCTTGGGGTCCATACTTATTCAACTATTTATTCATATGTTTTATCCCACCGAACGTGGGATAAATCCTGTCATTACGTTGCTATCTAAAACAACTTGATATTAGATGCTTGCAAGTAAGAATACAGAGCTACCTCTTTGTATGCAAATGCTGTTATCGGCAGGTCTTATATCTGAATGACATTGAGTTCACATGCTTTCACTTTATTTTTGTAGGCTGAAATTTAACTTCAGCACCCCGCAGTCTTCTTTCCGCGGGTGAACATGCACTTTTTACTTGATGCAAGCACGCGGACAGCAATCTTCAATGTGGCTTGTATTTCATGATAATTCAAAGCCACCTCATGCATTCTTTATCAAACCAATAAGCGGTATATATTGTGCTATTAGGGAGCCCTATAGATAATACCCATCATCTATTGGTTGAGCAGTTCTTAATGATTGGTATTTTTCGTTAGGAATTGTAGGTTACATCAGAGACCAATGAGGGCTATAATGGGGCACCTGAAAGAGGACAGGAAAGCCTCTGATTAGGTGAATAAATTTCTTATAATGGAGATGATACCGCCTTGAGCTGTGAACCTATTTAACTTAAATGTAGATGCTGGTTAAATGTGGCTTAATAAAGTTTAGTGTCTATGGAGGTGAATGACCAACTCAGAATGGGAGTGGAAGCAATTATATTATTACTATACTTACAATAGTTTTAGGGGAGACCCTCCAAAACTTCCAAGCTACAAATTCAAATCAACCAAGGGGGGTTCGAACCTTTTTAAAGCATTTATATAGGATTTCTTGTTATAAAGCAAACCCGCAATGATGCATATCTAGTTATTGTATATCATGATAACGACTTCTTACTGTTTATGATTACTGGTGCTACTTATTACTACTTGTTATAACCACTTCTTTTGTTATTTGCTTCTTCTCTTTTGTGTAACAACCTCCTTTGTGAGTTTGCGGCATTCTCCTTTGTACCCCAAAAATAGCTGGCTTGGGTTCAAAAGTTGGGTGTTAACTGGTAACACGAGAAGAACTCTGTGGAAGTGGTAGGATGCACAATAACCATCATGCATGATGCACCACAAGCACAATGTTATAGTAAATCATTAGAAATTAGGATTTGTTGACATGGCATCATGAGTTGATCCATAATATGGTGGGTGAGAGGTCTCCGTCCAATTCTTCAAAATTGATAAAAGAACGGAATTATTTTGGATTGTTGTTATTTTGGGAATTTCATTTTCTATTAATTTTTGTTGTATTGGTTCTCAATAGTAGACAATGATCGCTATGGTGGAAGATGTTTTCTTCATTTGGATCAGTTCTTGATGATTTGATACTTAGAGTCCGGTTTTAGGTCTTCTCGATTAGATGATTTTGCCCACTCCAGGTTTTAATACAACTCTAATTTAAAGCTACATTGTTCTCAGAAAACTAGTTGCTTTACGATTAATATCTCCCTACTTATAGCGGCGTGTATCCTTTTCATTCTATATCAGTTTGCATCTTCTAGCCCTAGTGGGGTTGATCAAAATATCTCTAAATATTTCTTAACATATCCTAACAATTTCTGGAGTTGGATTATTGGATGTGGATAAATGAATGCTTTTAGTTTACTCAATCTGTGACTTCCCGGTTTGTTGTCCTTCACAAAGAAATCATCTACATCTGCTTTCATTAGGATATTTGCAAGTGGATGTGCTTTGTTGAATCATAGCTACACCTTGTAGCTCAACTCTTAACCTGAGTGCCCTTGTAATGTGAGAGTCTCCTCGACTAACTGAAAAATTTGAGTATAATTTTGAATACAACAAGTTGATTTGTTAGACTCAATTCCATTAGTGATTGACCGATAAGGGTAACAGTCTTTCATCTTTCTAGACTCATAGAAGTGGAAAATCTACCCCTGCCTAAAAGTGTGCAATTATTTTAAATTAAGCCATACCAGGAGAAAATAAAAAATTTCCAAGAAAAGGAGAACGAACATTTCCTTTCAAAAGCCAAAAGGTAAAAGGCCTCTGGCTAAATAAATGTATATTTTGCGAAAAACAGGATGTGCTACTAAAAGCAAATGTAAATCCTTTCTTTGTGAATGCCATTTTTCAAATGAATGTCCAAAGCAAAAGAAAAGAAAGCAGTAAAGTTTCTTGAGACACTTTGAAACCTTGTACAAGTACTAGAAGGGCAAGATTTAGATTTTGATTAAGAGGAAATCTTGCCAGCAATACCACATGAATCTGATTCAGAATCTATAAGCTAGACCAGTACACTATGTATTAGAAAAGGGGACTATGAAAATTTTCAAGGATCTTTACATTAGATTCTGACATACTTACAGACTTTGGTGGATATCAAATTCATGGATGTTGCACATTTTATTTACAAATAATGTTTTTTTGAAGAGTGGCATGATTAGTAGCTTGTACTTTTCCATATCTTGAGAAAGTGGCAACCTTTATCTTATGAAACGACATAAGATGTGGTGAATAGGGTTAATGTCGCTCTACTATCACTCCATGCCGATGTCACTGCTTACGTCAGAAAAACTCAGGAATGTGTAGAATATGTTAGAAGAATATTTAGAGTAGAATATAACTGGTCCTATCTTGATTCAATTTATGTCATGATGTGTTTCTAAATCTAGCTCGGTTATCGATGCAACTGGAGAGGTTTCATTGTTTGAATCAGCCAGTAAAGTAAGCATCGATCAAATTCAAAGACCAAGGATACTAGCAATCTTTGAACAAATTTCTTCTTACAAGGAGCATACCTAGAAAGATCTAATCCATAAATTATTTGTGGTTAAAAGAAGACCTGGACAGTATGAATCCTTCATTCGGGAAATTTGCATTCAGGCACTAAAGGATGCTGTAAAATTTTAGAGAATCTTGAAGTTCACCATATGATCTCATTTTTTCCAATATTCTTTTGATGAAAAGGAATATGATGTGGAATAAGACAGAGATGATTGCTCTTTGGTCCTTTGAAAGCTTTACATGATACTAGTGGATGGCTTACAATGTTTTGATAAGACGATTTTATGTCAACCCAAACCTTTTGTTAAAGTAAAAAGTCATTGAAGATTTTTATGAGATACCATATTTTGGACCCTTGCAAGGAGAGCTAGAGATCATTTTGAAATAAGGACAAGAACAAGAGAAGACATCTCTTTTGTCACATCACTAAATTTAGAAACATAGCATGACTCAACTTGAAGCAATGTGGGACCAGTAATATTCTACTCTCTAGATTTAGATATCGTGTTTTACTGATCTCTAGAGCCTGTTCTGACGTAAATGTGATGTTAGTTTGAAGCGACAACCGAGTGATCTCAACTTTATTCAGATTATTTTCGGTTATTTCATTAAAAGTTAAAGGACATATGCCCTTGCTACTTCAAAGAATGAAAGAGCAGAAGGTACATGTTCCTCTCACTTTCTGGAAAAGCTTTTTTGTGAATAAAATAAGTGTAAGACCGTTAATCTGAAGTTTGCTAGTGTCTGTTGTAAGAATCATCAAAAAAATTCTTACTCCCTTGTAATGTATACTATATAGTTCGTTACTTTAGTTTTTTTATTCATTGGAATTAAATTACTTTAGTTTTTAACTCTTATGTAAAAAGAGCCAGTTGAGCTGGTATTATTGGATGGAATAGATTGACACCTTTAGCTTGCTCAATCCGTGACCACATGGTTTGCAAGTTTCAACCATTTTGCATGCACTTAGATATATGTTGAGGTTACGAAAATAGTCTTTTAGATGATACTAGTTTCAAAATAAAATTCTGTGTGTAACGGGAATTAGAAGATTTTTACACGAATTTGTTTAGATTTATGAGTTACAATTTTTTTTGATGATAGTAGATTCCCATATGTCACAAGCATGTACATTTATACAAGTCCCTGAAACCCTAGTGATTAGTGGTGAGTAAAGATATGATCCATCAAAGTAAAGCAAAAAACAAACCGAAACCTTAGAAAGTAACCTATTTAGATTCAAATCAAAAACCAAACAAAGATACCTAAAAGTTCAGTCAATCGACCGACTTTGTTCAAGTCTAGGATGGTTCACATCTTTGGGGGTAGATAGGTTGCGTTAAACAAGTGTCCAAACAAAGAGCACATTCTATGTTTATTTAAGGTAGATATAGCTTTGCATCTTGAATGCACAAAGTTTAGAAAGCCAACATGGCCCTTTGCGATGTTTTTGTTCTAAAACGAACAATGCTTCAAAATGCTTGATACTTGTCGGGAAAGTATTATGCATGTTGACTGAGACACGTGACACACAGATGGTGCCCGCTTTAAATTGTTCGTGCTTACTCACGTGGATGCTTTTAGTTACCAATTGGTGGTTGTAGTCCAACCACCCTTGCGGACCAGAATGACCACCACGAATTACCATTGGAGAATCATGCATTATGAATCCTAGGTTGCATGATAAGCTGAAGTAGTACTACATTACAATTTTAGATTGAAATCCTCTTGATATTGCAAGCGGGGAAAATCTAACCCCAGTAACTCCTACTTAGGGGGAGGAACTGTTACACATGAAGTGGAAGTGCATATCGCCTTAGAGAGGTCATTTGGCGGGACTTGTGTGTGATGATAGGGGGTCATATTCTAAGGTGACAAAGGATACTAGTCTGAGTATTTCTTGTGATATGGGAACAACTGATTGAAGCTCGGTTGGTTCGATCAGCACGAGCCAATAAGTATTTTGTCATGGACTTGAGTTTTGTTTGGATTTGAGACCATTGTTTGCTTCCCACAAGCTTTCAAAGCCAAGGTCAAAAATCTTGGTGTTGGTCACGATATTAGCCGGTGCCTTATAGCATTAATATTGGCTGCATCGTAAGTATCAGACGATGCATATGGGAAGAATCAAGACGATGCATATGGGAAGAATCAAACTTGGTGTATTGGTTGCCTGAGCTCAAAAGAGTTGTTAGTTGTATATAGATCTTCATATTCAATGAGTTTTTCATTTATACATTGATCATTCTTGTCATCTAGACTGCTATTTTCTCTTTTTAAAACTCATTTGGTCATTGAACAGGACCAATATTTTAACATTGATTTTGACTTTGAAATAAGATTTTAAAAAAAATCTATTATATGAAATAATGGAATTTTAATTTTAGTTAGAAAAACCTTGAATCCCTGCTTATATTAGTTGTTATTAGTCTGTATTGATAGTATTAGTCAATTTCGGTTAAATCATTTTGGTATACTTGAAATCCGATATGCTATGAGCAAAATCTATCGGTATCGGCCAAGAGTTCAAACCTTTCTCAGAACTCAGTCCCTATGATATCCAAATATTAACTTATCCTGGACCCTCAATGTTTAACTTGTTCTCATTTTATATTCTTTTGAATCATACTTAAGGAATTTATAACCTGCTACATTTAGTCGACCTGTTAATTACATGTCATGGTTAATGTATGAATGTGGACAAACCCATCACACATGCGCTTCCCTGCAACATAGAATTTACAGAACTCAGTCAGGAACAAAACTGAACAGCAAATATCTAGTGTTGTTAATTTGTCTCACTGGAAGGGAGCAAGGAAGAGTTATAGTGGTTGCCAATTACCTAGTTATCACAGTGATGAAAGTCGCATCCATGGTCTATCTTTTTTATGTTGGCAATACATTTCACTTGTCACTTTGGAAAGGATGCCCAATTGCATTTTCTAGCAAGAAGGAGCTGACTTTTATTGCCTCTTAGACATTTTTTAAAGCATTGGAGGCATTATTGGATGAAGAGAATATATCTGAATTTTGATGATCAGATGGTGTGCTGCTTATTTCAGTGAAACTGTAAATGGGGCATGCCAAATGGGCCAAGTTTCCTTAACTGTACACCTTTCGTCCACGGCACAGGCCATGAATTGTCTGTATGTTGATGTTGAATTGTCTTTTGACGTATGGGGTGTTTATACATGACAAAATTCACTATTTTTGTCCTGTATGGAAGTCTTCTCAGTCCAACAATCTGAACCTAGTATCTGAATTTCAATTCACAACGACACATATTTCTAACATTGTGAAGTTTTCAGAGCTCTTGTTGAAAGCTGTTTCTTAAGGAGGGAATTTCGGGAATGCTAAAAACCTGCGACTCTTTGTATCAGAAAAATTCCTAGGATTGCTCGTTTTTTATTTAAGGTGCATGCTGTTTGAGGTTTTTCATGGCCATAGGAAGACCAGTTTATCATGGCCATAGGAAGACCAGTTTATTAAGTACTGATTCCATTTTATGTGGGACATCAAATTTTAGCTGCATTTCATGCAGCTGGCTTGATTTATGAGGAGCTTAGTTTTGACATCCGAACTGGTAGAAAATAAGGCATGATTACAAATTAAACATCGGTCCGACAATGCATATTATTCCTAAATAGGATGTGAAGTAAGTTTGCCTGGATGCCACATAACAACTTAGTAGGGCTTCACGGATCTGATGTTTAAATCTGTGATGGAACATGCTTATGATAACTTTATTACCTTGTTAATTGTTCATCAACAGATAGTCCACACCTAACATTGTTTATGGTTCCTACATAGTCTTAACCCTTTGGCAGATTCTTGAGAGGCACCACTATATCACATATAAAGACAAGGCTACAATTTAATTGCCCTCCCTCGCTGATCATATGAAGGGGCATGTGATTAGGTCTAGACTATAATGTAGCATAAAGAAGCTAGTACTTAATGCTGTCTTGGGAACATATTCACTACCATCCATAACCGATTCTGGCATTTAGTGTAGCCGGATTCTTTTAGTTACATTATGGGCCGTAAAAAAGGCCGTAAAAAGCTCCCAAAGCTCCCATGATAGCCATCTTTACCCTCATTTTTGTTGCAAACTTACATTGAGACCAAAAGTTTCGACCAACTGTTGGGTGTGTAAGGCATAGCAAGCCGTGCACTTTGTGGACAGATGGAGAGTTGATATGCGATATAAGACTAATTATAATGAGGCATGCATGATGTTTCCATAGCATCAGAGAATTCTAATTGATGAATTTTGCTCTTTGCCCTTGTGCTATTTTTTGTTTCTTTTGTTGATTGAAGAGAATGAGCCAAAAATTTATTTTTTAAGTAAGAGTATGAAATGTAGTACAAAAGGGGTTTATAATGCAAAAGCAGCATGAAGTTTAAGAAAAATCCAAAATAAGGGAGGAGGAGAACAGAAGATCCCCTAATAACCGGCATAGCCCGATGACAACTTTGCCTCCGATAATTCCCATTACCTTTAAAATATTCGAGGGGGAGGGGAGGGGAGGGGGAGGAAGAAGAAAGTGTGTGTTTTTTGGTTTTTTTTTGGTTTTTTGTTTTGTTTGTGTGTATGTTGGGGGGGGGGGGGGGGGGGTTTGCATATCGTATCTAATCTATTTGGCTCTACTTTGGATATAAAATTCTAAATCATTGTTTTTTTCAAGGGTTTTGGTTCTTCAAAAAATTATGGCATCAAAAAGTTTTTGTAGTTTCGTCAGGTTTGTTTTAAGTTTCAGGTTTGGAATTATGTTTTTGTATAATTCCGTATGCATATATATTAGTTGCAACTGAATTTTACTAGAATATTAGTAATAGCTGAGGATATGTGTAAAGGATTATAACAGTATAGAGTGCGAGTTAAACAAGTTATTGCATTGCGTCAAAATGTAGTTGACCCAAAGCCCAATCATTAAACTTCAATATGCTGAATTCGGGTTGAACTATAAAATATAAACCTGGCCCATTTCATACCTGATCTGCAAGGTGTCTTATATCATCTCGAACACTCTTCCACTCCCCTTAACCCTAGCAGCAATCAGACTCTTCATCCATTCCAGCCATAGTGGATCGGTGCAACGTGATCAGAGGTGAGATCGGTAGCATTAGATGGAGGTGAGATGAGAAGCATGAGACATGAGACATGAGACAGAGGCGTGATCAGCTATCTCCTTTCGCACTGTTTCTCTTTCGGTTTTCCTTTCCTTATCTGTCTCTCTTTTGGGTTGTGCTTTTTTCCCTGTTCCAATGTAGGGATTCGATAGATTTTCCTTCCATATTATTTTTCTAGCTATGTTTCATCTTAATTTCATGGTTTAATGTTTGTTTCAATGATCTTCTCAAGTTTTTTCCACGTTTGTTGCTACATTAGGTCTGAACTGAGTTTTGGGCATTGTTATGGATCGGTCTCTTTTTGAAACCGATCTGAAACTGCTGAAGCTGGAGTGCTTCAGCGAAAATCTCCATCCATGGGTTTTATGTGTCTTAGGCGTGTAAACATATGGTAATGTTCTGTTTTCTTCCATTGTCCGAGTAATGCATGATGGATTTTTTATGGTTTGTTATAGTATAAATTTCAAAATGGTAAATACTCAAGATGCTGGGGTATGATTGATTATGAGGATTAGTATTTATGAGTTTATAGTTTAAAGGCAGTTTGACACCACAGTTACTTTTACTGAACTATAAGGTGAAGGATGATGCTAGTGTCTCCATTTAACCTCAGATTCAGCAGTGGCTCAAGTCCTTAAAGCCAGATGCATTGATTGGTTACTACTCATATAAAGGAAACAAAGAGGCCCGGCAACTGTACCAAGGTCGTCTAGAGAATACAATCTCTGCTTTCCCTCATTGCACATGAAGATTATTTTCCATGTGCAGTATCTATGAGAAAGCTTGTTTTGGAACTGCTATGAGATGATGGGGGTGTTTGACATTTATATGGATTAAACAAAGGGTATTTGTCCTCGCATCTTCATTAAAATATCAATTCCAGTCATATCATAGAGTTTCACACTTTTCTATCGAACTATCACTTAAGTTACATCTAAGGGCCGCTTACTGGCCCATTTGTTCCTGATTTGGTCCAATCAATTAGGCTTTCTATTGAATATGTAACATGGATAGTGACCGTGGCAATGTGGAGTCTAGTAAGCTAAGCGTGAAAAACATCTCTGCATCTGAACGACTTCATTGGGGGTGAGAAATACAGGGTCTTGGATTCATATCTGGAGCCTAATAATTCAAGTTGGCCCCAAAGATGCGAGTCCATTTTATATTGGAATACAAGGGTTAAATGATTGGGCCTTGACTCAATTGCTTGGACCGATACCACATGCGATTGGGATAAATGTTTAATAAAAAATGATCGGACGATGCAACGAACATGGACATGATCTCATTTGGAAATGATTTAATGCGAGAATCGTATCATTTAATGGGAGAATAATATTAGTACTTTATTTGGCAATCTTTTATTCGCTGTTTTATTAATATAATTTCATATTTGCTTTCGGATCCTATCAATTTGGTATCAGAGCGCGACGATTCTGTGGCCATGATGGAAGATCACCAGGTGTTTGATGAAACGCTACAAATAGCTGATGTGCTGCGACAAGAAGGGAACAAGCTTTATCGATATGAAAAATTTCAGGAGGCAGCTAATAAGTATGTTCTCGCAAAAACTCATTTCAACAACATTCCCACAGCAAATGGTGGAACTCAACATTTACGGTGTCTGATCCAACGAATATTATCGAAGACAACAGCAGAGAGACAATGGTAAAATTACAAAAAGAAGACCCAGCTCACAGGCCCCCGGGCTGCGGGCCTTGTCTTGGCAGCCTCACAAAGCTTTACGACTAGTTTCATACCGCTTTCCGGGCTTCGTTGTGAGCATCATCGGTCGCGTAGTGATGCGATTGGAGTAAATCGAATGTGGACAAGATCTCAATTGGTAATGGTTTAATGGCGAAATCATGCCATTAAATGAGAGTGATTTTAGGCACCTTATTTGGCAAGAGTTTAATGGAAAATGATGCGATTGGAAGGTGCGACGAATGCGGACGATGCGCCGAACATGGACGTGATCTCATTTGGAAACGATTTAATGCGAGAATCGTGTCATTTAATGGGAGAATAATATTAGTACTTTATTTGGCAATATTTTAAATAGAGAGGGTGAATTAGTCCTTTTGACTAATTACCTAATTAGTGAAAATTTTATTATAAATAAAGTGGGAGATTAAAGAGGGGAAAATTATGTGAGTTTTGATTATTTTGATAAATCGAAGAGATAGTTCTTCGTTCTATGGGAGAGTGCGGACGTCTTCTTCAATCGGCGTACAATTGTAATTAATGGTGCTTTTTCCTCGTTCCTTCACACACATGAACATGTTGGATCCTATGGATGGCTAAGTAGACTTTAGAGGGAGGGTAAAATAGTGTCTTTAAAATTAATCAATAAAGATCTCAAAAAGAGTTACCAATTTAGATCTATTCAACCAAATACTCACTAAAATTTGCAGCGGAATAAATAAATTCATTGATTGCAAAAAAATTGAGTTCAGAGAAAAACAAACCAGACAAGCACACTTGCAAAGACAGATTTTATCCTGGTTCAGTCTCCCTGACATTCTCAGTCTCTGCGCTCACCGTTTGAGATTTTCTCAACCAACTTAGAAATCTGTAAGAAAAAACTACGCAACTTGTCAAACATCCTTGTTAATTGCATAAACCAATCTCAACATACTGAGATTAAAAAACAACTCTTCAACCGAGAGCACCAACACCTCAAAACATTGAGGTAAAACTTTTAAAGAAAAATCTTACAATTCTTCTATAACTTTGTATATAAAATATAGAAGTGGCTAAGGATGAGAATTTCTATTCTAAAAGATCTAGAAAAATAGAGGTTAAAAATTAGGACTTTTCTTTTTTTCTTGGATGACAAAGAGTATAGAAGATCTAGGGAAATGTTGGCCAAGTTTATAAATTTTCTTCAATTCTTTCTTATCTAAACATTTGAACATAAATCCTTATTTACAGAGGAAAAATCTTAAGAAAAAGAATTACTAAAATACCACTTCCAACGACGAGTTAACGGTTAGTTTTTGGCCAACGGCTAATTGATTAGTTGACTAATAATAAACTTCATTCGTCGACTAATAGCTCAGGAGAAAGAACTGTCGGCTTGACTGCATTAGTCGACTAATGGGATCTATTAATCAACAAATATCTTCATTAGTCGACTAGTAGACTTTGTTAGTCGACTAATCTGAAACGTGACTGAAACAACCAAACTGTATTACTCGACTAATAAACATGTTGATCGACTAATGGTACACAAGATATAGGGTGTGAAGCAGGAAAACACTGGTCAACTAATTTAGTTATAAAAACACAGATTTGACCAGGAAACTATGGGTTTGATATGATTTAAGATCATAACAATTCTAAGTCTTTATCCTATGGTCTCAAGTGTGTAGGTGTATCTTGAAGACATAACTGATATGACAAGAAGTAAAGATTACATCAATATACAAATTTACAATCAATATATAAATTTACGATCTTGATGTGCTCAATCAATGTCGTTAATGTTCAAGTTCTTGTCATAATTGTAATCATCCATTCTAATTGCCTTAACACCTTGTCCTTTGCTTCCTATAAATTTATTAGTAGATGCACATAATACATTAGTGCACCTATAATATTAGACCATCATCAAAATATACATTGGGATACTCCAATATCCAACGGAATGGGTCACAGGATCCCGTAGGCCTATCATAAATGAGCTAAAAAATAATGGGAATGTGTTTACGTACCAGAACTTTATAAAGGGGGTGTAATTAATGAACGGACAAGGCCAGAATACTAAATATTATCTGTTCCCCATAGATATCAACAGATCAAGACAACATGTCTGCATAAGTTACACTAACACACAATATTGATTTAAAAAAAATGTGAGTGGTCTAGCATCGGAGATGTTTAAGTTTGGGTTCGGACCCGTTCTCCTTAATGAACTATATTCTTTTACAAATCTTCACTTTGGATGATATATTAAGAAGTCTCATGCAAACCCGTTCTCAAAAAATATTCTTAAACTGTACCAACTTAAAATGGCCACGCCAAATGTTTGGCAATCTGTAACAAATATTTGACACTGCAAGTGGATCCACTTTCAGCCAACATTTAGGAAAAATTAAGGACACAAGGGCATGTTTTAAGCGGAAAGTGTGAAAGTGGTGCCGCCTAAGCACCCCACATCTTGTAATTTTTATGGAAGTGTCACTTTAGGCCTCTAGGGATGGAAAGTGAAACATGAAAGTGTAGAAGTAATTAATGTATATCGTAGAAGCAATTAGTGTGTTGGATCCACATAAGAGCCAAAAACCATGCGTGTCTTGAAAGTGTGAGTCAGTTCAACACTTCCACCCACTCTGTCAAATTGTCATTCCCCTCTTTTAGATGGAAAGTGAAAAATGAAAGCGTAAACATAATTAGTGTATGTGATCCACATAAGAGACAAACCATTTGTGTCTTGAAAGTGTGAGTCAGTCCCACACTTTCATCTACACTATCAAATTGCCATTCGTCTCTTTTTAGCAGTTTCTATATTTGTAGGCTGACATTTGTGCAAAACGGCTAAAAGTTGTTGCCCATTTTCAGTTGGCATGAATGCGATATTACATTCCAATTATCTTTCTTATTTATTTTTTGTATACATTTATTTATAAATCGCTGAAAGTTGAACGGGTCGGAAAAAAATGTAGCTCACTGTTCTACTGTCTGAAACATGATTTTTTCACTTATTCCGCTTTCTTTTTTCAGTCAGTGTGTCAGGAGTCAGGAGAACAAGCTTGAGCAGAAAAACATTGTACGTTAACAGAAATCGCGGCGCTGCAGCCTGAATCTATCTTGGTTGACATTGTATGTTATATGATTGTTTCAGCTCTAATGGAGTATGCCAAATACGGGCGATGATTAATGCTGCTGCTAAGGAAAAGCAGCCTGGTAAATTATTGAGTTGGATTGCTGATTTATTTGTTGGTGCTGCTTATGATTTGCTCTCGCTTGCGGGCTTAGTTTGTGTAGCATTCATAGATGAATACAGAGGGTCACCTTTGCAGAACAGAGCAGTTGGTGAATTTTGTATCATATATTACTGATTATGAATGTCCATTCTGTAATTTCGGTCTAAGATGCTATTTAGGTTGAAGATGCTGTGCAAAGAATGAAAGATCATTCAACCGACTTAAGATTGTACTATTGCCTATTGGTAATTCCCAAATTGATTTATATCCAGCATATGCTGTCTTGTACAGTTTCAAACCATTTTCCAGGTTTGAACAGTTGTCCGCAAGCCGCTCACGTACGATTTTCAAGTGATTTTTACATCCGTTTCCTTTATCTCATATTATTTTGACATTATTGTTTATGGTTTTTACAGCATTGAGTTATTTGCATTGGCGGGTTTCCAGTAAAAAATGGATTTGAGTTTCATGGAAAGAAAATGCGGGTTGCAAAGAATGCGAAAGTTAAATCTTGGAGTATGTTTTATTTGGTTATATACCGTGACTCTTGGATCATGATGTTCTATATTTGCGATTGGATAAGGTTGGTGTAGCTGATTACGTATCTTTTTTTAAGGGAATCATGCAGATCAGGTGTGTCGATGTAATAGATCAAGTGCAAGACAAAAATGAGGGCCCCATTGAAAGTACAATCCCAACATGTGCTTGTATCTTCCAATCTTATGTGTCTCGGCACCTGAGCTATTAGATGAGGGGCCACATTTTCTACATTATTTTTCTTTTTTCTTTTGTTAATCAGTTCTGAATCATTATTTTTCGTTTGTTAATCAGTTGTGAACCTGTAAATGCAATATTGCATGCTATTTAAATTCATACATATCCGCAGTGCGACTGCAGCTTCTGTTTCTATGCCGTGCAGAATCTGATAGCGTTTGATACCACCAGCAGGAATCTGTTCAAACAGGAGAATCAAGAACCAATATGAATCTGACAAAAAAATTCGAAAGTTAAAAAGAGCTCAGTGAATCTGTGATGCGGACAGCCGAGAAGTCAATGAGAAGCCTGCATCATGCTAATCTCATCTACTTTATTTGGCCAAATATTGTCAACTTGGGTGGCTCGCCGCTCACCCGACCTGCTCCGATTGTTACACATCTGGAAAATTTTTATGCGCAATTGCTAGGTCAAAACTGTTGATTGCTACATGTACATGCAACACTTTTGTTGCTAATACGTGAAGGTTGATCTTGTATGTGTTGATTATGTATCGGGATTTTGAATAGTCCACTCGCGCTATTTGTCGGCCTGCTAATGATACGGTATAAACTTTGTCCCATAAGCACATCATAAGCTTGTGCCGTCTTGCTATCTTCCTGTTAAATGTAACATGATGGTCATATTCCACTTTATGTTTCTGAAAGGGGAAAAAAATATTCCACTTCCTTTTAAATGCAATGGGATTGCCATTTAGAAGAAAAGGAATTAGTGTCTCTGTGTCTACAAGTTTTGCTTTTGCGGCTGCTTTGTGATTCCTAGAAAATAGTGTCGTTATGAAACAACTAATGAAGGATTAGTAGGGATGACAATGTGTCATGGCCAATTGAAAGACCAATCAGGCTTTGGACATGCCCATTAACAGTGACCGCAACATCATTTGTTGGAATGAGGCCAGGCTTGCGGCTTGCAGTTTATACTAATCGTTTCAGGATGCTTTCCCCCAACCACAACCCAATTTTGTATCTCTGTGCAGTTAAAACCAATCATTTTTGCTACAATATTCAATTTGCCAGGCTGAAAGCAACGGAGCAGCAGCGTCAGACACCGATCCAGGTACTTTGAACTGAGTTTTGGCACGAGCCCAACAAATGCCAAATCTCGACGTCGGACGCTAAGACTGTTAGTACATGTCGATCACTCGAGGGTTCCTTTTTTCCGCGACAACGATTGGACCCTCTTTGTTTTTGGCATTATCGTTTGTTATCCCTTCTTTGAGAAGGGAAAGCTTGTGGCCAGTCGGATCTGTACTCTTTCGTCCATAATTTGAAGGCGACTGATCGCCGGTGAGCAACTTATCCGATGTCTGCAGTGCTTGGACGTTTCATTAGGAATTTAGGATAGCGATGAAGAGATCCTTCGGCTTGAAATTTGCCCCCAGGACACTGATAAGATCAATTAGTGTTAAACACGGTCAGTAAATTGAATAACATCGTTGGCTTCAGTCAGCAAATTGAAGTTAATCACCCACAGAGGGATATATGCGCGAATATGCCCATGTACTTATGCGTAGGTGAAGACCCTTGGCTTAATTTTTTTCTTCTCTTAATTATCCTATGTCATCATGCTAACTAAGGGATAAAAAGGGAATATTCTTATACTAATGTTTATGTCTCAAAACTTGGGGTTTCTATAATGAAGGGCATGATCTCAATACCATCGTTAATTCAATTCAATACATGTAAAAACTCTAAGGTTGCATATTAGTTTTCTTTATGTAATTAGTTTAGCTTATTTGTATTATAAACGAGCATATATCATTGCGTCTCTATGAATATTTTTGAAAATCGTGTTAACTTGCAAATATTGCATGTGTTAATATCCAATCACTACTACTACTTTCTTTTTTCATTTTAATAATAATAATAATAATAATAATAATATTATTATTATTATTTGCTCTAGTTGTGTTGGGATGCTTATATGAGAGGATAGTTTCAAATTTGAAATATATATAAGGGATTAATGTAGAACAGGTGGCACCTGATCCAATGGATCAGGTGCAAGACACAAAAAGGTGGGACTCAGCGAGTACAAGCCTATGTGTGGCTTGTACTTCCCACTTTTTTTGTGTCTTAGCATCTGATCCATTGGATCAAGTGGCATCTTTTCTACATTAAATCCTATAAGTAAATAAAAAGAGTAACACACTTAAATAGAAATTTGGGAGTAAATAACTTTAATTACTTGCGTTTCCTAAACCACCTTTCGTTTTAGTTTTATTTTATTATTTTTCTTTAAAACATAATAACTTCACCTTCGTTTCTAAAAGCAATATTCTCTTTAATTTCGAATCGACTTATTGATTTTTCCTTTGTTTATATGATGCCAAATTTTTAAGTATGTTAAATGTGGGGACCGTTAAATGTGTACATAAATATGAACAAAATATATATTTCACAATTAAAATTAGGTTAATTTGTGCTCAGACCCCTTATCCTCTTGAATGCCTGTAAATTGACACCCTTAATCTGTGAAATTCACGATTAGGATCCCTAATTAATGTGTTATCATATGACCTAAGTGCAACTATTCTTCTAATTTCAGGGGTCTAAATGCAACAACATTTTTCCTAGAACAAGCAGTCTTAGAGTTATAACTTAGGCATCTAATAGATGCCATCTGTCCAAAAAAACTCGAGATATTTCCAACAAACAGTAGTAGTTATTATTATTACTACTATAATTAAACATATGCTAATATTCAATACAATTAGACATGTCATTAATTAACTTCCAGATGAAATTATAATAATATTAAAACCAGCATTGATTCAGTGAAAAACAAATGCATGATATGGTCCCCGAGAGCTTACGTTATGTCAATTAAAAACAAAAACAAAAACCTATGCTTGCATCTTCTCTCAAGCTTCATATTAAATAGTTTCATCTCTCTCTCTCTCTCTCTCTCTCTCTCTCTCAGTTGCAATGCTATAAAAAGCCTCAGATGCCTCCATTTCTTCTCTCAGGAGAAAAATGGAAACATACCCATATCCACAACCCTCCTCGAATCCTGCCGACTGCAACCAATTTGATCTCCCCCCTCCATCGAATCGCGACGACGCAGACGACGCCGACGATCTGTGCATTGATGCAATGCTCTACGACGAAGAGCTCTTCATGGGCCTTGAGGAGCTAATCAAAGACTCGCCCCAACAAGACGCTTTGGTTGCAGACATAGAAGCAAACAGTCTGCCTCAGCAACACGAGCTAAGCCTCACTGATCTACTGCTCACGTGCGCGGAATCTGTGGACTCTGGTAACTTGCCCTTGGCCTCCGACCTGATTGCTAGGCTCGAACGCATCCTCTCCAATAAGGACAATGAGCCCAGCCCATTTCGCAGGCTGGCCTACTTGTTCACCGAGGGCCTCCGGTCACGGGCCATCGGCCCCAGGCCCGTTTCCGACCCGCAGCAGGCCCAGCTCTCGACCTCCGATGACATGTCAGCGTATCAGATGGTGCAGGAGCTGTCCCCCTTCATGAAATTCCTGCACTTCACGGCCAATCAGGCCATCCTCGAGGCGACGTACGGTGATCCCGACGTCCACGTCATCGACTTCGACGTAATGGACGGGGTGCAGTGGCCATCTCTGATGGTTGATCTAGCCAACAGGAAATGTGCATCGCTTAGGATCACCGCGCTAGTCACTGACGACAATGCGGACTCGGTTCATCGAACCGGACGCAGGCTGGTCGAGTTCGCGGGCACGATCGGGCTGAGTCTCCGGTTCGATCAGGTCGAATCGAAAGACTTGGAGGGGCTGCAAGTGGGCAAAGGTTCGGTCGTAGCCAACTGCATGATGCAGCAGTCACAAACGCCCGGCAAGAGCTCGGCGTGGGCGATCGATTTCTTGGCCAACGTGAGGAGGTTTTCGCCGAAGATGGTGGTTTTGGTGGAGGAGGAGCTCTTCAGATCGACGAAGAACAAATCCATGACGTTTGTTGAGTACTTCTTCAGGGCATTGCACCATTTTGCCTCGCTGTCCGATTCGTTGGCCTGTAGCTTTTACGGAGGGTACAAGGTTGGGCTGAGGGTGGTAGAGAAGGAGATGTTGGGCCCTAAGATAATGGACTATTTGGCCCATTTTCCAGTCGGGCCTTTTGCGATGAGAGGGTTTAGGCAGAGCCCGGTGAGCTCTTTCAACGTGCAACAGGCTAAGCATTTGATGGGGCTTTTTAATAGAGGGTTTAGCGTGGAGCATGAGAGGGGGAGGTTGGCGTTGTGTTGGAAATCGAGTCCTTTGGTTGGGGTCTCTATTTGGGTTCCGACTTAGGTTATGGCTTTGATTTAGCATCATTCTCTAAAATTTTGAAGTAATTTATAAAAAAGTTCGAGGAACGTTGAACTGTTTGTAGTCTTCATGGATTCTGTACTTTTGGGATAGTACAGTCTTGGGCGTGTTCTACATTTTTGGATAATATTTTAGTTATTTTAATTTAAAAAAATTTACTAAGGTACACTGAACGAGGTGATTTAGATTCTAAAATGCTTGTTGTTGAAAGACAATGATTTTGGGGTATTGATGAGAATTGGCATGCCCAAAGCCCGATTGGACTTCCAATAGGGCATTGACACATCATCATCCCTACCAATCCTCACTAATTCTAGAAAGAATTAGTGAAGGGTTGGTCGGGATGATGATGTGGCATGTCCAATTGGAAGTCCAATAGAGCTTTGAGCATATGCCCACTCTCATCCCTATTTTGGGGTGATGTTCATGTTCTTGTTTCTACCGGCTTTTGACACATAATGTAATGTATCGTTTAAAATCAAGTTAAATTAGAATTGTTTTATACATCTATGACTATCCAAAATGTGAGAATTTTCTCCGGGTAGCGGGCCACCAGGCCTAATGGCCACCTTGACACACTTGCCTACATAAAAGATAAGTATGTAAAAACTTTACGTTTAATATTACATATTTATCTTTTGCGTAAACTATCTTTTGGGTAAACATGCGTTTCTATTTGAAAGTTTGTGGCCAAAGCACTTCATTAATCACAAGCCATTATAATTGGGCCAGTTATTAATCCTGGCCTTTTATCACTTTATTATTCAGGCGTTCAGTTGAATCTCCTATTGGACGTAAATTTTTGAGCGGGCCCCATTCTGTTCGTATGTGAATGAAATTTTTTTCTATTTTCCCATGTTATATGGCTTAGACAATAGACACGCAAATACGTGAATAGCTGGGCTTTTATTGGACTTTACCCTTTAAAGCTCAGCCATGGCGCACATAGCCCATAAGAACAGTGGCTTTTTTAGCTTCATATTGCATCAGTGCCGTATGCAACAAATATAATTTAAAAGTCGATACATAAAATTAAATTTAAAGAGATCCACGCCCTGCCTAACCGCAAATTAGTACCATTATAATTAATTTGTAAAAAGGAGCTTTAAATTCAAAGTATAGCCAACCGAACAGTACCATTATGAATAGCATCGACGGATCAAATTGTAAGCAAAAAGAAAATGACACGATCAAATGATTATTACTTCAAGAACTCTATTGTTTAGTAAGAACAAAATACAGCGACAAGAGAACAATTGTTGATATGCTGAACAGAGTGGGTAAAAACAAAAGAAAAAAGATGAAGAAAAAAATCTGCAGCTCCGCTGCCAGCTCAATGAATCGAAGTTCAAGTAGACGATTCCTCAAAACAGCTGGAGTTTGTCCTAAAATCAGATATGCATATTATCTCCATTTTCTTTTCCTTTTTGTTAAAAAAACAAAGCATATGTGAGTATGTACCCCGAGTAGCTAGTATCCATGTGATCTGAGAAGAATCACGACAAAAGAAATCATCATTAAGGATCTTTTTTACCTAATTTCGCAGAAAAACCGAAAACCTCCAGAACCAGCTAAATCGAATCCCACAGATCAAGAGGATTCATCGCTTGAGCGTTACTTCGGTCGCCATTTCAGACCTATGGGAACAGTGCGGCAATCGACGCAGGTGAAGGACGCAGCACCATCGATCTCATCAAACGGCGAGATGCGGCGGCGGTCCTCGGGGATGCAGTCCCAGTGGACTCGCCGTAGGCAGAGCTGGCAGTTGAGAAAGAGATCATCGGCCACCGAGATCGGGACGAAGCAGTAGGAGCAGATGTCACCGGATGTGATGCTGACGAGGCAATCGCTGCAGAGTACGACGACGCGCCAGAGACTTTCGAGGACTCGGAGGTTGCCTTTGTCATCGAATTTGAGGCGACACGCGTGACACTCGTTCGGGTCGGTGATCTCGCTGGAGAGAGAAGATGAACACGGCGGCGGCGACGACGACGATCGGATGGAGAGGACGCGCCTGAGACGAGGGGAACGAGGAGAGCTAGTGTTAGGATTACGGGGGCGGGGGGTCTCTCTGGTTCTCGCTTGCGCTTGCTGGCCGAGGCTCTGCCACGCCCGACTCTCAACTTGTTCTTCATTTTGATTTTGAGAGAATACTGAAATGAGAGATGTAATTCCCCCCTTTTTTTGGGGGAGAGGCGAGGCGGTAAATATTCAAAATTCAAACCATAAAGTTAAATTTCTTATAATCTTCTTCTTTCTTTTTGCCTAAAATTATTTGCATTTTATTTGGGAGAAATTCAGTATGTTATGATCTGTCTGAAAATTATTCATATATTATGTCATAATGTGGGAAATTTTCCGCAATTCATCATATGGTTAAATTTGCTATTATCTTTTTTGGCCGTCTATTTTGATGTTTTTTGTAATTTTGAGAGAAAAATTAGCATGTGATGATCTGTCTGAAAGCTAGAGTACTATTCGCATATTAGTCAAGAACACAAACAGCAGCAAATCCGATTTTAAGAAGCAGCAACGTAAAAGTGAGATACAGACAACCTTCAAACAACAAAATTGAAATGGAACCTCAGTGGAACGTACACTCAAAAGCAGCCCACAGCAAAAAGGAGAACTTTCAGTGAAAAGGTTTGAGAAGGAATTTGTTCCTTTTGATTACAACAGCAGCGGCGTGAAAAAAATGTAAAGCAATCAGACAATTTACAAATTCTACAGAGTACAGACTAGTTGGCCTTGGTATCATGGTCGCTGTATATTCATGTAAAGAAAAAGACTCGATGCAAGTTGAAGAGCTCTCGGTAGCCGCAGAAATTTAGAAGTGGCGTATATTTTTTTTTTCATGTCAGTGTCACATCAGCTTTGTCATTTCCATGGATACTCGTACCAGTAATCGTTCGAATCAAAACCTATGGAAAGTGAGTAGAATTTTTCTTTTCTCAATCACTGGCACTGTATAAGGACTACCAGCGAATCTCAGTGATTTCAAGCACTAGTTGGCACCAAGAAAGCCATATAAATTGCGCGTGGACAGCTACTTGTCTGGTTCATCCTGAAGGACTGGCCCTTGCTGACTAGTTTCGCCAGGAGCCTGACATAAACCAACAGAGGAAATTCGTAAGAGCATGATCAAAAAAACTGGGTTTTGGATTGTTAACGGATGAAATTCGTAAGAGCGAAGAGATTTACCTGAACAAGTCTTAAAAGTGCTTCAAGTTGGACTTCAATCTCAGAGAAAGTGGGGCGCACGGCAGGATCCGTATCCCAACATCTCTGCATAATATCTAGCAGTCTAGGATGTGTGTTCTCTGGAAGTTCTGGACGTCTCCCCTGATGGATGCATTAAACAAGTTAAGTTTGGAGGACACGGATGCGTGTGCCAACCCAACACCCGACAAAAAATGCAATGTGAATGTTATTCCCATAGATTCAAGCGAGGCAAGACAGATACATCCTTGTAGTTAGAATGTCATGAATTAAGTATTGGTGGTTTTCTGCTGATGCATTCATGCACCTAATTTTTTTGTCTTCTAAGCCAGAACTACTGCAAAAGAATGTGAAGTTGGCTTGCATACACTCAGTAGATACAGTTTTCAAGTCCCAACTCCTAGAGGATACAGTAAGATTTTTGAAGCAAATTTGGAATACTAGTAAATACTAGAGATTATAGGATAGAGAATCTTGTTATCCATGTAGTAAATACAAACCTGTCTAACTCCAAGGGCAGCTTGCACAGGGGTCATACTTTCATAAGGTAGCTGCATGGCAGCATCGTAGAATGATCAATTCACCTTACGTGTGACCAATAAGCAGAAGTTGAATGAAATTTATACGTACCTTCAATGTTGTTAGCTCCCAAAGCACAATAGCAAAGCTGAACACATCTGCTTTCTGATCATAAGGCTTATGATTAATAACCTTCAAAATGAAACGAATACATAGTACTAAATTAGCAACATGTGCAGAGGCAGTTGGAGTCATAGTAAGTATTCAAACTTGTCACCTGCATGTAGTGTCACATAGACACTGGACACAGGTGTCAAGTGTCTGAGTGTCCTAAAGTGTCGGACATGGTAAAAATTTTACTATGGGATACAGAGACATGGCTAGAACATAACATAATTGTATATTATGTCAGATGTTTAGATAAGCAATAGGCTCATTTTACATTAATTATTTAACTAATATGATATTGACATAATATAATTATATTGCATGTTTAGAATTGGATGAATGTTGGAATAAAAGAAATATAAGACTCATCAATCTCTTTTGTATCTATTCCTTGCTTAATTTTCTTATGGATTCTTTTCAAATATTCTTTCTAATCAGTTTTCTTCTTTCAAAAGGATACACATATTTCCTTGTATATTTTATATAAGCAACATCCAAGTTGTGGGTCACTAGTATGGAAATGCAAGGAAATGTCCGAGTATCCGACACAACATAATTTTAAAAAAAATGAAGTGTCCTGGTAACACTGGCTACATGTCAACTGTCACCAACTACAAATACCCAACAGTCTCATGAAAAATTTCTTGCTTCATTAAATTCTTTTCCACACATACATACACACACACATATTTGTGTGTATGCATGTATACGTATGTGTGTGTGTGTAAATGTATATGTGTATATGTATATGCATTGTATCTGGTGGCAACTAAAGATTTTTTAATTACAGCTGACATGATGGCATGTCATTGAGCGAAGCAAAAGAAACCACATCTTATACTTTATTTTTCTTTCATTACACAGACCATGCTGCAACTTAAAAAATCCATTAGTTATCACTTGATACCCATTAATTTCATGTGTAAATTTATATGTATGTGTACGTATATAAGTATGTACATGTATACATGTGCATGTATATCTGTATGTACATGTGTGTGTGTGTGTATAATAAGTATGTATATGTATGTATGTAACTGTATATACATAAATACACACATACTGTTAATGTAGAGACCTTCATGGCCCACTAAACTTAAACCCAACCTGACCTAATAGACTTAAACACTACCCGTTTGTTGTTGGGATTTCTCATAATATTTTCTCTTGGGATCATGAGATTCAGTTGAGGAATATTTGGACAGATAGTGGGTTTACTTTGAGAAGTATCACAACAGTTTTTGATAACGTAGGGAACAAACATGGCTTATATATGGAGAGAATTTCATTTCATCTCCTCTAATCATCAAGAAACCATCTGTTCACCGGAACCCGCAACCCCCAACACACACACTCATGCTTAATATATATACATACTTATATGTATAATAAGTATGTATCTGTATATACATAAATACACACATACTGTTAATGTAGAGACCTTCATGGCCCACTAAACTCTTCATGGCCCACTAAACTTAAACCCAACCTGACCTAATAGACTTAAACACTAACCGTATGTTGTTGGGACTTCTCATAATATTCTCTCTTGGGATCATGAGATTCAGTTGAGGAATATTTGGACAGATCGTGGGTTGCTTTGAGAAGTATCAGAACAGTTTTTGATAACGTAGGGAACAAACATGGCTTATATATGGAGAGAATTTCATTTCATCTCCTCTAATCATCAAGAAACCCGCAACCCCCAACACACACACACACACACACACACACCCCCCCCCCCCCCCAAACCCCCCCCCCCCCCCCACAAACACACACACACACAAAAAGTAAAACTCTCAAGCCCAATTCCCTCACATACACCATACGTATGTACGAACACATGTACACATGTACGTATCATATGAATGTATATGCATATCTATGTATATACATGCATGTGTGCGTGTGTCTATGTATATATGTATGTATATTTATGGTGAATGCGTTCGAAGCTGATTTAAGTTATGGAGAGATTCAATGATAATGCATAAACACACAACTGAGAGAAAGGACAATGACAACGCACACAAGGAATCAGATGGTCTCCGTATGAGCCTGGGCGCAAGTTAATCGAGAAAAACATTATTTATTGTAACAGTAACATGTAACTTCATTACAGAAGACCATTGAAAAGAGTACAAACTAAATTTACACAGACAACTACCAAATGACAATCACAGCAGCACAAATACAAACCAAGTACAAAAACAGGCAGAAGCAAATTCCTAGCTCCCTACACAAACAAGCAAATTCCTAGAAAAATCAATGACATAAGTTCTTGTAAAAATCCAATTCCTGCATACGAGCTAATATTCTATTGCACGACAAAATAGGAGGTACACTGTACGGAATCCAATGTAGTATATATTACTATATTTAATAAGTTTATGAAGCCAAATTTTTAGGAGGCCTCCGACCTTCGATATTACATCAAGCTACCTGCTTAAATTTTGTTTGATATTGTAACCCCCAATAATTGCGGATAAAATTAAATAATGTACATCATCATAAATCAAAACCACCTCAGGAGCCATCCATCTGTATGTTCCAGTTTCTGCTGTCATGACCCCCCCTCGATTTTGAAACCGAGCTACACCAAAGTCTGCCACCTTCACAACCTAATGGGCATAACAAAGAACATATGGTAAAGCATTTTCATACGAAAAAATTTAAGTACAATGCATCGATGTATTCAAATGAAGATAAATGAAATGTACCATTAATCATGTACTTTCTGTATTTAATTACTGTTGATGCCTGGAGAGGGTACTTTTTTCAGTGGGGGTAGGATGGGGATGAGTGGTCATGTGCGGCCCACTTTAACCATCAAAAAAGATTATTAGGTTAAATACCAAAGCTTGCTCCAGAAATGATAACCAACATAGAAGAATATACCCAAAACATAATCATTCACCATTTTATGGCTCTTAATTGTCTCATGTAACCATAAAGACTAGAACTTCTTTATTCCCAGTAACCCATGCAACCCTCACCCATCCTCCCTACACGCCAGATGCCCGGAGAGAAGTAAAATGTCATAAACTGGGTCTTATATATCTGGTTGCAATAATTCCAAAAAATAACATTTGGGACTATGGATAAAGATATATTATTATAATTATATATGTGTATAATGCACGTAAGGTAACCCATTGAAATAGGATGTTGCATACATTATTGTTGTCAATTAGCAAGTTGGCTGTCTTCAAATCCCTATGGATGATGTCGTTCTGGTGCAAATAGACCATTCCTTTGCATACGTCAAGTGCAAACTTCAACAAAAGAGAAAGTTCCAGGACTTCGTCCTGCTTGTGCAAAAAGCTATAAAGACTTCCCCCAGACATGTACTCTGTCAAAAAGAATTTCAAATGGAGATTGAACGATGACAGAAATGTACAAATCATTTAATAGCACAAAGAAACATAATGCACTGAAAAAATAACATACATGTGATGCTTACAGTAGTTGTTGACAGGAGGGAGGGGGTCGCGTACACAGGGTGGGTGTTGGGGGGGTTTAGTGGTGGGTTTAGTGTCTGGTTGTAATGTTCTTATCAATTTTACTTATTTAAAAGAAATATCTTTCTGAAGAGTATAAATTATGAGTCCTATGAAGGGCTAAGGAATAAGATTTTACGTAGTATGTCAATTATGTATGCGTTTATATGGGCATTATCTTCATCAATAATATTATATAATATTATTCCTTAATTGAGATGATGTGATGAACATTTGAAGAGAGATCCAAACTAGCTTCTTGGACCAGTTTTACATCTGTCTTGTTGATGCACCAATTTTCGTAGTTCGGAAAAGTATATGCTATGGAAAATTCACCACAGGAATCAAGAAAACAACCATCTCTCTGTCTATGCCTGTCAATGGATGTAGTATTCTGCCGCTTCGCTTCCGATTTTTCAGCATCAGAATCATAAGCGCATTCAGGAGGGAAGGGGGTGTGGTTTGATTGGGATTTGGGAGGAGCTATGGACTAAGCTTTGATCTTTACCTCGCCCTGATTCCAACATCCCATTCGCACTACTTATCTGTTGTGCTAAAAGCATGCAATGGATCATAGGTTCTGGGGCTTCAGAGCTGATGGCACACAGAAAAGAGGTCTTTTCTTAAACAATTCCTGTTCTATTGAATTAATGTTGAGGGCCGTCTGAATTTATTTATTCTTTTAACTAAAGAACATTCAGCCTGCAGCCATCTGATTATGTACTATTGCCCTTCACAAACTCAATAGGATAAACTCCTCACTTGTCAACAATTTCAAAAACAAAGTAACCAATAACTAAATCATCAATATTCTTATTGAAAACATATAAAAGGCAACCTTACTTCCGATCTCTAGATACACAAGTTTATTTGGATTTTCGATACAAAAAACAACACACATTTTTGGACATTCTTTATATGCTACGTATTATATTATCATTCATCTCTACCTTCAAATAATATTGTCATTTCATCTCTAGTTGTTTATTCACTTCTGTTGTGGAGTAAACTGCAGATCTTCTCCACAACATAATTTGATTCTATTAAAATAAAAAGTTTACCTGTAACTATGCAAAAATCTGGAGGTTTTGTGCATGCACCAATGAAGCGAACTACATTCCTATGTTGAACTTCCCTACAGGCAACACACAAATGAAACTCAAGAAAAGAAAAACTAATGTCACTACTTACATAGAAAGCTACAGGTTGTAGGAAGTGGTAACCTACCTCAAAATCATTACTTCTTGAGCAAACTCGACCCTTGAAAGCTCAGTTAGCTGCTCTGATTTCAGAACCTTTATTGCAACATCCTGACCAAGGTAACTTCCACGATGCCTTACATAAACATCGACGATATGAGTTGATAACAGAAACAATATACAATGAATTTAATAATCTATATGAAGAATTCATATGTCATACATATTAATCACTCACATATCTCCTGAAGATCCAGATGCAATCTTCTCTCCTATTTTCAGCAATCTCCTATCAATTTCCCAATCACCAACTTTAGGTTGCACAGCCAATATCTTCTGGGCGGGTGACGAATGGGCTGAACCAGACAACGAACCCTACAGATATTCCAATGGAGACGTATCACCATTTTCCTCATCAATAGATTCAGCAACCTAGCAAGCCACGTCTGAATAAATAACAGAAGGCTACAACTTTTACAAAGTATTGTTGTGTTTGTGTTTCTTTTTAAATGTTCCTTTTAAAAGAGGCGTTGATGGATTAATTTGGCTTTTGGTATTCAACAAAACTTGGTTTGGGTGAGTTAAAGGTTTAGCTTGCTAAGCAATTCATGGATGACGTGGACCAACATTTTAGTGTCAGTATAGCCCATGACACAAACCCGTTTTAAACCAGTCATGTACATGCAAGTTTTACTCTTCTAAGGATGGAGACATAATGAGATAGCTTACAAAACACAACGAAAGCCTGGCTCACTGATAAACCTGGCGGGTTCAATTAGGTTCAAGACCAGGCTATAACCTTTGTTCCCAGAAAAGAGAATGGAAAAAGGAAAAAGTACCACAAGCCTGGTGAATAAATTTCTCCTCAAAAATTATCAAAGTGTCATATGCATGTTTATTACTATAATAGGAACCAATTTTTGTGACAATAAATTGGCAACAGTCTAATGAAGCCTTGTTGTACCCACCATACCTAGCAGAGGATTATTTGGCATCTGATCTTTTTTTTTTTGAAATTGTTCAGAAGGGATCAGTGAAGATAACTAAGTATGTTACATACAAGAAGTCACATCCATATTCCAGACACTTGTTTACATTTAAGTCTTTGTTACTCTTTCCAATTTTTCAGTGGATAACACAGAAGCAACACAATAAAGTTGGAGTTTAGGAATGCAGGCTTTCATCAGAATTTTGATCTTTTTTCTTCCAAAAGTTTGAAATTGTGATAAAACAAAAGAGAAATCGAAATCAAAAGTTAAGACCCGGACCATGATTGTTAGATGTATATGTCCCTTTGTATAGGGTCTTTTGTGCTTATTTCCCTTTGCCTGTACTCTATATATATCGGGCTATTGCCCTTGGAATAATACAAGAGAGTTTATTCCTAACATGGTATCAGAGCCAGGTTTAACCTAAACCCTAGCCGTCTTTTTCTCTCTCCCGCAAAATCCAAAAGCCTAAACCCTAGCCGCGCCGATCCGGCTGCCGTCCGATCGCCAGATCCCGCCGTCTTCGACTTCTCCTGGTGAACCCGCCAGATCCCGCCGCCTCGGTGTTCGTTGATCTTCGACTTACCCTATCGCCGTCGTCGGATCGCCGCGAATAGGAGATCCATATCCGCGAATAGGAGATCCAGATCGACTTCTCCTATCGCCGTCGTCTTCAACTTCTCCTATCGCCGTCTTCGTCGGTACGAAGATCCAGATCCCGCCGCCATCGGATCTTCGTCGCCGACGGACCTTCGTTTTCGTCGCTGCCAGATCCCGTCGGGCACGTATCTTCTCCGCCGCCATCGTCCGATCGCCAGATCCAGTCGCCATCGGATCTTCGTCTTCGTCGCTGCCAGATCCCGTCCGATCGCCGCGAATCTTCGCCTTCGATCGCCGCGGCTCTTCGTCGCGGCGGATCTTCGTCTGCAGCAGATCCGCGCCCGGATCTTCGCCATCCCGCGTCGCGCCCGGATTTGCGGATCCCTCCCCTGCCTGTCTGCGATTTGCGGATCCCCCCTCCCCGGATTTGCGGATCCAGTGCCCGGATTTTCGCCATCGATCGCCGGGATTTGCGGATCCCCCCCCGGCCTGCCTGCAACAACAACCACCCGCGCCTTCGCCCGCGCCGCGCCCGCGCCTTCGCCTGCGCCCAGTGCCGTTGCCGGTGCCCCCTGGGCCGTCTGCCGCAATCTCTTCATATGGCGTCTCCTACGGATCTACCTCTTCATCATCATCATGTTGCTATCCCTCGGTGTTCGTTGATTTTTGATGGCCTTAATTATAAGGAGTGGATACCACACATTCGTCTCCATATGCGCGGTCAGCGCCTTTGGGACCTTCTCACCGGCGATCGTCCTTGCCCACCACGACCGGTGTTTCCCAGCGAGACACCACTCCCCCCACTACTGATGACACCGCCAAGAAGGCGGCAACCGATGCCTATGCGACTGCTGTTGCTGCTTATTCCTCTCAGGATGTTCTCTATCGGCGGTGGTGTGATGACGATGCTCGTGCCGCCAACATCCTCATCGCTAGCATTGATGTGTCCCTGACTGGCGACATTGTGAGTTTGGCGACGTCTCAGCTGATGTGGGACCATCTTCGCTCTCACTATGAGCCTACTGGTGACTCCCTCTACCTTGCTGTCGTCAGACAGGAGCATGCTCTTCAGCAGGGTGATGCCACGGTCGATGAGTTCTATGCACAGATATCTTCTATCTGGCGTCAGCTCGACTCTTTGGGACCAGTGATCTGTCGTATCTGCCAGTGTTGCCAGCATCAGCACTCCCACCTGCAGCTTCGTCGGGTCTATGACTTTTTGACCCGACTTCGGCCTAAGTTCGAGCAGATACGTGCCCAGCTGCTTGCCCGTCACCCACGTGTGACGTTCTTGGAGGTTCTTGCTGCTATTCGTACTGAGAAGACTCGTCTTCGTACTGCTGGTCTTTTGGCACCTTCTGCTTCTGTTTTGGTGACCCGTGCTCCTGCCTCTTCTGCTCCTATCACACCAGCTCTGCCTTCTGCTACAGCACCCGTGCGAGGTGACACAAGACGCTGCACGGGCACTCTAGTTGGTTCTTGCCCCCGCAGGCGTGATTCTCCACGTCTTTGGGAGCTTGACTGGCTTCATCTTCCTTCCGCTGCCTTTGCCAGTCCTCCCATCACGACTATTGCCTCCGTCTCTGCTGCATCGTCTACCGGTTCGTTTGCCCAGTGGCATCATCGCTTAGGACATCTCTGTGGTTCGCGTCTTTCTTCTTTGGTTCGTAGAGGTTTATTAGGGCCTGTCTCTGGTGATATGTCTTCAGACTGTATGGGCTGTAAACTAGACAAACAGTTACAGCTACCTTATCCTACTAGTGAGTCTGTCTCTCAGAGTTCATTTGATCTTGTTCACTCAGATGTATGGGGTCCGGCCCCCTTCGTTTCGAAAGGGGGTCATCGCTACTATATTATATTTATAGATGATTTTTCTCGTTATACTTGGATATACTTTATGTCCTCTCGTACTGAGGTTTTGTCTATCTATAAATCTTTTGCTACCATGATCCGTACACAGTATAGCACTCCCATTCGGGTTCTTCGTGCTGACTCTGCTAGAGAATACTTATCTCGGCACCTTCGTGCCTTTCTTGATACCCAGGACACTCTCTCACAATTTTCCTGTCCTGGTGCTCATGCCCAGAATGGTGTTGCTGAGCGCAAGCATCGTCATTTACTTGAGACTGCTCGTGCCCTTATGATTGCTTCCTCTGTTCCCCCTCAGTTTTGGGCTGAGGCTGTATCTACTGCTACATATCTCAGCAACATGCAGCCATCTTCTCCTCTTCAGGGTGCGATTCCTCTTGAGCGCCTTCCTACACCACCTCCAGATCTGCCGTCCTATCCTGAGCTTCGTCTTTTTGGTTGTGTCTGCTATGTCTTGTTGGCCCCTCGTGAGCGCACCAAGTTGACAGCCCAATCTGCTGAGTGTGTCTTTCTTGGATATAGTGCTGTGCACAAGGGATATCGGTGTTGGGATCCTGTAGCTCGACGGATGCGGATTTCTCGTGATGTGACTTTTGATGAGTCTCGTCCCTTCTTCCCTCGTCCTTCTTCATCTTCCAGTCCGGCTTCTATTGTTGAGCCTCTTTTGTTTCTCACTTTTCCTGATAGTCCACTATCCACCATTCCACCACCCATACCTCCATCACCTGTACCCTCGCCTCCACCACCAGTGCCTCCGGTCACCTCTGCACATACCCCAGGACATGTTTCTCCTTTTCCTCTTCACTACACTCGTCGTCAGCGAGTCGAGGATCCTCCTGCAGTACCTTCTCATGAGATGCCCTCCATCACCAGTGACCCTCCTGAGTTGCCCTCTTCCTCCAGTGACCCTCCTCGTTACCACCTTCGTGATCGTGAGTCACTACGCCCTCCTGGTCGGTTTACTTCTCTGGGTGCTATTCTTGCCGAGCCGACCTCTTATCGAGATGCCGCTGCTCACCAGGAGTGGCAGCATGCTATGGCAGAGGAGATTGCTGCGCTTGAGCGTACTGGTACGTGGGATCTTGTACCCCTGCCTGCCCGTGTTTGTCCTATCACGTGCAAGTGGGTTTACAAGGTCAAGACCAGATCTGATGGTACTCTGGAGCGCTACAAGGCTCGTCTTGTAGCGCGCGGTTTTCAGCAGGAGCATGGGATAGATTTTGAGGAGACATTTGCCCATGTTGCTCATATAACTACTGTTCGCAGTCTTATTGCTGTTGCTGCTGTTCGTTCATGGACTATTTCCCAGCTTGATGTCAAGAATGCTTTTCTCAATGGCGTTCTTGATGAGGAGGTTTACATGCGACCACCACCTGGTTATTCTGTCCCCGAGGGCATGGTTTGTCGCCTTCGTCGCTCTCTATATGGTCTTCGGCAGGCTCCCCGTGCTTGGTTTCAGCGGTTCTCTTCTGTCGTCATTGCTGCTGGTTTTATTGCGAGTGATCATGATCCTGCTCTCTTTGTTCATACTTCATCTCGTGGTCGGACGCTTCTCCTTTTGTATGTGGATGATATGATTATCACTGGAGATGATCCCCAGTTTATTGCCTTTGTGAAGGAACGGCTGAGCGAACAGTTTCTTATGACGGATCTTGGCCCTCTTCGTTACTTTCTGGGGATTGAGTTTTCCTCCACACCTGATGGCTACTATCTCTCTCAGGAGAAGTATATTCAGGATCTTCTTGATCGGGCTTCTCTTGTTGATCAGCGTACCGCTGATACACCGATGGAGCTGAATCTACATCTTTGCTCTATTGACGGTGAGCCTCTTCCGGACCCCACTCGTTATCGCCATCTTGTTGACGGTCTGGTCTATCTTGGGATCACTCGGCCAGATATTTCATATTCCGTGCACATCCTGAGCCAGTTTGTTTCTGCACCTACTCAGCTTCACTACAGCCACCTTCTTCGTGTCCTGCGTTACCTGCGCGGGACCAGCCACCGTCGATTATTCTTTCCACGGTCTGGCCCTTTACAGCTCCATGCTTACTCTGATGCGACGTGGGCCAGTGATCCTTCTGATCGTCGGTCTCTATCTGCCTATTGCGTCTTCCTGGGTGGCTCTCTCATCACTTGGAAGACCAAGAAGCAGCAGGCGGTTTCTCGATCGAGTGCAGAAGCTGAGTTGCGTGCTATGGCCTTGTTGACAGCAGAGATTATTTGGCTACGTTGGTTACTTGAGGATTTTGGCGTGTCTATTTCCACACCTACTCCTTTGTTGTCTGACAGCACAGGTGCCATCCGTATTGCTCGTGACCCGGTGAAGCATGAGCTCACCAAGCACATTGGTGTGGACGTCTCTTTTACGCGTTCACAGGTACGGGATGAGGTTATTGCTCTACAGTATGTGCCTTCTAAGTATCAGCTCGCGGATTTCTTCACAAAGGCCCAGACCAGAGCACAGCACAGTTTCTATCTTTCCAAACTCAGTGTTGTTGATCCACCATGAGTTTGAGGGGGGTGTTAGATGTATATGTCCCTTTGTATAGGGTCTTTTGTGCTTATTTCCCTTTGCTTGTACTCTATATATATCAGGCTATTGCCCTTGGAATAATACAAGAGAGTTTATTCCTAACAATGATCACTGTAATTAAGGATCATTTCGTCTCGGAAAGTTAAACATCATTGTTATCTTTCCCCCATGTTCTGATCCGTCTGTAAGATCTCACACTAATTTATGGGAACTGGCATATATCAAAATATAGTCTTAAAAAAGATGAGATGTATCTCCATGTAATGAGATGAATCTCCAGGTAATTACAGAACCACGTATGATAAGTTGTACACTGAGGTAATTAAAAACCACATCCAGTTGGTTTCTCCCTATAATGATAAAAAAAATTAAGAGTTAATATATCCCATGAAATAAGTTCACAGTAAGCTAATGTCAATAAGAAATGTTTCACTTTCAAATCGATAACATCACCTAAGCATTCTTCTATTAAAATGGGTTCGGATATAAAGCAATTTCCTAGGCAACATGGAAGATGTGACGTAATTCTATCATTGGCAATCAACCTGATGCCAACCATCTCTTAAAAAACCCCTAGCCAAAAAACAATGAACTGATAGGATTGTCACAATCCTACAGACCAATTGCCTTATCTATAAATATTTAACCTTCATAAGGAAAAAAAAATTGGAAGTAGAGCAAGCCATACTGTTCCAGGAAAGATGTGGCAATGACTCGTATAACAAAAGAAATAAGTAAATTAAATGAATTTCAAAAAAAAGACAAGATATACCTCATATTTTGTAATTGCTGCTCCAATCGCCGTGTGCAAACCATCTGTTTCCTGAGCACACCATTGCAAAGTCATCAACATTTGGGCTTGATAAAGATCCCTGTAATAAAGGAAATAGGATCAAGGTGCTCCTTAATTTTCATAAATGCCCCGACAGTTTGATGGCACTAATCCTGACTAATAAAGATCCCTGTAATAATGGAAATAGAATCAAGGTGCTCCTTAATTTTCATAAATGCCCACACATTTCGATGACACTAATCCTGACCACCAGCAGACATAAATGGCCTGCTGCGATGCTAAAAGCAAAAAAAAGATGCTTTGACAGAGGAATGATTAAAAGCCCAGGCTAAATTAGCAAAGCCAAATCTAGTTTGCATGATAAACAAGGTAACCACATCTTGATTAGTTCCTTTCTCAAATAAGGATGTATTTTCTAAATTCAGCAAAATTTTAAGTGTACAAGTCTTCCCATCATTTTCCCTTTTTTTTTACTTTCTAGAAAGCTGTAGAAGAATGAAATGCAATAAAAGTACCAAATGAATTCAAGAAGAACAAACAAGGGGGGGATGAGGCATGAAAGGTGTTCCATAACTACTTGCAAAAAGCATCATATGGGGCAACTTGGAGATGCTAATGGGAGCGAGGGATGCGTGTTTAGGTAACTAGGATGGTAGGTGCAATATGCCCCCACATGCATATCTCTTATGTAGGTAAGTGTGTAGGTTACAAGCTGTGTTGTAATCTTAAAAGTATATTGGGAGTTAAAACTCAGATCCTGAAGGGTAATATCTGGATATACACAATACACAAGATATACAACTAAAAGTCATGTAAAGTGCAAACCCTGCCCCTAGCTGAGATTCATGAAGTTCAGAAAAACAGACCATCACATTTTTGTAATTGCTATTGCACAATTATGTTTGAAAGTTTCAAAAGAAATCCTACCTCCTCCCGCCATCCATCAACAACAAATACATCCAAAGAAAAGCCATCTGTTGTTGAGAAAACATGAGCTTCACGGATGTTCAATCCAATATCAGACAGCAAAGCCGACAGCTATGAAAACATAACATTGTTAAGCAAGTGGGGAAAGGAACAACATTATGCATGTAAATTTGCTATTAAAAGGTGGACGAAGCAATAACAAGAAAGGATCGTGGGTCTATTAAAAAATAAACAGTAGTCCTTTAACAAAAAACCCAGTATAATCTATTTACAACAAAGGATCGTGTGTCAATTAAAGAATAAACAGTAGCCCTTCAACAAAAAACCCACTATAATCCATTTACAAAGATTTTGAAACGCGCACAGAAAAATGAACCATTACGGAAAAGAAAGAAGATATAACTGAATAATATTCAACAAATAACACAATCAACATAAACATGTCATGGTCTAGAGCAAATATGACTCGATAAATGTATAAACCGAGATAAGGAAAAGGCAGGAGGATGTGTCCCCAACTGTATAAGGAAGTATGAGGTATACCCAGCTTTTTACAGCTGAAACATGTGCATACCTTCCTCCCACAGTAACTAATATCTAATATATAGATAGACAGAGATAAGCGCAGAAACAAACCTATATTATAATTAATTGTGGAAGACAGAGAGCCAAAAGAAACCGATTTTAAAAGACAAAGGTAGTAAACTAAAAACATGTGTGGATGTTAGATCCGGCTCTCTTAAGGAGATTTGGGCCCATTAGGAGTACTTTTGGTATTTTGTTTATTTTTATATTATAAATAAGGGGGAGGCGAGTCGCCATAGTATGGGGAATTTGAGGGTTGTTTGATATTTGAGATGAGAATGTTCCTCAATCTAGGGAGGGTGCAGACGTCCCCTATAAATCGGCGTCTTGAAAGGGTGATTACCCCCCTTAAGTGTAATCAATCTATCTTTATTTTCAATATTATTCTAATAAAAATCGTATTTTTGCTTTGGTTCCTATTGTTAGGAATAAACTCTCTTGTCTTATTCCAAGGGCAATAGCTCGATATATATAGAGTACAGGGAATGGTAAATAAGCACAGAAGACCCTATACAAAAGGACATATACATCTACATCTAACACCCCCCATCAAACTCATGGTGGATCAACAACACTGAGTTTGGAAAGATAGAAACTGTGTTGTGCTCTGGTCTGGGCCTTTGTGAAGAAATCCGCGAGCTGATACTCAGAAGGCACATACTGTAGAGCAATAACCCCATCTCGTACCTGTGAACGCGTAAAAGAGGCGTCCACACCAATGTGCTTGGTGAGCTCATGCTTCACCGGGTCACGAGCAATACTGATGGCACATGTACTGTCAGACAACAAAGGAGTAGGTGTGGAAATAGACACGCCAAAATCCGCAAGTAACCAACGTAGCCAACTAATCTATGCTGTCAACAAGGCCATAGCATGCAACTCAGCCTCTGCACTCGATCGAGAAACCGCCTGCTGCTTCTTGGTCTTCCAAGTGATGAGAGAGCCACCCAGGAAGACGCAATAGGCAGATAGAGACCGACGATCAGAAGGATCACTGGCCCACGTCGCATCAGAGTAAGCATGGAGCTGTAAAGGGCCAGACCGTGGAAAGAATAATCGACGGTGGCTGGTCCCGCGCAGGTAACGCAGGACACGAAGAAGGTGGCTGTAGTGAAGCTGAGTAGGTGCAGAAACAAACTGGCTCAGGATGTGCACGGAATATGAAATATCCAGCCGAGTGATCCCAAGATAGACCAGACTGCCAACAAGATGGCGATAACGAGTGGGGTCCGGAAGAGGCTCACCGTCAATAGAGCAAAGATGTAGATTCAGCTCCATTGGTGTATCAGCGGTACGCTGATCAACAAGAGAAGCCCGATCAAGAAGATCCTGAATATACTTCTCCTGAGAGAGATAGTAGCCATCAGGTGTGGAGGAAAACTCAATCCCCAGAAAGTAACGAAGAGGGCCAAGATCCTTCATAAGAAACTGCTCGCTCAGTCGTGCTTTCACAAAAGCAATAAACTGGGGATCATCTCCAGTGATAATCATATCATCCACATACAAAAGGAGAAGCGTCCGACCACGAGATGAAGTATGAACAAAGAGAGCAGGATCATGATCACTCGCAATAAAACCAGCAGCAGTGACGACAGAAGAGAACCGCTGAAACCAAGCACGGGGAGCCTGCCGAAGACCATATAGAGAGCGACGAAGGCGACAAACCATTCCCTCGGGGACAGAATAACCAGGTGGTGGTCGCATGTAAACCTCCTCATCAAGAACGCCATTGAGAAAGGCATTCTTGACATCAAGCTGGGAGATAGTCCATGAAAGAACAGCAGCAACAGCAATAAGACTGCGAACAGTTGTCATATGAGCAACAGGGGCAAATGTCTCCTCAAAATCTATCTCATGCTCCTGCTGAAAACCGCGCGCTACAAGACGAGCCTTGTAGCGTTCCAGAGTACCATCGGATCTGGTCTTGACCTTGTAAACCCACTTGCACATGATAGGACGAACACGGGCAGGCAGGGGTACAAGATCCCACGTACCAGTACGCTCAAGCGCAGCAATCTCCTCTGACATAGCATGCTGCCACTCCTGGTGAGCAGCGGCATCTCGATAAGAGGTCGGCTCGGCAAGAATAGCACCCAGAGAAGTAAACCGACCAGGAGGGCGTAGTGACTCACGATCACGAAGGTGGTAACGAGGAGGGTCACTGGAGGAAGAGGGCAACTCAGGAGGGTCACGGGTGATGGAGGGCATCTAATGAGAAGGCACTGCAGGAGGATCCTCGACTCGCTGACGACGAGTGTAGTGAAGAGGAAAGTGAGGAGCATGTCCTGGGGTAGGTGCAGAGGTGACCGGAGGCACCGGGGGGACTGGTGGTGGAGCGGAGGGCACAGGTGACGGAGATATGGGTGGTGGAATGGAGGATAGTGGACTATCAGGAAAAGTGAGAAACAAAAGAGGCTCAATAATAGAAGCCGGACTGGAAGATGAAGGAGGACGAGGGAAGAAGGGACGAGACTCATCAAAAGTCACATCACGAGAAATCCGCATCCGTCGAGCTACAGGATCCCAACACCGATATCCCTTGTGCACAGCACTATAACCAAGAAAGACACACTCAGCAGACTGGGCTGTCAACTTGGTACGCTCACGAGGGGCCAACAAGACATAGCAAACACAACCAAAAAGACGAAGCTCAGGATAGGAAGGCAGATCTGGAGGTGGTGTAGGAAGGCGCTCAAGTGGAATCGCACCCTGAAGAGGAGAGGATGGCTGCATGTTGCTGAGATATGTAGCAGTAGATACAGCCTCAGCCCAAAACTGAGGGGGAACAGAGGAAGCAATCATAAGGGCACGAGCAGTCTCAAGTAAATGACGATGCTTGCGCTCAGCAACGCCATTCTGGGCATGAGCACCAGGACAGGAAAACTGGGAGAGAGTGCCCTGGGTATCAAGAAAGGCACGAAGGTGCCGAGATAAGTATTCTCCAGCAGAGTCAGCACGAAGAACCCGAATGGGAGTGCTACACTGTGTACGGATCATGGTAGCAAAAGATTTATAGATAGACAAAACCTCAGTACGAGAGGACATAAAGTATATCCAAGTGTAGCGAGAAAAATCATCTATAAATATAATATAGTAGCGATGACCCCCTTTCGAAACGAAGGGGGCCGGACCCCATACATCTGAGTGAACAAGATCAAAAGGACTCTGGGAGACAGACTCACTAGTAGGATAAGGTAGCTGTAACTGTTTGCCAAGTTTGCAGCCCATACAGTCTAAAGACATATCACCAGAGACAGACCCTAATAAACCTCTACGAACCAAAGAAGAAAGACGTGAGCCACAGAGATGTCCTAAGCGATGATGCCACTGGGCAAACGAACCGGTGGAGGATGCAGCAGAGGCGGAGGCAATAGTGGTGATGGGAGGACTGGCAGAGGCAGCGGAAGGAAGATGAAGCCAGTCAAGCTCCCAAAGACGCGGAGAATCACGCCTGCGGGGGCCAGAACCAACTAGAGTGCCCGTGCGACGATCCTGGATAGTACAAGAGTCAGAATCAAGAATAACACGACAGCCATGATCAGTAAGTTGGCCTGCCGACATAAGCTGCATGGTGAGTTTTGGAACGAGGGACACAGCAGGAACATGAAAAGTGGGACTTGAAAGTGTGCCTAGCCCAGTAACGGAAAGTGGGGTGCCATCTGCAGTGAGAATAGTGACAGAGCGGGAGGGAGTACTAATGGAATGTAAAGTGGTAGGGTCAGGAGTCATATGAAATGAAGCACCAGAGTCAAGGATCCAAGGAGAGGTACCTGAGGTGGTGGAAGATGGTGTCGCAGGACCTGGAGGCTGACTGGCAGAAGAAGCAGAGCCTGATGCCCCAGAAGCAGACATCCGACGAAATAACGTGAGAAGCTCCTGCTCAGTATCAGATGGGGTAGAGCTCCTCTGAGAAGTGAAACCCCCCGTGTCAGTCTCCTTCTTCTTGGCTGCAGCCTGATCCCTCCGCTTCTTGTGACACTGCGCCTCCACATGTCTGTCTCGGTGGCAGTAGGTGCAGCGTCTGGTGTCACCTCGCACGGGTGCTGTAGCAGAAGGCAGAACTGGTGGGATAGGAGCAGAAGAGGCAGGAGCACTGGTCGCCAAAACAGAAGCAGGGGGTGCTAAAAGACCAGCAGTACGAAGACGAGTCTCCTCAGTACGAATAGCAGCAAGAACCTCCAAGAACGTCACGCGTGGGTGACGGGCAAGTAGCTGGGCACGTATCTGCTCGAACTCTGGCTGAAGTCGGGTCAAAAAGTCATAGACCCGACGAAGCTGCACGTGGGAATGCTTATGCTGGCAACACTGGCAGATATGACAGATAGCTGGTCCCAAAGAGTCGAGCTGACGCCAGATAGAAGATATCTGTGCATAGAACTCATCGACCGTGGCATCACCCTGCTGAAGAGTCTGCTCCTGTCTGACGACAGCAAGGTAGAGGGAGTCACCGGTAGGCTCATAGTGAGAGCGAAGATGATCCCACATCAGCTGAGACGTCGCCAAACTCACAATGTTGCAAGTCAGGGACACATCAATGCTAGCGATGAGGATGTTGGCGGCACGAGCATCGTCATCACACCACCGCCGATAGAGAACATCCTGAGAGGAATAAGCAGCAACAGCAGTCGCATACGCATCGGTTGCCGCCTTCTTGGCGGTGTCATCAGCAGTGGGGGGAGTGGTGTCTCGCTGGGAAGCACTGGTCGCGGTGGGCAAGGACGATCGCCGGTGAGAAGGTCCCAAAGGCGCTGACCGCGCATATGGAGACGAATGTGCGGTACCCACTCCTTATAATTAAGGCCATCAAAAATCAGCGAACACCGAGGGATAGCAACATGATGATGATGATGAGGTAGATCCGTAGAAGACGCCATACGAAGAGATCAGATCAGTGCGTGCGCAGGCGGGGGGCGAAGATCCGTGCTACAGCATCCGTGCGCGCAGAAGGCAGGGGGGCGAAGGGGGCGAAGGGGCGCAGAAGGCAGGGGATTCGACTTGGGGATCAGCGATCTGTCAAGTGAGCGCAGAAGGCAGTGGACCTCCGAGATCCGTGCGCGCAGGGATCAGCAGCGCAGATCCGTGATCCGAAGGATCGTGGGGGGCAAAGGGGCAAACACCTCCTAGATCCGTGCGCAGGCGATCAGCGATTCCTTTTGGGGATCAGCGATTCGAGGCAGTGACGAAGGAAGGCGGTGACTGGACTTGGGGATATTCGACTTGGTATTCGATTCGAGGCAGGCGATCAGCGATCAGTGATATTCGACTTGGGGATCAACGATTCGAGGCGGTGACTGGACTTGAGGATCGCAGGCGTGGCAGTGAGTCGGAGTCGGAGTAGGAGTCGTCGCAGGCGGAGCCGCAGAGGAGTCGGAGTCACAGGCGGAGCCGGAGTCGGAGTCGAGCTGACGCAGGCGGAGTCGGAGTCGCAGGCGGAGCCGTCGCAGGCGGAGCCGCAGAGGAGACGGAGTCGGCGCGGGGGGGCGTGGCAGCGACACAGAGTCGCAGACGGGGCGGTCGATCGTTGCCGAGGAAGGCGCGTGGACTTGGATGTCACGACTCACGGCGGCGGCTCTGTGTTTGGATTTTAGTGGGAGGGGCTAGGGTTTGGATTTTTGCGGGAGAGAGAAAGAGACGGCTAGGGTTTAGGTTAAACCTAGCTCTGATACCATGTTAGGAATAAACTCTCTTGTCTTATTCCAAGGGCAATAGCCCGATATATATAGAGTACAGGGAATGGTAAATAAGCACAGAAGACCCTATACAAAGGGACATATACATCTACATCTAACACCTATCATTTTGGTATCAAAGCAACGATCCATGGCGGTTTGGAGGAGATCCGTGAAGAAAGATTTGGAGGCCGTCATGCAATTAGTCCTCCATGCCTAACAATTGAATCAACAGATGAGGCAATCAAATCAACAATTCATACAACAAAATTCCGGGCTTGGGCAGCAAATAAGGGGGCGGAAGTTTCAGATCTGAAGGCAGCGGGAGTTTTCAATCTGAAGGCGGCAAGAGTTTCTGATCCGGGCAAAAGCCTATATCTTGAGCAAAAGGCGTCAACTTTGGACGAGAACGAGGAAAAAGTCAACAGCTTTGACGCGGATCTACAACTAGATAACGAAGGGTTACTTTCTAATGCCGATGAGTACTTCAAGGAGCCGACGGTGGAAAACAACGAATCCCGACAGGGGTGCCAGCCTCCTCTGGACGCCCCACGGGGGCCGCCGCCCCTTCAGAAGGGGCATCAACCCCTCCTAGGCACCCCAGAGGGGCTGCCGCCCCTCTAGAAGGGGCGCCAGCCAGCCCCTCCTGGATGCCTAGGGAGGGCTGACGCCCCTCCAACATGGGAGTCAGCCCATTTGGAGCGCTAGACATCGTGTTTTCAATTTTCTGGACCCAAAACAGCAGAGATTCAAGCTTTCGAGAGGTCGACGAGGGCCCCAAGGCCATTGGTTTACAGTTTGAAGTTCTTCCGAGCGTCAGCGTTACAGATTTGGGAATGGAGGACCTTCAGATCTGACTGGCGACGACCGTGGCTTTCTTCTAAACGTCGTTGAAAGTTGTGGAGACCAATCGTACCCTTTTGACCCGGGAGGAGGCTTGTGTGCACTTGGAGTAGGGCCGCCGCGGACTTCATGCAGCACATTGAGGACAATATGGATTTTTGGGGTCGGTGTAATGTTAGATCCGGCTCTCTTAAGGGGCTTTGGGCCCATTAGGGGTATTTTGGTATTTTGTTTATTTTTATATTATAAATAAGGGGGAGGCGAGCCGGCCAAAGTATGGGGAATTTGAGGGTTTGATATTTGAGAGGAAAATGTTCCTCGATCTAGGGAGGGTGCGGACATCCCCTATAAATCGGCGTCTTGGAAGGACGATTACCCCTTTTAAGTGTAATCAATCTATCTTTATTTTCAGTATTATTCTAATAAAAATCGTATCTTTGCCTTGGTTCCTTTCAGTAGACTACTCAGAGAAAGAAGCGAATCTGTCACTGGTTAGGTGGTTGAGAGTTTTCCAGGTGGAATGTTAAGAAATTGTAATGAATATAAAAAGTAATCGTGCCCAAAATGTGCATGGCCTACTAACATACCAGACGATGCCTTCAGAGGAAAAAAGCAGCAGGCTTTTTTATGAAGCGTATATGTTAAGATGGAATATGAACATTCAGGAAAAACAAAAGAGGACAACTGCAGAAATTTAGTGCATGAATTCCGAGTTTCAAGAGGCTAGCTGTCAATGCTGCCAGGATATAGAATCTCAGCTCTCAATGCAAGTGGTTAGGTTTTATTAAAAATCCAAGCTGGGTTTCTCATGAGTTCAGGGCCAACCAATTTAAGTTGTTTCCATTTGTTTTGCCCGCTTAATACCGGCATTGGGCGCATCAGTCAGAGGGCTTAATAGTAAAGCTCAGACCCAAACCATGCAGTGGAAACTTGCTGATAGGCTTCCAAATTACCAGGAGCAGGGACTAGATGGTTACATGAATCCCCATTTTATTGGCACTACATAAGACATATTTTGAGTATTGATATAAGACCCCCGGTCAGTAGACCGGCTACATGGCTCGAATTGTGTCTTTTTATTTTTTCAACCCATCCAGACCAGTCTAAGCTTGGGTCTAAGCTCGGGTCTGCCAACCCCGAGTCTACCCTGAGTCTGAATATCATTGCACCATATTTCTGGTTCACGGTCAAGGTTTTGGTGATAGACAACATAAGAATAGTATAGGTGGCCATCACACTTTTTGTGATGGAGCATGTAAACAATTTAAACAAAGATAAATTATACAAAGCACCCTTGAACCGTTGCAGATATTAGAACGTTCACACATGAACTTTAATATTCTCGAAATACCCCCAAAAGGGATATAACATCAAATTTTATTTGTTAACCCTATTATCACATGATCCAACATGCAGCAAAACGGCATTAACCCTGCAAAAATACAAGTCTAACTAAGTGGAACTCAACCCACTACATTTTTCTAAACTAAAAGGTGGCGGCAATGGTGATGAAGAAGAAGAGGTGAAAGGGCTAGTTATGATGATGATTATATTATGATGGTGACGATGATGAGAGGATGGTGGTGGTGGTGGTGATGATGAGAAAGGAGTGACATTAATGATTCGGGCGGGGGCAATGATGGGAATGATGAGGATTGGGGGGGCGATGATGATAATGAACATGATGAGAAAAAGGTAATGGTTATGATGATAATGAGGAGGTGACAACAACAGAGGCGACGGCATTGGTGGTGAATATTTGGTTATTGATTAGAGTTAAACTCATTCAAAATTAAAGTAAAATTAAACTCAACTGAGAAGTCAGATAGGCTTCGTTCTAACCGCAAATTTGATGCCACTCCCTCAAGGACTACTTATAGAAAACAGTACTATTTTGCACTTTGACTTGGTACTAAGTCATATAAACATCATACTTCACTGCTGGACACAATACCATATTGGACACAATACCATACTGAATACGCACTATATTTCACCATTTAACCCTTTACCATGGTGTAAAGTCATCATATTTCACCGGTTGGCATCATACCTATATTAACCATATTCGTTGTTTGACATCATACCATGATTAATATTCACCATATTTCATTGTTAGTCATTGTATCCAACTGTATACACATCATAGTTCATCATAGTTCGTTGTTAACTCATATACGATGATGTATATGCATCATACTTCACTGTCTGACACTGTATTATGGTGTATTTACACTGTGTACTGCCATTTGTCACAATACATGTCATTGTGTCTAACTACCATGGCCGATTATAAAATTGAGCTTGAATATCATACTTGGTAACGTATTTGTCATATCTATATATCGTACTTAAAGTCAGCTATAACTAAATTATGGGATATATGTCAGGTATGGAAAACTCATTGCCACAGAGAATGCAGGAGCGACAAGGATTCCATACCATTGTTACACAATCATGTGTAAGGAAGGAGCGACAAGGATTCCATACCATTGTTACACAATCATGTGTAAGGAAGGAGCGACAAGGATTCCATACGATTGTTACACAATCATGTGTAAGGAAAGATACTGATTTGAGACTATTGATTATGACTTATAGTTGTGACGTGAACGGCAACTGTTAGGAAAGGTTACAACCAATGATTTACAGTCTGGATCTGGATCTGTAATCGTACATTAAAGTTACGACCTACGGATATAGTTTGGGGCTACACTGTGCAGAAATATTATTGACCATGTTGATAAGGTGATACGATTTAGAGATAAGGTGATACGATCCGGCTGAAAAAGATGAACAAATTTGAAGTTTTGTAGTATATTTGGATGAAAAGATGTTATTTTTATTAGATCTCAAATGAAAATAATAAGATAGTTGAGCTCTTTCGAGAGGATGCCGAGCTTTTAATCGGAAAGAAAAGCTTAACTCTCCACAAACATAGGTTCTATCAACCTCCTTGTGATTTTTCTTCACAAAATTCAGCATGAATCTCCTAACCTAACCGCCATCTAATTATAATGGTTGGTTTCCAAAGATTTACAGAAATTACAAAAATGCCCCCAGATGCCTAAAATTACAAGTTTGCCATTGTGCCAGAATATTACGAAAATGTCATTGGTACTTGCGGTGACATCATAAGGTTTTGTCACGCATCATTCTTTTTTATTTTTACTTCATTATGTAACAATATGGGAATGGCTGACATTTATGATACATCTTGAGAATGAGTCCTACGAAATAGAATAGGCATGGGACGAGAACAAGGGTGATTATGTAAATGTACAATTATATTGTTCCTCTATATAAACTGAGTATCACCCAGCTGAGGTGGATTCTTCTTTCTATCTGAACAATAACCACAGAAACGAGTAAGTACATATGTAACAGTTTTTTATGGAAGCAACGCCCTGAATTTTATAGTTGTATTGCAAATACACACATAACATTTTTAATGAGGCACAATAAAAAGAAAAACTAGAACATGGGTTTTCTAACTTTATTATTAATTAGCTCTGCACTAATCTGTTTTTAGACCAAGGTTTGCAAACCTCAGCTTCTGTATCAAACCTTTTTTATTAAAGGTTTTTGTAAAGTTTTGTTTAGTTTTGAAGGTTCCGTTTGGAGTTTTGATTTTGTTATGATTTTGTTATGATTTAAAAATACCGTGTCCATAACCACCCGACATGTCACCATCTCAATGTGTTTGCATTACAGAGATAGCGCCTAACAATATATAATATAAACAAGTAAGCTAAGTGGCTACCAATCAAGAGAACTTTGTTAGATGTATATACTCCTTTTGTATAGGGTCTTTTGTGCTTATTTACCATTCCCTGTACTCTATATATATCGGGCTATTGCCCTTGGAATAATACAAGAGAGTTTATTCCTAACATGGTATCAGAGCTAGGTTTAACCTAAACCCTAGCCATCTTTTTGCTCTCTCCCCCGCCGCGTCTCCCACCCGCGCCATCCGCCTGCGCCTCCACGCGCCCGATCCGCCTGCGTCCCATCGTGCCGGCCCTCGGGGACAGAATAACCAGGTGGTGGTCGCATATAAACCTCCTCATCAAGAACACCATTGAGAAAAGCATTCTTGACATCAAGCTGGGAAATAGACCATGAACGAACAGCAGCAACAGCAATAAGACTGCGAACAGTAGTCATATGAGCAACAGGAGCAAAAGTCTCCTCAAAATCTATCCCATGCTCCTGCTGAAAACCGAGCGCTACAAGACGAGCCTTGTAGCGCTCCAGAGTACCATCAGATCTGGTCTTGACCTTGTAAACCCACTTGCACGTGATAGGACGAACACGGGCAGGCAGGGGTACAAGATCCCACGTACCAGTACGCTCAAGCGCAGCAATCTCCTCTGCCATAGCATGATGCCACTCCTGGTGAGCAGCGGCATCCCGATAAGAGGTCGGCTCAGTAAGAATAGCACCCAGAGAAGTAAACCGACCAGGAGGGCGTAGTGACTCACGATCACGAAGGTGGTAACGAGGAGGGTCACTGGAGGAAGAGGGCAACTCAGGAGGGTCACTGGTGATGGAGGGCATCTCATGATAAGGCACTGCAGGAGGATCCTCGATCGAGTGCAGAGGATGAGTTGTGTGCTATGGCCTTGTTGACAGCAGCGATTATTTGGCTCCGTTGGTTACTTGAGGATTTTGGCGTCTCTATTTCCACACCTACTCCTTTGTTGTCTGACAGTACAGGTGCCATCAGTATTGCTCGTGACCTGGTGAAGCACGAGCTCACCAAGCACATTGGTGTGGACGCATCTTTTACGCGTTCACAGGTACGGGATAAGGTTATTGCTCTACAGTATGTGCCTTCTGAGTATCAGCTCGCGGATTTCTTCACAAAGGCCCAGACTAGATCACAACACAGTTTTTATCTTTCCAAACTCAGTGTTGTTGATCCACCATGAGTTTGAGGGGGGGTGTTAGATGTATATACTCCTTTTGTATAGGGTCTTTTGTGCTTATTTACCATTCCATGTACTCTATATATATCGGGCTATTGCCCTTGGAATAATACAAGAGAGTTTATTCCTAACAAACTTGACTTGTAGTATTTATCTAGTTAACCAAATACAGTTCAAACTAATGGAAATGTAATAGATTTAAAATTAACTTGAGACTATAATCAAAATTATATTAAAAATATATCAAATGATGTAAAATTAAGAATTATGGTTTTCTGTAATCAATAAAAATTGAAGGGAGAATATATATTAATACCCTATGACATTTGATTTTCCTTTTGTCACTTTTTATCTTTGTTTTTTTTTGTAGTTTCCGGCATGTCTCATCTGAAACTAACTGAAACCTAACCAGCGCTAGTTGTGTTTTATCGGAAACCAAGCAACATCAAAGATTCAAAACTGTATGATAGTTTCAGATTGGCAGTCAAGAACAAAACAGAATCGAGACAAAATGGGTAAATCATATTCCTAGTTATATATAAATAACAGGATCCAATTTGCATTACTAACTGAAGGAAGAGACTGATGCGGACTAGGGTTTGTAGAAGATGTTTGGGGATTTTTATTGGAATTTGGGGAATAGGGTTACAAGATAAATAGCCAATTTTTGGAGAGTTGGCCCCTCTCCTAGCTTTTGCTAAGGGAAAAGCCTAAACTCTCTTCTAGATCTCCTCGGAGAACTCTAGGAAATGTCAAATGACGGCTCACAAATTCGATACCCTAACCCTAGCCCACGCCCTCACTTATATAATGATGAGGCGTGGTGCGTACAGCAACTAAGACCCACTAATGGTGCCTAAAGTAATTTTATCCCCAAACCTTCGGTACGCCCAGCAATTACTCCTTAGTCTTCTTGCGCCTCCTCTCGTAGGTGATAAGCGTATCACTACTCCCCCCAGGAGTTTCACCTTGTCCTCAAGGTGGAAATCTGGGTACTGCTGCAGGATGTGATCATATAACTCCCATGTAGCCTCGAACTCCGGTAATCCCGACCATCGAATAAGAACTTCCCGTGCTCCCGATGCTCCTGTGCGAATGCCTGTGACCTCCTCGGGTGCAAGAAGTACCTCCATGTCAATCGTGAGAGTCGGGGGTAAAGTAGACGATGCCTCATGATCTCCAATAGCGCGGCGCAACTGTGAGACGTGGAAAACCGGGTGAATGCGGGTAGTAGGAGGCAGCTTCAGTCGATACGCCACCTTGCCGATCCTGGCCTCAATCTCATACGGCCCATAATACCTTGCCGCTAGCTTCTCGTTGCGCCGGTGAGCCATAGAACGCTGTCGGTATGGTCGAAGCTTCAGATAGACGCGTTCCCCTACATCAAACTCCACCTCTCTGCGATGTACATCTACCTTCTTCTTCATGATCTGCTGCGCGCGCAGTAGGTGACGCTTCAACTCTTCCAGGACTCGATCCCGATCCTCTAGCTGCTGCTCCAATCCTGACACCGGGGTGGATCCCCTACTGTAATGCACTAAATGGGGCGGATCTCTGCCATAGACGATCTGAAACGGGGTCATCCTCGCCGCTGAGTGGTACGAGGTGTTGTACCAATACTCAGCCCACATCAACCACCCGGCCCACTTCCTAGGAGTCTCCGACGCAAAACACCGCAGGTATGTCTCTACACTGCGGTTGAGGACCTCCGTCTGGCCGTCCGTCTGGGGGTGGTATGCCGTACTCCGTCGAAGTGCTGTACCCTGCAGACGGAACATCTCCTTCCAAAAAGTGCTCAGAAAAACTTTATCTCTGTCGGACACAATAGAGCGGGGGTACCCATGCAGCCTGACCACCTCCTTCAGAAAAGCTACTGCTACCGATGCTGCCGTAAATGGGTGGCGGAGTGGGATGAAATGACCGTATTTGCTGAGGCGGTCAACCACAACAAATATAGTAGTATAGCCCTCGGATCGTGGCAGTCCCTCCACGAAATCCATCGAGATGTCCTCCCATATCCTCTCTGGTAACTCCAAGGGCTGTAGAAGACCGGCTAGAGACGTCGCCTGATACTTGTGGCGCTGACATATATCGCACTCCGCGACCCGCCTCGCAATGTCCTTCCTCATGCCCGGCCAGTAAAGCTCCCGGGCCATCCTCTGATACGTCTGGTAACCTCCCGAGTGCCCACCCACTGCACTGCTGTGGAACTCATGGAAGAGTGCCGAAATGTGACCCGAAGTCCGAGAAATCACTAGCCGCCTCCGGTACAGGAGCAGTCCACCCTCCAATGTGTACCCCGGAAAGTCTGTGGACCCCCCAACAATCGCCTCCCGGATTCGCCGCAGCTCCTCATCTGCCTCAATCTCTGCTAGCAGGGTGTCGCTCCTCAACATCAACGGAATAGACAAAGCCACCACCTGCACCCCCTCATCTCGTCGGGACAGCGCATCTGCCGCCTTGTTGTCCGAGCCGGGTTTGTAATGGATCTCAAATTTGTACCCGCTCAACTTGGACAACCATCTCTGGTGCTCCTCTGCCACCATGCGCTGCTCCAAGAGGTACTTTAGACTCCGCTGGTCTGTCCGTACCACAAACTCCCTCCCCAGTAAGTAGGGTCTCCACTTCTGAACTGACAGCACAATTGCCATCAACTCTCGCTCGTAGACTGACTTCAGCCGGGCCCTGGTGGATAAGACCTGGCTGAAGTAAGCGACCGGCCTCTGCTCCTGCATCAGTACGGCCCCCAAACCGAACCCCGAAGCATCTGACTCCACGATGAATTTCTTCTCAAAATCTGGGAGCGCCAGCACCGGCACCGTCGTCATCGCCTCCTTGAGGGCCTGGAACGCCCTCGTCGCCTCCTCTCCCCAGCAAAAATTATCCTTCTTCAGCTGCTCCGTTAGGGGCTACGCCAATGTGCCGTACCCCTTCACGAACCGCCTGTAATACCCTGTAAGCCCCAGAAACCCCCTCAAGGCCCGTAGTGTCCTAGGCTGGGGCCAATCCAACATGGCCGAAATCTTCGATCGATCGGCGGCCACTCCCTCCGCCGACACAATGTGCCCCAGGTACTCCACCTGCGCCTGTCCGAATAGACACTTCTTCCGGTTGGCCTGCAGCTGATGGCCCTCCAACTCCCACATCACTATCTCCAGATGGCCCAAATGATCCTGTAGTGATGCGCTGTAGACCAGGATATCATCAAAAAAGACCAAAACGAACCTCCGTAAATAAGGTCGGAAGACCTTGTTCATCAGGGACTGGAAGGTCGCGGGGGCGTTCGTCAGCCCAAAGGGCATGACGAGGAACTCGTAGTGGCCTTCGTGAGTTCTGAAGGCGGTCTTCTGCACATCTTCCTGTCTCATGCGAATCTGGTGGTACCCCGACTTCAGGTCGATCTTCGAGAACACCACCGCTCCGTGCAGCTCGTCCAATAGTTCGTCGATCACCGGAATGGGAAACTTGTCGGGGACAGTCTCCTTGTTGAGAGCCCGGTAATCGACACAAAATCTCCAACTGCCGTCCTTTTTCTTAACCAGAAGCACTAGGCTAGAGAAAGGACTAGCACTAGGGCGGATGACTCCTGCCTGTAACATCTCCTGCACCAACTTCTCAATCTCATCCTTCTGTACCTGGGGGTATCGGTACGGACGCACACTGATAGGTGACACCCCCTCCTTTAGCACAATCGCGTGCTCATGGTCTCTCGGTGGCGGAAGACCGCTAGGTGGCTGAAACACCCCCTCAAACCCCTGCAGTAGCTGCTCTACCTCCCGCGGTACCACTGTCGCCCCGGTGGCCTCGTCCGACGCCAACCCCTGGAGCTCAATCAAGAACCCCCCTCCCTCAGCCTGGAGTGTCTTCGCCATGGTCTTGTAGGACACTGACGAACAACACAAACTCGGGTCGCCCAACAGCACCACCTTCCGGCCGTCCACCTGGAACTCCATCCGTAGTGGCCTCCAGTTGAACTTCGTCTCTCCCAGCGACTGCAACCATTGCATCCCCAGAATCAAGTCGACGTTGCCCAAGGTCAAGGGCAGGAAGTCTCCCGTGATCACCACCCCCTGTATGGACACCATCAAGTCCCGGCAGATACCTCTACTCTGCTCGACCACCCCGGTCCCGAGCATGACCCCAAAACCCTCTGTCTCCGTGACTGGTAACCCCTGACTCTCAATCACCCTGGGGGATATGAAATTGTGGGTAGCCCCACTATCTATCAAGATCACCACGTCCAGGTCTCGGACTCTACCAGCCAGCTTCATGGTGTGCACCCGTGTAAACCCCGCGATGGAGCTAAACGAGACCTCGGCCGCCTCCAGTAGTAGAGGCGTGCCCTCCTCATCGGCCCCTGCCGCCTCCTCCTCTGCCTGCTCCCCCTCAACTCCTCCGCATATACCTCGTACACCTGCAGGGCATGGTTGCGACACCGATGCCCAGGGGTAAACTTCTCGTCGCACTTGAAGCATAACCCCTTTGCCCTCCGGTCTCGCATCTCCGCGTCCGTCATCCTCTTGTAAGGCCCGCCCGGCCTCACATCCCCGGGTCTCCCTCCGGCTGCTGGGGCCCCTCCTGCAGCGCCTGTCTGTCCTCCTGGGCCCGCCTGTGGGCGTGGAAACTGCCCCCCAAACGCCCCCCTAGCACGGCGTTCGTCGGCCAACCGGTCCTCTACCGTCAGGGCCAGCTCCATCTGCTCCTCCAGTCCACGTGGTCTGAGAGTACGAAGCTCAGACCTGATGGTGGGCTTCAGACCGTCCATAAAGAATCCTTCCAGGGATTCTGCAGGCATCCCTCGCACGCGGCTAGTGAGCTCCTCGTACTGCTTGATGTAGTCACGCACGGTCCCCATCTGCCTCAAGGCATGCAGCTGCTCATAAGCTCCCCCCGCCTGAGAGCCTCTGAAACGGTGTAGTAGTGCCTCCTTGAACCCGTCCCAGGTCCTCAGAGGTCTCTGCTGCTCCTTCCACCTCCACCAATTCAGAGCCTCCCCCTCCAAACAGAGGGCAACCGCTCTCAACCTCTCCTCCTCAGTCAGCCTGGCCAGCTCAAAGTACCTCTCCGCCTTGTAGATCCACCCAATGGCGTCACTACCCTCGAACACCGGCATCTGGAGCTTCCGTATGCGATCATCCGCCCGTGGATCTCTCCCGTCGACACGATCCCCGCGCTGCAGGCGACGGTGGTCCCCAAATCGGTCCCCTTCCGGCTCCCACCTCCTATCCTCCCTCCAGTGCCGTTCATCCTCCTCCTCATACTCCTCCTCGTAGTGATGGATGGGATCCTCGTACTCCGGATCCTGATCTTCAGCCCCCCATCTTCCTTCCGTAGCCCAGTCATCGTCCTCGAAGTACTCCGGATCTTGCGCACCCCGCGCGCGCCTCTCACGGGTCCCGTGGCCCCCCCGACGCTGCCTGGGGGGTCCTCGTACTCCGCGCGGCCCGTCGGGAGCCCGCGCGTGCCCTGGCGGGCCCGCCGCTCCTCGGCGAACCCCTGGGGGGGTCGCCCGCCTCCGGCGAACCCCCTGGGGGGTCGCCCGCCTCCTGCGGCCCCCTGGGGGGGTCGCCTGCCTCCGGCGGCCCCTCCAGGGGGTCGCGGCTCCTCTGCGGCCCCCTGGGGGGGTCGCCCGCCTCCGGCGGCCCCTCCAGGGGGTCGCCACCCTTCGGCGGCCCCGCCTGGGGCCCGCCTGCCCTCGGCGGCCCCCAGGCGGGGTCGCCCTGCTCCCGCGACCCCCCTGCGGGGTCGCCGCTCCTCGGCGGCCCCTTGGGGGGCTCGCCCGCCTCCGGCGAGGCCCCTGGGGGTCGCCGGCTGTCGGCAAACCCCGGGGGTTCGCCGCCTGCCTCCGTCGCTGCCGATGGGTCGTTGGTTCTTCTTCGGAGCTCTCTCCTAGGGTTTCGGAGAGATCCTCTTGCCAGTCGTCGTCGTTGAGATCCAGATCTAGATCTACTCCTTCTACGATGACGCCTTCCTGGTTCGGAATCATCGTCGCCTTCCCTTTTGCCCTCAGATCTGATTGATGATTCAGATCTGAGGTGCCTCCTTCCTTTGAGCGCGAGATCTGTGGCGCGGTGATGTTTTGAGCCATGAAGTTGACGAGCATCTCCTTCATTTGCTCCATACTTCCCTTGAGATCCGATTTGACGGCGTCGATCTTTTCGATGAGATCTGCCGTGTCTTTCTTCCTTTCGACGATTTCCGCATCTAGCCGCTCCTCCATAGATTTTGCCGTGGATGATCTCGTCGCTGCCATTGGATCAGAGCTCTGATACCAAATTGATGCGGACTAGGGTTTGTAGAATATGTTTGGGGATTTTTATTGGAATTTGGGGAATAGGGTTACAAGATAAATAGCCAATTTTTGGAGAGTTGGCCCCTCTCCTAGCTTTTGCTAAGGGAAAAGCCTAAACTCTCTTCTAGATCTCCTCGGAGAACTCTAGGAAATGTCAAATGACGGCTCACAAATTCGATACCCTAACCCTAGCCCACGCCCTCACTTATATAATGATGAGGCGTGGTGCGTACAGCAACTAAGACCCACTAATGGTGCCTAAAGTAATTTTATCCCCAAACCTTCGGTACGCCCAGCAATTACTCATTAGTCTTCTTGCGCCTCCTCTCGTAGGTGATAAGCGTATCAGAGACCCACTTTCTGTGGACTCTGATAACAGGTCCAGTATATATGTAAAACAGGCCATATACAGTTTCTTGTCAAAAGCATATGCAACTTCAAAAATAACACTGCAAATGATACATGCTCACTGCTCTGGAGCATATTTACATTCTAGACACTAGCTACAAGAAAGGTATTTATAGACCTGAACAAATCACAGCCTATAACTCATTCAGTAGGATATACACAGAATGCCATTTTCTAATTTATGCATGCTGCGGGTCTTCGTCTGGGTTTGCGTTTCGGGGTAGACACATGATGTGAGAGGGGGGTTCTAACTTGGACTGCAGCGAGAGAGATCGATGGGAAGGGACAGCGAGAGGCCGGCTGCATGTGACTGCACTTAATTCACGTAATTCGTGTAGAGGGATAAGTGACATGACTTCCCTGGGTTGTTGTGTTGCTTTGAATTTCACTGGGACACAGGGTAATGTCTGACAGGTGTTAGGGGGGAGAGAGTAGTGTGCCGGGCTTTCCACTTCCCTGTGCCTTTAGCACTGTGCCGTGGTACCCGCTTCCTTTTTGGGCACCGGTATTTTTGTTGGCCCGTGCACTTTGTGCATGGGTAATCTCTAGTTTTCTAATAATTCATGGAGTAACACTAAGAAAACAGGGTTAAAACCTATGGGTTCAGGGTCAGATTCATGCATGGATTCACTATATATTCGTTGAATCCATCCGTAGGTACAAGCACACTAAGAAATATGTGATCTATAGTAAAGCAAGAAAATTATTTCCAACCTACACAAAAAAAGACACAAATAATTAAATAAAAAATAAAGTTAATCAAATTGTTCCGGCCAAATGGACATGAAAAGTGAAAACTATTATATGATTCCCAAACCTACATATCTAAGTAAAATAATAAAATAGTTTCCCTCCACAGAAAACAATAGCCATGAGTAATTAAAAAGGCAAATGTAAACAATTTGTCCAGCCAAATGAACATCAACAACAATTAAAGAATTCTTGAACATACCTGGCTAAGTAGCTTAGGCTTATCGATTGTTGAAAATATGATTTCATGAAAGTATGTAACATCATGCCTGCACATGATGCAAAGCAAATATTTGCCATATTAACATCTAAAAAAGTCACTGTATGAAAGTTAATTTAACAGATGAGATTACTATACTACAAAAGTGAGAAAAATTAATCTGGCCAACACATGAATTAGATTAAAATGCAATCGTTGTCAAAGTTCTTGTACAGTGTATACCAATACTTTAATGCACAATTGACTTATTGAGCACAATTGGTCTGATTTTAGTATGCAAGTACTTCAACTCACATGGGAAACCAAGCAACACCAGGAGAACAATGAACCATAGAGCAATACAATTCAACTTTTTAATCAAAGAAATGTTTGTTTACCCTTCATCTAGAACTCCGTTTATCCAACAAAATACACACAAGTACGAAATATCTACTTTTCTCCTGCCCAAGATCAATCTGCAGCAGCATCCACGGTCTAGTACAACATGAAGCACCCTCTAGCCGAAAATGATTAAAAAGGATGCATAAGTCCATGATGATAAGAGAGACACCCATAACAGGAAGGCCTAGACAAAGCTGGTGGAGGCTGAGATCATAACCGGGGCAACTGTTCTACATAAAGAATTAAATTTATATGGTATCTATAAAGTTTATATGTGAAATTTGTAACAGACATGCAACACACATGTACTTATCCCAGACAGTGCATATCATTAAGCCAATTAAGCCTCCCATCCAACAACATCAACCGGCATGGGCCTAGTCTATCTACAGAAAAGACTCATTATGTGCTCAAATTCGCTAGTATGCAATGGGGCTAGTATTTTTGGATGGCATACTAGTACATAGAGAGTTAATGGCTTCATAAATATATCATGTGAGTTCTCTTTCGTGAGAATTTTCCTGATGTATACTAGCCTTTATTCATCTATGGCAACTAGAAAAGACTCCCTTACCTCATTGTATTTTGTCCTTAAACTAAATACTAGGTTCTTCGCCAAATGAATTTTGATTTGGATATCGTAATTCACTAGCGCATTATCAAACTCAATCCCTAAATCACACATCTTCAAATTAAGTGCCCACTTTGATTGCTTTATCGCAGAAATAAACTCGGCCTCCGTAGTTGATAAGGTCACAACTTCACCTAATATAAACACATTTTTTCGTCACCCGTAAAATCCGAATCACAATATCCTCTCAAATCACAACTCATACCAACTTTACCATCGTACGTCAAATCATACCTAGAAGTACCTTCCAGGTAACGCAATATCCATTTCACCGTTTGCCCACCATTTGCCCATGTTCTTTCCCAAGATTTGACATATCTACTCATCACTCTAACCGTCTGCGCTATATCCAACCTTATATACATCATGTCATATATTAAACTACCAACAACACTTGCATATAAAAAACTTTAGCCATATAAGCTTTATCAACATCTTTCACGAATGATATCTTTTTCAAAAGCAAAACATGTGTATCCATAGCTGTAGAAACGAACTTCGCATTATCCATATCAAACCTAGCCAAGACCTCAATATTCATCCTTTTATATAAGTCTTAACTCACACAGCTTTTGATCCATAATGATTTCCTTACCTACAACTTTTTGTCGCTTCAAGATCTTTCATATCAAACTCTTCATTAAGTTCTGCCTTCAAATTTTGTAGCACAGACATATTCTTGGCAGCTATTAAGATATCATCTAAGAACAAATTCTAGTACATCAAATCACCACTATCTAATTTCTTGAAATACACACATGCATATTCGATGCTCCTACTAAACCCGTTACAAAAGATGGCCTATCAAATCTCGTGTATAACTACGTTGGTAAATGCATTAACCCATACTATAATTTCTTTAACTTGCAAACATGATTCAACTTACTATCAACTACAAATCTCTTCGGCTTCTTCGTTTATATTTCTTCCTCCAAATTATCATGTAAGAAGGCCATTTTCACATCAAGTTGCTCCAACTCCAATACGCCATAGCTATAACCAAATAAAAGTATGTTTAACCACTGATGCGAATATCACATCATACTCATCTCCCTTCCTTTGTAAAAATTTCTTCACTACCAACCGATCTTTATATCTCCATCCTTCACTTTGTATACCATTTGCAACTAATAGCACTTTTTCCATCCGAAAGTGGACTACCTCACATATCTCATTTCTATGCATAGACTCTATTTCGTCTTCCATGATGCACATCTATTTAAAGCTTGCATCCATACTCATATCTTCTTCAAAATCCATTAAATCCTCTTACACAACACGCAGTGCATAATCTACTTGCGCATCAAAGCTCAAATTAACGAAATCATCATAACTATAGTAAACTGAGGGCTTTGTGATGTGATGCCCCTACTTTATTAGCAATTAAAGCATCAACAATATCTTTAGAACTATTATCTCAACTAGAACCCCCACTATTGCTTTCGCTATCGCTTCTATTAGTCTTCGACTCTTGTGAACCATCATAAAAATCATTATCAACTGCTACTTGCTTGTCAATATTTTTCTCAAACCTTTAGAAAAGATTCACATGTTACACCTCTTTTGATGCATTACTCGTCTTGTAAGCTTTCACTGAACTAGTCACTTTCTCCTTTAATAAAACCGAATCATCAAAAGTAACACGTCTACTCACCGCTATCTTCATTTGTTATAGACACCAAACTATATAACTCTTCACTCTGTTAGGAGTATATGTATAGGGTCTTTAGTGCTTATTTCCCTTTGCCTGTACTCTATATATATCGGGCTATTGCCCTTGGAATAATACAAGAGAGTTTATTCCTAACATGGTATCAGAGCTAGGTTTAACCTAAACCCTAGCCGTCTTTTGCTCTCTCCCCCGCGGGCGAGGCGGCGCGCGCCGCCTCGCTCGCCTGCCGCGTCCGCCTGCGCTCGGTGTGGGATCGCAGCCCGTCACCGCGCCCTCATCTTGCGCTCGCGTCTCCGCGCTGCGCCTGCGTGCGTCCGCCTGCGCTCGGTGTGGGATCGCAGCCCGTCCGCCTGCACTTGGATCTACCATCTTCCGCATGCGCTCGCGTCCTGACCACTCCGACCGACTGTTCTCATCTCCAATTAAAGCTCCGCTCTCCATCTTCTCGCTAATGGCGGCTCGGGGAACGTGGACGAAGGCGAAGAGGGCGATTGGGCTCAACCTCTGCGCCTACGCCCCGAGGACGCTGGACGACGCCTCTCCGTCCGACGAGTTCTCCGATGGATCGTCGGATGCCGTTGCGAGTTCTCCCAGCCGCCTGCGCCCGCGTGGCCAGCTGCCTACGCCACCTGCGCCCGCGCCGCCTGCGCGCCGCCGCCTGCGCGCGGATCGGCAGATCGACGGGCGCGGACGGCGCGGGCGATCCTCCGCGAGTCCCTGCCGCCGGCCTTCTGGCCGGTGATCCGGCGCCGTGTCCTGCTCCTTAGGACACCTCCGTGCGGATCTGTTTTCATCCCCGCTCCAATCGCGTTTGGTCTTCGCCCCGTCCAAGGCGGCATGGGTGGTGTTCGAAACCCTCCGATCTGATCCGTCTCGGATCTGATCTCGCCAACGACACCGCTCCGATCGGACCCCCAAACCACGCCGTCCGATCCCTGATATCCACCGTCGGCGGCCTCCACGTATCCCACCAGCATCACACCGCTGCCCCGCCGCGGCCACGACGGCTTGTCGAAGTGACTCAACGAGGAGCCCCCATGCTCAGATCCGGCCAGATCCGGCGACGGCGTCCGCTCAGATCCGGTCCGTCGTCCTTCCGGCGAAGTCCTTGATCCGGCGCTCGCTCAGATCCGGTCCTTGATCCGGCGCTTCCTTCCGGCGACGGCGTTCCAGTGCTCAGATCCGGCGACGGCGTCCGCTCAGATCCGGTCCATCGTCCTTGCGGCGAAGTTCTTGATCCGGCGCTCGCTCAGATCCGGTCCTTGATCCGGCGCTTCCTTCCGGCGACGGCGTTCCAGATCCGGCGTCGTCTGACCGGCGTCTGCAGACTTCCGACGATGGGGTTAGGCGATCCGGTGTCCTTCGCCTCGCCTGATCCCGACCTAGAGGAATGGCAGCTTCTCGGGGCAGCTTCGCTCATTGTCGTGCCGCGCTTCCGCCTGCGCTCGCGTTCGCTGCTGCGCTGCGCCCCTGTGCGACTCCGCCTTCCGCTGCCGGCGATCCGGTTCTCACCGCCTTCAGGCCGCGCCTCGCCTGCTTCGGGCCGCGCCTCGCCTTCGGGCCGCGCCTCGCCTGCTTCGGGCCGCGCCTCGCCTTCGGGCCGCGCCTCGCCTGCTTCTGGCCGCGCCTCGCCTGCTTCTGGCCGCGCCTCGCCTTCGGGCCGCGCCTCGCCTGCTTCGGGCCGCGCCTCGCCTTCGGGTCGCGCTTCGGGCCGCGCTTCACCTGTTTCGGGCCGCGCCTCCGCCTGCTTCCGCAATCTAGCCTCCGCCTCCTACGGATCTATATAAGCACGGTTTTTTTTCTTTCCAAACTCAGTGTTGTTGATCCACCATGAGTTTGAGGGGGGGTGTTAGGAGTATATGTATAGGGTCTTTAGTGCTTATTTCCCTTTGCCTGTACTCTATATATATCGGGCTATTGCCCTTGGAATAATACAAGAGAGTTTATTCCTAACACACTCCATCCATGTAACCTAACATCACATATTTTCTTGCTTTCGGTTCAAAATTATCATCCCTCTCATGCACATATACCGAGTTATCAAAGATTCAAAGATAATCTAAACAAATAGGCTTTCCCGATCACGCTTCTAGGATTTTACCACTAAATGGCGATTGATGGAATTCTACTAATCAAGTGAACATCAGCCCAAATTGCTTCGGCTTAAAATCCATTCAACAAACAGGATAAAATCTACAATCTCGTCATCTCTAACAACGCTATATTCATCATCATCACTAATCCATTAAACTCCATTAAAATTGCCTCCATATCCTATTTAGCGACAATAATATGAGAACTCGCAAAACACGTACCCTTCTTCATTATCGGACCACAAAACCTTTAAATTGTGGTCTGATAATGAAGAAGTATGTCTAACCACAAAACCTTTAAACCATAGATTGATGGGATTCTATTAATCAAGTGAACATCAACCCAAATTGCCTCAGCTTGAAATCCAGGATAAAATCTTCAATCTCGCCATCTCTAACAATGTTCTATTCATCCTTATCACTACCACATTAAACTACAGATCGTAAAGATCGTCAAGTGTAGAAAATTGCATCCATATCCTATGCTAGTGACAATAATCTGCGAACTCGCAAAACACGTACCCTTTTTCATTATCGGTCCACAAAACCTTTAAATTGTGGTCCGATAATGAAGAAGTATGTCTATCCACAAAACCTTAAAACCATATATTTATGTGATTCTACTAATCAAGTGAACATCAACCCAAATTGCCCCAGCTTAAAATCCTCAACAAACAGGATAAAATCTTCAATCTCGCCATCTCTAACAACGTTCTATTCATCCTCACCACTACTCCATTAAACTACAGATCGTCGGGCGTAGTAAAGTGCCTCCATATCCTATCCTAGCGACAATTATCTGAGAACTTGCCAAACATGTAACCTTCTTCATTATCGGACCACTAATCATTATCGCAAAACATGTATCCTTCTTCATTAAATTTTCACGAATCTCATTCCTACTAAAGCCTTTCAAACCTTAAACTTTTCAAACATATCCGACTAGGCTTTCATGCATACATCCATAATCTTTAATATAAGAACCAAAGGATCTAGCACCGCTAACGAATCAACGGGTACAAGACCTTAAACATTGATGTGTATATACTTAAGAATATCTCTTGTATCTTGCTTCCTTTCATCAAAACTCACTTTTGTTTGCTCACCAAAGATCGCTTCTCGAAGTTCACACCTTTAATTAAATCACGTTTCTTCATAACTTCTAATTATTTATTCTCGACATGTCTAAGAGTAAGATGGCATAACTGAACTGAATCTACATCATGTAACTCTCCACTCCAATACTGAATAATCCATGATAGTTGTCACATTCAACAAGTATAGGTTCTCGACCATATTTCCTTTCATCAAAACAACTGATCCCTTAGAGACCATCAATGCCTCATTCTCAATAGTAACAATGTAACCTAAAGAATCAAACACCCCCAAAGATAATACGGATTCCCTTAAAGCCGAAACATGCATAATATTCATGTGTGCAAAAACATCATGATCTGCAATGTACCAATACCAACTACTCTACCATCACATTATTTCCAAAAAGAACTGAGCCACTTCTTTACTCTCATATATAGTGAAACAATTCCTAATTTGAGTTATATGGAAGGATGTCTTAGAATCTGTTATCCGCGTATTATTCCCAAACAACAATGAACAAGCAATCTGATTGGATGCGGTTAGGTGAGGAGATGGGCCGCACGGACGTCGAGAGGGCACCGGTTCGGGTCTAGCAACGGAGGAGGCGACTTGGGTCCACCGCGGACCCGGTCCTAAACTTGTAATTCCGCAAGAGAAGAGGAGGGCTAATCAGTAATTGGAGATTTGCTAATCCCTCCCCTATTAAGGGGCCGGCCGGCCCTAGCTATGGATCTCATCGAAGAATTGAAGAGGTATTTTATTTCCCTTAGATCCCTAGTTTAATTCTATTGCTAATTAGTTGCTCGTATCCTTAGATCTATTATTCTAGGAATTAATTAGTATTTTCAGATCAGTTCTTCGTCATTAAAACCCTAGATTATGAAGTCCAAAGCCATAAAAATCCCACCTTTGATCCCCACCAAAAGCCCTAATCGTATCAAATTGGTATCAGAGCGGTCGATTTATGGCGAGCACGCGATCCATGGAGCGGTTTGAAGTTTTGGAAGAGAAGGTTGAACGGATAGAAGCCCAAATAAGCAAGGGGTTCATAGACGTGAGAAGGGAAGATGCCGAGATAGCCGCGGAGATCCGGGGAGAGATGAAAGAGAACCAAGAGAGAACGGAGGCAAAATTGACGGAATTAACGGAGGCTATAGCGACGTTGACCGCACATCTCGCAACGAAGGTGGATCCAAGCAAAAAGGAGCCACCTTTGGCGAAGGACAATGGTAAAAAGACGATCTTTTTCGAAGGCAGGCCAGAGCGAGATGAAGATGAGGGTGTCGATCTAGGAGACAAGGACTGGGGATCTTATCACGATCCCGTGCCGCCACGCCAAGAAGATAGGGGCACCGGAGGGGGGTTTCCGCCCCTCCGATAGCCCGCCGGGTGGCCGTCGCACCCCCAGGGACCTCTGGGGGGCCGGCGAACCCCCAGAGGGGCGCGGGAGGGCCGCCAGGCCCCCAGGAGGGGCGGCCGCACCTGCCGCCCCTCCCTGCGTCATCGACGAACCCAGGAGGGCTCGCCTGGGGCCGCCGGCCCAAAATCAGGGCCGGCCGCCCCCGGCGAACCCCCAGGGGGCTTCGGCCGACCCCAGGGGTGGCTTCCAAGCACCGGCGGACCCACTGGGTGGCCCGTCGGCCTTCCAGGACGCCCTACAGACTTTTCTGAGCACATCCGGGCCTCCGGGGGCCCAGCCCGAGGTCCGAGGAGCACAATTTCCAGGTTTTCAGCCTTATGGTGGACCCGACAAAGGTTTTTAGCAGTCTGGAGGGCACCACCAGTTCACGAGTGGTCCGTCGACCCAGCCCCCACCCTTGGGGGAGTGACAGGTGATTGGAGAGCATACCAGGGCACACCAGGAGGTCACCAGACAGAGTATGGACATCCACAGGGTGACTGGCACGGACATGGCGCAGAGGAAGGAGTCCGAGATCGAGTCGAGTCATGTTTTCCAGACGGACGACATGGGTACCAGCAGAGGGGAGGATTCCATCAGCAGGAGAGAGGTGGATTCGCTGGCGAGAGACGTCTGAGGAAGCTCGAGGTGTCCATCTTTGAGGGAGGAGACCCAGATGACTGGCTGTATCGGGTGGAGAGGTACTTGGAGGTGTCAGCAGTCCCAGGAGAGGAGTGGCTTCGGGCGATAAGCGTTTGTCTAGAGGGGGAGGCCTTAGGTTGGTTCCGTTGGACTGATCAGCAGCAGCAATTTCAGACGTGGGGGGAGTTTACGTCGCTCTTGATGGAGCGATTTGGTGCAGGGCAGTCTGGCAGAGTGTTTGAGAGACTATATTCACTGAAGCAGGAGGGGAGCGTAGGGGAGTATATCAAGAAGTTTGAGTCGCTCTGCCACCGAGTTCGGGGAGTATATGAGGAATCATTTGAGGGCTGTTTTATGAAGGGGCTGAAGCCTACTGTGAGATCAGGACTGAGTCAGTTCGAGCCAGTTGGTCTGCACGGGATGATGACATTGGCTAGGAAGGTGGAGGACCATCAGGAGACGGAGCGAGAGCCCACGGAACGGGGGGAGGTGCCACGTTCAGGGGTCAGGCTGCTGCTACAGGACAGAGGACTGCACCTTCTTCAGGGACTACGTCTGGCCAGGGAGCTACAGCCGTTGCTGGGGCCGCAGAGGCAGGAGCCCCGAGCTGGGGGGGGGCAGGTGCGGAGGATGACAGATGCAGAGATACGGGAGAAGCGAGTGAAGGGATTGTGCTTCAGATGTGATGAGAAGTTCACTCCAGGACACCGATGTGCTGATCGGACTCTCCAAGTACTGATAGCTGGCGACAATGAGGGAGAGGACGAGGTCGTCATCATAGAGGCAGGAGAGGATGAGGAGGAGGTAGAGCACCAGCACTTGGACTTGGCAGAGGTGTCCCTCAATTCCGTGGTAGGGTTCACACCGAACCATACCATGAAATTGGTGGGGCAGGTGGGCAGTCAAGAGGTTATAGTGTTGGTCGACAGTGGAGCCACCCACAACTTCATTTCCAACAGGTTGGTGGGAGCGCATGGACTGCAGATGAGTGGCACGGGGCGGTATGGAGTGATGATGGGCACTGGTCAGGTGACACACAACACAGACGTCTGCCGCGGGGTGATTGTGACTATTCAGGGAGTGCAGATTGTCACAGACTTTCTTCCCTTGGAGCTACGGAGTACCGATATCATCCTGTGGATGAAGTGGCTGCAGACCATCGGGGAGACCAGGACGAATTGAAAGATGCTGAGGATGGAGTATCAGGATGGGGGGAGGACAATGGTGTTGCAGGGGGATCCCAGCCTCTGCCGTTCCTTGGTGTCCTATAAGGCCATGTCCAGGGCGATCCACACGGCATGAGGAGGTTTTTTGGTGGAGCTACAGGTTGTGACAGCATCAGTGCAGAGCGAGGACCAGACACAGGTGGTGGCATCGGAGGTTGAGCAGCTGTTGGCTCAGTATGAGGAGGTTTTCCAGACACCACAGGGGCTGCCACCAGAGAGAGATCATGAGCACGTCATCGTCTTGAGGGAGGGCGTGTCTCCCATCAGTGTGCGACCCTACAGGTACACACAGGTACAGAAGGACGAGATAGAGAGGCTGGTGGAAGACATGATGCAGGCAGGAGTGATTCAGCCGAGTACTAGCCCTTTCTCCAGTCCGGTTTTATTAGTGAAAAAGAAGGATGGCAGTTGGAGATTCTACGTGGATTACAGGGCCCTGAATAAGGAGACGGTTGCAGATAAATTCCTCATTCCCGTGATTGATGAGTTGTTGGATGAGCTCCACGGGGCAGCTTGCTTTTCCAAGATTGATCCGAAGTCCAGGTACCATCAGATACGGATGAGGGCGGCCGACGTGCCTAAGACTGCTTTCAGGACTCATGAGGGGCACTATGAGTTCCTGGTCATGTATTTTGGCCTGACGAATGCCCCTGCAAAATTTCAGGCCCTGATGAACAAGGTATTCCGACCCTACCTCCAGAGGTTTGTGCTGGTATTTTTTGACGACATCCTGGTATACAGTCGCAGCATGGAGGAGCACGTGGGGCACCTGCGAGCAGTGCTGCATGAGTTACAGGAGCAGCAGCTGTGTGCTAATAAGAAGAAGTGTTTGTTTGGGCAGCTGCAGGTGGAGTACTTGGGACACGTGGTGTCAGCGGAGGGAGTGGCAGCAAGGGCCAAGATTGTGGCCATGTTGGCCTGGCCGATACCGACCACCTTACGGGGTTTGCGGGGCTTCTTGGGCCTGACAGTGTACTTCAAGAAGTTTGTCCAGGGATACAGTATGATTGCTTGACCACTTACTGAGCAGCTCAAGAAGAACAGCTTCCACTGGGGCGAGGAGGCGACCAAGGCTTTCGAGGCCTTGAAGCAGGCGATGACGACGGTGCCCATTTTAGCACTTCCAGATTTCAACAGGCCATTTGTGATAGACACCGACGTGTCAGGATATGGGTTAGACGCAGTGTTGATGCAGGACCAGAGGCCTATTGCTTTCTTTAGCCAGACTTTGTCAGCATGAGCGAGGCTGAAGTCAGTATATGAGCGGAAGTTGATGGCGATTGTCCTGTCCATTCAGAAGTGGAGGCCCTACTTATTGGGAAGGAAGTTCATAGTGAGGACCGACAAGCAGAGTTTGAAATATCTGTTGGAGCAGCGCATGGTTACCGAGGAGCATCAGAAGTGGCTCTCCAAGTTGGTCCATTTCACCTTCGAGATACAGTACCGACCCGGCCTGGAGAACAAGGCGGCAGACGCCTTGTCGCGTCGCGAGGAGCCCGCAGAGGTGGCGACCATTTCAGCATCCGTCCTTTTAGACTGTGAGCCGTTGAGCAGGGAGATTGAGGATGATGAGGACCTGGCGAGGATACGTGAGGCACTGCAGCAGGGATCCGTTGATTTTCCGGGATACACCATGAGCAGACAGAGACTTCTATACCACGGCAGACTGGTGATTCCCAGGAGCTCCGTCCATATCCCGATGATTTTTCAGGAGTTCCATGACAGCGCTATCGGAGGACACTCCGGTATACAGCAGACTTACAGGAGGATGGCAAGAGAGCTGTACTGGCCAGGGATGAAGAAAGACATTGCCCAGCGGATAGCTGAGTGTGACTTGTGCCAGCGTCACAAGTATATAGCAATGGCACCAGCAGGGCTATTACAGCCGTTGGCCTTACCGGAGAGAGTCTGGGAGGAGATCAGCATGGATTTCATAGAGGGGTTGCCACGATCAGAGGGTTACAATTCTATACTGGTGGTGGTCGGTCGGCTCAGCAAATATGCCCATTTCATACCCCTCAGGCATCCATACACCGCGGTCACAGTGGCAGTAGCTTTTATGAAGGAAGTGGTTCGTTTGCACGGTTTTCCCGCCTCCATAGTGTCAGAAGGTGTTCATTAGCAGTTTCTGGCAGGTGCTGTTCAAGGTGCAGGGGACCAAGCTGAGAAGGAGCACTACCTATCACCCACAGACGGATGGACAGACAGAAGTGGTGAATAGGAGTGTGGAAACCTACTTGAGGTGTTTTGCATCAGAGACGCCGAAGCAGTGGGCCAGATGGTTAGCTTGGACAGAATATTGGTACAACACCTCGTACCACTCAGCAGCGCAGAGCACCCCTTTTCGGATCTTATACGGTCGGGACCCGCCCCCTTTGATATACTACAGCAGAGGAGCCACACCTGTGTCACAGGTAGAGGAGCATTTGGGTGAGATGGACAAATATCTGGAGGAGTTGAAGAAACACCTGTTGAGAGCCCAGCAGATTATGAAGACCAAGGCAGATGCGCACCGGAGAGATGAGCAATTTGCGGTGGGAGACCGGGTTAACCTGAAGCTCCGACCTTACAGACAGAAGACCTTGGCCCGTCGGAGCAATGAGAAGCTAGCAGCCCGTTACTATGGACCCTTCGAGGTGAGAGCTCAGATCGGGAAGGTGGCATATCGTCTGCAGTTGCCAGCCACTTCCACCATTCACCCAGTGTTTCACGTCTCGCAGTTACGGAGGGCCATTGGGAATCACACACTATCACCGACTTTACCACCCACCTTGACTGATGACATGGAAGTGCTACTTGAGCCTCAGGAGCTGACAGGGATCCGACAGGCTACAGATGGGACACAGGAGATGCGTATTCGATAGAGGGGCCCACCAGACTACGATGCTACATGGGAGTCAGCCGTAGTGATACGCAACCAATTTCTGGAATTCCACCTTGAGGACAAGGTGGCACTTTTGGGGGGGAGTAATGATGCGATGCGGCTAGGTGAGAAGGTGGGCCGCACGAACGTCGAGAGAGCACCCGTTCGGGTCTATCAACGGAGGAGACGACTTGGGTCCACCACGGACCCGGTCCCCAACTTGTAATTCCGCAAGAGAAGGGGAGGGCTAATCGGTAATTGGAGATTTGCTAATCCCTCCCCTAATAAGGGGCCGGCCGGCCCTAGCTATGGTTCTCATCGAAGAATTGAAGAGGTATTTTATTTCTCTTAGAACCCTAGTTTAATTCTATTACTAATTAGTTGCTCGTATCCTTAGATCTATTATTCTAGGAATTAATTAGTATTTTCAGATCAGTTCTTCGTCATTAAAACCCTAGATTAGGAAGTCCAAAGCCATAAAAATCCCACCTTTGATCCCCACCAAAAGCCATAATCGTATCACAATCAACCCATCAAATTTGCCATCACCACTCCCATCCATCTCAAGTAACCGCAACCAAGTAACTGCAACTAATGAAGAAGCCAACACCCTCACTTTATCCTTCTTCTTTCTCTCTAAACATTCATTCTTCTAATGATTTGTTCTCTTGCAAACAAAACATGTCATGTTTATACATTTTGAGTGTAACATCCAACTATTTTGATATTCCTATTTTTAGAACGTCAGCTGTCATTGTTTCTAACTCTTCTATCGTATGTCCCTCTCTGAAGAACACAACCTTTGCTATCTAAATTTCAACCATTCATACCAACTCCTACCACTCAATCTCGCAACTCATCATTATGAAGGCATGTCTTAACATCCTCAAAACGTAATGTATCGAGGTTATAAATTATGATGTTAACAAATATCATGTACCGCTCTGGCAATGATAAGAGTATGATCATCGGCACATACTCTACCTCTATTATCAACTAAATCATCATTATTGTCATCCAAAGACCATTAAAAGCATCCAAGTGATCATTCAATGAAATACCATCTTTCATCTTAATGGTGAAGGACATCTTCAACATTTATAAACATGTAAGCGAGTGACTACTTTAAGTAACGCTTCTCCAACTTTTCACATAATTCATCAGATGTCTTCTCTTTGAACACTCGATATATAATCACATCCGAAAGAATAGATAGTCATCAATGTTGAATCATCCATCTTGATCTTTTCTCTGAGATATCCATCAAGAATGTGCAGTATTGTACACAACCCTATGCACCCATTTCTTGCGTAAAATGGCATTCATATTATATTGTCATATCACAAAGCCTTCCATTTTCTTGAATTTGTCTAACTTGTAATGTGAAATATCAATCATCGCATATGATTTACTCGTATACAAATCCAAACACATAATACCTGTAGTTGTATTACTTTTAGAAGAACATTCTGCAATCATTTTAATTTCAATTTAATCACAAAATGCTCTCATAACACTCGTTGGAGATGTTTTATCAAATCGACACATCCCCACAAGATCAAGATTAAAAATGTGAATCAACAATCCAAGCAAATGACCATTCTCCAATACCAAAACAATATCAGCCAATAACAATAAATAATAGAACATAAATTAACACAAGAGAACACACACCTGACACAAGATTTGTACTAGGTCCACCTAAATTGGTGTGCATCCAATTGAAAGGATCACTATCACTTTATATAAAATAGGATTACAACAGGTATATATTTGGGTTACAAGGGATTTTCAAGCTCCAATTGATTTGAAGAAGATGATATTTGGGAAGAAGAAACAAACAACTATTCCATGTAATAGCTAGGTTAGAGAGCTTCATCTCAAACACTAAACCTATCATTATATATACTAATACCTAAAACAAACCCAAACCTAAAATATGTTCAAAAATAGACCAAACCCAAACCTGATTCTATTCAATAAAACAAAACCCAAACCGGTTTCTACTAAGTCATGCTTGACTTATGTGTTTGTGTGCTGTGGCTTGTGTTTTTGTATCACCTGTTTGAACATCAGTAAGTTGGATTGACTAATGGTTGCATAAAGTTGTTTTGATACCAGAAATTTAACCTATTGTATTCCCTAAAAACTTTCAAGCTTTGAGTTGTTCTCCTTTTTCAATCGGGTTCCATGATCTTGTTTCCACTCATCTGCATCATGCGGCTTGCCTGATAAATGAACGGAAAGATGATCTTTATGTAAGATCATAGGATTGATTTAAAAATACGAAATTAAAAAATGGATATAGATATAGGTCATTTCCCTTTTTGAGTGGATTCTATGATCTTGTTCCCCTTGTTCTGCATCATGCAGCTTCCCAAATGAATACCATGGATATGATCTTTATATACCATCACGAAATTGATCGAAAAGAAAATTTTAAAATTATTGTTTAAAATATCCACTCAATAACCAAATAAAGTTTTAGATCTAAACATGAAAAGTAAATCCTAGAATTCATGGATCTAAAGTCAAACTAATAAACATTGCACGTGGTTTTTTTGGGACTTTTAGTTCTAGGACCTGCTAGCACATAATCACAATGCATTGACCTAAAAATCAAATTTAGCGATTTTTTAATTGCATAAATCATATTAGGATGGAATAGATTTTAGCAAGCATGAGCATGAATCATGGATTAAATACATATATAATAATTATTAAATCAAATGAATCATGAATCTAAAGCACCAACAAATTCGTGGTGATACTATATGTTGATATAATCTAAAACTAGACATGCTATATTAAATTTCGTTACAATTCTTAGCATGAACATGAAGATCAACACGATAGGAAAGAATCCAAATTAATCCTAGCATGGATTGGCTAACTTAGATTAACAAAGATCGTAAAAAAATTAAAAGCATGCATGATCTTGTACCTAAATTTGATAGTTGATATTCTCACAATGGTATCCCAAGTTACATCTATTGGATCTTGGAAAAAGCTTTCATGACATGTCAGCAACTCGTCCAAGCGAGAGGAAGAGATAATTTTCGTATGACTCTGTAAGGAGATGGGGTATTAATAGGCATTGTAAAATCTAAGTCTAGATAAAGCCAAGATTTAGTCGTTGGATCAAGGTCGTGCAATCATGATGTTGCATTGATCATTCCCTCCCTTAGAACTCATGAATCATACCAACACCATATAATACCAGTAACTTCTCTTTCAAACATTTAATAGATGTTGGTGTGTATCCATATGAATGGTTGTTCAATAACAATACCATAAGTGTCAATATCATACGACATGTGATCCATATCATAAGATTCGAGTCGTTATGAAATAGATATTTATCGGCACCTCATATCATAGTTGGTTAAATACCATACAATATGCTTAATGTATCCTACAAATGATATGATATGTATCACCAGATATTCATATCACAGTGATATGCTTTCTTGCTTAAATTGAGTTTAGGTTTACTCCGAATTGGGGTAGGTATGGGTTTTTTTTATCTTTTTTTAAGAATTTGAGCAAAACAGAGACTATAATATGAGGAATTAGCCGAGCAGAGGGAATTATGCACATCAACATGATGGATGTGGCTAATATGCGTAAAATATTTATTGATTCAAAAAGATTAACCCTTCTAAGTCGTGGATCCAAACATATTTAACAGCATATCCGACCCTTAATTTAACAGATGTGAGACTAAACAACTCTTTAGTTCATTTACCATACCAACATTTTAATTACTCGAAAGGATGCGAGATACACAATGTAACAAATCTCTATCTTAGCTCGTATCCGCTCAAGCCCAATCAAAAGGAAATAGTTTGTTGCATCCAGATTTATTGTATGACAACACGTTAATTTTATAGACAAACTAAGTCATCATGTGACGAATCAGATCGCACCTTCGCAAATAATGCCAAAATGTCGTAGCATATGTATCAAATGGATGCCCAAACAACCACGTAAAGGCAAAGTCTCGAAGCAAACAGAACTGTGAGGAGACTCCACCTCAAGTCCATACAATTACGTGCATAAATAGGAACTTTGAAACAATCAAATAGATATCGTTTGAACAATAAGGTCTAATACCAATTGGTACGAATCGTATACCTATCAAAAGGATCTACGCATATCAACCTGCCAGATGTGGCTAATATGCTTAAAACATATACTAACTCAAAAGGATTAACCATTTTGAGTCATGATCCTAACATATTTAACCACATATCTATCTCTTATTTTAAGAGATGTGTGATCAAACCACTCTTTAGTTTCTTTAACATACTATCATTTTAATTATTCGAGAAGATGTAAGACACAAACCCTACCAACCTATAACTAAACTAGATTGCTAAAATCTCTTTTCCGTTGTTGATCCCTTAAATTCTTTCACCTATCATTCATTCGATCACCGTCTTCTCTTCTAACCTCATCAACCCTCGCCTTCACTCTTTTTGGCTTACTCGAACATTAGCATCACTCCAAAGATCTTATTGAGCCGAGACCATGTTTTTCCAACATTGTTCAGCCTTAGTATTGCTCACCAACCCTCGTTAAGCCCCTCGAAACTCGATCAAGAGTCAAACCACGTCGAGCATTTCCAAACATATGCAAGATTTCTCAAACCTCATCAAGACTTGTCATTATTCCTTAGGCCTTATTGAGCCTGGCATATTTCGGATTTTTTGGCGTTTTAGGGTAATGTATTGTTTAATGCTTAATTTTTATCGTCAAGTGATATACATAGTCGAATGTTTAATTATTTTCTTATTAAATGGGTGTTCATGTATATTGCAATTCACGATGTGATACGATATGAGATACAATTTCAATAAAAATGATAACCGATATGATGCGATTGGGGGTGCGACGGAAATCGGTTGCAAACTTGTGATTTTAGGGATTACGTGTATTTCTATAATTCTGGAAATATCAGTCCACTATATATATATATATATTATACATTTGACAACGTTTTTTGAATTTTAGGGCTGACTAGGACAAGATAAAGAGTGGCTGGGATTTGATCTTGGGAAAGCAATGGTTGAGATTGCATTTTGTGAAAATTTTAGTGGAAAAACTTAAATTCTGGTGGGAAAAGTGTCTTGGAAACCAAAACTTTGAAATTTGAAGTGTCTTGGGAAAGATTGTGGAGATTAAATTTGGGGAAAAAGTGCTTTGGGAACCTACACTTTGAAATTACAAGTGCATTGGGAAAGATTTAGCGGAACAACAAATTAGCGTAAAAATACCCTGAGGTTTGTTGTTCCGCGCCCACACCGATTTTTTTACGTTAATTTGTTGTTCTGTGCCAAAGGCGCGATGCCAAATTTGTTGTTCGACGCTACATTTGTTGTTCCGCGCCGAAGGTATCCGTACAGCTAAATATTTTTACGCTAATTTATTGTTTTGTTCAATTGTGGCTGTGTAAATAATTTTTCGGGAACAAAGATTTCGCGGGGGAAATCTTAAATGAACCGTGCACGTTGGCACGTGTTATGACTAGTATATATATATATATGGGGCTAGGGTTATTGTGGGACATGTTGAAATTGAGTGAGAAAACCCTAGGAGTGGATTAAAACCTTAGTTTATTGGAGAGTGTGGACATCCTCTCGAATTGGTGGCTTGAAAGTATAGCCCTCTCGAAGTTGTATTTCCAAAATTATCAATAAAATCTGATTTTCATCCCTAAATTTTATTTGGACCGTATCAAATTGGTATCAAAGCATAGATTATAATGGCGACAACGAGAAAGGTGGAAGCTTGGGAAGAGAAATTCGATGGCTAAGTGTAAGGATTGAAGAAAATGTTGAAGGAGGTGAGAGCTTCAATCACATCAATTGAATCCGGGATGAAATCGTAAGAAGCGAGTATGAACGCATCAATGGAAATCTCCATGCCAAACACTAACGCAACACATCTTGCAACAAATCTCTGAGTTGAAAGGGACGAAGAAGCCAAATCTGAAGATAAACGACGACAACTCAGATACAAAGCAAAAAGTGCGAACTTTGGCGAAGGAAAAGGAGAAAGTCAACGACTTTACGGAAGATCAATCCTCATATGATGTGAATCTAAGGCGAAAGTCAAAAATTTTGGTCGACAACGAGAGAAAGATTCATCCGAAGGGGGTCCGGCACCATATCTGATCGACGACGATTACAATACAGATTTGGGGCGAAAAGCTCCACCTTTGAACCAGAAAAGGTGAAAAGTCATCGACTTTGAGACAAATCTGTATTCTAACGGCGAGGAACCACACGCGGAGGGAGAAAATTCACATAAGCACATGGGGGTGCAGAAAGGGCAGGCCACCCGTGCCATGACCCTGGGGCAGGCCAACCCGGGGCCCATGAGCCTTGGGCAGGCCGCACGAGGGCCTACGACCCCTAAGCAGCCTTTAAGAGGAGCCACAGGTTGTGGTTTGAAAACGAAGGTCCTCCTGAGCCTCGACAACGGCACTTTAAGCAGTGACAGACCTTCAGATGAGCATGATGATCACCGTGGCTTCTATCTGAACTTCGCGGGTGGTGGAGACCTTGATTTACCCAATAATGGCATAGGAGACCTGTGATGCTACGGCTGGTCCGCGGGAGGGATGCATAAGGGCGGTGACCTATGGGACCACAAAGGGGGGCCGAGGGAGGATGACAACGACTCACATGAGGCAACTGCCTTTTCAAGGGCAACAATGAAAGTAAGAGCGGTTTCTAGGTGTTCGAGGAGGATGGCGGAGACTCTGATTGGGATGATGACGATTGGGGGATGACAATAGAACAAATAAAGCCCAGCTTGGAGAGATTGATGCACCACAGTACATTTATAGGCAATTACATCACGACCAGCATAGAGAAAGAGAAGGTCAGGGGGTCTTCAGTATTAAAAGCAGGGTCCGAAAATTGAAGAAGCCAATATCTGAAGGGGATGATTCTTGTCTGGATTTATCGTGCAGAGAGGTATTTTATGGTAAACCGTTTGACGAAGTAGAAGAAATTGATGGTGGGTGGTATATGCTTGGAGGGAGAGGCATTGTCCTGATACCAGTGGAGGAAGAAGAGACAAACTGTGTGCTCATAAAAGGAGTTCAAGAACTGCCTACTTGACCGTTCTCGAGACACTCATGAAGGAAGTCTATATGAGCAACTCTTTGCGCACGAGCAAGAGGGCATTATCAGGGAGTACATGAAGAGTTTCGAAATGCTCTCTGGCTGAGTGAGGGAGTGTATATGGCTATGGAAGGAAATTTTATGAAGAGGCTTAAGGCAAACATTAGAGCAGAGCTTCATATATGAGACCGAGTGAGCTTAGAGCAGTGATGGTGCTAGCGCAAATAATGGAAGACAGGATGACTACAGAGCATGCTACAAGGGGAGCATTGAGCGGGGGCCGTAGGTCAGAAGCACCATCCAGCAACAGGATGGGCGAACCAGAAGAAGAAAAGCGAGCCTCAATCCGACGACATGTTAAAGCGACTCACAGAAGCAGAGCTCCAGAATAAACGCAAACAAGAACTTTGCTTTCGATGTGACGAGAAGTTCATGCCAGGACATCACTATCGTGATCGCGCGCTCCATGGTCAAAGATGAAGAGGGCAAGTGCATAGCAGCACTGGAGGAAAGGCCAGAAAGGAAATAAGCACCCTCATTTGGAGTAACGTGGCCTACGGACTTCATGGCACCACCTTAAGGATAATGTGGTTCTTTGGAGGCAGAGTACTGATGCAATTTGGGGGTGCGGCAGAAATCAGTGGCAAACTGTTAGGGACACATCCCATACTAGGCCCCTAACCTAGTCCATTGTTAGGGACACATCACCTATTATGCCCCTAACAATAGCCTAGCTAAGGACATATCCCATACTAGGCCCTTAACATTGGGCTCACACCCCAATTGTTAAGTATTAGCTAGCATCCAATCCAACCCAATTGGTATTAAGTGGATAGGCCCTCTAATACTTATACTTTTCATTTTGCTCTTCTCTTTCCGATGTGGGAATAATTAGGATCCTCACATATCACTACGCTTCTGACAACGTCGTCCATGATGGCTCACTTTGGGGTGCTCACTCTAAGTTGCACACTCTGGCCTTACCAAGTCACCCCCTCTTAGGTCGCTCCTTTTCCAGGTCGCCCCTTTCGCTTTCGACAACCACCGTCCACGACGATCCACTCTGTGGTGCCCACTCTAGCCTTTACCAGGTCGCCCCCTCTTAGGTCGCTCATTCCCCATGTCGTCCCTTTCGCAACGTGGATCGTAACATGAGGCTAGCTCTGATACCATTTGTTAAGAACACATCCCATATTAAGCCCCTAACCTAATCTATTTGTTAGGGACTCATCCCATACTAGGCCACTAACAATAGCCTAGCTAAGGACATATCCCATACTAGGCCATTAACATTGGGTTCACACCCCAATTGTTAAATATTAGCAAGCATCTAACCCAAAACCAATTGGTATTAGGTGGAAAGGCCCTCTAATAATTATACTTTTCATTTTGCTCTTTTCTTTCTGATGTTGGACTAATTGAAATCCTAACACAAACTTGTAATATTAGATATTAGGGGTATTTTTGTAATTCTGGACAAATCAATCCACTGTATATGTGTGGGACAAATCAATCCACTGTATCGGTCCACTGTTATGGTGAGGCATGTTGAAATTGAGTGAGAAAACGCTAGAAGTGGATTAGAACCCTAGTTTATGAAAGTGTGACATCTTCTCGGATTGGTGGCTTGGGAGAGTTGTTCTACCCTCGAAAGATGCCATCTATCCTTTGTATTCTCAAAATTATCAATAAAATCTGATTTTCATCCCTAAATTCCATCCAAGTAGTATCATGATATGTATCATGATATGCCAACGTTGAACATTACTGAACGCCTTCTCGATACATCAAAAATACATCGAATTTACAACGCTGCATGATTTTTCCAAAAACATTTCAAGACGAATAGATTGTGATGACTATGACTCGTCTAATGTGAAATGTTCACAATGTATTTTAGAAGCCGACAATATATGACACTTTTATGTGCAGTCTCATATATAGTATAACTAGTCATAACACGTGATCATGTAACGGAGCATTCAAAATATTCTCTCGAAAAATTTCAACTCATTCAAAATCGTCTCCTCAAAAAAAATTTACTCTTCAAAATCCCTCCCAAAAAGATTTACAGCCACATTCAAAATTCAAAAGATTCCCCCTAACAGAAAAAGTTAATCACATTTAAACCAAAAATCTAGTTCACCTTAAAGAATTTAGTTTCCCTTAAAAAAAATTTAGTTACTCCCAAAGTTTAGGTCACTCTTGATCTAGTTACCCCTAAAATTTTAAATTAAAATTTAGTTCCTCCAAAGAATTTAGTTTTTCAAAATTATAGTTCCTTATAAATCTAGTTCCCTCTAAAATTTTAAGATTTTTTCCCAAAAATTTTAGGGGTTTTCCTCAAAATTTTCACAAACTCTCATCATAACCATTGATTTTATAAGATCAAATCTCGATCATCTTTCTACCAACATTTTTGTCCTAGTCATGAAACACGTTCAAAAACATATCTCAATTCTATGCTAGATGCCCATATGTGGAAATATGTATGTGTATGTATGAAAGCATGCCCATTCTGAAACATGTGTTGGATATTGGTTTACCCCAAAAAGAGTGAGTTTTGATGATGAACAAACATATTGCTTGCACTAACATGATTTGTGAGGTATTAGGAAGAATATGATGTAGTGTCAAGTCTCAAGCATGGATGACAACTCCTATGACAAGAACATGAACGAAGATCAACATCAATCAAGCTAATTTGTTGTAATTTATCATTTGATGTATCTTTATATTTCTTGTCATATATGCATTGTTAAATCCTTGAAGATTCACTCACAAACATACACAAAATCATAGGTTTAGATTTTGAATAAATATGAACTTAAATCATTTCGAAACCAATAGTTTCAAGGCCCAAATATTGTTTTTAAAAGACCATTAGTCGACCAACATCACTCACTAGTCGACTAGCATGTCTGAATATCACAGAAAACACAGTCATTAGTCGACTTTATTAATCGACTAATACATGACATATATATTTCAAAAACTCAAACTACTTTTGAGAGATCAGTTTAGTCGAGTAAAATATGATATTATTCGCATAATACCTTCATTAGTCAACTAATAAATCTCGTTAGTCGACTAACAATGCTTCCAGCGATACTTTTTTTAGAACCATTTATCAATTAATAAAGCTAGTTAGTCGACTAATAATGTTACCGTTGACTACGTTGACCGCTAAAAACTAGTTGTTTTGTAGTTGTTGGAAGAGGGTTTTTGTGAACTTTTTAATGGGTTTTCATCTCTATAAATAGATATTTAACCTCCATTGTTAGACACGAGAAAAAATATTTGAGCTTAGAAAATCCTCTCCCAAGTTTTACAAAAGAAAAATGCAACTCTTCCAAAATTTTATTCTTCTCAATTTTTTTTGAACATAATTCTACTCCTTAGCCACCATAAACTTCACATACACACATCTTCAAGGCTATAAGAAATTTGTACTTCAAAATTCTTGTAAGCTGTTCTCTAAAGGTGATAGAGAGATGTGTAAGTTCTTGACACAAGTTTGATGATCAGATTGTAATATTTACAGCTTGTAAGATGTGATAGTGGAAAATCCCAAGCGGGTCTAGAGTATGTCAAAGAGACCGAACCAATGATAAAATATCTGGTCTTTGTGATTGTTGTCTGGTTTGCTTTATCGTTGCTCATATTTTAAAATTATCAAATTTGGTTGTTATATGGATATTAATTGATAATTCTCTTGATATTTTATTGGCTTATATTATTCAACCCTCTCAGCCACAGGATCCAACAACATAGACATTGGCATGTACTTTTCTATTGAAATGCTACAAGGATGATTTCTATGATAAGAATATCGAAAAGGCATGGATGTAGCCTCTGCTCCAGTTCCAGGTAATGGAAAACTTCCAAAATACAATTCCATTTACCTCTTTCTTTGACTGAATTTGATTGAAATTTCTGTAAGCTGTTCTCTCTTTCCCTGCTTTGATTTTCCTTTCTTCTACTCGTTTTTAGAATCCCGCATATAATAGTACTATTATGTGTGTAGAAGTAAATTCCACGGCATCTTCAGTGGAGAAGTAGATAGTATTCCTCATAATGTGTAATCAGTCATGTGTTATGTGTCCATAAAGGCATTCAAGCCGGTTCATGAGCAGATCAAAAAAAAAAATAGGTTTCATAACTAACCTCATATATTAGGAACAAAGGCTTCAATGTTTTTAGATTTTGTGAACATATAGCCATTCAGATCTATTACAGTCTACAGTGGTGACACCATGCATTTAGATAGTTTCTAACAAACTCTTGAAGATAAATGAAGAATTTGAAAAGTAATGTAGCCAAAAATGAAAAATGCATGATACACAGACTTAGTTCAAAAGTTGAGTGCTGATATTTGCATGGAATCAACATCTGAGATGTTTATTATCTATAAAATGATAGCTGTCAGATGACATATATTCATAAGCTACTGTAAGAAAATAATTGTTAACTATAATCTCTAGTATATGCTAACTTCCAACTTCACCAGAAATAATGATCAGCAATGATTAGTATCAACTTATGATATATTTGAGCATTGAGGCTGGCTACAAAATATAAGATTATGTATGAATACCTTGCAGAAACTGCCTCATCGATGTTTCTTCCGTCTTCGGTGCTGTTGGTGTTGGTCCCCACATCCAAACTTGCTTCCTCAAGCTTTGAGCAAGGTACAAAGTCAATCCCACAATCCCTACTTCTTCTTAAACAAGTATTATCAATAATCAAGCAAAAAGGAATTTTAAAATGTAGGAGCAATAGCGAGCGGACAATGACAAGCACATACAACATCGTTGACAACAAAATCATAAATTTGGCAAATATTCAACATTTGTAATTGACAACAGTTGGTTCCCTTATTGTGAAAAACAAGTAAGGATGACTACATAAGTCTGCTTTATGGGTGGAAAAAATTAAGTAAACTTTATCCGTAGAAAAAATCGGCAGCATCTCTCTCATTTTCAGAGCCAATGCATTCTCTTGCAGTAGACTAGAGACAACTCTCATAAATAGCAAAGTCATCATGTTATCCACTGTGGTTTTAATATGCTATAATGATTATGAAGAACAGAATTTAAAGACTGTATGTGGCTTGTGGCACCAGTGAATTAAATTAGAACAGATTAACATCGCCAGAAAAAAGAAAATTATCAGTTTGCACACAAAAATGTCCACAACATCCAAACACCACTGACTCATTTTTCCTATAACCATCTCTTTCACGGTACGAGGAATCTAGTAGGTGTGTGTTTAGTCCCACGCCAAATAGAATAATAGATGGGTGTGTGGTTAATTAAATAAGTTTGGGCTCATGACTCAGGTAAATATTAATTTTAAGAATATTTGCCACACCATCTGAGTTCATATGCATGGTTCCTTTAATTGGGCATATCGCTTTCAAAGAATCAAAATTTTTGGGATGAAGACTACGATGATGATGATGACCCAAGGAAAAACCAAATCACTCTGCTTCAAAAATAATATAATAAAAAAATTTGTCATAAACCCCTATGAGGCATGGGCGCAGTTGTCACCCTTGCTTTTTAGAAATAGCATGTGCCTACCCTAATCTAGAGATTTCGTAAGGGTGTTCCATACGACATTAAGTTATTGCTCCGGACTAATCCATGCGACTAAACTTTTGCAGTTTTGACCTCGAGCTTAATCCCTCAAGCATAAGGTGTTGAGACCATTTCTGTCTTTCCTTTTCTTTTTCATTTTCTTTGTCCTTTTCTTTTCTTTCATTCTTTTCTTCTTAGTACTTTCTTTATTATACTTTTATCATCAATTATATGAAACAGGAACCTTTCTCCATGATTTGGATATAGAGATCATCTTTTTTCAATTCTTCTAATCAAATATGTACCCCTGGACGGTTAAGAAGGATAAAGTGATTAACAGAAGAGCATTGCTCATCATTTTACTCATTGCAAAAGCGATTGTGATATATATCTCAACAAAGGAATACAAAATGAATGGCACCTTTGTGAAACGGACATGGAAGGCTGGACGTTTCGTTGGGTCCTTCGCTTCTGCAAGAATCTTCTTGTGTAACAAGACATCTTCTGCTCTATCAACAGTTACATCCACGAGATAACTGTATAGAAACAAAATTGGTAACATGATTTATGAAAATGCATGTACCCAACATAAATCACAAACCAACGTGAGATCCACAAGAAATCATTTAATAGTAAATATTGTCAAGTCGACACTGATTTTCTAAGCTGCCTAAACGGGAAATAATAAGTTCATATAAAAATTAAATAATAAGCCTACCGTAACCCAAGGGAAATTCGCTCATTCCATACAAGAAACAAAAAACCATGTTTCCCTGTTTCAAGCTGGGAAGAAAAGATTATGGTTACCTGATATCTCACCAAAAAACTGAGTAATGGATGTATTGATTAAAAAATACAAGATTTGGGAAAATATTTGGCGATAGGAAACCAGGCATGCTAACTATGGCAAAAAAAACAAATGGAAAATCAATAATAGAGGGAGGAATGTACAAACAACTTCAAAGGTAAACCAAAGCAATCTGCAAATCCACAAGGCTCGCAACAAAATAGATCAGATAGGGAATTGCTGAAGATCAATTAGAAAGAACCCAGCAAGCTACTCATTTAATACAATCCACAAAACAAGGAATTCATAAATGAGTCCTCATAGAATCTGATTCCACGAAATATTATACAAAAGAGTATAGATACTGCACCAGCAAAATCTTGCCAGTGAGGCTAAAATAAAAACAAAAGGTATTGATTACGGTACCATTCAACTGGTAACCAATTAATATTCACCTTAAGCAATCAAGAAAATTAACACACACAAAAATCCAAGGACCAGCATGTAATTTCCTACTATATCAAGCATGAAATTGAATTGAACAAAGAAACATACATGAAACAACAACAAACGTGAAGCATGGAAGGGACAACTATCAAATAGCATCTTCAGTTAATAGAAGAAACAAGGTAAAGACAAAAACTTAGGAAATGGAACTATGAAGAATCTCCATTCAGAATGTCAATTCTAGGAACAAAAGGGAGGGAGAGAACGGAGCAAGGGCATAAAACGAAAGAAAACGCGCCAAAACCAAGAGCTTAAAGTTATAAAGAACTCTAACTTCATGCCAATTACTAAAATTATCAAACAATCAAAGTAACCGAAAAAAAACCAAATAAAAATCACAACTATATCCAGAGTGGCATTATCTCAAAAATAAAGGATTCTGCATTAAAATCATCGAATAATGGGCACTTTGACACAACGGTAAGCTGGCCAAATCAACAACCACACTAGCATTAGCTCACAGTCAAACCAACTCACAAATTACAACTCAAATCCAAAAAAACCCTAGAAATTCAACCAGATAGACTCGTTTACCTTGCGGGTAGCCTGCTGAAATGAGCGTCGAGCTTATCTTTGAAGTCCGGATTCGAGATCGCCTCCTCGTTTCTGGTCTCCACGAGCCTGTTGTATATATCATTCTTGATGTCGCACAAAGCAAATCCCCTCGGCGGCGACAAGCTCTCCCCCATCCCCTCCTCGATCCGCTCCTCATCCATGATATCCTTCAAGATCCGAATCCTGAGAATCTCATCTCGTCATGGAGAAGCATCATCAGCAGCAGACAAAGCTAGGGTTGTAGAGAGAGCATAGAGAGGATAGAGAAAGAGTAGAGTCTTCTAAGCGAGTAGGAGAGAGACGAATTGTTGACGGTTCTGCTGAGAAATATGATTTGGAATCCTCGCGGATGATAAAATGGGAATTTTTGGGACGCGGCGGGGGTGAAAATGTCTTTTGAGGGGGGCTTGGAGTGGGGAAGACGAGGAGGGAGGAAACAAGGCGGAATGTTTGAGCTCTTTATGGAATCAATCAAATGTTCGCTGAGAACGAAAGAAACAAACAAAAGAGAGAAAGAGGGCATAAATTTTGGCAAGAGAAAAAAGGGGGAAAGCGAGGATATGGTTCGGATAAACGAAGACGATCGGGGTTTGGATCCCCTGCATCATGGAAAACACTTATGAACGCATGGATCGTTATATATAGGCCACGTGTGATTTTATGGACAGATGTCGTCCGTCGGTAGAAAGGCTATGATGTTTGGTGTTGTGGGATTGACATTTGTTTGATCCGGACATGTGGGAGTCGGCCGACGGGACCACCAGGTACGGACCAGTCGAGTATGCCCGACGCTCGCCGGGCCTCCGTCGATATTTTGCATAAAACTCTATCTTGTTTCGTATATTGCCAAAATAGTAAAACGTTTTTATGTATTAATTATTTCATTTAATTGCTACTAAAAATACACTGTACAGAAACATATTCCGACAACTCGTTAATTAATAACTCATATGGAAGACCACAATTTCTTAACTCATCTTGTCATGCTTCTCCAGACACGTCGACTAATACATCCTCGTATAAAGTTTTTTTTTTATTTAAAAAAAACTACGATTTTATGTCTACTGTGTGTGTATATTGCTCACTCTATTTTTCTCATATTTTTCGTACCACCGTCATCAAAACAATGCAAATGACTACTGTGTTTCTTATTCTTCACTTGAGACAAGCACGAACGTCTGGAAAGTCGATATGTTGCAGATGATGGTTAGTAAACTAGAGATTCGACCCGTGTAAGTGAGATTGGGCTCAATTAATTGGCATAACATCCTCTATCAACTAAGAAAATTTTCTCCATAAAAGTTGAATGGAATGAACATACTTTAGTTACTAACAGTGGGGGGAAAACGTGTCAATTGTAATAAGTATAAAGTAGTGCTACTTCAATTATGGCCTGCCAGTATGCCCATTAAGTAAGCCATTGTTGCGACGGCCCACGGCCCAAGTTTTGTAGTTGAACAAGTCACCATATACCTTCCTCACAAAGAGCCATCAATGATGTGGAGTTACATCTCATCATGGCCTATTTTCATTGTCACTAATTCGATAATTAGGGCATACTTTTATGGTTACTCCAGTGAATCCACATTATTAGCTTGGAGGTTACAAGTCAATGTGGGACCTATAAAAACTCCAGGATGGAATGCAATGTGTGGGTGGAAGATTCTACACTCAGCTATCTTCATACTCAGTATTTTCTCCACCAACCTATACTTCTCTTCCATAGCTCGGTGAGACATTGATTTGACAACCTCCCAATAGGTCGAACCTAGCTGTCACGAGCCCCTTTCTAGTCATCCACTGACTTACGCAACCGATGGGATTTGGTCAGGCCCCAGACCCGACCTCGTGACGATTTTCCTGTGTTGCAAACCTACGGAGACAGCCCAGAGTTAGGTCGTGCTTCGGCTCTATAGCGTTGACGTAGCTCTCACCGACCCGTGATCGATCTTCTGTGGGTCCCCCTCTTATGACGACGAAGCTCTCGCTCACCCAATGTGTCATTGTTAGCACCACTTTACTGTGTGGCGGGCGGATTTACCCGTCAACAAGTTTCATGGTACGATCTTGATCTGTATTCGAAATAGGAATAAAATACGTGCCTACTAAGTAAACTAATAAATTTTCTGCGAACCATATTTATATTTTAAAAAGGTAAGGGGTTACATTGCAAAAACTTCGGTCAACAAACTTGTACAGTCGACACGGACCGGCTGCAGCGGTCCAACCAGCTGCAACCATAAACCGGTTTAGGTCTAACGTATAAACAGCAAATCTAAGAGTTAAAAGGACTATGATGACGTCACACGATTGTCTGAACAAGTTAATTAATTATCAATAGCCCCAATTAGTTAACTCCATAACCACTTCATATACGCTTAATTTAAGCAACAAGCTTTTCATCCGGTGATGGCCGAGACATCTCAACCGCCCAACTCCGCGATGCGATCACCGGGAGGTGAAACTATAACCCATGGAGACCCATCTGGCCATTGCTTCGAACTTTACTTAATCCAATCGCTGTGATTAAGAATTAAGAGCGAAATCAGTAAGGGAATTGGGAACATTTTAATTATTATACGAGAACAGCACTAGACGATTATCCCACTTGCTATGATTCTCCAATGAGAGATTTGCCTTTGGACGGGGGACACTGGCCTCTTCTCTGCCTTTTGTCAGGCTTAAGCCAGTCCACATAAGCGCGATTAGTAAAGTAATTAGGATGATGGAGATCGTGTGTGTACATAATCTTCGTCATTAGTGTCGGCCAAAAACTAATATTAAATCCATCCCTAAATTTTGTAATTGCAAATGTTTTGTTTATTTCCCCCTCTGATTCTCGTTTGCATTAATTTGCGCAAGCAGACAAAACTGTTGTTGACCTCAAAGACGCAATGACAACGGTCAATTTAGTTGGTGAGTGATTACTGTTTCATCACAAAATTTAATAACTAAAATCTTAAACATATGAAGAACACGGTTAATTTCCCCGTCTTTTCAATCACATATTCATGGCCAACAACTCATGAAGAGAATTGCTATATACATCTAAAAAAAAGAGGTGTATGGAGATGACATTTTTGTCAAAAATGGAAAATTAATGAGAGAGAGCGAAATGTGGCCCATGATGTAATTTTTCTTTTCATACGCCTCAATTGAGATGTATATAGTCCATCTCCACATGAAAGTCCCCATCAAACTATCAAATGAGATATGTGTGAAATAACCATGAAATTATTTCTTGTCACATTTTCAACCCCACGGATTCTTTCTTTAAATATTAGCACATCCATTCGTTTCCATTGGACCTCCACAAATTTTTTTACAAATCCTCCACTTAAAATCTCAACCAAGCGTGAAGCATGACCCTCTCCCTTTCATGGCCATTATTGCTGGCACTGCCCAATCAAATGCCAAGACAGTTCTCTCCCTTGATGGCAAGAGTGGGCTTTTAATCAAAAAGGTTCTCTTTTTAACACCAAATCTTCATCATTGTAATTGGGTTGTGGATATGGATGCCAACTCATGGGTTAAGTAAATAGTTGGAAGCCATGATTTGTTTTTGGACTTTTGGGAACAGAACAAAAGGGACAAACGTGGTGCGATTTGTAAAGGTGCAAGGATGATCGTCAAATTGGAAGCGGCACCGTATTGAACTGCTGCTGCTTTCTATCTAGCAGTTTGAAAGTAGCTATCAAGGCTCAAGGCCTTGACTGCACTTCCCTTTGTCCCCCAAACAAAGTACTTCAATCTGCCCATTTGATCATCCCGAGGGGACTGTGGTGGACCTTCTTTTCGTTGTGATCCTCGCCGTTGACTTCCGAGCGCACGTAAGATAAGAATGACGCACCACCGGTCATTTGGCCTAGTGGTACTCAATACACAGAAATTACACTGGTTCGGTCAATCTTTAACCTACTCCAGCATTCGTAACAATCCACTTTCTGATGAGAGATGATGAGAGATTACAAGCTTTTACACTGGCTTCTTCTTGAAACCCCAAGCCACCACTATCAACTAACCAGGAAGAAGTAAAGAAGAAAAACAGAGAAGACACAAGAATCTAAAAAATCCCAAAAGACCTAATCTTTAATTCTCTTCTACGGTTCTGATCTCTTCTAAGCTCCCTACAAAGCTCTCTCAAATCAATGCCCAACAATCGTTAGTCCTGCAAGAGAGATGGATGTGCTTGGAATCGACACAAGCTATTCTCCATTAAATTGACTTAACAGTAAAGCATGGAATCAACATATTATTAATTACGTGACACGTTTATTAACCAAATCAAAACATGCTCATGTTCAATGTTATCTTAATAAAATGAGCATCATTACTACCATAAACCTTGTTGGATCAATACGAGTACATATCTTCATGTGGTTATTTAATTAAGAGCCAAATCATTTCGTGCAAGGGATCGACGTTATCATATGAAGAAGTCCGCAAGATAAGCCTGCTTCTTAATTGTCAATAATTATCAAGTCGGCCTTTGATAAACACTAGGATTAGGATCAGTACGACGCAAAGTTCATATAATACAGCGGATACTGCAGAATCAGCGAGCATTTGCGTGGGTGCTCACATCATGCACCTAATGGTACCTTTGGCAGCAAGATTCAGTAAACTAATAGGATGTTTAAGCTAATTATTTATAGATTTAAGATGCAGATTAAGATAAGAGCCGATCCATAAACAATAGCAACTGAACGATAAATGATGACGCATTTGAGTTCGAGAATGCACAAAAAGCAAGATCAGAAACGATATTTTTTCGTTAAAGTAGGAGCACCCAAGCTTGGAAACTGCTACTCTCTGTTCAAATGCGTGAACTAATTTCTAGCCAACAAAATTTTTGATGATTTTAAAATGAAGAAACGGATAAATGCCTGTAAGGCCGAAGGCAATGGGCCTGTTGGCAAGTTGGGTTTCGTGCAAGCATGCCGCAAGTTTTGCTCCCAAGGCCCATAGAGAACGGGGTTTAAGGAGCTAGTTTTGGACCGCGTCCGATCAAAGCCCTATTATTTTAGGCAGTTAGGCTTAAAGCTGGGCCTCTCAGTTGTGGTGATAAACTATTCTATAAACAAGGGATATACACTTAGACTTATCCTAGGTGGCATCATTGTCCCAGTCACAAGCTGACTGGGACAAATGTAACATCCCACAATCCTAACAATCATCGCCGCTGTCACATATTTACATGTTTGACATCCCTTAGCCAACTTTGTAAAAAACCCAAAAAACCACACAAACTCACTTAATTGCATCTTTGCCATATGTGCCTTTTGCCCTATAACTCTTCGACGATACCGACACACACACACACACTTCTCGCTCCTTTTCGTTAGCGCGCGTTCACCGCATCCTAATTCATCAGGATTTTTTCTTACGCCGTGCACTGTGTGTACGTGCTATTTCTAGCCTATATAACAATTGAGGGGGGTTGACGTGACTTTGTCCAATGCGGCAATGTCACATCAACCCTCTATCACTTTTGTCTCGTGGTCTCCCTCTATTTACATATTTGCCATTGTCATTCTTCTCCGCTTTGAAATTTTATTTACATGTTTGACATTGGTATTTTTAAGCTTTTAACCCACGACGATACCGACACACACACCCACACTTCTCACTCCTTTTCTGTTGCTCGCATGCACCATGTCCTGTTCATGTGGGGTTTTTTTTCGCGCCGTGCACTGTATGCACGGGTTATTTCTAGTACTAGAATAAAATGGAAGAAAACCCTTTAAAATAAAGATTAACTAAAAGTAGAAAGTAGAGAAATAAAAATATTTTGGTGCGTGCACAAATTTTGACAACAGTTGAAAATGATTCCCTTAAAACATGACCGGAAGTAAGCAGATAACATCAGATTGGGCCCAATAAGTCTGACTAGAAATCAAATAAGGCCCAATCATAATGGCCTATGAAAAACGTTACTAGACTTGACTTGTATCATCTATCAAGCTACGACCTATTATTGACAAAAACATAAAACATTAAACATAAAAAGTCTACTTCATACCTCGGTTCTTCTAAAAAAATAACAAATTCACATTGAATATGTATTTGTAATCCATAATATCACAACATGTACTCGATTCTTGTTGATTTTTTTAGTGTATCTATATGGCCATAGAGTATTGTGTTTGATAATGCGTATTTGTGCAAACTAGACAGAGCAATGGGCCTTTTGCTTTTCAAATGACTCCCATATGGGGAACTGACCTCTCTTTTAAAAAAACTAGGCATATAGGCTTAGTTTGTTAAATTGGGAATTTAGTTGATTAAAATGAAACATGAATTTGCATACACATGAAGCTTTATTAGCTTGAGGGCGCAAGGAACCTATTAAGTGCATTTGGAAACTTAACCTTAGTTTTGTTTTGAATTGGTCTCTCATGTTATTTTTCCAATAAGCACTGATTCAAGTCCGGCGACTGACCAAAAGCAAGTCAAAGGTGTTTGATGAATTGCCTCGACTGTACGTATAAAGGACAATCCAGGAATTAAATTAATCAAAGAACCAGTACCGTTGCTTGAAATGCATAAATTGCAAGCTTTGGAACATCGTCACACACACACACACAGGGGGGAGAGAGAGAGAGAGAGAGAGGATACAACAGTTTTCATAACTTGCATTTAAGACTGAACAAGCCGTTAACAGACACTGAGATGCTCGGTAACAAGATAGCAACATAGCACTGTCGATAGACTACAACAGACACATAACATAAAAACATACATAATATCTTAGCAGGGGAAAATACGGCTGGTCTCCCAAAACTTAGCAGATCAACCAACATCTCTCTCTTATTCGATACCTCAGCTCAAGACGCCTTATGATTTCTCCAATGCACCTTGTGCATCACGTAATCAAGCAGCAAACTTCCTTTTTCTCCCCGCATCAGAAACTAGCAATCTGAAGTAAGCTCTCTAGCGGCTCGGCGGCGGCGCTACGTGAACCGGTGGCGGAGGAGTCTTCAGGCCGTAAACGGGCGGCGATGGCTTGTGGACAATGGGAGGTGAGTAATGAGTAGGCGGTGGGGGCTTGTGGACAATGGGAGGTGAGTAATGAGTAGGAGGTGGAGTTTCATGGACTATGGGAGGAGGTGGTATATGAGTTGGAGGTGAAGGCTTGTAATAAGTGGAAGGAGGTGGCGGCTTGTGTACAATCGGAGGCGGGAAATAAGTAGGCGGCGGTGGCTTGTGGACAATCGGAGGCGAGTAATGAGTAGGCGGCGGCGGCTTGTGGACAATCGGAGGCGAGTAATGAGTAGGCGGCGGCGGCTTGTGGACAATCGGAGGGGAGTAATGAGTAGGAGGTGGAGTTTCATGGACAATGGGAGGAGGTGGTATATGAGTTGGAGGTGAAGGCTTGTAATAAGTGGAAGGAGGTGGTGGCTTGTGGACAATCGGAGGCGGGAAATAAGTAGGCGGCGGCGGCTTGTGGACAATGGGAGGCGAGTAATGAGAAGGAGGTGGAGTTTCATGGACAATGGGAGGAGGTGGTATATGAGTTGGAGGGGAAGGCTTGTAATAAGTGGGAGGTGGTGGAGTCTTGTGTACAATTGGAGGAGGTTGCAAGTGAGAAGGAGGTGGGGGGTTGTGGTAAACTTGAGGTGGCGGCAAATGGTGAATTGGGGGCGGTAAATGTGTAGGAGGTGATGGTTGGTGGTAAATTGGGGGCGGTAAATGTGAAGGAGGTGATGGCTTGTGGTAAATTGGAGGAGGCAAGTGGGTAGGTGGCGGTGGCTTGTGGTAAATCGGTGGAGGCAAAGGCTTGTGATGAATGGGAGGTGATGGCTTGGGGTAAATGGGAGACGGATAAGGCGAGACAACTGGCGAGGGCGAATGGTGGTGGTGTTCTTTGTGATGGTGGTGTTCATGCTCATGTTCATGGTCTTTATGGTGGTGTTCATGATGCTCGCCTTTTGGAGGCGAGTGAGGGTAATGAGGGGGATGGGCTATGGGATGCGTTGTTGGAGGAGCGGCGACGTGGTGGTGATGGGCGTGGTGGTGTTGTGGGGGATGCTCGGGTGGTGGTGCAAGATGGTGGTGCTCATGGGGAGGAGAGACTGGGGGTGATGGGGCTTGCTTTGGGGGAGAAGCGTAGTGATATGAGGAGGCATTGATGGAGTGAAGTGAGAGCATTGCTAGTAAAGCAATGCACAGGGGAAGGGACTTCATCTTGTGTGAAGTGCAGTGAAGAGGGGGGAGGGTTGGGGTGCCCTTTGAAGCCAGGCCTGCTGGTGTTTATATAGGGTGAAGAGAGGAGGATTTTGTGCAATTCTACCTCACTTTAGTTGACATAATCCAGGGGGTTGGTGGAATAGTTTACTGCTTTTCATGGTACCAATTTACCAAACAACCTATCCATGTACTTGTAATTATTATAGTTACTTCTACATGCTCTACATAGGCTCCTGTTAATTCCCTCCTAGTTTGTTAATTTGGGTTTTAGGCATTCTGAGCACGTGCCGGCAATTACGGAGGGAAGTTATGTTGCCTAATTGGGTATCAGCCATGGCTGATGGAGAGAAAAGAGGAGGAAATTGTGGAAATCTCTGACATATTTAGTCAGAGATGTTGAGCTTCAGTTTTGTCATCTTTCCCAATTTTCAATGAAAACGGTTTCTTTTCTTTTCTCCAGCAGTCCCCTGCTTCTCTGGTCTCTTCCCCATGAACTTTTAGAGCACCCCAGTTTCCAGAGAGTGAAGGAATATTAACGCATGCGCGCAGAGTCTCGTTGCTGCTAGCAGGCTAAGTATTCTATTCTCGGATTTGGACTTTGGGGGCGCAGTCTACCAAAAATATTATCGTGAATCTTTCACTGTATGCCCTTTGTCGTTTCAATTTCAAAGATTGTTTGGTGAAATAATTAATTGCCGACTTTGACTTAAACGAGGGGGCAGGTAACCCAGTGAGCCCACACCCAAATTGGTCTTCGATTGCACTGCTTAGATTTTGAGCAATCCCAGCGACTCTAACCTCAACAAAAACTTTAGGCTACTTACATCTTACATTTGGCCCAGCCATATATCAAATAGGGCTAATATGTATAGGCAAATTTCAAACAAATCCTTGTATTCATGCGCCACGTGTTAAAAAGAAGTAAGCATGATAATCTGAAAATTGTAATGAAGCTCTCAATATAGTTCAGTAAAAAAATTCCAATTTCAAAGGGGCCATCTTTAACGGGAACAACTTCGTTCAACCACAGACGTTGATTTGGTCAAAATCAAATGTGGAAATCTTTCAAGTTGCAAAGACTTTGAAAGAAACGAACCGATGACATGAAAAACTACCCCCACTAACCAAAAACAAGAAGAATAGCAAAAGGTTAATGGTTGATTCTTCTATCTCAGCATCATGATTTAAATTTCCAATACCAATAGTGGGTTGTTGATAGAAGAATACAAGGCTGGGCTGAAAGGCTGAAAGTTTTAACAACAAGTTTCATGTTTCTTGCAATTTGAGGGCGCCATCTCTTTATCTCTTTATGCATAGATTTAATACGTTATGTGATGGCAAAAGAGCACAATGAGTAGTTACTGTCCGGGGTGAGTTAACAACTCCCTGCAAAGGTAATTGCATTGGAGCTTTGAAAAGTAGAGAGAATACAATACAAAAGGAAAGAGAAGAACAGGACAGGACAGAGAAAGTAACAAAGAGCTGCATCTTTTTGTTACATGGATATATTCACCCGCGCGGTGCACGGCAGGAGTTGATAACGCATGACATCCGTGACTCGTGAAATGGAGACACCGTGAGCTTCAATTGCGGGCCTGCGGCCTATCAATTAAGCGGTGGACAGTGTATTGTATTCTCGAGAAGTAACGGAGGAAAGATGAGAAAAATAAAAACGAAAATACATGCAGAGTAAAATATACATAACAGTAGCCCTCACGGTGGAAAAGTGGCCCGGCCGGGCCGGGCCGGCCCGGGCCCATCCAAAATCCGGGCCGGGCCGGCCGGGGAGAACCCCGGCCCGCCGGCCCGGCTTCCCCACCCCCCTTTAAGCCTCTCTGAGGCATTTTTTGACAAAAAAACCCGGACCGGGCCGGGCCGGGCCGGCCCATGGGCCGAGCACCTCAGCCCAGCGGGCCGGCCCGGCCCGGGAATGGGTTCCCGGGCCCGGGACGGCCCGACGGGCCCCCGGGCCATTTTGCCACCCTGAAGTAGACCCTCATCCTCGGGCCATAGCAGAAGATTTCAAGAGATGAAACAGAAGTTGTATCCAAGACGGTGATGACTGAGAATATGAAATCGTTAGAAATGAGGGGTATCTGTTAGATCCCCTCTTATGATGTTTTTATCTTTTTTTAAAAGTAACTTTGCAAGGAGAAATGCACGGTCACTTCGGAGTTCCTTGCATGAGCTTGGGCAGCTAACCGAAATTCGATATTGCAATCTAATCTGTAAGAAGACAGACCAAGCCATTCATATGGGCCCAATGCCATTTCGAGCAACACCGAATAAGAAAGTGAAGCACTTACATAAAAATGACTACTCATGCAAAGCGGATGATATCAAATATTGAATCAGTTGCAATTAATGTTTTGGGAAAAATGTAATGGCAGCTATGGTACATTGGGATAATCATAGTGGTGTATTAAAAACATATTTCATTTCTTAATTAAATGAAGCCAGTCCGGCTCTCTTGATTATGGATGTGCATCGGCTAAATCCGAATCCGAATTAATTCGGATCGGAAAAGAAATCCATATTTCGATTCCGATGAATTGGATCCATTCCGAACAATCCTGTTCGGACCCGTTCACCCAAAATCCAATTCCGATTTGCCCCTTGGGCATGTTGAGCTCCCTCGGTCAAGAGCCTCCGCGTCCAATCCCGATTGCACTGTACGCTCACCCACCTTCTAAATTATAGTACACTTGTCTCTATAATTTACACGATGTGTGACTAATTAGTCCGTGTCCATGCAGCGCTCCCCTGTTCTCCTTTGCGTTTAGTCCCACATCGGTGGTGGGAGCAAAGAGAATCACATTGTTTAAATAAGTTTTTTGGGCCAAGGAACAAGAGCTTCATAATGGGAATCGGATCGTACAGATATTTTGAGGGTGAGATCCGATATCTGATTCCGAAAAAAATCGGTTGGCAAAATTTTAAATCTGTGCACAAACTCTCTAATTGTTGCGGGGTAAGATCCGCTCACAATGAATTTGTATTAATGAGAACCAAGGACACGATGGTTACAAGTGAGGGGGCCATTTAAGAAGGCTGTGTACAAGTAGAGGGGGGTGTAGAGGCTAGACGCCCTTCAGAGGATGATCTCAGAATCAATCCTGCAAGATCGCCCTTTGTCCGCCACTCTCCTTGAGTAGGTCGCCAATCGCTCGCTGCTTGGATGAGTTCACCTGCGCAAAGAGCAGCTCGTCAGAAAAGTCGGGTTGGGTTCCAACCCTTAGCCTCTCTGATGCCTAAGTCAGGATTAGGGCTTAAAAATGTGGGTCAGACACATAGGCCTAGCTAGAAATAGGTCGACCTTACGTGGCGAGCTTATGTGGAAGAACAAATATGTAGACGAAATTTGCTTTTGTGAGTGAGTGAGTTTGAGAATCAATTGACCAACCTCTTTCTCGATGGAAGTGGAGGGGTATTTATAGCTGATTGAGGCAGTTAGGTGGAGCTAAGCTGGCGTGTTGAGCTGTCCTGTCAGACTGCGGAAGGTACAGTCGAGGATGTCAGAGCTGTGCGTGGCAGCCATGCTTTTGTCAGACGACACAACGGCTAAGGGGTGCTTTGTCAGAGTGTCAGAGCCGAAAGCGTCAGGCGGTCCGACGACGCAGCGGCCGGGGGCTCCTTTGTCAGGCTGTCAGTGACATTCTCGTACAAGGACGTTTGTCGTGTTCGATAGGCTGAAGGGTCATCATGGTGCGCCCAATGACCAGAGCCGCAATGGATCGCTTGGTCGCTCCTTCAGGGCGTCGAACTTGTCTCCCAAGCTCGATGTCTCTGGGTTTCGATGGTCACCCTTTGTGTCTTGATAGGGGGCGAGCTTGGAAGTACGACAGACGAGCTGCCTACCTGACGTGGCGGACTTCAAGCACGTTGGGCGGGCTAGGGGGGAGCATGCGACCGAGCGGCGAGGCTAGGGATGATGTGCGCCAGTCCTGCTTGTTGAGGCGGACTTCACGAATGAAGAACAGGCTTGCTGAGCATTTGGCGAACTTGGAGGGGGAGTCGAGTCTTTCCGACTTTGGTCGTAACACTAATGATTTCTCATTCATTAGTGTCAGCATATGACAGTGGCCTTCTTGGCCTTCTTGCTCGCTGTGAAAGTGTTGGACAAACTACTGATTCAGCTGAGCGAATAGAATGGGCCTAGGAGGGAGGTAAGTGGGCCAATTAGCATGACTTTCTCAGCAATGACTACTGCAAGATTTGCATTCTAATAAAATTAAATCTACCCTTGCACATGGGCCATGTTGTTTTGCTTCGAAAGAACACTACCATAAAAAAAGCCCACCTCATACTTTATATAAAGCTTACATGTTTAACTGGGCCGTGAATACCGGTTATTTAAACCTACAATGAATCTTGGGCCCTATGAGCGACATCGTCCGGCTAATCTTACAGCAATCATGAAACGTTTTCTGAATGTAGGTGTAATCATGGGAATATTTGATCCCTCACATGCTTGTGGTGTTTAAGCTCTTGCAAAAATGATTTGATGATCTTTGTTTGGTTGATGAAGTGCTGCTCCAATGATGTTGCCAGTTCACCCGAAGCTTACCAAAGTGAATCAAATATATCCGAGTGATTCACCTTTTTGTCTCCCTATCCACCAAAGTTTCATTTTTAAATGCATGGGGTTGTTCATGAACAGCTCTCTAATTGGGTGGAGCACCCTATTTTGTTCTTAAAAGTAACAATCGCTTTTTGGGTGAATTCTTAATTTTGTGATGATTGTTACCACTGGGGTTGGTACTTGGTCCTGATTTATATTAGATGTAATTAGTGCTTGATCAGATACTACATTTTGACCTATTCATAGGAAGCATTCAGGACTCTCGTACATGCTAAATATTGCTGAATTGAATTATAATACAACCTGTTACGTCCTAGATATATATCATAGGGCAAATACGACGACCTATATGGCTGCATCAGAGAGTCAGATACAGAAGCGGATGTCAAGAAATAGATCGGATCTTCGTATAAAATTGGGCACCCGAGGACGACAACTTCAGAACCGAACAATATCACATAAAAAGCTTTTACTTCGGCAAGATTAAAGAGGTGACAGTTACATCATTTAATGAGCATGACCTTTAGGATTCTGAGCAATTAATGAGAAACTGTTGCGCTGCATGATTTTACGCGACTCTCAGATTGCCAGATAATGACAACATTTAATGACCCCCTGTCATTAATGATTAACATATGCCGACTATCAGTCTTCTACATGATGACAGCCGCTCGGAAGACGAGGAGGCGTCATCAATCACTCAACAATCATATCACCCCTATAAAAGGGGTCATACTCCAACAGAGAGGGTGTTTGAAACTATTCTATCCAAAAGGCCAGGTATAATCGTAAATACTTGCGCTTTCCACATTCAAAATATAGTTCGCCTTAGTCAGTCCAGATAATATATAGTTTGTTCTTGAATACACTAGCTTTCTTTTACTTCAATACTAAATTGAGCGTCGGAGGAGTTTTGGGTCGAACCCAAACCCGACCCACTTTTGACAGGTTCCATGTTGTTACGAATTTAAGGCCGGCCCATGTAATTAAGACCCACATACACTGGAAGCCCGAGCGAACAGCTCTCCGACCATGCGGAATGAATACTATCTCGTACGGAAGATCGCCTCGATCCAAGGAAGCTCGCCTCGTCGTATGACAAGCTCGCACTGCCGATCAATATGCTCACTGTGCCAGGAAGAAGCTCGCATACTCTCCAACAGGAAGCGCGGTCAGACGGTCCGAAGACGCCGAGCTTGGTCACCCAGCTGGACTCTCCCCACGGGCGGCCCAACATAAATATATGTGACAGTGTGACGTAGGGCCACATATCCTCCATTAATGCCATAGGTTACGGGCGAGAACTTATGGCCGCCCCTCGCATCTCATTAATGCATCTGACATCGTCTGACACCATTAATGCGGAAAATATATCTGACACACCCCGTCGACCTATCCCTTAAGCAGACTCGACAGCCGATGTGATGACGAGCAACCGACTCTCAGCTCTATAAATACACCCATCTTGTCTCCATATAGGGAGTTGGTCAGTTAAAATCTCTAACTCTTTCCAATATTCAAGGTCAGACATCTTCCACATATCTGTGCCTTCCTCATAAGCTCGCCACGCTTCGTCGATCTACCTTAAAATCGCCAAATGTGTCTGACACACTTATTTCAAGTCATCTACTGACTTAAGTATCGAAGAGGCTACGGGCTGACAGCCAGACCCATCTCTCTGACGAGTTGCTATTCTCGTTGGAAGCTCGCATCAGCTACCGGGAGACGACGACCTTCGGCGATCTTCAGGCGACATTGGAACCTTCACATCCGAAGCGAGTTTCGAGTCGTGCTAACCTCGCCATTAGCCAAAAAATTGTAATCATTGTACTTGTGATTCTCAGTAACAACAAATTTCATTGTTGGCAGACTTGACCCGTAATAATTGGCGCAGTCTGTGGGAATCAAGGGTTACACCCATGTCAGACTCCACTCACCTTCACCGCAATTCCCGCCACGGCAAGTCGCCCGACGTCACACCCCCTTTACCTCCGAGGAGGCCGGGACGACTTGAGACCATTATCAATGACACTCTGAGGCCGTCCTTGGCCGAAGAGACCCGTTCTCCCAGAAGGACTTCACCAATGAATCTACAACCTGAGGGGTCGGCCGCGTTCACTCAGGACGCGTCACTCGACATCAACAAGAGTTTTCAGAACTTTACCAAGATGATGGAGGAATGCATCCAATTATCCATGCCAATTCATTTTAATTTTACTTTTTTTGTGTAGGAGAAATAAATTGTTCTCATCGTTTTTAGAAAGTAAAGAACTTAACCGATCTAATTGGTTTAGTGGTATATGTACTAATGTAACGACCCGCTCTCGGGGGCCCGTTACTTATTTGGTTTATTCGCAGGTTCCGCAGTTTACCAGTGAAATGAGCATAGCCACAACTCAGAGATGTATCACAATACTCAAACCAGCGTACAGACGTTATTACAGTCCAAATTAAAGTACAACAACAACCAGCACTCTCTCTCACAAATACATGAAGGAAGTACTGAAAGGAAATGCAGAAAAGGAAATACACTGTACAACACACACACCAACAGAAAAGTAACTAAAACTCTGCATCCTCTGGGTCAATGTAGGCTCCTCCATCTCTAGGGCAATCTCCTCGATCAAGTCTTCGTCTGCCGGTGCCATAAATGGAACCGAAGGTAAGTCACAACAATTCTAGCGATAGAAAAAGAGGAGTGCACAACTATGGAGCAGTCTATAGTAAACAAGTGCGGGAAGTAAAGCAGGGACAGACAAGCATGCAAGTGCGATAAGTAAAGTACATCTGTCAAGCATGCAAGGGTGACAAGTAAAGTAAAGGTGACCAAACAATGACAATAGCAATAGGGAGAGCAATTGTGCCTAGCCTAGTTCGTGACTTATAACGGGAAGTACATTGAGCAACCAAGAGGCCAACTCTTGCCGCGGGTGCTACCCGGGCGAACCAATCTCTGAGAACTATGCAATAATCTGTGAACTGTGAACTGTGATCTGTGATGGTTGTCACCGGCACTGTTATGGGTTGCTAGAACCCGCACGGTGACAACAAAGTCTGGACTAGTCGCTCCCGCACTTCCGCAATTATAAGTTACCCCAAAACCCAGTGTCTGTGCAGGTTACCGTACTCTGCAATTTTACCAGTCATTTACTGTTCTTACCTTTCCAATTACAATCTTTCTGTCAAGCAATGTCAATAATCTGTTCGGGTCGATAACTGTTCCGAGACTAGGTGTCAAGTCCTATGTTCATACGAGTACACTATCTATATTTCTAAGGGTAGAATTTTCTGTGACTTACAATCTTCGAGGGGGTCGTAGTGATCCAGGACTGGATCTAGTGTCGATGCACGAGATTTGCTACCTGTAAACACAAGAGATAACTAGTTAGAGAATACCCTATTTTCTTATTTATTTAAGTTGAGTGTCTGATTTTAAAACTGGTTAAAACGGCGATGAAAAGGGTCCTAAATTTTTATATAGACTATATATATTAAAAATAGTTTTACTGCAAGAGGGAATATTTTTCTGACGTCTATAGTAATTTTTATAATTTTTAGAAACTCAAAACTAGCTTAAAAACCTGATTTATTTAAGTGACGTGTATTTTCCGTAATTTCTTACGGGAGCAATACAAGTCGGAATCGCTTGAATAAGCAGTCAAAATGACCGTCTCGAAGTTTACTTTCACATATAATTTTCTCATGTATTATTGTGAGTGAAAACAGCGAGTTACGATTTTTAGAAAGATTTATACATATTTAAATTTTAGGTTCAAAAAACGATTTTGGGAAAAGTAGGCGTCTGCTCGCAGTGAGACTAGCGCCATTGGATCCGAAATATCGTTTCTGATTTTCCAGAGTTGGTTTCGCATTTTTCTGGTCCATGTATAATTAGTTATGGATTATACATCATTAAACCCTATTTTTTAATTATAAAAAAATATACGAAATACAGAAAGTTCTCCGTATTTACGGAATTGCCATTGGGAGTTTACGCATTCACCTCGTCGTCGACAGCAGCGCTCCCGGGGGGGTTGTTCTCGGCGGTCGGCGAGCGGAGGCGGCGACCGGGGGCGCGAATCGGGAGAGGGTGGCGGCGGATCGGGCTTGGATCGGGGCGGAACGGCTCGGTGAAAGGCGGGATCCGGCTGCGGGATCTAGGGCCTGGGCGGCGGTGTGCTGCGGTGCCGTGGGGTTGGAACTCCGGGGAAGCAGGGGGATTCGCCGTGAGTGGTGGAAGCGGCGGTGGACGCGGGGAGTGGCGACGAGGGCTCGGAGGCGTCGGCGTCGGGTGGCGCGGCGTTGGAGGGCGTCGCCATGGTGCTCGCCGGCGGTAGGGGTGGACGAACGCGGGGGTGAGAGAGGGAGAGTGAGAAACAAAGAGAGATAGAGAGGGGAGGAGATCGGTGTGACTGGGTTTGAAATAATAAGGGGAGAGAGGGAGATAAGAGTACTGCGGTTTGGGTTTTGTGACGTGAATTGAGGGGGAAGGAGAGAGTAACATGTTGTGGGTAAATTAAATACAAAGGATGGGTGTTTATATAGGGTTAATTAGTGGCAAACTTGTGATAACGGTTAGACAAGAAAAATAATGGTATAGGTGAGTGTTGGATCTGAATGAATTCAGATCCAACCAACAAGTCGGTTGGGTTAAAAATTAATTAGGGGAGGTAAAGTAACTCAGTTAAAAAGTGATTAGTAAAGGTGAATAGTCGTTAGTGAAATGTAAATAGTAAACAAGAGGAAATACAAACCCGTTTTCGTAAATGACTCCGAAAAATTACGAAATCATACCCACGGGATCGTATCGATGCAAGGATCGCGAATACAGGATCCGTTTTGGGATTTGAGTTACGGAAATATTAGTTTTAAGCCAAAACGTTTAGAAAGCGGGTCTGCGGGTTCTAGGCTGAAATGATATCAGAAAATTACGAAATTAATGTGGGAGGCCCTAAATGATCATAGGATGCTACTGCAGGAGTTTGAAAATGTTTTGAAGACGTTTGAATAGAAAATAAATTCGTCGAATCAAAATGGTAATTTTGGGAGATGAATTTTAACGGGAATGTTTTGGGCATTTGCGGAAATCTGAAAATGCTGAAATACAATACGATAAGTCTAGTGCTCTAAAATATTTTTATAAGAATTTTTGAAATCAGTTTTGTTAGAAAATTCTTGACTATCATTTATAAAGTTAAATTTATTCTTAAAAATACGTAGAAATACGTAAATTGAACTATTGAAAATTACTGGTCGTTACAACTAACTTCTTAGTCGTAGGTGGAGGGTTCACTTCTTGATAGGGTAATTTTTAGTTTTAGGAAAAAAATCAAAAATAATCTCAATTTTCGACCGAGAAAAAAATAATATCAAAAATCGACCAACTATGTCCACGTCAGCGGGCTTTGGCGCTGCCGTTATTTTTTGATCTGGCCGCACTTGGCAAGTGCGTTTTTTTTGCCGCACTTGACAAGTGCGGTCAGTTTGCCTTATTTCCAACGCGGCCCACTAGTCATCCTTGTCGCACTTGGCAAATGCGGCCAGAAAAAACGCACTTGCCAAGTGCCGAATTATACCCGCCAGCGGCGGAGCGTCGCCGACGTTGCCAAAGTTGGTCGCTTTTGATATTATTTTTTTATTGGTCGAAAATTGATATTATTTTTAAAATTTTTCCTAAATCTAAAAATTACCAGATATCCAATGTGTATATAAAAAAATTTCTCTTTACAAAATGAAATCGCTAACAAAAACCCAATCCGCCGCAACCGTGAACCTGCGGAACAAGTGTGCTATGAGACGGATTCGAGGGATGCTCTGCTGTTGATCAATAGTATGGACTGAAGGAATCATCAATACATGGCAGTGGTATCTGACATTCATGTGTTCTTGGGTGGAGATTGGGAGGTGGAGCTGGTACATGTGTTGAGAGAGGGGAATTTTTGTGCGGATCATCTAGCGAAGATTGGGTGCGATCTGGAGGAGGAATTGGTGGTACTGCCGCTGTGTCCGCCGTCTCTGGAGGCGCTGCTAGTGGCTGATCAAGAAGGAGGGGGGTTAAGAAGGGGTTTAGGCCTCCGTAGGTGTAACGCCCCGCTTCCCAAAACGACGGAAGCGAGAGCGTTACTGAGGTCCGCTTGAACCGGAGCTGTGAAACTCAGGTTCATGAAGCGTCTGTGGTAAAACGCAAGGGCAGGTCCTTCGCACGCTTTTCAGAACAACCAGAATTATTCATACATTACAAGCCACATCCAGAAATAATAAGCGTCCGCACACGAAATAAAACTACAAGCCTCAGCTGGGCCGAAATACAACAATAATAACGTACACACAACAACGGAAAGCAAACTACGGCAAGCAGCAATGGAATAGTCCACTAGTTCTCCGCAGGGAGAAACTCGGCGTCTACAGCGAACTCCTGACTCTCCAAGTCAGGTGTCTCGTAAGGAACCTCCTGATTCTCAAGCTCGGGATCTGACATACATCCAAAAACATGAATGTATGTCAGCAAGGGTCTGCAAGAAGATGTTAGAACCCAAGGCAAGATATACAAATTTATACTGGATTTAAGAGTGAATTATAATTTGAACAAGATAACAATAAAAGTTGAAGCATGCTGATTTTAAAGTAAATACATACTATCATGCAGTTCTAAACAATCTGACGAGTAAAGTAAAGCATGTCAATTTTACCGAGATAACAATTTCACTTTGCAAGTTTCTTGTTAGTATTTCACGATAGTTAGCAAGTCATGTCTATAATAGGGTTCTCGCCTTTAGGACGTGATGAGTGAGTCGTTCTTCTCACGGGGGCTTACCGTGATTGGCGCTAACCCACCGCATACGGGTGGTGCCCTTGAAGAGAGTACCCGTTCATACGCCTAGCAGCCGCTCAACCCTTACCCCACCCAAGATTTGTGCCGGAACACGAGCCAGCCTAATTCACGAATTACAAGCACGAATTGTCAACTCACATGACATCACGAAAATCACGATTTCGCCTTCGAGGCGCACGATTTCACGATGTCTCAAGCTAGTTACTTATTTCAAGGCATGCAGCAATTTTCACGTTACAAGAGTATCGAAACAACATTTATATTAATTTAGCAGAAAAGGTGAGCATGCGACTTTAACAAAAACGAATAGAAAGTTAAATTTTCTTGTAAGACCAAAAGAACATCCAACTTCAAAAAAATACACTATAAATTGTGTACTTGCCTGAGTTCAGTGATTTTGGTGACGTTGGGTACGTCCCGACGGGTACTTCGTTACGGTGATAGTGGTTTTCTGTTTTAGTTAAACATATCAATGAATTAGATATTTGCAAAACAAACACATTATTAATTAATCTCTAAAGTGGGTTTGGTTAATTTTATCGGTTTTCTGGCTAGTGTAACATTGTATAGGGTTATACTAACATGGTGCGCCTTATTACATGCTGGTATTATCGTCCTAACATTATTTACAACTAACACGGTGAAATCAATTTAACATTTGAACTAACTAGTATTAACCACAATTAATTAACTAAGCTATTATTAGTTAGTGATAATCTTATTTAGCATGTTAACATTACAATTAAGCTAGTACCTACTACCACCTACTAGTACTATCTTTGACTAAGGGTCAAATTTAATAACCAACATGTTATAATACCCCTCTTTTTAACTCTCTCTTTATGTATATCTCTCTCTCCCTGTGTCACTCTCTTCTCTCTTTCTCGTTCTGTTCTTATTTTTTTTTCTTTTTTTTTGTTTCACAGCCCGCAGCAAGGGGGGCTCTCCATACGAAACCAAGGGGAGAGTGGGCTCACCGCGCGACGACGGGGAGGAGGGGGGCGGCTGACGGCGGCGCTCCGGGCGGCTCCTGCGGCGGCTGAACGGCGGGATCCGGCGGCCTAGGGCGAGGGCGTGGGCTTCCGGTGGTTTGCACGGCGCGGGGGCGAAGGTGGCCACGCACGGCGGCGGCGTTGGGCGGCGACCGGCGGCCTGTGCAGAGGGGGCGGCGACGGGCTAAGGGTGAGGGTGGAGGGAGGAAGGAGGAAGAAGAGAAGGAGGTTTGGGGTTTTGCAAGAACTGAAATTTGTTCTTAGATCTGAGATTTTCCTCTCTCTTTTTCAGTTTTGAATTTGATTTGAGGTTGAACTCGAAATGGGTTTGATTGGGTTTGATTTCAGATTTTGGATCTGAATTCGTAAAGGATTTGGGATGCTGATTTTGGGGAAGATGATGTTACAAATTTGTTTGGGGAATTTGTTTGCTGGGTGAAATTTTCTTGCAGGTGAAGACGTCGTTGCTGTTGATGAAATACAACATTGAAGTGGACAACCTGATGGGGGAGAGAGCTGGAGGTGGGGTGGTCTTCAATTCAGTGTTGGATCTGAACCACCCCAAACGGTGGAATCAATGTAGGGTTAGTTTAGTTTAAACAACAATTAATTAGGGGAAATGTTTTCATCCAATGGCAAAAGTGTAATTAATTTTTTTGTTAAGGTAAATAAGTAATTAAGCAAGGGTAATTATTAAAGTAAATGAAGAAATTAACGAAGGTTAAAAGTGATTAGCAGTTTTGTAATTTGTGAGATAATTAAGTTAAGATAATTTGTTAAAATTAATAGTCAATTATTAATGATACGGTAAACGAAAAACGGATACGCTCTCGCGTTGACGCACAAATGTAGAACTCGCGCACGAAAATATCCGGATGGTCAAAACGAAAATACGAGCACGCTCAATAATAAACACGCGTAGAAAAATACCGGCCGTTACATTCTACCCACCTTAAGAAAAATTCCGCCCTCGGAATTCTTATCCGCTAAAGAGTAGGGAACAAATATGGATAACGCTCTCGTATCTCATCTTCCCGCTCCCAGGTAGACTCTCCTGGCGAGTCGCGACGCCACATCACTCTGACTAGATCAACAGTCTTGGTCCTGAAGACTTTCTGACGTCGATCTAAGATCTCCACTGGTTGTTGTTCGTACGTCAGATCTGGTCGAACTGTGATCTCTGAGTAGTCCACAGCGTGTGAGGGATCGCTGATATAACGGCGGAGCTGGGACACATGAAAGACATCATGTACTCCCACTAGAGACGGTGGTAGTGCTAAGCGATAAGCTACCTCTCCAACTCGCTCTAGCACATCGAAAGGTCCAATATATCTCGGACTAAGCTTGCCTCGCTTCCCAAAGCGAATCACTCCTCGATTTGGTGAGATCTTCAGGAACACATGATCTCCCGGCTGAAATTCCAAGGGACGCCGTTTAGCATCTGCCCAATGCTTGTAACGGTCCTGCGCAATCCGAAGCTTGTCCCTGATATCACGCACAACATCAACTGCTTCCACAATCATCTCTGGTCCCAAAAGCTCTCTATCACCTACGTCGTCCCAACTCAGTGGCGAACGACATTTCCTCCCGTAGAGAGCAGCAAATGGCGCCATGCCAATGCTCGCCTGATAGCTGTTATTGTAGGAGAACTCCACCAGGTGTAGATGATCCTCCCACGAACCCTTGAGATCTAACATGCAAGCTCTCAACATGTCCTCCAATATCTGAATAGTACGCTCTGACTGGCCATCCGTCTGCGGGTGATACGCAGTACTGAACTTCAGACTGGTACCCAGATTGGTCTGCAGACTCTTCCAGAATTGAGACGTGAACCTCGTATCACGATCTGATACAATGCTCACAGGGACTCCATGCAAGCGCACGATCTCCTACACGACATAATTCATATCACGACTAGTACTAGAAGGAAATTATTAAGGCATGAGTTAGGTCATTACCTCCATATACTTCCTTGCCAATATCTCCGTGGATTGCCCAACTCGAAAAGGTATAAAGTGCGCAGACTTGGTCAATCGATCAACGACGACCCAGATCGCGTCATTCTGCCTGGTGCTCCGAGGTAAGCCAGTCACGAAGTCCATCGTGATGTGCTGCCACTTCCACTCTGGAATCGGCAGAGGTTGTAGTAGTCCAGCAGTGCGATGATGTTCAGCCTTCACTTGCTGACACACAAGACACTTGGCAACGCTACGTGCCACACTTCTCTTCATCCCATGCCACCAGAAATTCTGACGAAGGTCCTTGTACATCTTCGTAACTCCAGGATGAATAGAATAAGGCGAACTGTGAGCCTCATTCATCAATTCTTCTCTGATATCTCCTGCAGGAACGCAGACTCTACTACCATATCTCAAAGATCCATCCTCATGAATCAGAAAATCTGTCCGAAGTCCTGCTTCAACTTGCTCTTTGATCTTCTTCAATTTAGCATCTCCATCTTGGGCAGTCTTGATCCGATCCACAATCGTCGATTGAATCTGCATGCTCATCAATGACGATGTGACTCCAGGTAGGACAGCCTCAACATCCATCTCTCGCAGATTCTGCTGCAATCTCCACTGAGCTGTGAGAATCATCACTTCGGGCAGTCGACTCAAAGCATCAGGTACGACATTCACCTTCCCTGGATGATACTGAAGATCGATGTCGTAGTCCGCCATCAATTCCAACCATCTGCGATGTCTCATATTCAACTCCTTCTGAGTGAATATATATTTCAAACTTTTGTGATCAGTGAAAATCTTCACTTTCTCACTCAGTACGAAATGCCTCCAAATCTTCAAAGCAAAAATGACGGCAGCTAACTCCAAGTCGTGAGTCGGATAATTCTTCTCGTGGATCTTCAACTGTCGAGAGGCATATGCGACTACATGACCGTGCTGGTGTAAAACGCATCCAAGTCCCTTGCCTGATGCGTCGCAGAAAATCTCGAAGCCTCCGCTTCTGTCCGGAATAGCTAAGACTGGTGCAGATGTCAGCCTTTCTCTCAGAGTAGAAAGAGCTTGCTCACAAGAGTCTGACCAACTGAACTTAACATCCTTCCTTGTCAATCTCGTCATCGGCTCAGCTATCCTCGAGAAATCCTTAATAAATTTGCGGTAGTAACCGGCCAATCCGAGAAAACTCCTGATGTCCGATGCCGATCGAGGTGTAGGCCATTCGCTGACTGCTCTGACCTTCTCCGGATCTACTGAGATACCAGCTCCTGATACTACATGCCCAAGAAATGCAACTCTGTCCAGCCAGAATTCGCATTTGCTATATTTGGCATACAGTCTATGGTGACGGAGCGTCTCCAATACCATCTTCAAGTGCTCTGCATGCTCCTCCTCGCTCCTCGAGTACACCAGGATGTCATCAATAAAGATCACCACGAACTTGTCGAGGAAGTCGTAAAAGATAAGGTTCATGAGATTCATGAACACAGCAGGAGCGTTAGTCACACCAAACGGCATGACAACGAACTCATAGTGCCCGTACTTAGTACGAAAAGCTGTCTTGGGCACGTCTTCCTTCTTGACTCTGACTTGATGATATCCGCTTCGGAGGTCCAACTTTGAAAATACTCTCGATCCACCAAGCTGATCGAAAATATCATCAATACGGGGTAGCGGGTATTTGTTCTTCACTGTGACATTGTTCAGCTCCCGATAATCCACACACATCCTCCTCGAGCCATCCTTCTTCTTCACCAGTAAAACGGGTGCACCCCATGGAGATACGCTGGGATGAATGAAACCCTTCTGCATTAGCTCATCCAACTGCTTCCTCAGCTCTTCCAACTCTGCAGGAGCCATACGGTAAGGCGCCTTCGAAATTGGTTGAGCTCCTGGCATAAGATCAACGCTGAACTCCAATGCTCGGTCAGGCGGCAATCCAGAAATGTCTTCAGGGAAGACGTCTTCAAAATCTCTCACTACTGCAGGCTTCTCCGGCTCAGCTATCATGGATGCAATAGTAAGTCTGCACGGCTGGGCTCGAAACTTGACGGGTCCAAGCGAACGTCCTCCGCTAACAAATTCGAATACTGGGTGGTCAGGAATTTCGAATACCACTTTCTTCCGGCGACAGTCGATCGTGGCATAAAAAGCTCCTAACCAGTCAATGCCGAGAATAGCATCAAAATTGGGTAGGTCGTGGACAATGAAGTCAGCATATAACTCGTGTCCACTAACTACCAACGGACATGGTCTACATCCCAGTGCAACCTTAACTACACCGTTCCCAGTTGTAATATTCCAACACTTAGGAAGTGTATAGGTGGGTATCGAGTGTTCGACTACGAACTTCTGAGATAGGAGGCACATGGAAGCTCCAGAGTCGAACAGGGTCAAGGCCGGGTGAGATGAAACTAAGATGACGCCTAAGGATAACATGCAACTAGATTAACATGGATATAACTAATCAAACACAAATGCATAAATAAGGAAGACTAGTTTAGGGGTTACCTGCAATCACGTCGTCCTCGGCTTCAGCCTCAACGGTTGTCATATTGAAAGCTCGGCGCTTCGGCGGATTGGCCTGCTGAAAGGCCCGATCCTGTGGAACCAGAGGTGGTCCTCGCTGTCCAGGTGCCGGTACGGTCCTCTGAGCGGGTCCAGGTGGTCGAGAACCGTGGGTGCAATCCTTTACAGCATGAGAAGGCGATCCACAGACCAAACACTGATTCAGCATCCTCCTACAGTCTTTCTTCACATGACCGAGCTTGCCGCAGAAATGGCAAACCAACTCAGCTCGGTTGGAAATAGGTGCAGCTGGCCTTTTGAACTGTGTGGTCTGAACAGGACGAAAGCCGGGCCTAGGTGCACTCCTATGTGGCTCCATCGGGCGCTTGCCCGCCTGGCGTGCCCGCTTCTGATAAACTACCTGCTCGCGCTGCTTCGCGGCCACTAGTACTTGCTCATGAGTAGTAAAGGTGTGCCCAGACAATATCTCCTGTATGTCCAGGTCTAAGCCCTGCAGAAAGCGGTGTGCACAGTCCTCCTCGTCTGCTACCAGTGTAGTGGCGAATCGACTCAGCATGGTAAATTCGGCCTCATACTCATCGACTGTCCTGGTGCCCTGCTCCAGGTTGATGAAGCGCTGCTGCATCTCCCTCTTTGCAGACTTCGGGAAGTACTGGGCGTCAAACCTCTTACGAAAAGTAGCCCAAATAATTGGCTTGATCAGCCTAGCCTCTTCAGCATCCCACCAATGACGTGCATTGTCTGTCAGCTGCTGCTTGGCGAGGTCTACCCAATCGTTCGGATTGATTCGGGCAAGACCCAAGTTATCCGCAGTCTTGCGAAGCCATTCCTCGGCCGCTAGTGGGCCCTCTCGTCCAGAGAAGCTCGTCGGATGCATCTCCTTGAACTGCTTGGCTCCAGGCTCATAGCGAGGCGGTGGAGCAACTGGTGCAGCCTGACGTCCCTACTGGACCAAGTGGTGCTGAACTTCAAGCATTTCCCTCATAATACCAAGCATCTGGCGGATGTCATCACTTCCGCCTCCAGCAGGTACGGGTCCATTTTGGGTGCTTCGTTCCTCAGCCATTCTGAGATAGGAAAACCCAAATTAATCTCGCGAATGTGATTCTGTAGATGTTTGGCCGATGAAAATATTCTCATTGTTCTGAATTTGCAAATGCAAAGAGACGGACCTGCGTGGGCCACCACTAAAACCTGTAACGCCCCGCTTCCCAAAACGACGGAAGCGAGAGCGTTACTGAGGTCCGCTTGAACCGGAGCTGTGAAACTCAGGTTCATGAAGCGTCTGTGGTAAAACGCAAGGGCAGGTCCTTCGCACGCTTTTCAGAACAACCAGAATTATTCATACATTACAAGCCACATCCAGAAATAATAAGCGTCCGCACACGAAATAAAACTACAAGCCTCAGCTGGGCCGAAATACAACAATAATAACGTACACACAACAACGGAAAGCAAACTACGGCAAGCAGCAATGGAATAGTCCACTAGTTCTCCGCAGGGAGAAACTCGGCGTCTACAGCGAACTCCTGACTCTCCAAGTCAGGTGTCTCGTAAGGAACCTCCTGATTCTCAAGCTCGGGATCTGACATACATCCAAAAACATGAATGTATGTCAGCAAGGGTCTGCAAGAAGATGTTAGAACCCAAGGCAAGATATACAAATTTATACTGGATTTAAGAGTGAATTATAATTTGAACAAGATAACAATAAAAGTTGAAGCATGCTGATTTTAAAGTAAATACATACTATCATGCAGTTCTAAACAATCTGACGAGTAAAGTAAAGCATGTCAATTTTACCGAGATAACAATTTCACTTTGCAAGTTTCTTGTTAGTATTTCACGATAGTTAGCAAGTCATGTCTATAATAGGGTTCTCGCCTTTAGGACGTGATGAGTGAGTCGTTCTTCTCACGGGGGCTTACCGTGATTGGCGCTAACCCACCGCATACGGGTGGTGCCCTTGAAGAGAGTACCCGTTCATACGCCTAGCAGCCGCTCAACCCTTACCCCACCCAAGATTTGTGCCGGAACACGAGCCAGCCTAATTCACGAATTACAAGCACGAATTGTCAACTCACATGACATCACGAAAATCACGATTTCGCCTTCGAGGCGCACGATTTCACGATGTCTCAAGCTAGTTACTTATTTCAAGGCATGCAGCAATTTTCACGTTACAAGAGTATCGAAACAACATTTATATTAATTTAGCAGAAAAGGTGAGCATGCGACTTTAACAAAAACGAATAGAAAGTTAAATTTTCTTGTAAGACCAAAAGAACATCCAACTTCAAAAAAATACACTATAAATTGTGTACTTGCCTGAGTTCAGTGATTTTGGTGACGTTGGGTACGTCCCGACGGGTACTTCGTTACGGTGATAGTGGTTTTCTGTTTTAGTTAAACATATCAATGAATTAGATATTTGCAAAACAAACACATTATTAATTAATCTCTAAAGTGGGTTTGGTTAATTTTATCGGTTTTCTGGCTAGTGTAACATTGTATAGGGTTATACTAACATGGTGCGCCTTATTACATGCTGGTATTATCGTCCTAACATTATTTACAACTAACACGGTGAAATCAATTTAACATTTGAACTAACTAGTATTAACCACAATTAATTAACTAAGCTATTATTAGTTAGTGATAATCTTATTTAGCATGTTAACATTACAATTAAGCTAGTACCTACTACCACCTACTAGTACTATCTTTGACTAAGGGTCAAATTTAATAACCAACATGTTATAATACCCCTCTTTTTAACTCTCTCTTTATGTATATCTCTCTCTCCCTGTGTCACTCTCTTCTCTCTTTCTCGTTCTGTTCTTATTTTTTTTTCTTTTTTTTTTGTTTCACAGCCCGCAGCAAGGGGGGCTCTCCATACGAAACCAAGGGGAGAGTGGGCTCACCGCGCGACGACGGGGAGGAGGGGGGCGGCTGACGGCGGCGCTCCGGGCGGCTCCTGCGGCGGCTGAACGGCGGGATCCGGCGGCCTAGGGCGAGGGCGTGGGCTTCCGGTGGTTTGCACGGCGCGGGGGCGAAGGTGGCCACGCACGGCGGCGGCGTTGGGCGGCGACCGGCGGCCTGTGCAGAGGGGGCGGCGACGGGCTAAGGGTGAGGGTGGAGGGAGGAAGGAGGAAGAAGAGAAGGAGGTTTGGGGTTTTGCAAGAACTGAAATTTGTTCTTAGATCTGAGATTTTCCTCTCTCTTTTTCAGTTTTGAATTTGATTTGAGGTTGAACTCGAAATGGGTTTGATTGGGTTTGATTTCAGATTTTGGATCTGAATTCGTAAAGGATTTGGGATGCTGATTTTGGGGAAGATGATGTTACAAATTTGTTTGGGGAATTTGTTTGCTGGGTGAAATTTTCTTGCAGGTGAAGACGTCGTTGCTGTTGATGAAATACAACAGTGAAGTGGACAACCTGATGGGGGAGAGAGCTGGAGGTGGGGTGGTCTTCAATTCAGTGTTGGATCTGAACCACCCCAAACGGTGGAATCAATGTAGGGTTAGTTTAGTTTAAACAACAATTAATTAGGGGAAATGTTTTCATCCAATGGCAAAAGTGTAATTAATTTTTTTGTTAAGGTAAATAAGTAATTAAGCAAGGGTAATTATTAAAGTAAATGAAGAAATTAACGAAGGTTAAAAGTGATTAGCAGTTTTGTAATTTGTGAGATAATTAAGTTAAGATAATTTGTTAAAATTAATAGTCAATTATTAATGATACGGTAAACGAAAAACGGATACGCTCTCGCGTTGACGCACAAACGTAGAACTCGCGCACGAAAATATCCGGATGGTCAAAACGAAAATACGAGCACGCTCAATAATAAACACGCGTAGAAAAATACCGGCCGTTACAGTAGGCTTTCTGTTATTTTACTGCTGTTTGCTTTTATTTTCATACTTACCACACAAAAAAACCCCTGCGGAACAAGTTCAGTTAGGGCCTGTTCCATTGGGTTTCTTTTGATGGAGGATTTACTGTAGGGAATAGTAAATCCTAGGAGAAATGAGTGAAGAGAGAGAAGAGGAGTAGTGTGTTTCTTTTGGTTTCTTTTGGTTGCTTTGGGTTGGAAAGTGGAGAGGAGTTTTGTATGTGGGGCCCATAGTAAAGTAGTGTGTTTCTTTGGTTATATGAATATTGGAAAAGTTGGTTGAGAAAAGTGAGAAAGTTGGTTATGGTTATTTGATGTGAGATTACCCCCAAACCGAATTTGGGCACAATACTTGTGAAAACCCAACTGTTAAATAATTAATAATTAAATAACTAGTAAATATGAAATAAATAAATATTAAATAAAATATTAAAGTTCAATATACGTAATTAAACTTTAAAAAAAAGAATTTAACAAAGGAATATTTAAATGATTAAGGCCGAATAATTAGAAACGGAAGAACGACAAGCAACGCAACCAACAGAAAAAAACAATTTATTGAACTGGCAACAAAACATGGTGTGAATTTTTAAATTCTCACCGATAAGCTCATATCAGCTATAACAAACCAAAATCACATTCCAAAATAGCCAATATTTATAAAATACTTATAATATACATATTACAAGTCTCATCTGACTAGCCCAACATACAAAAATAAATGTTTACATTTTAAGGGCGATAATAAACAAGATTAACAAAAAAAGCAGAATGCCTAAGATCGCATACAAAACCAACTTGATCCAATTGTATTCGGAGAGAATGGTGTCCATTTTCCTAGCCAACCGCCCCTCAATCTCCAAAAGCCGCCTATCAGATACCGTTGTGGAAGAGGATGCATGGGTCGGGCTTCTGGCAAGCTCATCAACCAACTGTAGTATCACATAAGTGGACCACTCTGAGTGGGGCGGATCCTTCCATTCGTAGTAGTTGCATTTATTATTCCCTCGCACAGGACAGCTCCAAAAGCGTCGGCCAGGATTATTTGTGGTCCATGATGTCCTCCTGGGAACCCGTATCCGACAATGGCAAAACCTGCTGTCATTATCATCTGGATCCAACAGCGACCCTGTAGGAAGTCTGGGTCTGGAAATAACAGACTGGCAGTAACAGGTGCTCATTTGTACCTTGCAAGAAATAAAGAGTGACAACGGAGGCATGCAACATATATACAAATAAAAATTGGGAAAAATTTTTAGCATCAAGGATACATAGAGAAGTGCATCAAGAAGGACACCTCAAATTGAAACATAGAAATGAAGAAAACGAAGAATAAACGTAGAAATCCATAAAAACCCAGAAAAAATGAAAAAAATTTAACATTTGCGAAAACCAAACAATCCCCACAAGGAAATTGCAACATACCAACTTGGTCCATACCTAAGTCAAATAAATAATATTTGACTTGTGCCCTCAGGTAAACATGTTATGTAGCATGAATAGCAGAAGGTATATGACGGTTGCTCATTATAAATGAACCTTCCAGCCAAATACCCCTATATCTTCTTTTCCGAGGGTCAATTTTCGCATTTATTGTTCATCATCATCGGTCAGAAGTTGGTTTTTGGGTCATAGCTCCAGGTTGCAGTATGTGTGTATGGGTTGTTAAATTTGGATCATGGCATCAGATTTTTGTGGCATTGCTCCAGATTGCTGGATGTATGCAAAACATACATAAGCCCTCAGATAGAAATTAATTATATCATAATAAATAGTTGGTAATAGGAAGTTGCTCCATCACATATCACCCCCTCAGTTAACATCCGCTCATCTCATATACCGATGCATACCGTCCGTATAATTTCATTTGATTTTCAAAGTATCTCACTAATATACCTCATTGGGGAGTAATGGAACCATCCAGCCTAATACCAACTATTTATGCATAACCGAGGGACATAGGGATCAAATAAGCAGCTTCATCATTGGGCTATAGGTAAAACATAACAAGGAGCCTTGCCAACCAATCTGTAGCATATAGCAATGACTGGAGCAATGCCACAACATTATGATTCCAAGATACAAAATTAACCACCCATACATATCAACTTCAGCCTGGAGCAATGACACAAAAATCAGATGTCATGATCCAAATTTAACATGTCAAACCAAGTAACTGCAGGCTTGGAGAAATGCCACAAAAATCAGATGCCATAAAAATTTAACAACCCATTCACACATGATGCAGCCTGGAGAAATGCCACAAAAATAGATGCCATGAACCAAATTCAGAAATGGCAAACAAATTGACTGCATGCTGGAGAAATGCCACATAAATCAGATGCCATGATCCAAATTTATCAACCCATTCACACATGCTGCATCCTGGATCAATGCCACAAAAATCAAATGAATTTTTCCAAAAATTAACATTGAAAACAAAGGAGAAGCTCCTGGGGAAATTCCACAAAAATCTGCAGCCATGCTCCTAATTTAACAACCCAGGCACACATGCTGCAGGCTGGAGAAATGCCAAAAAATTCAGATGCCATGATGCAAATTTAACCCCCCATTCACACATGATGCATCCTGGAGCAATGCCACAAAAATGAGATGAAATGATCCAAATTTTAACATTGACAACAAAGGAGAAGCTCCTGGGGAAATGCCACAAAAATCTGCAGCCATGCTCCTAATTTAAGAACCCAGGCACACATGCTGCAGCTGATCACTCCTTATTTTACACCTTTTTCCGCATGTTTGCATGCCATTTAGATCGCCCAAATCATGTTTTTCACGATATATCGACGATATTGCGATGCTTTTCACGCTTTGTTGTTTTTGTCGCATTTCAGGCGATTTGGCGCGATTTGGAGTGATCATGAGATGCGCTCACGATAGACGGCCACCGACGACCTCCCCGAGGGGTAATTTGCTATTGGAGAGGAGCGGAAGAAGAATGGACGTCGCCGGAGCGACGAGGAGGCCAAAACGACCAGTTTGGGCATTTTTTGTGTCCCACTCGGCCGAGTGGAGGAGCCACTCGGCCGACCAGCGAGACACTGCTCGGCCGACCCGTTCAGACACGATTTCCATGTGTACTCGGCCGAGCGACGGAGACCACATCGGCCGAGTGACGATACCACGTCCGCCCGAGTGGCGCCCAGACGAAGGCCCTCAAAAAGATCGAAGTTACTGTTTTTCGGCCATCTGAGCTTCAGAAGACCCACTCGGCCGAGTGGCAAATCCCGTCCGCCCGAGTGAAGTGAAGCCATCGGCCGAGTGACGACAACTCACTCGGCCGAGCCGCCCCCGAACTGAAGACCCCTGAAGCCCCCGACTTACTGGAAAATTGACAGGGTTTTAACTCGGCCGAGCGACATTTGTCACTCGGCCGAGTGCGATGCGCAGCCTGTAGCGAAATTTGCGGAAAACAGGCTGTGCAGGGGCATTTTGGTCAGGATTTTTAGACGATTTTTGGGGCTATTTAAGCTCTGTTTTTACCCTAGTTTTGGGAGCCACCTCTCAGATTTTTTGCAGCTTTTTGAGTCTACTTTTTAGTTTTATTAATTGTGATTGGAGAAGAGAAAAACTTGGATTTTTGTTGGGTTGATTGAAGATCTACATTGGTTTGCACTTCTCTTCCCCAAAAACTCTATTTTTATTGTTTATATCATTGTTGTGATGAATTCCATTGTCTATTTCATTGCTATTGTTGTGCTATTGCTATGATTAGTGAGTAGTCTCCACGTCTTGGGGCGTGGGGATGAACCCTACAAGCCCAATTTCGTATTTGTGTTGAATTGGTAAAAATTGAGCTAGGATTGTTATTAGGGATTAGATTGGGATCGAATTACTACGGATAGCTAGGTATTCACATCAATTGGGATTTGCAAGAGATTGGATCCCAATTCGATAGGAAGCCCTAGAAATCCGAATTGGGTTGGAGTCGGATTTTCGAAGTATCGGTTTGCAAGAGATTGGACCGATGCTAGGATCTCCGGTTGCAATTCCGTGCCGATACCCGTTTGCAAGAGATTGGACGGGTAGGAACTATCCTAATCTAGATTGTGGACCGAGTTTGCAAGAGATTGGGCTCGGTGCGCAATTGGACGATGATGTTGATCCTAATGCTAGCTTCCCTAGGCTAGGGTTTGCAAGAGATTGGACCCAAACCTAGGATAGCTATAGACCGGCAACAGCGCGGAGAGCGTGAGCTTGGTTCCACATTTAGTTGCAACTAGTTCATCCAAATTCTCATCCTAGCGATTTCGATACCGGCGAACCACATTTGTGAAATACGGTGAGTAGTGGGGATTCCCCATTCCCTAGGCGTTCTCTATTTGATTTGATATTTCGCACTTTTGTCTGACTGCAGCCAGGCTCCAAATTTAACAACCCAGGCACACATGCTGCAGCCTGGAGCATTGCCAATAAATTCTGATGCCATGATGCAAATTTAACCCCCCATTCACACATGATGCAGCTTGGAGAAATGCCACAAATTCTGTATGCCATGATGCAAATTCAGAAATGGCAAACAAATTAACTGCAGGCTGGAGAAATGCCACATAAATCAGATGTCATGATCCAAATTTATCAACCCATTCACACATGCTGCATCCTGGATCAATGCCACAAAAATCAAATGAATTTTTCCAAAAATTAACATTGAAAACAAAGGAGAAGCTCCTAGGGAAATTCCACAAAAATCTGCAGCCATGCTCCTAATTGAACAACCCAGGCACACATGCTGCAGGCGGGAGAAATGCCAAAAAATTCAGATGCCATGATGCAAATTTAACACCCCATTCACACATGATGCATCCTGGAGCAATGCCACAAAAATGAGATGAAATGATCCAAATTTTAACATTGACAACAAAGGAGAAGCTCCTGGGGAAATGCCACAAAAATCTGCAGCCATGCTACAAATTTAACAACCCAGGCACACATGCTGCAGCCTGGAGCATTGCCAATAAATTCTGATGCCATGATGCAAATTTAACCCCCCATTCACACATGATGCAGCCTGGAGAAATGCCACAAATTCTGTATGCCATGATGCAAATTCAGAAATGGCAAACAAATTAACTGCAGGCTGGAGAAATGCCACATAAATCAGATGCCATGATCCAAATTTATCAACCCATTCACACATGCTGCATCCTGGATCAATGCCACAAAAATCAAATGAATTTTTCCAAAAATTAACATTGAAAACAAAGGAGAAGCTCCTGGGGAAATTCCACAAAAATCTGCAGCCATGCTCCTAATTGAACAACCCAGGCACACATGCTGCAGGCTGGAGAAATGCCAAAAAATTCAGATGCCATGATGCAAATTTAACACCCCATTCACACATGATGCATCCTGGAGCAATGCCACAAAAATGAGATGAAATGATCCAAATTTTAACATTGACAACAAAGGAGAAGCTCCTGGGGAAATGCCACAAAAATCTGCAGCCATGCTCCAAATTTAACAACCCAGGCACACATGCTGCAGCCTGGAGCATTACCAATAAATTCTGATGCCATGATGCAAATTTAACCCCCCATTCACACAAACAAACTTCAGCATGGATACATGCAACACAAAATGCTACATTGACCCATAACCCAAAACCCTCCATCAACACATACTCACACAAGTAGCAATGCACCAAAAACTAGTACATTAAGCCATCCACCAAAACCCCCGTAAACACATGTTGAATCCTTTTCCAACCCCACGTTCAAATCTCCCCCAACATAACATCGTCCCCGCTCAAACATCTTCCCAACCCAGCCAGCTAGCCTCCTAGTCCAAATCAAACCCCGCAACTATATTTTCTATCATCATTTTACGCGCCTCATGAGGCAAGGCCAAAAAGCTGTGTGCCTCCATCTCATCGTTGCGCAGGGCCTTGAAGACCTTTAACAATATACCCGGGGTATACTCGGTAAACTCGTAGACATGCTTGGCAAGCGGTTTGGTCCAATGTGCGTGTGCGGACCTTATAGCATCCGCGACCTCTTTCATGTTTTCTGATATTTCCCGCATGATGTCGGGATCTTGAACCATGCCCCGTCTGCGGGGTTTCTTTTTACCCATCGCATGTGGGGGTTTGAATGACTTGGCCCTCCCTGATTAGCAGGCCCGGTGCTAGCTTGGGTGGGAATCTCTTCCGTGACGTTGTGTGGTGGTGAATCTATATGAATTGGCTCGTGACTTACGGGCTCTCCCTCGCCTCCGCCTTCTTGAAACTCTCCACCAAACCTTTCAAAAACACCCTGTGCTAAATCCCCCTTCGCAGAATCATCACCAATGATGGTAACAATATCGTCATACCATGGCAGTGGATGGTTCACGTAAGCCCGCAGCCGATGGTTAGCCTGAACAAGTACAATATCAAATATGATAACGGGCATGCAAAGCTATATTTAATGTAGTATCACATAGCATATGTAAACGGTAGAAGGAATTACCGCCGCCCATGTATCATACGTCTCGGGATCAAGCGTAATGACATTATTCTCCACATCCCATCCGGCTCCGCTTAGGACCATGCACTCCTGAACGTCTTTGAGACGTCTCCTCAACGATTTCATGTGATTCTTCACATTAACACTTGAGAAGGAAGTCCCATGGGTGTTATTTATTTCCGCTGCGGCGGCAGTGAAGGCTGTATTTTTGAAAGACTTATCAGCTTTATACCCCTGCCGTGCAAGCTCCGCAAGGAATGGAATGAAGGTTTCATCATAAGCATTCGTCCAAAGTTTGTTTTGTTGGGTTGACGATGCAGGCTGCTTTGACTTCTTTCGGGGGCTTGAAACAGACCCATCTGCATCTTCGCTACGTCGGCTCGACTTCCTAGAAGCGTCACTGCCGGGGGTTTGGTCATTGCCACTAGGTGGCGTAGGCATAGCGAATGCAGGCGGGGGAACTGGGCTTCTGTACGAGGCTTGCTCTCCCCCTTGCAGCATATTCATATACCCCATTCCAGGCGGCGATGGCATCTGCATTGGCATTTGCATAGGCATGTTGAAATTTGGATATTGTGGATATCCCATTTCATGCCCACCTGATGGGTACACAAACCCACCTGATTGGAAGCCATGCATGTGATAGGGCATCGTTTGCATCCTCTTGGGAATTGGTCGATTGACAATTGGGTCAACCATTCTGTCAGCATCTACCCATTGTGTCGCATATACAGTATCATAGCTGGGGAGCATGGGATCACGCCCAGGACGGTTTGGGTCACCCCCTGACCAGCATTTGACGAGCCTTCCATCCCTACAACATAATCAAATTAAATTGAAAATGCAATGTTCTAAACAATATAACCCTCCAGCCTACCTATAACAGGACCTATACTACATTCGAATATAAAATTGCATAAGTGTAAAGGAAATAGTGGGTATGCAAATGCATAGAATATATTGGAAAACTCAACAAAGCAATAATAATGCAAGTGTCTGGTAAAAGAAATAAAATGTTCAGTCATAGGAGGCAATAATATACGCCGACCCCCTCATAGCCCATGCTCTATAGTGTTCCCGTTATTATTTTTGTTACAGAAGTCCACCCACATATCCCAAGCAATCTGCTCCCTACGCAGTTTCCATTGATCACGTTGTTCGGTTTGTTCTCGAACGGGCAACTGTTGGGACAGATCCATAACATCATCATCAAGCTCATCGATACCATCTACATCCTCCTCAACCCCATCTCCATCTTCAGTTAGATGGGGGTCATGGGGATCTTCTATTTGGATGTAATTATGCAAAACACTGCAAGCAAGTACGATTTCGACCTGACGTTTGAATGCGTAGTGAGGCTTGGCTGTCATTATTTTAAACTTGTTCTTTAGGATACCAAATGTCGACTCGATCTTTGATCGTAAGGTAGAATGGCGTAGGTTGAATAGCTCTCTTCGGTTTCTAGAAACCCGATCAGTATGGTCCTTCAAATGGTATCTAACTCCCCGGTATGGCGATATGAACCCTGGCATTGTTGTATACCCAGCATCGCACATGTAATATTTACCTGCAGTCGAAAACATAACCCACTTAATGAGCCAACGATCTTTGATAGAAGTATTTCGTATGTCAATGTAAATTTATGCCGATTACCTTCATACACTCGCAGCCCCAGGGGGGGTGGTTTAGACAAAGCATCTTTCAGGACAGTAAAATCATTTGCGGATCCTTCCCACCCGGCCAGTACGTATGTGAATCTTTTATTTGGAGTAACAGCTGCTAGCACATTCTGTGTAACCCCTTTACGACCTCTAAAGCGGGATACGAGACTGGCTGGGAGCATGGCATCTATGTGAGTCCCATCAATGAGACCAATGCAGTCCTACAACGTAATCAATGAGCCCAATTTTCAATCATCACGACGATACTTATTAGCCTTAGACATATACAGGTAAGCCCACATACCTTGAAAAATGGGAACCAATTGGGGTTATCGACTATCTCTGGTGGCGTCTCATTAGCAGCTTGCTTCATGTACATATCCCGAATTGCACACACTGCCCCCATTACTTTGTTAAAATACCTGCTCACTGTCCCCCCTCCCCTAATAAAATCCACTTGCATTACCCTATTCTTGGACTTGTGACCTACAATATGCAGGAACATGGCCAACTGCTCCTCTATGGATACCTGTATAGTGTCCTTGAGAAGATCTCGCTGACGCATTAATGCTGCAAGATTCATGAAAGCATGTCTTCGCATCCGTAAGTAGTCCAAACAGCTACTTTCAGACCCCCACAGAATTCTCCGCATGTGGGATTTTCTATGCAGATCCCGCATAGCAGATGGCTCTCTTGGTATAGGTGCAGCCCTAGCATTTGCGTGGAGTTGTAAAGCGACTACGACAAACGATATTGTGGCCGTTGCAGCGGTACATAACTCACATGCCGTATGGTCTCCTTGTGTATCCATGTCACCCTTAATTTAATAACACATATATTTAATGTTAATTATATACATAACATAATACATATGAGTCACAGAGTGCAGAGAAAATTGTGCATATCCAAATAACTAGCCCTCAGACATACTGTGTATTCATAGTCACACACGCGGTTGCTTTGCCGTTGCTCCTGCAGTGTCACCCCATAAAATGCACCATAAAATCTGATACACTGATCCGAAAAAGAAAACCACGTAAACCAAAAATTACTCAAGGAGCCATAAAACAACAAAAACCAAGGACCCAACATTTTTGATATTAGGAACAACATAAATTACAATGAGCCAAAAAGAAAACCAAATAAAACCCTAAACCAAAAATTTAAAAATTTGCAACCTCCGATACTAAGGGCCTGTTCCATTGTGGTTTCTTTTGTTGATGTGGTCCCTGAAAGTTAAAAATTTGCAATTTCTCCCCCACTTACAAGAAACATGCAACAAGGACACTTGACCCAAAAATCTGATACCCTAAACCTAAATTTACCACCTCATAAACCCAAACTTCTATCTGTAGCAATGCCACAAAAATATGAATACATGACCCAAAAAAATTGATACCATGTTCCAAAATTTACATCCAAATAATCAAATAAGACAACCTTGAGCAATGCCACTTAATTGTGCTTCCATCCTCCAAAATTAACATACAGAGAAACACAAAATGCAGCCTGGAGCACAGCAACAAAAATCTGAATACATGACCCAAAATTAATAACCACATTTACACAAAAACATCCTGGAGCAAATCCCCAAAACTCTGATTTCTGTATCCAAAAGTAACATCCCCATAAACACAAAGGGAACATGGAGGACTACTTCTAACAACTGATTCAAATATCCAAAATTAACAACCCAAATATACACAAACTGCAACCTGGAGCACAGCCCCAAAAATCTTATTACATTATCCAAAATTAACTTCCACATAAACACAAAAGCAACATGGTGCAATGACCCAAAATCTGATGCAAATATGTAAAATTAACAACCCCGTATACACAAAAAACATTCTGGAGGAAAGCACCAAAAATCTGTATCCATGAACCAAATTTAATAACACCATAAATACAAAAAACATCCTGGAGCAAAGCCCCAAAAATCTTATTTACGTATCCAAAAGTAACATCCCCATAATCACAAATGGAACATGGAGCAATGCCCCTAACAACTGATTCAAATATCCAAAATTAACATCCCCTTATCCACAAACTGCAAACTGGAGCAAAGCCCCAAAAATCTTTGTACATTATCCAAAATTAACCTCCACATAAACACAAAAGCCACATGGAGCATTGACCCAAAAACTGATTCAAATATCTAAAATTAACAACCCATTATACACAAAACACATCCTGGAGCAAAGCCCCAAAATTCTGATTAAATTACCCAAAAGTAACCTCCTCATAAACACAAATGCAACATGGAGCAATGCCACAAAAACTGATTCACATATCCAAACTTAACAACCCCTTATACACAAACTGCATACTGGAGCAAAGCCACAAAAATCTGATTCCATTATCCAAAATTAACAACATACTCACAAATAGAAACCTGGAGCAATGCCACAAAATCTTAATACATGATCCAAATTTACCAACAACATAATACAAAATCCTTGTCTTCACCAAAGCAGCAAATATCTGATACTATGAACCAAAAACTGCAGAAGCAATGCCTCAAAAATCTGATGCCATTTTCCAAAATTTCCAACAACATATGCTCAAATTTGCTACCTAGAGCAATGCCACAAAAAATCTGAATACATTATCCAAAATTACCCACCCCATAAACACAAAATCCATTATGGAGCAATGCAACATAAATCAGATACCATGAACAAACATGCTGGAGCACAGCCCCAAAAACCTGAGATCATGATCTAAAATAAACATCCATATAATCACATCATAAACTCATTGAAAAATTAAGACTATATATTAAATACTTGACACAAATAACATCATAAACTTTCAGATTATTGGGGATCAGACATGGCACGATTCAAACTGGGGCTTCAAGGGAACAATCGTAGCAATGCCATCGACCATGTGCGAATGTCATTCGGGCCTAATTTTTTTATCATCATTGGGGTTTTTTAGAAAGCACAATTCTTTGCATTCTTATGACATATAAATCATCATACAAAGATATCATTCACCAAACTAACCCCATTTTCACAATAATATCCTCATATGCCCTAGGAGGCACAAATTTGAAACCCTAGCCTCATTCACAACCCAACAGCAAGGTACCAAGGCAAGAAAACCCATGCAGCAAAGTTCATCACATATAGGCACAAATGGCAGGATCAAATGTAAGCAAAAAGTAATTTTGAGTTGAAGAAAATATACCTCTGCGCTAATATCGCAGTAATACTAGGGTAAAGCTCACCAATAAGGCATGCAGCCTCAGATTCCAGTGCCTGGCAGCCAATCAAGGCATACACGAGTTTGCGCAGCCACCAGCGAGCAAATTGGGTGCAGCCCGAAGCTAGGGTTCTGCTCAGAGCAAATTGGGGAAAACTCCACGCTCGGCACACCCCCTTCACCACCGCCCAACAATTGCAGAAGGAGCAAAAAAATCTAGGGTTCTTCTCCGATACATCCCCCGCCGTAGCTAGGGTTCATTCCGCCCTCTCACACAACTGAAACCCGCGGGAAGAAGGAGAGAGGAGGGGTGAGATCAGTGGGTGAGGCCCGGTTTTCTCAGATTTATGGCGAAATCCCCGTGAAACCCGGCGATTCCAAGCTTGGAAGCTGGGCGTGCCACATAGGAGAGAGGAGCAACGGGGAGGGGCGAGGAGCAGCGGCGGTGGAACACGCGAGAGAAAACCCTAGGGGGATTCGGAGAAAAGAAACCTGACTTGACCGCTGAATAGTGCATTTCGGACACTTTCTCGTCTGATAACAACCAAAAGAACCCGAATGGAACAGGCCCTTATCTGGCAGCGCCTTCCCGGCGATAGCCTTCGCTCATGGGCCCATCGTAATACCCGCTCTTCACTTGTTCTGCCAGGACACGGGCACGAGCGACATGCCAAAAAGCTCCTCGAAGCTCGGTCCAAAAAACATTTCGCTTTCATTCACCGCGAGTTACCATAACCCTGACCGCAGTCGAATTTTTCCGTTGTTGGACTTTTTCCAATTTCTTTTTTCTCCCTTTTGTTCAAACTGTTTAATTTAGTCTGTATTTGGTCAGGCGAATTTTTGCTCCTCTTAATTTGACCCGAATCCGGTCCTCCGCCTTCGAGATTTGCTGCCCCTCTTTCGCGGTGATCCGACTGCCGTACGAGTCCGAGTACATCGGGGAGCGGTCGGAACCGCCAATCTCACTCCCATTTCAGCTCTATTTTCCGTCCGAAGATTTCGCTTTTGATTTTTCTTCGATTTTTTGATATATCTGTTGTGATCTGTTGGCGGATCTGTTGAGTTGATATCTAGGGCTAGCTAGGGTTTTTGTTTGCCGAGGGAACTTCGCTAGTTTTGGGAGATTGATGAGAATCCGAGGAGAGATCTGCGATAGCTATCTATGACGACTTGTTTAAAGTTGGGGCGATCGATGCGGTCGGCGTTCTGTAGAGTTTCTCACATGGAATGGCAGATCTCTTTGGCAACGGGAGCAGCAACAGGGACATCGAAAAGGTAACGTGCATTCTTCTTCGTTTTATTGTTATTTGAATACGTGCATTTCGTATGATGTGCAATCCTTTTTTTCTTTTTGAATTTAACCATATGAAAAGAAGGGTGCTCGTCTTCTTACCAGTATATTTAGATACATTTTTTGAAGTACTGCGTTTATATTAGCGCGTATTGTGAAGCGTGAAACTTATAATGCATGCAAACGAGGTTGGTTAGCCAAAAAGATCTTAGAATTTTGTTCAAGCTTGCCTTGTTTAGCTTAATCAAGCGAGCATGATTGAGCTTTTGATTAGTTTGAGCCGAAGCCTGAGCTTCTTGGGCACATTTAAAATCTTAGGCAAATACAGCCGATATATTTCAAGAAGTTTTTCAAAAAACAATAAGAACAATAAATATTGCAAAGGATTTTAAGGAGTAGCAAGAACTAATAGCTTTGAATAGTAACCTTGATATCATTGTTTCAAAAATGAGATATGTTGCTTGTTTCGTATCACATTTCGTGCATTCCAATATGATTTATTGCACCGATGTCAACTAATAACAACCAGTGCATGATGATATCCTAAGTTTGAAATATCAAAAATTTGATATGATGACTTATTTGATTGAAATTATCTTATTTAATAGTCAAACAAGGTTCGTCAAATTATTCAATACCAACTTGTATGGGCCACCATGGATTGGTTTGTAATGGTTCACACGAAACATACCTGTTATGGAATGGATTGGATTAGCATTTGTGGTGAAAGAATTTAGGAATTTCGGGAAGAAATAGATACATGGAATTATGGATTTTGATAAAATGTGATAAAAATTATGGCGGGGTCTCACATCCAACTCTCAGGTGACTTGCTCATCCGCTTTCACGACACACGTGCAAAGAGATTCAATGGCTAGATTCTTGGCAATTCAGTAAGAGTTTACAGACTTAAATTTTTCTTATTCACTCTTCAATAATAAAAACCTGGGATTTCCATCAATACGTCTTTATATTTGGACCTTGTGAAACCTTTTAGCTTTTGGTGAGTCAGTATTTCGTCGTTTCAGTTATACATCAAACTTTGAAACAAAAGTAAATTGAAGCCGTGCTTCTAGATTTAGTGAAGATTACATGTTAATGGAGTGTGTGAGAAACATGGGATGATTTTATGGATGGTAGTGATAGACTATGGGTAAAAGAAGCACTTGTTAAGGATGAAGTGCAACAATCACGTTGGCTAAGACAAGCGATTGATGCCTAAAGTCTAGTATTTTCAATGTATCCAATAGATTTTTATGTGAAAGGGGCCAAGCCCGGTCTGAATTTAGTTACATTGACCCAGTTAAAGCAGACTTGGGCTTAGGTTTTTGGTCCGATTTATAAATGGACTAGGCATATGCTTCGGGTACATGATCCGATGGCTTGAATGAGGCATGTGCTCTTACTTATTTGTTTCTTAAATTTGAAAGATTTGCATGACAACGTAAAATAAAATATAGGTCCGATTGAGGCTCCAAGCCGGTCCATCAAAGATTAGGCTTAAAAATTAAAGCTAGTGTATAAACAACAAGGCTTGGGCTTATATGAGTCACCAATACCGATACTCAAACCACCATCTAATGCCAAGACCGAAGCTGAGATATAAACCTTGCATACTAGTTTATTCTTAAGTTTTATATTAATTTATCTTGCAAATTTTACAACCATTTCGGTGAAGCATAAAAATTGCTTTATATTTTCTGCTAATATTTTCTATTTGATATGTAACTTATGTTAGATAATTCATAAGCCATATATTATTATTTTATTCTCTAATTACATTAAAAATATCGTCTTCAATATAAAATGGCATAAAAATTTAAAAGGGAAAGTGTAGAAAAAGAACTGAAGCCAATTTTTATTGGTATGGTTCTTGCTAAGGTTGATTGTGATGGTAGACAAGAATTCTTGAAGATTGAAGAAGCAGTTTTCTTACTTGAATAACAATCAACATCATCCATGTATGATATATCTCAAAACATGATGATATCAAGAATTGAGTCAAATATTGATCCATAGCACAGCCACACCCAAATATGATTAGGCTAGATATCAATTTGAAATCTAACTAAACTTATTTGTGCATAAGCAGCATGCTTCATTCTAATTTTTCAAGCCTTCAACGAGTTGAGGGTAAACCCAAGCTAAGTGAAGCCTTAACAAGCCACTAAGAGATGTCTAGCTTGATGATGAAACAAGCAATATGCTTAGGTTTGTTTGCTATAATAGGGAGATTTTTTTGCTTTTTCTCAAGTCACTTGGTATTGGAAAAAGTCAAAGAGCTTTTACTGAGCCGATCTTGAGCCGAGCCTCGGGCCTGAGCTTGAACCCTATCCCATCAATAACCAACGCCTTAGAAAGGGTGCTACAATTTCTAATAGGAATCTTTACTCAAATGGTACTAAGAATGGAAAGATAAAATATTTCTGTTATTCAGAGGAAATACTATCAATTTTTAATTTATTCTTTGGCCGATGATTGGGAGCTAAATTCTCTAAAATAATATAAACTTTCATTGGCTATCTCTAAACTACCACTGTAACGAACCATTTCCAAGGGCCATTACAATTTACAATTAATATTCAGATCCTGTTGAGTAGCAGTGAAAACGGAATATGACAAAGTAGAAAATAAGACCGAAATTAAAATCATACTTGTACGAACGATTTTAGAAACTTTGTACACCACGAATGCTAATCTCAAGTGCTAAAAGATCTCCTACTAAACTTGTAGAAGAAACTGTAAAAGGAAATTTAAAAAGTAGATTACATCTAAACCAAACTAACAGTTTATACATACCAAACGGTCACAATATCGCTGAACAAGAAAATGATTTACTCAACTGAGAATCTAACTTAACTGTTGGTTAAGGTTTAACTAACCATTCTAGGCCGTGACTCATGTCCAAGGACGTGATGTACATTGACAAGATCTGTAACCTCGCCATCGCTATTAGTGTTAGTAGCGGACAATTGAATATAGTAACTCCTCATTCCAGAAGAAAGATGAAAATTATATATATATGAACCCTCGTTCCATAAAAGGAGGAGGAAAAATGATTACTTTTGTAATATGCCACACTTTCATTAGGAGAGTGGTAAACCGAACACATTAACTATTATCACATCCACACCCTTTAGATAGTGCGCTAAGTGTATGACATTCTAGATGTTGGTTTAGTGCCATAAAGTGTAAATGTCAAGTGTGTTTCGAGCTCTCAGCTAGTGTCCACATTTTAAACCTTAAATTACGTAGCTAGGGAGACACTATGCAAAAGACCGGTGGCTCAGTGATGTTGTCAGCAGTATGAGTAAATCATGTGTCAATTAACAATGTCCAGAAATAGTCACCATATCAATATTTTGCATAGGTCCTACTACATAATTCTATGTGGCATTCTTAGCAGTTCATTATATCAAGTGAAGTAATCAGATTCTAGTTACAAACGAAAAAGGAAACAATCAAGTTTATAATTTAACCAAACATCGGAATAAATTCAGAAATTATTTGTTAAAAGAAATTAAACGATTTCAAATAAGTGGTGGGATCCGATTCGCTTTCTCGGCAAATTTAACAAGTCAACGTCTAACAGCCTGGGGGATTCCACCGCAAAATAATTGGTTTTGAACAGAACATTAATTAATTAGCTGCAAAGTCCAAAATCAGCCCATTGTAAGTTACACAAAACTGAAAGAGGCAACAGATGACACTAGCCCAAGCAAATCGGCCCGAATCTCAAGCCGTACAACTGCGGGGTTCAAGCCCAAGTTCAAAGAAGCAACCGAAGATCAACCCGTAAGCAAGAAACAGTGGCAGACCAACCCGTACACAAGAAACAGCGGGGAAAACCAAAGAAGCAACAACGCGGCTGCAGGATGATGACAGCAGGGAAAATCCCGGCGGTCGACGAGACAGCCGGACCCAAACAAAAAACAGAGAAAGAAAAAGGCATAGAACTCAAATTGCGATGCCAATAAATATTCGCATAGGGGAGAAATCCCTAGATAGTTTTGTGAATCATCACATCCCCCAATAAAACCCATCAATTCCCCATGCATTTAATTTAGAAAGTTAAAGGGCATAAACTGAAAAACTTGGAGAAGATATAGATCTACCTTAGTCGAAGAAATCCAAGTATCAAAAGCCCCAAGATCCAAGCTCGAAAAAAAGAAACGAAAAACCAAGAACAAATTCAGAATTTTAGAGAAAAAGAGAGGATGTTCCGTCTATGTAAAACCCTAAAAATAGTGTCGTTTAAATAGAAAATAGAAGATGGGAAAACACGTGAAGAGATCAGGCGGAGGAGTTCAAGTCGGACCATGATTCTTGCCGATCTTATTGGCTGGGGTTTTTGAACCCAAGGGAGGGATGACAGCTTCGATTTTGCTCGGAGGGAGGAGAGGGCCGCAACCCTTGCTTCTTCGAATCGCGGGGAGAGAGAGAGAGAGAGAGAGAGAGAGAGAGAGAGAGAGAGAGAGAGAGAGAGAGAGATCATAAATGGGTTAAATTACGTTGGCGAGAGCCCGATCATAAATATGTGGGTTTAATAAATTACGTTGGCGATAGTTAATTTTGGGTTTGAGGCTTTTATGGCTTTTGGTGTTGGACAAAGGAGATTTGGGCTTGGCCCAGATGGTGGGCTGAAAACGGAAAATAAATGAAAAGGAAAATAACTTAAAAGGGAATAAAAGGGTTTTCAGCTGGATTTTTGGGAAAGTAAAGGGAAATCGGGCTTTTGGGCCCATTCAAAAAAGAAGAAAGAAAGAGTTAAAGGGAGAAGAGACGTGGGCCGAGTGATTGGGACAAAGGAAAAAAAATGATTTGGGTAAAATTAAATGCGTTAAAATTACGAGGAAAATGCCAGAAAAATGCCCAAAAATATGGGTCATTACAACCACTAACTTTTAAAATTCCTCAAATATACTAAATTTTTCCCAAAATTTTCTCTAAACTACTCTCCATCAACGAGCAGTTAGATGTTTGTCACTTGCATGTCACTTGATTTTTTGCACAAAAATATCCTTTTCTTTAACATTAAATTTTTTGGCGTGTGTTTTATTTTTTCTTTGATTGTACTACATTTTATTTCTTAGAACCTACATGTTAGTTTTAGGAGATGTTTTTTCTTTGTTTTTATTTTTTTATTTTTTGGGCCCATAAGTCAATTACCTCAAGCGTAAAAAAAGTACAAAACATTTTATCGGTATTGTTAACATCGTTTGGTGGTTTATTGAAAAATGAAAAAATATAAAGGCATTTAGAATGTACAATATATTTTAGATGCAATCGGTTTCTGGTAGTTCAAGAAAATTTGGCCATCATTGGGTGCAACAAGTGCAACATATGTAATCTTAGGCATTTTGTACAACACCTAAATTGGGCTACTTGATGGGGATGATGGGAAGCCGATAAACATAGATAATGCAAATAGAATACCAAAGTGTACCCACGAAACTGGCCTCAATACTCTCACAAGCTATGTTCTTATACTTATCAATTGCACCAAAATAAAATTGAACAAAAAGAAGGAAAGATTTGCTCCATATCTGTGGTTCTCCTGGGAGAATTCACCAAAAGCCACACATGATGAATAAGTCTGTATCATAGAGTTGTCTCCATATCAGTGATAACAAACATTTGCTCCAATATATACGTGTCTCACATCAAAAGTGTAACAGTTTTTTGGTGTCATCTTTCTTCATTTGAGACTGGTGTGGGGAAATGTTACTAGAAATTCCAATTGTTGCGATATGCATAATGAAAGCAGATAGGTCGAACACTACTAGCATTGTAGTATTTTGGGGGCAGGCTTATCTCAACGCGTTGTTTGAAAATAATACAGTCATCTGGAAAGTGAAATGAATTTGCCAAAATGATAAACGAACTGACACACTTGTATATAGTTGTATATATATGTATGTGCATGTGTTTAGCGGTCTCTTTTTAGGGTGGGCTCTTTATAGATAACCCTGCAGATGTCTCCTTGTTAACAAACTCTTATATCTATAACTTTCCTCTTATCAAAAAGTGGTCGCTTTCTAAAATATGCATACTTAAAACAGAGTTTTGTTCTTCTATACAAATCATCTTGCACATTGCCTGTTGGTACATTTCTTCAAAAAAGAATTCAGCTTGTCACTCGCTGACTCCAACACAACAAACCCTGTTGAGATTCGATGTTGAAATTATTGTTGGGATTTGGAGCCTGAACAAATCAGCCGGCCGGAATCAGTTGCGATTTGGAAGGGTAGGAGTTGCAATCTCCTCTGATCAACAAAAATTTGTTTGCGATTTGCATCAATCCGCATCGAGTTGGGTTGAAAGATTGTTCGGCAGTTGAGGCTAAATAAAAACAGAATTAGTTTTTTTGTGGAGCTCTGTGCGTTAGTTTTTTTTTGGCGTTGAGGCCCTGTGTGCATTTTTTGGTATTAAAATGCTCTGTGCGTTTTTTATGCTTGCAAAAAAAACATTGGGTGGAAGTCTCTCTGCATTAATTTGCTCCCAGCATTAAAAAGGTTAATGTACTGAAGTTTTTCTTTTGAGAAGTGAGTGTTTGTGCGGTGAGTGCTGCCCATTTATTTTTGAGGTTACGTCCTCAATTTCTTTGTGCGGTATTATTCGAGGGTTGCGTCCCTCGTAGCATCGTGTGTAATCTGTAATCTTATCTCATCAAATTAGTGGAGAATCCCTGGCTTGGCGGCGTCCCCAGACGTAGTCTTCGGACGAACTGGGTAAACAATTCTGTGTCTTTCTTTTGTTGTTTTTCATTCGATTGTTTTTTATCATCGTATTATTGCGTAACAGAAATTGATGCAGACGCGCCGCATCCACAGGAGGCGGACCCGCATGATGGGGGTGGCCCATCGCACGACGCGATCGTGCGGGACGAGCCACCGGTTGGATTGGTGACTTACTTCAGGAGGAGGAGACGTGAGGACATAACTTAACTCTTAGAGGGGCATTTTTGTCTTTCAACATAGATATGGACTTTTTCCCTTATTTTATACTCTAGGTCTAGCCGTCATTATTTTTTATGCTTAATTTTGTGAAGAACATTTAGGCGTCAACTTTGACGGTATTTAGGCTTTAGTCCGTGCATCTAAAGCTAGGAGAGTGGGTCTCCTTTTTAAAGAGATACATTATCTTATTGTTCTTCGTTAAAATTCCATCAAAGTTTCCAACTTTTTCATATTTTCCATAAATATTCGTTGTTTTACTTGTTTGTGCTAGTAAATCGCATCAAATTGGTATTAGAGCGGTGAGATCTAATGGTGACGGGCACGAGATCGAAGGCCGATTCCGTGGATGAGAAGATTCAAGGGTTGCGCGAGGAGATCAACAAAGAATTGGAGGCCACGAATGAAAGAATCAATGTAGGGTTCAAGGACGTCGCTCACACGCAAGAAGATATGCGAGGCGATTTACAAGCGATGAGGGCAGAAATTGGTCAAATCGGCCAATTTTTTCAAACCCTAATGGCGAAAAAGGAGAAGGGGACGAAAATCCAAGGAGAGACCTTGGAGGAGATCTTAGATGATTCCGACCCGGAAATTCAACGACAAAGGGCCCATGAAGCGAAGATGACCACAATGTTCCCGGAATCGTCAATAAACACCATAACAGCGGCGGGATCATCATCAAAGGGGCTCGGTGCGGTTGAGGAGGGGCCGACCACCCTCCATGGGGGTCGGCCGGGGCGGCGAACTCTCTGGAGGAGTCGACGACCCACCAACAGGCCGGCGGGGCCTTGCGGCTGGGTAGGGGGTCCCGCGCGGCCCTGCCGCAGCTGCAGGAGGGCCGCGCGGCCTTGCCGCAGCCGGAGACAGGTCGCGCAGGCTCCGGCCTGCAGAACAGGGGCCAGGGGGCCCCATTTTGGTTCGTGGGGCCCCTTCCGAGCCGGTTTGGGACCAGGGAGGCCTTCCCCAGGGGCGACCAGTAGCGAGGACCCCCGGGAGGCTTTTGCGGTCTTTCCGGGGCGCAGGCGAGGCCCGGGGGTCACTTTGGAGGTCGAATTGGACAACCCCCGCCACATGGAGTTTTTGGAGGACCTAATGGGTTGGGACCAGATGGCAGACCACAGTGGCCTGAGGAGGAGTATGCATGGGAGGAGATTGACCCACCTTTGGGTCGTGGCGACGGGAGAGTTGGACGTGTGTATGTACCACATGAGAGGAGGGCTGAAGGAGCGGCATATGGAGACATCAATGTTGATCAGAGATTGAGAAAGCTCAAAATGCCGGTGTTTGAGGGGACTAATCCGGATGGGTGGATCTACAGAGCGGAGCGGTATTTCCAGATGATGGGATTCACGGAGGAGGAGGTCTTACACGTCATTGGCATTTACTTTGAGGGAGAGGCGTTGGCCTGTTATCGGTGGAGGATATCCCGGAATCCTTTTTACTCGTGGGCAGAGCTGACATCATACTTGATGGGATCGATTTCAGGAGACACCGGGTGGAGATTTCTACGAGCAACTTAGGGCACTTAGATAGGAGGGTACGGTGCGAGATTTCATTAGGAAGTTTGAGTTGCTTTCGGGCCAAGACATGGCGTCACTGAGGAGATACTCATGTGGAACTTTATGGGGGGCTGAAGCCTTTCATACGGGCTGAGTTGAGGATGCAGAGCCCCGGGGGCTTGGAGGATTTGATTCGCCTCGCACAGAAGGCGGAGGAGAAGCATGCGGAGGAGAGGCGGATACGGGGAGCCTGGGGGGCCCCAAATCCCCGCCCAGCACCAGCAGCAGCATATAGGGCCCCTACAGGGTACCAGAGGCCAGAGGAGAGGCTCGTCCAGCGACGTTGGGGAGGCGATTGACAGAGGCAGAGGTGCGGGAGAAGCGGGCGAAAGGACCATGTTTTCGCTGTGATGAGCGGTTTACCCCCGGTCACCGATGTGCGAGTCGCCTGTTGCAGATCACTATAGTGCCAGATGAGGAGGGGTATGTTGGCGATGAGAAGTATGAGGTAGGGGAGATCGTGGAAGAGGAGAAATCCCCATCTGGATGTAGCGGAGGTGTCCCTGAACTTCGTGGTAGGGTTCACCTCGAACCATACTATGAAGCTATCAGGGCGATTGGACGACACGACGGTGACGGTACTCATAGACAGTGGGGCCACCTACAACTTCATCTCTCGACAGTTGGTGGATCGTCATGGTTTGCAGCTGAGCACTTTGGAGAAGTTTATGGTCCTGTTAGGGACATGGAGGATGGAGGAGAGCAGTGGAATGTGCAAGGCGATGTGCTTGACATTGCAGGGTGTGCAGATCGTGGATGATTTCTTACCCCTGGAGTTGGGCAACGTCGATGTGATTTTGGTCGTACAGTGGCTGAAGGGGTTGGGGCGAGGTGAAGGTGAATTGGAAGCAACTCAGGATGGAGTTTCAGGAGGGGGATCGCACGATGGTTCTAACAGGAGACCCTAGCATCTGTTTCTCCTTAGTGGCTTTCAAAGCCATATCGCGCGTCCTACAGATGTCATGATAGGGATTCTTGGTGGAGTGCTGAGGTATGATGACAGATGGTGAGGAGCCACAGGCGGAAACCCCAGATGAGGTAGAGCAGTTGTTAGAGCGGTATCAGTAGGTCTTTCAGGATCCGCAGGGTTTACCACCGGTACGGGGACATGAGAACACGATAATGTTGCGTGAGGGGGTGACACCAGTGAGTGTACGGTCATATCGTTATCCACACGTGCAGAAAGATGAGATCGAGCGGATGGTGCGAGAGATGATGCAAGCAGGGGTGATCCAGCCCAGTGTTAGCCCGTTTTCTAGGCCGGTGTTACTAGTGAAGAAGGACGGGAGCTGGCGTTTCTGCGCAGACTACTGAGCACTGAATAAGGAAACTATTCTTGACAAGTTTCTTATTGCAGTGATCGATGAGTTGTTGGATGAGCTTCACGGGGCATCGGTCTTTTTGAAGATCGATCTGAGATCGGGGTACCATCAGATACTGATGAGGCTGGAGGATGTGTCGAAGACGGCGTTTTGCACACACAAGGGGCATTACAAGTTCTTGGTCATGCCTTTCGGCTTGACCAATGCTCCCTCGACCTTTTAGGCCTTGATGAACAAGGTGTTCCAACCATTCTTGAGAAGGTTCATCCTGGTGTTCTTCGACGATATACTCATCTACAACAGGACTATGTAGGAGCACCTGGGGCACTTGGCTTTTCAGGAGTTGTTGGCGCATCAGCTATATGCGAATCAGAAGAAGTGCAGGTTTGTGCAGAGGCAAATTGTGTATCTGGGGCATGTTGTTTCTGAGGCAGGAGTGACGGCTGATAGATTGAAGATAGAGGCGATGTTGGACTGGTCACTGCTGACGACGCCGAGGGCATTACATGGCTTCCTTGGGCTGACATGGTACTATAGAAAGTTTGTGAAGGGGTATAGCACCATAGCATTGCCACTTACCGAACAACTGAAGGACGGCTTCAAGTGGAGGGAGGAGGCGACCAAGGCCTTTGAGGCCTTGAAGGTAGCAATATCGACGGCACCGGTCTTGGCTCTACCAGATTTCAGTGTTTCATTTGTAGTAGAGACGGATGCATCGGGTTATGGCTTGAGAGCGGTTTTGATGCAGGAGGGACGACCGATTGCGTACTTCAGTCAGGTGTCATCGTCTAGGGCACGACTGAAGTCAGTATATGAGAGAGAGCTGATGGCGATCGTCTTGGCCATCTAGAAATGGCGTCCATATCTGTTGGGGAGAGACTTCATGGTTAGGACAGACCAGCGAAGTCTGAAGTACTTACTGGAGCAGCGGTTGGTGACGGAGGAGTATCATCGATGGCTGTTCAAGTTAGTAGGATACCGTTTTGACATTGAGTACAGACCGGGGTTGGAGAATAAGGTGGCGGATGCGTTGTCTCGCAGAGGGGAGGGGGCTAGTTTGAGGGCTCTTTCCTTGCCTATGTGGATGGATTGGGAGCCGATGCTACAGGAGGCAGAGACAGATCCAGAGTTGAGACGGATCCGGGAGGCGCTGCAGAGAGGAGGAAAAGGACCGAAGGAATACTCATTGGAGGGATGACGGTTGTTGTACCATGGGAGGTTGGTGTTGCCGTGGACGTCGACCTTCATACCGACATTGTTTCAGGAGTTCCATGGCACAACGGTGGAGGCCATTCGGGCGTGCAGCAGACGTACATGAGGATGGCTAGGGAGGTGTTTTGGTCAGGGATGCGGAAGATGGTGGCTCGTTTTGTAGCTGCTTGCGACGTTTGTCAACGTCACAAATACATGGCCATGGCACCGACGGGGTTGTTACAGCCGTTAGCCTTGCCAGAGAGGGTTTGGGAGGAGTTTACGATGGACTTCATTGATGAGCTGCCACGATCAGAGGGGTACACAGTGATTTTCGTAGTGGTGGATAAGCTTAGTAAGTATGCTCACTTCATTCCGTTGAAGCATCCTTACACGGTCGTATCCGTGGCAGCCGCTTTTATTCGGGTGGTGGTTAGACTGCATGGGGGTACCTGTCGCTATAGTGTCTGACAAAGACAAGGTCTTCACGAGCGGGTTTTGGAAGGAGTTATTTCGAGTGCAGGGCACTGTACTCAAGAGGAGCACCGCCTACTACCTCCAGACGGGCGGTCAGACGGAGGTGGTGAATCGTAGCATAGAGACGTATCTGTGATGTTTTGTTTCGAAGACTCCGCGTCAGTGGTACAGATGGTTGGCCTGGGCAGAGTACTGGTATAACATCTCATACTACTCCTCAGCAGGGACGACCCCATTCCGGATATTATATGGTCGTGACCCGTCGAAGTTGATTTGTTATGGGCACCGGGGGACGCCTGTGTCACTGGTGGATGATTATATAGGGGAGAGAGATGGTATGCTGGAGAAGTTACAGATGCATTTGACGAGGGCACAACAGGTAATGAAGACGAAGGCCGACGTGCACTGTCGAGACGTGCAGTTTCAGGAGGGCGACATGGTATACTTGAAGCTGCGATCCTACCGTCAGAGATCACTAGCTCAGCGAAGGAATGAGAAGCTAGCGGCGTGATACTATGTGCCCTATGAGATTGTGGTCAGGATTGGTCAGGTGGCATACAAACTGAGGTTACCCCCTACGTCGGCAATACACCAAGTCTTTCACGTGTCCCAGCTACGGAGGGTGATTGGTGATCATATGGTGTCGTCAGTGTTACCACCCACACTTATTGATGACATGGAGGTGCTGTAGGAACCGCTGGAGGTGAGAGCCGTGCGCCATGGCCCGAGTCGGCGGACGGAGGTGCTGATACATTAGGCTGGCTTACCTGACTGTGATGCTACTTGGGAGGCGTTTGACGTGATGCAGAAGCAGTTTCCAGATTTCCACTTTGAGAACAATGCGGCTCTTCTACGGGCGGGTATTGATGCGGACGCGCCGCATCACAGTAGGTGGTCCCGCATGATGGGGGTGGCCCATCGCACGACGGGATCGTGCGGTACGAGCCATCGGTTGGGTTGGTGACTTACTTCAGGAGGAGGAGACGTGTGGACACGACATAACTCCTAGAGGGGCATTTTTGTCTTTCAACATAGATCTGAGTTTTTTCCCTTATTTTATATTTTAGGTCTAGTCGTCATTATTTCTAATGCTTAATTTTGCGAAGGACATTTAGGCGTCAACTTCGACGGTGTTTAGGCTTTAGTCCGTGCATCTAAAGTTAGGAGAGAGTGTCTCCTCTTTAAAGAGATCCATTATCTTATTGTGCTTCGTTAAAATTCCATCAAAGTTTCCACCTTTTTTATATTTTCCACAAATATTCACTGTTTTACTTGTTTGTGCAAGTAAATCGCATCAGTTGAAAGATGCGAAAATCTTACGTGGCTCCGATCTGCTACATTACGGCTTAAGTGAGTCATATTCAACACTGAGCCGATGTGTTAAGCCAGCTCCAGAACGAGCCGACTCGAGCCCACAACAAGCTGACTGTGATGACTGTGCTGACTCAATCCGTCCTTATTCATGGGCTCAATTCGAAGCCAACTGAGCCTACACAAAGTTGACCCAAGCTGCAAAGCTAACATGAGATGATTGTGCCGTTAACTAGTCAACGGCTCAGGCTGAGCCATTGACCAGTCGTTGCTATAACGTGGTTGCACAATGTAGCTGGCCAATTTTTAGGATATTGGGAGGAATCACATAATTCATTATTTTAAAAAATTTAGAGTCGTTTCAAGCTCGATTTTCGATCTGTTTGAGCCAATCACGAGCTAGAATCATGTTTGAGACTATCTTGTTCAAGTTTGAGTAGTTCACCTACTTTATCACATGTCTTCTATGGGTTTTCTCAAGCATCATTTACCTCCACCATTATCAAATTCAAGACTGAATGTAGACAAAAAATTGATGAGATATTTGACAAGCTTTTACGAGAAATAAAGATGTGAATCCAATTCGGATTTAGAATTGAGTCTTTTCAAGATTTTTGTTTGAGTTTATTTGAGTCTTTTAAATTTTCAGTTGAGTATTTAGTAGGAGTTTGAGTCTTTTTAGTATTTTCTTATTTTAGTAATTTTTAATACCACATCGGTTGTAGTAGGAGTTGGTTGAAGTCGTAAACGTATAAAATGGTCTTAAAATGGTCTTAAAATGGTCTTTTTAGTATAAATAGAAATTGATTAAAATTTGGTGCAAACTTTGATTTGCATTTTTCTAAATCTTTTGCATTGAGAGTACGAGTAAACTTACTTGGTTGCCTGTGCGTGAGGTTCGAAAAATCACTGCGCACGAGGCGTGCAAGTCAGTAATAATCAGATCTTTGAGTGCGAGGCCCGAACGATATCAAATCTCTAAATTTTTTCCTAAAGTCTCTCATCACAATTTCCGTCCTGCATCATGTAGCCTCTCTTAGCCTATAGCTTCGGTCGTGACAAGGGAATGGGTATCAATCAAACTGAGCATAGATGGGTTTGTGGATTAAAACTTGAAAGGGTTTACACGTAGATATTTGACTTTACTCGACCCGATTTTTTAGTTTGCTAGATAATGGATGGATAGATAACTAAATGTTCCATTTAAGGTACCTTTTGCAGTTACACTCCCAACATATCAAGGATTTCATAAATATCATATGGAAATCAACTATGGAAAATTTGTACACGTACACATACACACATATAAATAATGGTAAAAATGAAATTAATAAACTAATGAAACTTGTCGAAATCCCAAAAAAATTGAAGAGTTGAGGCCTCAAACATTGCCTACGAGCATGAATAATTCATTGATAATTCATTTTATTTTTGCTATGTGCTCGAGGAGAGTAAAGTTATTTCAATTTCTTTTGGCTGAATATCATGTTGAATTCAGTCGTGACAATTCAGATGTAAAAAGTTAGAATCACACATATCAGTTTATTATGCAACAATAAGCTAAACGGAGCCAAAAAATGATACTTAAATATGGAAAATATTAGAATGCAACCAACCGTCAATAATAAACCAAATAGGAAAAACGATCACTTGCATTATTTTACTCCAATTTGCGTTATGCTGAATTGTCCTATAATAAAGGTTATATGGGTTCAGCAGACATGGAAAAAGACATGGCAAAGGAGCACTCAAGAAACACTACAATTTAGATACTGCCAGAATGCACTCAAGAACTTCTGATTACTCCCGGAGAGCGCCAAAAGAAATGATCCCAAAAAAAATCTTTAAGATGGGTTTTACACACATAACCTTCTAGAGAAATTAAATATCCATCATATGTTCTATCTAGAACAGAGTTTCTTAAAACATGTCTATAGCCATGTGTACAACAGTCATGCTTCAACAGTTGCTTTCCTTTGTTCGCTGCAAAATTCTATTCATCTCAATACCGAACAATAGAATATTACTTTGATGCTATTTCTTGAAATAGAGGGAAATACGATAGAAAAATGTCTTAGATTGATTAGTAGTCATTACATGTAAATGGTCAGAAAAAACAAACAATTGAAAGTTTGAAACACACATAGATACATGCGGAAGGAGTTTTGACAGTTCATGCTACATTTGTGCTTTATCGATTGGGGAATGAGTAAATTGGCCAACAAAAGAGAGTAAAACAATGGCTGTATTCCAACATCAACATGCATCGGGTTCTTGTTTTCTAACTCATGATCGCACATGATAAGTATAGATGAGAAACCTAGTGCCACAGTTTCTACGTGCTGTTTGAATCTACTACAAACAAACCATAGACAAAGGTTTCGTATTAACGCCTTAACGCTGCACATGATGCGAAATCGCGATAATATGCCCAAAGTTATTGTTGTGCGCCGAGCGGAAGCAGTCGGATCGCCGAAGTATCTAGAGCGAAGAGCAAATAGAGAGAGCACAAAAGATTTAGGTCGCCTAAACGACCAAGTGAACACTTCTCTTTATTTCAAATAAAACACTCAACCCATACAAAGAAATCCTCACAAATGGCTCACTCAAAGATCGCTCACAATGATCCTATAGAACTTCCAATAGGATCTCATACAAACTCTCCAATGCTTCAATAGAAGCTCATTGATTCCCAATTTTCGATGCTAAACAACCAAAACATGCCCTCTCTTTTATAGGAATGGACGGGGAGGGGGTTGGTGCACCAACCCCCCTTGGGTTGGTGCACCAACCCACCACCAAACCCCATTGGGTTGGTGGGCAGCCCACATGGGCTAATTGAGCCAACTACCACAAATCTCCACCTTGGCGAGATATTAGGTCTATGTCACACAATCGACCGTCAACGCTCATCCTCGGTGAGAATCATCTCGTGTTCCCGTCATCTTACCTCGAAAGGCTCATATGGCTTCGCAGAGCCTCATTGCCCCAGAAGGGGCCACCAAAGTCATCTCATATCGTCAATATGCAAGTTCGAGTCATACTCAAACTTGACTCCAATATCGACCTTCATAAGCTCGTCCGTCGAACAATCATTAGTGCCAAGTAGCTCCACCCGATTCTTTGCTTCATCAGCCGTCGTTGATTCCATCTCATCACACCAATCTTTCCTTCGTCCACATAGGTCGTCATTGTGCTCCACCTCACCGAATAAGGTTGGAGACTCATCACACCTGACAAAGAAAGCAAACGAGACCCTTCTTGCAGGTTGGCATCTCTCATACATTGGTCTCCAAACTTTGATAGAATCCATCCGCTGTGCAAGTTGTGGGGATGAGGTATCTCCACCATACGGACTTGAACCATCACCTCTATTAGCACCACCTCTCCAAAGATTATCCAATGACGTCGTCTTTGGTGCATGCGAGCTTGAATCGGTAGCTCGCTCATCTGAAACTCTCGTCGTCTTCATCATCACCGTACCATCCAGGTAATAGAGGTTGCCTTCACGCTTCCCCTTCATCAGGATCATTGCTCCTCGTGTCACCTTCAAAGCGCCGTTCTCCATAGTCACTTTGCAACCCTTGGCTTCAAGTGAACCAAGCGATATCAAATTGTACTTCACATCTGGCACATAATGAACATCGCCTATGTCCCGTGTGACACCATCACTCATCTTTATGCGGACCGTGCCAACGCCCGCCGTCGTGCATGCTCCATCGTCTCCAAGAAGGACTTTACGCTTACAACCTTCATGTAAAGTAGTAAAGTACTCTCTGTGGGGTATCATATGAAACGAGCAACCCGAGTCGAGCACCCATCCCCCCTTCATCACCCCTTCCGTCGCACCAACTAGGACCCACTCATCCACCTCCTCGCTTTTGACGATGTTGGCTGTAGCATCTTTCTTCTTATTGGCCTTTGGGCACTCCCTCGCCCAATGTCCTCTTTCTTTGCAAAATGCACATTGATCCTTCTCGATGTCTGTGCACAGAGCTCTACTATTGTCCCTCGTCTCGAATCTATGGTTCCCTTTGTGGCCTCCACCTCTTTCATTGCTCCGACCTCTAATCACGGTAAGCGATTCGGACCTTTGGCCACTCATCTTTTCATCATCCTTCTTTCTAAATTCATTGCTAGTAAGAGCGTTAGAAACTTCATTGAAGGTGATAGATTCTTTACCATAGGTTAAGATCGAAACGATGTGCTCATAGTCTTTATGCAGTGAGTTGAGGAGAATCATCGCCTTGTCCTCATCTTCCACCTTGACGTCGATGTTCCTCAAATCTGTGAGGAGTTTGTTGTAGTAGTCTAGGTGTTCTTCAACTGAAACTCCTTCCTCCATCTTGAGGCCAAAAAGCTTCTTCTTTAGGTGTAGGCGATTCTGAATGTTCTTCATGTACTTCTCACCAAGCGCATTCCATAATGCTTTCGCGTTCGTCTCATCCATGAAAGGGTATTTCTTCTCCTTTGTCAAGTAGAGCCGGATCGTGCCGCAAGCGGTCCGGTTCATCATCTTCCACTCCGCATCCGACGTCGTAGTCGGCCTCTCATCTAGTACTTGATCTTGACCAAGTTGGTTCAAGATGTCAAGTACTTCGCATCTCCACATGCCAAAGTTGATACGCCCATCGAACTTCTCAATTTCGAACTTCGTATTAGATATGATAGTTCGCGTTGTTGAAGATTGCGCCATTGGAGTAGAAGGATTTTCGTCGCCGTCTTTGCCCGTCTTCTTCGTCTAGAACTTCGTCGCCAAAGCTCTGATACCAATTGTTGTGCGCCGAGCGGAAGCAGTCGGATCGCCGAAGTATCTAGAGCGAAGAGCAAATAGAGAGAGCACAAAAGATTTAGGTCGCCTAAACGACCAAGGGAACACTTCTCTTTATTTCAAATAAAACACACAACCCATACAAAGAAATCCTCACAAATGGCTCACTCAAAGATCGCTCACAATGATCCTATAGAACTTCCTATCTCATACAAACTCTCCAATGCTTCAATAGAAGCTCATTGATTCCCAATTTTCGATGCTAAACAACCAAAACATGCCCTCTCTTTTATAGGAATGGACGGGGAGGGGGTTGGTGCACCAACCCCCCTTGGGTTGGTGCACCAACCCACCACCAAACCCCATTGGGTTGGTGGGCAGCCCACATGGGCTAATTGAGCCAACTACCACAGTTATATTACATTACCTGCCTAGACATCCAGTTTGTTGCAAAAGGAACAGTTTCATTATTCATGTGGTAATTATCCCAAGGGTCAATCCATTTCATTGTTCATGGCCTACATATTTTAAAAATGTCTAAAAATGAAATACCATTTCTTTAGAGGATTTTTAATTTATGGATCACACATTTCTTCAGTTATATGGTCAAAAAATCATTTAATTTACAATCCTTGATAACTAAGCAGCAAGCCCGCAAAAAGTGCATGCCTGTATCCATATTTCATGCGCGAGATGTAATGTTGAATTGAATGGAGTGGACCAGTTAGCATATGTTGGTCTGTAAGCATAACTGGCTACTATGCATTATGCCCCGGAACTAATAGCGCATAACGAGTGCACGTGCTATGTGTGTGCGTGTGTGTGCATGCATGCATGCATGCAGAAATATTCATGTGCAAAAAGACCTCTGTGCAAATAACATGAGAAAAGAGTTTTCGTGATATTTTTAAAAGATCCAAACCGTTGAATGTGTTCTACATACGTTAATACACACACCAAAAATCACGGGAGAAAAGAGTTTTCTTGATAATTTTTAAAAATACAAACCGTTGAATGACTTCTACATACATACGTTAATACACACCTACCAAAAATCACGTGAGCAAAGAGTTTTCTTGATGATTTTTAAAGATACAAATAGTTGGATGTGTTCTACATATGTCAATACACACATCAAAAATCATAAAAATCCCCGTTTATTTGCTATTTGATCGGATCGTTACAAAAGTTCTATTGTTCTGAAATTGTTAAATTTGTAATGTCTTGATCGAGGATCAAACCCCCTAGGGTTCACCCATTATTTTCCTTAGGGCATATAACTGGATGGCTTCAATCATATAAAAAGTTTGAAAAAAAATCAACAAAAAAAAAAAAAATTCGCCCCGGGGGTTGGTGATATATTTCGCACATGAAATCCCCCCAACACACACACATTCCCCCAAGCTTGTTAGAGATTTCATGGTTTTAATTTATAAGTGGAGTGACTTTTGATAACATGTGGACATTGGGTAGCAAGGCTGCATGTCCTGTTGTTTCTGTTACCATGGATTTGGCGCTAAACACAGATCATGTAATTGGTTAGGTGAGGGCAATATAGGGTTGTGGTTGATGGCAATTTAGCCTTTTCTAAATGGAGGTTTTGGCGGCCTCTTTTGCACATTTTTGCTTCTTTTTTATACTGCTAACCTTTTAATTTTTCTTACATAAGACCGATTATTTGATGAAAATATAAAGGTCTTACATTTTTATGGCATTGATAGTACCAAAATCTTAAAAGAGGCCAAACTTATTCTCTTCCATCCAGTTGCTTACTTTGTCTGACTAAAGATGGTGGCTTGATTCAAATCCTGCTGCTTGTGTGTTTCTGAAGGCACTTGTTGCTTTGAAGAAAGGTGCTCAGTTGCTCAAATATGGTCGTAAAGGGAAGCCCAAGTTCTATCCGTTCAGACTATCTACTGTGAGTTTGCTTATACTTTTCTTCCTAAGCGAAACAGCTCATAACGTAGAATATTTAATTCATAAATTTCTAGTCTTCTATCTAGAATTATTTATGTGATATGTCTTTTGTTGAGCTTTATGAAGTATCTGAAACTTGCCATGGCTGTCTCATTCTTACATTTTGTGAAATATTTATAGCTATGTTGTATTCTTGTGCCGAAAATCTAAACCTACCCCAAGTAGATCAATTTACTTGGAAGAACATCAAATGTGGTTGTCATAGAGAGGATTAGTTTCTTAGATTAGTCATGTATTTCATGCCTCCACAAACACTCATCCAGGAAGGTTATTTTCAGAAGTTATCTTGAGGAAGCTCTTCTCATGCTAAATACAATTTTTAACTTTTACATGGCTTCATAGGCTTTTCAAATGATGGTAAAGAAGAAAAATGTAAGGGTTTCAGAATTCAGAAATACATTAGATGACAATATGATAGTGGCAATATGTTCATACATATTAGTCATCTGTCCTCACATCTTCTGTTTGGATGTTTATCTTGCATCCTGTTAAATTATCCAAGTAAAAGATAAAATGGGGTTGCTGGACTTAAGGTTTAGTCCCATCTCGGAAATCGGGTGGAAGCTGTCTAAGCTGGTCTACAAATTAGAACAGAGTGAAACAGACTGTATAACCTGTGATTGGGATCTAATATCTTACTGGTTAACATTTCAAGTCTAAGGTGGTCTCGATATTAAAATGCCTCATCGGGCATACTTCTGCCAAGGAGCTATACTGGGGTCACAAAGTAGTGTCAGAGCAGACATGTGCAAGGTCAAGCATGCAGAACACTGGTCAATTTGTTCATCGAATCATTGCAAATCACTGGATGCTGTTGGGTCAAGTGTACAAAGTGTTGAAACACTATGAAATAGGGACATACGAGAAATATTCAGTGGAATTTAGAGGCATGAAAGTAATTCTATAGTAATCTTCTTAACATGGAAAGTGATGTCTTATTTTGTGAACATGTTTCCTTTTGTCTTTATTGAACCAGTCATGTATCCGTACTACATATGCATAGAAACCCTTAAACCCATGAAAAGCAATTGGCAAGGAGTTCAAATACTAATATTTTGTGCTTCTTATGAATTTTTTGTGCTTTACAGGACGAATCATTGTTGATCTGGCTCTCCAGTGGCGGAGAGAAAAGTTTGAAGTTAGCTTCTGTATCAAAAATTATTCCTGGTCAAAGAACTGTGAGTTCATCTTTGTGAGGACCCATTTATTGACACCCTTTTTGAAATCTTTATCTATCCTATTGTATGATTGTTTAAAAATATTTGGCTGTTTAATCTTGACCTCACCAATAGTCATACTTTATTTACTTTTCAGCCTGTTTTCCAACGATATTTGCGTCCTGAGAAGGAGTACTTGTCTTTTTCCCTGATTTATGACAATGGGAAGAGGTCTCTTGATTTGGTAAATATTACCTAGTGTTTTGGACTTATCCCTTTTTCATTATTTCGCCGTCACTTATTGTGATTCTCATTTTCTGTGTTAGATATGCAAGGATAAAGTTGAGGCAGAGGTGTGGTTTGCAGGCCTTAAGGCATTGATTTCTTCATTCCAGGGTAGTCGGTCAAAAATTGATGGATTGGGTTCTGGACTTAATTTTGATGTAATGGTTTTATCTTAAGCTATGTGAACTTTTCTTCATTAGTTTATTACTCTAAATTTCATCCTCGGAGGTTTATGGTGCATGATTCATAAATTGAGACGCGATACTGCAGTATATTGTATTACTATCCAGACTTATGAAGATACTGCAGTATATTGTATTACTATCCAGACTTATGAAGTCGATTACATGGATTTTTGCAGCATCTGAATTTGTTTTTTTGAGGACTTATTGCATATTATATTTGAGTTAATTTTCATCTGCTTTTAAACATATTGTTATCGAATAACGGTAATGTATGCTACGAAGCTATATTTGTCTATTAAAATGATCCTAAATAGTAAATACCATCCATCCGTTTGGTTTACTACCTTACTCAACTGGAGGATGTTTATTAATCTGGTTTAGGCCTGAACTCATACTGGTCCAATGGTTTAATTGACTTCACATCCACAATTATAAACCTCAATAACGTCCACATTTGAACTTGAAAGAAAGTTCTAAGGAGACGTTCCTGGGTAATGGCAAGGAACATGCTAAATGGAGCAACATGCTTACAGCATATCAAATTCTTCTGGCATTAGTGTATTATTTAAAGGAATTAATGGCGTCAGGTGGCACCTGGTCAAAAGTGATCAGGTGCACTGACGTGGGTTGCTTTTTCAGCGGCCAACCATAGGCTGCCACGTCAGCACACATGACACTTTTGATCAGGTGCCATCTTGTTTATATTAATCTCTTATTGTTTATATTATTCTCTTATTTAAATATGCAGTTTTCAATTTCATTAAAATCCAATGCACCTATGTCTTAGCTTTAAGGGAATTAGGGATTGGTTTCCTGGAAAGGGGCATTCAACACCTAGGGCCTTTCTAATGCATGAAACAAATTTGGGAACTTATATAATGGGAAGAACTGGTTTTCAAGTTCAAATAGCGTAACACTTATCAAATGTTCTCTTTTTCTGGGGAGAATGTACTTACTTTACTTTGCTTGTCAGTTCTACAAGAGCATTTAATCTGCAGACTTTTTATCTCCTTTCTCTGTCCTTTTTTATAATGTTCTCTCCTTTCCCAATCATTTTTTTCTATGGTTCCCTTGTTAGTCTTTTAGATGAAACTTTAGAGGGTAAATTTCCTGAATATATGTAAATGTCGAAAGGTTCCTTGATGACTGTGAAAACTATAAACGAAGGCCGATGATGAATAAATAAAATTAACGAACCAAAACATGGGTGGAATATTGGTAAAACCGAAGTTGAAACTAATGAATGAGATGTTTTATAGATTAATTCTTTTTCATCCACAGTCGGTCCACATTTTTTACGCTTTCATCATAATTGGTCTGTAGGGATTTAGTTTAATGTTCTTTGTGACAGGCATGTGAGATTCTTTTATCCGTATCTGTCAATTTCTATGGTTATTGATATGTAGGTCCATTGACATTTCAGGATGCAAAGGATTTGATCTCCAATAGTGCAAGTGACAGCTCAATCAGTACCATATTGGATATTAGTTCTCCAGACAGCAACCCACACACAAGTACACTGCCAGTAATATCTTTAGAAGATATCACCCTTCCAGAAAGATCAGATGTAACAAATATGCAAGTGAAAGGATCTTCATCAGATGTTTTTAGAGTCAGTGTCTCTAGTGCTCCCAGCACTTCCAGCCACGGTTCTGCGCAAGATGATTATGATGCTTTGGGTGATGTATATGTATGGGGCGATATCATATGTGACTATACCGTGAAGGGTGCAATTGGTAGAAATGCAAGTCATCTAAGCTCAAGAACTGATGTCCTTTTACCCAAACCATTGGAGTCCAATCTAGTTTTAGATGCACTTCATGTGGCATGTGGTGTCAAGCATGCTGCTCTTGTTACAAGACAGGGAGAGGTATTTACATGGGGCGAAGAATCTGGAGGCCGTCTTGGCCATGGAGTTGAAGCAGATGTAATCCACCCTCGTCTTGTTGAATCTTTTGCAGCCTGTAATGCTGAGTTTGTTGCTTGTGGAGAGTTCCATACTTGTGCTATATCTGTGGGTGGTGAACTGTATACCTGGGGAGACGGCACTCATAACGTTGGGCTTCTTGGACATGGTACTGATGTCAGTCACTGGATACCTAAGAGGGTGTCTGGACCTCTAGAAGGTCTGCAAGTTGCTTATGTTACATGTGGCACTTGGCATACTGCCTTGATAACTACTGCGGGGCAACTCTTCACATTTGGTGATGGAACTTTTGGTGTCTTAGGCCATGGAAATAGAGAAAGTGTTTCATATCCGAGGGAAGTGGAATCACTGATGGGGCTGAAGACAATTGCTGTAGCATGTGGTGTGTGGCATACGGCTGCTGTGGTGGAGGTCATAGTGACACAGTCTAGTTCCAGTGTATCATCTGGAAAGTTGTTCACTTGGGGTGATGGAGACAAGTATCGCCTTGGTCACGGTGATAAAGAGCCGCGACTCAAACCTACTTGTGTGCCTACTCTTATTGATTATAATTTCCACAAACTAGCTTGTGGTCATAGTCTTACTATTGGCTTGACAACTTCAGGACATATTTTTACCATGGGAAGTACCGTTTATGGACAACTTGGCAACCCCCATTCTGATGGAAAGCTTCCATGCTTGGTTGAAGAAAAGCTTACCGGTGAATCTGTTGCAGAGGTTGCTTGTGGATCGTACCATGTTGTGGTATTGACATCGAAGGGTGAGGTCTACACTTGGGGGAAGGGGGCCAATGGAAGATTAGGCCATGGAGATCTCGAAGATCGGAAAACACCTACTCTTGTTGAAGCTTTGAAGGACAGACCTGTCAAACGAATTGCCTGTGGCTCAAACTTCACAGCTGCTATATGCCATCATAAATGGATATCTGGTGCAGAGCAGTCTCAATGCTCAGCCTGCAGACAGACATTTGGATTCACCCGAAAGAGGCATAATTGCTACAATTGTGGACTTGTGCACTGCCATTCATGCAGTTCCAGAAAGGCTCTAAGAGCAGCATTGGCTCCTAATCCTGGAAAACCTTATCGAGTATGTGATTCTTGTTATGTTAAACTGAATAAAGGCCTAGAACCTGGTGGAAGCAATAACAGGAGAAATGCTAATCCACGTCTTTCTGGTGAAAGCAGAGAAAAGTTAGAGAGAGCAGATATAAAGTCTTCAAAATCTGTGTTACCTAGCAATGTGGATTTGATTAAGAATCTGGATATTAAGGCAGCCAAATATGGAAAGAGAACTGATGCATTATCTTTGGTTCGCCCCCCTCAAGGACCATCATTGTTACAACTAAAAGACATTGCTTTTGCCGGTAGAGTTGATGTGCATCGGGCACTCCCCAGGGCAGTTCGCACGTCAGCACAATCTGGGAACTCTTCAAGAGCTGTTTCGCCTTTCTCTAGAAAACCTAGTCCTCCACGCTTTGCGACACCAGTTCCTACAACTTCTGGCCTTTCTTTCTCCAAAAGCATTGCTGATAGTCTGAAGAAAACAAATGAGCTTTTGAATCAAGAAGTTCAAAAATTACGTGCTCAGGTATAGTAGATGTTCACTTTTGTCTGTTAACCTCCCATGCTGTTAGTTTGAGTACCATAAGCTTATGGAACCAGTTTATGTTATGGTGACCTGGAATAGGTTGACAATTTGAGACAACGCTGTGAACTTCAAGAGTTTGAGTTGCAGAAATCTGCAAAAACAGCACAAGAAGCCATGGCATTGGCTGCAGAGGAATCGGCAAAATCCAAAGCTGCGAAAGAAGTTATAAAATCGCTTACAGCTCAGGTAATTATAGTGCTTAGTCCTCTATTGTTACGCCAACATTTCTAACTCTGTTATCACATTTAATCAACTAATTTAAATATACCAAGACATCTGCCTATTATATGTTCCAATTTTTAAATCATCCATATGATGCCCATCTTCATAAAATTTTAAAAGCTTATTTTACTTAGTCGACTCATTGACATAATCATGAAGTAATTTGTTTCCCTTTTTACTGTCCTTTTTATATTTCTTCTTTTCACGTATTTGATGGGATCGTGATGTATCAAAGAAGGCAACACAGAGCGGATCATGAAGCGGATAACTAGCCTAGGGCTGTTTTTGTAATTTTTGGGGTTCATGGGGGTATTTTTGTAAATCTGGAACTAAGAGTGAAAAACTAGAAGTTGTGTAGAACCCCAGATAGAGCAGAATTATGCTTTGTCTCTCAAATCAAACACAAAGATAGTGATTTCTTCTTCTTGAAAGAAATCTTGTATCTTGTATTCTACTTCTCATCTATAGAAATTAGATTTTTGTCTTTCCAAATCCTAGGGGTTTCTATCAAATTAATATCAGAGCGTAGATCGTTATGACGGCAACAAGATAGGTGGAATCTTTGGAGGAGAAACGTGATATCGAGATCAAGGGGCTTAAGAGATCGACAGAGAAGTTTTCTTCGATGGATGAGAAGATGTTATTGATGGGTGAGAGAATCTCAAATCAAATGAAGAAGTTTATGGAAACCTTAATGAAAAAAGGAAGAGATGAATGAAAGACCTCGATCTAAGAAGAAGAACTCATCAAATCCAGATCTGAGGGAAGATGAAGACCCCAATGAAGATCTGAGAAGAAAGGAGCAAGCTTTAGACAAGGGCAAGGGGAAAGTTATGATCTTTGGAGGTTATCTGTCGGAAAGAGACGACGAATGGCAAGAATGAGAGCAAAATACCCCTCTATAGTCATAGGGTTCGTCCGGTGTCGTTGAGTCAAGCTAGAGTGCGACTGACGCCCAAAACCCTAACGGGATGGCCATGGTTTTCAGCCCACAAGGCCTTGTTGGGCCTCATCGTCTCTGCCTAACCCCGCGAAGGCTTGGCGAACACCTTGGGGCCTCGTGAGCCCATGACAAACCACTGTGGGACTTGAGAGGCCCTAGCGATCTCTTGGGGGCCGTGCGAGCCCCAGGTGCAATCGTAGGGACTTGCGGGCCCCCGACGTAGCCACGGGGACTCGCTAGTATCCCTACGCAACAAGGGTCCACAGGCCACCCATCTGAGAGGTGGGCCGCAGGCCCTTGGCAGCATTCCAAGAGGCCGACAGCCCCTTCTCAGGAATCCAGCAACGCCTCGAGCCTTGGAACAGCGATTTGGGGCCCCTCGACCCCTAGGGAGTGTAGGGGGGCCTCTGGAGTTCGACGATTGGCACATGGAGTTGGCGACCACTTTAGGGGTTAAGGTGATCGTGGTGATGACCATTAGTGCTTGGCAGAAGATGAAAAAGATCCAGATTGGGATGATGGAGGCTGCAAAAACAATGGTGAAGCAGGAGGAGGACCGTGTGCAGATGGAGAAGCTCCACAGAATGTCTATCAATAATTTCATTTTGGCCGGATGAGGGGAAGAGCAGGACAAAGGGGGTGTCTGAGACTGAGGGCAGGGTCCTAAAGTTGAAGATGTCGGTCTTCGAAGGGAATGATCCTTATGGGTGATTTTTTCGCATGGAGATATATTTTGTGGTGAACCACATGACGGAGTTGGAGAAGCTGCATGCGGCGGTATTTACCTGGAAGGGAAGGCGTTGTCTTGATTCCAGTGAAGAAAATAATGACAATTTATGAGATTGTGTGTGGAGTTTAAGGCAAAGATGACCGTAACCCCCTAAAGTGGTGATGGTCATCACCACCACGATGGTGTCTCGAAATCAATTCCACTTTAGGGCCTCCTCTACCATCAGTGCTTTGTTGAATTGATTTCGAGACACCTAGGGCGGAGATTTACACTAGCAGCTCCTCTTCAGGAAGGATGCTACAATTAGAGGCTACAAGGAGAGGTTTGAGGCACTCTCAGGTCATGTGATGGAAAAACCAGAGGTGACATTAATAGAGAGCTTCATGAAGGGGCTTAGGGAAAATATCCTAGTCGAGCTCCGCATACAGAGACCGAGGGTGCTTACGAACACGATGGAGCTGGCCTAGATGGTATATGATAAACTCACAGTAGATCGGCATGCCAATTGAGCTTGGAGTGGCTTCACTTTTCGCAGTTAGGCACCTCCAGGAGGGCAGAGGGCTCTTGCAGGTGGAGTCCAATTTAGCAAGGATAGGAGCAGTGGTGCACAGTTGAGTGGGCAGTTGAAGCGCATGATGGAGGCTGAGATGTAGTACAAAAATGCGAAGGGGTTGTCTCCGATGTGACAAAATTTATCACTGAACATTGTTGCAGAGACTACACCCTCCAGGTGCTACTAGTGGATGAGAAGGACGAGTTTGTGGAGGTGGAAGTAGAAGGGGAGGGTGAGCAGAAACACACTCCCATTTGCACATCACAGTGGTCTCACTCAACTCAGTGATGGTGTTCACTTCGAACCACACTATGAAGTTGACCATGAGGATTTCAGAGCAGGAGGTCACATTGCTAATTGACAGTGAGGCTACCCATAATTTCATGTATCTAACCAAGTGGTAGAGCAGCAAGTTTTGCACATGGTGGACACATGGGATTTCGGAGTGATGATGGGGACTGGATAGGTGGAGTGTAGCAGAGAGGTATGTCATGGGTTGATTTTGGCTCTTTAGGGGATACAAATCGTGGATGACTTCTTGTCACTTGACCTGAGTAACCCAGATGTTATTTTGGAGATGAGGTGGTTGATTCCTTGTGGGACACGCAAATCAAGCTATTGAGGATGGAGTTTCAGGAGATAGGGAGAGTGATGACGCTTCAGGGAGATCCCTGCTTGTGTCGAACTATGTTTCCTTGAAAACCATGGCTATGACGATACAGACCGAGAGCTAATGATTCTTGGTGGCGTTATAGGGGATGACAAGAGAGTATGCGGAGCAGGAGCATGGCATTCCTCTAGTGGTGCATCAGATTTTGGTTCGTCTCGAGGGGGTGTTCCAGAAACCTCATGCGCTTGCACCTCCTCGGGACCACGAACATGTTATAATCCTGCGAGAGATAGTCTCACCTATCAGCGTGAGGCCATACCGCTATCCCCAGGTGCAGAAGGGGAGATTGAGAGGATGGTGGCAAGGGTGATCTAGGCAGGGATGATACAGCCTAGTGCGAGCCCTTTCTCGAGCCCGGTCTTGCTGGTAAAGGAGGACATGAGTTGGAGGTTTTGTGTCGATTACAGGGCGTTGAATAAGGAGACGTTATTAGACAAATTTCCTATTCATGTGATCGATGAGTTTCTAGATGAGCTTAACGGAGCAGCAGTCTTCTCCAAGATTGACTTGAAGTTAGGATATCACTAGATTCGGATGTGAGTGGATGATGTGGCAAAGACTGTTTTTAGGACGCATGATGGCCACTACAAGTTTTTGGCTATGCTTTTTGGTTTGACCAATGCACCTGTCACCTTTTATGCCCAGATGAACAAGGTGTTCTACCTTAATTGGAGGAGGTTTGTGTTGGTGTTCTTCGATGACATTCTGGTATACAGCCAATCCATAGACACTTGTAGAGCACTTAGGGATCGTGCTACATGAGTTGCAGAACCACCTGCTTTACACCAAAGTGCATGTTCGTCCAGCCGAGGGTGGAGTACCTGGAACATGTGGTGTCAACGGAAAGGATTTTTTGAGTTGACGGACTATTACATGTTCATCAAGGGGTTATATCCCCATCGCCTGATCACTGACGAAGCAGCTTAAGAAAGACAACTTTTAGTGGGGCGATGAGGCCACTCGAGCTTTTGAAGCCATGAAGAGGGCCAAGATTAGTGTATTGGTGTTAGCCCTTTCAGATTTCAGCCAACCTTTTCTGGTGGAGACAGAAGCTTCTGGATATGGGCTGGGTTCAGTGTTGATGCAGGACTAGAGGCCAGTGGCTTACTTTAGCCAGATGTTGACAGCGAGAGCTCGACTCAAGTCTGTCTATGAGCGCGAGTTGATTGCTATTGTGCTTGTAGTACAGAAATGGAGACTATTTACTTGGATGTTGCTTCATAGTCCACACAGATCAAGAAAAGACTTTAATATCTATTAGAGCAGCGGTGGTGACCGAACAACATCAGAGGTGGTTGACCAAGCTATTAGGATATGATTTTGAGATATAATACATGCCAGGGCTGGAGAATAAGGCGGCTGGTGCTTTATCACGACAAGATGTAGATTCACAGTTGGTCGCCTTATCGGTATCGGTGCTTCTTGATTGAGAGCCCGTGATGCGTGAGATTGAGGAGAATGAGAGACTGGCAAAGATTCGTAGCAAACTTCTTCATGGATCGACAGAATATCCATGGTATTCGTTGGAGGGGCATCATCTTTTGTATTTGGGGCGGATGGTCTTACCTAGGACCTCAACACATTCTAAGCATATTGTATGAGTTCTATGGTAGTGTAGTTGGGGACCACTCTGCAGTCCTCAAGACTTATTAACATATGTCTAGAGAGTTGTTTTAGGAGGAGATGAGAAAGGACATGGCAAAGATGGTGTGACAAAGTGACGTTTTCCATCGTCACAAATATATGACGATGGCTCTTGGGGGTTTGCTACAGCCTATATCCTTGCCAAATTGGTTCTGGGAGGAGGTGACAATGAATTTTATTGATGGACTGTCGAGATCTGATGTGTATTTAGTCATCCTTGTTGTAGTGGACCGGCTCATCAAGTATGCGCACTTTGTGGCATTCCGACATCCTTACATCGCAGTGACAGTGATGGCGTCTTTTATACGGGAGTTGGTGAGGTCCCAGAGTCGATTGTATCGGGTCGAGATTGGGTTTTTCTTAGCCATTTATGGAAGAAGCTATTCAGGATGCAGTGGACGATTTTGAAGAGGAACACAGCTTATCATCCTTAGATAGCCGACCAAATTGAGATCGTCAACAGGTGCATCGAGACTTATTTGCATTGCTTTGTTTCAGAGGCTCCGAAGTGGTGGACGAAGTGGATGGTATCTGCAGAGTATTAGTATAACATATCTTTCCACACTGTCGTCCACACCTTTTCGAGTTCTATATGGGCATGCTCCTATGCATCTACCTCACTATGGCCACAGTTCTACACCAGTTTCATAGGTGGAGTATGTAATGCCCTGATAGTTACTGCACAAGTACTAGAGGGGGTTGAATAGTATTTTAAAATAATCAAGAGTATAATTCCTAATTATCGTGCAAACTCAACCAACAATGCGGAATGAAAATATTGACAACAATAAAATACAATGCAAACAAACGATATAACGGGTTCAGATCCACCCAAGTCTCCCCGACTTGTTCCCGGTGATCCTACGTCCCAAACACCCGGATCCCCTCCGGCTACTTGAGTTAGAATCCTCTAACTCAAATTTGCACTATGAAATTCTTGTAGAGAAACTCTACAAGATCAAATCATACACAAATGAAAATGTGACTCCCACAAACCTGGATCACAAACTTCTCTTACAACCGAGAGATAAACTTGCAATATCAATGTAAATGAAACAATGAAATACTTACCAACAAAATCATATGCCTTGAGTAAACTTACGATTTTAGGGCAAGGAGGATTTTGGGGAAGAAGCAAGCACCAAACCCTAGCTCCACCAAGATGACCAGCAATAGGTGGCTAGGGAGAAGTTGGCGACTTGGATCAAGCTCCTAGCTTGAGTAGCTCACAATCAATGAGAATCTCTTTTGAGGAATAAGAGTGATGGAGAGATTCTTGTGAAGAGAGGGAGCTTGGAAATAGGAATTAAATGCTCTCTCTTTGATTCTCAAAGTCTCAATAATATCAGCCTTTTTAATGCTATGAAGAAGCATCACAAGATTATATAGGATAGAGAGAAGAGAGAGGGAAAATTCGTGCATTTAATGCTCCAACGGATCTATTTCTGAAGCAGTCTAATCGGTCTAAGAATGATCACTGGCCGATTAGTTTTGCAACTAGTCGGTCGGTGATTCTTCTTGGACCGACTAAGAGATTGACAGCCAAGAAAGATAGTTCAGGAGATATAGAACTAGTCGGTCTATGAAGACTTGCCAACCGACTAGTTTGACAACTAGTCGGTCGGTGAGTGTTCTTTGACCGACTAAGCAGTTGAAAAACAATAAGCTGAACACAAGAGAACTAGTCGGTCTAAGAACAAATTCCAACCGACTAGTTTCACAACTAGTCGGTCGAAGGTTGTTCTTGGACCGACTAACGTGTCAATAGTGGCTCAGGCTGAAAAGTGAAAGTATAACTAGTCGGTCTAAGAAGGATTCCCAACCGACTAGTTTGACAACTAGTCGGTCGGTGAACCTTCTTGGACCGACTAATTGGTCAACAGTGAAGATGCTGAATTGAGCAAGGAGATCTAGTCGGTTCAAGAAGGATTCTTAACCGACTAGATGACAATCTAGTCGGTTGGTCCTTCTTCTTGAACCAACTAAGATGCACTAGAAGCCGCGAAATGAAGCGTAAAGCTTCGGGAAAGTTTCTATGGGCTTCTAAGATAATCATAGTTCTAAGATATGAGCGTTATGAAGATTATAATGTAAGACCTACTCAAGGCTTAACATTCTACGAAAAGAAGCTAGAAGACTATAAAATAAACTAGACGAACCGTCTTCAAAACTTCAATCCGAATCTCTTGACTGCAATAATGCTCCTTGAGCTTCAACGAAGCTTCAGGCACACGATCATGTGCTTTGAGAAGTCTTGAGACGTCGCTTTTGATGTACATAGAATTTTGGCGACGATCTCTATAACTGCGCTCACAAAGAGTTAGTTCACGATATTTATGTTTGTTCATCATCAAAACCAAATCCGGGGAAACAATACTCAACAGAGTATTATTTGGAGGAGAGGGACATGGTGTTGGAGAAGTTGAAGCGTCATTTGACGAGGGCCCAACAAATTATGAAGACTCGTGCCGATAGACATAGACGAGAGGTACAATTTGCAGTGGGTGACAATATATTTGAACCTGCGATCCTACCGACAACGATCTTTGATGCATTTGGAGGGACGAGAAGTTGTCGCCCCATCTACTTCCGATCTTATGAGATTGAGGCTAAGATTGGCCATGTTGCCTATAAATTGAAGGTACTACCAGAGTTCGTCATACATCAAATTTTCCATTATCACAGCTTCACCAGGCCATTAAGAACCCCACCCCTTCTTCTCATTGACTCTGATCGAGGATATGTAGGTGATCTTGGAACCGGCAGAGCTGAAGGGGGTTCGCAGAGGAAATGCATGGACACAAGATATGCTGATTTAATGAAAGGGCTTTTCGGACTATGAGACCACTTGAGAGTCTTTTCGAGTTATTGCGCATCGATTACCAGATTTTTCGCCTTGAGAACAAAGTGGCTTTTTGGGAAAGTAATGATGTGATCGTGACGTAGTAGAGAAGACGGTGCAGAGCGGATCACGGAGCGGCTTGTTGGAAGCAACGATTTAGGATCTTGGTTTGATGATGACAAACGTATCGTTATATCTGACGTGTGTGCTTAATGTGTTTCAGGATTGGCTAAACGATACATCTCTCACTACTTGGAGAATTTGCTATCCACATAGCTAATGGACTTGGTCTTAGTGCCATTCACATAGCAAAGATGATTGGATCAAATCAATTGGTGATTGGTGCAAATCCAATATTGATTTTTGATTTGATTAAGTCATTTGCCATAAAGATTCAATTCAAAATTCGTATTTCATATCCGATTGAAATCTTACTTGATCTTCTATTCAAACACCAATTTGAATTGCCATCAAATCCCATCTTGCATCAAATCATATCTCCTATTTGTGGTGCAAAGTGATAAATCAAATCTCTAACTCCTTTTCAAAATAGGATTCCCTATAACCAATTCCTATCTCTTAGGGATTCTCTCCTAAACACTAGGCTATCCTATATAAGCAAACATCCCCTTCATAGCCTAGAGTGAGGCTTCACCAAAAATACGAGCCCGGCCAAAAAAACTCTCTTCATTATTTTTCCCAAGAGCAGTAACATCAGAAAGCATCCAAAAAAATAGTGTGCGAAAGTTTCAAAAGCAAAACAAAAGAGAGAGCCGGCCATATAACCCTCAACATCATCGTCGAAGCTGTGGAGATCTCCAAACAATCCTCGTCGCCGTCGGAGAAGCTAGCTCGCTGTGGAATCCGGCCGTGACTCGATTATCGTCGAGAGGAAGCCGACACCGCTGCTTGAAGTCGCTGACGACGTTGAGATCACCACCTGAGATCACAGTCAAGGAGAAGACGAAGACCATCGCCTCTCGTTGCTGTTGTCCTGTGACGAAGCCGCCGTCACCGTTAGAGTGGATCGCCGAAGACGACGGAGCTGCTGCACGACGAGAAAAGTTCGCCACCGCCGTCGTCATCGTAAGTCTCGTCGCCTCCGATTGAGCAACGCGAAGATCGCCGTCGCTGAAGCTGCATCATCCCAAGGAGAAGAGAACGCCGCCGTGAACGAAGCTGATCTCCAAGCCATCGCGCAACGAAGTCCTCGTAGAAGCGAACACCGCAGCTCAAGTCGAGTTGCTCCGGTGTCGCCGAACGAAGGAAAGGGCTGCCACCGAAGTCGAAGCGGTGCCCTCGACGAGACGAAGCCCGTACTGCCTTTGTCGGAGAAGAGAGCGCCACCCGCCGTGAAGAACGCCGTCGAAGAGGAGAGCTCGTCGCTGCAGTCGGAGCTCGTCGAAGAGTCACCGCAGCCGCTTGATAAGAGATCGCCACTGCACGGAAGTCGCGCCACCGTAGAGCCATCGCCGCCATCAACCGGGGAGTTGCTCGTCGCCGTCGAAGACGAAGAAGGCGACGTCCATCGCTGCATGCTTTTGCTGCTGACGTGGGCGGAGGATGAGGTCGAAACGAAAACGCGGCCAAGATCCTACGCGAAGGCGAAAACGAAGTTAGAGGCGGATTGCGTGAATTGTTTGCTGACGTGGCTGGCGCACTTATTAAAGGAAGTTGCTCTGTGCACAGTCCTCTTAAATATTTGATTTGAGCTGAGTTACTCTGCGCACAGTCCGCTCGATTTAAAAGGAGTTGCTGAGCGTACAGACCGACTACATTTGGGATTTGAACTGCAATTGCTTTACGCACAGACCAGTGCACAACTTGACATCCAGGAGTCGGATTGAGACACCGTTTGCGTCAGATTGGAGCTGACGACGTGCTGATTGACAGAGACGCCTACACGGACACAAACTGAGCATTTCTAAACCCTTAAACTCTTTTATTTGTGTCTAAGTGTAACGTTCTCTGTAGGGGAAACTTTACATATTTTGTGTGACTATTTTGGGACTTGTCTAGTTGGGACTAGACAAGCGGAACCCAACTAGTTTGGGACTAGCTGGTAGAAAGCGTTACTAGGATTGATAGTGAGAGAAAACACTGTGTGGGGGGTACTGAGAGCCTGGCGAGTGTAGAGACTTAGAGGGTGCTCTGAGCGTGCTCTAACTTGTGGTTTTGTACCTATTGCGCTATTCAATACTAGTTCTGCTTTGGGGGCTGGAGTAGGGCGTTGGGACGACCGAACCAGGGTAAATCTGATGTGTACTCTGTGTCTGCTTTTTATTTACCCTGTTGCTGTTATAACTGCGTGTGCTTATTCGTGGGTTGCACGAATTATTTTTTATAAGCCTATTCACCCCCCCTCTAGGCTAGGATCCAGATCCAACACGGCTTACTAGCCTAGTGGCATTTTTGTAATTTTTGGGGTTCAGGGAGTATTTTTGTAAATATGGACAAATCAGTCCCTCTATATGTATTTGGAGGTTGGGGTTAATTTTCTTCATGTTGAAATTAAGAGAGAAAACTCTAAAAGTAGTGTAGAACCCTAGATAGAGGAGAGTTAAAACTTGTCTTTCAAATCGAAGGCTAGGAGAGCGATCTCATCTCGAAAGAAATCATCTTGTATCTTGTATTCCATTTCTCATCTATATAAATCAGATTTTTGTCTCTCCAAACCCTAGATTTTCATATCAATATTCCACTCACGACTGCTTTTCCTTCTGTACCTTCACTTATGTGAATCTTGCTATGTTTCTCCACCTCAGAATTGCATGCGAATGCGATCTATACTTGTTTGCCAATGCAGTATCATTGACCTAGTTCTGCAATGCTTGATGTCAACCTGTGTGACATCTATCTCTCTTCTGCTTAAAGCAGCCTGAGTTATGTTCTTTCATGGTAACTCATTTTTTTCATTTCTAGAGCTGGGCGATTCAATCCCCATCATTTTTGTATGACATGGTGATTGTTGTACTAACCAAAAGCTAGATCTGCTAAATTTTCATGCTCAGATCTATAGTTGCTTGCATTTTGACTTTGAAATTGTTAAGAAGAATAGTCTCATTGAAAAAAATACGAAAAGTGAAGAACATAAAATCGAAGATATGCATCTAGCTAATAGCTTAAGCTCAGGGTAAATCCACTTTGAGTTTGAGATGGGTGTTGAGGAAAATAGCCATATATTGGAATAAAAAGGAAAAGTTGAGGAACATATAACTAAAAGTTGAGCCTCTCTACATAATAGCTTAGGCTTTTAGGTTAAGACAAGGTATTAGATTAAGACTGTCTTAATCTAGATTATGCCATCATAATTAACTCACTGTGAGAACACCAACACATATACCCCCCCCCCCCCCCCCCCCCCCCAAAGGAAAAAACAACAACACAAAACAAAACACAAAAACACAAAACAAAACACACAAAACAAAAACACAAAACAAAACAAAACACAAAACACGAAAACACAAAAAAAACAAAAACAATACAATTCCAACCCAATCCTTTTCTGGCAAAATCTTAACCGAATTACTCTTTTATTTGTGTTTTAACAATTTAAATATGTCATCTAAATGCACGTTGTGACTATAACTTATCCCATGCGACGAAGTAAAACTGTTTTGGATTGTTTTGTTTCTCATTTCCCTTTTTGACCGAGTAAGATGATAGCTTCCAAGGTGTTGTCTAGTATTTTTGTATATATTCTTTGTTAAATATGCCTCATAGTAGTTCACGGTGCTTATAAACGCACATGCGCACTAGGTAGGGTGCCAATGACTCTTTTCCATGCATCCTGTATTGTTCCGTTAGATTTATAGTGTAGGCGGAGGACATGAAGAGTGCTATGCTTTCTGTCACTTTAGTTATGACGTGCCTTCTTAACTTTTTACATCAAGCCGTTGGTCAGATCAGTTTATAAACTTATATGCCTCTGTTATAGCATTTTGCCCTCTACATTTTGGAAGGTATCTTGTCTCAATTATTTTTTCAGTCCTTGGAACTTCGAAACAAAAATTGCTTACAAATTGACTCTTCTACCCAGCGTCATATTTGAAATTTGATGTTTAGCTTGACATAAGATTGTCTTTTAATTTAGATTGATACAATATGTGGCATAGCTGTCATTATTTAGTGCTAAAAGTTCAAAGTTCCATTTCCTTGGAATTATTTTTCTTGAATGTATGTTTTTTTCTCTCTTTTCAAAGCTCAATCATTTATATCTGGCATTTTAGTGTTGTAGGTCAATTCCATGTTTTTGATCTTTCTATTTGAGGTTTGTGGTTATCGCGCCTTAATTTTTTTGCATTGGTTTTCTTTTTGTGTGCATGATATAGCTTAAAGATATGGCTGAGAGGCTGCCTCCTGGTGTATATGAAAGTGAGGAGATGAGACCAGTTTACTTGCCAAATGGCAATGAGCCACATTTTATAGATCACTCAAGCTTGAATACAGAGCACCAGCCAAACAGTGAAAGCAATGGCCAAAACATGCCATTGTCCATGGCGACTAATTCCAATCACACAAACGGGATTTCTTCGCCATATTTTGCATCAGTTGATATTCATGAAGCCAATAAACTTAGTACCACACCACCAAACCGAGGGATAGCTGATTCTCACAGTACAGAAGAGAATTTGAGGACAAGTGAACGTGCTAATATTGAAGATATGATTGGGTCTACTGGTAAATCATTTAAACTTGATGGCAGGGTACCTGAGCATCTTCAAAACAGCGAGAATGTTGCAAAATCTAGAAGCCCTGTTTCAACTGGTAATCAAGTTGAGGCAGAATGGATTGAGCAATATGAACCTGGTGTATATATAACCCTCATGGCCCTTCGTGATGGAACCAGAGACCTGAAGAGGGTGCGTTTCAGGTAAATGAGAAATAACTAACCTAGAGCGACATGCTTTGCATGTATTGGTTCTCCCAATATTTTTATTAGGGATCTACGTTTGGCCTGCATATGCGGTTCTGCCACTCGGGCAGAACTGTGTGGAACTGCCCAGGGCTGCCCAGGGCAAGAAAATAAAAGATAAATTTTTATTTCGTATTAACAGCAACTCTTCAATGCCTAATGGGTAGGGCGCTGGTCTACGCAAGCAGGCGTTCTGGATTCGATCTCCAGTGACGTCGTTTTAATTTATTTTTAATTTATTATTATATGTTACTTGTTATCATTTTTTGCATGCTGGGTATTATTTCTTTTGGTTTTGCACTTTAAAGAAAGAAAATCTACCTTATTTTTATATCTCCATCTAAATTCTTTATATTTTGATATTCCGCCAAATTGGGAGCAAATATGACAAGATGTTATTGCATATTAAATAAAAGACAATTTTACAAATTTTACATACAATAATTATGTATTTACGATATAAAATCTTTTATAAATTAGATACATAATATACATTTTAAAGCGTGCTTTGTATTCGTCTCCTAACATTGTTTCTTTTTCTCTTTGTTATTTTGATTTTGATTCCTATACTAATACATAGGGACGGAATTGTGTACAACTTGTAGTGGGCAGCTCTGGGCAAGCAAAAAATAATTTTTTTAATTCATCATCTTTCTTGCTGACTTTTTCCTCTCTACTATCTATCACACAAACACACCTTATTTCTCACTTTAACTCTTTTCTCTCTGTGACTCTAACTCTTCTCTGTCTCTAAATTAATTTAAATTTTTATATTAATTATCATTTCACTATGCTTGTGTGTGTGTATTTGTGTAAAAACATTAATATTTAATTATTACTTTATTTATTAAATATTATTTTCGTAGGCATACATGTATATATGTATGATAATATTTTGTAGCTAGTATTAATAAATAATTAATGCATGTTAACATTTAACTTTTTTGTTTTGGTATTCTTTTTTTAAAATATTCTTTATATCACCTTTATTTTCGTACAAGTCAAGAAAAATTCCTAGTTACCCCACGGATGCCACTTATTCATATTGATAAAAGTTCATGAACAATATCTAGTTAATCTTCCAGTGCCTATCGTTTTCATGATTAGACCTGTCGGCTGTCTTGAAAATCCATAACTTCCATCAACAACAATAAAAATAAGTAAAACAACAAAAGCAACGACAACAACAACAAAACGGGGAAAACCCAATTCTTGTGAAACGAAACCTTTCATTTCATGCATCTTTATTCCTTTGGCTTCATTTTGAGTGAGCTCTAATTTCTTGTCCACACTTGTGAAGATTCCTTTCTATTTTATGCCTTGTAGCATGCACGTTTTATCTTCTATGATCATAATTTTCCAGTTCTTGTTTGTTGGATTTATATCTATGTTTTGTTACTGTAAATCTGTCCAATCCGGAAATAATTACGTGCAAAACTTTGCACTATAGCAACATCTGCGATGAATAGGGTAATGCTGGATTCTGGATATGAGAGCCATTTGCATTTTTTGAACGATGGCATGATTAGGGCAATAATGTATCCCTATGCTTACCAAATGCCTTGAGTAATTTCTTGACTAATCACATAATGCAGTCGAAGGAGATTTGGAGAGCATCAAGCCGAGGCTTGGTGGTCTGAGAACCGCGAGAAGGTTTATGAGAAGTACAATGTTCGTGCATCGGACAGGGCCTCATCAGCGCTATCCACCCATTCAGGCACGTAGATAAGATAGATGAAGAGTTCTGCCATCCGCCAGAGCTTAGCGTCAGCGAGAGATCATGACTATCATAATCAGAAAGGAAACATCTGCAAGCTCAGAAGATTATTTTTGACAAGGTCGTCCTTCTGGGATCGAGCCCTGAACTCTGAAGTCGAGGCTCATCGAGGAATCCCCCATCGTATGCCAATGAGAGAAGCTTTCGCTGATGGGAGCATACATTTTGTGTAGCATATGTCAGACTATGTATGTGTTATATATAGCGTTCATTGGTCTCTTTCGCTCCCCTTTTGCCCGTTTCTATTGTATTTCCTACTGTACATAAGATCCATCGAGAATGATATGGTAAGAGGGCGGTGATAAGTTAATTTTCAATTGTATACATCTTTTTTTTTTGGGTTGTCAATTGCTCATTAAATGGCCCTTTGCAGTTTTCCCCTCGTTTGCGTGTATTATCAATCTAGCTAGAATTTATTTTTCTTGAAAGGACCCATGTTCTTGTTAAAATTTGCTTCTTAAATGATACTGAGATTTGTGACATTTGATTTTTAGATGTATCAGTGTTTGAAAATCATGTTTGTGACATACTCTCTTGGTCAACAGTTCAATGGAATTGGTGTGCTAACAAGCTGACTCTCTGGCATCCTTTCTTTTTCAAAGAACATCTCTCTCTCTCTCTCTCTCTCTAATGCATGGTTCTGGTTCACATGATCTCTTGATGGAAACATACAACAAAAACAAAGAAGCAAAAGTTGGCAACTTCTTTTAAGACGTAGAAAGGCCATAATCTGAAGAAAGGGGGAAGGGTGATGATTTTCAGCAGCATTAGGAGATGGGCAGAAAAAGAAAGATCGACGTTTGCACGAGCTACACTGATGCTGACTTGTTATCTTCTATTGCTTGTAAACTCTGCTTGTGCGTGCATTTTCAAAGTCTTGGGTGGTTTCGTCCAACATTGCTGAAGACGACACTTGTTTTGGACTCTTCTTTCGAGTATTACACGTCCCGCCCCGGCCCGGTTTTTGGTAAGAAATTACACGTCCCGCCCCGGCCCGAGAACCCCTCCCCCCTGATCCCGGCCTGAAGACGGGTCGGGAGAAGCTTGGATAGTTAAATACCCGTCACAACCCGCAATATTGCCATTCCTAATCACACGTATAAAAAATGATGTAACACTAAACATGTCTAAATTTTTTGATTTCAAGGACATTTTTGGGCTACTTTATAAAGTGAGCACTTTTTTTTAATTTTTTGATACCGTATAAAGAAGATGAATTGTAGTCAATTTGGTGGTTAATAAATTAGTTTTATTTCAACACCAATCTTTATTCCTTCTTTCTGCCGTGGAGCCAACTAATCATTTATTCTAAGCCAACGGGCATCCTCATTAACCGCCGGTTATTTCGGTCTCTTTATGCGCTTATAAATTCGGCAAGAATATCATCATCATCATCATTAATTTTTTAAGAAAAGATTAGTTGATGATTAAAAAAAGCAGGCCCCCAAGAGTTTTTAAACCCAAAAAAAAAAAAAATTGGAGACAACTCGGACGCATCATCATTTTATTCTCCTTTTCACACCATCACGATTCACATGCGTCCACGAAAAACCAAAAGTTCGGATACCGTTTCGTCTTAAAACTCTATTTATTAATACGGGATTAGTTCGTGTGATCCCAATATTAATATTGTTTATTATTATTTTTTTTCCAAAAGCGCGTGGCCTGCATGTGTGGCTGGAAACATGTTCAACAATCTCGCCCACGCTGTCTCCTCTTCATTTTCTCTGCTTTTTTTTTTTGGCCCCCGGCCTCATTTTTATTCTTCAATTTGTCTCTTGTTTTTGTTTTGGTTAATACACAAATTGTGCCAGCTGGGGAGCAACTTATCAGTACTTTGATTAATTCCAAAATACATATTAATTGAAGATAATTAACACTTCACCCTCCATCAAGAAGTTATATTATTTACTTATGTAGTTGTGATAACTGTAATAAAATTTATATGGTTCAATATGCTAAATGACATATCAATATGTGCTCATATATATAAAAACATTGAAAATGGATGATTCTATCAACTTCTAAAAGAAATGTTACGTGCGCCTAGCAATTCCCATTGCTTGCATGTATCACTCGATAATCTATTCAGTGTTACCACTCTCAAATTAGATAATGTCATCCATTAACTAAAAGCATTGGCTTTAAAGGCCACACAACAACAAATTAGCTAATCAATTTCACATGATCACAGAACTAAAAACAGTATGATCAAATTATCTTCCAAATTGAATCCAATGACTTTTTCCGTCTGTATTTGTTTTTTCTTCTTTATAATGGTCAATCAATCAGAATCACTGCTTCTAAACATTTACAATACAAAAATTCCCTGTAAATTTCTTTTTTTTTCTTTTTCAAAATGGCATGATATGTGTAGTCTTCGTATCATATCCAGCCAAGCAACACTTCGCATTCACCCTGAATATCTTCAGCAAGTCTCCGGCCATCTGCCTCACCGCCGGCGAGCAATCGCTCTGCATCAACAACAGTATCTTCGTCAATCCCCCGTTCGCTTCGACCGCCTCCTGAGCTCTCCGGTCCCTAAACAAATGACAAACGCTCCACAATACAATCACCGCGGCTTCTGTCCCTTCCCTCCCGACCTTCATCATTCTCCTCAGGATCGCCGAGATCGTTGTCTCCGCCGTCTCGCAGATCGCCTTTCTTCCGTCCTTGCACCCCGATGCCGCCTCCATCAGCTTCATTGCCTTCTCCGCCGCCGCCGCTGGCACGATTGCCGCGTCTTTTGACAGGACCCTTGTCAGCACCGGCACGACGCCCAATCGAACCATTCTACCTCGGGCTTTCCTCACGCTGGAAAGCCCCACTAGACACGACAGCCCGGCATAGACCGCCGCCGCCTTCTCCTCTTCGTCGACCAGCCTCATCAGTTCCGGGATGAGGTCCTTCTTCTCGGCAATCAGAACCTTGGACTCCGAAATATTCGTCAACGCGGCGTCGACGACCGTGGCCGCATTCGTCCTCGACTCGAGACTCCGCCCATCTTTCAGTATCCGAATCAGAGACGACATGGATGCGTTGAGATTCCGACCGATCGCCGTCCTGATCAATCCCTGCTTGTTCTCCTTCTCGATGCAATCGGAGGCCAAGATTGTGGCAACAACTCCAACAGATTCCTCCAGGACCTCCAGAGAGGCGAGATTGTTTGCCAAAAGAGAGCCGAGTGTCTCGGCGCAGCCGCCGGCGGAGACGAGCTGGATCTTCTCGAAGTCGTCGGCGTCCTTGTCGTCGAAGAAGGCGGCAAGCTTGCGGAGGGAGGCGGAGGGGTCGGCGGATGAGGAGCGGATGTCGGCGACGAGGGAGCGGGCCGGGCTCTGTCTACTTGCCGGGCCGGACTGGTGGGCCCAAATGTCGATGAGGCGCTGGAGGGTGAGGTTGGGGACGAGGTCGGTGGAGGGGAGGGGCTGCATAGTGGCGGGACACGTGTTGTTGCCGGAGTCGAGCCAGCGTTGGATGGAGGAGCGGTCGTAGGTGACGCCGGTGCAGAGGCTGACGGGGGATCTCATGACGTCGAGCGAGATCGGGCACCGGAAGAAGCTCGGCACCTTTATCGCGAGGCTGCCGTGATCGCCGCCGTCGATGTCATGTCGTCGTCCCATGTTTCTTAATTTCTAGATCTCCCAAAAAAAGTTTAGAATTCCTTTTTTATTTTTTTCAAGGTTTCTGGAAATGAGAAAGGGAAAGTAGGGGAGGGGGTTATGAAGGGGAGCTGCGAAGGGGGGAAGAGAGAGAGAGTCAAAGCGGGTGGATGATGACGTCAGAGTAGGGTGGAGGGTGGGGGCGAGCCGTTGGCGCGCTTAGTCTAAGTTCTATTTGTTGGAATTATTATTTAATATTGGTCTTTGGTCAATGATCATGTTACTGCTAGTGGTGGGGTCTAATTTTTTTATGTATTCTGTTATTTTTATTAAATGTTTATGGACCAGGTTGAAGGAGACTCGATGTAACCCTGGACGCGTGTACGCTATACAGCACCGATGTATAAAAATGCATGTTTTTTTTGCGTTTAAGCCCTCTAAAGACTTGCTTATGGCATGCTTTTGCTTGCTGCTTGGTTTGCAACTTTGCATACATTTGTTGACTCACGCTTCGAGATTAAGCAAGATTATACCAAGAAATTATTTTACAAATTGATTGCAAGAACGATTCTTAAAAGTTTTGAAATACAGTCAAATCAATGAAGATCCTAAAGCCTCTAAAAGTTAAAACTGATCACTCCGATCCTAAATGTTAAACGAACAATCCAAGCTGCAATTATTTGTGAGAGTCTTTCAGTTCTATCATGCTTGATTTATGGATGAGATTATATTGGTTTTTTTCTTATTTTCTTGTAACCTTTCGTTCTCTGACAAATAGCCATATATTGAAATTTGAAAATTTAACCCAAAGTTTAAGGTAAAGAGGGTGGGGAGAAAATTTGCAAGGTTAGTGTTAAGGGCAAAAAGACTGAGACAGTTGTCAGGCTGATGTGGGCTCTTCACGTTGAGTTGGAGCCTCTTCAGCGAGTGAGTTGGGACCCTAGGTTGTGAGGACCTAGGTTGGATGATGGATGTAGATGATGATGTGGTGCTCGATCAACCCTAGGACAGCAGATGCGTCGATCGATCGAGGCTGGAAAGCTAGGAAACGACACACGCGGAAGATGGCAATTCGTCGATCTGCACCACAGAAACACGTTAGGGGGTCGGATCTGGGTCTCCACCCAAATCCCCTCCGATACTTAATTTAGTGTGGAAACTTAAGGATGAGAGAGAGCTACGAGCAACTGAGTTCGATCCACGAAGGTTCGTCCTAGATCTGACGTCGCTAACTCTACAATGTAAGAAGTATCAGCTAAGAAAGTAGAATTCTATGTCTTAAATCTTGTACCTTGGAATTGAAACCTTTTCTGTATTTATAGGCAGCCTGGGTCGATTTAGTGACGTTGGGAAGATAACAGCCACCCATTATGGTTCCACGATCTTTCCCATTTAATATGAGTGAATGTTGGACACGTTCCCGCGAATCACGAGCCCACTTTAATCCAACGTTCGAGTGAAGGGAATGCAACGGTCGACTGGCCAATGTGTTTTCACCGAGTCGATATCGGGCTTCTCTTATGGGCCTGGTGGGCCTTAATCATCCGTCGATCGAGCCATCTCGAGTACCGGCCCAATAACTCAACAGTTAGTAAATATCATTTGCCGGAGCAGTATAATAAACTTTATAATTGAAAAGAAAGACATATGAATTTTTGCTCTTACTAATAAGCTATACATGATACACTCTTTACCCGATGCCGGACAAAACCTATCTTAAACCCCTAAAAGATAAACGTATGAGATTGTTTATATAAAAGCACTAGAAATAACACGTGCACACAGTGCACGGAACCAAAAAAAATCCCTACAAACAGGATGTGGTGCACTCGTGCAAACGAAAAGGACTGAGAAGTGTTGGTGTATGTGCCGATGTCATTGAGGATTAAAAGGATAAATGCAAAAAACCTGAAAGATTAAAATAGAAAAATTCTCTAAGGCAAAATCGTAAATAAGTGAGCTTGTGGTGATTTTTTTTAGGGACAAGAATGGAGTGTCAATCATGTAAATAAAGGAGTGGATGTGGTTTTTGTATTAGGTAACATCTCATGTGGCGATGTAAAATTGCCACATTAGACAAACATGTCATCTTAGACAAAACTCTTCTATTTCTACTGTATAAAACATGTTTGGAGGGTGCAATGTGCAAAACAAGGGGGGCCCGCAGATTGGGATGCGGGTGCAAATGAATCCCAAGTGCGTGAACTTTTCTATTGTTTTTTTGGTGCATTTTTAAGTGGAAATAGAAAGGCGTATTCGGCCATTCTTTGATCATTTATTTACGTATCTTGGCGCGTATGACGTGGCACGACGTCCTTCATTTTTTCCTCGTTTCACTCCACGCGAAGACCACTTAACAATTAATAACCCATCGATGATTTAGAATAATTAGGTGGTGGTGGTTTAATTTTCTTTTTTAAACGGAAAAGGAGACGAATATTCAAAGCTCGAGAGTCCAAAGTCCGCCGTTGGACGATCGACTGCTGAATCGAAAGGCGGAAAAAATGGTCGGTAGAATCTTTAACCATTAATTTCACCGACCGTTGCTTTGTCTCGTTGCTGGCGTCACTTGCTCTTTTGATTTTTCCCTACTCTTTTTAGACTTTGCTTGCGTTTACTTAAACTTTGGGGTGATGTTAAAATTGTGGGATTATAAGGTTAATGATGATAATTATTCTATCGATGTTTCCAAAAATTTCCAGATTTCAACGTTTGATTTTGTCAGGGCTATGATCAGCTTCGCTGTTTGTTGCCCACACGCACGCCCACTCCAAAGCGAGTGCAGCGTGGCAGTTCATCCTCCAATAGGCAAACAAGCCGCAAGAAAGAGTGAACACTCGTATCTCTCGTTTGAACCGCCATCATTTTCGTCTCCATTGTTGATTGTTGTTGTTCTGGTCTAAGATCATAAAGAGAATAATGAGTATTTCTTACGTTTGTTTCACTTGAAATATTGTTTTCAAAATGAGCATTTTTTGTAATCCACATTTGCGTTATTTTAGCATCGGTTTAGATGTTTTCGGTGAGAAAAAAATATTTGGAATCTAACGCAAAAAAACATTATTAAATTATTTAAACAAGAATCCCCGCCTTTCACAATAAAAAATGCCACTTGCTTTAATTAATAATAAATGCATCATAATTTAATTGTTCTCATGTTATTTTTCTATTTTTGTTTCTTTTTTTATTCATCGGAAAACAGTAAAGACAACAAGAGGATAATACATGTGTTGCGAAAACACGGGGACTTATTAAGAAATCACCCATCCTGATACTGCTTTTGCCTCCGAAAGATTAACTTCGGACTTCCCATAAAACTGGAAGAAACCCCTCTATTTTCGTTTCTTGCAACAACAAAAAACAAAATATTTTCATAAATATGTTTTCTTCGCGTATTTTCTCAAAATTTTCATGAACCCGCTGCAAATATGAGTTTTTTCAGAAATGGCCATAAAAAGCACTTCCTATCTTTTCAAAAAAAAGAGGAAAAAATCTTTCTGATGGCCAAACAACCTCTTATTGTTATTTGATTTTTGGTTCTCAAGTATCTGTTTCTTGTATTTGTATTTGTACTGGAAATTGCACTTGCCCGCAGGGCACGGAGGCAGTCGACGCCCGGGTCGCCAAAGTAAAAAAGGCGAGTGCAAACACGTGTGTGTGAGAGGATGGTCGGGAGGCAAAAGGAGGAAAAGCAGGAACTAAAACGCCAAAAAATCACCAAAAACCCGCCGCAAATATAAGCCCAGAACCCTACCCAACCCCCACGGGGCCTCCATCGGCGTCCCAGTCATCAACCCAAAATATTACTGGGACAAAACTGACACATAGGAAAAAATTCAAAAAACTTCGTCAATTGTATAATAGATTTTATGTTGAAACTTTTCTATGCAGTTATCTTTACCGGATGGTAATGCCTGTGTGCTCTGTTGATTTGTTTATGAGGTAATTCTTTATTTATATGTAGGTTTTATTTGAATATATGCGAGTACATTCACATATTTCATGACATGTATTGTCCATGTTGGGACTTACAAGTTGCACATAATTTTGTTCTTGTTCTCTCCTCTAACGTACTCACATCAATGGAGATTCAATTCTATATTTATCCCTCATACGTCCCTTTGTCTAGCTAATGTGTGACTATATTTGATATCTCACGATCTCCTCCTCAAACATAATCTCACATAGTCACCACTTGACTAATTAACTTGATCTGTTCATCACTAATTGGCCGAACGACAAACACGGCATTAGCCGATCAACTTCATCTTCAGCGGGTGACACATCTGCTCAATCGAGTCACGTCTTCACAATGCGGAGCAAGGACGCCTTACGTGAAGTTCAGATCATTACTTGAGAGCTTAACTCCACTTGTCATTCGGATCCATATGACACCACCTTGGCAGCTCTCATGCAGCTTCTGCTCTACTGTTAGCAATCTGTCTCTCATACCACTTGTTATGGTTTAAATATGAGTGCATAACTCATTAATCACCACATTTGTATGATATTGTCCTTGTTGGGCCGTACAAGGCATGCCTGGTTTTTTTCTTGGGTCTCCTTAAAGTGCACATATAAATGAAGATTCAATTCCATATATATACCCACCACATCCCTTTGTTTAGCGGATGTGAGACTACGTTTGATGTCTCACAAGGATATGCTGAGATGGTAAACAGCAATATGATGCAAAATGTAGGAGTGTAGGGCACAAATTTGAGGCCCCTTCTTTATGCTGGCAGACGAAAATATGCTCATGTGGCATAATACTCGGCATTCTCAGTATTTAAATATTGTAAAATCCATATAATCAACAATGTCCCAGATTTGTTATTGTCATAAGCAAATACCAATTAATATTGCAGAGGACTATTCTCGCAATTAGCTTGTTCGGCCGGCATAAAATTTGTTAGTGCAATACACACTTTCGCCACAACTACAAATTACAAAAGACACGAAACGCAATCACACTACATGCTTTGTTATCTCAAAATAGAACCGCACACGCAAATGCTGCATTGTTGTGAAATGGTAGATAATCTCTAATAAGGAGTAGCTATGGCACAAGGCATGGCTCTCTATATATTCATTTCATAAAGAGGATTAGAAGTCCAAGGGACTCCCCACTAACTTAGTGTAGAATAATAGTGAAATGATGAGTTGAGCTCACAACATGCATGTTATTTTTTATTTTTCGCTTTTAAATAGCAACATACTATTTTAAAATTAAAAACATGTCATGTCATCACTTTTCTTAAAACAAAGCACAAAATATCAAAATTTTCAACCTAGCATTGGATTGCTTTAATAACGCATTTCGTACAACGAAAATTGTAGGTAATCAATTAATAGTTGAAGTTGTGAGTGGACAGCATTTGTTGCGCTTTCGTTGATCTCTTTGTGGTGCACCAGCTACAACTAGCTTGGTTCCAACCATTTCAAAGTCTTTGACCACAAAATCCATTTAAGTCCACTTATTATTAACAATTCAGAATTAAACCCAAGAATGGAACCAGAGGCCCCCACATCCCAACCCCGGTCTTGTGTTCTTGATGCCGGATGCGTGTGGGTGAGCTCCGCTCTCAAGCGTGGGGTCCGGCCAACTAAAACTCGGGGCCATCGGGTCACAATTGTTGACTTGGACTCCACCAAATGTTGATCTTCGGGTTTTAATAATATTAATAGCTTAGAAAATCGCGAAAGGAATTACTAAATAATAAGCAACAAAGACTCCCGCTTTTAATTTTTGGCTTGTCTTTTGATGCCAACACGTTTTAGTTAAAGAGAGGGAGGGAGCGAGAACGAATCATAATCTTTATAAAGTGATTTGTTCGAGTGCACTGTGATTAGGGCAAGCTTTAATTGGTAGTGGGACCCAAATAGGTGACCCCAAACTTAACAGCTGGCTGTTCCAATTTCAAAGCGTTTGACTTTGAAACGCAGCGGATAAACATTGTTAGACTTTTCTCCCTCTCAGTACTTTGATTGAGTTGTTTTGAAGTATCACGATTTCTTTCTTCCCAATTTACCCAACGGTAAATATAAAAAAATAGTCTGATACACATCGGGCAAGACGAGGCGCTCATTAGCGAGGATGTATTTAAAAACAAAAGAAAGGACCGGAAATTGTTCATTGATGTTTTTATACCACTTTAAAGATTACAAGTGAAACTTAATACACTATTATTTGGCTACATATTTTAACTTGCATTTTTCAACTTGAACGTCGGAAGAGTCGAACCCTTGGACCCAACCACTGACTCTGTTCAATAACGCTCTAGCTGACTATGATGTACATATTACGTAGGCCTGCATATCTTTAGTCATGAGATATGGGGTGGCTAGGCTCTCTGATCTATAGCTCCCTGCAAAGAGCTACAAGATTTACAACTGACAAAATATATAGAGCTCTAGGGACATGGTACTGAATCAAAGGGCACCCATCTCTGGATTTTGTGGTGTTCACTCTTTTTTGCAATGATGAAGATGGTTGAGCCACAGCCAGGTCTATAGGCCCTACAAGAGTGAAAGCTGAACCCATCAATGCAAGTGTCGGGCAATACTCTGCAACATTGGACCATAACAGTGGCATGTCCTTTTATTTAAGTAAGGACAGGCTATAAGCCCATGTCACTAGCGCGCACCTTTAAAGCCCATCAGCCTAAACAGCCTTATGAAATGGCCCATCTATTTAGAAAAAGCCCATAAGAAGGCCCATGACTACATAAAGCAAGATTCACGGCATCAATGAGTGCTATCTTTTGACGCTGTACCCCCGACACGTTGCTTCCGCTAAGCATGACAAAAATCCATGATTAGCAGATTTTTCAAGTACAAACTCCACATAATTAGACCCTTCAGAGAAAATAACAAGCATTTTGAAGATTAATTAAGCAGCCCAAAGGCTGAGGTCCTGGGGATCTTGAGGTTGTCTGCGGAAAAGGTTGGGGTGGTGGGCCAAGCGACCATAACTATGGCACACGGAAGGAGACAAATGGGCCATGATTGTGGACATTTGCTCCATATCTTTTAAACCAAGTCCCCACCATAAACCCCAGCAAAATCTTTTCTTAACGTCTCTTCAAATTCCCCCTCATGTCTCTTCTGTTCTGCACTCCCCCAAACAAGGGGGGCATTGAAATCAATCCTTCCATCGTTTCTCAACTAATAAGCAAGTGTCTCTCTCCTGTCTGCTCTTCTTCGGGTCCCACTATCCATCAGAGAGGTCCTCATCAACACCATCTTACTGTGCGACTGATTTACCCGTCAAAAGGTTCCCATTGTTTAATTAGAATTTATATGCTGCAAGATTATAATACTATTAAAATCAGCATTATACGTTGAGATCGCGCATGAGTGCTGCCTGCAATCATGTTTGCTTCGAAGTAGTGCATTGAGGATGGGTGGGGTTACTCTCGATCACTTCCTTTTCCATCTCATGAGCTTGTTTCAAGTTGGACGGTTTATGTCCGGCATCTTAATTGCAATGTCTCCGGCAAAGTCTTTTCAGGATGTCACTCACTCTGAAATTGCTTCTCACATAATTAACAGCTCCTTTTTTCTTCCCCCTCTGTCTCCCCCCAAATTTATCCTACAATATGTTGGCATTATGATTGGTTGTTTTGTAAAACTTGATGATATACATGATGGATATGAATGCAAATTTATGCTCGCACTTCTAAAAAAACTGTTTTCTGTTGTGAGTTGAGGGAGGCCTTTGGCCTCCCCCTCAACATCTCACCATTACTTCCCACTAAGTTAGTGGGGAGTCCCTTGAACTCCTATTCTCTAATTGAATATATAGAGAGCCATGGCTTGTGCCATGGCTATTCCATATAGAGATAATTTTACTCTTTCTCTTAATCTCTTTCAACACGTTATCAGCACCTTGCTCTAAGAAAAATTTCTACACATCAAATTTTCTTCTCCTCTAAAATTGAAGGAATCAATTTCTTGGCTATTTGGATAGCCACCATCGCATGGAGGTTGCGCTATGGAATCTATTCTCGTTGCCGGCTCGTTCGCCGACGTCGCAAGGATGTGGATCGTATTATTCTCTTCGGATCTCTTTTTCCAGATTTTTCCGATTAGAGGTAATTCATCGATCCATAATAAATGTTTAGATCTAAAACTAGATTAGAATAATCTAATATTATTGAAATATATTCTATTTTTGTTGATTGTATTACTCAAATCAACATATTAAAAAAAATAGAATATAATAAAACAAAAAAATCTGTGATGCTCTCCGATTGCAAAATTGGGCAAAACTGGAAATGATATTGGGAATTTTTCCTCGAAATTTCCCTCGAAATTGGACAACAGAAATTGAAATTGGTAATTCAAATCGCATATTTTTGCTGTTGGGCATTCGAATCTCCCTGAGATTGGGCATTAGCTCTTGAAATTAACACATGAATATATCAAAGCACACCTCGGGTTGAGGTGGGACCTCCGATCTTCCGCCCCCCGTCGGGTTGCGGCCTCAATTGGCTTTCCCCCCTCCTGTCGAGGGGGGTTGCACCCCTGTCTGAGCTAACGCCCGCGAATGCCTACCCTTTTCATCGCCGGAGAGAACGCCCCCCCTGTCGGGGTTCTTCACCGGAGAGCTCGCCCCCTTTGCCGGAGATATCGCCCCCCATGTCGTCGTGGGAGGGGGCCTGTCGTACCCCCGCCGGAACGAACGCCCCCCCTGTCGAGGGGCCTGACGTACATCCCCCTCCCAGACGGAGGGGGGTCTTGATCGGATTGTGGCCACCGTGTTTGGGGAGGCTTTCTAAACACTGAAAGAAAAAATTTATAAACTCCTATGACAGCTGCCCTCCCCACTCATCCTCTCTCCTTAAAGACCTAACCCTAGGGTAAGGGGGAGAATAGGTTTGGGCTTTCCCTAATGGGCGTTTGGGCCAGAAGCCCGGTAAATTAAAGTGAAAAATTAAATTTGTATTATTTTTGCTAACGGGCCTGCAGCCCGCAACCAGCCCGCGGGCTACTGGCCTTCAGGCCAAATTAATTTTATTAAGATATTATATATAATCCAGTTAATACCCTTTTTAAACCCTGACATTTCCAAAATATTCTTGAAAAATCCAGATACATCGGGAAAATCGGGGTGAGGCTATTTATTTTAATTAACTCCTCTTGGGGGTTTTTGGCATTCATCAACCCTAAAATTTGTTTTGGGGTTTGAGTTAAAACAGATTTTAATTTTTATCCCAAAACTATTTAATAAATTTGTTGGGCTGTTTATTAGGCCTGAAGCCTACTACATTATATTAACGCATTTTATCGGGTTATTTGGGCCAGAAGCCCAGATAATTTAAATTGCTAATTAAAATGATTTTCATTTTACTTATGGGCCTACATCCCATATTAGAATGATAGTTAAATTTTGTGTTTTAATTTGGGCCTGAAGCCCAATTTATAACAATGAATATAAGTTTTATGGGCCAGCAGCCCCATTGAGATTAATTATTAATTTTGAATCCTAAATTGGACCTGCAGCCCAGTTAATCCAATTGCAAAATGAATATGTTAATTAAATTATTGTAAATGGGCATGCAGCCCAAATATTAAATTAGTTATTAAAATGATTATTATTTTACTTATGGGCCTACAGCCCCAATCATAATAATAATTCATTTTTAATTCTTGTTTGGGCATGTAGCCCAGTTAGTCAGATTTCTAATATTATGTACAACATCTCTCTTGCATTGTTAAATTTTTTATGGAATATTAGGATTTTTCAAAATATAATTATCTTAAAGATCCTGCGACCGCTCTGCCATTAGTCAACTAACCTAACGGTGTATGACGTCTCCCCGTGGCCCGAGAGATTATTATATTTTATAGTCTCTTTTTCCGTATTATATATGCCTGAGTTATATGCGTGATTGATTCTTTTGTGCCTGTAGCAGATTATAAACTGCGTGGATGTTTATATAAGTTAAAATGTGTTTTTGGGATTGGCCAGTTTGATACCTTTTATATTCCTTGCACTTTTATTTTCTTTTGAGAGAATTTGTAAGTAAGGATTAAATGTATTAATGCCAAAGACCGGTGTGCCGACAAATAAAGACGGAGATGAAATTTGCAAAATATAGGGACCCATTCTGGGTTTCCAACTTGTATTTTTATTTTCTTTATGAACTGTATATCGGACTATGGACTTTGAATGTTTTTGGGTATCTGGCCGATCCCCACATTTTACTTATTTTATTTTTAATGCGTGAATTTACATTAATTAATGCTTGTTTTAAATTGCATAGATATGGCAAAATTGGCATGTGTCGATTTCAAAGTTCTTGATGCTACATGAAAGAATTACCTGAGTTGGCGAGTGGACCTGAAGTTCCACTTGCGTTCGATGGCCCTCCTTGACTCAATTTTAGCTCCTACATCGGCCCCAGCGGCGGCCAATGCTTCTGCTAGTAAGGCCCCAGAAACGGCCCAATCGTCTAGCAGCGCTCCTACCACTGTCTCTGATGTGGATAAAGCGAAAGCCATTATCTACATTAGGAAACATATAGATCGGACCTTAAAGGCCGAATACCTAACGGTAGAAGACCCAATGGAGCTGTGGACAGCGCTGGAAGCACGGTATAAACATCAAATTGATGTAATATTACCGTGTACCAGTTATGAGTGGGAAAAACCTCAGACTTCAGGACTATAAGTCCGTCTCTGAGTATAACTCTGCACTTCATAATATCACCTCACGCCTGAAGTTGTGCGGTGAAGAAGTGACAGAGCAACGCATGTTGAAAAAGACATTTACCTCTTTTCACGAAAAAGATGCAATCCTCATGCAGCAGTATCGTGAACGCAACTTCACGAAATTCTCTGACTTGATCTCTTGCCTCCTTTGGGCAGAGCAGAATAGAGATTTACTGCTTACTACTCATAATCTACGACCAGCTGGTACTGCCCATATCTCTGAAGCCCACCACGTTTCTCCCCAGAAGTGGAAAAACAATAAGAAGGCTAGAAAGAATAAAGGGAAGGCTGTAATGCAGCCAGCACGAGGAGAAGCAACCCAGACCAACAACAACAGAGAAATGCGAAACCTCACATGGAATCGTAAGAACACTGACCAAGTGTCAATTCCTAACAAGAACTGGGAGGATAAATGCCATCGATGTGGCATGACTGGACATTGGTCCAGAAACTGTCGCACTCCTCGCCACCTCCAGACATTGTTTCAGGCAAGCCAGAAGTCTCTGCCTGAAACACACTTGGCGGCTGTTCAGCCGCCAACTAATTTCACTGCAAATGACTTCGAGAATGAAGACCTGCTCGATTAAGCCCTTTTTATCTGTCTATGCATTTAAAATTACAAATAGCTTCATTTTTCGTTTGTTTTTGTACGAAGTTTTATTTGAATGTCATTTTACATTTACTTAAATAAAATTCCGTTTTGCTTATAGATGAAGTATGTAATATTGTGGACAGTGCCTCGTTGCACTGGTGTAGCATTTATATTGCTCCCACATAAAACGAGATTATAAGATGCAAACTTCTCACCTTAAACATATAAGAATTTTCCAAGTTTCAAGCATATTTCGTTTAAATGAACATAACTTGAAAACTGTGGATAATAAATATTGAATATCAATATAAAACTCGTGAAGAGGATGGCCAGAAGACCATCTACTTACGATTTCATCGGACCCCCGTCGGGCTCCTATAATTACAGATATTCATCCTATAGAAAGCCAACTTGACTGAGCACCAGAAGTGCCTTGCGTTTCATTGCCATAGTTTTTAATTCTGGCAAAATGGACTTGTTCATTCTGGATCAGCGATGATGGACGCATCGTGAAATGAATCCATTGGAGAACCTGAAGATTCTTCAAAAGATTGAGTTTCCTTTGCCGTAAGGGCATACTTTTAGAGAGACCTTCCCTCCTGAAAGTGGGATGAGAGTCTCTTGGCTTCATTGAGAGAATACATGGTGACCTTTGTGGGCCTATTCACCTTGCAAGTGACCCATTTTCGGTACTTCATTGTACTGATTGATGCATCTATAAGATGGTCTTATGTGTGTCTTTATATTCACTCGCAACATAGCTTGCTCAAAGCTTATAATGTGGGTGAATTCACTACACATATCTTTGAAGACTTCGGCCAAGCAACTGGCATTGAAATTGAACATCATGTAGTATGTTCATACTCATAATGGGTAATTAGAGGCTCTAGTAAAGAGACTCCAATGGATTTCACGTCCATTGTTAAATCCCAGTTGCCTGTTGATGTTTTGGGACCAAAACACTGCATTCCGCATCGCTTATCACGATATGGCCCGCTTGTGTCCATATCTTATTGCTGATGCCGCTTGCTTATGGTTTACCACCAAGTCTTGATAAATGTGAATTTGATGAGCAAAGTCTCATTGAAATAGGCACGCATTCTAAAGAAGCCTGAAGCTTCTGAGACCATATCATAGGACACAAAAGTTCTAATCTCGTTATGATCCGCATACTTTTTCTCTGTGAAGATGAGATCCAGAATATCCTTCACATTCAGACTAAAGTACATCAATTGCCGGATCAATTTACGAACAACCAGAAGATTATTCGTTTGCACGTCCCTGCTGCCAACACGCCAGCTAGGATTGACATTCCCAAAAGATGGGTGCAATCCACACCGGCAGCAGAATTGGCTGTACCTCAATTGAAAAAAGGACGCCTGCCAGGTTCAAAATATAAGTTCCTCAAAAAAGGAAGATTCCTGGATATAGTAAAATAATCCATCCACATGGTGCTGAGCTCAGACCAGCAACCTCTCCCCTCCTAATTTCCCCTGCAGAGGAAACAACATGAGAACAATCATTATATTACGTACGTACTGGAGCGGTACTGGACAGATATAGCACAGTCGTCGTCGACGGTTTTGCTTTCGCTATTGCCGTTCACGTCGCTAAATACGACGATTACGTCAACCCACTTTTCTATAGCGTAAACGCATAGATTGGCCAAGTGGGACGAGGCAATACGAGTAGAGCTGTACTCACTCTTGAAAAGCAAAGTCTTGGGACCAGTAGTCCATACTCCTGAATGTGTAAAACCTGTGGAATATACGTTGGATTTCATAAGAAATTTAAATGTAGGAAATGTGATCTTTTTCCTACTAAAACCTAAATTTCTCTGGAAATGCCAATAAATACAGCTCATGGACGTTGTGACTGCATACATATACGGCAATATAGATATAGAGATCTATATCTAACTCCCAGAAGGGTATACTCTACCCCCAGAGATGAAAGAGAGACGTAAAAACGTCTTCTCCATAAAGGCTACAAAGATCATTAGTTGATCTTAAGCAATATTCTGCCCTTGTATCTTTTTCGAAAGATCGTTGACAGGATTTGTGATATTCGCCGTACATGTGGTCGACTTAAAGCTAATAGGATCTCATGCAGAGACCATTGGGATATCAGATAGCTTTAAGCATACATTGGAAATGAAAAACCTAGGTATAACAAGGTATTGTCCCGGCTTACATATTTAACACCTTCGTGGGGTAACCCATTAATATCCTTCATACATCTGGAGTTTATGAAGAATGATGTCCATTTGCAACCTATTAAAAATTGATGCTTATTTATGACACCTTCCAGTAGCTGGAAGAGGGGGAGGACATTCTAGGTCCCGAAGAGCCTAGCTCTAGTGTACTTGTTACACTTCTTTATCTGGCCAACTGCACGTATCTTTGATAGAACGTCTCCAGTAAAGTTGTTAACCAGATACAGTGTTGTCCTGGAGAGCAACACTAGACCAAGGATAAGCTGCTTCTGCGCAACTTCCAAGGGTCAAGGAATATATATCGCATATGCAGGTTTAAAGATCATCGTGATGACTAAAACACAATAGGCCGGCCACCTCCTATTTACACATCATCCTCCAATGTCTACATCTTCTGAGAAGCTCATCATCCAAGAAGCAAGTATTGAAAACGCTCAGCCAGGTCCAGCAGTACCTCGCAGACACACTGAAGACTGATTCAATGAATACTTTAGTGGCATCATCTACCAAACTTCAAAGAGCATTCCACTCCAAAACGCCACTGCTTTACTATTGCCGCTAAATGAGTGAAACTTGTATAGATGAGTGATGATTGTATTTGCTTTCAGAACATGATGGATGTATAGACGAATAGGAGATGATTGTATAGATACATAGGAAATCTGCAAGCCTGAAGCTTGTACAAATCAGGGGGAGTCACTCGATTGTTGTACTCTTTTCCCTTAAGCTGCTGGTTTTTCCCACTGGGTTTTTCACAGCTAAGGTTTTAACGAGACAACCACAGTGGCTCTGGATCCAGAAGTATCCACCCCATTAGCATACTGAACCCTGAAGTATTCATATGCTTAACCCAAGGTAATGGAGAGATGAGGGTGAGTGTTGTGAGTTGAGGGAGGCCTTTGGCCTCCCTCCCCTCATCATGTCACCATTACTCTCTACTATCTTAGTGGGGAGTCCCTTGAACTCCTAAATTACATTAAGTTAATGAATATATAGAGAGCCATGGCTACTCCTAGAGGTTATTTACTCTCTACTCCGAATATCTCTCAACATTTTATTTATTTATTGAATACCATGTACATGTTTTTTTTTTGAATGTTAGATGGATGTTTTAATATTCTATGGCGATGTTGATTACATGTCTTAACTGAGTTCCTTATTGCAGCTTAAATGTCATACCAACTCATTTTGAAGTTCAATGCTGTGTGTAAGTTGTTTAAGTGATAAATAGAGTGACAAATAGGGGAGTAAACATATGTCAAGCTACTAGCAACCAACACACACAGTTCAGAAAGGTCATGGGATTGTCCAATCACATCCCCCCCAGTCTATAGTTGGTGGTTCACCTCATTTGGGGTCCTGTTTTCATGGCCATCCATCACTCACTCCAAAAACCTTCCATGGGATTCAAAACCCCCTCAAATGTGAAAATTTTTGTGTGCCCACCAGGTGATTAGAGCTTGTTTAAGGCAAGTAATGATGCCAACTCCTCCACAATCCTCTCATCCAACAGCACAAACAGAGCAAACAATTGAGACTCCACGCGTACGAGAGTAGTGAGACTAGCCCTTCGATTGCCATTCTCGTGTAACATCAAAGCAAAAAAATACGAGTAGAATCTCATGAAGCAGATAATACGTGCTGGGGGGAGCGAGAGAAGCAACAGTAGCAAATCCTTAGTCGGCCATTCAATTCTGTGTGGCCCCGTTGCTTCACCTAACCACAAGACACAACCCCCCCTCCTCTTTTTTTATCAGCCCTCCCCTTTGTTCGCCCCTTGCCTCGCCTTTTGCCATCCCTCCCCTCTCTCTTGAAGAATCCCAAGCTTAACCAACCAAAATCTCAGCCCACCTCATTTGATTTTGAGCTCTGGATACCCACCACTGCTTTTAGCTTGCCTCTGGATTTGGGTTGTTATTTAGGTCCTACAGTCGCGACTTCTCTAAAGGTGTGTTGGGTCCAAATGGGTCAGCTCTCAAGGGCCTCGGGATGCTTGTTTCTTGTGGCCTTGTTGATGTCGAGTGCCTGCTGCGATGGGTCAAGAAGCATGCAAAGCTTCAGGGAGAGGCAGCAGCAAGTGGTTGTCGAGAGGAGGAGATCGGGGAGCTTCATGGGGTTCTTGCCGAGGGCGATGCCGATACCGCCGTCGGGGCCATCGAGGCAGCACAACTCCGTCGGCTATCAGCGCAGAGGGCTGCCCTGATGATCATGCGCCATGTTTCAGTAAATGTGCATGGTGCAATTAACAATTTTATTTTTGCTGTTTTCTTTCTCTCTTATTGTCATGGCTCCTTCTCTTTTTCTTTCTTTCGTTTTTTCTTCTGACCACCTGATCACAAGAGGAATGATTGTAAACTTAGAGAGAGAGAGGCTGAGATTGGGACGGGAAGCAACGTGTGAAGTTGTGTAGCCAATGGAGTGACTTCGTTTTCTTGTCTCTTTTCTTTTCTTTTCAGTGATGAAGAAAAAAATAATTAGGGTGTCACAATTTTATGTATATGAAAGGAAGAATTGATGCGTATATATAATCAGAGCTCAGCAAGCGCCTCTCAGTAAGAAAGCTGTGTTTTTTTTTGTTGCTGATGCTTTCAAAGTGATCAGTGATCAGGAGATGGCTGATGATGTTTCATTGCCTCGGGTTCAAAATCTGTGGCATGTCGTCGTACTTAATTTGATTTTTAAACTTTGAAGAGGTCTCGTCTCAAAATTTAGCACCATGTTTGAAGTATGGGCCAATAAAATAAAAGTGGGACTGAGTCTAGGACAAGGACTATGCTAGGAAGTGGGCGCGGCCCAATGGGCTGCAGTGGGCCCGTACAACAGTGGTTGATCTTAGGGTAAGGTCATGGTTGGGGCCCAGTATGTGTACGTACACGTACGTGCGTGTCATGTAGGGGGATGGGGGAGAGGAGCGGGCCCACACGTACGTGTAATGTTTTGGCGTTCATTTGTATTTGTGTAATGGGGTTCAGTCGTTTTTATGGGTCAGGGTTTTGGCCGTGTTCGAGTTCGTAGGAAGTGCACTGTGGGCTCGTGTGGGGAGAGCTCAGGCGAGCAACAGTGCTCCTTCAGCTTTATTTTTGAGACAGCCTGTCTTCACGCTAGCAAACCCCACCACACGTGTGAAATTTGTCAAGCAATGATGTTCGACCTTGTGTGTTAGGGTCTGTTATTTTGGGGCCTGTTCTTTTGCCAAGAATAGGGGTGGGAATGAGAATAGAGACACTATTCCTGCACTATTCACCATATTCCAAGTTTGTATTCTAAGCGGTTGTTCTTTTGGGCGTGGAATAGAATCCTACGTGGCTATTCCAATTTGGTAATGATGACTACTTTTCTATTCCAAGATTTTTGCTTGGAATACAATGGAATCCTTGGGAATGGTGGGCCCCAATCTCTCATCTCTCTATCTCTCTCCTCCAACTCATCCACTTTCCACTTTTTCATTCAAACTCTCCAGTCCCAAAAGAACACAAGAATAGAGAGTGGACCCCACTTTCTATTCCAAACCCTCATTCCATACTCTATTCCACCCAAAAGAACACAAAACTACATTTTCTCTCTCATGGGAATACAACCTTTCACTCTATTCCATTTTTCCTATTCCTGAAAAAGAACATGCCCTTGCTGGAATAGGAAAGAATGGAATAGGGGAAAGTTTGTATTCCAAGGAGAGAAAAAATGGAGTTTTGTGTTTTTTGGGTGGAATAGAGTATGGAAAGTGTGGTTTGGAATAGAACGTGGGGTCCACATTCTATTCTTGTGTTCTTTTAGGATTGGAGAGTTGGACTGAAAAAGTGGAAAGGGGATGAGTTGGAGGAGAGAGATAGAGAGAGATAAGAGAGTGAGGCCCACCATTCCTAAGGATTCCATTGTATTCCAAGCAAAAAGCTTGGAATACAAAAGTACTCATCATTACCAAATTGGAATAGCCACGTAGGATTCTATTCCACGCCCAAAAGAACAACCGTTTGAAATACAAACTTGGAATAGGGTGAATAGTGTACGAATAGTGTCCATATTCCCATTCACACCTCTATTCTTGGCAAAAGAACATGCCCTTACTATATTGTTCATTTCACTTCCCCTAGCCTATTAAATCTTACATAATCTTGCTGATTATATAAATGTGCATGTGTGTAGCTAGCTTCTCTGACAAATATGCTGCATTTCATTAAAAATTAACAAGAGGAATGGGACCATCCTATATATTAGCTTCATCACAAGTCACTACTGTGCAAGGGCTCCCAATGTTTGAATAACTGTCCTCTAACAAACAAGAAGATTGCAATAAATGAAACCTAACCCCCTAATAGAAAACTAGGACTCACATGCCTATTTGTTAGTGATTTTGATGGTAAGCAGCTCGGTTTCATACCAGCAGACCAAGTGCATGCATAGAGCTAGGCACAGATCTACATGCATGTGCCACTGTTGAGTCCACATCACATCCTTCCCCTAAATTCCATAATCCCCTTCTTCCCCTACTAATCTAACGTAAAAGTGACAAGTGCTACATCAATGCACACAAGTCTCCCATACTAAATTTGCATCTTGAATGAGCATGGAACTTCTATTTGCAGGCCATGTCACTAGGAAGTACTCCATCATAAGTGTTACTATATTGGGGAAAGCCCACCATTGGTCCACATGGGCATTCAATTTACACACCAAACATCCAGTAGAATGAGGCCATTAGAGGTAAGAGATAATGTTGACATGTTTGGGGGTGTTTGTGGGCATGGCCATGGCCATGTGAGTAAAGGCTGCTCCAAAAGTCAGTGACAAATGCAAGTCAGGGCCTCTGTGGGGTTCACAAGCCCCTGCTTGTTGTTTGCTTTGGTCCCTTGCCTCTTGTTTGAAGGTTTAAAGAGTTCAAATTCTTTTGGGCTGTGGCCCCTCTTAAAGTTTTGAATGCTCTGACTGGGACTTGCAGTTCATCCTTCAGACTTTGGGATGAGGGTTTTTTCAAAGACAAAAAAGTGTTAAGGCTGATCTCTGTTTTTGTTGAGGCAGGTGGGGCTGATCAAATCAGCATTAGTTGCACCTGCTTTTAGAACCTCCCCTCCCCTAGAAAAATAGATGTAGGTGAAAGGATTTAATGTGGGGAGATGCATAATAGTTTCCAAAAGTTAACAATAAGTATGGTCAGCTATTGCATGCAATGACATGGGGCAGCTCCATGGCAGTTGTTCAATATCATAGGCACAATGATATCCAAACTTGGTATCCAAGATTTTTTTTTTGAAGTGTTCATGGATTTTGCTTTGTTCAAGTTATTTTGTATTTTGCAAAAAAAAATTTATATGGATGAGTTGAAGGATCTCAAACCCTCTCACAAACCCGAGCCAGTCGGTAGCGTCTTTCAGCGACGAGGATAACTCCCTTCTTCGTAACTTTCACAAATGAATGTCTTGTGGGGTAACTTCCGCGTACAATGAATTTGTATTGAAGTGGAACCAAGGACACATGGTTACAAGTTGCGGGGATGATTGGGTAGGACGTTTACAAGTGGTGAGGGAATGTTGAGGCTTAGCGCACTTCAGAGGTCGATCTCCGGATCACTACAAGATCGCCGCTTGTTCGCCGCTCTCCTTGTGTAGGTCGCCGGTTGCTTGTTGCTTGGAAGAGTTCACCTGCGCAAAGAGCAACTCGTCAGAAAGGCCGGGTTGGGTTTCAGTCTTAAGCCTCTCCGATGCCTAAGTCAGAATTATGGCTTATAAATGTGGGTCGGACACGTAGGCCGAGTTAGAAGTAGGTCGACCTTACGTGGCGAGCTTAGGCGGAAGAACAAATATATGGGCGATATTTGCTCTTGTGTGTGAAAGAGAGTTTGAGAATCAATTGACCAACCTTTTTCTCGTTGGAAGTGAAAGGATATTTATAGTTGAAGGTGGTAGTTAAGTAGGGCTGAGCTGGCGTGTCAGACTACGGAAGGTTCGGCCGAGGATGTCAGAGCCCTGCGTGTCAGCCATGCTTTTGTCAGACAGTGTAACGACCCGCTCTCGGGGGCCCGTTACTTATTTGGTATTTGCGCAGGTTCCGCAGTTTACCAGTGAATTCAGCATAGCCACAACTCAGAGATGCATCACAATACTCAAAACCAGCGTACAGACGTTATTACAGTCCAAATCAAAGTACAACAACCACCAGCACACTTTCTGAAAAGAAGTGCGTAAAAGTAAATACACAGAACAACCCACACACCAACAGTGAAGTAAATAAAACTCTGCAGCTTCAGGACCAAGTGTAAGCTCCATGAACTCTGGGGCAATCTCCTCGATCAGGTCTTCGTCTGCCGGTGCCATAAATGGAACCGAATGTAAGTCACAACAATTCTAGCAATAGAAAAAGAGGAGTGCACAAATATGGAGCAGGCTATGGTAAACAAGTGCTGAAAGTAAAGTAAGGATAAAGTAAGGACAGACAAGCATGCAAGTGCGATAGGTAAAGTACATCAAGTCAAGCATGCAAGGGTGACAAGTAAAATAAGGGTGACCGAGCGAGTACAACTAGTAATGACGATAGCAATGACGCTAGCAATGACAATTGCAATAGTGAGAGTACTTGTGCCTATTCTAGTTCGTGACTTATAACGGGAAGTACGATATGCAACCAAGAGTCCACCTGATATCCCGGGTTACAACAAAACGATACGGTACAATCAATACGATACAATCAAAACGGTACTTTTCAACAAAACGATACTGTTCAGTCAATACGGTACTATCCACTGGAGATCGGACTGGTCGCTCCCGCACTTCCGCAATTATAAGTTACCCCAAAAACCCAGTGTGTGTGTGTGTACATGTTACCATTCTTTGCAGTTTTACGAGTCATTTACTGTTCGCACATATCCAGTTACAATCTTTCTGTCAAGCATGTCAATCTGTTCAGGACAATAATTGTTCCGAGACTAGATGTTAAGTTCGATGTTCATACGCGTTAACGATACTCTAAAGATCGTTGCTTGTTGAAAAGTCAAGGCAGAAACCTCAAGAGAGAATGTCAGTCCTGAGCAATGTGTGAAGTCCAATAACTAAGGTACCGATCCATGCTTTGAGCATGCGGTGTTTCCATTAAGTACACTATCTAGATTTCTAAAGTTAGAATTTACTGTGACTTACTATCTTCGAGGTGATGGTAGTGAGCCGGGGCTGGATCTAGTGCCGATGCATGAGATTCGATGCCTGCAAATACAATAACAATTAGTTAGAGAATACACGATTTCTTATTTATTTAACTTGGTCGTTTTGATTTTTAAAACTGTTGAAACGGTATCGAAAAGCGTTCTAAATTTTTATGTAGGCTATATAGGATAAAAATAGTTTTACTGCAGGAAGAAATATTTTTCTGAAGTCCATAGTAATTTTTTATAATTTTTAGAAACTCAAAATAGTTTTAAAACCCAGATTATTTAAGTTACGCGTATCTTCCGTAATTTCTTACGGGAGCAATACAAGTCGGAATGACTTGAGTGAACAGTCAAAATGACCGTCTCGAAATCTATTATCACATATAATTTTATCACCTTTTAGTGTACGTAAAATCAGCGAGTTACGATTTTTAGAATGAATTATACCTATTAAATCTTTAAGTTCGAAAAATCATTCTGGAAAAAGTAGGTGTTTGCTCGCAGTGAGACTAGCGCCATTGGGTCCGAAATAATGTTTCTGATTTTCTGGAGCTATACCCACATTTTTCTGGCCCCTGTATAATTACTTATAGATTTATAACTATTAAACCCTATTAATAATTAATTAATTAATACGAAAATACGAAAATATTTCGTAATTACGGAAATGCCACTGAGGCATCTCGCACCCACCGTCGATGGTCAGCGGGGGGCTTTTGCGCCGGAGCGGGTGGCGGCGCTCGGCGATTTGGGGCGGCGAGGCGGCGGAGACATGGGGGCGGTGGCGGAGAGGAGGCGGTCGGGGATTGGTGGCGGCGGTTGCGGGCTCCGGCGATTGCAGCGGAGGGCGATCGGCGATCGGGCTTCGGGGTTCACGGCGGAGCAGGGCGTTGCTCGAGGCGACCAGCGGTGGCGGCGGTGCTACTTCGCCGTGAGCGACGACGAGAACGGGGGTTCGAGCTGGGGCGAGGAGCTCCGGGAGCTCAGGCGGGGTCGGGGCAGCTCGGTGACGCTTGCTGACGGCAGAGCGATGTGGGGGCGCTGTGGGGGACGCCGGAGCCGGAGCGCGGGGCTGTCGCGAAGGCGGGGGTCGTCGCACGGGGGTGGGGTCGCTGTCGGGCGATCCGTGCGGCGGTGGTGAGCCGGAGGCGGCGGAGGGCGGCAGTCGGGGCCGGCGGATGGCCGGAGCGAGGGGGAGAGAGAGCGAGACTGTGAGAGCGGGGGAGAGGGAGAGGCTGAGGGAGAGCGGGATGCTTGAGTTTTGAAATGAAGGGGAAAAGCTCAGAGCTTGGGTTTTGCCTGGGTGCGTGAGTTAGGAAGATGGGTTAATTATATAGGGGTTTGGGATGGTATAATTGTAATTAGGAGGGACTCATTAATACTTAGTCAAATAATTAATAGGTTAGGAGAGAAACTTTAGACTAAGTGTGGAGAGTAGGTTCACCCATGAATCACATGGGCTTCTAACGTGTTAGGTAGGTAATTAGGATAGATTAAAAGTAATTAGTAAAAAAGTAAAACCCCCATTAGTGAAAGTAATTAGTAAAATACAAAAAAACGAAATTACGATTTTGCCTCTACTAGTAAACGTGTCCGAAAAATTACGAAAACATACCCACGGGATCGTATCGTCGCGAGGATGGCGAATACGAAGTCCGTTTCAGGGTTTGGGCTACGGGAATACTAGTTTTTGGCCAAAACGTTTGGAAAGCGGGTTTGCGGGTTCTCTACTGAAATGATATCCGAAAATTATGAAATTAATGTGGGAGGCCCTAAATGATCATAAGATACTACTGCAGGAGTTTGAAAATGTTTTGAAAGTGTTTGAATAGAAAATAAATTCGTCGAGCTAAAACGGCAATTTTGGGAGATGAATTTTAACAGAAATGTTTTGGGTATTTGAGGAAATCTGAAATTGCTAAAATACAATATGATAAGTCTAGTACTCTAAAATATTTTTATAAGAATTTTTAAAGTCAGTTTTGTTAGAAAATTCTTGACTAACATTTATAATGTAAAATTTATTCTTAAAAATACGTATAAATATGTAAATTGAACTGTTGAAAATTACTGGTCGTTACAGACAGCGCAACGGCCAGGTGGTGCTTTGTCAGAATGTCAGAGTTTCAGAGGTGAAAGCATCAGGCGATCAGACGGCACAGCGGCCAAGAGGTGCTTTGTCAGGCCGTCGAGCAGCGTAAGTGTCAGAGGCGTACTCGTACAAGGACGTTTGTCGTTTTCGATGGGCTAAATGGTCATCAGAGTGCGTCCGAGGAGCGAGGCCGCACATTGGTCGCTTGGTTGCTCTTGGAGGATGACATCCGTCGAGGTAGACTTCACAGATGACGGGCGAGCATGTCGGGTGTCTGACGAACTTGGAGAGGATGTCGCGGTATCACGATCGTTGGTCGTAACAATGCATCTAAGTTGGAGCTGGATTCGCCCCAAATCCACCTCCAATGCTCATATTAATATTACATTTTTTGAGAAATATTGATGAAAAGAAAAAAAAAACAAAAGTAAATGTTGGTCGAAGTTTCTAGATGGCAGTTGTAGACCGCCAATGTATTATGTATGCACTTCTATGTGCCAAGATTTGGCTGTTAAAACACTAGCTCGCTAAGGCGCTAACCATGACTCTTAATATTGATTCTCTTCTTGAAGTTATTTCTGTTGTGGTTTCGTGAAGGATTAAAAATACCACCTTTTCAAAATAATGATAGTAAATATTCCCATTGAACGTGCAAGTATTTCACTGCATCAACAAACGATACACAATTGCGCCCGGTTAGTGGATCCGAGCCAACTTTGGAGGCCTGCGTAATGGGCTTGGCCTTTACACGGTAGTCCAATATGAGGCCATCCGACTTGGAGATCGTAAATCAATCAGGGCCGGCTATGTTTATGGTACATCCCAATCAGTTGGGCCGGATCCAACAAGAAAGTCCAAAAATAGTAATTAAAAAGTAAGAATGAAATTATATTGAATATTTTCTTTCTAAACAGATAGCCCTTGTGCTTGTGCCAAGTTTTTCTGGCTTTGTGATGGGCTGTAGCCTGTAGGTATGAATGGGTTGCAATTCATAAGCCCAGTCTGGTGGGCTAACTTGGGCCTTTGAGTTCTTCCAAAATACCAATATTCTTTCCTCATTTTCTTTTACACTCGCTCCTTGTTTTTGTTATTTCGCTATAGTTGAACCTAACACAGAACAACATCTTGCGTCCAACACAACCGTTCATGTTGCTATTTCTATTATAAAAAAGCACTAGAAATAACCCGCATGGGTGAGAAGCGTGGGTTTGTGTGGTAGTATCGACGTATCGTCAGAGGGTAAAAGGTGTTAAAATGCAAGTAAAAGGTCTAAAATGACAATCTTGTTAATAAAATGGGTAGGGTTTTTTTTCCGTTTGGAGGGGATTTGTCCCAGGCGGCTTGTGATGGGGGCAAGCCTGCCAACCGGAACAATCCCAGTTAGACAATCCTCTTTGGTATAATAGATAGCAAGCGGTGGCAATGGCGACAAAGGACAGGCAATATAAAAACGAACTAAAAACAGAAATAATGCAGAAAAATAGTGAGCAGAGGGCCTTGACCGTGCCACCTTATGGGCTCGCAGTGGAGCCCGTCTCCTTATTTGCCAGCAGATTTCTCCGTCAATATGAAAAGAGCGTTGTGAAAGATGCAGTGCATGGCATGCAACGTTGCAATCTGCTGCATGCGTTGCCATCAGCCCTTCATTGAGAATGAGATCTCTCACGAAACCAGAAATAGACTGATGCAAGCTCGAATCTTTGTGGACAAACCTGCGATCTAGGGTTTGTACGACCCTCCTTCAACCTTTCTTTTTGCGATCTGTTTTCGGCGGTGGTCTCAAATAGACTTGGCCGATCTGCAGCCGTGTATAAATATATGAATATCTGACTATTAATGTTTTTTTCCCTGCATTTTTTGAAACTTTTTCCGATCGATCACAGCTTGGGATTAGTCAATCCTAAATCTAAAATTCATTGGCTTAATTTATTTGAGAAGACGCCCTATAAATTTCCCTTCTTACGCATGGGAGACGAATAATAAATGAATGGATTAGCCAATGTTGATGAGATTAGGAAAGAAATTATTCAATTTTCTTGGTAAGACCTAGAGCCGCCGTCTGAGGATCACCACGATATTTTACGCGAGGAAATAAACAACGATAGGAACAACCGTTGTTCTTAAGATTTTACTATTGTTGCATCTGATCATGGTCATTAGAAAATAACTTTATTTGATTTTTAAAATATCATCCTTTTCAAAATAGCCAGTGTAGTTCTTGGTGGTTGGTAGCTTTTATGTATATATATGCACCCAAGCCAATTGTCTTAGTGGTATTCACCATTTCTTTTTTTTGAGAGGTCGTGCGCGGGTTTGATTCTTGCTTTTTGATATATCAAAATCTAGGAAACGTCTAAGATGCAAATACTCTTTGTTAAAGTATTAATTACTTGATTTAGGAAATAGTGTTGACTCTTTGTATCTTGTGCATTGAGTCTCTTTGCGTCTTGCATCTCTTTAGGTCTAGTGTCATGTCCTTTAGGATCTCGTGGTAGTGACTCTTAAGCTAATACAACATATTTATGAGCCATTGTACCATAGAACATTAAGCTAATACAAAATATTTCATCTTCTTCCTAATTTACACGCTAGTTTCGTTTTTGATCATCTATTACATATTTGACTTTTGTCAAATGTGGCAAGTTTGTCACATGTGACAATCAAACACTTGTATCTCGTGGGATGCCACCTCATCCCTCACACAAATGTTATGATCTAAAATGTCAAGTAAATGTATCGCGGACAAACTGTCTGATGTCACAATTAGAAGAATGTCAAATTGCATCTAAGAAAGGCTGTTGATGCATAATAATAATAATAATTTCAACCTTTTGAGTTTAGTAAATTTACATTATATTAGTTTAGGTGGGAATGGGTCTCGTTTTATTTAAACAAATCGAACACCTCTGTGCACTTCCTAGTTGCAAGCTAATTATTCCCATAATATTTTCCGATCAGTTTTAAACCCACTACCTATCAAATTCAACCACAACCAGTACCACCCAAAATCAAAGAAGAGATTTTTTTTTAAAAAAAATAAATAAAACAAATAAAAAAAATGCCCCCCCCCCCCCGAAAGGACCATCAACAACCATCACAAAAAACGATGATGTTACCATGGCTGCCAACATTAATTTATGGATCAAATTACATGAAAAAGGAGCAACATCAAGTTTTGCTCCCCCATACCCTTCACTCACCCCATCCATGCAACCACAGATATCAATTTACGAGCTACTGTGTCAAAAAAGCCCATCTCTTGCAGGACTTGCTTCAAGTTTGAAAAACCCTTGACTCGATCAAAATAGCCGAGTCTCGCCTCCCTCCCTCCTACCCTTCGGCTCGGAAAAGAACGGGTCAAAGAGAGGGGTGGGCCCATCATCATGGGCCACGACAAGGGGACTTTTCTCCGGGGCCCACGCCGAAGGGCTTCGTCAAGAGCGGGGCACGCTTCCAAGGGGAGGGACGACGTTAACACGTGGAACAGTGATTACACGTGCGCTCAGTTGATTGAACAGTGCTCAATTCGGAGGGGTCTCCTCTGTCAAAAGGCATCCTTGAGTTTTATCCTAGAATTACACAATGCAAAATAAAACATAAATTTCATCGCGCTAATTATATAACACTCTTATCGATGTTAGAGTTTCTCACATTTATCTTGGAAAGAAAACGGTTGAGCCACAAATTTAGACAGTAGGAGACAAATTCGAATTAATGCTTGGGTTGGGACGTTTGGTACTAAATTTAGCAATTCGACCGACTTGCGTTAATTTTCATATTTGAAACAAGCGTGATATATATATATGCCTTATCATAAGAAATTTTTAACAAAAAAGAAGAATCCCCAACACCGGTGACAACTCAGGGGTCTAGTTTGTTGGCATGGCTCATGTTTAAATTATGCTCAATTAAAACATGATTAACTGATCAATTAGCGCTTATAATTGCACCCCGCAAGTTGATTTTCCCGTTATTTTCCTACAAATAATTGGATATCAAAGCCCCACATGGGTTAAAGATCTTTGGACATTTTCTAATGAGCTCCAACTGATTCAAAACGTTCCACGTGTGATCATTAAGGACTAATTAACGTTTAGCGTCCTCAACAGGACAGCTTCCAGTGACAACAAGGATTTCACAAGATACCATGAATCCTGCCAACGATATTGCATGCACTGTCAATTAATTAGCGGATCCTAACAGTATCAGCCATCAAGGGTTGAGCCAATTCACCAAACAGCAAACAGCACGATGTTCACTTAGAACGAAGTGAAGAATATTTGTTTATGTCTATTTTTTGTTTTGATTCAATTGCAAGCTAAGCGGTGTAATATTAAAATGCTTTTGGGCTACCTTTTGGCAATTATTGCAGGGATATGCCCAATGTTTTTTTAGTCACTACATGTGCGCATAAATTTGGTGGGTAGCTTATAGGACCAAATGTGAGCGTGCGTTCCGCATTCATCAGGAATTGCTGAAAAGCATGGAAGCAGATGTAAATGCTGCTGCTGGACCACAGTACTTTGTCGTAAGGTGTTGTTCTCTAGGTCTACACTCAACCCTAAAATCCCCCTCGTCCCATTTGTGTCACTGATGAAATTATCGTTCAACTGTAAACAAATATACGTTACTACCGAGTTTTGTTAATGTTAGCTCAACACCAGGCCTCAATGTCTCGTCTTGTTCCAACTTAGTTGTAACTTGTGGCCGTCTCTAAAACAAAGACACTTGTCAACAGTGCGACTCACTAACTGCAAATTAATACCAAGTTTTTTGAGCAAATTAAGCTCGTGGTTGGTAAACAATACCCTTGACAAAACGATAACAAGCATGTATCCAGCAAGACAAATCAAGCAACAGTTGTAGTTATTAGTTAATTAACCCACACTTAATTAATATCCATAATAAATTAGATTAGCGAACTTTCCTTCCAATTGGGCTGCTGACACGAACTTCAGTGCATGTGCCTGCAACTAAACGCAACGGCCGTAAGGATCAATGTCTTAACTGATCAAAATCTTATTTGATATCCTAAATTATATAGTCACATACGTGTGCATGCATAATACTTTAAGCAGTGCATCTTTCTTTACAAATCCCAAGATTAGAGATAAGCCGAAGATATCCAACCGTTTGTCACGCGGTTAAAAGAACCCGGTCTGGTTCATGCATGATCCGTTCGGTAAACTTTGAACCGGATTTAATAATAAAAGGCGTTGGAATGCAAACTGAAGTTGGTGGAGGGGTAAAATGCTAAATCGAGAAAGCTAATTTTTTTATTTCTAATCTTATGACCATTACTCTATACATATATTTTGTTAATCGCTGGACTTGTCTCGCAAATCTGAACACGTGAGGCAGTGTTCATGCTCCCATAAAACACGCCCCAAAGCAAGCTCCTTTTTCAGTCCCCCCGTAAGAAAAAGCTTGGAGACAAAAATCAGAATCTTCTCTCTTTTTGCTCTCGTAAAATTCTATCTTTTGCCTTTTCTTTCTATCTCTTTTTTATTTACATTATTAATCCCAATCTTTACACTGGGGCCCAGTGTAGTCAGAAGAACATCGGTCCTTGAAGAAGCGTCCAAATTTTTCGCACCGATCGTAATTATTTATTAATAAGGGTACCAAATCGCAGCCTTTTGTTGTTTATTAGTCCTCTCACGAGAACAATCTCGACTTTTGGTCGCAGACGAAAGCAAGACCGGTAAAATTAGCAACTAATGCCTTTCATGCTTTGCGTATTTGTACTTCGCACCTTTTCTTTTTTACCTATTGCTAATATTGCACATTCCCCTCGCAGGCTATTGCACTGCTATGCTAATTATTAGATTGTTAGAAAATGCGATTTCATTGGCATTTACAAATAAAAATATAAAAAATAAACAAAAATAAGATAGCCCTCCATGCATAATTTTCACATCTTATGATGTCAAAAGGGAAAATGTCACGGTTATTTCACAAATAATAGGAAGTGGATGTCTTATTAGCAAAAGCCGCTGCATTGTTATTTGTTAGTGTTAATCCCAGGGGCCGGCACCGGCTGAACCGGGGACAAAAACCAAAAAATAAACCGGATAATTATCCCTTACCTCTAACCTCCGTCTCTCTCTTTCTCTCTCTATTTATAACCAACCATCGTCTCTTCCTCCTCTCTCGCTATTAAAACAAACAAATTTTCGAGAAACAGCCGCATCTACATCTATAATTAATTATATTCACGCTACCAAAATCCCCCCCGCTCTCTCTCGAAACCCCAAAAGGACGGCCGATCGATCCACGAGGACGACGGTCGTCGCGAATTAGGTCACGAATCTCAGATTCGTTGAGATCCGATCTCTCTATCCCTCTCTCTATCCCGCTCGCTCGCGTGCGCGAGAGCTCGAGAGGGGCTGGCTTTTATTAATGGCGGAGATCTCGGCAGCAGCTAGCCCTAGGCTGTAAGCTAGCAGCAGAGGATGAGAGAGGGAGAGGGGAAGGTGGCAAGAGAGAGAGGAAAAATCAAAAAAGCAGAAGCCTTTGTAAGCTCAAGTACAGCGTACTCTTCAGGCTAGGGTCTCCTAGAGTGGGGACTCAGCTAGAGGATCTTGACAGCTGTCGGTTCCAACCGACCGGATCTCGGCCTGCGAAGGAGCGATCGCTTTCTGTAGGGCGAAGGGCAGAGGGAGCCCCCTCCACTTCTCTCTGTAGTCTCCCTCTCGGTTCGTTTCCTTGCTTTATCAAAAGAACACACAAAGTTCTCTTCTCTTTGAACTCCGCCATTAATGCTATTGCTCGCTGGCTCGCTCGCTGTTTTATTGCGTTGCTGGAATTGAGAGAGAGAGAGAGAGAGAGAGAGAGAGAGAGAGAGAGAGAGCATTGAGAGCAGTGCCCGTTGCGCCGCTCGTGTCGGTTGCTCGTGCGCGCGTGCGCGGATCTCGAAGCTGAGGACATTTTTATTGTCGTGATGTCTGGTGGTGATTTGTGTCGTTGTTGTTTTTGGTTGAATTAGTTGAATTGTTGGTTTTGGAGTAGATTTTGGGTGAATTCGTGTGGCGCGAATCGGAGGGACGGAGGGAGGAGCAAAATTGGAGATTGGGCGTGGATTTTAGTGGAATTTGAGGTAAGGCTTGAAAGTCTCCGCCTGTTGTTTTTGAGAAACATTGGATTATCCCCCTTTTCTCTTTTAATTTTTTTAGTTGCTTTGGAAAAATCGTATCATGTGTTCTATTGGTGATTTGGTACGTTGAGGATTTTTATGTATCTTATATGGGAGGAAATTTTGCTGTGGGATTGAGGCGGGTAAAAGATTCTTTTTGTTGCTGGTTTAGGTTCGAATTGGTGATTTATAGCGTAGAATAGAAATTTAGTGGCTAAAGGAGCAATTTTGGAAAAGAATAATTGTTCCTATTGAGGAAATTTCCATGGCCGGAGAGATTGATGGGAAGATCTGAGGTACCTCTCTCTTCTATTTATGGGTCTGGTTGTAGTTTCTTTTATGTGGATCCTCTGTTATATTGGACTTCCCATTAACTTATTTAGTCCACAAAATTATATTTTAGGGTATGGTTTCATTAGAACCTCTAAATTTGTTGTAGAGAGCTGGTGGGCATAATATTTTTCTTAAATTCTTATTTATTTCTCTTTTTTTTTTGGATGGGGTGAATTCTTATTTATTTCTGTTACCATGTGTTTAAATTACGAGTTCATAACGAAATTTTCCTGTAGAACTGATTTTTCTTCCCCTTGTAATTTTTTCGTCAGCTACATTACGATGGATTATGCAGGGTTCAACACAAGAAACTCCAGCATACAAGAATTGGCGGGTCTCCGAACAGCCGAAGTCATATGACCTTTACATTGTTCTGAGAGTTTCTTCAATGGTGATTGATCGGTGGAGTCATCTCGGCCCTGAATAAAAACATGCAGAGATTTAGTGCCGAGGGAGAAGATGTTTTCTTTGACTCTTTTGATAGGACTCCTATAGATTCTTCACCATTTCATAGTTTGCCCGACGAAGAGCAAGAGTTAGACTTCACAAACCTTGATTCGGAGTTTTGGAAAAGGGATGTGATGAGTGTCCGTGAGAGGCGAAAGAGATTCTTACTTGGCATGGGTTTGGATGAGTTCATTTCTATGCCATTGGGTAGCTCGCTAGAAACAAATGAATTTGATCAGTCTGCAGAGAGTTTGGGGTTGGAGAGAGTTACTGAAAGCAGTGGTGCTGTCTTAGATTCCTTTTCTTCTCATGAAAATGATCGGCAAAATGAGCCTGTTTGTTGCATAAGGGATCTGGATACTGGCAAGAGATTCGTGATTCATGACCTTGGCCAGGATGGGTTGTTTAGCATGCTCAAGGAAGTCAACACAGACAAACTAATATCGCTGCAGGAGTTTGAGACATTGCTTGGCCTCTCTTGCTCTGTCCAGAAATATATGCGGAAAGAAGCTATCCCTTCTGGAGAAAAGCACGATGGGGGTCTCAATGGGAAGATAAAGAAACCACAAAAATGGTGGAGGAGGTTCATACCAAATAGGCCTCTGGTGGGAATGTGCAAGAAGGATGTTTCAGTTAAGACTTCTAGACTTCCCAGGACCATCAGAGCGAAAGTTCTGCGGCATAAGAAGAAGTGCTTGGAGTTCACAGCGCTATACGTTGGGCAAGAAATTCAAGCTCACAAAGGTGTGATTAGGACTATGAAATTTAGTAATTCCGGGTGTTATCTTGCAAGTGGTGGTGAAGATTGTGTAGTGCGCATTTGGCAGGTCAGGGTAGCAGAATCCTCTTGCAACTGTCCAACAGGAAATGGTTCCTGTGAATTTTCTGATAAAGTTAAAGATAGAAAGATGATGTGTATAAGGAAGGGTATTGATTCTGCTCCAGTTGTGATACCAAAGAAGGTCTTCAGGATTGATGAGACTCCGCTGCAAGAACTTCATGGGCATGCCAGTGATGTCCTGGACCTTTCATGGTCAAACTCTGATGTGAGTGACTCTAGCAGCATATTACGATGCATTGGATGCTTTTCTAAAGGCTTATTATTACTCGATAAGTTTTATGGACTTAGAATTCTACATTATTATGTAAACCTTTTATGGATATTTGTATCTGTATATTATGTGTTTATCTGCAGTCACGATGCCTTTTTTAGCTCATTCCTTTTGCTCTGGACTATTTATCCAGCTACTTGCCTGACATTAAATTAGAGCTAAACAACAAAATCAGTTATTTGTTACTCGTTCTGATTACATGGTTATTGCTTTAATCTTGTGTTAATTCTTGAAAATTATGTTTGCAGTGTCTGCTTACGTCATCCATGGACAAAACTGTTCGCCTGTGGAAAGTTGGTTGCAATGGATGCCTTAAAATTTTTCACCACAATGATTATGGTAATACGAAAATCAGGGACTCAGGGTGTCCTGACATGTTATATGAGTATCATTTTTTAATTGCCTTCTTAATTTTGCAATAAGTTGAAACTCATCAATATATCTATTGACCATTCTTTGCTGCTTTAATGTAAGATGCAGGTAACTTTCCCTACACTCATCCTCTTCCATATTTTTGTTCCCTAACCAAAAACTCTGTTCCTTGAGGGTTTAAAATTTTGTTTTGCTTTCTTCAAATAAGCAAGTTTAACTGGCGTGTGATTGGAGAGAGATCCTGCCAAAGGATAACAGACTAGCATATAATTTTAAATATATAAGATGTACTGTTTAATTGTCCATGCTCTATTGGAATTTTTTGTTTATTTGCTTATATGCTTTTTTCACTCTCCTTTTCTAATTTGTGGTCTTGTTTCGTATGACATTCAGTTACATGTGTTCAGTTCAATCCTGTTGATGATGAATACTTCATCAGCGGCTCCATAGATGGAAAAGTTCGTATTTGGAGTGTTTTGGAGAATCACGTAGTTGATTGGGCTGATATACGAGATATTGTAACTGCTGTGTGTTACCGTCCTGATGGAGAGGTTTCTATCTGACCCAGTCTCTGACATGTATCTACTTGCTTTGCTTTTTTTGCAAACAGTATTATGGCAATAATAGCTATGCAATAACTTATCACGGTCGACTGAGTATTTACTTTCACTGTTGGTTTCTACAGGGGTTTGTTGTTGGTTCTGTTGTGGGAAATTGCCGCTTCTACAATTACTCAGGTGTCATTTTTATTTTCCTCACATACTTTTACATTACCTCATGTAGTTAGTTCGTAGAGGACACCTAAATTTACCTTGGTGGCCGATTAATTTGTTATTTGGATGTATCATGGAGTTCTTACAAATCTTTATACAATTTTGGTGGTTATAGGTGATATTATGCAGCTGGAGAGACAGTTTTGCATTCAAGGTAAGAAGAAATCCGGTGGTAAACCAATTACTGGCTTCCAGGTAGGACAACAGAAGCAATACATATGCACATTATATATGAAATTTGTTTGTTATTTTTAGTAATCTTTTATTGTTCCATGCAGTTCTCCCCAGAAGACTCTAAACGACTTATGGTCACATCAGCAGACTCCAGAGTTCGGATCTTCAATGGGGATGATGTCAGCCACAAATTCAGAGGTAGATCTTGATCTAAATTCAGCTTCTATTAAGTTTAGGTTGGAATTTACTAAAGTTGGTGTATTGCGTAATACAATTTATAATTCAGGAACCAACTGTTTAGCATTTATCGCAATTTGGTATCTAGAGTTTTGCACCAGCTCACAATAGAATATGTGCCTTGTTGCATTAAGACCTAAAACGCATTTGGTTTCAGATAAAGATAGACATATTTGATAAGCATTATTTCAAGTTCTCAACCATTTGGCCTTTTGAGAATTATGTTTGTATGAAAACATGCATTCAAGTAGTATGATATGTATAACCAGGTAGGCAGTTTGTGGAGAGATTTTATGTGTCCTCTTTATGCTGTGAGATGCTCAATCCTAGTTGGGAAATGAGGAACTTCTTGCTGTTGGATAGGCTCATGTGTACCTCAAAATATATGCATTTGCTACAGCCTGTGTGCGATTTGTTTTTGCCTAATCAGTTTCCACTTTATTGTTTAGACCTATCCCAGCCAATTTCCTCTTGGTTTGTTGGGTAGCAATTTTATGTTTTCCCTATCACAATGTTTTGCATTTAGGTTTACCATTCACCTTTGCCGGGGCTTATTTCATCCTTCTGTGGCAAGGCGATTGTATATCATCATGTGTACCTCAAAATATTCGCATTTGCTACTGCCTGTATGAGATTTGTTTTTGCCTAATCAGTTTACACTTCATTGTTCAGACCTATCCCGATCGATTTCCTCTTGGTTTGTTGGGTAGCAATTTTATGCTTTTCCTATCGCAATGTTTTGCCATTTAGGTTTTTACCATTCACCTTGCCCAGCGTATTTCTTCCTTCTGTTGCAATTATTTATACTAGATTAATTCCTCATCATATCATCGCCTAACAAATAGCTCCTCCATGATTTCTGGACTGTGTGAAAACTAAATGTAAACCTAATAGCATCCCTCTTTGAACTAATCTCCTGCATGTCTTCATTCTATATGTATTGCATAGTAAGGCCAAATCATCGTTTACATGCTGTGTGTACTCGAATTGGTTGCATTTGTGAACAACGTGCTGTTTATAATAAATTTCTAAATGTGGTTTAGTTTGAACAAATTAACAGCTTCAGTGGTGGCCTTGTGAACAGTACAAACATCGCTAGATAAATTATGACTAAAATTACAAAAAGGTTTGTTTCTTATTAGGATGTCACATAGAGGTTAAATATGAATCACATCAAAGGATGAACTGAAATGATTTAGCATGAAAGATAGAAAATACATCTTTATATTAGGAAAAAACTTGTGATTGTGTGTCCGGAATAACTAGGACAAATATGGTCGTGTTCCTCCTCGTTGTTCCATTTTTTTTCCATGCTGTGGATTCTATAGAGGGCAAGTGCTTCATGGTATGCACAGCAAAGTCAAAAGATAATTGAATCTGTGCTATATTGGTGACCTCATGAATTCCAAGTGCCATACCTGCAACGATCAAGTTTTTTTGGGTAATGCACATCTTGATTCTTGACTGACGCTATTTGGATACAAAAATAATAGACCATGGGGCAAATTCACTAGCACTTTCTATCTTAGTTTCTTTGCCAATTACTGCAGCCGTATTTGTTTAATAATACAGTTTATTTGTCCAGCTATCTGAAGTTCTGCTTGCTATGGTCTTTTATCATTTGAACAGAATTGATGAACAAACATATCTTATTTATGATCTGATCTAACTTTCCAAAGCTGTCGGACTAACTTTTGATGTATTGGGTTCAGGTCTCCGAAAGACTAAGAGCCAATTATCTGCATCATTCACCTCGGATGGAAGGTATATTGTCTCGGCTGGCGAGGACTCCAATGTATATATATGGAACTATGACATCCCAGGCCGGCAATCATCCAAGGGAGCAAAGTCTCTGAAGTCGATAAGATCGTGTGAGCTCTTCTCTTCTGAAGGTGTTTCAATAGCAGTCCCGTGGCCTGGCTTGGGAAACAAGGACGTAGGACTAAGCCACAACAAACTTCACCTTCGCTCTCAACCGCTCAAAATTCTAGAGCCCTCTACTTGGCTTTGGGACGCAGACTTCTGCTCTCTTGGTGCGTGGCTCTTCGCTGATGGCATATCTAAAGGATCCGCGACATGGCCAGAGGAGAAACTTCCGGCTCCTTCTCCGAATTCATTGGGGGCTATTGATCATCGCCAACATTGCAGTCACCAGCATAACGATCGCCAGCATCGTGCGCATCATCAATATCACCGACTCACTCACCTCTCGGCTACATGGAGCCTGGTTATTGTAACAGCCAGTTGCAACGGAACCATTAGGTCTTTCCATAATTATGGATTGCCTGTCGGGCTCTGACAAAGCGAATGAAGGTTGATAATGCTGTAGAATAAGCAATGGCTCATTCTTCGATGGCCACTGGGCAAGCCCGACAAGCACTGTCTTGCTCTGTGAATATTGCGGTTCTTTGATAGATGCTTGCCGCGCCGGTGGCTGTGCGACGATTCGATTCTTTCTCTGCAGTTGCCGATTCTTCCAGGCGGCAGAAGGCTTTATCGATGTGATTGCACGATTCGGCAATTTGAACGCATAGCATAAGGATTGTGCTAGGCTGCATCTCATACTCTATCGAGCAACAGGAAAGGCAAATAACAAGGAGGTAGAAAGTGAATACAGATGAAAGACTAGAGATTTAGGAATTTTGTAGGCCCCACTTGATGTCTCTGTTTAAAATGATCGAAAGTTCAGTTGAAACGAGTGCCGTTTTGGACACAAATGGCCGTTTCGATTTTGTTGCAGATTGTTACTGCAGACATACCTGTTTATGGTGATCAAATTTTAAGCCAAGCCCTCAGTTTTTCACTGAGATAATGAGATTCCATAAAGTAAAGGGATGAAGTTGCCGGTCTTGGTCTCCGTAGCAGCGATAAAGATGACAATGCAGCATGCCATGCACCATTGAAGAACTGATTGCTAATTACTTGCTAGTTCAACAGGAATACCCAAGGCATTTTCTTGATTATCCCTGCCACTTGCTGGTACATCTGGAGAATGAGGGATGCCATCATCTTTGAGGGAAAGGCAACAGCAGCAGCAACTGATTCAATTGCTAGCATACTCTTTTGCATAAAATTGTCAATATGTGGAGATGGCTGCAAGAGAAGGGAGAGTATTAGAAAGAATGTCCAAGTTAGGATAAGGTACAATTGATTTCGAAGAAAGCGACGTATAAAGAATTTTGCTGAGACGGATGACTTTGATTTGGATTTGTACTTGGATTTAAAAAGTCCGTGTTCAATACACGTACACTCGGATTTGTATTTAAATCCAAAAATCCCAGTTACGAGTCCAAGTGCTTACAAAGAGAGCTTATCTACAAGGTTTGAGTCCAAGTATTTTCAATTGGGTTTTGAAATCCAAGTAGGATCCCCGTCTCGCCATGGCACTGGCAGCAACTCCCCCGTCTCATCTCTTCCTCAACACCTCCCGGGCAATGAAAAAATTCTGCAAGCTTGAAAATGGGTCGATTGAGTCATTAACCTCCAATGTTTTCCTGTAGTAAAAATTCAAGGGAGTTGCTACGCGCACTTACCGAATCGCTCGTGCACACGACCACTTATGCTTAAGTTTGCCATTAAAAAATTACTCTACTTTTACCCTTGCGCGCACAAACGCTCTCTCATGGTGGGGAAGAGGGTCGGAGAAGGGGTCGGAGGAGGGGCTGGGTTGTCGGTGGAGTGGGCGACGGAGGGGAAGGGGTTGTCGGTGGCGGAGGGGCGGCGGAGGGTGGAGGGGGGAGATGACAATGACGATGGTCGAGCGGAGCGGCGGAGGGGGCAGTGACGATCACGATGGTCGAGCAGAGCGGTGGAGGGGGCATTGACGATCACGATGGTCGGTCGAAGGGTTGTCGGAGGAGGCGGAGTGGGTGGATGGGCCGGAGTGGGCGGAGCTGGCGGTGGCAAGCTCGCCAAGGGCAACGGCGAGGCGGAGACTGTCGTCAGAGGACGACGACGATGAGAAACCTATGATTTCGAGATTAGCGATCACAGATTTTCAGAAGAGAGATGGCGCCTTCTACGTCATCATTGTCAAGACGAGATCTTCAACTCGATGGCTCCATCCATGGCTCGGCTCTTTAATGTCTGTAAATTTTTTATGATGACAATAGTCATCGTGTTGGCGGTGTTGTCGTGCCGGTGGGGACAATTTGAAAATTAATATTTATGTGTGCGTGTGAGAAATTTTGAATGACAAATTTGTAAATAGTTCGCAATCTGAGCAGAGCAATTCGGTATTTTCGCGTAACAAGTCCCAAAATTTAATATGTACGCAGATCAATTCGGTGGGTGCGCAAATCAATTCCCGTGTACAAGTCTCTCAGTTCAATTTTTTGGGTATCATAGCTCATTTTCCCTATAAATTCCACGTAAGTAAAATCAACCGCTTTCTCCTCCATAGAACAAGATCGCTATGGAAACCAACATCAAACTCGCGCTCTCATCGTCACTCGCACTCTCCCCTCCTTCAGATCTCGAAGACTTCTCTTCTCTCTTCACAAACCTCAACACTCTCCTCATCTCCTCTCCAAAACCTAAACTTCTCGATCGGAAAGTTCCCAAAATTTCCAGTTCCCCGTTCTCCTCGATATCCGTCTCCGCCCGAAAATCCCCTAACCCTAGATCCCTCCTCCATTCCGTCACCCTTCTCGACCGCGCCCTCGTCGGCGCTTCCGCCGGCGGCATCGCCGGGGCCTTCACCTACGTCTGCCTCCTCCCCATCGACACCATTAAGACCAAGCTCCAGACCAAGGGCGCCGCACAAATTTACTCATCTGCCCTCGACGTTGCGGTGAAGACGTTCAAATCCGATGGGATCCTCGGATTTTATCGCGGGGTCTCGGCCGTTCTCATCGGATCCGCTTCCTCGTCGGCGATCTATTTTGGTACTTGCGAGTTTGGGAAGTCTTTTCTGGCTAAATTACCGAGTTACCCTCCGGTGCTAATTCCGCCGACGGCAGGGGCGATGGGAAATATAGTCTCGTCAGCGATTATGGTGCCGAAGGAGCTGATCACTCAGAGAATGCAGGCTGGGGCTAAAGGCCGATCTTGGGAGGTAATGCTGGATATCTTGCCTGATCAGAAGTTGATGTTTTTGGTTCAATCTCAAATGATGTATTAGTGGTTTCATAGTTTCAGAGAATAGAGAATTTTGGGACGTTGATATTTGGTTGCTGTGTAAAGACTCAAAATCCGATTTTGGTAAAAGTGGGATCAGTACTTGATTATGCGTAAAATTCAGCAAAAATATAACAATATCAAACCATGCAGTCCAAATTAACCAATATGTTTCTACCCACATCATCATCATCATCATCATCATCATCATCATAGCATTTATCCTAAAAATTAGGGTCGGGTTCATAGACCCAATAGAAAGAATGTTGAATCATGATCACATTAGATCATGACATTGGATACTAGTTTTTCATGCATTATGATATAAAGCTTTCTTTTCTGTCCAACCAAGATCGTTCATTCCATTCGTCGCTGCCATATATGTTTTCTTCGGTCTACCTCTCGTTCCTTGGATCTCAAAATTTGTATGTTCCATCTTTCTAATGGGTGACTGAATAGGTCATTGGTGTATATGGCCAGCCTATATCAATCGATATTTTCAATCGATATTCTCTATAGGGACAATGCCTAATTTCACTCAAATATTCGCATTTATAATTAGGGATTGCTTTGCGCACATACCGTTTTACTCTGCACACAAACGCTTAAATTTTTACTCCGTGCACATATCAATTATATATCATTATTTAAGTTTTTCTCAGCGTACAGCTAGGAATACTAAAAATACCATAAGTCAAAATATCCTAAAATCAATTTATTTCCAACGTATCTACTGAAGGATGATCCGAATCATGTTAAAATTCTTTCGAAGAATTTAGGGGGTGAAAAACCCGAAATCTGTTGATCGGGCAGAAAATTTTTAGGGCACGAATGATTTTAGTGAATGAAAATCTGTCAAGAAGAATTTAGATTTTTGTTGGATGTAAAGAACAAGTTGAGATTCTTAAGAAAAATGCAAACGCAAAACTGAGTGGTGAGTAATATTGGTATACATATCACTTTTTACTTAATGCACCCAACAACCAAAAAGTTTGCATGTTGTGCACGGCTGTAAAATGTGATGCACAGACCAAAATTACTCACTGTACACAACAGTCAAAAATTTTGCGTGTTGTGCACGATGAGTAATTTTAGTCTATACATCAATTTTATTCACAGCGTACAACAATCAAAATTTTTGCTTGTTATGCGCTGTGAATAATTTTGGTCTTCTTCCAAATTCATTTTGTTTAGCCTAGGGAAAAACATGATCTTTGCTGGTCTGAGGTCTATAATCTTCTTTTTAAGAGCAAAAAAAAATATTTTTGATGATGCATATAAATCTCAGACCAAACTCTTGTAAATTTTACCCATAAGCCTTCCAAAAACTTGAAAACAAAACAAATTTCAGAAACACATTAATGATTGACAACCATCATGGATCCATGTCACATTTAGGTAAAATGATATCAATATATAAGGCTTAGACTGAAACTTGATATTGCTAATACATCAATTTTTACTCAATGCAAACAACGAACAAAATTTTTGTGTGTTGTGCTTGGTGAGTAAAATGTGATTCCCAGACCAAAATTACGTATCGTGCACAACATGCAAAAATTTTATCTGTTGTGCGTAGTGAGTAATTTTAGTCAATGCATCAATTTTTACTCATTGTGCACAACATGTAAAATTTTTGAATGTTGTACTAAGGGTGGCAAACGGGTCGGGTGGGTTCGGGTTCGGGTCGGATTAGATTTGACCCGACCCGGATAGGGGTAAATCCGAACTCGACCCGGATTAATCTGACCCGACCCGGATAGGGGTAAACCCGAACCCGACCCGGATTGAATCCGGGTCAGGTTCGGGTGACCCGAAAAATTTCCGGGTCGGGTTCGGGTTAACCCGTCGGGTTAAGATTTGACTTATACACTACTGCACCTTTTTCGATATTCAGCTATTTATTAAGAGCCACCGACAATTTATTAAGTGTTGCATAATTTCTAGTAGCTTGTCGCTTAAACCGCACTGATGACAGCAAGGAAGTATAATTAACTTTATCATTTTATTAACGAAAGTAATAAAATTAACAAAAAGATGTATGCAAAGGGAATTGAATCCAAGACCTCTTAAAGAAGAGGACAACAATTCAAATCGTATAAGCACAGCTCCCATTGCAACTGTGTATTGAAGTTATTATATAAATTCTTATATATATAGAGAAAGTAACCCGGGTCGAATTCGGGTCATCCGGGTTGACATGCCAAACACATACCCGACCCGGATTTTATCCGGGTCGGGTCGGGTCAACACGTTTCCTACTTGACCCGGATTGGCTCCTACCCATACCCGGTTAAGGATGCCGAGTTCGGGTCGGGTCAGGTTGTGTCGGGTTCATTTTGCCACCCCTATGTTGTACGCATTGATTAATTTTGGGATGTGCATCAATTTTTACTCAAATATCTAAATAATAAAATTATATCATTTCAACAACAGAGACACTTTAGGTAGGGGTGGCAAAATGATCCCGACCCGAACCCGGCATCCTTAACCGGGTATGGGTAGGGGCCAATCCGGGTCAAGTAGGATCCGGGTTGACCCGACCTGACCCGGTATGGGTTTGGCTTGTCAACCCGGATGACCCGAATTCGAACCAGTTTACTTTCTCTTTATATATAAAAATTTATATATAAAAATTTATATAGTAACTTCAACACATAGTTGCAAACGGAGTTGTGCTCCTTGTTAGTAAAAAACGCGATTTTTTATGTTTTTTTACATTTAAACCCCGTCTAAAATGGTTTCCGTATTAAACGGCCGTCCATTTGAATTATTCGAAAAAATACGCGCTTTTAGGAGTTGACGAACAAAACATGTTTTATTCCCGTATTGCGCATTTTATGCGTTTTAAACGCGTTTTAGCGGCACTTTTAAATCATTTTGAACTGTGATTTAATGATCATACTTTGGTTTAGTGCATGCTACATGGAATATAATAATATGATCATGTCATTTTGGTTAAAACTACGAATACAATTTAAATCATGAATATAGAACTTATTTTACTCTTATTTCATATTGATATTGTTGATTTTTAAGTTCATTTGGATGAATAATATCTTGACAGTATTCGTATTTTTAATCGTGTTTTTTATACGGGTTAACGAATTAAACACGATTTAACTCGTTTACGTATTATTCCGGTATTGCACATGTTTAACCGAATTTTTGACCGAACGTCTTTTGAAATTGATCGAATTAAACACGTTTTATTCATGTCCCGAATATTTCACGTATTACGTATTGCTAACAAGGGTTGTGCTTATACGGTTTGAATTGTTATCCTCTTCTTTAAGCGGTCTTGGATTCAATTTCCTTTACATACAACATTTTAGTTATTTTTATTACTTTCGTTAATAAATTGGTAAAGTTAATTATACTCCAATGATGTCATCAATGCGGTTTAAGCGATGAGCTGCTGGAAATTATGCAACACTTAAAAAATTGCCGGTGGTTCTTAATAAATAGCCGGACATCGAAAAAAGAGCAGTTGTGTATAAGTCAAATATTAACACGACGGGTTAACCCGAACCCGACCCGGAAATTTTTCGGATCACCCGAACCCGACCCGAATTTAATCCTGGCCGGTTAGGGTTTACCCCTATCCGGGTCGGGTCAAATCTGACCCGACCCGGCCCGACCCCACCTGACCCGTTTGCCACCACTAGCTTTAGGATCAGATACTAAAAATAACTACTTGAATCCATTTAAAGCTCACATCGTAAATCTTTTGCTCAAATTATTGTTACTCTCATTTCCTTCTATTTTCTCTTAATTCTCTCTTTCAGATTTGGAGCCTTAAATTTGATAGTTTTCGGGAATTCCAGAGTTCCTTCCTTTTGAACCATCATGTTCTATATGGAATTACAGCGTTCCTGTATTCCTGCCTTTTTACTCAATGCGCACAATGGGCAAAATTTTTGCCGTTGCGCGCGGTGAGTAAAATATGATGCACCGATCAAAATTACTCACCGCGCACAACATGCAAAATTTTTGCATGTTATGCGTGGTGAGTAATTTTGGTCTATGCATCAATTTTTACTCACTGGGCACAATATGCAAAATGCAAAATGTTTGTCTGTTGTGTGTGGTGAGTAATTTTGGTCCGTGCATAGTGTTCTAAATATCGGATATCGGTCGTGTATCGGCCTAGTAAATTTGATATCGTATTGCGGATATCGGCGATATTGACTAAATATCGGAGTGTCATATCGGAGGCTTAAAATGATGAAATATGCAAGCATGGATATATCTACGAAGATATAAACTATACTAACTCAAATAAAAGTATGTTTTGGTTATACTTCTTTTGTTAAATATGAATATTAGGGATATTGACTAAATATCGGAGTATCGTATCAGAGGTTAAAAATGATGTCAAATAAAAGAATAGATGTGTAAGAAAATATGAACTATAGAAACTCAATTGATTGTCGCCAGAAATTTTCGTCAGACGGAGCTGAGTGGAGCGGCATAAGGAGCAGAGCGTCGAGAGGAGAGGAGCGGCGTGATTAGAGTTAGGGCAAAGCAGCGATTATCTCTCAAAAATCCTGATGTCTCTCGTCGTTTTAAGTAAATGATTGAGTCGGGTGACTCGGATCGGATCCACTTTTAAGTGGACCAACCCGCTAACTTTATTTTTAAAAAACTGTGAATCGCGGCAATATTTCAAAGGCATATATCGGCCGCAATATCGGCCGCAACCCGATATAGCCGCGATATTTTTCCAAATATTGAAAACTGCAATATATAAGCATATATCATATCGGTTGAGTGATAAAACCGATATTGCAGCCGATATATCGGATATCGGTCCGATATTTAGAACACTGTCCATGTATCATATTTTACTCACCACACACAACATGCGAAATTTTGCTTATTGTGCGTTGTTAGTAAAAATTGATACACATACCACAATTGCTCATCACGCCTAACAGACAACCATTTATACTAAATTTTCACACATCACCTATAACATTCACATCTCTGTCACACTCGTACTTTGTTCATTCTTTTTGGTGATAGCTCAACACTTTGTATCATATAACAAATATGGTCTAATATGTTTTTCTCCACTTGTTAAAAAAATATCCACTACTCCAATATTATATCTTCAACCTTTATATACACAATTCTTTCAAACCACAAAATTGTATAAAATATACAAATACCTCAAACCATGTTCATGCTCCAATAATTTCAAGTCATTCCACAGAGTTCCTTTTGTGCAGTTTATAAAAAATGTTCGTAATGACATATGTCAATTGCTAAAGATAATTTGGATTAAGATCATAGCGCGATAGCGATTAGAATCAGGCCCAATACTCTGTATACCTAAACTATTTCTTATAAATTAATGTATATATAAATTTTAATAAATAACTAAGTGCACCAAGTATGAATTCTATTTGAAATAAGTTTCATGCATGCAAAAAATAAGTAGGTCATATTTTAATACGGTCAACACTTTCCATCTTGATTAACGTTGTTATTTTACATTTTCATGGTTGAGATTCAATACCCACCAAGGACTCATAAATGTAACGTTAGAATAGCCTTCATAGAGGTGACAAATTGAACCTAATTAATGCTTACTCATTTTCCAATAGATACTGTATATTGACACATGATGCATACATGAGACTTAGTAGGCATGAATACAAGAGACTTAGTAGTCATGAATACCATGGCATGCATCTCATTTTTTTATATGAGACACATGATTTGTACAAAATATATAAAATCATGATCTTTGTAGAAAATTATCAAAAACTTGATGAACGGAATAATATATTGATTTTCAACCTTAACATGAAATAGCAATTCGAAACAGTCCAATATGCATTAGGCATAGAAATCAACACAATACATATAAAAAAGCAAATTCGATCTGTACTCGTCTGTCATAAATTAAGTATCTTTCGTATAATAGAAAATTAAATTAATACGTACCATATGGTATGAGTCCATTATGTACCAAAATCATTGCTCAATGAAATTTAACGCATGTTTCAAAAAACATTCACGCCTCAACTACCAAATCGAACCCCAATAAATAATAACAATAGACAATTCTAAATGACTAGGAAGACATCATCTGTCTATTAGAAAAATAAAAGCCAATCTTGAAACTCTTAGAATGTAGTTTACTAAATTCTTCTATTACTAAAGTTTACAATGGATAATATGAGTTCTTCAATTCTTGTATATCCTGAAACTTAATGTTTACATCAATCTCAAATAATAGTATGAATCTTAAATAATTTACGCTCAGAGGATTTCTCATATAGGTTGCAACGCAATTCTCCATTATCTCATCTTACTTTCCAAAATACTCAACTTTCTAGATTTTCACCTTATATGTTTTAAATTAAGTAAATCCAAAAAAAACTGAATATTATTTCATAAAATCAAACTGTAAAACTAATAAGAATTGTTTCAACGTTAATATCCAATCTTAATTCTTCATTATGACTTAATAAGTTAGTATCTTACTTGAGTTGATTCTTGGTTGGGCAGCAATTCATATTTTGATCCTCAAACAAATAAAATAGAAATATAAACACTTACCTTGATTCTTTGAGAATTTATTTCTTTTCTTTCTTTTTCTTCTCTTTTTCCGCATGGCACTTCTGTTCTTGCACTTGTTTTTCCTTCTTTTCTTTGTTTGGCGGCTCCGTTGCTGACTTTTTTTTGTTCGATTAGGGTAGAAAACTCGCTGTTGTTTCTTTATCATTTCATCGTGGTAGTTTTGTAGGATTCCTATAAGATATGGAGCCTAACCCCTTAAACCCAATAAACTAAGTCCAATTGGATCCATATCTTAAATACCAATAATCCATTTACCCACTAACTTATTTTCTTAAATACATTATTTTATAAGGATTTAATGTAGAAAAGCTGCCACCTGATCCAATGGATCATGTGGCAAGACACAAAAAAGGTGGAGAGTACAAGCCCCCACATGGGCTTGTACTCGTTGGGGGCCCACCCCTTTGTGTCTTGCACCTTATCCTTTGGATCAGGTGCCACCTGCTCTACATTAATCCCATTTTATAAATGCACCATTCTCGAAGCATCAAATAATTCATTAGTCCAAATTATATGTATTCAAATTATTTTTTCTGCATGATTAAAATACTTAAGGAATCTACCATATTAAAACTAATCTAAAATTATCTTCATAAGTCTAATCACATATTAAATGGGCAATTATTATTTCGAAATTTTAGAATATTACATAATGGGGTAAAAAATGTGTGATTGACCATGACCAAAAAAATTTGTGATTGATAGCAAGTTCCTTATTTTTGTCGTGGACTTTAGGAATTTGGCACAGATTCAAAGGATCAATTTGATACAAATTTTAATGTCTTCTCTGATGTGATTCATTGAGCTTTCTCAATGTAGAACCATGATTCCATACCCGGCTTCTCTGCAATAGTGCAATGTTGAAGCTATATGGTAGTAGTTACATTGCATTTGGCTTGCTTTTGTTGCAGTTGGAGCATTGGCTTGTTCAGCCTGATAAATCTTGGTGCGGTCATTTTTGTTTATCTGAATTGATGTGTGCTCACTATATACACAATATCTATTATAGGAGAATATCTGTTGGTTGGTCAAATTTATGAGAATTAAACTAGACCAGAAGACCTTGAAGGATATAGCTGGATTGGCACTCAATATTGGGCATAGTTTTAAATATCTCCTTATATGGCCGATATATCCCTCGATATAAACGATACAGTATGACCCAGATAGTATGACCCCGATACGATATAATAAAAAATAGTTATATGTTTTTGAGCTCTTACTGAATGATATGGCTCATTTTCATTATTTGCTATATTTTTAGTTATAGAAGTTAAAACATTAGTGTATTATTAAATTTTACATTTTAAGCTATTTATATAAGTATTTTCTCCTAAGTTAAGATTTTCTATCTTAATTCATAATAAGATAAAGTTTGGTTAATATAAATAAAAGGAAATAATTTTTATGACGATTACGTAACAGTTTGACAATGGTTATTGAGGTAAAGGATATTAATGAGTTGTGATAAGCTTTTCGTATTCCTCAAAAAAAAAAATTCAGTAAATTTTATGTTATAGTTACATGAGAATTTTGATATCTCAAATGTTGATTTTCTTGTTTCTGCTAGAAATTATCTTGTTTACGTGATGCGATCTGCTCAAATTAAAATGATAAACTGATATTTGTACAAGAAAGAGAAGAAATTTGATTGTGAAAATAGAACTAATGCTTGAATTGAAAATAAATTGACCCTTTTCTGGAGTGGATCTATCCTTAACTTGTGTTGATGGAACAAGTTTAATCCCCCAAGTACCCAACAATAATTTTGTTCAATTCTCAAAATGTTTGATAAAAGAAACTAGGGCCGGCTCATAGGCTTAAACCCCCCGCCTAATCAAAATAGATAATAAAAGACTAATATGCCCTTCTAATTACTAAACACATTAGTAAAGAAATGAGCCATGTGAAATAAGTCACTCATTGGGTCAAGTAGGGTCCGAGCCCATGACTTGACCCGCGCCTCATGCTGCGCACCTCCTCTGCCTAGTTTAGACCCGGGTCGCATCATCACTCCTCTCAAAAGACGAACCTTGTCCTCAAGGTTGAAATCAGAAAACTGCGAAAGGATGGTATCATAGCCCTCCTAAGTCGTCTCATGGTCCAGCAATCCCCGCCACGTATCAGCCCCTCGGTCCCCCGTCCGTCCTCATGCCGCACCTCCACGACATCCTGAGGCTCCAGCAACACTGCTAAATCTGCCGTCAGAGTAGGTGGGAGGGTGGATGTAGCCATGCGATCTCCTATAGCCCGCCTCAACTGTGATACATGAAACACTGGGTGCAATATCGATCCTGTGGGCAGAACCAACCTGTAAGCGACTGGGCATATTCTTGCCAAGATCTCGTAAGGCCCATAAAAACGAGCCGCAAGCTTCTCATTTCTCCGCCTATGCAGTGATTTCTGTCGGTATGGTCTCAGTTTCAAATAAACACGATCTCCAATCTCGAAATGAACCTCTCGGCGGTACCCATCAGCCTTATTCTTCATAATTTGCTGTGCGTTCGGAATGTGCTTCTTCAACTCTTCTTGGATGACATCCCTATCGCTCAAGTACTGCTCCAACTGCGAAACTGGAGTTGCTCCCTTACTGTAGGTAGACCAATGAGGGGGGTCGCTCCCATATAAAATCCGGAATGTAGTCTGGGCAAACGAATGATAGGAAGTGTTGTACCAATACTATGCCCAGGCAAGCCACCTATGCCAACTCCTCGGGCACTCGGAGGTAAAACAGCGGAGGTACATCTCGACACTCCTGTTAACGACCTCCGCCTGGCCATCAGTCTGTGGGGTGGTAGGCCGTACTCGGAAAAGTTCCTTTCAGAACTGGCTCATAAATATTGTGTCCCGGTCTGACACTATCGACGCGGGAACCCATGCAAGCGAACCACCTCCCATATGAACGTCGTCGCCACCGTCACTGTCGTATAAGGATGCTGTAATGTGATAAAATGCCCATACTTGCTCAGATGGTCAACCACCACCAGAATCACCGTGTACCCATCAGACTTCGGAAGCCCGTCGATGAAGTCCATACCGATGTCCTTTCACATCTGATCTGGAAGAGCTAGTGGCTGCAGGAGCCCTGCTGGGGCCATGGCCAGATACTTGTGGCGCTGGCATATGTTACACCTGGCCACCAGTCTCGCAATGTCTTTCTTTATGCCCCACCAAAACAGTAGATAGCCGCATATATGTCTGTTGAACATCAGAATGACCCCCGACTGCGCTCTTATGGAACTCCTGAAAGATCAAAGGAATATGCACCGAGGTCTGTGGTATCACCAATCGCCCCTGAAATAGTAACCTTCCACCGTCAAGCGAATAACCTGGGTGATCAGCGGTCCCCTGGGTAAGATCATCTCGTAACTTGGCCAGCTCCGCATCTGCCTCAATCTCCCTCCACAAAGGCTCCCAATCTGCCAACAGAGGTATTGACAATGCGGCGACGCCCGCGACATCCCTGCGTGAAAGAGCGTATGCCGCCTTGTTCTCCAACCCGGGTCGGTACCGAATCTCAAATTTGTAGTCTGCAAGTTTAGAGATCCATCTCTGGTGCTCCTCCGCTACCAACCTTTGCTCCAACAGGTACTTCAAGCTCCGCTGATCCGTACGCACTACGAACTGTCGCCCCAATAGGTAGGGCCGCTACTTCTGGATTGCTAACACAATCGCCATCAACTACCGCTCACATACGGACTTCAGTCTAGCCCGCGCTGATAGTACCTGGTTGAAATAAGCTATCGGCCTCTGCTCCTGCATCAGTACTGTCCCCAAGTCATACCCCGAGGCGTCAATCTTCACTACAAAGGCCTTGTCGAAATCCGGTAAGGCCAGGACGGGAACAATGGTCATCGCTCGCTTCAACGCCTCGAACGCTTTTGTGGCCTCCTTATCCATTGAAAACTGTCTTTCTTCAACTCTTAGTCAATGGCCAAGCGATAATGTTGTACCCATCTACAAACCTACAACAGTACCTAGTCATGCCCAAAACCCCCTACAGCGCTCACACCGTCCTCGGCTGTGGCCAATCTAGCATCGCCTCCATCTTTGCTCTGTCTGCTGCTACTCCTTCCGCCGAAATGACATGTCAAAAATATTCCACCCTGGTCTGTGCAAACACACATTTCTTATTGGCATACAACTGGTGGGCCTGCAACTCCCGCAGAACTGTCTACAAATCCCGCAAATGCTCTTCCACTGTCCGGCTATACAGCATGATGTCGTCAAAAAATACTAGTGCAAATTTCCTCAAATATGGCTTGAAAATCTTGTTCATGAGTGCCTGAAAAGTAGCGGAAGCATTTGTCAGCCCGAAAGACATGACTAGGAACTCGTAGTATCCATCATGAGTCCGGAAAGCTGTCTTTGGGACATCCTCAGCCTTCATCCTAATCTGGTGGTACTCCGACTTCAGGTTAATCTTCGAAAAGACTGCCGCTCCATGCAACTCATCCAGTAGCTCATCTATCACTAGGATTGAAAACTTGTCTGGCACAGTCTCCTTGTTGAGGGCCGATAATCCACACAAAACCTCCAACTGCCGTCCTTCATCAGTAGTATCTGGCTAGAAAAGTGACTTACACTAGGTTGTATCACCCCCGCCTATAGCATCTCCCGCATGAGTCTCTCAATCTCATCCTTCTGTATGTGAGGGTACCTGTACGGCCGCACACTACCTGGTGACGCTCCCTCGTGCAAAACAATAGCGTGTGTATCGTGCCACTGGGGAGGTAGCGCCTGGGGCATCTGGAACATGTGCTCAAAACTGTCCAACAACCCCCCCACCACTGTAGGCACCCGGTGCTCCTTCGCTACTGCTCCCAGCTCCTGATACTGCAGCATAAATCCTTCCTCTCCCTCCAGCACTGTCTGCGCTATGGATCGGAGGGACACTGCACAACAACATAGGCTAGGGTCACCTAACAGTACCACTGTCCTGCCCACTTCTTGGTACTCCATCCCGAGTAACTTTCAATTGAACTTGGTGTCGCACAGCTTCTGTAACCACTGCATTCCCAACACTACATCGACCTTCCCCAACTCCAAGGGGTAAAAATCTACTATCTGAGCCCCCTGCACGGTCAGTATCAATCCTCTGCAGACCCCCCTGCTCTCCTCTCTCCGACCCGTGCCCAAAATCACCCCAAAGGTCGTTGTATCACTAAGATCTAGATCATGCTGCTCCACCACCCTCTGAAAAATAAAATTGTGTGTTACCCCACTGTCTACTAGCACTGTAATCTCCTGATATGCCACCCTTCATGCCAACTTTATGGTGTTATATGGGGTGAATCCCACCACGGAGTTGATGGAAATCTCCACGGCATCTAAATGTGAAGGCTGCTCTGTCTCGTCCTCGCCTCCGTCGAGCAACACTACGTCCTCCTCTTCCTCCTCCGCTGCAATCTCCAGCTGCATAGCTCTCCTGGCACATCGGTGCCCCGGTGTGAATCTCTCGTCACACTTGAAGCAAAGGCCTTAGCCCTTCGCTCCCTCATCTCTGCCTCTGTCATGCGACGAGTCTGCCCTCCTGGCCTCATCTTCGTCGGTGGAACCTCGCAGTGGTCCGGGGTGCTGCAGTAGGCGCTGGACTGCGTACTGATGCTCCGTCCCAAGCTCCCTTAGACATCCTCTCTTCAGTCAATCTGTCATCCACTCTTCGGGCCACCCGCATCATGGCAGTCAATCCCTGAGGGTCCTGTACTCTCAGTCCAGTCCTAACAACAGGCTTAAGCCCCTTTAAAAAGTTTCGCTCCATCGATTCATTAGATACACCCTCCACTCGGCTCGAGAGTCTCTCAAACTTCTCTATATATTTCCTCACCGACCCATCCTGCCTCAAGGAGTATAACTGCTCAAACAGCCCTCCCCGTGGATATCCTAAAATCTCTCCATGAGGCACTTGGTCAACTCCCTCTACGTTCATACAGGCCTCTGCTTCTGGGTCCACCTGTACCACGATAGAGCTTCGCCTTCGAAACTCAGTGTTACTGTTCTCAGCCTCTCTGCATAGGTGAAGCCCGCGACGTCAAAATATCTCTCCATCTAGTACAACCATCCATCGGGGTCCTTCCCATCAAAGAGGGGTGCCTTCAACTTCCTCATCTTATTCTCTGGATTGGCTCACCCCGTGTTGGCCCCTCCCAGTTTCCAGCCTGGCGTCTCTGATAAGGAGGCTCCTCGACTCTCCATTGTGCCTCAGGCTGCTACCTTCCGTATCCTCGATCTCTTCCTCTGGCCCTCTCGTTGGCGAGATTTTCAATATCTTCCCATTCTTCATCCAGCTTACGCCGAGGCTCCCCTTGCAGCTGCCCTCCTTTGCAGCCCCCCACGGAGGCGGATTACCTCTCGCGGCCCCCAGGTGGGGTCACCAGCCGTCGACGCCCCCAAGAGGGTGGAAAACCACCTGCGGCCCCCAGGTGGGGCCCGCCTGCTCTCGCCGCCCCCCATAGGGGGCGAAAACCCATCGGCGGCCCCCTGTTGGGGCAGCCATCCTTCGCCGCCCCCACAGAGGGCGGATCTGCTTCGACGGCCCCCGATGGGGCCACCTGACCTCGCCGCCCCCATAGGAGGCGGAAACCACCCTCCAGCGGCCCCCTGTTGGGGCCGCCATCCCTCGCCGCCCCCACAGGGGGTGGATTTGCTCCGGCGGCCCCCAGGTGGGGCTGCCTGACCTCGCTGTCCCCCGTAGGGGCGGAAATCCACCTGCGGCCCCCTGTTGGGGCCGCCAGCCTGCGTCGACCCACCGGGGGTAAAAAACCTCCCGCAAACTCTGGTGGGGGTTCGCCCGCCTTCGCTGTTGCCCGGGTTCTTCTGAGAAACCAGATCTGAAGTTTCCGACGTTTTCGGATCTGGATCTCGTTGAAAAAGTTGTTGGAGCATCTTCGCCACTTCCGCGAACTCTTCTTTCGTCTCCTTGGAGCTTTGCTCCGAGATCTGCTTCACGCTCGCCTCCAAGGATGCGTTCAGATCTGTTTTCAACTCGTCCTTCAAGTCGGTCATCACATTCCTCAACACCAAGATCTTCGCATCGAGTCGTTCCTCCAGAGTTTTTGCCGCAGCCGCTCGCGCATTTGTCATGGAATCGTTCGCTCTGATACCAATTTGATGCGATCCGCTCAAATTGAAATAATAAACTGATATTTGTGGAAGAAAGAGAAGAATTTGATTGTGGAAATAGAACTAATGCTTGAATTGAAGATAAATTGACCCTTTTCTGGAGTGGATCTCTCTCTAACTTGTGTTGATGGAACACGTTTAATCCTCCAAGAACCCTAACAATAATTCTATTCAATTATCAAACTGTTCGATAAAAGAAATTAGGGCCGGCTCGTAGGCTTAAGTCCCTCTTCTAATCAAAATAGATAATGAAAGACTAATATGACCCTTCTAATTACTAAACACACTACTAAAGAAATGAGCCATGAGAAATAAGTCACCCATCGGGTCAAGTAGGGTCCGAGCCCATGACTTGACCTGCGCCTCATGACGCGTGCCTCCTCCTGGTGTAGACCCGGATCGCATCATTATGCCATTGTTGCAACCATGCCTTTAACATTTGTTAAGTTCTTCTTATATGCACCTTTTATTATTCTTCTCAACATTGTCATTGCTTCTAACTACTCTTAATTTCCACTACTATTACTTCTTTTGATTGTTACTTAGGCTATTGGAATAAGAGTAGTGGTGAGCGCTGGATAAAAATAGCAGTGGATTTTATTATCAAACAGAAAAAAGATTGATAAAAGAAATGAAGAAGTAGATGAAGCAGTGTAATGATACAACCTATGGCTTATTTGTGGGGAAAGTAGGGATATTTGTGGTGAAAATGAATAAAAGGGATATTTTTATAATTTTTCAGATCTGGAAATAGACAAGATAACACCCCGATTCGAAATGAGGCAATCTCCTAGCTCTTTCTTCGATATGAAAGTTTAAATCTCCAAGAAGGCACCTTGGCCAATGGGTTTTAAAATCAATCAAAGCATGAAGAAGACAATTAGGGCCGGCCTTAGCATAATAACACAATAATTTGCAGTTTTTCATAAAAGCCTCCCATTTCAGATTTGCATAAAAGTCCCCCCAAAGTCAGAATATACGGATTCAGCCCTGAAGTTGCCGCATCGTGTCTCCTCCTATATGTGATGATCGTATCATTACTTCCCCCGAAAAGAGCCACATTGTACTCAAGTTGGAAGTCTGGAAATTGTTGTTTGATCACCTCACGAGGCTTCCATGTAGCGTTATAATCAGGTAGACCATGCCATCTGATGAGCACCTCCTGGACTCCTGCTGCACTCTAATGAACTTCCCTGACCTCCTGTGGCTCAAGCAATACCTCTATGTCGTCGGTCATGGTGGGTGGAAATGTAGGTGATAGACTGTGGTCTCCAATCGCGCGTCGTAGCTGGGACACGTGGAACACCGGATGGATGGTGGATGTAGATGGTAAATGTAGGCGATACGATACCTTCTCAATCTTCACATCAACCTTAAAAGGCCCATAATAACGGGCAACCAGCTTCTCATTGCTCCGATGCGCCACTGTCTTTTGTCTTTAATGCCTCAACTTCATGTACACCTTGTCTCCAACATCGTACTGCACATCCCTCCTATGCTCGTCCGCCTTGGTCTTCATAATCTGATGTACTCGTAGTAAGTGACGCTTCAACTCTTCCAGCATCCTGTCCATTTCCTCCAAATACTCCTCAACCTGCGATACTTGGCTAGTACCACGGCTGTAGATAGAGTGCGAAACGGTGTGCACTGTGCGACCGAATGAAAGGAAGTGTTGTACTAGTACTCAGCCCATGCCAACCACCTCGTCCACTGCTTCGGTGACTCGGAAGCAAAGCAGATCCAGTAAGTCTCTATGCTCCTATTTATCATCTCTGTCTGGCCATTTGTCTGTGGGTGATAGGCCGTGCTTCTCTTCAGTCTGGTCCACTGCAACTTGAATAACTCCCTCTAGAAGCTGCTCATGAAAACTTTGTCGCGATCCGACATAATGGAAGCGGGGAATCCGTGCAAGTGTACTACCTCCTTCATAAAAGATGTGGTCACAGTCACTGCCGTATATGGATGCGGTAAGGAAATGAAATGGGCGTATTTGCTGAGGCGGTCCACCACCACAAATATGACAGGATAGCCCTCTAACCGTGGTAGCCCCTCAATAAAATTCATGTTGATATCCTCACAAACCCTCTCAGGTAACGTTAGTGGCTGAAGTAATCCTGCAGGAGCCATCGGTAAATACTTGTGGCACTGGCAAACGTCACATTTTGCTACTAACCGTGCGATGTTCCTTTTCATCCCTGGCCAGTACAGCTCCTTGGCCATACTTTTGTATGTCTGATGCGCTCCCGAATGACCATCCACCGAGTTGCCATGGAACACTTGAAAAATCGTCGGTATATGCGGCGACCCCCGCTGTAACACCAACCGCCACTGGTTCAGTAGCATCTGATCACTCAGTGTATACCACGGGTACTCGGTAGATCCCTGTTGTAGTGCCTACTGTATCAATGCCAGCCCCTCATCAGACTCTATCTCGTGCACCAAATGCTCCCAGTCCAGCAAGACTGGCACCGAAATCGCTACCACCTTAACCACCTGCTCTCTGATAGACAACACACCCGCTGCTTTATTTTCCAAGTCGGACCGATACTTAATCTCAAACATGTAGTGCACTAACTTGGAGAGCCACTTCTGATGCTCCTCTGTGACCATGTGCTGCTCCAAGAGATACTTCAGACTCCATTGATCGATCCGCACTATAAACTTCCTCCCAAGCAAGTAAGGTCGTCACTTCTGTATAGAAAGTACTATCGCTATCAACTCCCTCTCATACACTGACTTCAGACGTGCTCGGGTTGACAAAACCTGACTAAAGTATGCCACTGGCTGCTCCTGCATAAGAACTGTCCCAACCCATAACCTGACGTGTCCATCTCCACCACAAACGGCCTGCTGAAATCTGGTATAGCTAGCACGTGCAAGATCATCATCGCCTGCTGCAAGGCCTTAAACGTCCTGGCCGCCTCCTCTCCCCAATGGAAGCTGTTCTTCTTCAACTGCTCCATCAATGACCAAGCAATCGTGTTGTACCATTAGACAAACTTCTGATAATACACCGTCAGGCCTAAGAATCCCTGCAAGCCTCGCAATGTCGTAGGGCTGGGCTAGTTCAACATGGCAGCAATTTTCGACTTATCTGTCGCCACCTCCTCTGCTGATACTACATGGCCCAAGTACTTCACTTGAGACTGCCTAAAGAGACTTTTCATGTTGGCGTACAGGTGCTGCTCCTGCAACTCCTGTAAACACTACCTGCAAGTGCCCTACATGCTCCTCCAAAGTGCGACTATAGATCAGTATATTATCAAAAAATACTAGCACAAACCTCCGCAAGTAGGGACGAAAGATCATGTTCATCAAGGCCTGAAACGTCGCTAGGGCATTCATCAAGCCAAATGGCATAATAAGGAACTCGTAGTGCTCCTCATGCGTCCTGAACATCGTCTTATGAACATCCACCGCCCTCATCCCAATATGATGGTAACCCGACTTTAGGTCTATCTTTGTTAATGGCCTGAAACGTCGCCACATGCAGCACATCAAGCAGCTCATCGATCACTGGAATAGGGAATTTATCTGGCACTGTCTCCTTATTCAACGCCCGGTAGTCTATACAGAAGCGCCAGCTGCCATCTTTCTTCTTTACGAGCAGGACCTGGCTAGAAAATGGCTCACGCTCGACTGGATCACCCCTGCTGGCAACATCTCTCCCACCATCCTCTCAATCGCATTCTTCTGTACCTAGAGATATCGGTAGGCCGTACACTGATAAGGGGCACCCCCTCTCTCAAGACGATCGCGTGCTCATGGTCTCGTAATGGTGGAAGACCATGCGGGTATGAAAACCCCCCTCATACTGGCTAAGCATCTGCTCCAACTCCGGTGCCAACTCTTGCTCCCTTCGCTTACCTTCCCCCTCAATGACAAACCCTGAAATCTACCAAGAATCCCCCTCCTCTCGACTAAAGAGCTCTAGCCATGGTCTTATAAGAAACTAGGAAACGACATAGACTGGGGTCTCCCTGCAAAACTACCATCTGACCCATTCTTGATACTCCAGTCTGAGAAGCTTCTAGTTGGTCTTCGTGTCTCCGATGGTCTGCAACCACTTCATTTACAGGATGATATCTATGTTCCACAGCTCCAGAGGAAGGAAGTCGGCAATGATTTGAATCCCCTGGATCGTAAGAAGTAGGCCTCTACACACACAGCTGCTCTGCGTCATTTGTCCTGTCCCTAACACCACTCCAAATCGGTCTGTGTTACTGAGCTTCAATTTCAACCTCTCCACTAGTTGGCGGAAAATGAAATTATGGGTAGCACCACTATCAACCAAGACTGTCACCTCCAACTCTGTAATATGTTCCATTAACTTCATGGTGTGGTTCGGAGTGAACCCACTAACCGAGTAGAGGAAAACCTCCGCTATGTCTAAATGCAGGTGATCATGATCCTCCTCCTCGCCAGCTCCAGCTCAACCACGTCCTCTCCATAATCCTCATCATTCACTATCAATATTTGTAATCTACGGTCGCCACACTTGTGCCTCGAAGAGAACTTTTCATCGCACTTGAAGTACAACCCCGTGCACGTTTCTCCCGTATCTTAGCCTCTGTCATCCGCCATACCTACCCCTGACCGTGCCTCAGTCCCTTTCTCTTTGCTGGCCTCTGCCCCACCAGTAGATGTTGCTCCTCCCATGGTCGTCTTTCCCCTACAGGCACCGGTCCCCGAAAAGAGGAACCTCCTCGAGCCCCGCAAGACTTCCTCTCCTGGTCCAGTCTGTCCTTCATCATACTCATCGGACTCATGCACTCTCACAGATTAGTCGGTTTCTGGATCCTCAGCTCTGATCTGATGGTGGGTTTTAACCCCTTCATGAAGCATCTCTCCAGTAACTCTCCTGACACCCCCGCTGATCCGACTAGCCAGCATCTCGAACTTCTTGACATAATCCCTCGTTGTCCCTTCCTGCATCAGAGCATACAACCTCTCGAATGTATTTTGCGCCTGTATCTTGCCGAACCGCTCCAGCAGTAGCGTCGCAAACTCCCCCCAAGTGCTGAAAGGTCGGTCATGTTGTACACATCGATACCATGACAACGCATCCCCTTCCAAACAGACCATTGCTGCCCTAAGCCAATCATCCTCCTGCACCATCGATACCTCGAAGCATCTCATCACTATGTATAATCACGAGTCTGGGTCCTCTCCCTCGAAGATGTGCATTTTCAGCTTACTGACCCGTTTTTTCGCAGAAAACCCTCCTTAAGCTCCTTTCCCTTGATGGTAATCATGTTGTCGATATGGGGGTAGGTAAGGTACATCAAAGCCATGGCCTCCAACAAGGCCTCCTCCTCTTCCGTTCCACACGCCTCCTTCCCATTCAGCTCCTCCATCCCCGAATTCCCCTCGATCATCCTCGTGGTACCTGTCATAGTCTTCAAACTCTGCCTCACATTCTGGGGGCCCACCTTTATCGAAATCAGTGCCGAACTCATCTCGGGGACCCTCAAACTCCTCAATGAAGCCTACACGCTGCCGAAACCTCTCCGAGGGGCTGCCATAGGTCCAATCTGGGCCCGACAGCCCGACGGTAAGTGCCTGGGGCCCTGGCGGGTCGTCGGGGGCCCAGGATGGCCCTGGTGAGCCATCATGGCTCCAGCGGGGCCCCGACGGGGCCGCCAGAGCCTCCCACGGCTCCTGGCAACTCGCCATGGGGCCGCGGCTGGCCTGGCGGGCCACCGGGGCCAGCCGACCCATCAGGGGATGTCGCCGACGTGTTCTGATGTCACCCTCGCTTCCTGGACATCGTAGATCTCATGCCGCGGCTCCTCGTCTTCATTGAACTCAAGATCCTCGTTGTCCGTCACTTGATCTGCGTCTGAGAGAAGTCCTTCGCAAAAAAGGTCGACTTTTCCCTTCGCCAAAGATCTCACCTTTTGTTCCGGATCCAGGGTTGCTGCTTGATTGGAGTCCAATTTCTTATGGATCGCCTCGAGGGATTCCATGAATAGTGCGAGCTTCTGATCCGTCTCTGTCCTTTGTTCTTCCATCTTTTTTGTGAGTTCTTGAATTGCGCCGTCAAAATTTTCCTGCAACACGTCGATTTTATCCTTCGATCTCGTAGCCGCCATTGATCTACCAATTTGATACAACCTAGGACTTATTTGTGGGGGAAAGTAGGGATTTTTGTGGTGAAAACGAATAAAAGAGAGATTTTTATAAATTTCAGATCTGTAAATAGACAAGATAACACCCCAATTCGAGATGTGGCAATCTCCTAACTTTCTATTCGAGATGAAAGTTTAAATCTCCAAGAAGGCACATTGGCCAATGGGTTACAAAATCAATCAAGGCATGAAGAAGACAATTAGGGCCGGCCCTAGCATAATAACAGAATAATTTGCAGTTTTGCATAAAAGCCCCCCAATTTCAGATTTGCATAAAAGTCCACCCAAAGTCAAAATTTACAGATTCACCCCCCTGAAGTTGCTGCCGCACGTCTCCTATATGCACCCCAGAGTGGGTCATCGTGAACGACGTTGTCGGAAGCGTAGTGGTATGTTATGATCCTAATTAGTCCCACATCGGAAAGAAAAGAGAAAAATGAAAAGTACAAGTATTAGAGGGCATCTCCATCTAATACCAATTGGTTTTGGGTTGGATTCTAGCTAATACTTAACAATTTGGGTGTAGGCCCAATGTTAAGGGCCTAGTATGGGATGTGTCCTTAGCTAAGCTATTGTTAGAGGCCTAGTATGGGATGTGTCTCTAACAAGTAACTGAGGAAGAGAAAATTGTTCCATGACTAATACAATTCTGCATATTGTCTGATAAGATTTACAATCCTTTGTTCTTTTGTATTGGTTTGTTATTCCCATGTCATGGCTCATAATGCTTTAAAAGTTAAAACTACGATGGTTTATGATGTCTTGTGATGTCTGTTATGGCTTTGCACTATTTTATATATTGTATGGATGCTATTTTAAGTTATTACGATTGTTTAGTGATCTGTGATGCCTACATTATGGCTCACAAAATTTTACATATTTTTAAATTAAATTTATGATCATATAATGATTCGTAATGGTTTATGATGCCTATATCTAAGGATAGAACTAGGTACATAGGTGTGGGGGCATGTGCCCGCACCAAAATTTGAAAAAATATATGTGTGCGTGCGCGTGTGTGTATTGGGCCCCCATCAAGAATATATGTGGATGTGGATCCCACCAAACCAAAAGACTAGTTCCATCTCTGCCTATATCCAGACTTGTACTATTTGGAAATTGTTGAATGCGACCTTAAACTCATATGATGTTTTGAACTTTTTTTATATTTTTTGTATTCATGATTTATCAGTTTGTACACTATATGTTCACGTGAATGATATGTAACTTTATTCATATTATTTTGATGCTATAATAATATCTAAGATGTTGACATTATTCTTTATTTTATCAAGATTTATATATATGTAATATCTGATTTGTGCATCCCGTTATTATCAGGTATCTCTAATTTATCCCTTGAATCTAATATCTATTATGAAAAATTTAAATCCGATACGATCGTGATATCTAATATTTAAAACCTTGATTTTGGTTCAGCGTTAACATCACGTAAATGGTTTGTTTATGCGTGTTAGTTATTGCATTTGGAGCACATTTCATCAACCTAGATGATAATAGTGACTCCAATTTCATGATACTGGACACTGTCTTGTTCGCATTCTGGTTGCGTTGTAGTCAAGTTCCAGATATTACATGTATGTCACTGTTTTCTGGATGAAACCTTCTTATTTCATGTATTAATCATTTATGGTGATTATCTCCCTATATGTTTTAATGAGAAGAGTTTGCAACAGGTGTTGCTTAGAATTCTTGAAAAGGATGGAATCGTGGGGCTCTATGCGGGATACTCTGCTACGTTGTTGAGGAATTTGCCTGCGGGAATTTTGAGTTACTCATCATTTGAGTACTTGAAGGGATTTGTCTTGGGAAGAACAGGGAAGGGGCACCTTGAGCCATTGGAGAGTGTGTGCTGTGGAGCCTTGGCAGGAGCCATATCGGCGAGTTTGACTACGCCATTAGATGTGGTGAAAACAAGGTTGATGACACAGGCTAAGGGGCAAATGGGGAACACGATTACAGACACAGTGAAACAGATATTGATGGAAGAAGGGTGGGTGGGGTTGACGAGGGGAATTGGGCCCCGGGTGCTTCATAGTGCATGCTTTGCAGCCTTGGGATACTGTGCATTTGAGACCGCAAGGTTGGCAATTCTTAATCAGTATATTGAACGGAGGAAGGGTTCATTGATTAATGAGGCGGTTGAAGATCAATAGCGGAATCAAGAAAGGTAATTTTTTTAATGTAAAAAAAGTAGTGAGCAAATTGCATTTGCACATGTATTGCTTCATTGCTTTCATTATCAGATTATTTTAAGATTATGTTCATCTTGAATTTAGATAAATCATTGTAGCACTGCGATCTTCTTATATTTTGTAATCCATTTGATTGTCAAATTAAATGAAATATTAATTATTTGGGAGATCGATGTTCTGCAACAGCCCAAAACAAAGTGATTGAGTTGATTTACGGCTTTTTTAAGACGTGCATATATTTTGTGAAGCGAGAGGTGTTAATAACGTGCAACGGATCAAAAGAGAGAGGATTTGGCATATCTTTGTTTTTACATTTATGATCGTTTCTAATGTGAAATAATATATAATTATCTAAGGAGCCACTTTTAATCACACCAATTATTTGAGGACCCACTTTAATCTTATCATCATGGACCAACCTTATGGAAGATCTGCCTTGTTCATCATGATCCACTTGTCTTCACGTACTTGTGTACCAAAAAAATTATGCAGTTTTGATACTGTTTAGCCATACGTTAAGTGGTTATAAAATGAACAGATCCTCGATAGTATACAACATTTGATCCATGTTACAAAACTATCAAAATTGCATGGATTTCGTGCTCAATCATTTCAAAGCATAGAGATCATGATGAATAGAGTAGCTCCTCGGATGGCCGTTGCATTGAGTGATTTTTAGGCCAACTACTTAGATAATTAACTAAAAAGTCACCCTACTGACACTCACTTCCAATGCATGCATATTGTGCGCAAGGGTGGCAATCGGGTCAGGTCGAGTTGATGCAATCCCAACCTTGATTATGGCACTACCCAAACTTGACCCGATCGGCAGACAGGCGAGGGATCTCAACCCGTGCCCAACCCGATGAACCTTTGTGTAATCCAAACTCAAACCCGACCAGACTGACCTGTTTGCTAGTTTGTTTCTATGGGCTTTTTTATTTTGTTTGCCATAATGTAGCCTGCTTTTAGTATATCATTTTTCATGTTCTGAGCACTCACTGTCAATTTAATGCTATAAGCATCATTTGTAAAACTCCTGTCAATTTTGTGTTGCGGCCGGTATTTGGGAAGAGGGGCATTTGAGTAAAATGACTTTTGGAGGGTGTTTGGCTATTTAAGGGGGTTGAGCCGGCCCTAATTCTCATGCGAAAATTGAGAGAGTATTTTATTTTATCCCTTAGATTAATTGTATTAGGATTTCGGCTTTTCCCCCTAGGTTAAGAATTGTCTTCTAGTTATTAGTTAGCGAGTAGATTATTGTATTAGGGTTCCCTTTTAATTGTGAGATCTGAAATTGCAATAAAAATCCCATTTTTATCTTCAAATCCCTAGCGGATCGCATCAAATTGGTATCAAAGCGGTTGATCCATGGCGAACACGCGAGCAACGGAGCGGATTGAAGTTTTGGAAGGGAAGGTTGAGAGGATTGAAGCCCAAATCAGTAAGGGTTTCATCGATCTAAGGAAAGAAGATGCGGAGATGGCCGCGGAGATCCGGAAGGAGATGAAGGAAAATCAAGAGAAGACGGAGGCCAAGATGAAGGAGATGACGGAGGGGAAATTTGCGGAATTGACGGAAGTCATAGCGGCCTTGACCGCTCATCTCATCCCAAAGGCGGATCCAAGCAAAAAGGAGCCACCTTTGGCGAAGGACAAAGGTAAAAAGGCAATTTTTTTTGAAGAACATCCGGGTTTTGACGACGAAGGAGGCTTTGACCAAGAAGACAACGCGTGGGGGACCCACCAAGACCACGCACCGCCGCGCCGTGAAGATCAAGTGGCCCGGGGAGGTTTTCCGACTCAGCGGCACCCCCCGACCACCCCGGCTTGGCCGCCGGCCCCCCAAAATGTTCCTGGGGGGTCGGCGAACCCCAGCGGGGGCGGCGGAGGGCCGCCAGGGGCCTGGGAGGGGCGGGCGACCATGCCGCCCCCCTGGCAGCCTCGGCGGGTTATTCCGCCGCCGCCTGGGGCCCGCCGGCCCAATTCCAGGGCCGGCCGGCCCAGGCGGCGACCTGGGGGGCCTCGGCCGACCCCCAGGGGGGGACCCGAGGCCCACCGGATCTCTGGGGGGGCCCAGCGACCCCCCAGGAGGCCCGACAGCCTTTCTCGACGACTTTTCGACCTCCGGGAGGCCCGCCCGAGGTCCGTGGAGCTCAGTTTGGGGGTTTACAGCCCTATGGAGGACCTGGCGGAGGATTTCAGCAGAACGGAGGCCACCAGCAGATCACAGGGGGGCCACCGACTCAGCCCCCACCCTTTTGGGGGGTTACAGGAGACTGGAGAGCGCACCAGGACCCCCCAGGAGGTCACCAGGCGGAGTTTGGGCACCCTCTGGGAGACTGGCAGGGACATGGAGCAGGGGGAGGCCACCGTGAGCGGGCTGAGGCTTATTTTCCAGACAGGAGACATGGATACCAGCCCAGGGGAGGTTTTCAGCCGCAGGAGAGAGGTGGATTCGCTGGCGAGAGGCGTCTGAGGAAGCTGGAGGTGCCTGTTTTTTAGGGAGGCGACCCAGACGACTGGCTGTACCGGGTGGAGAGGTACTTGGAGGTGTCCGCTGTCCCAGGGGAGGATTGGCTACGGGCGATAGGGGTTTGCCTGGAGGGAGAGGCTTTGGGCTGGTTCCGTTGGACCGATCAGCAGCGGCCTTTTCAGACCTGGGCTGAGTTTACGACGCTCTTGACGGAGCGATTTGGAGGAGGTCCGGCTGGCGGCGTGTTCGAGAGACTGTACTCGCTGAAGCAGGAGGGGAGCGTGGGAGATTACATCAAGAAGTTTGAGTCGCTCTGCCACCGAGTTCGGGGAGTCTCTGAGGAGTCTCTGGAGGGCTGTTTCATGAAGGGGCTGAAGCCCACGGTGCGGTCGGGGCTGAGACAGTTTGAGCCCGTTGGTCTGCGCGTGATGATGACGCGGGCCAGGAAGGTGGAGGATCACCAGGAGACAGAGCGGAGAGCCCACGGGACGTGGGGAGGCTCTACCTTTCGAGGGCCGGATCCTGGAGGAGGACAAAAGGGGGCCGCAGGAGGGGCAACACCCACTGACGGCTCAGTGGTTACCAAGGAGAAGGGGATGGAACTACGACCTGGGGGACAAACACGAAGAATGACCGAGGCAGAGATTCGAGACAAACGGACCAAGGGCCTGTGTTTCAAATGCGACGAGAAGTTTACTCCTGGACACCGGTGCGGGAATCGTACTCTTCAGATCCTGGTAGTGAATGACGAAGAAGATGGAGAAGAGTGTGTGATAATTTTGGAAGCTGGCGTGGACGATGATCAGGAGCACCTGCACGTGGAGTAGCGGAACATACCCTTCACGCACCACCTTGAGGACAAGGTGGTTTTTCCGGGGCGGAGTAGTGTTGCGGCCGGTATTTGGGAAGAGGGGCATTTGGGTAAAATGACTTTTGGAGGGTGTTTGGCTATTTAAGGGGGTTGAGCCGGCCCTAATTCTCATGCGAAAATTGAGAGAGTATTTTATTTTATCCCTTAGATTAATTGTATTAGGATTTCGGCTTTTCCCCCTAGGTTAAGAATTGTCTTCTAGTTATTAGTTAGCGAGTAGATTATTGTATTAGGGTTCCCTTTTAATTGTGAGATCTGAAATTGCAATAAAAATCCCATTTTTATCTTCAAATCCCTAGCGGATCGCATCAAATATACCAATTTGATGCGATCCGCTAGGGATTTGAGGATAAAAATGGGATTTTTATTGGAATTTCAGATCTCACAATTAAAAAGGGACACTAATACAATAATCTACTCGCTAACTAATAACTAGAAGACGATTCTTAACCTAGGGGGAAAAGCCGAAATCCTAATACAATTAATCTAAGGGATAAAATAAAATACTCTCTCAATTTTCGCATGAGAATTAGGGCCGGCTCAACCCCCTTAAATAGCCAAACACCCTCCAAAAGTCATTTTACCCAAATGCCCCTCTTCCCAAATACCGGCCGCAATTTTGTTCCCTTTATGCATTTGTATAACTAATTCATCTTATGCACACATATCCATCTCTATCGTCCATTATATATTTTTTGTCCTGAGCGAGTCTTTGACTGTGAATTCATCTCAACCGCCTAAAATCCAAATAATGAAACAAAAAGAAAACATGAGATAAAATTGATTTATTCGATAAGTCGATCACAACAAAACATAAGTTAGTCGAACATCGCAAACATCTGCTTATGTTAAAGATATCACATTTGAAGACATGGTGGTTCTGGTTATGTTAAAGATATCACATGTCAATGGTGGTGATTTTGACAGGTCACCTTATCGAGGGATTCATGCTGGAATGTGTCAAAATTACATAATAATCTGTGTTGGAGCCTGCAGGTTGAGGCTGTATGCATGCAATGCACACAATTCTCAGTTTACCTACCCATATTTTTAATGGTTTTAATGACCTATTACAATGTACACAATTCAAACAACTTGCACACAACAATAATATTCAACTAGATATAACAAACTACAGAACACAATGTAGAAGAGGTTTCAGATAAAATCCATACCATTCATATTCCTTGTATAGTTAGGCCATATTAAGCTAAGGTTGCTCTTCCATTCTAACCACAACAGATGCCAGAGGGATGAAGCAACATGTATTATAGCCATTTAAGGGAATATACACATTTAATCACAAGATAGTTGGTGTAAGAAATGAATTTGGCCGCTGAGAGAAGAGCAGACAGTAGTTTTGCTGTAAACATATTCTTCTGCCTGTGCTTATGAACTTGTTCTTCTTGTTGCTCAATGAAGAACATGAGAGGTCCTGCATAATTATTTATACTTAAATAGATAGATACAACTTTGCTCTATCTGAAATCTGAAGTTTCTTCCTTCCAATAACAAAAATCAGTTGAGAGATATAGAGAAGGAGAGTGTATAACTGAATAAATAGATTGATACAACTTTATGCCAATGTTCACACCGAAAATTCTTTCATGTTCATCAATAGAGACATGAAATCATTATGTCCAGCTCCCATCTATAGCCAGAATATACCCATATCACGATAACATCAAGGCATCGTTTCATTAAATACAAAGGATCTTACATTGCATTGTCGTGTATAATTTTTTTTCATTAATTGGATATGCTTGAGGGTGCTGTGTTTTCTCGGTCTTAGTTGCATCACAGGATTTTGCATAAGCTTGTTGTTTGAATTATTTTTGTTAAACAAGAGTCTACATCACTTTCATGATATAACTGATCAATATGATGCTTGTAGAGCTCGAGTGGCCACAGGAACATATGAAGTGTATAACACAATCATAGAAATATTCAACCAAAAAAAGATTTGTTAAACTCATCCCATCAGCGTTCAACTATTTCCAGTCTAATGATAAAGAAAAGCATTATCTTGAATAGGAAACAAAAAGAAGAAGTCAGACATTTTCACACAGATGGTCAAGTCAAGGAACGGGACCCTACATAGTTTTACTAGAACTTGATAAACAGTACCGCTTCTTGACATCATAACTTAAACAAAACCAGCTCAAATACATGTGACCATCATCCATTGATGTTTTGTCCGCATAGGACCTGACAAATTACTGACTTTTTACAGTGCAATACTACAAGGATGATAGTGAGGGATCTTAATCTGATAATCCAAGAGTCATATAGCTCAAGAGAGTTGACTGATCCAGAAATCACCTTGAGATACAAAATTGTTCTGTAATGGTAGAAATAAGGTCAAGAGTCCCCATGAACGTGATACGAATAAAACATGTCAACTGATGCGTGTACTGAATTGCTTTGTCCTTACTCACTTAAGTAAAAGTTGCACTCTCTCAAATTAGTACGACTACACAAGGAAATAGTTTCAAGATAAAAATTACAATATATGATTTTTCTTTAGCCGTTGATAATGATGAACATATCAACTACATTAAAAATTTGAAGGTTCATATGAGCAACAAAAGAAGCAATGAAATTTGCAGCAAAAATTGGATGACATTCACAAGAAAAAACTTGAGAGAAATCTGAGTCTTTGGATGGAGACAACCAAAAGCCAAAACAACCACAACTTACAAGAAAATAAAATAACCAGAAAAATAACACCCATTTGTTGAAAAGAAATTTTAAATATTGGAAAAAATAAGATACAATATAAAGAGAGCTCATTGTTACACAATAATTGGTGATAAATGAGTATGTTCAGGATAACTGAACTACATGCAAGTGCAACCATACAACATCATCACAGAAAACTGAAGTTTATATACAAGATTGGTAATAACAACTTAGGTCGAGTAATCTCTCCACATTTTATCAGCTATCTGTTGCCTTAGAATTTCTCCTCGTCTATACTCTTCATCACCGCTTATGATAGTAGCTAGTTCCTCATCATCTCTCACTATTACTTCTTGATCAACGTGTGCAATAAGTCCTTCATCAGGATCAACACCCATAAGGTAATTGTGCAGTATACAACATGCATATATAATTTCTTTTTGTGTTTTTATTGGATAGTGAGGTTCAGTTCCACTACCCAAGACTGGAAACCTCTTATTCAATACTCCAAAAGCACGTTCTATTGCATTTCTCAAGGATGAATGTTGATGGTTGTACACCTCACGAGCATTTTCAGGTTGTCGCGTTGAATACTCCTTAAGATGATACCGTGTTTCACGAAACGGGGTAAGAATTCCCGATCTTAACATAAATCCCGCATCAGCTAGGTAATATTTACCTAAAATGAATAAATAGAAAAATTAGTACGTCTAAAGTCTAAAATTATTTTCGATGTGAATTGACTGATTACATGGTAACATTAAGTTGCTATCTTGAGGAACAAATATTTTGTCTTGTCGTATCAACGCATTATTCAGTACTCTAGAATCTGAGGCCGAGCCTTCCCAACCAGTCAAGACATACGTGAACTTTAGTTCAAAGGTGCAAACCGCCATATTACATTTTGAGTAGGAAAGTCTTTTCGGCCTCAATATCTCTTCACATCTTCTTTTGCCACTTTCACGCGGAAATGAGACCCATCAATTGCACCAACACAGTTCTATGTATATTTTACAATGCTATTAGAAATATCAATTAAGCATACATAATATTAAGTAAATATTCTATAATGCTACCTTAAAATAAGGCCAAAATCTTTGATTTGTTTGGATTTCCAATTAAATCGCATATAACAGAAATCAAAAGGATTCAAAGAATCAAACAAGTACATCAAGAGTAATTCAGCAGCGAGATCGACTTCAAATAAGTAAAAACAGAAGGAGATCTTAAAAGAGAAGGACTCACTCTAGATCCGAGCATTTGAATATCCTCATCCGCAATTGAGTTGTAATTATGAGAAAATCTAGGGCATCTTAAATATAGAAAAGGAGAAGAAGAAACGAGAAAGAAACGAGATATGAGGATCAAAAGATACCGGATGGAGGAGGATGATCGACGTATCGACGGAGCGGCGACCGATGGAGGAGGATGATCCATGAAGATAGGAAGCAAGAGATCAACGAAGACACGTGAGCGGGCGATTGAGAGTGAGAACGAGCCGATGACCTCTTCGCCGAGAACGAGCCAGTGGAGATCCTCGAAGCAAGCGAGAATGGGAACGTCGATGACTTCTTCGACAAGAGCGAGCTGTTGTCGCCTGCCTCAGAAAAGTTGAGAGATTGTTTTCGGAGAAAACGTTTTCCTTTCAATTTGGGAGAGAAAAGTTGGGAGAGAAAAGTTGTTTATCTTTTTTTGTTTCACTTTTCCCCTCATTTTCTTTCTTTTTACTTTTCTTTCCAACCAAATGAAGTTAACTTTCCCATCTATCGCTAATATGCGTAAGAGTTCCACACTTAGAAGTGTAGCTTGAATATCCTTACAATGGATCTCAGTGTGGAACATCAATTGAAGTGGGTAGCTGGGCAATTTATCTATATGCCTTGGCTCCTTCGCGTGTTTGCATGGAAAGGAGATAACACGAATTTCATTTTAAGCTTGTTCTTTCTGCAAGTTAGGCTTATAAGCTTATGGTCATGGCAGTTTATCTATCTTTTGCTTTACCATTCTAATTTATTTAAGCTGTAGGATACTTTGCCTTGAAACTCTCTATTTTATTGAGAGAATACAGGTTAGGCTTCGTATGCTATCTTTTTTGATATTTGAAGTTTAGTCCCACATTGCTGGCATTAGTTCTCATGGGAGGAAACAGAGGCTGTAAAATGAGGTATGGACCTCCGGATCAAAGCATACCTTTCTCGGCATTTTGGCTAAGATCAAGTGTAGTATCTGTTCTAATTATCTGATATGTGGCTCATTGGCCCACTATGATATTAAATTAATTTTTTAGGGGGAAGGCTCAACTACGGCGGCTTGCTGCTGGGGCCTTCGTGCGTCGCCCATGTGTTGCACTACCGCAAGGCCCAGGTGCACCCCTCCAAAGTCCAAATCTAAATAAAATTAATAAATGATAGAGTCATTTCGGATATCAGAAACGATTAATTTCTGGTGGGAAGTAAGTTGGATGAGATTGGGCCTGCCCGGGCCCATGATCAACTTAAATGGATGGGTTTCGGAACCGGCCCGACCGGGCTTTCCGAAAGGTTAAATTGGGCTTTGTCCAGTCCATTGGGCCGAGATTAAATAATGATGTTGGGATGTTACCTCACAAGTTCAAGATCCACTCTGCCGTTTTCCCTTACATGCAGGCAATGATTTTCTGTCATATGTTCAATTTAATCTAATCGCATCCGGACCCACCTGCTCCCATGTGCCTAATTTGAAGCAATTTTCTACAAACACAGTCAAGGATATCATTCATAATAGTCCCCATAGTTTGGAGTGCAACTGAAAGTTCCTGCATATAATATTCCATATGGTTAGGAATTTTTCATGTGATTCCTGTACATCTTTCTGGTAACGGGAGATCTGCTCTCTGATAGTGGCAATGATGTGGCCTTCAACTGGGGCAGGTGCACTTTATGATTTCTAATAAAAAGCTGTTTTGGTGCTTTGAATTTGAGAAAACTCTCAACTTGATGGCTGTTATCAGTCCCTTTCTTTTGGTTTGTGTTTGCCTCTATCAAGAACAAGAAATCCGCTTAAAGAGCAAGTCTTCGCTGACAGTGAGTCCATTTGGAGGACGCGTTGATGGCAAAAATGGAAGCCTCCTCTTGATGTTTGCCTAGAAGCAGGGGGATGCACATTTTATGCCGTGGGATAGCGTGCTGGCAAGCATGTGAAACTCCATTAAACTCCTACTTGATTAGGGAGGGACGCAGCTGGTCAAAAGAAATGGCATCGCTTACATAACTTTAGATCAAAATGGAAAAGTCCTTGCCCCCAACCCAATCAATAGGGTGCTCGGTTTGGTGCCTTTACAAACCCAAGTTAGTATGCCCAACTGTAGTATTTAAAAAAAAAAGAACCACGATGACGGTGACCAATTGTCCCATTTCCATTCAAACTAGTAGTGGATGAAGTTTCCTGAAAGCACCCTTCTATCTCAAATTGCACGCACCTTGATGCATTTAGCTTCAGCGTTCACCTCCTTTCTTCATCCCCCCATTGCCAAAACGATAATACCCATTAATGCTTACTACAATGGAAGACTATCTATAAATCGAACATGGACAAAACGAGCAATCACCTTCCACCCCAACTCCAATCTTAATTATTAAACAAGGAAAAAAAATTACTAACCCTTGCACTTTCTCAATACCACTTCCAATTATCAACTGCACCACAGCTTCTGTACCACTTGTCTAACTTAACGAGGAGGTCATGCTATTATTAGCATGTATATGCCTCCACGTTTAGAGTGCAAATGTCACATCACTGAAAATAATTTTTTTTCCATTTTGGGTACCTGGTTTAATGCCAGGTCTGACCACCCATGTTTTTTACTGGTAAATATTTTTGCAACAATGTAAAAGGTGTGTTGGGATTAATAACACCACAACACTAGCTCTGAAACAATGCAAATATTTTTACCACATGACAATACTTCCACTCACTCACACTCTTTCTCTGTCCTTTTCCCCTGAGCATGGATCCCACATTCAGTGAGACGGTATTGTTTTGGGTGCGTTTTTAAGTTGCGTGTGCACTTTGTGAAAGGGCTATTGCTAGTTATCTTATAATAGCAAGAGGCCCCCTATGCCTTAATATTTCTCATTCTTCATGTAAAATTAATAGTTTTTGACGCGTAAAACATTGAAAAGGGATCAGATCTGCAGTCAAAAAGCTGTATAAATCCCTACAAAATCAATAAGCTTTGCATAAACTTAATGCTTATTGAATTCGAACAGAGTAGGTGTCACAAATAACATTCAAAACAAATCATGGCCACACTTAAATGCAGGGAGACAATGCCATCTCATCGGTCCTCCTCACCACTTAATGCAAACAGGCAATGAAATCTTCAGCCGCTCCTTTCTGACCCTTTGCCCCCATCTCATTGTCATGATCTTACCAGAGATGAACTCGGAACTCCTATACAAAATGTTCTTCAGACGCGAGCAGATTTTGGGCGTTTGCCGAGAGGGGTTAGCAGAGAAGCGTGGACACCGACAAGATTTGTTATTATCTACTTATCATTACCTATTTAAGAGAGGGGTTTTTACTGTATGTTTCTATCTATGGGCTTTTGGGATTATGTGATAATTGTTGTGAAGGGAATTTAGGGAGAAATAGGTGTAAGGGGTTAAGAGCCCCCTACCCGTGTATTTATAACTTTCAATAGTGGGTTGGATACCCAATTGGCCCAATGGGCCTATTCATAACACTTCCCCTTATCCAATCAACATTGAAATAAGAGGTGGATTCTTCAGGATCCGAGTTAGGGTAACTGTCTTGTTAAAGAAAGAACAGTTAACCCATAACTTCCCCTGTTTTGGGGATGTGTCTAGGGGTGGATACTTCAGGATCCAGAGTCAACGAGGTTGCCTCGTCAAAACCTTGACTACGGAAAACCCAGTGGGAAAAAACCTGTAGCCAAGGGAAAAGAGTGCAACTCTGCAGTTGACTCCCCCTTATCTGACCAAGCTTCAGGCTTGCAGATTTCCTATGAATCTATACATCAGTCTCCTATGTATCTATGAGTTCATAGTTCTCTCATCCTGACTCAGTTTACATTTACTTACTCTCCTCATCCCAATCTCATATACAAGTTTCTCAAAGATACTAGTAGGCAGGGATTTGGTAAGCAAATCCGCCAAGTTATTACATGATTGGATCTTCTGTACCTCAATCTGCTTTTGCTTCTGAAGGTCGTGCGTCCAGAAGAACTTGGGGGAGATATGCTTTGTCTTGTCACCTTTGATGTAGCCGTCCTGTAGCTGGGCTATACATGCTGCATTGTCTTCATAGAGTGTAGTGGGTGCAAGAACGCCGGTCGTCAGGCCGGTGGAGGTGAGTATGTGCTGGATCACCGAGCGTAGCCAAAAGCATTCCTTGCTTGCTTCAAAGATCGCAAGTAGCTCTGAGTGGGTGGATGAGACGGTCGTCATGGTTTGCTTCACAGATCTCCAGGATATGGCAGTGCCGCCATATGTGAACATGTATCCAGTCTGAGACTTCTCTGTATGAGGATCGGACCTGTAACCTGCGTCAGCATAACCAACTAAACCAGTTGATGCCCCTTTCCTGTAGAATAGACCTAAGTCTATGGACCCTTGGAGGTAGCGCAGAAGATGCTTAACTCCGGCCCAGTGCCGCTGTGTAGGTGCAGCACTATATCTGGCTAGTAAGTTTACTGCGAACGCTATGTCAGGGCGAGTGCAGTTAGCCAGGTAAAGGAGTGCACCGATAGCACTTAAATAAGGCACTTCGGGGCCTAGTACTTCCTCCCCCTCTTCCAGCGGCCGGAAGGGGTCTTTGTGTACATCCAATGATCTGACGACCATCGGAGTGCTAAGGGGGTGGCACTTATCCATCTGAAACTTTTTCAATAAGTTCGATGTGTAAGTTGACTGGTGTAACAGGATCCCATCTTTAAGATGCTCTATCTGAAGGCCTAAACAGAATTTTGATTTTCCGAGGTCTTTCATCTCGAAAGTTTCTGTCAGGCTTCTAGAAATCTTTGCGATCTCTTCAGGAGATCCGATGAGGTTTAAGTCGTCTACGTAGACGGCTATAATTACAAATCCTGTTGCCTTTGCTCTTATAAAGATGCAAGGACAGACTGGGTCGTTTTTAAATCCTTGCTGTGCAAGGAAGTCGCTCAGTCTGTTGTACCACATCCTTCCAGATTGTTTTAGACCATATAATGATCTTTGCAGTTTCACTGAGTAGATGTCACGTTCTCTCTCTTTTAGTGCTGCAGGCAAAGAATAACCGTCAGGCAATCTCATATAGATGTCTCGGTCTAGGTTGCCATATAGGTATGCAGTAACCACGTCCATGAGTTGCATATCTAAACCCTCTTGTGCTGTTATGCCAATGAGGAATCGGAAGGTGATCGCGTCCATGACCGGGGAGTATGTGGCTTCAAAATCCACCCCAGGACGTTGGGGTAAAACCCTGCGCTACAAGCCTTGCTCTGTAGCGTACGATCTCATTCTGTTCATTTCGTTTTCTAACAAATACCCATTTATAACCCACAAGTTTTACACCTTTTGGTGTCTGGACTATTGGTCTGAAGACCTTGCGTTTGGTGAGTGAATCCAACTCCACTCCTATTGTCGCTTTCCACTTTGGCCAATCATCTCTGCTTTGACATTCTGTCAGAGAGCGTGGTTCAATATCATCGTCGCAGTACGCGACGTTGATGGCAATATTACACGCAAATGTGACATCTATTGTTGTGCTTTTTCTGTCCCAATACTCCCCAGTTCGTACATAGTGTATCGATACTTTATTTTCTCCCGGTTTTTCCTCTTCATGAGAGTTTGGGAGAGATGGGGTAGCAGGGCTTAAATTAGCATCCTGTGGTGGTATTTGTTTACCATTGCCAAGGGTCCTGCTCTTTCGAGGGACTTGGTCCTTGGATCCCGGTGGTCGTCCTCTCTTTTTGAGGGGTCCAACCATTTCTGCTGCAGGCGGATTGCATCCATGTTGCGGTATGTCAATCCTAGCTGGAGTGTTAGCAGCAGGGACGTGTGATTTGACAATCTTCTGGTTGTCAGTAAATTTGTCCGGCAAGAGATGGACAGTGTTTTGGATGTGGAGAATCTTCAGGACCTCCTCCTCACACTGGCTTGTTGGCGGATCAAAGTGACATAAAGTTTTTGTATCCCAAGTGATACTTTCTGAAGCTTCGGGCTTCTTTGTCTGTGAGCCTAGTCTTGGGAACGATGTTTCATCGAATTCACAGTCTTCTAGACGTGCCTTAAAAAACGTCCCCCGTAAGGGGTTCTATGAATCTAATTATGGAGGGGGTGTCAAACCCAACATAAATGCCTAGGCGACGTTGTGGACCCATCTTTGTCCTTTGTGGTGGTGCTATGGGGACGTATACTGCACAACCAAATATTCTCAAGTGTGAGACAATTGGTGGGGCTCTAAGTGCTAGTTGCATTGGAGAAGATGACTGACCTCCAGAAGGTCTTAATTTTATTAAAGATGCAGCATGCAAAATTGCATGACCCCACGCATTCACTGGCATCTGGGATTGAAGTAATAATGGACGAGCGATCCATTGCAGTCTCTTAATTAGAGATTCTGCTAACCCATTTTGGGTGTGAACATGCGCTACTGGATGTTCGACTTCAATTCCCTGAGCTTGGCAATAGTCTAGAAAGACTTGTGACGTAAACTCCCCCGCATTGTCCAGACGAAGTTTCTTTATCTGGTGGTCGGGGAAGTGGGCCCGTAACTTTATTATCTGAGCTAAAAGCTGAGATAGTGCTAGGTTACGGGTGGACAGTAGGCACACATGTGACCACTTAGTTGATGCGTCTATCAGGACCATAAAGTACCTGAACGGACCACTTGATGGGTGAATCGGCCCACAAATGTCTCCGTGGATTCTTTCCAGAAAGCTGGGAGACTCCACATCCACTTTCAGTGGAGAGGGTCTCGTGATCAGTTTACCCTTGTAACAGGGTGGACATGGGAATTTGCCTTTTTGAAGAATCTTCAGGTTCTTCAGGTCAATGCCCCTGGAGTTCTTTATGATGCGGTACATCATAACAGAACCAGGGTGTCCCAGTCGACTGTGCCAGAGTTGGAATTCTGGTGTTTGGGGGCACTGCAGGTGCTCCACCATGGATGTTTCTGGAGTTTGTATACTTGTTTGGTAGAGTCCCGAAGGGAGTCCCTTGAAACGTTCCACAATGGTTTTTGAACCATTTGTAAGAGCCGTTACAAGCAAGTATTCCCTTTTATCTTCCTCGACCGTCTCTAAGTGATATCCGTTTAAACGGATGTCTTTAAAACTTAGGAGGTTTCGGATGGATTTAGGGGAGTATAACGCATTTTTAAGTGTTATTTGTGTGTTGCCGGGGAGCAATATAATTGCTTCCCCTGATCCTTCGACTATGTTTGCTGGTCCTGAGATTGTTCTCAGTGGGCCAGAATAGCTACTTACGCTCGTGAAATAGTCTATGTTCTGAAGGATCGAGTGCGTCGATGCACTGTCCACTAGGCAGATAAGTTCCATATCTAAAAGGGGAAAGACATTCAAGCAATAAATGAAGAGAAAAGATCTACTTTCATAAAGATAAATGCTCAAAAATATTGTTTTGACATGGAAAATAAAACTAGATACGATGCATAAAATAGAAAATACATTGCTAATTGCATAAAAGTGGTCCAGATCTAGAGAGTGTCATCTCCCATGAAATCTTCAGGAGTCCATGAGGTCACTGCCAACGCTGCGCTCTCCATCAGGTTTGTCTCAGCTCGAGGCTTGAGGCTTGCCTGGTAGAGGTCCTGGAGGTGTTTTGCTGTGCGGCAGATTCTGGACCAGTGGCCCGTCATCCCGCATTTTGAGCATTTGTCCTCCCAGTCTTTCTTGGGAGTGCCTCCTTTGTTGGGAATCCTCTTCTGCTTCTTGTCCACGAACTTCTGGTTCTGGGGAGGAGCTGGGTGAGTGGCCTTCTTCCGCTGCTTCTGTTCTTTCCATTTCTGGAATTTTGCCTTTTTGTCCGTCTTCTTCTTCTGGGAAGACTGGAAGTGGGCCTCTGCAGGAGGTGGCAATGGAGCGGAGCCAGGAGGGCGCAGGTTGTGGGTGGCAACCAACAGGTCTCTGTTCTGTTCAGCCATGAGCAGGCATGAAAGAAGGTCAGAGTACTTTGTGAACTTTCTCTCTCGATATTGTTGCATAAGGATCATGTCCTTTTCATGGAAGGACGTAAACGTCTTTTCCAGCAACATCTTCTCCGTCACTGGTTCACCGCACAACTTCAGGCGTGAGGTGATGCGGAAGATAGCTGAGTTGTACTCCGCTACGGATTTGAAATCCTGTATGCGGAGGTGAGTCCACTCGTACTGTGCACGGGGGAGTATGACATCCCTCTGATGTCTGTACCTCTCCTCGAGTGCATCCCACAGCTCGTAAGGGTCCTCTACAGTGAGGTACTCGTCCTTTAATGTCGAGTCTAAGTGTTTCCTGATATATATAATGGCTTTCGCCTTTAATATATCGGAAACTTCCTCTGTATGAGGTGCTTCCACTGAAGCCTCCTTGTTAGCTGGGGCAGTACTAGTTGTTGCCTTTTCAGTCTGTGTGAGACTGAAACCATGAGAGCGCAGATGGAACTTCAGGTCCAACTGCCAACTCAGGTAGTTTGACCCATCAGCCTTCAGGACTGAGAAGTCTACATTTGCGAGTCTGGCCATTTTATGATCTAGCATGTAAAGAAAAGTAGCATGTATCATTAAGACTGAATAAAACAGACATACACGCATGTAATGTAGTCATTTTCATGGCATGAATTTTAATTAGTGTGATTTTAACATACATGCTTTTTTTTCAGGTAATGTGAATAATTAATTACTAAAAATTAACAATCACGCATGCTGTTAAGGGATTTCATTGTGACATTAAAACATGGTATTTAAGCTAATTAATCAACCACGCAGTTTAATGCATAAATAATGAAAAACAGAAATAATGACCTTGGCTATGGGGATCAGCCAGCCGACACCGAAAAAAATAAAAGAGTCCAGTCCGAAGTTACATCAAAAATGCATGAAAATTAAAGTACAACTCGGGAACTTCAGAGAGAAGCCCCTATCTTCATTGTGCGAACGCCTTCAGCTTCTTCTTGGTGTCCTTCGGTCTTCTTTTTTACATATTCATCCTCTCATACAAAATTTCTCTCAAAAAAGAAGAAAAATTGCAGGAATTTAAAACGGTGTCGGAAACCTGGCTGATCCCTAAAAACATAGCCTAATATTTGCACATCCACGCAGATAATATATTTGCGACATACAACCACGCAGATAATCAAAGACACAGGCATTTAAAGTAATTAAAATTGTGTGTGTCGTGCAAAAAACATTTTTTTTTTGAAAACTTTTTGCCTTTTTGATCCATAATATAATGTTTTATTTTACCGCTTTCAACCCTTTCAAAAATTTCTTTTAACTATTTTGGGCTTTTTAGGGCCAAAAATAATTTCTGTGGATGGGCTAATTTTCTGGCCTTTTGGGCCATGAAAACAACCCATTAGGGTTAATATTGGGCCTCCCCCGAAAAATAGCCCGTTAGGGTTAGGGTTTCTGGAAACCATAGGGGGGGGGCCCGCGGCGTGTCGCAGCGACGGCTGGCCGCATAGGGCGCGGCCGTCGTGGCGGCGACAGGCCGCGGCTGCGGGCCGCGGCCGCCGCGGCCTGCAGGCCGCGGCCTGAGGCCGCGGCACAGGGCCGCGGCTTCAGGGCGCGGCAGTTGGCCGCGGCCTGATGCCGCGGCCGCCGCGGCGTGGTGGGCTCCGAAAGGTGCTTCTCTCAAGCGCAAGAGTCCGTTCAAGTAGTAAAATCTGGGAGTCCAGATGTCGAATCCTCGGGAGAATCTGTTGAAACCACAAGTCTAAATCAAATAGAGTAACTACGAATAAAATCTAAACACTTTAATAGTGATGGTGAAGGTGGTATGAAAAGTGTGGTGATGGAATTGTTACGTGCGATCAATGCAAACAACGAACTCTAATTCGTGAAGAATAGATATAAAAAGCATATACATGGCATGGGTTCATTAGGATCAGCGAATCGTAAGCTTTGGTTGATCAATTATAACACAACGAAACCTCCTTTTGGGAGCGAATCGTCGGAAGATGTCCTTTTGGGAGTTAACGCATGCATCAATTCTAATAATATATCGCTAAAGTTGTAAACGTATATATAAAGTATGAAGCTCTCTTTTGGAGAGATCAAATCTCACCCTTATGGGGTGATCATCAACTAGAACAACTCTTTTGGAATTTGTAAAAGTGGATTTAAGAGCGACGATTAAAACTTTAGCAAATATAGCGATTAAGCGCAATTATACAACCAAAGAATACGATTCACATCACCTAATTACTCCATACCATGCACATAAAATATTTAGCTACTCATGGTGCAGAAATAAACAATTTTCAGATCAGAATTCATAGGTTTAATAGCAAAATACGGAAGTTTAGAGGCAAAATACAAGCTAATACACCCAAATACAAGCTAAAGTTGAAGAGAATATCACCAAATCTCTCTGAAAAGTCTTCAAAACTCTCTGAAAATTAGAAATTAGGCTCTGGAATTTTACAGAATTTTTGCAGAAGAAAATACGGCTCCTAAGTGCTCCAATACGCCAATTATACGCCCAAAAACCCTAGAATACGCTTAAATAATAAGATTGCGGGTTTATTGGGCTTAACGGGTTCAAACCCGCACAGTAATCGCACCCGAACGCATCTGGGCCGCTGATCTGGAGCGGATCAATTCGTAGCCGTTGATCAAAGCGGGATCGATCCTCCGTGCGCCACGTGTCCCTTTGTTATCGGATCCTCTCGCGTGTGCCCGCGCCGCTAACGAGATCGAATCGGAGTTCGCTTCGGATTGATGTAGACCGTAGGATTATCATCCGACGATCGGTGCTCAGCCACGTCGCCCTCGTATATTCTCCGCTGCTTCGTTCGCTTCGGGCATGATATCCGCCGTCCGATCGGAATCGGGCGCTTAGAAATGAGCCAAGTCGCCCTCGTAATCTCGCGCCCGCCTCGCGAAATCTTTCTCAATCTCCGCCGTTGGATTGAAAAGTGACGGGCCGGATGCTGCCACGTCGCCATGCTAATCTCCGCATTTTCGCTTCGTCTACTGCCGATCGGAGCCGTTGGATGCGGATCGAGCGGTCGACGTCGTGCCGCGTTGCTGATGCGCTGAGCGCCGTTCGATACGGTGGGGAGACGCGGGGATGACGCCGCGTGGCACTCCAAGATTCGTGCGCCGTATTTTAAAATGTATTTCTTCAATTAAATGGTATTCTGCATTCAAAAATTCATAAAAATTAGCACAGATCTCAGAAAAATACAAATAAATAGTCGTTGGAATCGTGAGATCGAGACGGTGCTAGGAAAAATATAATAAGTGCAGAAATACTTCGTTAAATGCTGTTTAGTGCTCAAATAGTGTGTTTTCTCTAATAAATAAATGTGTAGAAAATACGTATGAATTAGAGAGCAATGTAGCATTATATAAGCACAAAGTATTGCTAGATGAGGGGTTAAATACGTAATATTGAACCCAAATCACACCCCCCAACTAGCGTTTTGCTAGTCTCTAACAAAAAGAGCGATTAAAAATACGCCTAGATCACCTTATCAGATCTCAAATCATTCACCACCATACTACAACGACAAAAGAGATAACCAAACACTAATATCAATATTTCAAACTCATCAAGTAATGGTACTTGCGGGTTTTCAAAAATGAAAGTCAAGCATCTCACATGGTTATAAAATAGACTCAAATTCACTATCAATTACTTCATAGCTCATAGTATACAAAATCAAAGGCCCACACCGTTCAATCAAATATTTTAACTTGGAGCGTAGATGTTTCATGCAAAGCAAGCATCAAAAAAAATAGGATGGTATCAAGACATACACACGTCAATCTCTATTCATAGGAACTCACACCACATCTTGCGTTTTCTTTAAGCTTTGGAAGTTCTCGTGCCTCGCTAATCATGCACACTTATTCTCTATTTTCTTTCACTTTCCTCCATAGTTCCGCGTAACGCGCATCAAGCAACATTCGCGGAAAAGTATATAACTTGGATCGCTCCATCAAATAATTGAGGTTCCGGTCAATGGCTCCCAAATCAGACGATAATAGGGCATTAGGCCAAGAAGGGCCCCTCGGACTGTACTACTCGAGCCAACCAAGTTATTTCTTTAATAGCACATTTATTCATTCATTTTTTTATTCATCTCATTTTTTCTTCTTTTGTGTGTGCATGAACAACGTGGCAAGATAACTTCCCCTTCTTTAATTTTTCACAAGAATGGGCATCCTAATCATTTCAAATGACGTGGTACGTTTTTCTACCCAAAATCACATCAAGCATGCAAATAGCAATGAATACGAGATAAAGAACAATGCTCCAGTTAATTAATGAATTATTGGTGCATGAACTTTGGTGTGTTCCAATGAAAGCATACCACTTGCTAATCCATAATTTTTAGATTCATTAAGTCATCAATTAATCTTGCCATTGAGATGTACAAAAAGAAATTCACCACAAGCACTCAAATTCGTGTAAAATGAGATTGAAATGTTGAATAATAGTGGTGGGGGAAAATAAGTCATGAGTGTCCGGTGGCGAATAAATATTGAGAAATTTTCATCACATGAGGGTCATTTCTAGGTAAAGATAGACTTTGGTGATATTTCTTTACTCAAAAAAAAAAATTTTTCTTTTCAATGCAAAAAGGGAACTAAAAAAAATAAAATCCTAAAAGAAAAAGAAAAAGAAAATAAAAATCCAAAGAAAATAAAAAGAAAATAAAAATCAAAAATAAAAATCCTAAAGGTTATTTCCCTCCCCCCAACTTTAAATAGACATTGTCCTCAATGTTAGGAAGAGGGAATCATGGAAAGAACACACCTGATTAGTTCCCACCCGAAGGTGGGTCTGTGAGATCCATGTTGCTCGCTTCCTTGGTCCAAGGCTCGTGAAAATGTTTCAATCTCTGGCCATTCACCTTGAACTCGCTTCCATCTTTCTCATTTAGTAAGAGCACATCGCCATGTGGGAAAACTTCTTTGAAGACGAAAGGTCCATACCACCTAGAGCGAAGCTTCCCAGGAAAGATGTGCAGCCTGGAATTGTATAGGAGTACTTTTTGGCCTGGGGTGAACTCCCTCCTCAAAATCATCATGTCGTGGACGGATTTCATCCTCTCTTTTGAAATTTTAGCGTTGTCGTACGCATTTCTCCTCAACTCCTCCAGCTCCAACAATTGTAACCTGTGAGAAGAAAAAGAGACATCAGTATCAAAATTCATTTTCTTTATAGCCCAATAAGATCTATGCTCTATCTCAACAGGTAAGTGACAAGACTTCCCAAATACAAGGCGGTAAGGTGACATCCCCAAAATTGTTTTGTAGGCCGTCCTGTAGGCCCACAACGCTTCAGGTAAGCGCAAACTCCAATATTTCCTTGATGGATTCACCGTTTTCTGTAGAATTCCTTTGATCTCTCTATTTGCCAACTCTGCTTGGCCATTGGTTTGGGGGTGATACGGAGTAGAAACTTTATGTGTGACCCCAAACCTCTTCATTAAAGTAGCGAATATGCGATTGCAAAAATGAGACCCTCCATCACTGATCAAGGCCTTGGGCACTCCAAACCTAGAGAAAATGTTCTCTTTGAGGAACTTAAGCACAACGGAAGTGTCGTTCGACCTGCAAGGAATAGCTTCCACCCATTTAGAAACATAATCAATACAAACCAAAATATAAGCATATCCAAATGAAGGTGGGAAAGGTCCCATGAAGTCTATGCCCCAACAATCAAATATTTCAATCTCTAAAATGGGGTTCAGAGGCATCATGTTACGTTTAGTTATACCCCCTAATTGTTGGCATGCAACACAAGTCTTGCAATAATGAAATGTGTCTTTAAACATAGATGGCCAATAAAAGCCACATTGCGAGATTTTTGCCACAGTTTTGTTCGCTGAAAAGTGTCCACCACATACTCCATCATGGCAAAATTGTATCACACTGGTTATTTCATGATCAGGAATGCATCTCCTAACAATTTGGTCACTACAATATTTATATAAGTACGGATCATCAAAGAAGAAATATTTTACCTCGTACTTGAACCGTTTAAAGTCTTGAAGAGACCAAGTGTCAGGGGTCTTACCAGTTACCAGATAATTAACGATATCAGCATACCATGTAGAGGTGGAGACGCTAAAAAGATGCTCGTCGGGAAAGGAGTCCTTCAAGGGCACATCTGCTGAATCAAGGCCTACTGTCAAACGTGATAAATGGTCAGCTACTAGATTCTCCACGCCTTTCTTGTCCCTGATTGTGACATTGAACTCCTGTAACAATAAAATCCATCGTATCAATCGAGGCTTAGCATCTTTTTTAGATAATAAATATTTTAAAGCAGAGTGATCAGTATATATCAAAATTGGTGATCCTAAAATATAGCTCCTGAATTTTTCCAACGCAAAGACTACTGCCAGCAACTCCTTCTCTGTTGTTGTATAATTCCTTTGAGCGTCATTTAATGTCTTGCTGGCGTAGTAAATCACTACTGGAACTTTGTCTTTTCTTTGGCCCAGGACTGCACCAACTGCGTAATTGCTTGCGTCACACATTATTTCAAATGGTAGGGACCAGTCTGGCACCTGCAAAATGGGAGCAGAAATCAGCAACTTCTTTAAAGTTTCAAAAGAAATTTGACACTCAGGTGTCCAAATAAAATCCACATTTAAAGTAAGTAAGTTGCAAAGAGGGCGAGATATTGCGCTAAAATCTTTGATGAACCGCCTATAAAATACTGCATGTCCCAAAAATAATCTGATGTCATTCATGCATTTAGGACTTGGTAGCTTCTCAATTACCGCTACCTTGGCTCTGTCTACCTGTATACCATCTTTAGAAACCAGGTGACCTAGGACAAGTGTAACGACCCGGTTCCCGGGCCCGTTACTTTTTGGTATTTGCGCAGGTCATGCAGTTAACCAGTGAAAACAAAATAGCCACGATGCAGAGATGTACAAAATACCCAAATAGTGTCCAATTATTACATCCATATTGTACAAAAATGGTCCAACAATCGTACATGAAGGAAGGTAAATACAACTGGAAACAACTCTGAAAGCTGCCGTCTCATGGTCAATTTCTGGCGCTATTAACTCTAGAGCATCTGCCTCCATATGTATGTCGTCTGCGGTGCCACAGAGGTGAAACCGTAGGTAAGTCACAACAATTCTAGCAATAGAAACAAAGTAGTGCAAAAGTATGGAACAGACTATAGTAAACAAAAGATGGTCAGATAGGTACAAAAGTAAAGTATGAGCTGACAGATAAGTAAAGCACTGGTAACTGTTCAGGTGTAGTAAGTGAAGTGCATGTGATGCATAAAGTAAAGGTGACTGAACTAAAGCAATAACTGTGGCGTGGCATGTGGTAGCAACAATATTTCGAAAACAGATAATATGATGACGATAGTTAGACATCCATGTGGTTGTAGCAACACTTAGGGAGGTGTGCGTCGTTTGGCTATCTAATAGTGTAGGCGGGCCTAATAATAAGAAGTCTAACTTAACTTCCAAATCAGCCAGTCAGTCAGGGCTTGAAGGCACAGGTCACTTCAAAGACCGCAGGAACAAGTCCATTGGTTGACCAACCCCCTTCCCATTCCTTCCTAGACACTGATTCAGTCGTAATTCAAGACCGCTCATTATTAAACCGTTTTATCACGTTCGAGTAGTCTCGACCTAGTCCGTAGAATAGTAGTAGTCGTGACTGAAGCAATGGTCTCAATCAATTATCAATTAGTGCAACATTAATCAAATTAGTGCATCAGTCTTAATGCTACAAGGGCCCAATAGTGTTCTCAATAAATGTGCTCCGTAAATGCCCGAAGGCCCAATAGTGTTCTCGGTAAATGTGCTTCGTAAATGCCCGAAGGCCCAATAGTGTTTTCCAACAATACAAACAACCATGAGTACAATACAGTAATCAAACTAGTGCATCAGCCTTGGCTCGAGTGTACGATATGCAACCAGAAGTGCACCCATCCCACGGAGCAACTCGTGAGATATCTACCTACCATTCCTGCAGGGTGATGGTACAGCTTAACTAATAAGGGTGGACCCGGTCACTCCCGCACACTTCATAGCTCAAGACTACCCCGTATCCCGTGTATTATCATAGTCCAATGTTCATATCAGTGTTCGTATCAATATGGCCTCATGGACCCTGGTATCAATCAGCTAGTGCAACAGTCTTAGCTCGAGTGTACGATATGCAACCAGAAGTGCACCCATCCCACGGAGCAACTCGTGGAATCTCTACCTACCATCTCCTATAGGGTGATGGTACAGCTTAACTAATAAGGGTGGACCTGGTCACTCCCGCACACTACGTAGCTCAAGACTACCCCATAACCCATGTTGTACCAGCTTTTACATTTATAACTGTATCAGTATCCGTGTCCGTATCCATATCTGTATCCGTATGGCCTCATAGGCCCATCATTTCGTACATCCAACAATGTGTACAACAATACATCCATCAATGAGTACATCAATTACATTTATATGGTAGTTACTTGCTGAAAAGTCAAGGCAGAAGCATCAACAGAGAATATCAGTCCTGAGCAATGCTTTGAAGTCCAACAACTATGAAATCAAATTTCATAATAGTGCATTATCTCAATTTAGTCCTTTGGTCATTCCACTATTGATTAGTTCTCTAGTTAATTAGGTCTCTAATCATTGGTTCAAGTCAATGTCTGTTCTGAGAAAATATATGAGGTCCTAAGTTCATACAAGTACACTGGCTTAATTTCTAAAGTTAGAATTAAAGTGACTTACAGTCGTGATCGTCGTAGCAAGACGAGGTTGGAGTTAGAGCTTATAAAGATGCTGGTGTAAGAAAATGGGTACCTGCAAATACAAGAAATCGTTAGTTACAGGCTACTCAATTTTTCATCTATTTGATTTGGTCGTTTCGATTTTATAATCGATTGAAACGTCGTCAAAAAGTGTTCTAAATTTTTCTATAGCCTAGATATAAGGAAAATAATTTTATCGTAGGAGGAAATATTTTTCTGAAGTTCATACTAATTTTTATAATTTTTAAAAGCTTAAAATCAATTTAAAAACTAATTTTTAATTAAGTACGTAATTATTCAATAATTTCTCCTGGATGCAATCTGCATCGGAAAGTTGCGAATGAACTGTCAAAATGGCCGTCTCGGAGAGTAATTTAACATGTATTTTTCTCACGAATTATTGTATGTGAAAATATCAAGTTACAGATTTTTGAGCGAAAATCATGTATTTAAATTTTAGGGTTAAAAATTAATTCTGAAAAATCTAAGCGTCCGATTGAGACGAAACTAGTGCCATTGGGTCCAGAATGTCATTTCTGATTTTCTAGGAGTGGTCTCACATTTTTCTTACCCTTGTATATTTATTTATGGATTTAACACTATTTAACCCATTTATTAATTAATTTAAAAACGAAAATACGAAATTTTCTCATATTTACAATTTTGCCATCGTATATTACTTACGCTGCTTTGCATGCGGGGTTTGCGTGGCTCGTCTTCGTCGACGTCGACCGGGGCATCGGAGGGCGGCAAGGCGGCGAGCGGCGTGGGGCGAAGGTGGTGACGATGGCAGCGAGTCTCCGGCGATCGACGGGTGTGGAGACGACGGCGAAGCATTCGTTGACGTGGGCGTGGGGTCGCGGGGGAGTGCTGCTGTAAGGAGGACGACGGCGGAGCCGTTGGGCGGTTGTGTGGGTCGAAGCTCGGGGAACAGCGGCGGCGGGGCAGATCTCTGGCGGGGGAGACACGGAGGAGGCGGTGAAGCGGTCGACAGTCGAGGCCGGAACAGGGGCTTGGAGGATCGTGCAAGCATGGACGACGGTGCAAGGGCGGTTCCATGGCGAAGCTGGGGGTTGGGCTCGTCGTTGTCCTCGTGGATGAAGGCCACTGCGGCGGTGAACGGGGTGGCGGGGCACACGGCGGTGCACGGGGCGAGGAAAGGGAGGCAGCGGCAGAGTCCGAACGGGAGAGAGAGGAGGCGGGGTTCTTCATGGGTGAAGACGACGCTGCGAGGAGATGGAGACGGAGCTGAGGTCGCTGCGGCGACGTCGCTTCGGAGGGAGCTGCTCGGGTTGCTCCGGTGGCGACTCGGGAAGCTCGGAGGCTATGATGACGTGGGTTCTCGAAGAGCAGAGGAGAGCGAGGAGGGGATCTTGGGGGCAGACGTCGGAGGGGCAGAGCGATGGCGGGGCAGCGCTGGAGATGGCCGCACGGTGAGCTCCTGGAGGCGGCGGCGAGCTCGTTGGCACGGAGGAGGGCGAGGGTGGGTTTGATGTTTGCCGTGAACGGAGAGAGAGGGAAAGAGAGCGTCTGAGGCTGAGAGAGGGAAAGAGTACGTGGGCTTGGGGTTACGGGGTGGGAGAGAATAATTAGAGGGTATTTATAGTAATTAAGCTTAGTAGTTAGGCTTAATTAGTCAAAGGTAATTAATATTGTTAGGTAGTATTTAATGTAAACTTTAGACAGTATTTTAAAGGAGGGAAATGCATGCACCACGTTTAAACGTGGGGGGGGGTGGTCACGGGTAGGTTAGGTTAATTAAAATAGTTAATAAGGTAATTAGTAATTAAGTAAAAAGGTTAAAACCTGATTAGTAGATAGAGTCAAAAATACAAAATTACGATTTTGCCCCTACCAGTAACGTGTCCGAAAAATTACGAAAACATACCCACGGGATCGTTTCGTCGCGAGGATCGTGAATACGAAGTCCGTTACGGGGTTTGAGCTACGGAAATACTAGTTTTTGGCCAAAACGTTTAGGAAGCGGGTTTGCGGGTTCTCTATCGATTTGACTTCAGAAAATTACGAAATTAATGTGGGAAGCCCTAAATGATCATTGAATGTTACTGTAAAAGTTTGAAATCGTTTTGATGATGTTTGTATGGAAAATAAATTCATTAAGTCAAAACAGTAAAAACTGAAAATGAATTTTATCAGAAATGTTTTGAGTATTTGATGAAATCCGATCTTACTAAAATACTCCATCCCTAGTCTGGTACTTCAAAATATTTTTATAAGAAATTTTTGAAATCGGTAAAACTCCTAACAAACCATTATAAAATAGTTTAAAAATTGAAAAAAAATTGATCAAATAGGTAAATAGTTTGTCTTGATGAAGACATGCCGTTACAACAAGTCCCTCTGTGGTCATAAAATGACACTTCTCCCAATTCAATAGGAGGTTCTTTTCAATGCACCTGTCAAGAACAAGAGCCAAGTTAGCCAAACAATCATGAAAAGAGCTACCATATACTGAAAAATCATCCATAAATACCTCAACGATTTTCTCAACCATATCATCAAAAATACTGAGCATGCATCGCTGAAAAGTAGCTGGGGCATTACATAAACCAAACGGCATTCTTTTAAATGCAAAAGTACCAAAGGGACAGGTAAAAGTGGTCTTTTCTTGGTCCTCAGGTGCAATCTCAATCTGGTAATAACCTGAATAACCGTCTAGAAAGCAATAATATTCATGTCCAGCTACCCGCTCTAAAATTTGGTCAAGAAATGGAAGAGGGAACTGATCTTTTCTAGTTCTAGAATTCAACTTCCTATAGTCTATGCACATCCTCCAACCTGTGGTGGCTCTAACTGGGATAAGCTCATTATTCTCATTTTTAACCACGGTGAGGCCAGACTTTTTAGGAACAACCTGTGTAGGGCTAACCCACTTGCTGTCAGAAATAGGATATATAATGCCTGCATCCAATAGTTTTAGTACCTCGCCTTTAACCACTTCTTTTAATGTTGGATTTAACCTACGTTGCATTTCCCTAGTGGGTTTGGCGTCATCCTCTAAATAAATGTGATGCATGCATACAATAGGGCTTATACCTTTTATGTCAGCAATGGACCAACCAATAGCACCTCTATGTTTCCTCAGCACATCAAGTAAAGAGCTTTCCTGTTCTAAAGTAAGTTTAGAAGATATTACCACAGGGAAGCTGTTTTCATCGCCAAGAAAAGCGTACTTACGGTAGTCAGGAAGTGGCTTCAACTCTGGCTTTGGATCCTCCACCTCAGACGAAATTTGAATTGATGCATTAGGTGGCAAAGCCTCGAACCTAGGCTCCCATACCGCATTGAGCTCCTTCACGTTCTCCTGCACAAAAGATATGTCATCAGAATCACCAATAAAAGTCTCAACAATAGAAGCATCATCACAAAATTCAGAACAAATATAATCATCCACCAACGAATCAATCATATGCACCCTCTCAATCTCATCATCCACATGTGGCAACTTGCACGTATTAAAAATATTCAAGTCCAAAGTCATGTTGCCAAAAGTTAGTTTCAGTTGACCATCTCTACAATTTATTAAAGCATTGCATGTAGCTAGGAATGGTCTACCTAGGATGATAGGAGTAGCATTGGCAGTTTGGGGTCCCTGGATGTCTAGAACTATAAAGTCCGCGGGGTAGTAAAATTTGTCCACCTGAACGAGGACATCCTCAATGCATCCCTTTGGAACTTTAATAGACCTATCAGCTAGTTGCAATATAACAGATGTAGGCTTTAGCTGTCCTAACCCAAGCTGCACAAAAATAGGATATGGCAAAATATTGACACTAGATCCTAAATCCAATAGAGCATTTCCAATTTTCTTAGTGCCAATGGTGCAAGTGATGGTGGGTGATCCAGGGTCTCTAAATTTAGGTGGTGTATTTTGTTGCACAATAGAGCTAACCTGTTCAGTCAAGAATGCTTTCTTTTTCACATTTAACTTTCTTTTAACAGTGCACAAATCTTTCAGAAATTTAGCATAGGCAGGTATTTGATTAATAGCATCAAGCAATGGAATATTGATCTGGCACTTCTGAAAAATTTCTCGAATCTCAGTTTGATACTTATCGTTGCTTTTCTGAAGTAGCCGATGAGGGTAGGGTGCTGCAGGTACATATGCTGCGGGCTCCTTCTCTTTAATGACGCTTTTGCTCACACCCACATCCGTGCTCTCTTCCTGCACCTCCTCTTGTTCTTTGATTCCCTCTTCTTGGATCTGAATTTCCTCTTCCTGCTCAGCTTGTTTGCTCGGTGGATCGGGCTTCTGAATCTCTTTTCCACTCCTCAAAGTGGACACCGCTTGGCAAGGCTTCATATTATTTCCTGCAGAAGAAGAAGAGCCCATATTAGGATTTGGAATTGACTGAGATGGGAGCTTACCTTTTTCTAATGTCGCTGTAAGCCTCACCAAGCTCTCGCTCATCTGCTGATTCTGAGTCTGCTGAGCCTGAAATTGAGCCTGCTGCTGCTGCATCTGAGCTTGTTGCAATTGGATAAGTTGCTGAAGTGCATCGCCAAATGGTTGCATCTGCTGTTGTTGCACTGGCTCATGGTCCCTCCTCTGGTTCCCACCTTGATAGTTGTTGTTGTTGTATTGAGGTTGTCGGAACGGAGGGGGAGCCTGCTGCTGCTGAGTCTGCTGATTGAGGCCCCAGTTCAAGTTTGGATTGTTGCGCCACCCCTTGTTGGAATTGAAGTTTTGGTAGTTCGAAGAAACTTGATTCACCCCGGTAGGATTTCCTAGCATGCTCTTCAAGGCTGGAAGTGTGGGGCATGCACTGGTGTCATGGCCACTGACGTCGCAAAGTGCGCAAATCTGCTCTATCTCAACGGCCTTGGCCTCTTTCAAATTCATTGCATGAAGCTTGTTTGAGATCATGGCCTCCATCTTTGCCTCCAACGCATCCTCTTGCTTCAAATTATATACCACTCCTCGCGTAGGCTGGGATGGTGCAGAATGGCCTCCTCTCTCGTAGTCTGAAGTAGTGTCCCATGTCTGTGCATTTTCTGCTATCTCCTCCAGGTACGTCCAAGCTTCGTCTGGCTCTTTATCAAAGAATCCTCCATTGCACATCATCTCTACAAATTGCTTCATTTGCGGCTGCAGTCCATCGTAGAAGAAGCCAATAATCCTGCTTTTATCGAAGCCATTGTGCGGACAAGCGAGCAGCAACTCATTGAACCTTTCAAATGCCTGGTAGAATGTTTCCTCGCTTTTCTGGGCAAAGTTCATAATCTGCCGCTTCAGTCCCTGTGTCCTGTGAATAGGAAAAAACTTCTTTAGAAATTCAGCCTGCAAATCAATCCATGTAGTAATAGAACGTGATGGCAATGCATTCAACCAATTTTTAGCTTTGTCTTTTAATGAAAATGGGAACAGTTTAAGATATATCGTGTCCTCGCTAGTTTTCCCATCAAAGCATGTCACGCAAACCTCCTCAAATCCTTTAATATGCAGATATGGATTTTCCTTGTCTAACCCATGAAAGGTGGGTAAGAGTTGGATCACCCCAGGTTTAAAATTGAAAGAATTTGCATCGGCAGGTAAAACAAAGCATGAAGCAGTGCTAGTCCTAGTGGGTCGAAGTAAATCTTTTAAAGTCCTAGGCACTCCAGGTTGCACATTATTCTCGTTATTGTTGCTAAAATTTTCATCCATATTATTATTAGCCATATCAAAACGTCGAGTCAACCTATGTGTCCTAGGAGTCATATGCCACATAAACTAGCATAAATATTTTTTTTATATGAAAGCAAACAAAAGTTTATATACAATAAAGTGGAAAGATCTCACCGAAGGTCCTCTGAATGAGATAAACCGTAGTAACAAACCGTTCTCCCCGGCAACGGCGCCAAAAACTTGGTGGGCTCCGAAAGGTGCTTCTCTCAAGCGCAAGAGTCCGTTCAAGTAGTAAAATCTGGGAGTCCAGATGTCGAATCCTCGGGAGAATCTGTTGAAACCACAAGTCTAAATCAAATAGAGTAACTACGAATAAAATCTAAACACTTTAATAGTGATGGTGAAGGTGGTATGAAAAGTGTGGTGATGAAATTGTTACGTGCGATCAATGCAAACAACGAACTCTAATTCGTGAAGAATAGATATAAAAAGCATGTACATGGCATGGGTTCATTAGGATCAGCGAATCGTAAGCTTTGGTTGATCAATTATAACACAACGAAACCTCCTTTTGGGAGCGAATCGTCGGAAGATGTCCTTTTGGGAGTTAACGCATCAATTCTAATAATATATCGCTAAAGTTGTAAACGTATATATAAAGTATGAAGCTCTCTTTTGGAGAGATCAAATCTCACCCTTGTGGGGTGATCATCAACTAGAACAACTCTTTTGGAATTTGTAAAAGTGGATTTAAGAGCGACGATTAAAACTTTAGCAAATATAGCGATTAAGCGCAATTATACAACCAAAGAATACGATTCACATCACCTAATTACTCCATACAATGCACATAAAATATTTAGCTACTCATGGTGCAGAAATAAACAATTTTCAGATCAGAATTCATAGGTTTAATAGCAAAATACGGAAGTTTAGAGGCAAAATACAAGCTAATACACCCAAATACAAGCTAAAGTTGAAGAGAATATCACCAAATCTCTCTGAAAAGTCTTCAAAACTCGCTGGAAATTAGAAACTAGGCTCTGGAATTTTACAGAATTTTTGCAGAAGAAAATACGGCTCCTAAGTGCTCCAATACGCCAATTATACGCCCAAAAACCCTAGAATACGCTTAAATAATAAGATTGCGGGTTTATTGGGCTTAACGGGTTCAAACCCGCACAGTAATCGCACCCGAACGCATCTGGGCCGCTGATCTGGAGCGGATCAATTCGTAGCCGTTGATCAAAGCGGGAGCGATCCTCCGTGCGCCACGTGTCCCTTTGTTATCGGATCCTCTCGCGTGTGCCCGCGCCGCTAACGAGATCGAATCGGAGTTCGCTTCGGATTGATGTAGACCGTAGGATTATCATCCGACGATCGGTGCTCAGCCACGTCGCCCTCGTATATTCTCCGCTGCTTCGTTCGCTTCGGGCATGATATCCGCCGTCCGATCGGAATCGGGCGCTTAGAAATGAGCCAAGTCGCCCTCGTAATCTCGCGCCCGCCTCGCGAAATCTTTCTCAATCTCCGCCGTTGGATTGAAAAGTGACGGGCCGGATGCTGCCACGTCGCCATGCTAATCTCCGCATTTTCGCTTCGTCTACTGCCGATCGGAGCCGTTGGATGCGGATCGAGCGGTCGACGTCGTGCCGCGTTGCTGATGCGCTGAGCGCCGTTCGATACGGTGGGGAGACGCGGGGATGACGCCGCGTGGCACTCCAAGATTCGTGCGCCGTATTTTAAAATGTATTTCTTCAATTAAATGGTATTCTGCATTCAAAAATTCATAAAAATTAGCACAGATCTCAGAAAAATACAAATAAATAGTCGTTGGAATCGTGAGATCGAGACGGTGCTAGGAAAAATATAATAAGTGCAGAAATACTTCGTTAAATGCTGTTTAGTGCTCAAATAGTGTGTTTTCTCTAATAAATAAATGTGTAGAAAATACGTATGAATTAAAGAGCAATGTAGCATCATATAGGCACAAAGTATTGCTAGATGAGGGGTTAAATACGCAATATTGAACCCAAATCACGGCGTCAGGCCGCGGCGACTGGCCGCGGCCTGAGGCCGCGGCACAGTACCGCGGCGTCAGGCCGCGGCTGCCGCGGCCTGAGGCCGCGGCGTTTGTTCTCCGACGGCGGCGCAAAGGGCGCGCCGCCGTTCCGCCCTACGGGCGTGCGGATTTTTATTTTTGGATCAAAGGCGGGGGAAGGTAAAAATCGGATTTTTCAACAAATTTGATCGTTAAAAAACAAGTTTTTATTGTTTTAAACATGCAGATCTTATTAAAAATGTTGAATTTAACCGAGTTTGTAAACTTTTTGATCCTAAAACATGCAGATCTAATGAGAAAAGCAAGTTTAGATCTAAAAAGTTTGGATTTTTACCTCTAAATTCGACGAGGAATCTAGGCGACGGTTGGTGAAGGATGCCCTTTTCGCTCCCCGTTGAGAAGATTACGATCTTCTTGAATCTGAGCGATTTGCGGATCTCCTTTCCCGCGAGCCGCCGTCTCCTCCAACGAGCGTGATCGTGCTGATAACGTGTTGTGAAGGGAATTTAGGGAGAAATAGGTGTAAGGGGTTAAGAGCCCCCTACCCGTGTATTTATAACTTTCAATAGTGGGTTGGATACCCAATTGGCCCAATGGGCCTATTCATAACAATAATGGTGATTTAATCAATTTGTTATTATACTCCCGCCTTCTTTTCCATTGAAATATCAACTATCTTCACCCTCGGAGGCATGGCACGGTGCTGAACCACGAAAAACTCCGTGTCTCTCGTATCAATTTTTTTTTTAAATTTTCATTCTTGTGTAATTAAGTCTTGTGCATGTGTTCGGATCGTTTTCGTCGTATTTGTAGAAACTATAGATCTAGATTTGTCAGATCTGACAGTTTTGATCCTCTTTCCGAGTTGGAGTTCAGCTTCAGCCTTAAAATTTTTGAACGTTTCCAAGGACTAAGACTGAGAGGGTAATGCACCGAACGAGGTCTGAGAATGACCGGTAACTGATCAAACAACAAATGACTTTGGTTGTATTGATAAAGAAGTCACACCTTGTCACGCCCCGCTTCCCTAATATGGAAGGCGAGACGTGAGGAGGTCCGCTCAGACGTGGAGCTGTGAAACTGCAGTCTGATAAGCGTCTGTAAAAATTTCGAAAAGTAGCAGGTCCTTGCATTGCGACGAAACAACAACAATAATAAAGCAGATAAAAGAACATCCAACAAATATTACAACATCACAGAATAGTCATAAAAGTACAAGTCTGAACAATAGGCCTAAAGCATGGCCAAACAAAACAAAGAGAGATAGGTGCTAACAGCAACTAAGGAAAAGTAACAACTAAGGGGGAGACTCCAAACGAGTCTAGGACTGGTCACCCGTGTCCTCGAACTCGGTCTCTGCAGGGACCTCAAACTCAGCGTCAACGAACTGCTCGTCCTCTGCTACCTGTTCGGTCTCAAAGCCTGACATGTGACATGTAGGGAAATTGGCGTTCCCTTAGGGCATAAAAACTCTAGTCCCGTCCTAAGTCGGACGGAACATAGACAGGAAAATCAAAAAAAAAAGCAGCGGAAGAAAAACAGTTAATCTAAATTAACATGCAAGTTAAAACAATTTTAACTTGGCCCTAAGGTCCAAGACCCTATGCCAAGATCTATGCCGACTTGGGATGGATCTGACCATCCCAAGAAGGATCTAGCCTACTGCGATTAAATTAAACTAATGCTAATAAACTACTTTAACCACATACCCGGAATCTCAGCCCTGGAGCAGGCGAGATGTTCCGCGCCGTCTTCCGAGCTGCTCCCGTCCCACGCCGAGCCGCTCCTTGAACCGCTCCCCGAACCGCTCCTCGAACCGCTCCGCATCCCGAGGCGATCAATCCCCGTGCCGCCGAGCCAACCAACCGCCGAAGAAAGTTTCACGCGAGTGAAACCTCCGCCAAGATTTCGGATCCAGAATCCGAACTCCTTTGTGGCTTTGCTAGAGCCCGCAGGAGTAAGGCAGAAATTTAGGGAGAATAGAAATATTAATTTAAGCTTAGATCCGAGCGTGCTCCAACATTTACGGGAGCCGCTCAGATCTAGAGCTTGGGACAAGTTTTGAGAAAGGGGGGAGACCCCTATTTATATAGGCGGCGGACTCTCCCCTTTTCTCAAAATCCGATGTGGGACTATTTAATGGGTTAATTAAAATCAAGTTAGTTTGCATTTCACAAAGTGCAAACTTCCGTGAATTTTAACTCACTCACCGTTGAGCTTCAGGGTTGATACAACCTATCAATACGACAAGCGTTCAACGGTGAACGCATAGGAAAAAACGGTTCGTCAATCGGAGTTCGTTTGACCCTCCAATTGAGTGTCCAAAGATCAGCCCTAGGCTAGTTTTTCACAAAAACTGAGCCGTCAAAAACTGCCCATTAAACCTAGGGTTCCACACCCAAAGGTGGGACCCACAAAGCCAGCCCAGGCCTGAACCCGGGTGCAGCCCAGACCTGGACCTGGGCGCAGCCCAGGCCAGGCCTGGGCGCTGCCCAGGCGTCTAAACCAGCCTGGGCAGAGCCCAGGCTGCGCCTGGGCTCGCCCAGGCGCCTGGGCGCGCCCAGGATCGAGCCTGGGCTCGCCCAGGCGGCCTGGGCTCGCCCAGGCCCGCGCCTGGGCAGAGCCCAGGCGCGCCTGGGCTGTGCCCAGGCGTGTGCCTGGCTAGCCCAGGCCGAGCCTGGGCACAGCCCAGGCAGCCTGTTCTGCCTGGGTCTGATATTTTTGGCTGTTTTGGGCATAACTTGATCATCTGGCGTCCGATTTGGACGCCGTTCGAACCTGGGCGTAGACCGGGACATTCCCGTCTTACCCGTGAACTTTTCCTTGCGTTTATTTTATTAAATATTGTATTAAACAATTTAATATATATTTAATCACTTTTGCATCAAATGCAAAATAGTCCCTATCTAAGCTTAAATTACCATATTGCACTAAATGCAATTATTTCATCCCTTGCATCAAAATGCAAAATATTCTCCCTAACTATTTTCTACCTATTACTAGACGAAGCGTTGCACTCTGTGTGAGACCCTACAGCCTGACCCTTACAACAGGTTGGGCTCGAAGCCCTATACGGCAGTGACCACGAGCAGTGGTTGCCGTCCCTGCTTCAGGAATCATCATTATGTGGTTAACTCATTGACATGAGTATTGTCGGGACCACCTGACTGTTTCCGTGATGAATTCCGTAGTTATAGTCTTTTCGTCTTAAATATGTCGTTCGGATCAAGTCTGGGGTACGGTCAAACTGTCAACCCCAATAACTTGACTCCGGTTAGTTTCTATCAATCTTTAGTCAATAAATGTTGGACTTCTTCCAACATACTCTGCGCAGAGTTTTTACTAAAGACCGAACTAACTCTACGACACTAACTCCCATTGACCGGGAGAGACGAATCCTCTCTTGGTCATTACTCGCCTCGTACGTTTCAAGTGACACCCAATCAAAACACCTTTCGACAGGCCTTGCCTCGAAGCTAGGTCAATTGATCTAAGTGGCACCGTTCACGCACAGGTCCGTCAAAATGACCTCAAGTCAAAAGACCAACTATCCTATCATCACTCAGAGTTATCACTGACAGATTGGTCAATATAACCATATAATAACTCTTGTGGATCGTTCAGTGAACTCATTCTAATGAGCACCTGTGTCTCGTCTTCGATTTCGCCAAGTCAAGCGATCATGAGATCATCGCCACCGCTAAACGGTGAAGACTAAGACACAATGGTCTATCCGATGTTTCGATATCCTTATCTCGAAACATCTACGACCACGAACCATTTTAGACTTATGCTACAGACGGTCAAACGTTTCTCCATGATCGAGATACTCATCTCGATACCCGTTTGACCTTGCATAAAGTCTCAGGACTTTACCTAAGTTTATATCTAATGTTGGCTACATTACAATATAGCTTAGATAAATTATTACCAAACAGCTTACTGTTATTTCGAACAAGATGTTTGTGCTATTCACACAGGAATAAATGGCCTCGAGGGCATAATATTCCTACATCTCCCACTTGCACTCAGGCCCATTTATCTCGATATCTAATATCATTTTTACACATAAGTTTTCCCGACTGCATGTGGTAGAGCCTTCGTGAGTGGATCTGCTAAAACTGTCTACACTATAGACTTAAGGGGTTTTTATGTTTATGTTTAGACCAACCTTTTGAATCTCATTCAAATAATTCACTTGGTCTATCGGAATCTATAATATTTTATTACCCTGGATCTTATCCAGTTCATCGTACCTTACGATAATAATTTCAAATTGGTTATTGGTCATTTCAAATGGTTCATATTCATTTCTGATAAATAATCAAACTCTTTGATTACTTAATCAAAATATATGTTCCATCTCTTTGATGTCTCGCATGTAATTTACACGCTCCCACTGACCTTGAAAATTCTCTGGCCAATTCATATAAGTTGGTCCTTCTAAATCATATTTAGAAAAACGAACTTATAAGTGAATGCTCGAATTTTCATGGTCAACATGAACGTTTTACATCGAGCTTGGTCCGAGTAGATCTGTACACATCTGCTGGCGAGACGGTTTCAACTAATCCGTTTTAAAGAAATTAGGATGAAAACCGTTCTCGTCCAACAAGATTGTACTTCACTATTTTCTTTCTGCACCAATCTTTCAACTTAAAGATTTACTTGCAGAAAGTGAGGAAACATTTTCTTTGGGCACGTAAACTAAATTCTCAATTAATTTACGCACACGGACCTGCATCAAGTTTTAAATCGGAGTTACTACTCCAAATTTCATCCTAGAAGTTGACTAAGTCATCATCAGTTATGATGTTTAACTCGACATTTCGTCTAACGAGATTCGAGTAATAATACAACTTCCTTACGATTGATTTATTGAATATATTATTGATAATGTCCTTATAGAACATTATCAAAACCTAGGCATTACTATCTGGGACTTAACCCAGAGGGAGGACTTAACTCAGAGTCACTTACAATGGATCATACTAAATCTAATTAAGTGTGATTCATACCTTTTAACACACCGATGTGTTAACAGACTTGATCTGAGAGAAAATCACATTTTCTTTTAATTACACAAGATTTTATTTAGCTAAGTATTTGACCATTCGATCTAATCGAATCAGTTTAAATACTTTAGTCATTTCGTTCTTTATTTTATCAAACTTGTGTTTCATCAAGAACACGTGTCTTAATAAAATATACGAATAACTTATTTTGGTTAATCTAGACTCAGGTACATCAGTATGTACTAGACTGAGTTCGACAACTCATTCTCCCACTGTCTCACAGATGGGTTTCGGCCATTGTATCTAAGAGGCTAAGACTCACAAGTGTCCGTAGACTTCATAATACGAGAGGTCAGACCCCTCTTTATGTGACTTGTGAAGCTTAATCTCTAGATACGGCCTAGTCTAATTTTACCATATAAGTTTGCTACTATCTTGTGTATTTATATATTAACATTTAATATATATTTAGTTATTTACAAATTACTTAACGCAAAACATTACTTCAGAAGCAATGTGACGACATTCGTCAAAATGTGTTAAACGTCTTTTGTATAACAATTCATTCTGAAATCGTGACATCAAAATATGTCACATTTTCATTTCCTCCTACTTATGCCTGTACTAATGATAAATTAAACTAACTTTCTCAATTGACTTTCCGAAGTGCCTTCTTCCTTTTCTAAATCATATTTAGATATCAACATAAATAAATAGCTTTGCAAGCAACTTATGTATCCAAACGCTTGAGCTTTGCAATCTTGAGTGTAGCTCAAGAAGTTGCTAGTCTCAAGATCCGGTTGGGATACATAGTCTTGCACCGCTCATGCACTCGTATTCGAGTCAAACGGTTTGATCGAATTTTCGAACTTTGCGGATCAAAATTGTTTGTCCATACAACCTTGAGGGTAGCTCGACAAGTTGTAGGGAGAAACATACTTTGAATGTCCTATATGTTCAAGCTGCCTCATATAGAGACGAGTGACATGTAGCTTTTAATTTATTTGTTGGACCCAGAACTTAATGAAATCATATTTCTTAAGTCTGTTCTTTAGAAGGTCATTTAATGTCAATGAGAATATAGTTTTAATTCTATCAATTAGAATTTAACTCGATATTCAATTAATCAACTTATTGACCAATTAACTTATTAAAATATTATATTTTAATTCCTACGAAAAACATAGTCTTGCCCTAGTTTTAGCATATGTTCAATATTAAATATAGGTAGATTGGCTTTTATCTATCTATACCCTCCCACTATTTTTACGATCGTTTTAAAGCTTAATAACGAACGATTTAATCGAATTAAAAATTAATGGGTAAGAGTTCCAATCACCTTGAGTCTAAACAACCTTGAGTGTAGCTCAACAAGTTGATTGACTCTGCGATCGGAAAATGACTCTTCATCGATCATATCGGATATGACTCTCTTAATCGGTTTTTGCCCCTAGCCATTCGTGATCATGAGTGTGCTCATCCAAATCACCATGTCTAGTCTAGTCGGACCCTTGTTTTCATGTCTAGCCTGACTTGCCCATCAGCTCGGTGTATGCACGACACGTCGGTTTGGGTCAGGTCTTAGACTACATCTAGTCAGACTACATCGTTGACTTAACTTACGCCGGCGCTCGGGGTACGAGACGACGGTTAGGGTTAGTCAAGATTTCATCTTATGTATTTAAGGAGTTAGTTTCTACAGGGTTGCCGTGTCACAGCTTGAGTGTATCTCAACAACTATAACACGGGCCCTATAGTTGCTAACCCCTAAAACAAGGAGGGCTACGGCTAATCTTGAAAAAGATCATTAACGTATTTGACTTAGATATAGTCCAGGGTGTCATACAATCATGATTCGCGACATTGCGGTCCAGCGGAACTCAGCCAGGGAATTGACTAAGCCAGGATCACTACCCCTTGGACTAGCAAGGGTTGACCCAGAACTCTTAGCCAAGCACATTGACTGGATCATGGTCCATTGAATGAAGCTTGTCATTTTTGTATGTATGCCATAGACTAAACAGCTTTTATTAACAACTAATTAATCCTATCAACTAGTTGAATCCTTAAATTCAAAATTTTTAGGATTTGTTTAATAACTTTTATTAAGTCCTTATCAACTATAAGGTTCACGTGCTACCCTAATCGTTATTAGGATTTTAATAAATTTTATTAACAACGCTAGAAGCGAAGTCCTTTAATGAAAATTAATTATAACAATTAGAATTGAAAATTCATTTAAAGGACTACCCTAATCAGGAATTAGGTCTTAATATTGTTGTTAATGATTTATTAAAACATAGCATGTCATTAAAATTCAAGTAATAAATTTTAATCATTTTTAATGGCTAACCTAAAGGGTTGTCTTGTGTTATCAAATAAGGGACAAGATGTCAAGCCATTAAAATAAAGCTACACTAATTTATCACATAAAGATAGTGCATAACTATTTAACATTTAAATATACTAAGTTTATCGCATAAACAATTTTTGCATGCAAACATAAATTTAACAATTAAATTTAAAATATGATTTTGAAATTATTTTATTTTTTATCTCATAAAAACTTAATTTTAAAATCATAAATTTGCATGCTACTTAAAAAAAAATTTATCGCATAAAAATTTTAATCTTTAAAATCAGTTTTAAAATTATCTCATAAAATTAAAACATCATTTTAAAACTTTCAAGCTTAAAAATTTATCAAATAAAATTTTAGGCAATTTAAACTTATCGCATAAATTTTAAAAGATTTAAAATTGGTTTTAAAAATTATCACATAAATTTTAAAATGTCATTTTAAAAAATTTCCATGTTCAAAATTTATAAAAAAGAATTTTTGAACATCTAAAACATTTTTAAAATATTATCTCATAACTTTAAAAACTTTTGAAAGTATTTAAAAGCATTAACACGTTTAATCAAATCGCAGTACCTAGATCGCTACGCAAACCTAGGCTCCGATACCACTGTAGGGAAATTGGCGTTCCCTTAGGGCATAAAAACTCTAGTCCCGTCCTAAGTCGGACGGAACATAGACAGGAAAATCAAAAAAAAAAGCAGCGGAAGAAAAACAGTTAATCTAAATTAACATGCAAGTTAAAACAATTTTAACTTGGCCCTAAGGTCCAAGACCCTATGCCAAGATCTATGCCGACTTGGGATGGATCTGACCATCCCAAGAAGGATCTAGCCTACTGCGATTAAATTAAACTAATGCTAATAAACTACTTTAACCACATACCCGGAATCTCAGCCCTGGAGCAGGCGAGATGTTCCGCGCCGTCTTCCGAGCTGCTCCCGTCCCACGCCGAGCCGCTCCTTGAACCGCTCCCCGAACCGCTCCTCGAACCGCTCCGCATCCCGAGGCGATCAATCCCCGTGCCGCCGAGCCAACCAACCGCCGAAGAAAGTTTCACGCGAGTGAAACCTCCGCCAAGATTTCGGATCCAGAATCCGAACTCCTTTGTGGCTTTGCTAGAGCCCGCAGGAGTAAGGCAGAAATTTAGGGAGAATAGAAATATTAATTTAAGCTTAGATCCGAGCGTGCTCCAACATTTACGGGAGCCACTCAGATCTAGAGCTTGGGACAAGTTTTGAGAAAGGGGGGAGACCCCTATTTATATAGGCGGCGGACTCTCCCCTTTTCTCAAAATCCGATGTGGGACTATTTAATGGGTTAATTAAAATCAAGTTAGTTTGCACTTCACAAAGTGCAAACTTCCGTGAATTTTAACTCACTCACCGTTGAGCTTCAGGGTTGATACAACCTATCAATACGACAAGCGTTCAACGGTGAACGCATAGGAAAAAACGGTTCGTCAATCGGAGTTCGTTTGACCCTCCAATTGAGTGTCCAAAGATCAGCCCTAGGCTAGTTTTTCACAAAAACTGAGCCGTCAAAAACTGCCCATTAAACCTAGGGTTCCACACCCAAAGGTGGGACCCACAAAGCCAGCCCAGGCCTGAACCCGGGTGCAGCCCAGACCTGGACCTGGGCGCAGCCCAGGCCAGGCCTGGGCGCTGCCCAGGCGTCTAAACCAGCCTGGGCAGAGCCCAGGCTGCGCCTGGGCTCGCCCAGGCGCCTGGGCGCGCCCAGGATCGAGCCTGGGCTCGCCCAGGCCCGCGCCTGGGCAGAGCCCAGGCGGCCTGGGCTTGCCCAGGCCGAGCCTGGGCTAAGCCCAGGCTTGTGCCTGGCTAGCCCAGGCCGAGCCTGGGCTTAGCCCAGGCAGCGCCTGGGCTAGCCCAGGCAGCCTGTTCTGCCTGGGTCTGATATTTTTGGCTGTTTTGGGCATAACTTGATCATCTGGCGTCCGATTTGGACGCCGTTCGAACCTGGGCGTAGACCGGGACATTCCCGTCTTACCCGTGAACTTTTCCTTGCGTTTATTTTATTAAATATTGTATTAAACAATTTAATATATATTTAATCACTTTTGCATCAAATGCAAAATAGTCCCTATCTAAGCTTAAATTACCATATTGCACTAAATGCAATTATTTCATCCCTTGCATCAAAATGCAAAATATTCTCCCTAATTATTTTCTACCTATTACTAGACGAAGCGTTGCACTCTGTGTGAGACCCTACAGCCTGACCCTTACAACAGGTTGGGCTCGAAGCCCTATACGGCAGTGACCACGAGCAGTGGTTGTCGTCCCTGCTTCAGGAATCATCATTATGTGGTTAACTCATTGACATGAGTATTGTCGGGACCACCTGACTGTTTCCGTGATGAATTCCGTAGTTATAGTCTTTTCGTCTTAAATATGTCGTTCGGATCAAGTCTGGGGTACGGTCAAACTGTCAACCCCAATAACTTGACTCTGGTTAGTTTCTATCAATCTTTAGTCAATAAATGTTGGACTTCTTCCAACATACTCTGCGCAGAGTTTTTACTAAAGACCGAACTAACTCTACGACACTAACTCCCATTGACCGGGAGAGACGAATCCTCTCTTGGTCATTACTCGCCTCGTACGTTTCAAGTGACACCCAATCAAAACACCTTTCGACAGGCCTTGCCTCGAAGCTAGGTCAATTGATCTAAGTGGCACCGTTCACGCACAGGTCCGTCAAAATGACCTCAAGTCAAAAGACCAACTATCCTATCATCACTCAGAGTTATCACTGACAGATTGGTCAATATAACCATATGATAACTCTTGTGGATCGTTCAGTGAACTCATTCTAATGAGCACCTGTGTCTCGTCTTCGATTTCGCCAAGTCAAGCGATCATGAGATCATCGCCACCGCTAAACGGTGAAGACTAAGACACAATGGTCTATCCGATGTTTCGATATCCTTGTCTCGAAACATCTACGACCACGAACCATTTTAGACTTATGCTACAGACGGTCAAACGTTTCTCCATGATCGAGATACTCATCTCGATACCCGTTTGACCTTGCATAAAGTCTCAGGACTTTACCTAAGTTTATATCTAATGTTGGCTACATTACAATATAGCTTAGATAAATTATTACCAAACAGCTTACTGTTATTTCGAACAAGATGTTTGTGCTATTCACACAGGAATAAATGGCCTCGAGGGCATAATATTCCTACATGACACCCAAAGAGAAAAGGGCACGTGTCAGCAAAAGTCTCCCAAGGGAAGCGGAGAGCTTTTGTGCAAGGATACAAATATAGAAAAACGACTAGCAGTTCTAAACAATATGAAATGACATTTAAAGAATGAAACAGTTTAAATGACATGATGCATGCACGTCGTAGCAGAAGCTACGAAAACACTATTTCACGATTTTCACGAATCATTAACGTTTCACATTGTGCACAGAGTTTACGCCTTACAGCTGAAGTGGCTGTACAGGCACACTTCTACGCTGAGTGGTCGCTTAACCCTACCCCTCCACGTGTATCGAGCGTTGGTTTCCCAACAACATTGTGCTCGCTTCTGGATCACGAGCCAGGAAGTGTTTTTCATTTGGCGTAGGGGTGCACCTAGCCTCAATAGCAATAACATTTGTAGCGTGTGCTACTCAATCACGAAGAACACCTGATGCATGACATGATATGAGATAAGCAGTTAAAGTGCGTACCGTTAATTGAAAATTAGACATGACATGTCAACATGAATGAAAGCAGGTAAAGTGTCGGATCTAGTTTCGTTGTCAAACTAGATCAATATGGTCGTCTAGGCGACTATCATTTCACCGCCTAGTCTCTTTTACACAATTTTACAAATTGGCCTAAAACACGGCCTAAATAATTACTGGCAAGTATCACTTGCCTGCTTCCGGTGGTATTGGTCGCGTGGGTTCGAGCGTTGGGTTACGGTGAGTCCGGTTCGCTGTTTTGGTTAAACAAATCACTGGATTAGATTTCCGTGAAATAAGTCAAAATGTCCAGTTAATCCTTAAAGTGGGTTCGTTTAATTTTATCGGGTTATTTAGCTAGGATGAGGTCTATTTGGTTATACAAACCTGATACACTTCATTTTATTCAAATATTATTAGCCTAACATTATTTATTTGCTAAAACTACTAAACAAATTATCATTTAAAAATAAATTAACACTAACACATTAGTTAATTACACTAAGTTAATTGCAATGTTAACATGAGTTCAATGGGTACACCCACTCTACACCTACCTCTTACACAAGTGTTTATCTCATATATTCTTATTAACAAGCACCCATTTCATTAGCTGATACCCATTTCTTTAAGGCTACAGAAATTAATAAAGCCTACCACTCATTTCTTTAAGGCTGTACACATCACTTGCTTCTTTCTTTATTCATTCAACCCCTGTCACAAAAATATCTTTTCCCTTTATTATTTTAATATAACCCCTTACAATGCCCGTTCCCCTCTTCATTTGTATTAAAAACAAGGCACCACAACCAATACCCCTTTATTAATTCACTGACCTAACTCTTTATTTCCCCATCATTTATTTCATTACTCTCCTGTCTCCTTCTCTTCCTCATCTTCTGTCCGTTTCTTTGTTTTCTTTTTTTCTTGTGGTGTTAAAACTTGCAGGCAAGAAAGGAATTCACGCATGGTTAGGGGGCTTACATCGCTCGAGGGGAGGACGGGGCCGGCGGTTCTGGGCGACGGGGCTTCCGGCGGCGGCGGCTCCGTGCGGGGGGTGGCGGTGCTCCGGCCTGTGGCGGCGCAGGGAGCTTCTCCGAGCGGCGGCGCGCGCGGATCTGTGCTGGAGGCGACGGCGGCGAGCGCGGGTGGCCGGCAGCGGCTAGGGCTGCGCGCGCGTGCGTGCGTGGGTGAGGGGGGGGGTGGAGGAGACCGGTTCTAGGAAGGAGAAGGAGGAGGAAGAAGAAGAGGTTGAGGGTTTATTTAAAATTCAAATCTGAAGCTATTTCAGATTTGTGTGTCTCTCTCTCATTTTCAGATTTGGGTGTTTTTGAATTCTGATTTCTGTTTGGGGTTTGATTTTGAGGATTTTGGTTTTGGGAAGAATTTGGAGATTTGATTTGTTTGAGGGCTGTTTTTGACGGGGATTTGGGTTTGATTTCTGAAATCTGATTTGGGAAATTTGGTTGTTGGTTGAATGTGTTGTATCTGGTTTGTTTTGTTTGCAGGAGAAGAGGAAGATTGCAAAGTTCGTTCATCAAGAGAGAACGTTGGCTTTTAAGAAAATGAGCAGGGAGACATCTTCCTTCATTTTGTCAAAGCAGAATTAATTTGATTGGGATGTGTAGTTAATGAAATCTTTAGACTTTTGTAGAGACGTGTTACTTTTTCTCAAACGAAAACAAGGAACAAAGAGAAGCCAACTTTGATTTCAGAAGTGATTGTTTAAAACGTGTGTGTTGTCGTGTAGTTAAGGGTTAAGGTAAAAACGTAATTAACGTAATTAGTCATCATTAAAAATGGAAAGGTAATTAGTGAAATTAATTAAAGAAATTAAGATTTTGTAATTAGTAAAATGTAATTAGCAGGATAATTAAGTTAAATTAAGGCTTGATGGTAAATATCGACGATACGGTAAAACGAAAACAGTGACGCGCTCGCGTTGACACGTACGGACGAAAAAGTAACTGGATAACAGAAATAAAATACTGGCACGCCCAAATGAAAACGCACCTAAAAATACTGGCCGTTACACACCTCTCCCCAAAAGGTGGATAGCGATAGTTTGAATAGCAGAAGGGTTGGGATTAGAAGAGACTTGGCTCTGAAACCATGTCAAATTGTGAACAAGAAAATGATTTGTATTAGTTGATGCTTTTGGTTACAAGAGTTATCACATAAATATAGTACAAGAATCATGATTGACACAAGAGTGCTGTGCGGTGGAGCCTAGTTCTACCAACACAGCACAGCGGAAGACGCATGATCGTTGAGACCGATGACAACAGATAAGCAGCAAACAAAGAGAACACAGACAAATTGCTTTTAGGCCGTGGACGGCCAAGTGGGAACACCGATGAGCGTTATTACGAAAGGAGAGAACAATAAAAATCTTCTCTTCGTCCAATGAAGAAGAAGCACACAATATCTCTCCAAAGGCTCACAATACAATCTCTCAAAGTTGGCTCTCACTAATGGCGGCTCTTTCAAAGAATACAAAGTGTTCCACACGAAATCCTAACCTAAAACCCCTATTTATAACCTATGTTACAATAGGTGTCATCATTGACTAATGTCTCCTAACAGATACGGATCTCGACAATTACGACATCCAATCCAATCACCGCTCTACGCAATTAATGCCGCCGCAAACCTAGTGGGCCAATCGTCGCTTCCTAGTGGGACGCATCCCGATGGGCTCCCTTCGACCGATCGACATTTCTTCTGTGTCGAACGACCCAAGTGCCGAGTCTCGCGTACTAGTCTTCATCCTTCGAGCCTTCCTACGACCGATCGACCGAACACGGACTCTAACCGCGTTATGAACCATCGACCCAGTGTCGAGCGTTCGACCCTTAGACTCGAACTGACGACCGAACGACCAACTGCGCTGTGAAGCCACATGCCTAGCATCTTCGTATCTGACTTGTGCAAAGTTAGACAGGTCGAATCCAGGCGCAGACGAGTTACCTTTGCACAAGATAACTCGTCTACACTATGACTGCTTCTCGGGCGCCGACTTGAGCCAACTTCTCCACAAAGAGCACAAGAGCCAAAACCAAAACCCAAGAGTTACATACACACTAACAAAGTAGACAAACACTAAACCATGGACCAACACAAAAACAAAATAAACACATTACTATTTCGTAGATAAACTAATTAGGATCTTAACAAACTGAAGAATTTTTTGTTTGAATGTAATTAAAATTTTAAATTTTTTTTTTGAAAATCACCGGTCTCGAACCGGTAAACACCTTGGAAGTAAGGGCATGTTCGTTTGAGTTTATCTGCTCAAGATTCCCCCCAAAATCACCGTAGGGTACACTGTTCACCACTATTCATGCAAAGAAACCGTTCTTTTTTTGTTGTGTTCGTTTGTGGAATTTGGTCGCGAGGTGGAAGATGCCGACGTGGAGGGAAAATCTCGGCAGCCCACAATACCCGCAAAATGCGGGGATTACTTGTTGAATCCTGATGCGGTGGGGGCCACTCCCTCTCTTCCTCGCAAAATTCGCACGGAAGCAGCGAATTGGCTTTTTTTAAATGCCGAATTCGCACGGAATGTTTGCTATTCTCACACATTTTGAAGGTAATATGTACTAATTTAATTTTTTAAATATTTAATTCGTGAACCCCACATCCAACTTTTACAACAACATTCACAACTAAAAAAACAAAATAAAGTTGTGTGGGACCCACAAAAAATTCCAACATCCACTTTCACAACCCACTTTCACCTAAAAACACAATACTCACTTTCACCAACACTATTCACAATTTCAACACACTTACCACATCAACACAAACGAACTGTCCCTAACTTTGAGAAGGGTCCAATCGAACCGACCATTGCAGGCGGGGTGGACCACTCGAGCCTTTTACTTTTCGGTGGAATTAAATTTCTATGTATATATATATGAAGCCACCTACACTCAGAAAAATACAATCGAACTCAGTGCTCTTAAAAATCTCTTTATAAATATCGTTTGATCGCATAGTTTAATTTAATTAAACCCTGTCAGCGCGATGTGGGGTTAAATCCCCTCGCATTCGCAGTCGCAGTCGCAACGAGCTCGACACTGGCAGCCGCAGGAGCATCCTGAAAGCAGCGAGGAGAGACGAGATGCGAGCAGACAACGCGAAAGCGCTTCAAGTAAACAAAACAGTGGTAAGCTCTCCCCCTCTCTCTTCTCTCTCTCTCTCCCCTCTCTCTCTTGACTTCTCTCTGCGTGTTTAATATCCTGGGCATTTTGTTCGTTGAAATTTATCAAAAATGGACCCACTACTCTGAACCCAACTCAAGGCACATTTCGGTTCATGCTGTTTTGATATTTTGTTGGTTCGATTTCTATGATTTTGTTTATCTTGCAAGGTTCATTTTATTGTTTTATGTTCCCTCTTTCTTTCGTTTTTTGAGGTCTGCAAGCTTAAACCCTTGAAAAAACGAGATTCGAATGTCTTAGGAGGATATCTAGCAAGAAGCCTCACATTTGGGGGCATGCGAGTGGATCCGGACTCCTAATCTCTCGTACAAACGCGCAGCATTTTTCATTGCGCGGGGGGGGGGGGGGGGGGGGGGGGGGGGGGGGGGGGGGGGGGGGGGGGGGCTATTTTCTTTTAGAATTAGTGTTTAGAATTTTTCATTGGGTGAAAATCAAAGCGTGAGCATTCCCATTTTCTTTTAGAATTAGTGTTTAGAATTTTTCATTGGGTGAAAATCAAAGCGTGAGCATTCCTACTGTTAATGGGAATTGCTTTGCGAACCACGATTTTATTCCGCCAACATTACACTTTTTTACAAGTTTGCCGTTAATCCCTAGTATGCACGAGTTTGCCATTAAAATTACTTTCAAAAATTTTCGTGCATACACCGATTCTGAATCGGTGTATATAGCACGCCTCAACCTTTTATATGGGAAAAATGTCCTTGTGGATGTGTACATGAAAACTACATCTGCATGACCAAAAAAAAAGAGATCAATACATCAAAAATCAAGTGAATCCAACGCCATTAGTTCCTTAATCTAACCGTTGCAAATTCAACAATTTCAGAACAATAAAACTTTTTGCAACGAGATGATCGACGTACAAATACTCCTAATATTCACTAATTTTGGGGTTTTAGAATGTGTACAACAATTTTTAAAAAAATAAAAAAAATACGAGAACATTTTTTGTGGGCGTGCACATGTAGCTTACCAGTGCACTTCCACATGTACATAGGGGTGTCAAAATGAGCCCGACCCGACCCGAACCCGACCTCCTTAACCGGGTATGGGTAGGGGCCAATCCGGGTCAGGTAGGATCCGGGTTTACCTGATCCCGTTAGGATAAAATACGGATCGCGTATGTGTTTGGCATGTCAACCCGGATGACCCAATTTCAACCTGGTTTACTTAATACACACACATATAAATTTATATAATAACTTTAACACAGTCGCAAGAGGAGTTATGCTTTATCCGGTTTGAATTGTTGTCCTCTTCTGTAAGAGGTCTTGGATTCACTTCCATTTACCTACAACTTTTTAGTTAATTTTATTATGTCCGTTAATAAAATGGTAAAGTTTATTATACTTCCCCGATGTCATCAGTGAAGTTTTAAGCGACGAGTTGATGGAAATTATGCAATACTTAATAAATTGCCGGTTGCTCTTTATAAATAGCAGGACATCGAAAAGGAGCAGTTGCGTGTAATTCAAATCATAAGCCGACGGGTTAATCCGAACCCGACCCGTATATTTTCCGGGTCACCCAAACCCGACCCAAATTCAATCCGGATCGGGTTATGGTTTACCCTTATCCGGGTCGGGTCAAATCTGACCCGATCCAAACCCGACTCGACCCGACCTGTTTACCACCACTACATGTACATATTATCGATTTTATATACAAAGAATACTCAAAACTTATATTTCCAACTATGATATCTATTGAGATGTTTAATTTGTTTAAAGCCAAAACATAATGTTAGATAGCAATGGGTTTCAATTTGGTGATGATGAAGAAAAGAGAGAAGGTTAAGAGTTTGGGAGGATGGCAGAATTCACTTTGAAAACAAGAATAAAAGTGCGAAAAGTAGTCACAAGCTTTTTACTAGTCAGCAGAAATTAGATGCAATTAGATGCAATGAATTTGCCGTTAAATTTCTGCAAAGTTTTAAGATATATAACTCTCAGAAAAGAAATAATACGAGATGCATGGCATAGTTGATACTTGTAAATTTAATGAAACTTTTAGTTGTTTAATTGTAGTTTAAGCTATGTTTAAAAATATTTTTATACCCCATCATTTTGGGCAGTGCAGAGTTAGATTGTATAAATATTTCCATTTTCATCAAAGATCTCGAATTTTGGTTTAGTGGTAAGGAATTCAATATTCTATCCGAGTCATCCAAGTTCAAATCTCACGGAACGCATATAAAAACAAGAAAAAATGGCCATCGAACTATGGGGACATCACAGCTTTAGAGTTTTAATGTAATGGTAAGAAATTCAACAAACTGCGGTGGTCGATCGAACCGTTTATAACGTCGCAGAAACCCCCAAACTGACGGCTGACCACACCTGCAAGAATCTGATTTGGTTCGTATTGGGGTCTCAGCTTGGGTTCGTTGAGGTGATATTTTCGTTGTCCTGAATCTGGGCGAAAAAAGCCATTATGCAAATAAAGAAAAGATAACAGAGAGACCGCAAAATGTGCTACATGGGCTCACTATTAGAAAGTCCACAAAAGACAAAAATAAGGTCAAGAAAATAACATATAAGGATTGCGGCCCAAAATAATACAGATCCGTAAAAAAGCTGGAGTTCCAAAAGTGTCGCTTCAATCGTTATTGGTGCTGATGCCGACGATTATTATCGATCGCTATTTATTTCTCCTTGAGAAATTTACGCCCATAATTACTCATTATATTGTTTTTACGTTTTTATTTGACAACGAAAAATCCCTGATTGCTCGCAGCACGATATGCTTTAAAAAGCTGCACGAACTAATCATCACCCGCCACGTGTACCCACGGAAGAGGGGTGGTTGCCCCGATCCGCCCGCAACCCGTTTTTAGCAACCGCCCTCGTTGTGGGGCTGCCTTTTGTGCTAAACCCTTTCCTGATTCGAATTAGGGTTTTTGTTCTTTCCAAATAAAATGCCGATCGTTTCTCTTGTGATTCTCTATTTAAGCCGCTTCTATTACGAGCCGTGCTCCATCTTCTCTAATCCTCTTGAGTTTGAATTCTCGATTCTTCATCTCTGCTTTAATGTCTAATGAGCGATCTTTATTGTTGTCTCTGGGTTCGTACTCTCCGTACGTTCATCTATTATTTTACCAACTTTTCAAGGACGATCAATCTTTGCTTCATCAGCCTGCAAAACAGTTAAAGATGGTATGATTTCTTTATTTTATTAATCTTTTATTTACCGTTCTATTGCTCTTATTATTTTGATCTGGATGTTTAACATGCGGTTTTTGTGTCTCTTTAATCAAGTTAGCGATTCCTTCTATTTTTAAAACTTTTTTTAAGTAGTGTCTTCATGCTGGTGATGACTATGCGGGAGAGAGAGAGAAATCTTTTGAAGCAGCTTCAGTTTTTTACAGGGCTAATTTCCACAAAACTAACTTTATACTTCCCTCAACTTCTTAATTTACAGAATATTTTCGTCAATTTTTCCAATTTGTTCCTTGCATGTCGTTAAATATAGCATTGTGGAAAACTGCAAAAGATAAATGCAGTTTTATGAAAATTATCCATAAATTAAACTTTAAACTTATATTTCATCTTTTTGCCCTTAGAGGCATAAAGTATATTGTGAGAAAATTGGATAAATAGCACCGGTCAACGAGTGGTTTTAATTTTTACCACCAAGTTTAAAAACTTTGCTAGAATACCACCCCCTTAAAAAAGAGACTAAAATACACCCGTTCGTTCCCCAACACTAAAATACCCTCTACGTCGACGCCGAACTCCGACCACCCCCGCTTCGACGTACTCCGACCACCCCACATAGCCTCGCCGTACTCCGACAAAGCTCTATGAGCCAATTTGCGCCAATTTGCACTAATATGCGCCAATATACGCCAATATACGTCAAGTATCGTAACGTATATTGGCGTATATTGGCGCAAATTGGCGCAAATTGGCTCATAGGGCTTTGTCGGAGTACGACGAGGCGTTGCCGTAAATGCGGGTTGGTCGGAGTACGGAGAAGCGGGGTGGTCGGAACCCAATGCCGAAAATATCCTCTACGTCGACGCCGAACTCCGACCACCCCGCTTCGCTGTACTCCGACCACCCCGCATCTACGGCAACGCCTCGCCGTACTCCGACAAAGCCCTATGAGCCAATATGCGCCAATATGCGCCAATATACGCCAATATACGCCACGATACGTGGCGTATATTGGCGTATATTGGCGCATATTGGTGCAAATTGGCGCAAATTGGCTCATAGGGCTTTGTCGGAGTACGGCGAGGCGTTGCCGTAGATGCGGGGTGGTCGGAGTACGGAGAAGCGGGGTGGTCGGAACCCAACGCCGAAAATACCCTCTACGTCGACGCCGAACTCCGACCACCCCGCTTCGTCGTGCTCCGACCACCCCACATATACGGAAACGCCTCGCCGTACTCCGACAAAGCCATATGAGCCAATTTGCGCCAATTTGCACCAATATGCGCCAATATACGCCAATATACGTTACGATACTTGACGTATATTGGCGTATATTGGCGCATATTGGTGCAAATTGGTGCAAATTGGCTCATAGGGCTTTGTCGGAGTACGGCGAGGCGTTTCCGTATATGTGGGGTGGTCGGAGCACGGCGAAGCGGGGTGGTCGGAGTTCGGCGTCGACGTAGAGGGTATTTTAGTGTTTGGGAACGAACGGGGGTATTTTAGTCTCTTTTTTAAAGGGGGTGGTATTCTAGCAAAGTTTTTAAACTTGGTGGTAAAAATTAAAACCACTCGTTGATCGGTGCTATTTAGCCAATTTTCTCGTATATTGTAGTATTCAGTAATTCAAGTAGTCGAGGTTCAATGAAAGGCAAAGGTTATTTTGTAAAAATTAGCCAACCTAGATTTTTTTTGTTTTTTAGATTCTTTTTATATCTAATCATGGTCTGCCATTGGCTGTCCAGTTCGTTCTGCCATTGGCTGTCCAGTTCGTTCTATCATTAGGCAGTGTTTACGGGTGATTTTTCAGCCGCAAATCGATAGTATGGAGAGTGCGGGGTCAACGCGGTCAAAGTGGACACGCGGGACCCCCGTGTTGTCGTGGTTGTCATGTGAGGCGGAGATGACCCGTTGGGTCGGCCGATGGCGCGTTCGCTTGAGCGGGAAGGTGCGATACCGTTCTCTGGCGGGCCGAGGGGTAGCCTCGGCGGGACGACAACTTCCGTGATCGGTTGAAGGTGGAGTTGCTCGGTGAGGGACGCGTGGGTCCCGTGTCGGCTTGGCGAAGGGAGGCCTCGGCAGAGCGATGACCTCCTGGTGGTTGAGATGAGCGGACTCTAGGACGAGGGCGCTCGGCTCCGGCTGGGAAGACGCTGAGGGGTAGCCTCGGCGTCGTTGGATCTCATGTACCTGAATAGACGAGGAAGCTCGTCAGGGGGTCGGACCTTGGTTCCGACCGATTCCCCTCTGATGCCAAAGTCAGATCTGGCCATTGTTGGGCGCTCGGTGGGATCGGGCTTGGTTCGCAGAGATACCCAACACCGATCCTCGGGCCGAGCTATGGAGGAGAAATATGTGAAGGTGGAAGGTGTAAGATGGGAGATTGAGATACCCCATTTGCACGTCACTCTCCAGTCACTCTCCAGTCATCAAGGCCAGCCAAATATGGCAACCGCCGGAGTCCATCACTCCGGCCATCATGGCCACCTTTATGACATTCATCTCCTCATCAAGACGGGCGCAATTAGTGGGGGTCAAAACTTTCCCCATTTGCACGTCCCCATGAATGATGGCATGATGTCACATCATGGCACATTATTAGGACGAGTCGCCTATATGAGGACGAGGTTGGCATCATCCATGCGGAGGCGGATCTTCACGATCTACAACGGAGGTATCTCAATCTCCCATCTTACACCTCCTTACACCTTCACATATTTCTCCTCCATAGCTCGGCCCGAGGATCGGTGTTGGGTATCTCCGCAAACCAAGCCCGATCCCACCGAGCGCCCAACAATGGCCAAATCTGACGTTGGCATCGGAGGGGAATCGGTCGGAACCAAGGTCCGACCCCCCTGACGAGCTTCCTCGTCTATTCAGGTACATAAGATCCAACGACGCCGAGGCTACCCCTCAGCGTCTTCCCAGCCGGAGCCGAGCGTCCTCGTCCTAGAGTCCGCTCATCTTAACCACCAGGAGGTCGTCGCTCTGCCGAGGCCTCCCTTCGCCAAGCCGACACGGGACCTGCGCGTCCCTCACCTAGCGACTCCACCTTCAACCGATCACGGAAGTTGTCGTCCCGTTGAGGCTACCCCTCGGCCCGCCAGAGAACGGTACCGCACCTTTCCGCTCAAGCGAACGCGCCATCGGCCGACCCAACGGGTCATCTCAGCCTCACGTGACAACCACGACAACACGGGGTCCCACGTGTCCACTTTGATCGCGTTGACCCTGCACTCTCCATACTATCGATTTGCGGGTGAAAAATCACCTGTAAACAGGCAGCTTTTGTTGTGATGACACTAACGCCACTCTTCGCTTTCCATTAATGAGCTTCTAATGAAACCCATCAAGTTGAGGCCTGGCAAGAAGATTATAAAATATCATAACATGAAAGAATATTATTTTGTTTGCTGCTCCCAACCGATCCTCACATGGTGAGCATTGGTGGAGATTCCCACGAAATAATTGTGAAAGTTGGCTCGATTTTGGCGTTAATGAGTCATTGGTCATTCAGTCGAGCTATCTTGTGTCGGGATAGCTTGTCTTTGGTCGGATCCGCGCATTTGGATTCTCGATCGTGACGGTCGATGGCTCAGATGGATTGGCAGCTCTATGGTTCGACCTCCGAGAGTGTCGAATGGTTCGACCTTTCAGTAGGTTCAACAGCCTGGGTCAGCACTTCGGTCGTTTCGATATTCAGGAAAGTTCAATCGAGCAGAACGGGACCCACTTGAATGTGACGTGGCTAGTAGGGTGCGGCGTGCATGCCTGCTAGGGTTCGGCATATTAAATGCATAAAGCTGTATTGGGATAGGAACTCTGTTAAAGTCGGGATTCGTATCCCTAGATGCATCCCGCTCAATGATGGCACCTTATGTACCCTAGGAGTATATAAGGTAGTTTTAGAGGAGGATGTCGTGTGAAACACTTCTGAGAGAATTTGAGCCGCAATTTGTTAGAACCAACTTTGAGAGATATTGTAGTGAGTCTTTGGAGTGATCATTGTGTACTTTTTATTCGTTGGACGAAGAGAGAAGATTTGTATTTGTTCTTTCTTTTTGTTGTAAAGCTTATCAGTGTTCCTCCTTGGCTGGTCGCCGGCCTAAAGTTGCAAGCTCTCTAAGTACTTCTTGTTGGTTGTTGTATTGCTGATCTTTGACGATTCTGTGTATTCTGCTGTGTTGGTGCTTCCTCCTCCTCTATGGTGTGGTGTGGGCGCACAACAAATTGGTATCGTAACTGTACAGTGTCAAAGATCAACGTAGAAGGAGAAGATGAGTAGTGGTGGCAATGACGATTCTTCAAAGGCGTCGACTTTTGGGTATTCTTCATCACTATCATGTCCAACACGAAACTCGAAATTAAGAAGTTTGATGTGGAAATCAATTTCAGTATATGGAGATGCCAAATCATGAATATCTTGAACCAACTTGGTCAAGATATCGCATTGGACGAGAAGCCGACGTGCATGTCCGATCAGGAGCAAAGAACTCTGAATTGGAGTGCATGTGGTACCATCCTCATGTATTTATCGAAAGAGAAAAAATAACCATAATTGGATGAGACAAGTGCAAGCGAGTTTTGCAAAGAGCTCGGCGACAAGTATATGAAGAAGATTCAGAACATCCAGAAACGGCTACACTTAAAGAAGAAGCTTTTCAGGTTGAAGTTATTCGAGGTGGTTTCTATCGAGTAACATCTCGACTACTACAATAAATTTCTCACCGATTTGAGGAACATAGATATGAATGTCGATGACGAAGACAAAATAATGATTCTCCTCAACTCTTTACCTATCGAGTATGAGCACTTTGTGTCGATTCTTACCTATGGTAAGGAGTCGATCACACATTTGAAGAGATGTTCAATGTTATGCCAAGCAACGAGTTCAGGAAAAACGATGTGGACACCTGCAGCCGAGTTTCAAGCGATACTCTTACGGTCGTAAGGGGTCGTAGCAGTGAGAATGGTGGTAATAGAAGGGGGTATTTTAGATCCAAGTCCAGAGACAAGACAAAGGGCCCTCAGCGCAAGGTGGTGAAGGACCAATATGTTTTCTGTAGAGAAAGAGTACATTAGGTCAGGGACTGTCCGAAGGCGAAGAAGAAGCATGACGCAACTGCTAACGTCATGAATGACGTTGAGGTCGAGGAGCAAGTATTGGTCGGTGCTTCAGAGGGCATGACGTCAAATGGTTGGGTGCTCGACTCTGGGTGTTCGTTCCATATGACGTCACATTGAGAGTACTTTATGACCTTCATGAAAAGTGGTAAGAGTACAGTCTTGCTGGGCGATGATCGAGCTTGCAGCACGGTAGGTATTGGGACGGTGTGTATGAGGATGAGCGACGGTGTTACACGAGACATCGACGAGGTATGCTTTGTTTTCGACCTAAGGCGTAATCTCATATCGTTCGGTTCACTCGAAGACAATGATTGTCGAGTGACCATGGAGAATGGATCTCTGAGGGTGAACTGAGGAGCAATGATCGTGATGAAGGGGAAGCGTCGATGCAACCTCTATTAGTTGGATGGTTCGGTCGTAGCTGTCACATCGAATCTAATTCATGAGGAAGATAAGGATGACTCATTGTTGTGGCATTTGTGCTCGGGGCATGTGGACGAGAAAGCTTTGTAGAAGCTTATCGTTGGAAATCGTCTGAAGGGAGCCAAGACCAGGAACATCGAGTTCTGCGAGCACTGTGTGTTTCGGAAACAGACACGTGCTTCATTTGGGACGTCCATCCGCAGTACGAAAGGAGCGCTTGACTATGTATACACCAACGTATGGGGCCGAGTGAAACAACCTAATAGGGAGGGAGACACTACTTTGTGTCGTTCATCGACGATTTCTCACGCATGGTGTGGGTGTTTCTGTTGAAGTCGAAGGATCACGTTCTTAGCACTTTTATCGAGTGGAAGAAGCTAGTCGATACTCAGACTGGTCGGTGAGTCAGGCGTCTTCGAAACGACAACGATGGTGAGTATAGGTCAGATCTCTTTGAGAAGTTCTGCAGATCAGAAGGGATTCAGAGACACTACATTGTTGCTGGTATGCCGCAGCAGAATGAGATAGCAGAGAGGATGAATCGGACTTTGCTGGAGAAAGTTTGATGTATGCTGTCAACTGCTGACCCATCGAAGGAGTTTTGGGCAGAGGCCCTTGCGTACACGACCTACTTGGTCAATCGGCTACCATCTGCTGCATTGGGAGGTAGACCTCTATTGGATGTATGGTCAGAAAAGCCAGTTTCCGACTATGTATAACTTGGAGTTGAGGGCTGCCCGAGTTACTATGCCGTGAAGGAAGATAAACTCGATGCTCGAGCCAAGAAAGCAATCTTGGGCTTCAACAATGTTGTCAAAGGATTTCAATTGTGGTGTTCGACACAGAGGAAGGTGATCCTGAGCAGAGATGTAACGCTTGATGAGTCTGCATTACTGAAGGAGCATGAACCAGTGGTGAAGATCGGACAGACACAATTGAAGCAGGTCTACGATAACGTGTCTGAGTCTCCATAACGGTCCATCGATGATTCAGATTGACCCACACTAGAAGCTGCAGAAGACGGACTCCAGACGGATGCTTGTGAAGTTGGTGATTCAAGCTCAGTTTGTGGAGATAGCTCGTCTCCAAGGGTCGTTCAATCGAGGATTTCATAGAAGTGTCGAGGCCGAAGCGTGAGATACGACGACTTGCAAGGTACTCGGGGATGGTCTCATTCCCCTTTCCTGTATTATGTATCGATGTTCCCATTTCTTCAGTGAGGTGGAGCAATCCGAAGACCCAAAGCAGTGGAGAAGTGCAATGGACGAAGAGATGGAATTGCTGGCAAAGAACGATACATGGTATTTCATGGAGCTTCCAAAGGGCAAGAAAGCAATTGTGTGTAAGTGGGTCTACACCAAGCATATCGATGTGAGATTTCACTTTGTCAGAGACAATGTGGGAGAATAAGACGACGACATCAACTTGCTAAAGATAGGAACAAATGACAATCCGACGAACATGCCGATGAATGTTGTATCGGGAGTCAAGTTCAAGCACTGTTTGGACTTGCTCAATGTGGTTCCTTGATTAAGTTGAAGTTGGCCCCAGGAGGGGGTATCGTGACTCGAAAGAGTCGGTCCCAGGAGTGGACAATCGTAGCTTGGTGGAGCAGTTGGTCCTTCGAGACATTTGGCTCTTCGGAGCAAAAGGGTAGGGGAACACCAAATAATGCTCGACCAAGGTGGTGCGTGGATGGTTATTCGTGTGAGGGAGGCCTAAATCTTGTCAATGTGGAGATTTGTGAAAGTTGGCTCGATTTTGGCGTTGACGAGTCATTGGTCATTCAGTCGAGTATCTTGTGCTGAGATAGCTCGTCTGCTCTCGGATCCGACCCTTCTGACTTAGCACAAGTCAGATAGGTCAAATGCAGAGCTATGTGACTCAGCATCGCATTTGGACTCTCGGTCGTGAGGGTCGACGGCTCAGATGGATTGGCAGCTTTATGGTTTGACCTCCCAGAGGGTTGAACAGCCTGGGTCAGCACTTCAGTCGGTTTGGTCTTCATGGAAGTTCGGTCGAGCGGAGCGGGACCCACTTGAATGTGACGTGGCTAGTAGGATGTGGCGTGCATGCTTGCTAGGGGTTGGCGCATTAAATGCATAAAGCTGTATTGGGATATGAACTCTGTTAAAGTCGGGATTCGTATCCCTAGATGCATTCCCCCTAATGATGGCACCTTATGTACCCTAGGAGTATATAAGGTAGTTTTAGAGGAGGGTTTAGTGTGGAACACATCTGATAAAATTTGAGCCGCCATTTGTGAGAGCCAACTTTGAGAGATATTGTAGTGAGCATTTGGAGAGATCATTGTGTGCTTTTTCTTCGTTGAACGAAGAGAGAAGATTTGTATTTGTTCTTTCCTTTTTGTTATAAAGCTCATCGGTGTTCCCCCTGAAGGGTTTTCTAGGACCCTTAGGGCACAAAAACTCTATTCCCGTCCTAAGTCGGACAGAACATAGACATAAAAATGCAGCGGAAAAAATATGTTAATCTAATTAACAAGCAGCTCAAAGGAACCAGACCCTCTTAGCAAGGATCTCTTCCAACTTGGGGTGGATCTGACCACCCCAAGAGGGGATCTAAACTACTGCGAATAATTAAAACGAAAGCTAATAAAACACATACTCGGAATCTCAACCCTAGGGCGGGCAAGATGTTTCGCACCGTCTTTCGAGCCGCTCCTTGAACCGCTCCTCGAACCGCTCCGCATCCCGAGGCGAGCAATTCTCGTGTTGTCGAGCCAACCACGCGCCGAAGAAAGTTTCACGCGAGTGAAAGACTTCGTCAAGATTTCGGATCCGAATTCGAACTCCTTCGCGGCTTTGCTAGAGCCCGCAGAAATTATAGGGAGATAGAGAATATTAATTTAAGCCTAGATCTGAGCGTGCTTCAACATTTACGGGAGCCGCTCAGCTTTTGAGCTTGGGACGAGTTTGGAGGAAGGGGGTGGCCCCTATTTATTTAGGCGGCTTACGCTCCCCTTTTCTCCATAACCGATGTGTGACTATTAAATTTGAGTTAATTAAATCAAGTTAGTTTGCCTTTCACAAAGGGCAAACTTCCGTGAATTTTAACTCCCTTACCGTTGAGCTTCAATCTTGGTACAACCTACCAAATCGAAGGGCGTTCAACGGTGAACGCATATGAAAAAACGGCGAGTCATTCGGAGTCCGTTTGACCCTCCAATTGATTGTCCAAAGTTAGCCAAAACCATTCAAAGATGGAAAATCCAGCCGTTAAAAATCCCGAGTTAAAAAGCCCTAACCAGAAAATTCAGGCTTGGAGGGCCTCCAATTGTTTTGGCTATAACTTGTGCATTTGGACTCCGTTTTGACGCGGTTTGAATCTGCGTTTAGAGCGGGACGATCCCGTCATCTAGGTAACCTTTTTAACACGTTTATTTTATTAAATATTGTCGTAAACAATTTACGACACATTTAACTTAGTTTGCATCATATGCAAAATAGTCCATATCTAAGCTTAAATTATCATTTGCATCAAAATGCAATTTTCTCTTCCTTTGCATCAAATGCAAATTATTCTCCCTAACTAATTTCTACCTATTACTAGACGAAGGTCGCACTCTGTGTGAGACCTTACAGCCTGACCCTTACAACAGGTTGGGCTTCAAACCCTATACGGCAGTGACCACGAGCAGTGGTTGGCATCCCTGCTTCAGAATCATCATTATGTGGTTGACTCGACATGAGTATTGTCGGGACCACCCTGACTGTTTCCGTGATGGGTTCTGCAGTTATAGTCTCTTCGTCTTAACTATGTCGTGTAGTACAAGTCTAGGGTACGGTCAAACTGTCAACCCCAATAACTTGACTCCAGTTAGTTTCTATCGATCTTTATTCAACTAATGTTGGACTTCTTCCAACATACTCTGATCAGAGATTTTACTAAAGATCGAACTAACTCTACGACACTAACTCCCATTGATCGGGAGAGACGAATCCTCTCTTGGTCATTACTCGCCTCGTATGCTTCAAGTGACGCCCAATCAAAGACCTTTCGACAGGCCTAGCCTCGAAGTTAGGTCAGTGATCTAAGTGGCACCGTTCACGCACAGGTTCATAAAATAGCCTCAAGTCAAAAGACCAACTTGCCTATCATCACTAAGAGTTATCCTTGACAGATTGGTCAATATAACCATATGATAGCTATTTATGGATCGTTCAGTGAACTCATTCTCTAATGAGCACATGTGTCTCGTCTTCGACTTCGCCAAGTCAAACGATCATGAGATCATCGCCACCGCTAAACGGTGAAGACTAAGACACAATGGTCTATCCAATGTTTCGATATCCTTGTCTTGAAATATCTACGATCACGAACCCTTTTAGACTTATGCTACAGACGGTCAAACATTTCTCCATGATCGAGATATTCATCTCCTTACATGTTTGACCTTGCATAATGTCTCGGGACTTTACCTAAGTTAATATCCAATGTTTACTACATTATAAAATAACTTAGATAAATCATTACGAAACAGCTTACTGTTATTTTGAACTAGACGTTTGTGCTATTCACACAGAGATAAATAGCCTCGAGGGCATCATCTCTCTACATATCCCACTTGCACTTAGGCCCATATATCCTGGTATTTCATACCATTTTTACACATAAGTTTTCCCGACTTCATGTGGTAGAGCCTTTTTGAGTGGATCTGCTAAAACCGTCTACAGTATAGACTTAAGGGGTTTCTATATTTATGTTAGACCAACCATTTGAATCTCATTCAAATAATTCACTTAGTCTTTCGGAATCCATAATATTTTATTTCCTTGGATCTTATCTAGTTCATCGTACTTTATGATAATAATTTTAAATTAGTTACTGGGCATTTCAAATGGCTCATATCTATTTCTGATAAAGTATCAAACTCTTTGATTACTTTGTCAAAATATATGTTCCATATTTTTGATGCTTCGCTTGTAATTTATACGCTCCCACTGACCTTGAAAACTTTCTGGCTAATTCATATAAGTTGGTTCGTCTAAATCATATTTTGAAAAACGAACTTATAAGTGAATGCTCTAATTTTCATGGTCAACATGAGCGTTTACATCGAGTTTGGTCCGAGTAGATTTGTACACATCTGCTGGTGGAAACGGTTTCATCATAATCCGTTTATAGGAATTAGGATGAAAACCGTTCTCGGCCAACATGATTGTACTTCACTATTTTCTTTTTGCACCAATCTTTTAACTTAAAGATTTACTTGCAGAAAATGAGGAAACATTTTTCTTGGGTACGTAAACTAAATTCCAAAATTTATTTACGCACACGGACCTATTCTGATTGCATCAAGTTATAAATCGGAGTTACTACTCCGAATTTCATCCCGGAAGTTGACTAAGTCATCATCAGTTATGATGTTTAACTCGACAATTCGTCTCACGAGATTCGAGCAATTATACAACTTCCTTACGATTGATTTATGAATATCTTATTGATAATGTCCTCATAGAACATTATCAAACCCTAGGCATTACTATCTGAGACTTAACCCAGAAGGAGGACTTAACTCAGAGTCACTGGCTATGGATCGCACCAAGTCCAACTAAGTGCGATTCATATCTTTTAACACAACGATGTGTTAACAGACTTGACCTGAGAGAAAATCACATTTTCTTTTAATTACACAAGATTTTATGTAGCTAAGTATTTGACCATTCGATCAAATCGAATCAATTTAAATACTTTTGTCATTTCGTTCTTTATTTTATCAGCCTTGTGTTTTATCAAGAACACGTGTATTAATAAAATTTAAGAATAACTTATTTTGGTTAATCTAGACTTGGGTACATCAATATGTACGAGACTGAGTTCGACAACTCATTCTCTCACTGTCTTACAGATGGGTTTTGGCCATTATATACAAGAGGATAAGATTCACAAGTGTCCGTAGACTTCATAATACAAGAGGTCAGACCACTCTTTATGTGACTTGTGAAGCTTAGTCTCTCGATACAGCCTAGTCTATTTTTGCCACATAAGTTTGTTACTGTCTTGTGTATTTATATATTAACATTTAATATATTATAATTATTATAATTTGCTAACACAAAACATTATTTCAGAAGCAAGGTGACGACATTCATCAAAATGTGTTAGACGTCTTTTGTATAACAATTATTCTGAAATCGTGACATCAAAATATGTCACATTTTCATTTCCTCTTATTTATGCCTTTACTAATGATAAATATAACTAACTTTCTCAATTGACTTTCCGGAGTGCATTCTTCCTTTTCTAAATCATATTTAGATGTTAAATAGCCCAACATAAATGAATAGCTATGCAAGCATCTCATGTATCCAAACGCTTGAGCTTTGCAACCTTGAGTGTAGCTCAACACTTGCTTGTCTCAAGATCCGGTTGGGATGCATAGTCTTGCACCGCTCATGCACTCGTATTCGACTCAAACAGTTTGATCGAATTCTCGAACTTCGCGGATCAAAATTGTTTTTCCATACAACCTTGAGTGTAGCTCGACAAGTTGTAGGGAGAAACATACTTCGAATATCATATATGTTCAAGCTGCCCCATATAGAGGCGAGTGACATGTAGCGTGAATTTATTTGTTGGACCCAGAACTTAATGAAATCATATTTCTCAAGTCTGTTCTTTAGAAGGTCATTTTAATGTCATCGAGAATATAGTTTAATTCTATTATTTTAAGGTCATTTTAAATCATATTTTAATGTCACTCGCCCATATAGAGGCGAGTGACATGTAGCGTGAATTTATTTGTTGGACCCAGAACTTAATGAAATCATATTCCTCAAGTCTGTTCTTTAGAAGGTCATTTTAATGTCATCGAGAATATAGTTTAATTCTATTATTTTAAGGTCATTTTAAATCATATTTTAATGTCACTCGCCCATATAGAGGCGAGTGACATGTAGCGTGAATTTATTTGTTGGACCCAGAACTTAATGAAATCATATTCCTCAAGTCTGTTCTTTAGAATTTAACTTGATATTCAATTAATCAACCTATTTGACCAGTTAACTTATTTCATTAAAATATTATATTTTGATTCCATCGGTAAATATAGTCTTGCCCTAGTTTAGCATATGTTCAATATTAAATATAGGTAGAATGACTTTTATCTATCTATATCCTCACACTATTTTTACGACCATTTTAAGCGTTAATAATGAACGATTTAATCGAATTAAATAAATGAGTAAGAGATCCAATCACCCTGAGCCTAACAACCTTGCGTGTAGCTCAACAAGTTACTTGACTCTGTAATCGGAAGATGACTCTTCATCGATCATATCAGATATGACCCTCTTATCGGTTTTTACCACTAGCCATTTGTGATCATGAGTGTGCTCATCCAAATCCCAATGTCTAGTCTAGTCGGACCCTTGTTTTTGCGTCTAGCCTGACTTGCCCCAAAGTGCTCGGTGTATTCACGACCCGTCGGTTTGGGTCGGGTCTTAGACTACATCTAGCCAGACTACATCATTGACTTAACTTACGCCGGCGCTCGGTGTATTCACGACACGACGGTTTCGGTCAAGTCAAGTTTCATCTTATGTATTTAAGGAGTTGGTTTCTACAAGGTTGCCATGTCACAGCTTGAGTGTAGCTCAACAACTGGAACACGGGTCCTATAGTTGCCAACAGTGTTCTAAATATCGGACCGATATTCGATATATCGGCCGCAATATCGGTTTTATCACTAGGCCGATACGATATAGGCTTATATATTGTGGTTTCCGATTTTTGAAAAAATATCGTCGCAATATCGAGTTACGGGCGATATTGCGGCCGATATATCCCTTTGAAATATCGGCCGCAATTCACTATTTTTTAAAATAAAGTTAGCGGGTCGGTCCACTTAAAAGTGGATCCGAACTGAGTCACCTAACCCAGATCATTTACTTAAAACGATGAGGCATCGGGGGTTTTGAGGGATAATCGCTACTTTGTCCTAAATCTAATCATACCGCTCCGCTCCACTCGACGCTCTGGTTCTCATGCTACTCTGCTCAGTTTCGTCCGCTGAAAATTTCTGACGAAAATCGATTGAGCTTCGGCGTTCGACATTCAATCTTTGCAAGGGAGTGTTTTCCGATCAAGGTGAGTAGTTGAGTCCCTTTTTTCAGTTTTTTATATTTTGTTTCAGTTTTTTGATATTTTTTTCCTTACAGTTTTGGGTTTATTTGACATCATTTTTAGTCTCTGATATGACACTCCGATATTTAGTCAATATCCCTGATATTCATATTTAACGAGAGAAGTATAACCAGAACATACTTTTATTTGAGTTATTATAGTTTATATCTTCTTAGATACATTTATGCTTGCATATGTCATCATTTTAAGCCTCTGATATGACACTCCGATATTTAGTCAATATCCCCGATATATCCCCGATATCCGCAATCCGATATCAAATTTCATAGGCCGATACACGACCGATATCCGATATTTAGAACACTGGTTGCCAACCCCTAAAACAAGGTTGGCTACGACTAATCTTGAAGAAGATTATTAACGTATTTGACTTAGATATAATTCAGGGTGTCATATAGTTATGATTTGCGTCATTGCGGTCCAGCGGAACACAGCCAGGGAATTGACTAAGCCAGAATCACTATCCCTTAGAAGGGTGATCCAACAAACTTAGCCAATCACATTGACCGGATCATGATCCATTGAATGAAGCTTGTCATTTTTATATGTGTGTCATAGACTAAAAAGGCTTTTATTAACAACTAATTAATCATATCAACTAGTTGCATCCTTAAATTCAAAATTTGAGGATTTGTTTAATAACTTTTATTAAATCCTTATCAACTATAAGGTCCACGTGCTATCCTAATCATTATTAGGATTTTAATAAATTTATTAACAATGCAAAAACGAAGTCCTTTGATGAGAATTAATATCATAACAATTAGAATTAAAATTTCATTAAAGGGACTACCCTAATCAGGAATTAGGGCTTAAAGTGTTGTTAATGTTTTATTAAAACATATCATGTCATTAGAATTTATCTCATAAATTTTAACGAGTTCTTTAATGGCTAACCTAAGAGGTTGTCTTGTGTTATCAAATAAGTGACAACATATGCATAGCCATTAACATAAAGTTACACTAATATTAACGCATAAAAAGAGTGTACAACTATTTAACAATTAAATAGAATAATGTTTATCACATAAACAATTTTAGCATGCATACTTAAATTTAACATTTAAATTTAAAGGGTTATTTAGTACCGACCCCCTGTGTTTTCTCCGAAATTAGCAACACCCCCCTATGGTTTCAATAATTAGTAAGACCCCCCTATTGTTTCCATTTTGGACACCCCCGCCTATAGGAAGACCCCCCCCCTAAACAGGGGGAGGGGGGTCCAAAATTGGGTGCCATAGGGGGGTCTTACTAATTATTGAAACCATAGGGGGGTGTTGCTAATTTCGGAGAAAACACAGGGGGTCGGTACTAAATAACCCAAATTTAAAATATGATTTTTAAAACATTTTATTTTATCTCATAAAATAAAAACTTGTATTTAAAAAATCACAAAATTTGCATGCTACTTAAAATATTTATCGCATAAAAATTTTAAACCCTTTAAAATCAGTGTTTAAAATATCACATAAATTTAAAACATCATTTTAAAATTTTCATGCTTAAAAATTTATCATATAAAATTTTTAAACATCTAAAACCATTTTAAACTTATCGCATAAATTTAAATTTTTAAATCAGTTTTAAAATTATCACATAAATTTAAAACATCATTTTAAAATTTCATGTTTAAAATTTATTATATAAAATTTTTTATACATCTAAAATCATTTTAAACTTATCACATAAATTTAAAGAAAACATTTTTCTGAATTTAAAAGTGTTCAATTAATTAATCGCAGTCCTAGATCAGCATACAGACATGGCTCTGATACCACTGAAGGGTTTTTCTAGGACCCTTAGGGCACAAAAACTCTATTCCCGTCCTAAGTCGGACGGAACATAGACATAAAAATGCAGCGGAAAAAATATGTTAATTTAAATAACATGCAGCCATAAGGAACTAGACTGATACGAATTGGATCGTATCAATGGAAAATCAGCGAACAAAAGGGATAAAAATTGGAAAAGATTGGATTTTTATTGGTTTTTTTGAGAAGAAACAACTACGAATAGCAAGATAACTTGAGCCCTTTCGAGAGGAACTCGCTCTCCTAACTTTGATGAACGGATCAAAGTCTAAATCCCTCACAAAAGACACTTACAATGTTTCTCACACAATAAGCATAAAATAAAACAAAGACGGCTAGCCCTAATTTATAGAAAAGTGGGGAATTACTAATCTAGTCTAAAATGACTAGAATACCCCTAACTAACCCTCCTACGTGCTACCGCGCCTCCTACGGCGCACGTAAGTGACTATAGGGGGGTGGGTCCCCCCTAAGTGGCCGCCGGCCTCACGTGGATGCGGGTCCAAGTCCGCATCAATACCCCCTCCTAAAAGAGCCACCTTGTCCTCAAGGTGGAAGTGTGGAAACTGCTCCTGGATCACTCGATAGGCCTCCCATGTAGCATCGCAGTCTGGTAGCCCCGCCCAGTGTATCAGCACCTCCCTCTGCCCACGCGGTCCCTGTCGAACAGCTCGAACCTCCAGTGGCTCCAGCATCACCTCCATCTCCTCAGTAAGTGTAGGTGGTAGGGTAGAGGACACCGTATGCTCCCTGATGGCTCGCCGAAGCTGCGATACATGAAAAACCGGGTGTATCGTCGCAGTCGATGGCAACCTCAACCTGTAAGCCACCTGGCCAATCTTGGCCGCAATCTCAAAAGGCCCATAGAATCTCGCTGATAGCTTCTCGTTCCGCCTCCTCGCTAACGATCTCTGTCGGTAAGGCCTCAGCTTCAGATAGACCATATCACCCTCCTGGAAGTGCACATCCCGCCGATGCCCATCCGCCCTAGCCTTCATCACCTGCTGAGCTCGCAGCAAATGCTTCTTCAGCTCCTCCAGAATGCTCTCCCGTTCCCTCATATAGTCCTCTACCTGGGAGACTGGTGTCTGTCGTTCCCCAAACCGCAGTAGCTCTGGTGGATCCCTGCCATATAATACCCGAAAGGGGGTCGTACCTGCCGCTGAATGGTACGAAGTATTGTACCAATACTCCGCCCAGGCTAACCACCGATACCACTGTCGAGGTGTCTCCGACGCGAAGCACCACAAATATGTCTCGATGCTGCGGTTTACTACCTCCGTCTGCCCGTCGGTCTGTGGGTGATAGGCGGTACTCCTCTTCAGCACAGTACCCTGGACACGAAATATCTCCCGCCAAAACCCACTCAGGAAAACCTGATCTCTGTCTGTGACGATGGAGGCTGGAATCCCATGTAACCGGATAACTTCCCTGGTGAAGGCTGCAGCCACTGAAACAGCCGTGTACGGATGTTTCAGCGGTATAAAATGGGCGTACTTGCTCAGCCTATCCACCACCACAAAAATCACGGAGTACCCCTCCGACCTGGGTAGCCCGTCTATGAAATCCATCGTCACCTCCTCCCAGACCCGCTCAGGAAGTGCTAAGGGCTGCAAAAGTCCGGCTGGCGCCATGGCCATGTACTTGTGACGCTGGCAGACGTCACAAGCAGCAACCAAATGGGCTATGGCTCTCCTCATACCAGGCCAGTAAACCTCCCGGGACATTCTCATATATGTCTGCTGCACCCCGGAATGTCCCCCCACCACCGAATTGTGGAACTCCTGAAATAAGGCGGGTATGAAGACGGACGTCCGCGGCAATACTAGCCGCCCCTGGTATAATAGTCTCCGCCCCTCTAGCGAGTAACCCTGCGGCGCCTCTCCGCCTCCCTGCAACTGCTCACGGATCAGTCTCAACTCTGGATCGGCCTCGGCCTCCTGCAACATGGGCTCGCCATCTATCCATACCGGCAACGAGAGTGCTCTCAAGTGCACCCCCTCCTCTCTGCGTGATAAGGCGTCTGCCGCCTTATTTTCCAGCCCCGGCCTGTACTCAATGACGAACCTGTACCCTACCAGCTTGGATAGCCAGCGCTGGTGCTCCTCTGTCACCAACCTCTGCTCCAATAAATACTTCAGACTGCGCTGGTCGGTCCTAACCACGAACTCCCTGCCCATCAGATACGGCCGCCACTTCTGGATCGCGAGCACAATAGCCATCAGCTCCCTCTCGTAGACAGACTTCAGCCGTGCTCTAGCGGAAAGCACCTGGCTGAAGTAGGCTATCGGCCTCCCTAGCTGCATAAGGACCGCCCCCAATCCTACTCCTGACGCGTCAGTCTCCACCACGAATGTGATGCTGAAGTCGGGCAACGCCAAGACTGGTGCTGTGGTCATCGCCTCCTTCAAGGCCTCAAAGGCCTTGGCCGCTGCCTCTCCCCACTGGAACCCATCCTTCTTCAGCTGATCTGTCAGTGGCCCTGCAATGGTGCTGTACCCCCTCACGAATTTCCGGTAGTAACCTGTCAGCCCGAGAAATCCCCGTAGTGCCCTCAGAGTGGTGGGTACCGGCCAGTCTAACATCGCCTCTATCTTCGCCCGATCTGCTGCCACCCCGGCGGCGGACACCACATGTCCCAAGTACTCTATCTGCCTCTGACCGAAACTGCACTTCTTTCGGTTGGCATACAGCTGATGCCTCAGTAACTCTCGGAACACCACCTCCAAGTGGCCTACGTGCTCTCCCATAGTCCGGCTGTAGACCAGGATGTCGTCGAAGAAGACGAGTATGAATCTCCTCAGGAATGGCCGGAAAACGTCGTTCATCAACGCCTGGAATGTAGAAGGAGCATTCGTCAAGCCAAACGGCATGACGAGAAACTCATAGTGGCCCTCGTGGGTACGAAATGCTGTCTTCGGCACATCCTCTGGCCTCATCAGGATCTGGTGATACCCCGCCTTCAGATCAATCTTGGAGAACACCACTGCACCATGCAACTCATCTAGCAGCTCGTCTATGACAGGGATAGGAAACCTGTCAGCCACTGTCTCCTTGTTCAGAGCCCGGTAATCTACACAGAAACGCCAACTCCCGTCCTTCTTTTTCACCAGAAGGACCGGGCTCGAAAATGGGCTAACGCTGGGCTGTATCACCCCCGCCTGTAACATCTCCCCGACCATCCGCTCAATCTCATCCTTCTGCACGTGGGGGTAGCGGTAAGGACGCACACTCACCGGTGCTGCGCCCTCCCTCAGGACTATCGCATGCTCGTGCCCCCTCTCTGGTGGTAGCCCCTGTGGGTCCTGGAAGACCTCCTGGTACTGCCCCAACACCTGCTCCACCTCCTCTGGAACCCCTGCCTGCGGCTCCTGCTCTGCCCCTGCTAAACGGCACTCCACCAAGTACCCCTCCCCCTCTCTCCGTAAGGTTCGAGTGATGGCCTTGAAGGCCACCATCGATAAGCATAGGGTCGGGTCCCCAGTGAGCACCACTGTCCGCTCCCCTTCCTCGAACTCCATCCTGAGTCGTTTCCAGTTTACCCGCATATCCCCCAGCTTCTTCAGCCACTGCACGCCTAGGATGATGTCAACATTGCCCAACTCAAGGGGTAGGAAATCCTCCATGATCTGTACTCCCTGCAAGGTCAGGCACAGACCCTTGCAGAGCCCCTTGCTCTCCTCCATCTTCCCTGTCCCCAGCAGCACGGTAAACTTCTCCTGCGTGCTCAACTGCAGCCCATGTCTCTCCACTATCCGGCTGGAGATGAAATTGTGGGTGGCCCCACTGTCGATCAACACCGTCACCGCCGCGTCCCCTAGCTGCCCCGTCAACTTCATGGTGTGGTTCGGAGTGAACCCCACCACAGAGTTTAGGGACACCTCAGCGAAGTCTAGGTGAGACTTCTCCTCCTCCACTGGTACCTCCTGCTCCACCTCGAACTCCTCCTCATCAGCTCCGTACCCCTCCTCGTCCGGTACCATAGTGATCTGAAGCAGGCGACTAGCACATCGATGTCCAGGGGTGAACTTCTCGTCGCAACGGAAGCACAACCCCTTGGCACGCTTCTCCCTCACCTCCGCCTCTGTCATCCGTCGCCCCAGAGTCGCAGGTCGACTCTCTGCCCTAGCCTCTGGCGCGGCTGTGGGTGCTCTCGGTGCTGCCGCTGCGGGGGTGGGACGGGTCCCCTGGGTCCCCCAAGCTCCCCGTATCCTCCTCTCCTCCGCATGCTTCTCCTCCGCCTTGTGGGCCAGGCGAAGGACATCCTCCAATGTCCCCGGACTCTGCATCCTCAGCTCTGCTCGGATAGAGGGCTTCAACCCCCTCATGAAATTCCCGATCATCACCTCGTCAGTCACCCCCTTCACCCTACTGTTCAACATCTCGAATCTCTCCACATAATCCCTGACCGTCCCCTCCTGCCTCAAAGCAGATAACTGCTCGTAGAAATCTCCTCCCGGGGTATCCTGGAACCGGTCTAGTATCAGCGCGGAGAGCTCCTCCCAAGTGCGAAAGGGTGTCCGTGCCGCCTTCCACCTGTACCACGCCAACGCCTTCCCCTCGAAGTAGATCCCTATGGCTCTCAGGACCTCCTCCTCCGTCAGTCTCATCACCTGGAAGTACCGCTCCGCCCGGTAGATCCATCCATCTGGGTCTGTGCCGTCAAAAATCGGCATCTTCAGCTTCATGAGGCGGCGGTCTGCATTAATGTCTCCCTGTGGACCCCCATCTCTACCGCGGTCTCCCCCACGGCCGAATCCTCCGCCGACTGCCTCAACGGGTCCTCCTCCGTCAGCCCCGTACAGCTCCTCAGGCCACCCGGGTCGCTCCCACGCCTCGGGCTGGTAATGATACCCCGGAAACTCCTGCTGTCGCGCCATCATGGGTCCTCCGGCTCCTCTGGGCTGCTGTACCGGCGCTGTCCGTCCTCCAAAGTAGCCCCCCGGGCCCTGTCCCCGCTCCGGAAAGCCATCAAATGCCTGTCTGGGGTCCACCTGTGGTCTCGGTACCTGTGGGTGAGCCTCCGGTCTCCAGAATTGGGCTGCTGGAGCCCCAATCATCGTATCACGGGCCCATCCACCTCCATCTGACCCCCATGGGCCCGTCTGCGCTACCGGGGGCCCTCGGAAAGTAGTTGGCGTCGACGCGGGCCCCCAGGGGGCCGCCTGCACCTCGGCGGGCCCCCAGAATTGGGCTGCAGGCCGGATTGGCGCTGCTGGGGCAGCGGCAGGCCTGAATGGGCCTGCCGATGCCGCAGCAGGCCCGTCCGGGCCTGCAGCTGCTGCGGCAGGCCCACTGGGCCCTGCCGCAGCTGCGGCAGGCCCAGTTGGGCCTGTCGCGGGCTGCGCAGGCCCAACAGGGCCTGCCTCACTTGCCGCAGGTCCTGAGGGACCTGCGGTAGTGGCCGCAGGCCCTGAGGGCCCTGCCGGCCCATCCGCAGGCCCAGGAGGGCCTGCCGGCCCAAATTCCTGCTGGCCGGCCCTCCTAGGGTTTTGGGGGGTTGTGTTTCGCTCCCAAATTGTTGCCGTAGCCGTCATCCCCTCCGGTTGCTCCCAAATCGCTGATTCAAGGGTAGAATCTCCTTGATTTTCTCCCCCTTGAATCCCTTTGCCCCGATCTCTTCCTCTCTCCATCGTGAGGGCTTGGAGCATAGCCTTTATCTCTGGAATTGACGAAGTAGCCTCCCTCAAAATTTTCAGATCTGAAGTTGCCCCTTTCAGATCTAAAGTTGCCTCCTTTAGCCCTTGGATGTCGCGTCCCGCTTGCGCGGCATCCCTCCTCATCGCCCGAAGTTCGACTTGGATGTCCTCCTGTGAATGCGCATGGTCCTTGAGGGATTCCCCTAGGGTTTTCTTCAACCCCTCGATCTCCCGGTTGAATTCTTCCCGAAGCCCTTGTACCTTCTCATCCACGCCATCCGCCTTTGACCTCGTGCTCGTCGCCATTGGATCTCAACGCTCTGATACCAATTTGATACGAATTGGATCGTATCAATGGAAAATCAGCGAACAAAAGGGATAAAAATTGGAAAAGATTGGATTTTTATTGGTTTTTTTGAGAAGAAACAACTACGAATAGCAAGATAACTTGAGCCCTTTCGAGAGGAACTCGCTCTCCTAACTTTGATGAACGGATCAAAGTCTAAATCCCTCACAAAAGACACTTACAATGTTTCTCACACAATAAGCATAAAATAAAACAAAGACGGCTAGCCCTAATTTATAGAAAAGTGGGGAATTACTAATCTAGTCTAAAATGACTAGAATACCCCTAACTAACCCTCCTACGTGCTACCGCGCCTCCTACGGCGCACGTAAGTGACTATAGGGGGGTGGGTCCCCCCTAAGTGGCCGCCGGCCTCACGTGGATGCGGGTCCAAGTCCGCATCATAGACCCTCTTAGCCAGGATCTCTGCTAACTTGGGGTGGATCTGACCACCCCACGAGGGATCTAAACTACTGCGAATAATTAAAACGAAACCTAATAACACACATACCCGGAATCTAAACCCTGGGGCGGACAAGATGTTCCGCACCGTCTTTCGAGCCGCTCCCCGTCCCACGCCGAGCCGCTCCTCGAACCGCTCCTCGAACCGCTCCGCATCCCGAGGCGAGCAATCCTCGTGTCGCCGAGCCAACCACGCATCGAGAAAGTTTCACGCGAGTGAAAGCCTTCGCCAAGATTTCGGATCCGAATCCGAACTCTTTCGCGGCTTTGCTAGAGCCCTTAGGAGTAAGGCAGAAATTATAGGGAGATAGAGAATATTAATTTACGCCTAGATCTGAGCGTGCTCTAACATTTACGGGAGCCGCTCAGCTCTTGAGCTTGGGACGAGTTTGGAGGAAGGGGGAGGCCCCTATTTATATAGGCGGCTGACTCTCTCTTTTTCTCCACAACCGATGTGGGACTATTAAATTTGAGTTAATTAAATCAAGTTAGTTTGCCTTTCACAAAGGGCAAACTTCCGTGAATTTTAACTCCCTCACCGTTGAGCTTCAATCTTGGTACAACCTACCAAATCGAATGGCGTTCAACGGTGAACGCATAGGAAAAAACGGCGAGTCAATTGGAGTCCGTTTGACCCTCCAATTGATCGTCCAAAGTTAGCCAAAACCATTCAAAGATGGAAAATCCGGCCGTAAAAATCCCCGGGTTAAAAAACCCTAACCAGAAAATTCAGGCTTGGTGGGCCTCCATTTTCGCTGGGTTCATCCCAACAGTTTGGGCTGACTTATTTTGGCTATAACTTGTGCATTTGGACTCCGTTTTTGACGCGGTTTGAACCTGCGTTTAGAGCGGGACGATCCCATCATCTAGGTAACCTTTTCAACGCGTTTATTTTATTATATATTGTCGTAAACAATTTACGACACATTTAACTTAGTTTGCATCATATGCAAAATAGTCCATATCTAAGCTTAAATTATCATTTGCATCAAAATGCAATTTTCTCTTCCTTTGCATCAAATGCAAATTATTCTCCCTAACTAATTTCTACCTATTACTAGACGAATGTCGCACTCTGTGTGAGACCCTACAGCCTGACCCTTACAACAGGTTGGGCTTGAAGCACTATACGACAGTGACCACGAGCAGTGGTTGCCGTCGATGCTTCAGAATCATCATTATGTGGTTGACTCATCGACATGAGTATTGTCGAGACCACCCTGACTGTTTCCGTGATGAGTTCTGCAGTTATAATCTCTTCATCTTAACTATACACTGTAGATGAAGTCTAGGGTACGGTCAAACTGTCAACCCCAATAACTTGACTCCGGTTAGTTTCTATCGATCTTTAGTCAACTAATGTTGGACTTCTTCCAACATACTCTGATCAGAGATTTTACTAAAGATCGAACTAATTCTACGACACTAACTCCCATTGACCGGGAGAGACGAATCCTCTCTTGGTCATTACTCGCCTCGTACGCTTCAAGTAACTCCCAATCAAAGACCTTTCGACAGGCTTAGTCTCGAAGTTAGGTCAGTGATCTAAATGGCACCGTTCACGCACAGGTTCGTAAAATGACCTCAAGTCAAAAGACCAACTTGCCTATCATCACTAAGAGTTATCATTGACAGATTGGTCAATATAACCATATGATAGCTCTTTGTGGATCGTTCAGTGAACTCATTCTCTAATGAGCACCTATGTCTCGTCTTCGACTTCCCCAAGTCAAACGATCATGAGATCATCGCCACCGCTAAACGGTGAAGACTAAGACACAATGGTCTATCTGATGTTTTGATATCATTGTCTTGAAACATCTACGACCACGAACCCTTTTAGACTTATGCTACAGATGGTCAAACATTTCTCCATGATCGAGATACTCATCTCGATACATGTTTGACCTTGCATAATGTCTCAGGACTTTACCTAAGTTAATATCCAATGTTTACTACATTATAAAATAACTTAGATAAATCATTACCAAACAGCTTAATGTTATTTCGAACAAGACGTTTGTGCTATTCACACAGAGATAAATAGCCTCGAGGGCATCATCTCTCTACACCCCCTTGGCCGGCCGTCGGCCTAAAGTTGCAATTTCTTTTAGCGCTTCTCGTTGGTTGTTGTGTTGCTGATCTTTGTCCTCGGTCTTTGATGATCCTATGTATTCCGATGTGTTGGTGCTTCCTCATCCTCCGCTGTGGTGTGGTGTGGGCGCACAACAATAACTTGGAATATAAAAGAGTACAAACACTTCCTATCAATTCATAGATCATAGAACTTAGATGTTTTATTCTCTAGCTAACCGAAATGATGTATTACATTGTGAAGAAACATACAGTTTGATGAAATTCCATCTATTTTGGAAGAAGCCTTCCCCTGCCTACAGTTATACCATATTGGTTTTGAAGCTATTTACACGTTCTCATAATCATAAACACGTCATATATTGTTCTAAATGATAACATTCACTTCTTCATGCAGAGATCAATCTGTCAAGGAAAATCCCGCCATCATGTGGTTGATCTGCCTATAGAATCTAGACCTTTTCTATAGAGTTCAGAGAACCAACCTGTTAAATTTTCTGTCAAAGTTTGAAGGCATGCACTTAAAACTGTATTAAATATTATGGTTTGCGGTGCCAATGGATGGCCGGTGTGCACTTGTACTTTTTTGCACATCTAACTAACTGATTTGGTTTTATATCACTGAACTGCCTATCTTTGAATCCACATTTCGGACCGGATTATACCCCCAGGTTAACAACACTGTCGTAGAAGCAACAAACTTTCTTGAACAATATGTTGAAGTAGTGAGAAGAGGGGCATAGCTAAGTTCCATATTGCATAGTGATTAGCAGTTATTATTTGTTTAAAACATGCATTCCAGAAATGACTGATATTGCTAATTATTGTTGTTCATATTTGTATATTTATTTGTTTGGTTGCTTTTTCTTTTTTTCTTTTTTTCTATTATTTCTTTTTTTTCTTGTGCGCACATGTGCGTGTGTTGGCGTTTGAGGCGTGGGGTCAACAGGATGTTTTAGTGCACCATTACCAAAACTTGATATGAATGACTATTCCTTCTTTTCTACGTGTAATTTTAATTATAGGTACCATATGCTTATGATTTCTTAGACGATGGATTTAGAAGATTAGGCGTCGTGTCCATCATAGGTTAATTCTGTTATTCCGTATTTTTACGGAAGAGCTAGGTTCGAGAGATAGATGTAGGGGTTTATTCCAGTCTTCAGCAAAATTCCAGCGATTTTCTTGCTTAGACTTCATGGCTATCTGCATATCTGCTCTCATATGCTTGTTAGCAATGAAGTGCGCAAGTAGTGATCTGCTTTAGCATCTTGTCATCCTTTGGTGAGGTATTATTTTGGCGCATGCTGCCCTCTGTAATATATGTTATGTCATATCAGCTTCAATTGTAGAGGAGCTGAATGATTATATTGTAAATTTTGTGGTCTGTCATTGGCTTTTGTTTGTCTTATTAATGTATAGTTAACCCTGTAGATAGTTTCTTGATATCTATACACAAAATTTGATGTTAATGCTTTCTCTCAGTAGTTTAAATGCTTTTTTTTGCAGGCATCTCTTTGTCAGACATGTGGGGATGCTGGTTTTGACGAGCTCCTTGTATATTGTATGAAGTGCAGGACTTCTGCTCAACACAGGTATGCTTTTTAACTCCTTTTTGGTCTTTTTTTTAATTTTCTTCAGTGGAGATTTATATGGTCACCTTAGATGTTATTGAATTCTTCTGTCTTTCAAATGTTAAAAGTTTTAGCTTTTGCTACGCTTTGTAGTATGGTCCAAGATACCCTAGAGGGGGGTGAATATGGTATATAATTAAATTACGAATGACAACCGCAGATGCAAATTAATGGTATAGAAATAAAAATCGGGTATATAGGAACACCGATTTACCAGGTTCGATTTAAAAAGGATACGTCCTGACCCCAAGATTACTAATCAAATCAACCAATCGACCGTTTATAACTTCTGTAAAGCCACACATTACTAATGATTTATCTAACCTAATTTTGTAATCAGGTCTCAATTCATACCCGTGAATCAAGAATCCATGAATCACAACTACAGTGACTCACACCCTCCAAATATTATTCAACATATAAATACAATGATTAAACTTATCAACACAAATAAAAATTGCTAAAACTAAAAGAGTTTGGAAATTTCCAAAATGAAATAAAGTTGTGCTGATACGAAGAGCTTCTCGTTGTAGTTGATGCCGTCACTGGACTTGATCTCGAAGTTTTTTGGTTTTGATGTTCGTGTGACTGGATGTATATGATCTCTTCTTTTGTTTTATCTTCAGGATCTCCCTTGTTTTCTTCTCTGTGCACTCCTTATTTTGCTTCCTCTTGTTCTTTAAATGAGCATGGTTTAGTACGTAGGTTCAGCATGGACGTCCATGTGCACACCAATGTACACATAATGTCCATGAATAATGAATAATTGTCTAAGGATGTCGACAAGCTTCACATAATTTTCAGCCGAGACAATGCACACCAATGTGTTCATACATGGTCCTTATATAAATTTCACATAAGCTTAACATGTATAGATGTGGGCAAGCTTCAAGACTTTGTAAGCACATTCCAGCCAAGACTTTAGAACAATGTTCAAGGGAATCGTATGAGGACCACCAATGTGTGGGGACCACCTTTATTTCGGCCAAGCCTTTAGAACAATGTTCAAGGAAATCGTATGAGGACCACCAATGTGTGGGGACCACCTTTATTTCGGCCAAGACTTTAGAACAATGTTCAATGGAATTGTGTGAGGACCACCAATGTGTGAGGACCACCTTTATGATAGGATCTGAAGGCAAATCTGAACTTTATTGAAGAAAATGAAGATAAAAAGGATAACTTGGCTACAATTGATTGGGGCAACCACCCTCCCAAGACGCCTAAATCGAGGACGTTCTCACTCTCCTAAGATCTACTAAGAACTCTCTCAAACAATTCAATAATTATGCATAAAAATAAAATGACGGCTAGCCGTAGCTTAAGAATAAAACCATCCTCCCCCACAATTACAAGTTTGCCACTCAATTATAATAAATCAAATAGGAGTCGAAAATGCCCCTAAGGAGAGGCGGCCTCCCTTGTGCGCACACCTACTCGCGGGTCCCGCCTCTTTATTCCAGATCTAACATTACTCTGCCTCCGAAAATCCACCGTGTCCTCAAGGTGGTGCATGAAGTTTCTTGTGGTCCTACTCCGAGTGGTAGTCGTCTTCCACTCCAACCTCTTCATCCTCCTCGTCATCCTTCTCGTCTGCCCTGGCTATCAGCACTTGCAGCTTGCGAACCCCACACTAGTGTCCTGGGGTGAATCGCTCATCGCATTTGAAACAGAGCCATTTTTGCCTCTTCTCCCTCATCTCGGCGTCAATCATCCGACTAAACTGATCCCCTGCTGGCAGAGCACTGCTCTTCTCCTCAATCTTCTCGTCACTCGCCTGATCTGTCCCTGTGATATCCTTCACCCCCCGACACAGCTAAGGACACGCGCTGCGCTTGGCCATCATAACCGCTCCTAACTCTCCTCTCCTCAGCCTGAGCATCATCGACCATCTGTGCCATCTCCATGACCTCCGACAGTCCCCTGGGCTTGTATGGCCGAACCCCTGCTCGAAGACTGAGCTTCAGCCCCTTCATGAATGTGCCCCCTAACGACTCATCAGTAACTCTGTGCACTCTTCCTGATAAGGTCTCAAACTTCTCAATGTAGTTCCTCACCGGCCCCTTCTGCCTGAGGGAAAACAACTGCTCGTGAAGGTTTTCCAGACGGGGATCTCGAAACTTCTCCAGAATGAGATCCTTAAGCTCCTCCCAACTGCGAAAGTGTTGTCACCTCTCCTTCCACTGATACCACCCCAAGGCTCTCCCCTCTATACAAATGGCCGCTGCCTCCAAGCTTCGTCATATGATAAGCAATGAAATATCTCTTAGCCCTAAAAAGCCACACATGCGGATCCTCTCCATCAAACATAGGCATTTTCAGCTTCTTTACTCTGCCATCACCTCCAAAATGCCCCTGCTCTGGTCTCCCTTCGGTGCATCTGTGTTGGTGATAATGATGTCATCTCTCATTATGGGTCTCATACCCTCCATGTGGCCCTCCTCCGCGGACTTCGTAGTCCCCTCGCTGCCCACCTGGTTATCCCTCAATCTTCGCATCCACCTCCAACAACAAAGTCACCTCTGTGGGGCTCCTCCACCTTCATCATAATGGTTCCTCCCCCTCCTTCGTCCACGTAGTAGTAGTCTCTAGTCTGCCCGTGTCCCGAAAGCTCAGGAGGACCCCGAAAATGATCCTCATGCCCGTGGCAATGCGGCGGAACCCATGGAAGTCCAGATCTGTGAGCGCCGTGCTCCGAAGTCATCCCTGGCAGCTGCCAGGGGTGTGCCAAGGCCTGTCCGGCCTCCGACAGGCCCGGCCGGGGCTGCGGTGGCCAGACGGGCCCTCCTGTGGCCCCGACAGGGTCGACCGACCCTGCCGGCCACCCCGAGGGTGGGGCGGTGATCCCCGCCCTCACCCGCTGTCGGCCGCCCCTAGGGTTGAGATGGGGGACGACCGGCCTCCCTCAATGCTCTGTCTTTGTTTTCCGCTCTCCTCGATCCTCCAGGGCTCCTCCTCATCCTTGAAGTACTCGTCGGCATCCGAAAGTATCCTCTGATCAAAAGATTCCATCTTTTCCTTTCCCTTCTCCAAATGTGGGACCTTTTTTGAAGAACTAGGGTTTGCGCTGTTAATCCCCAATTTTCCGTTGAGAGCCATAAGTTAGAAGACGATCTGAGCAAGGGATTCCTCCGTCCGATCTTGTTTAGCGGCGAGTCGATCCACCACCGTCGTCAATTTAGCGATCGACTCGCTATTTTCCGCCACGGTTTTCTTCACCTCCTCGATTTCCGCATGATTTTTCTCCTCTGCCTCGCTTCGATCATTGCTCCGTGTTGACGCCGATATGAATCGTAGTCGCTCTGATACCAAAATGATAGGATCCGAATGCAAATCTGAACTTTATTGAAGAAAAATGAAGATAAAAAGGATAACTTGGCTACAATTGATAGTGGCAATCACCCTCCCAAGACGCCTAAAGCGAGGACGTCCGCACTTTCCTAAGATCTACTAAGAACTCTCTCAAACAATTCAATAATCATGCATAAAAATAAAATGACGGCTAGCCCTAGCTTAAGAATAAACCCCTGCTTCCCCACAATTACAAGTTTGCCACTCCATTATAATAAATCAAAGAAGAGTCGAAAATACCCCTAATGGGAGGCGGCCTCCCTTGCGGGCGCACCTACTCGTGAGCCCCACCTCTTTATTCTAGATCTAACACTTTATTCCGGTCAAGACTTTGTTTTATCTTGCCAAGACACTCCTTGTGTGAGGACCACCCTTGTAAGCACAACCAAGTCTTTATTTTATCTTGTCAAGACACACCTTGTGTGAGGACCATCAATTTAAAGTTTATGTGTACACACCAAGGTCTCATGTGTACACCTCAAGCTTGCATCAATGTTCATGTCGTCCTCAATGTGGTTCTCATGTGTACATACCAAGTTTGCCTCTATGTTAATGTGGTCCTTAATACTTAATGTGGTTCTTATGTGTTCACATCAAGTTTGGCCAAGGCTTTCTTTCATTCGGCAAACAGCCTGAACCCAAGTAGTAATCATGCACAACACATAGCAAACACATCAAAAAGTTCATAAGGGTTTGTTTGCATCAAACAAGAGCTCATCGAGTGTTATACTTAACACGCTTGATTTAAACTTTCCCAGGTATTGCTTCAATACCTTCCCCAAACTTCCTGGAAGGCGTGAAGATGTTATTTGGATTTGTGAACTATGTGAACCTTCTCTTGAGAAGCTTGCCGCTGCAAGTGGAAGAAGGAAACATGTTTCTTCTCAGAAATTGCAGACTTGTGCTGCTCACCGCTCACAACGAGGAGTGGTAGGTCGATCTGGTCTTGTGTATTCCCATATGCAAGCTCCCAGTTGGACTATGATGGGTGCATTATGAATTACAGGTTTGTTTGTTGGTTTGCTGCAGATTGAGGGTGAGAGCAGTCAACGTACATCTGGAGATGGAGATGAACACGACATGGGTATGAAAATGAAGAAGCGAAGAAGATTGATTTTAGCTGATGAGGACCAATTTGACCATGAGGCTCAGTATGGTAGTTCTGATCAGGGTGTCGCCAACAAAGTTATGAAGCTACCAGCTAAACCAGTAATGGCTGTGTCGCCCCCGTGTACCAATTCATGTGAAGCCGCTACCGGGAGCCGTATTGCTGCACCCGAACCATCTGCTACCCCATCTACGGTACATGAAGAAGCCCATGATGATCAAAACCCTCAGCAACCTGCACAGCCAATCTACGAACACGTGTGGAGGTGGGTGTACTCTTTTTTAGCATTGCTTACAAATGATTGAACTATTCTTGATGTGTCTCTCTCTTTTAACAGGGGACACATTTCTTTTGGAGATGGAAAGTATGGTCCCTTAACATCACACTTATCAACATTAGCATGTCAAAGGGTATATGATGCTGCAAAATCATTGCCTCCTGTCCTTCACATGGAAAAGCACTCAAGACTTGATTCTTTGCCAAATAGTCTCAAGAATTCTCCTCCACGGGATGACAAAATTGGTCTATTTTTTCTTCCAAAATCTACAACGTACGACTGGCCGGTATCCTATTTTTCTCTGTATGAATGGACATAAAGTAGTCATTTTGAATGCTTTTTAATTTCACTATTTATTTTAGGTCCGAGCATGTAGTTGATCAGCTGTTGGCTGAGGTGATTCGGAAGGATCTTGTATTGAAGTGCATGCTTAATGAAGTAGAGCTGCTAATGTTTCCCTCTACCATGTTACCCAAAGAGAACCACAGTAAGTTTAAATTCTATTTACTGGAACTTTCTTTGACTGAACTTTTATTGTTACAAAATTTTGTGAGTTTTGTTTACTTGTGTTTTCTCAACACTAATATTGTTGGGTGATTCTTGATGATGGTATGGTTGTAGTAGCTAGCTGCTGTAGGATAACGTTGGCAGCTGACTGGGTATTGGGCGAGCTAATCCCGGGCTGAGTAGGACTCAATCTGAGCTATTTCAGCAAAGTCCGAGATATTTCTGGGCTACCTTTGCTTCCTACAACACGAAGAGCTCGTTAGGAAGAGCCGGATCTGTGGTCTGATTTAATCCCCCGATTCTTAAGTCAGATAATGACTTAAAGGATGCTTGTGGTAACTATGACCGATCTGTTGGGAGATCGATCGAAGCCGAGCTATGGAGGAAATGAAGAATTTTAGGTGGAGTAATTACTAGTACAGGGTAACTGACTTTTTTGGTTCTCCCTAATTGTCCGCTCTCTCATTGTTCGAGAGACTACATATAGGCAATTGCTTTTGAGGGACATTAAAGGATAACGTCCAAGCTTTTAAACCGCTTTATTGCTTTTGGCCTGATCTGTCATCATTGATGACGAACTTAACGGCCAGTAATTTAATATGTTCATTCTGAGCTGATACTTTAAATGAAGAAGCCTAATGGTCAGCGGGGCTGTCGTCTTAAATGAGGAAATAGTCGGTCTTACGTGAGGGCATTTGGGCTATTGGACCGAAGCTGTGAGCTTTACTGGGCTTTTGGGCCTGGTCGTTTAAATAAACAACATAGTGATCATTGGGCCGGTCCAGTGTTGTATCAATGGCCCTAATCTCTCGAGCTCATTCGTCGCGACGATTGAGGTCGGGTGATGTGGCACGCAATTCTTCATGTCCATGACCAAGTCAAACATAGAGAAAAAGTTGCTCTGGCCCTTATGGCCAGAGCGGTTCGATGAAGAGAGCAAAGACGAATTGGACATCAATGGCTCATTGATATCATCGCAATCGAGCAAACTGACTTGGCATAACGGAGAAGAGATAACCCCGGTCGTATAGCTAGATCAGTTAGTAATGGCGGCTACGTAAGCGACCCTTGTCGAGGTATCTACGTTAATCTGTAGACCTGCACACTTTAGAGAAAGTAAAATGGGAAAAGCTGATCATGTTCTTCCCATTATTCCCATTAATGCTCTTTTGGAATATATTTGTCGAAGATATATTAGCTCGGCAAGATATAAACTTCTTTGAAATGAAAAACAAAGAAATCGAAATAAAAATAGCACAATGGTTTACTTGTTTTTTTACTGATAATATCTCTGCAAATGCTCTGTATTCCAATGATGGACGAGCTCTCTATTGTCCATTATTGAGAGTCTGTATGTTGCGGGACCAAGAACTTCAGTAATTTTGTACGGACCTTCCCAATTGGTAGCGATCTTTGTTCTTTCTTTCAGTTGGGGCTTTGGAAGCGACCATCGCCTCCTGTGTCATTATATATCGGTCCGTTCTGGTAATGAGCTGATCCAAGCCGCGAGGCAGTTTATGATGCATAGATTTAATCAAGTCTTCACACCGAACCTACTTGAGTGCATCGATGGTCACCTCGTCACTGCAGCTCTCGACATTCAGCCTCTCTGAAGTGAAGCGTTTCGGAAAGCTTCCTAATTTCTCCACATCTTTCTGCACTATGGTGAATAGGTGGTCTGAGCTCCGCCTCCTCATTCCTACCATGATGTGTTGGCAGAAGACGGGCCAAGCTCTTGAACGATCCAATAGATCGATTAGGAAGTCCATTGTACCACTCCTTCGCGGCTTTCCATAGAGTTTGGATAGCCCGAAAGAGAAGGAAGTCATCGAACCACTGTATCTTCAGCACTCATTTATAGTATTGGACGTATTCACGCGATATCTCTTGAGCCATCATATTTGTCTAGGTCGGGCATCTTGAATCTGAACAGTAGCTTGGCTGAGATGATTCTCTTGTTCAAGGCGGTTTGCTCCTTATCCGAGCTTAACGACGAAGAGCGATGTCGTCGTACATCACCTTGACGCCTGGATCTCCAGGGCCGGCTGCTGGAAGTGCTAGAAGAGTCGCCTTAATACTCATCCGAGCTGTTGGAAGAGCTCGGATGGCGGAGGCTCTCTCTCTGAGCCTTCCTCTTGAGACACCGTGTGACCACGATGAGGGCTGCGACTTCACCCACGATGCCCTTCTCTATGTCGATCATCAGCCAGAGTAGGGCGGTTGTTCTCAACTCCTCCGAGTGAGGGCCGCGGGATCCTGAGACCGGGTGTAGTTGAGATGTGATCCCCAATCTTGTCGCCCGAGCTCCTTCTGGACGAAAGGAGATGTGGCATTGTTGCTGTATGGAAGAAGATAGGGTGAATTGTCGCTCTCGATTAGGATGTGCAGTTTCTTGGCCAACTTGGCATGGCGGGTGACACTTCTGAGTACTGTCGAGATGGAGTTGGGATGACTGGTGGGCTCGCTGTTGGCTGGGACTGCGAACCCATCAATCGATCTATCACGACAGTCAATGCTTGAATATTGACGCTCACCTTCTGTGAGAACGCATGAAACTGCTCCAAAGTCACTAATTGTGGCTCTGGCATTCCATGAGTGAAAGAACTGGGATCCGCGGGGTGCGGCGTAACATCTGCCTCCCTATATGGTGCCTTCAGGCCCTTGATTGGTGGGTTGATTCATCGTCAGTGTGGCTAAAGACGTGGATGTCAACTTGAATTCTCACAAACCGTGTCAAATGTTTACGGGTGTTTTCTCACCACTGATATTGTTGGATGATTCTTGATGATGGTATGACTGTAGTAGCTGGCATAGGATGATGTTGACAGCTGGCTAAGTACTGGGCGAGCTAACCCCGGCTGAATAGATCTCAATCCGAGCTATTTTAGCCAAGTCCGAGATATTTCTGGGCTACCTTTAGCTTCCTGCAACACGAAAAGCTCGTTAGGAAGGGTCGGAACCGGGGTCTGGCCTAATCTCCTCAATAGTGACTTAAAAGATACTTATGGTAACTATGACCGATCTATTAGGAGATCAATCGATAGTTATCGCGCTAAGCGATGGAGGAAATGTAGAATTTTAGGTGGAGCAGATACTAGTATATGGGATACCTAACTTTTTTGGTACTCCTTAATTGACATCTCTTCCATTGTCTGAGAGATTACTTATAGGCAATTGCTTTTGAGTGACGTTAGATCGTAACGTCCGAGTTTTTAAACCGATTTATTGTTTTTGGCTTGAATTGTCGTCATTGATGACGAGCTTAACGGTTAGTCATTAAATGCTTTCATTCTGAGCCGATGCTTTAAATGAAAAGGCCCGATGGTCAGTTGGAAAATGCAGAATTTTAGGTGGAGCAGTAGTATAGGGGATACCTGACTTTTTTGGTTCTCCTTAATTGTCATCTCTTTCATTGTCCGAGAGACTACTTATAGTCAATTGCTTTCGACGGACGTTAGAGGATAACGTCTAAGTTTTTAAACTGCTTTATTGTTTTTGATCTAAATTGTCACCATTGATGACATGCTTAACGGTTAGTCATTGAATGTTTTCATTCTGGGCTGATACTGTAAATGAAAAAGCCCGACGGTTAGTTGGGATGTCTTTCTTAAATCAAGAAACGGTCGGCCTCACATAGAGGTATCTGGGCTGTTAGGCCGAAGCTGTGGGCTTAACTGGGCTTTTGGGTCTGTCTGCTCAAATAAACAAATGAGTGATTATTGGGCTGGCTCAGTGATGTATCAAGTTTCAAACCTAATTCGATTTGAATGTGGAGAATGATCAAGCAATTTGTCTAGATAGTAGACCGCTATGACAGTAGACCGCCATAGCGATGTGATCTATAACTACCTAATAACAATTAATTTTTAATTTCAATGGTCATATGATGTGGTGGATCGAAATATGAACATGTCTTGCTTTAGATAGCGAAACCAGTGAAGTTGGTCATATTGCAACTGCCATCCATTCCAAGCTTGTTAGGCAAAAGCCTGGTACAAGATGTGATTGGTAATTCTGTTTCGAAGTTTCATCATAGCAATGCCGACTGTTACATGTTTTAGGAATTATAACTTAATTTAAGATTGTAAGTCTGGCCCATGGAAGTCCATTGCATAAACTAACCAAATTCTTGTTGCATGGCTGGCCTATCGGAAATAGACATCTTGAATATTGGTAGTTGCTTACATTTCAAATGAATTCTTGTATGACATAAATCTTGCTTGACATGCACCTTACATACAAACATTGCATCTAGAGCTCTATCAGCCTTTAAAAGAAACTTCAAAACAAAACAAAACAAAACAAAGAAAAAGAATAAGAATATCTTGCTTGACATGCTCCTTATCCTGGTACAAGATGTGATATGAAATTCTGTTTCAAATTTTCATCATATCAATGCCTACTATTACATGTGTAAGGAATTGTAACTTAATTTAAGATTGTAAGTCTTGCTCGTGGAAGTTCATTGCATAACCCAAAATTTGTTGCATGGCTGTCCAATTGGAAATAGACTTGGTGGTCTCTTACATTTCAAATTGAATTCTTGTAAATCTTGCTTGACATGTACCCGACACAAACTTTCCATCTAGGGCTTTATCAGCCTAAAAAAGAAAATTCAAGAAAAGAATGAGGTCGACCTTGTTTAATTCGTGCATTGCTTAAAATAAAGCATAGTCGTTATATATTGAAGACTATTTTTAAGCCATCTTCAAACATGAAGGATGTTACATTTTAGAAATTGTCGTACCTTGGTCTGCCTCAGGATACAAAGAAATGTACGGTGAGTGAGTGTACACTAGTTGGAGCCAGTCGTATTTGCTTGGGAATCTGATAAACCCAAACTACTCTTCACTAATTTTCCATACCTTTTTATTAGTTTTCAATCTGGCATATTGGTAATATTTAAGTGCCCTAAATTTGCAATGCTGCCTTTTTTATTTCCTTGTGTAGTTTGGATTTTGCAGTATTCCAATTCGAAGATGATTTATACATTTACTTTGTAGGATTTCAAGAGAAGTACTATCTGTGGGGGGCATTTAGACGGAGGCAAGTTCCCATCACATCTTCAATTGCTGACTGTCGTATTACTCCAGAAGATGCAAAAGAAGAGAACCGAAGAATGGAGGTATCCGATAAGAACACCAGAGACGAAGGAGAGGGTTTAGGCGGCGAGGAGTCGTATCCTGATGGTAGTAACGGCAGTAGTAGTTTTGCTCTCTCTCCGCATTCTGTGCAGCAGCATCCCAAGTCAAATGAGCTTAGCGAGGAGACCCGAAAATCAGATGACTTGTCTACGCGTGCAGGAGAAAAAGGTGTTGGAGCCCGTGACGAGGAGCCCCAAGAGCGAGAAGAGGGTGAAATCTGGGACAAGCATGAGTCGTCTCCTGAAGGTAGCGATGGTAGCCGTTTTGCTTTCTCTCCACATTCTGTGCTGCAGCATCCAAAGTCAAATGAGCTTAGCCAAGAGACCCGAAAGCCTGAAGTCTTGTCTAAGCACGCATTAGAAAAGGAAGCTGTTGAAGCATGTGAGGTGGACGGGCCCCAAGAGCGAGAAGATGGTGAAATCTGTGACAAGCACGAGGAGGAGGAAGGGATGGACAGAGAGGAGAGGGAAGTCCACGAGGACTTCAATGAAGGCCACATTCTGCCGTTTCCTCTGGCAGCTGAGAATATGAGCATTGCGTCTGAGGTTGGCGGCAGTCAGAACATCGAGGTTGAATCTCATAACGAGAATCCCCAGGAGCTAGAGATTGGGCAGCAAGAAGCTATGCAACACACCACGGACCGGGATGAACTCAATTGTCTGCCGTTGTTTTCGCTGGTTAGCGAGGACATGGGTGTTGCCAGCAGAATCGAGAACCACCGTGAGTTAAATCTTGATCTAGGGCTCTGGTGGGGATAATGGTGGCAGCCATGGTTTTCCCTAGTTAGCTTTCATATTTGCATCCCCTTCTTGTTACATATTTTTTGGGCGGTTTATAGTTTGGTGCATGCCCCTCTGCAAAGTTTGGATGTGATTTTGGGGTTTGGGCTAGTTTGTTAGTAGTGTCTCGTAATTCTGCTTGGCTTTTTTGTTGGCAGTCGCACTTGTGGGATCTGGGAACGTGAAAGCGGGGATATATATATGTGTGTTATGAAGCGTACTGGGGGAGTTATACATGGATGAGATACAATCTCTCAAATATATATAATCTTATCCTTTTCCACACATCATTATCTATTTACAACACTCCTTCCTATCCAGACATAATACTCCTCCTTATCCAGACATAAGTGTGAATTTTGTCCATGAATACTTTGGGATTCTGAGCATCAAATACTTATGGATTCTGAGCATCAAATGAGTCTCACAATCAGTGGAAACTTCAGGATCCCGAGTTAATAGGATTTGCCTCGTTAAAATCTTTGGATATGGAAAACCCAGTGGGAAAAAACCATAACTAAAGGGGGAAAAGTACAAATATCATCTAACTCAGCTTGTCTGTACAAGCCTTAAGTCTTTCAGATCCCTTAGGTGCTTTTCATCACTCTTATTTACAACATTTTGAAAATACATACAAATTTACAAATGTCACCATCATTAAGCAGCTGCTAAATCCAAAAACTCTACAGAGATGTGCTTTGTTTTGTCGCCTCTGGTGTTGTCCCTCAAAAATGGGGTAAGCATGTGGCTTGGTGTTCAGACTATCTGATCAGCTTCAAAACACCAGCCTTTTAATCAATCGTCACTGGGATGTGATGTACTACTAGGTGCACTCAAATACTCCATTGGTTTGTTTCTGGAATGGTGAGGATTTCGGAATGAAAGGATGATACTGTGTTCATAGTTTGCTTTGCAGATCTGCAGTAGATGGTTGTCCCACTATAGGTACCCAGTCTGTGATTTCTCATTATGGGAGGGTCGGACATGTAACTTGCATCTCATAAGCATGTTGGATAATTTTTTATAATGTAAGCCCAAATCTATCGACCCTTGGAGGAAGCACAGAAGATGCTTAACTCCGGTCCAGTCGCACTTTTTAGGTGCATCGCTGTATCTAACTAGTGTATTTATTGCAATTACTATATCGGGACACGTGCAGTTAGTGAGAAGTGCTCTGATTGCACTTAGTTAACGGACTTCAGAACCAAGTATATCTTCTCCCTCTTCCAGCTGACGGAGGAATGTCTTTATGTACATCTAAAGAGCGTACTACCATAAATGTACTTAATGGATGACACTAGTTCTTGTTGTAATTTCTTCAAAACACTCTGTGTATATGAATTTTAACGTAATAGGATTTTATTTACTTAGATAAATCTGTTAGTCATGACTTATTTTATTTTGGATACATCTTTTCATATCATGTTTGATAGTCAGGCTTGAACAGATATTTCAGTTTTCTTTTCCAGAGATCCAATGGGATTTAAGTTGTTTACAACTATAATCTCAAATCATATACTTTGCTCTTTATAAAGATGCAAATACAACCCTTGGTAGGAATTCTTGCTTTGTCAAGTGATTCTCTTGGTTGTACAATATTTTATATTATTATTATTATTCTTTTTTACAATAAAATAGACGTCCCGAATTCTATTCATGCATTTTAAGGAAATAAGGAATATATCTTGATCAAAATATCCTTATAGGCATGTTGTCACAACATCCAATAGCAGCATATCCAAAATTTCCTTAGCCAAATCGTAAGGTATTCTCAATTTAGAACTGGAGGAATCTGATGCATCAATTATATAAGTGAGTCTAGCTCATTTTAGTTGTTTTATTCCCCAGGCTCAGCCAAAATTATTAAATTATAGGTTGTACCTTATAGCATACGTTTTTGTACTTATATATTTATGTTCTTATTTGTGCAATACTTATTGTGCCCATAGGTTTGCCACATTTGGGTGTCTGGACTTCAGGTCCGAACCATTCACGTTTCATAAACAAGTCTAGCTCATCTTTTATTGCATCGTTCCATATTTGGCCAATATCTACAGTCAGTGGCGTAACCAAGATTTTTTTTTGCCCTGGGTGAAAATAAAGATGATACAAAGAATAATATTTAAAAATACTATTGACTTTTTACCACATGCTTCATTTCAAACAGAGGTTACCATGTTGTAATTTCGGTGATGATGGAAGTTTATCACATCTAAGAACATGCATGTAGGCGATTTGTAACTAATCAAAAAAATAATCATAATTATTTATGATGTATCTTTGCATTTTTTTTAAGGGAAATAATAAGCATACTCATAAGGTCACCCTAAAAATGGTAATATTAGCCAATGGTATTATTAAGAAATGAAAATGATGGGGTCAGAGAGATATAAGGATGCGGACCGTTTGAAATTACTATATTGAGCAGCAACAGTGAGAGAAAATAGAGCCATAGATAGGGTGAGTGATATGAACTATGGTATATAACCAACTGCATGTTAATATCAAATTTAACATGTGAAAATCCCTACGCATGGATTTATATAGGAAAACAATCCAAACATTTTACTAAATGCATATTTATAGGAGTCTTCGCTGTAGTTGTACCATTGCCAACTGGTGTTCCTTTGATTCAGGGGAGAAAAAAATATGAATTTCACGCCCAACGCGTGACTCGAACCAGCGACAATTGATTTATTAACAAACCCCTTTAACCAACTAAGCTATAGTTGCTGTACTAAAAGTTATATCTTTTTGCTGCCCAGGGCAACCATAGGCTAGTTACGCCGCTGTCTACAGTTGCATTTGAGCAACGGAATATGAAATGATATTATATAATTATCATCGCTGTTACGATGTATGTGGCAATCTGATACATAAATATATTGTCGACAATTGTAATCTTTCTGTCTAATACATCCCCGGTACTTACAACATTTAATTTCATTTCAATTTCTCCCGAATTTTCCACTTCAGGGGATTCCGATTGGGGTGAGGGTATGGACATGAGCTCATTGTCCTGTGGTAGTATTGGTTCAATGCCTACATGAGCTTTTCTTTTTCTTGGATTTTTGACCTTGGAGCCTGGTGGTAGTATTGGCTCAATGCCTACATGAGTAAGTTAAGAAAACTCAGGAAGTTTTAGAAAGACAGGACATGTGACTGATGTGGTATCCACATGCGCCTGTGCCATGGACAGGCGACTGTGAAACCATCATCAATCATCCGGTCGAAACTTGCATAACTTGCCAAACACAAAGTGTTAGGACAAGTATCGACAGGCGACTATAGAAGCATTCATAGGCGCATGTCCCATGTGGAGGCAACTGTAAAAGCAACATCAGTCGTCTGACCGAAAGATGGCAAGTTAAGGATCTTTTGGCAAAAGAGAGATATGCGACTGACTAACAAGTCACATGCGCCTGTAATTGGACATGTCCATGTACTTTGTACAGCAGTCGCCTGATGAAAGTTATATTAGAAAGCCTAAAAACCAAGTGTCAAAGTATGTGCAAAACAGACGACTGTAGAACAAATCACATGTGACTGTTTGGAGACAGGTGCCTGTAAATCGTTCATTAGTAGCCTGTTGAAAGTCCAAAATGCACATGTTAGAGAATAATGAATTGAAGGCCAATGAAATGAGTTCTAATGATTTCCTAGGACAGAAATAAAGATGTGTGTGTGCTCCAACATAATTCTACTTCTAAGCTACATACTAGAAGAGAATAAAAAGATTACATCTGGTTTTTGCCTCTCTTCTTTCTATTGAATGATCTTGAAGTTTTCTAGTTGCTTCAATCATCATCTTCGATCATTCAATCCACTTTATATGCTTTGATTGATCCTTGAGTGACATCCATTGCTAATTGATCTTCAAGATATACTTAGTCAATGGATTAACTGCAAGTGGTGGATTAGTCACAAGTATTTATGTTTGCTCATCATCAAACCCAAGTAGGGAGAAGTCCAATACTCAACATTATGAGGTTAAACCTTATATATGTCTACAAAACTTCACACTATGTAATTTTTTTGAAAGATTGAAATCGTTCATTTTGATCTACATATTCTAAAAGACCATAACACCAAATATCAGGTGAACATAAGGGTGTTGCTTGTTCATCCATCTATCACAAATTTAACGGTTTTGTATGAATTGAACTTTTGTCACGTGTGGATGAATGGGTAAAACACATTGGCTCAGCCGATATTCGTTGTTTTGAGATTCTTTGAGGTTTTAAAATAAGAAGATAAAAAACGAACGATTCCAATCATCCAAAAAGTAGTGGAGTTAGGAGTTTTGAAAGACACATGAGACTTGGTCTCATGAATCATATGATACACATTATTCTCATTATGTAAAGATGGCTTGTGAGACTTTATAAAAGTGTCCGGTATAAGTGAAGGAAAAAGAAAAATAATATAACATTGAGTAATTTTGTAAGAAATGTCGACTTAAACTTTTTCATTCTATTTCTTATAACAAATTACACTAACAAATTACATTAATAATGTGAGAAGTGTATGCTTTATTTAATTTATATTTTTTATTTAGCGTAAAATATGTATAAACTATTTCTTGGGAAGAAACATCCTTCGTGGAAGGAATAACCCCCCACCCTTGTTTTTTCCATCAATCTGAGCCGTTTTTTTGATCTTTATTTTCTAAAACACTAAAGAAAATTGAATACAGGGACATGCCTTAGTCCGGTCCATTGCCACCTAATCAATTTTTATTCTTTAAAGATTATTTCCACACACACATAATCTTATTTGGTCCTCTTGCAAATATAGAAAACGACTAGCAATAAATAGCGACTATAGGTCATGGAACATTCAAAGTATACTTTCAAAAAATTTCAATCAATTCAAGATCTCTCTTTCCAAAAAAAAATTTCAGCATCTTTCAAAATATCATGCTTCTAAAATTCAACTCCATTTCAGCTCCGGTGCCCACACTAATGGTTGAATCACCCGGCTGCCTCGATGGAGGCACGGGTTCGAATCTCACTACCCCATATTCCCTTTTAATTTTCTTTAGTTTCTAGCTTTTACTACTCGGATGGATACCTGGCTTCTCCGTGTTCTGTGTTAAGCGATCAGGGCGGGTGTACCCGTTTTCCACGACCATGTTTCCTGCTTTCCGATGGATCAAAAAAATAATAATAAAATTCAACTCCATTTAAAATCCCATAAAAAATTTGCAGCAGACTTCACAATATCCCCCAATAAAAAAATTACCCGCATTCAAATTAAAATTTAATTCCTCTTAGAGAATTTAGTCCCGTAAAAATTTAGTTCTCTTCAGATTTCGTTCCAACAAAGATTAAAATTTTATATGTGCCCAAAATTTAATTGAGTTATACATAAAATTTGGTTCACTCCAGATTTATTTCCACCAAAAATTTAAATTAATATTAAAATTTGCTTTCCCTAGAGAATTTAGTTTTCTCCAAAAATTTTAGTTTCCTCAAAATTTAGTTCGCTTTAGATTTAGTTTCTTCCAAAATTTTAGGTGTTTTCCTCCAAAATTTTCATAAAATCTCATCATATCTATTGCATACACAAGATTAAATCTCAGCCATCATCTTACACTTCTTGTTGTCCTAGTCAGAACCACATTCAAAAGCATAACACAATTGTACAAATTCTAACCTATTCAAAATCACTTCCAAAAAAATTTGCACTCATTCAAAATAGCCTTTCCCAAAATTCAAACTCATTCAAAAGCTCCCAAAAATTTTGCACACACCTCCAATATATCCCCAACATAAAGTTTCAACCAGTCGAACTAAAATAGGCCTTCCAAAAATTTTAGTCCCCACCCCCCACATTTAGTCCCACCAAAATTTAAATTTTAAAATTTTTCTAAAATTTAGTTTCCTTTATATTCAGGTCTTCTAAGATTTTAAATGAATATTTAGTTCACCAAAAATTTTAGTTTCCCCAAAATCTAGTTTCCTCATGTTGTAAACCATGGCGGCTACGGAACCCCGTAGCCCTGTATTTATAGTAATAGGGTTACATAATGGGTGGATACCCACTAACGGGTTGGGCCTCCAAAGCCCGTTTATAACACTTCCCATTATCCATCCATTGTTGTAAGCCGTGATGAACGCTTCAGGGTTCATGGAGCTTATCTGATCATGGGTATATGGATACTTCTGGATCCCAAGTTTAAGAGTACTTGCCTCGTTAAAACATTTGCCAAGGAAAACCCAGTGGGAAAAACCAATGGCTAAGGGAAAAGAGTACAAGTCTCTGTAACTTCCCCTGATCGATGGATATCACTAGAGGTGGATACTTCTGGATCCTAAGTTAGGGATAACTGCCTCGTTAAAACCTTTAGCTATGGAAAACCCAGTGGGAAAAACCAATAGCCAAGGAAAAAGAGTACAGTTTCCGTAACTTCCCCTGATTAGTGGAAGTATTTAGGGGGTGGATACTTCTGGATCCAGAGTCAATGGGGTTGCCTCGTTAAAACCTTTAGCTATGGAAAACCCGGTGGGAAAAACCAATAGCCAAGGGAAAAGAGTACAACACTACATTTGACTCCCCCTGATCTGCACAAGCTGCAGGCTTGCAGATCTCCTAGGCAACTATACATCAATCTCTTACAGTGTTCCGATAATGAGTACAAAGTACAAGGCATCGCTCACCTATACAAGACATCGCTCATCTATACAAGTATCGCTCATCTATGGTAGCTACTGAATCTGAGGGATCTCTTCAGAGGAGGAGTGGTCTGCAGACTCGGTAGGTAGCATCACGTCTCTGACCCAGTCTTCACAGTGTCTGCGAGGTACTGCAGGACCTGGCTGTGCGTACTTATGATTTGCTTCTTGGATTGATGAGCCTCTCGGGATGGTGGGATTGATGTTGCCTTGGAAGCATGCTTTGCTGGTCTCCAGGAGGTGGTTGCTTCTTTGTTGCAGTCATCGCGATGATCCGTAACCTGTATCTGCAAATACATTTAACATGTATGATCCTTGACCCTTGGAGATAGCGCAGAAGCTACATATCTATGGTCCAGTGGTGCGCTGCAGGCGCTGCAGGCGCTGCACTGTATCTGGTTAAAGTGTTTACTGCCAGATAAAGGAGTGTACAAAAGACATTTGAGTAAGGCACTTCAGGACCTAGGATATCCTTCCCCTCTTCCAGCGAACGGAAGGGGTCTTAATGTGCATCCATACAACCAGTAGGTGTATTGGTGGAGTGCAATTTTCCATGTTTCTTCATCGACTGGATGATAATTTCATCTTCTGGATGGTAATTCATCTGCTGGATGATTATTCATCTTCGGTATGATTATTCATCTTCGGGATGATGGTTTCATCTTCGGGATGATTATTCATCTTCAGGATGAAGGTGTCATCTTCAGGATGATAATTCATCTTCAGGATGGTGGTTTCATCTTCATGATGAAGGTGTCATCTTCAGGATGATAATTCATCTTCAAGATGAAGGTTTCATCTTCAGGATGATAATTCATCTTCAGGATGAAGGTTTCATCTTCAGGATGATAATTCATCTTCAGGATGATTATTCATAAGGGTATGTTGTCACATCATCCATAGCAACATAGCCTAAAATTATCTTTCCTAATCGCATGGGTTTCGCAATCATGACCAGGGAGCCTGATGCATCAGTTTGATTAATTTTGTAAGTGAGTTAAGCTCATCTTACATGGTTACTTCCTGGTTTCTGCGAAATAAACCTCTAAGGCTATAGCGTTTTGCTTATAGCATACGATTTTATTTATTTATACAATACTCGGTAGCCCACATGTTTGATATCTTTTGATATCAGGACTTCAGGTCCAAACACTTCACATTTCATAAGTGAGTCCAGCTCAACTTATTATTGCCTTGTTTCACATAATTTGGCCAAATTTCTGCGTTTGCTTCAGGAAACGGAGATTGTGAACGATATTAATGGCAAAATGAAATGTGAGTAATTGTCGACAAGTGTGTTTTATCCAAATACCTCTCCGTGTACGTACATTATTCAATTTATTCCAGATTTATCTCTTCTGGAGGTTCTGGAAAGGGAGAGGATATGGAGATGAGCTCACTTTCCTGTGGTGGTATTGTTTTAGAGTCTCGTGGTATGTCCTCTCATCCATTGAGGATATCCACTTCTGCTACTGGTAGATTGCATCCATTATAGTTGGTATGTCAATCCTAGCTGGATTTTTAGTAGCAGGGATGTGTGAATTTGACAATATTTATATTGTCAATAGCTATGTCTGATAACTGTTTAACAGTTTCATAAGTGTGGATCGTCAGGATCTCATCACTATTCATGATAATCAGATCATAGGTATTAATGTTCTAAATGGTCCATAGTGGTGATATGGGAATGTAAACTCATCATGACTCCATCGATAAGATGTGCACTAAACGCTTCCCCCGTTAGGGGTTCTCGGAAACTGTTTATATGAGGTGATCAGGCTCATATAAATAGTTTCTAAGGAGGCGTTCTGATGGTTTGCATGCTCCCACGTGGTCACCTTACAACTGGATTTCTAGTGGATAAGTAATCCGTTTAAATCATTTTAATGATTTACGTATAACCCATTTCTGGGTGTGAACACAAGGCTTCAGGGTGTTCAATTTTCTTCCAGTTGTTAAATTGATTTCCCAGTGTTATCCCAAAAATCCGCAAATAGCTCGACTTCAATGAAGTTGAGCATAAAACTAGGGATATGAACCCGTCAAGGCTCCATCTATAAGATGTGATCTAATGCCTCCCCCGTTTGGGGATCTCAGAACATATTCATCTAGGAGGGTTAGTCCCGATGAATGAGTTCCACTGCGGCATTTTGAGGGTGGTATGAGGGTAAGTGAAAGCCCAACCAATATCCTAGTAATGTAATATGTCCGTTGTGATTAATAATAATCTGGACTGCGGTTGGATAACAAGGTTTTGATTATGACCATTTTAAGAGGATATATAGATGAGTACTCTAAGGTACATCATCAGCCATATATATGGAGTGTAGGGAGTCAATGGCATCCTCTATTTAGGAGTATTCAGGATGACAAGTCATTTACAGTAAAATAAAATGCGTAAAAGGCACATATATACTGCAAGAGAATACTACTAATAATTATGTTAGAGCAACAAGTTTCATAGTATGATGTGGGTTCTAGAAAGTATACGTCCACAATTGTGCTCATTTGAGACTCATATTATGACAACAGATCAAATTTATTTTCAAAATTTATTTATCCTCAGGAAGTAGCGAATTATACATACTGTCAATTTGACTTTCGTCGTTTAGACTAGATATGTATATATTTTTATATGGCATACGTTAATGCCCATTAATTTTGCAAAAAGCATTATGGGTCTTGTCCGAGCTTCTGGTCTGATATTGGGTTGCCATTTCATACTCCATATCGAGGTACATCATATCTTCCCTTTCTCATTTTTATTCAAGACTTCCCCTGTTTTCAGTCTTCCTTATTGTCGTTTATAAGGAAGAATGATTATTGGTCTTATAAAGTAGACTTATTCAAGGGAAATGAGTTAGTTTCTATATTTCCACTTTCTAATTTATGAGAGACTTTTAAAAGTCTATTTGAAAACTCAAGTATGGTCTACAGGCCATTTTTATTGAGTTATTCAAGTATTGTGTAGATATAGAATCATACTCTAGGGGAAACAATTACGTGGGTACGAATTTTACAATTTCTCACTTATCAATTAAGCCACGACTTCGGGCGTACGCTTAAAACATAAGGTTGGATTCAAGAATCATGCCTTGTAAAGTGAGATTACTCAAAAGAGTTCGGTGGTGTTATGACAACTGCTGGTGTCTATATTGGTTTATACAAACCATAGATCTGAGAGATCTATTTACCGCGAAATGCGTATTTCTAAAAGAGAACGCATAAATGTTTTTCGTATAATCCCTCGTACTTGTTAATTTTTATTAGTGTGAAAGGGTGTTGACTTTTGATTTGATTTTGAACTTCAGGTTCATTTTGGTTTTGAACTCCAGGTTCATTTTGTCAACTAGGATATGATGGTAAAATTTATTGAAATCATTATTGGTTTGTTGTCATAAAAAGTTGTCGTATCATGAGCACATCATACATATAATATAAATCCATTAAACTAAAAAGTTGTGCTTAATTAACCTTAATGGAAACAATTATGATGTATACACATTCTATTTATATTCTGCAGGTATATAAATAATTTTATCTCAGACATATATTTATGCTACAGGCATTAAAAATACATCAAAAAGATTTTAGCATGTTAAATAAAATGTTTATTACAGAACATTAAATATGCGACGGGCATATAATTTTCTACGCATGCATTTATAGTGTTTAAGTGGAAATTCATGCTAGAGGCAACAAAAATATACATCACATCGTAGAAAAATGCGGCAGGCATTTAATATCATAGCAGACGATCAACACAGACAATTAATCATCACAGACATTTTATAATGGAAATGAAAATTTTTCGTTTAATAATTATTGGACCACTAGGCAACGTCATACACCGTTAGGTTAGTTAACTAACGGCAGAGCGGTCGCAGGATCTTCCTAATTATTAAACATAAATAATCAGATAATCCGGATAAAATGCGATGAATAAAAATTGTGTAATTTAACAGATTTTGACGAAAACGAAATCGTAATTAAATCTGAAAAAGATTTGAAAATCGAAAAAAAAAAAAATTTCGGGGTCAAACCCTAGTTAGGGTTTTTGGTCGCGCGGATTGCCGCTTCAGGCGGCTAGGGTTTCCGGGCATGAGCGCGCACCGGGGGGCCCGATACGAGCGGCTGCCGGGGGGGGGGGGGGGGGGGGGGGGGGGGGCGCCGCGGCCGGCGGCGGGGCCCGCCGCTGCGGGCGGCGTGGGTGGGCCCGCCGCTGCGGGCGGCGGGGTTGGGGGCCCGCCCGCCGCCGCCGGCGGCGGGGCCGCCCGCCGCCGGCAGCGGCGGGGTTGGGGGCCCGCCCGCCGCCGCCGGCGGCGGGGCCGCCCGCCGCCGGCAGCGGCGGGTTGGCCCGCCGCTCCTGGCGGCGGGGCCGCCCGTCGGCGCAGCGGCGGGTTGGCCCGCCGCTCCTGGCGGCGGGGCCGCCCGCCGCTCCTGGCGGCGGGTTGGCCCGCCGCTGGCAGCGGCGGGTTGGCCCGCCGCTGGCAGCGGCGGGCTGGCGGCGGGTTGGCCCGCCGCTGCTGGCGGCGGGGCCGCCCGCCGTCGCAGCGGCGAGGATGGTTTTGCCGCCGCTTCGGGCGGCGAGGATGGTTTTGCCGCCGCTTCGGGCGGCGGGCGAGGGTTTTTCCGCCGCTTCGGGCGGCGGGCGAGGGTTTTTGGCGCGAGATCTAGGGGGGATTCGCGTTCCGGCGAGAAAATCCCCTAGGATTTCATGGTTTTTGGGGATAAAAATCTAATTTTTAGTGGAAAAAATCTATTTTTAATCACCAACAAAACGTTTTTATTGTAAAAATTTGATTTTTCATCAATAAAAACCTTGATTTTCATTAAACAATCGATCCAAGAATTTTGGATCTAGACATATGCGCATATGAAATTTTAGATCTAGGGTTTCAGGATTACCTCTAGATCCTACCCGCCGGATCTAGCGACGTTCGGTGAAGGAAGCCCGTTCGCGTCGCGTCCGTCCGTCGCGTCCGTCCTTCGGCAGGGGTTCGGCTTAGCTTTGAGCGTGCTGATAACGTGTTGTAAACCATGGCGGCTACGGAACCCCGTAGCCCTGTATTTATAGTAATAGGGTTACATAATGGGTGGATACCCACTAACGGGTTGGGCCTCCAAAGCCCGTTTATAACACCTCCGGATTTATTTTAAAATTTTAGTTTTTTTCAACTTTTGGTCTCCTCCATATTTAGGTCCGGCCAAAATTTTAAGGTTTTCCCCCGAAATTTTTACAAACTCTCTTTCTAAATATTAATTCATTAATATTCAATCTCAACTATCTTTCTATACGCCCTTTTAGAAATCCTATTAAAAAACATGCCTCAAATAAAAACATCTGATCAGCGTTGGGGTTGTCATGTATAATGCGCGAGCAGATGGCGGAGCAGCATTTTAGTCTCTCCGTAGATGTTGTTTTGGGCCTGTCGTGTAATTTGGCCTACTGGCTTTTAATTGATATGGGCTTATGTGTTATTGAGGTTGTATACTAGTATTAACTTTAAAAAACCCTGTTTCAGTTTAACGGAAGTTATCAAAAATTATTTAAACGTAGATTATTATACAATTATATTACTGCGGGAACACAGCAAGCCGGGCATTTGGTCTAGTGGTATGATTCTCGCTTAGGGTGCGAGAGGTCCCGAGTTCAATTCTCGGAATGCCCCGACTTTTTGTTAATTTTTTTGCGCTCAAATCCGAATAATCCCAAAAGGCTCAGATTATATCGCATATTTTAAATCAAATCTCTTTCTGCCCTCCTCATCTCCTCTCTCGTTTCCATGGCTGCTTCCTTCTCCCTCCCATCTCTCCCTCCCACTTCATCCTCTTCATCTACTGCCGTCCCGTCTCCTCTGTCTCTCTCATCATATCATTGCTCTTCTTTCTCTTCCCTATCTACACTCATCAAATCGCCGTCGATGTTTCCTTCCAAAATTTCACCTTCTCATCTGCTTGTTGCAAACTGCTGCTCCTCTTCGCATGATTCTTATCAGCCAGATTCATTCAATTTAAGGTACGCATTCTTTGAAATGGGTAACCTTTGTATGTTTTCGATTATAATTTTTGTTCTTTATTGTCAAAATTGGGAAATTTTTAGATCTTTGGACTGAATTTTGTTCATGGTTTAAGTCTAAAATCCTGGATATGTAACCACAAATTGAGGAAAATTTTTCCATTGATAGACTTTAATCTTTTCAAAGCTTCTTTCATTGTAATTAAAAGAAAAACGTTTTTAAGTTAAATGACAACAACGATGAGATGAAGCGAAATAAAATGGGGTTTTATTTTGAATTTTTGTGGGATATATGCAAACAATAGCTGTTATACGCTAAAATTAACTAATGGCATGGTGTCGGTATTTTAAAATTTCAAGAAGCGAGCATCCTATTTTTCATTTCTTTGTCCATGGATGTGCATGATTATGTTCTCAGTGGAAATGAAATGTTGTAGGATGCGTTATGTATTTGCACCTCTCCTTCTATTTAATCCAGTTGTTAGTAGGGGAATTAGGCTGTTCAAACCTGCATTGCTCATTGGTTCGCATTTGGAAATTCAGTTGCTGGATAACTTTGACCATAGCGAAAAGCTCTCTCAATAGTTATTATTTACATTTTACAGCATTTACCGGTGTTAGTACTTGCTTCAATTATTCAATTGCGTATACAAAGCTTGTATGGTATTAAGGAAATGCAAAGAAAGACAACGTGATGTGATAGGAATGTTTGGTGTCTTGGATAGTTGAAGCCACTTAAAGCTTCTGGCTCCGATTTTAGGGTGGTGGTGATTCACAACGGTAAAACAAGAAATTATTTCTAGAAAGCGAAGATGGAATCTTTAATTCTACATATACAGCAAAGTGCAAATGTGCATAGTTTTTAACCTTCTTTTTGGAAAATGTTGTTCATTTAATTTTTCATAGCAGAGTGTTAACTAGTTAACCATCAAATGGGTTTTGATGGCTGATGACTTTTTTTTGAGAAATGTTAGATCTCTATTCATGTACGATGTTACTTGTCTATGCTATTCAATTTAATGATTATAGCAGAATTTTACTCAACCTCATTTGTTTCTGAATAACAAAAAAAGAATGCTTATGTCAAACAACAAGTTCCAGTTTCGAGTTTAGTTCTACTATTCGAATAGTTTTAACATTATTTAAAACGTGTATGAAATGAAAGCTTGATGAGGTTGCTACTTAGCATTCATTCGTTAAATTACTTTTAACCTTATTTGCAGACATCAAACTACAACTATGACACATTTTGGCCTAATTAATGGTGAAGATTCGAGGCCAAAGCCATCATACAAATGGCAAAGGATCTTGCTGAAAGTGAGCGGTGAAGCCCTTGCTGGAGATAACATGCAAAATATTGATCCAAAGGTGGGATAGACGTATATAATACATGAGTCTTTGGATTCCTTCACCTTTTACATGTTATGGAATAAGTATATGCAATTAATTTGATCACCTCATTATTTTAAAACTTGGAGGCACATGCTGACTGGTTCTCACGCATTTTATCAGTAATAATGTGTATGTGTCGCATGACCTTTTGGTGCATATATACTTGTAGTTTTTTTAATTGTTTCCTTAAAACTAAATATGTTAGCTCAGTTAATAGAACATGCTGGAATATTTTTACACTTTGTATACTGTAACTATACCACTGTAATTGTCCATTAGCTTATGATGAAGTAAGTTCTATTACAAACATTTTGCAGTATTGTCTCGAAGGCTCTAAATGCTTAATTGAACTTTAGCACACTTTCTGTGCATTCGCTTGGATATGTTCTCTCATGCTCTTTCAAAAGTATAACGGCAATCATTTATTCATGTAGGTCACCATGTCCATTGCAAGGGAAGTGGCTTCTGTAACTCGACTTGGTGTGGAGGTGGACCATCTAGCTCCTGAATTACCATATGCTTTGATTGAATACTTTGTTTAGTGGATGGTCAATTTGATTGAACCAGATATTCCCAAACACCGTAATATGCCGTACTAAGGGGGTTTCCTCTCTCTACCATCCTAATTTATATATGTTATTTTAGGTAGCTATAGTGGTTGGAGGTGGTAATATCTTTCGTGGAGCCTCCTGGGCTGGTTCCAGTGGACTTGACCGTTCTTCGGCAGATTATATTGGGTATGGAGCACATAATTTACTAAGTGAAATAGCTCTAGTCAAATCTCATTTATGCATCCTCACTTTTATGTCTATCACCTCTAATACCATTTACTTGAGCTCATGTAAATAGTCATCTGGAAGGGAAACGACGAACACTAATATATTAATTTGGTTAGGTAATCAAGATTGTTGAGATATGATTAATTGATGATGATTTATTTCTCTTTGCCCATGCACTTTCTAAATTCATTTATCAACTCATTTAAGAAATTTGTTTTTCATCTCGTGGAAAAAATAGTGGCCCGATGAGGAAATCTTACCAGATCTAGCTCATGCATATGGGCGTTACACTGATGTTGCTTCCTGAATAGGCTCACACAATCGATGATGAAATCTTGCCATACCTAGCTAATATTTGTGCACTTTACACTGTTGTTGTTTGGGGGTGGCAAAGGGCCGTGTCAGGTTTGACCCGATCCGGATAAAGATAAACCCAAAACTGACCTAGATTACATGTTTTTGAAACTTGTCCCCGATCTGAGTATAAATCGGGTCACATGTACCCGACTCAGTTTGTCTGACAAGTCAAGTTTGGGTTGAAATGATGAACTGCAAGCAAGAATTTTGTAACCACCCATTTGTTTATATAAACACTTACTAAATTAGCTACCAAGTGATAGTGAAAATATATATTATATACACATTATTGAAAAGACAAAGCTAGAATTGATTTATATATTGATTAATAATTTTAAAAAAATAACTTCAAACATACCAGTAGGATTCAAACTAGAGCTATTTGGATTTTAACATCTTCACTTACCAATGCTACATGTGGGCTTTTGTATATTTGGTAATAATATGTATATATTTATAATATATAAGCGGGTGGAAATCGGGTTTGCAGGCCAAACCCTTACCCAACTTGGATTTTATGCGGTAGGTCGGGTCAACCCGTATCCTTCCCACCCTAGATTGGTCCCTACCCATACCTAGCCCAAGAGGTCGGGTTCGGGTCGGGTCGGGTTTATTTTGCTACACCAACTGACGTGCTCCTTGGGTAGACTTGCACAATCATTTACTGCCTCCTATTTCATTTGAACGGAACATTGGGTTTAGTCTTTCGCATATGGACCGACTAGTATATTGTATGATGCTAAAGTGCCAATTGTAAAGTTGATTGTCCACAAGCTTATCTTTTGGAGTCATGTCATTCACATCTGGACTTTCTAATGTACTTGTCATAAGGATGCCAATTAGATCTTTGTAATGGGCATATAGGCTAGAATTTTACACTATCGATAGTTTTATTTTTTTCTTTATGAATTTTCTGTCTATCATAGACACCCATTCTGTGATCCGACTATCGCAAAACTGATATGACATTTGAAATCTTTTAGACCGGTTTGAGAGATGGAATTAGAGTGGTTACTATATCTGCATTCAGATCTATTACGAGACTTTATCCTCTACTGGTTATTATATCTGCATTCTTTTTTCTTTTTCTTTTTTATATATCTCAGATTATATTATCTTTCTTTAAAAAAATTTAGTTAGTTATGAAATGGCATGCAGCTCGGTGAATAATTTATGCCGGTTTATTGATATGATGTAGTCAAAGGTTAGTTCTTGGTTGATTAATTGCTTTTTGATTGTGACCCTCCCGTACAGCATGCTTGCAACGGTTATGAATGCGATATTTTTACAAGCAACAATGGAAAGCATTGGCATTCCGACACGCGTGCAGACTGCATTTCGGATGTCAGAAGTTGCAGAGCCATACATAAGAAGAAGAGCTGTCAGACATTTAGAGAAGGGAAGAGTAGTGATATTTGCTGCTGGTACTGGCAACCCATTCTTCACAACAGACACTGCAGCAGCTCTTCGTTGTGCAGAAAGTAAGTCACTGAACAAATGTTATCTACCCCACTTTAGGACATTTCATAGCCATATAGGATACCTTTATAGCGTCAGCTTATCTGTTTATTGGTATTCTTGTTGGTGAAAAATTCCCATACTCATTCCTTCGGAGGGAAGAAAATTCTCTTTTTGTTGGATGTGTAACCTCTAACTTGTGACCTTTCTTGACATGGAAAAAATGCCTTTACCGTCCTCCATGGTCTAGTGGTAGCTTATCAACACTTGCTATTTTTGCTAGGTGTTGTCACTTTTTAAGTAACACGAGATAATTACTATATTTAAGTTATTTAGTGACCCGTGACTCTGTAAAGACCTTAGTTTCATTAATGTCTTTCAGCATAACTTTGTTTACTTTAGAAGCTTTGTATGTGCCAATTATTATAGGCACCCATCATTTTTTTTGATACATCGGTAAGCAGTAAAAGCGTGCGCCGGCCGGGGCTCGATCCCACGCCTTCCAGGAGGGAGGGAGAGAGAATGCCATCTGAGCAATAACTCGTTGGCAGGCACCCATCATTTTAATACCCCCTTATGTATCGTCTTCCATCCATCTACACTGTTAATTTTCAGTACGTAGAAATAATCAAATAAAAACACAAGGATTAAACACACATCAATACCAAGGTGACACAAGAAACTTGGTAACGCAGTTCGGTGCGCACACCTACATCTGCGGGGTCACGCCCAGAAAATCAGAATACTCCACTAAAATAATCAATGAGTACAATCACTAATTATCGCGATTCTATTAGGAGGAACAACCTCCCCCTCAATACAAACCGTGATGGGTGGTCTCTACCAACCCATGGAGTATTCTCGGCAAGCTCCCCTTGCCCGCAAGCTCCCCTTGCCCGCAAGCTCCCCTTGCACAACCGACTAGATCAACTCTCTTGATCCCTACATGCGTAGCCGTCGGCCTCCTCCCGGAGTTCTTCGATCAACTTTTCGCAAAAGCCATCCCTAGCCGAAAAACCGCACAACCCATATATCCTGCGCTCCCCCTTGATTGCGGAAGGAAACTTCAACAATAAGTGCAGATACGGCAGCCCGCAAAAATCAAAACCAATTCGGGCAATTGGTTCCGCAAAATCCTCTAGCATTAAACAGATTTGTAGGCGAGATTCTCTCCAACCGAATCAACAATAAAACCGATAGAATAATAGCTTCCAAATATATTTCTAATAGAATATACCAGAATAGTTTGAAGATACCAGAATAGATCTGCAGCAATCAACAGCAATCAATCTTCCCAACTAACAAATCTGCGAGATATGCACTTTCTATTTCAACCCAACAACCCTTCAATTTAGCAACCGATTTAGGAAGGGCTTTCCAAATATATCTCATGCAGGTATACCACAACCATATACAGGAATCCCCGATATTCTAGGTAGCAAATCAGATCTGAATCCGCAAGATAGTTCTGCAGACCAAAGCAGCGTTTCTGCATATGAACCAGAATTCCAGATCCCGAATGTTGAACATTTTGTTGAACGACATTATGTTCAACAAAACTGCTCAATCTGCTCAAAAACACTTCTGATTCCTCAAACAGAACTCTCCATCTATTGTGCCACTAATGCCAACAAATATCAGCAGAATTCAACCCTAACAATCTCCCCCTTTGGCATTATGTGGCACAACCCAAAGCAAGCACCAACCAAGCACACATTCTCCTCCTTTGAGCCACAATAATCCAAACCACAATCTCTCCCTTACTAGAACAACCCGAGCAGTGATCACTTCAGAAGAGACATCAAAAATATTTAGAAAAGACACCACATTCTCCCCCTTTCAGGTAGCCTCACATCTCCAAAGGAAAATTCAGAAAAACTCAACTGAGGCACATCCAGAGGCTCGTCTGTCTCTCTTAATAGCAAATAAATTCTCAGGCACAACAGAATAAGAGAAAGAGCATTATACCTCACATCCGAGTCGAGCTCTGAGGGGCCAAAAAGAAGTTGGAGAATAGAAAAACATCGGCGGTGTTGACAAAGGATCTTCGGTGGTCTGTATGTCAAAATTTGGAGACGTGGATGCGATGGAACCGGCTAAGAAGTGAACGAACTTTAGGGAAGTCAACCGGTCTAGATGATGAGGCCGCAGAAGATGAAGCAGAGGTGGATTGCTGTGCAGGAGAGGGTACAGGCGAAGATCCAATGGTACCGGTGGAGGAAGGGCAGTGAGCAAAGCGACGAGATAGCACTCTGATAATTCTGGAGGAAGATTCATGAGACTTTGGCGCAGGTTGCTCACCGTGATTGTCGAGGGAAGATGTCGAGTCTGGTGTCATAACATCTGCAGCAACATTGTTCTGTGTTGTATCTAATGTTACAACATTAGTCACAACATGAAGTGTTCTCTCTGAAGCTGTAGTATTCTTGCTGTATAGTTCAGACTTCTTGACCCATTGCTTCTTCATCTTCATATCAGGATGTCTAACATTTCTTCCTTCTGACCAATCTCGCATGCGACTGTAGCAGTTTCTCTCCGTATGGCCTATGAACTTGCAGTAACTGCATACAGAACGAGCACTTTTTATACCTCTAATCTGCCTCTTCTTCTGATCATGGCCCTTCTCCTGACCCATTCTTTCAAGTTCTTTGCTAACTTGACTTCTTCTTTCAGCAAACACATCATCAAAAGCTCCTCTATTGTATCCCACTCCGGTGCGATCTCCTGAAGTCTTACCCATATTCAAGATATCATCCAGTTTTGTTTTTCCAGAATTCCACTTCTCCAATATGCATTCAGCTTTTTCTGCCCTGAGAAGAACATTTCTGAAGTTGCTTTCCAATTCTCTACAGTTTTCCTCAGCTTTCAGACATTCGATTTTGATCTCCTCCTTCTCTTTCTTCAGTCTTTCATTCTCCTCCTTCAGGACTTTGTTGATATTGCAGATTTGCATCCACTTCTCAAACATCATCTGATATGTTGTACGGATATCATCGTCACTAACTTTCCCATCGCTATCAGCTTCAGAATCTGATCCGATTGTAGATGTTGAACATGATGTTGAACATAATGTTGCAACATTCTGTCTGACATTGGCTAGTTTGTTGTAATCAAGTCCTTTCTTCTGAGAGGCTGCGAGGGCAATGTAATTACTGATGATGTCTTCATTTTTAACACTCCCATCAGAATCATCTTCACTCCAGGTACTTGATAAAGATTTCTCTTTCTGCTTCTTGAGGGTATTGGCACATTCGGCTTGTATGTGACCAAAACCCTCACATTCTCTGCACTGTATCCCTTTGCCTTTGTTCTTGCCTGCAGAGGAAAGATTTGCACGTGCCGCATTGTTACCAGATCTGAAGTTTTGACCATTGTTGCTTATCTCTTTCATCATTCTACTGAAATTCTTGGTCAACAAGGCAACGTCATCATCTAACTCGGACTCATTTTCAATCCATTTGTCCCTCTGATTCTGCTTCAGGTTCATTTCATAGGTTTGAAGAGATCCCATAAGTTCATCCAGTCTCATGGTGGACGTATTTCTGGCCTCCTCAATGGCTGCAACTTTGGCTGAAAATTTGTCTGGAAGAGATCTCAAGGTTTTCTCAACTAACTTCTTTTGTGAATATTTCTTCCCAAGTTGGAAGGCCTGATTGGCTATATCTCTCAACCTCTCATTGAATTCGGCAACAGTCTCGTTGTTATACATCTTTAGATTTTCAAACTGAGAAGCTAGCATCTGGAGTTTGGAAGCTTTTACGGTACTTGTTCCTTCATGAACATTCTGGAGAATATCCCATGCTTCTTTGGCATACTCACATGTGGAGATCAGCTTGAACTGCTCTTCATCTACAGCCGAAAAAATAGCATTAGTTGCTTTTGAATTGCACAAGGCCGCATGTTCTTCAATCCGACTCCAGTCTCTTGCCGGCTTGAGGTGTTTTTTGCCATCTTTGTCAATTTCGATCGGCGGTGTCCATCCTTCAACGATAGCGATCCAGGCCTTCTCATCAATGGACTTGATGAATACACGCATTCGAGACTTCCAGTAAGTGTAGTTTGTACCGGTGAGGAGTGGATGACGAACAACGGAGGCACCTTCTCGTGTAGCCATGATTCAAGTACTGAAATCCAAGATCACACCTTCTTTGTTAACAAAGTTATACGTGTGACCTGCTTTGATACCAATTGTTAATTTTCAGTACGTAGGAATAATCAAATAAAAACACAAGGATTAAACACACATCAACACCAAGGTGACACAAGAAACTTGGTAACGCAGTTCGGTGCGTACACCTACATCTGCGGGGCCACGCCCAGAAAATCAGAATACTCCACTAAAATAATCAATGAGTACAATCACTAATTATCGCGATTCTATTAGGAGGAACAACCTCCCCCTCAATACAAACCGTGATGGGTGGTCTCTACCAACCCATGGAGTATTCTCGGCAAGCTCCCCTTGCCCGCAAGCTCCCCTTGCACAACCGACTAGATCAACTCTCTTGATCCCTACATGCGTAACCGTCGGCCTCCTCCCGGAGTTCTTCGATCAACTTTTCGCAAAAGCCATCCCTAGCCGAAAAACCGCACAACCCATATATCCTGCGCTCCCCCTTGATTGCGGAAGGAAACTTCAACAATAAGTGCAGATACGGCAGCCCGCAAAAATCAAAACCAATTCGGGCAATTGGTTCCGCAAAATCCTCTAGCATTAAACAGATTTGCAGGCGAGATTCTCTCCAACCGAATCAACAATAAAACCGATAGAATAATAGCTTCCAAATATATTTCCAATAGAATATACCAGAATAGTTTGAAGATACCAGAATAGATCTGCAGCAATCAACAGCAATCAATCTTCCCAACTAACAAATCTGCGAGATATGCACTTTCTATTTCAACCTAACAACCCTTCAATTTAGCAACCGATTTAGGAAGGGCTTTCCAAATATCTCTCATGCAGGTATACCACAACCATATACAGGAATCCCCGATATTCTAGGTAGCAAATCAGATCTGAATCCGCAAGATACTTCTGCAGACCAAAGCAGCGTTTCTGCATATGAACCAGAATTCCAGATCCTGAATGTTGTTGAACATTTTGTTGAACGACATTATGTTCAACAAAACTGCTCAATCTGCTCAAAAACACTTCTGATTCCTCAAACAGAACTCTACATCTATTGTGCCACTAATGCCAACAAATATCAGCAGAATTCAACCCTAACATACACCAACTCTGTAATCTGAACTGAGAATGCATTCTCACATTATTTGTTTGGTAGTGTTGTGACTTGGTTGCCATTGTTTTTAATATATAATGAAAACTATATCAAGAGATTGTCCACTTAGAAATAGGGCAAATGTTGATATCATTTTTAATAAGTTTAGTTACAACATTTATAAGGGATTTATCGTCTTGGGACATTTGTGTGGGATTGTGACATTTTCTTTTTGGTGTTATTGGTTGCTTGGACAGCAACTAGGACCAGGATAAAAATGTCCAAGAAATTTGTCTCCATGTCCTTGAAACTTGTCTCAGTTTGTATGTGTGGCATTGGCCCTATTAAAAATATATCCTAAAAATTTTGGGGGATCAATGCTAGAGACGCGGGACATTCTCTCTCTCTAACAAATCAAAACCATGTCTAAAACAATTTCCCCTCTTCTCACCAACTATGCCCTCCTCTCTCCACATCAAACACATCCTATGTTTTTGTGGAATTGTCCATGTGTTGGCGTGTTGTCTCCCTGTTGGCATGGTCATGTTTGTGCAACATGCCAACACCTCTACCAGATCACCCACAGCTAAAGCTGACATCAGCAGTTGTTGCAGTAAAAGCTGACATCAGCAGCTGGTGCAGACTTCCTCCCCATCAGGTTGTTAGACCACTGTCCCAATGTCTCCTTCTACGAGAGCACCCGTTTCTGGCAGGTGTCTCTGCCGGTCCACCCGCATAGTGATTAGTGTTGATTTTGTGAGTAAGTGATTAATTTTTATGCGGACTGTACTTGGGTGGCTTCATTTTTGATTTGATGATGATGCAGCTTTTGATAAGGAATGAAATGGGCTTTTGAATCATGAAATAAAATGAAATTTTGAATCAGGGAACCTCTCTGTCACCCTAGGATAGTCACTTGCAAGAGATGACGATAATGATTAGGTTGATGGGTTGCTAATGGAATTAGCAGTTGTACTTTGAGAATGAGAATGGCCTAAAGGAGGATTTGGAGGGTTTGAGGATTGAATGTTCCTTTTTATCAGATTGCAGCTTTCTTGTGCCATTTTGATGATTCAATAAGAGCTCAATTTGAAAGTTAAATAGATGAAGTGCGATTAATGAAAATGGACTGTGAAATTTTGAGGTTTAGATTAGTTAATCAATGTTAAAGAGATTCTTAGTTTTATCCGTTAATAACTAATTATGAATTAAATTATGGAAAGTATTCAAGTGATTACTAGATTAAATATATTATGAATTTATTTATTTCATAAAATATTTAATAATTTAATCTTTATTAATTCTTAGAAATCATTTAATGTAGTCTAATTTAATTATATTTTAAATTTTGCATTTTTGTTTAACTATTTACTTACTCCTAATTATTTATAATGAATTAGTTTTAGAATTTTAAGTATATTTGTAAGATAATATTGTTCTAAAGGCCACACCATCAAATGTCATGTAACATAATGACAATCAGAAGTACGGTTGGCAGACTTTGGGATCAGATTGGTTGATAGTGAAAAGAAGGGGTTTCTATTTCATTCACCACATCTATTTCTAGCTGATGATCATACACATCTTGGGGTCTGAGATCCGCGTTATCCAAGTATCATTATGATGCGGTTGTTTACTGTAGACGGCGCACGGGATGAGGCGTGGAGGCGACTTGCACGTTTTGCTTTATGCACTACCCTTTCATTGTTTTAAGTTGTGTGCTTAGCATTTTGGTAGGATTTCTATTTATAGGGATTAACCCTAATGGTTTTAGTTATCGAATGATTGAGACAATCGTCCTATGGACGGCTAGGTTGGGGGATTAGGCTTGATCCATTAATTCAAGTTTGGGAGAAGATCTACTCCAGAATAGATCAAGTTGTCTCTTTTATTCTATCAATTATCTTTTCCGTTTTAAATTTTCCACTAAAAAGTTGAGCTTTTTGATACGATTAACCCGAATCGCATCAATTTGGTATCAGAGCAATAAGATCTAATGGCAGGGACTAGGGCAAAGACGACGGCGGAGCTTGTCGAGGAGAAATTCGACGGCAAACTTGACGATGTAAACAAGCGGATCGATGGGCTTCAAGGAGAGATCAGAAGCATCCACCAAGAGATGAAAGGGCTTGCAAAATCCACCGACATCCAAGACCTCATTCAAGCTTTTCGTCAACAACAACCCTCCGAATATGAAATTAGGGCTTCTACATCGACAAAACTGAATTTTTCTTCAGATTTAGGGCAACAAGGAGGAGATCCGGCATATGAGGAGCCAGAACAGCGGATCGTGAAATTTCGGGAGGCCAACGACGCAAATCGGTAGACGAATGGAGCAGTTTTGGGGGGCGGCGGCCCCCTTGCAGACCGCTAGGGTGCGCACCTCCCTCCTACAGGCCGCGCGACCCTGTGCGGCCCAGATCTGGGCCGCGCAGAGCCGCGCGGCCCTGTATGGGGTCACGCCGACCCCCGCGGTGGTTTGGCGGCCCGCCAGACCCCCAGCGAGGGCCGGCGAGGCCGGAATGACGCCGGCGGGGCCCTGGCGACACGCTAGGGGCCCCGCACAGCTGCGACAGCCCCCGGGGGCTATGTGGGGGGTCAGCGGGGTCCTCCGTTCTTTCCTTGGGCATGGATGGAGCGTTGGAGACTTTGAGGCGCGCCAAGGAAGATGTACGGAGACTTCAGGAGATCGGGGAGGATGTGGGGCATGTGCCAGATTATGAGGAGTACACACGCTATGCCGATAACCTCCAAGAGGAGGAGGAGTGGGGAGATGGAGAAGCGTGTTATGCTGAGGAGCAGCAGGCAGCTGAGAGGGCCCGTGAGGAGATCTGGGGAGTATATGGACATCAGGATCGGCCTAGATGGAGATTGGAGGGCCCGGTACGCCAGAGATACCAGCAGGGAAATCGGGGAGGAGGCCCACGTGGCGATGTTGGCCACGACAGTCGGTTGAGGAAGTTGACCATGCCCCTGTTTGAGGGAAAGGATCCGGACGTCTGGATCTACAAGGCGGAAAGGTACTTCGATGTGTTGGGGTTGTCTGAGGCGGAGAGGATGCAGTCGGTAGGGATGTGCTTCGAGAGGGAGGCTTTGGGATGGTTCCGTTGGAGCCAACGGCAGAGACCTATCCGCACTTGGATAGACTTGACGGAGTGCCTTATGGAGAGGTTCCAGGAGACGCAGGCCGGCGGCCCGTTTGAGCAGTTGTACACGCTGCGACAGGAGGGGACGGTGCGGAAATATGTGGAGAGGTTTGAGCAGCTTGCGAGCCGAGTAGACGGAGTTTCCGCTGAGTCCATAGAGGGAAATTTCCTAAAGGGCCTCAAGCCACAGATTCGAGCTGAGCTACGGGTTCAGGAGTCCAGAGGTCTATCTGCCATGATGAGGATTGCCGGAAAGATGGAAGACAAGCTGACGGAGGATAGGAGGACGAGGGGAGCTTGGGGAGGGTCAACTTTCGGAGTCCAGCAGCAGCAGCAGCACTCAAGACTCCTACAGGTGCACTGACACCAGCGAGAGGGGCGGGCCAGGAGACCCGTATGGGAAGTCAGACCCGTCGGATGACCGAGGCAGAGATGAGGGAGCGCATGGCCAAGGGGTTGTGCTTCAAGTGCGATGAGCGGTTCATACCAGGACACCGGTGTGCAGGGCGGGCCATGCAGTTGGAGGTGGCTGTTGAGGATGAGGAAGAGGGAAACCCTATAGTTATACTCGACGGGGAGGAGGATGAGGCGGAGCAACACCGGCACTTGGACGTTGTGGAAGTTTCACTTAGCTCCGTGGTGGGATTTACTCCTTATCACACCATGAAGCTGGTGGGCAGGTTGGCAGACCAGGAGGTGGCGATATTGATAGACAGTGGGGCAACCCACAACTTCATCTCCAGGAAGTTGGTGGAGCAGGTGGGGCTAGAGGTGAGTGAGACAGCCACCTTCGGGGTGATTTTGGACACATGCCAGATGGAGGAGAGCAGGGATGTCTGCATGGCAGTGATTCTGGCAGTGCAGGGAGCCCAGGTAGTGGTAGATTGTTACCACTGGAGTTGTGGAATGTTGACTTGGTGTTGGGGATGCAGTGGTTACAAACATTAGGCGACACCAAGTTCAACTGGAAGATGCTGAGGATGGAGTATCGGGAGGACGGGGATGGAGTATCGGGAGGACGACAGGACTGTGATTTTGCTAGGGGACCCCAGTCTGTGTTGTCGCGCGGTGTCTCTGAAGTCCTTGGCTCAGGCAGTGTTGGTAGGAGGAGAGGCATACTTTGTGTCCTATCAGGAGCTGGGGGCAGAGGCACATGAGCAGGATGCACCACCAGAGGTGGAGGAGTTGATGGACAGCTATGGGCATGTGTTTCAGATGCCCCAGTGACTCCCTCCTCAGAGGGACCACGAGCACACCATCGTGCTACAGGAAGGAGCAGTGCCAGTTAGCGTACCCACATGTCCAGAAGGATGAGATCGAGCGGTTGATCAGGGAGATGCTACATGCTGGAGTGATTAGACCGAGTGTTAGCCCCTTCTCTAGTTCGGTGCTCTTGGTGAAGAAGGACGGTAGCTGGAGGTTCTGTGTAGACTACCGTGCCCTCAATAAGGAGACAGTGGCAGACCGTTTCCATATACCGGTGATAGATGAGTTGTTAGATGAGTTACATGGGGCGTCGATTTTTTCGAAGATTGACCTGAAGTCGGGTTATCATCAGATCCGGATGAAGGCAGAGGATGTGCAGAAGACTGCTTTCAGGACTCATGAGGTGCACTATGAGTTCCTCGTCATGCCCTTTGGGTTGACGAATGCGCCTGCTACATTTCAGTCATTGATGAACAAGATATTCCAGCCATACCTACGGCAGTTTGTCTTAGTGTTCTTCGACGACACATTGGTGTACAGCCGTACAGTGGAGGAGCACGTGCGAGACTTGGAGACTGTGTTGCAGGAGCTACAGGCCCACCAGCTGTATGCCAATAGGAAGAAGTGCACGTTCGCCCAGGCGAAGGTGGAGTACTTGGGGCACGTGGTCTCAGCAGCAGGGGTAGCAGCCGATAGAAGTAAGATTGAGGCCATGCTAGATTGGCCGCGGCCGACTACACTGAGGGCGTTGCGGGGGGTTTTGGGCTTGACGGGGTACTACCGCAAGTTCGTGCAGAGCTACAGTACCATTGCCTGGCCCCTGACTGAGCAGTTGAAGAAGGATGGGTTTCAGTGGACCGAGGAGGCGACTGCAGCGTTTGAGGCCCTGAAGGGGGCGATGACGACAGTTCAGGTACTGGCTCTTTCGGATTTTAGCAGACCTTTTGTGGTAGAGATTGATGCTTCGGGTACGGGCTGGGAGTAGTGCTGCTGCAGGATCAGCGACTCGTGGCTTACTTTAGTCAGGTTTTGTCATCACGGGCGAGGCAGAAGTCCGTGTATAAGAGGGAGCTGATGGCGATTGCTTTGTCGATTCAGAAATGGCGTCCTTACCTGTCGGGGCGGCCGTTTATTATGCGCACGAATCAGAGGTCCCTGAAATATTTGCTAGAGCAGAGATTGGTGGCGACAGACTATCTGAAGTGGTTATCTAAACTTGTAGACTACAAGTTTGATATACACTATCGGCCCAGGTTGAAGAACAAAGCTGCGGATGCACTATCACGGAGGGAGGAGGTTACGTCCTTGGCAGTTTTGTCAGTACCACTGCTAGCAGAGTGGGAGCCCTTATGGAGGGAGGTGGACGCCGACGAGGAGTTATCTAGAGTCCGAGAGGATTTGGTTCGGGGGGTGGCTGAGCACCCAGGTTATTTTGTGGAGGGACGGAGGTTGTTGTATCGGGGAAGGTTGGTTATACCGCGGACTTCAGTGCATATCCCGTTGATTTTTCAGGAGTTCCATGGGAGTGCAGTAGGAGGGCATTCTGGCGTCCAGCAGACTTATATAAGAGTGGCTAGAGAGCTGTACTGGCGGGGATGAAGAAGGACATCGCGGAGATGGTAGCCCGTTGTGACGTCTGTCAGCGTCACAAATACTTGGCCATGGCACCGACAGGGCTGCTGCAGCCTTTACCTCTCCTGAGCAGGTCTGGGAGTGGATCAACATGGATTTTGTGGATGGGCTACCCAAGTCAGAGGGATACTCGTTGATTTTGGTGGTGGTAGACCGACTGAGCAAGTATGGACACTTCATTGGGCTGAGACATCCTTACACTGCAGTGACAGTGGCTACGATTTTTGTGCGGGAGGTGGTGCGTCTACACGGGTTCCCCACTTCATAGTATCAGATAGGGACACTGTCTTCATGCGCCAGTTTTGGAGGGAGTTGTTCAGAGTGCAGGGGACCGTTCTGAGGAGGAGCACAGCTTACCACCCCCAGACGGATGGACAGACGGAGATCGTCAACATGGGCGTTGAGACCTACCTTCGCTGTTTTGTGTCAGATTGCCCTTGGAGTTGGTATCGATGGCTGGCATGGGCGGAGTATTGGTACAATACTTCCTTTCATTCGGCTGCACAGACGACACCGTTTCGGATGTTGTACGGGAGGGATCCACCAGCGCTGGTCCACTACCGCCGTGGAACGACCCCAGTGTCCCAGTTGGACCGCACCTCCAGGAGCGTGATGGGATTTTGGAGGAGCTGAAGAAGCATCTGACGAGGGCTCAGCAGCTTATGAAAGCCAAGGCGGATGCGCATCGTAGAGCGGTGGAGTATGCGGTGGGGGATCGAGTCTATCTGAAGCTGAGGCCGTATCGACAGAGGTCACTAGCCCGACGCTGTAACGAGAAGCTGGCCGCGCTTTTTTATGGGCCTTTCCAGATAGAGGCGAGGATTGGACTTGTGGCTTATAGACTGACATTGCCCCCAGGATCTGCCTTACACCCGGTCTTTCACGTCTCTCAGTTACGACGGGCGATTGGAGCACAAACACCAGTGGCCACTCTGCCACCGACATTGACAGCTGACTCGGAGGTGCTGATGGAGCCCCAGAATATTCTGCAGGTACGACACACTGAGGGGGCGGCCGGGATGTTCTGATACGATGGTTGGGGTTGCCCGACCACGAGGCTACTTGGGAGCGGGAGGATACCATCAGGGCTCAGTTCCCAGACTTCAACCTTGAGGACAAGGTTCGTTTTTGGGGGGATGATGATGCGGGTGTTTACCGTAGACGGTGCGCGGGATGAGGCGTGGAGGCGACTTGCACGTTTTGCTTTATGCACTACTATTTCATTGTTTTAAGGTGCTTAGCATTTTGGTAGGATTTCTATTTATAGGGATTACCCTAATGGTTTTAGTTATCGAATGATTGAGACAATCGTCATATGGACGGCTAGGGTGGGGGATTAGGCTTGATCCATTAATTCAAGTTTAGGAGAAGATCTACTCCAGAATACATCAAGTTGTCTCTTTTATTCTATCAATTATCTTTTCCATTTTAAATTTCCACTAAAAAGTCGAGCTTTTTGATACGATTAACCCTAATCGTATCACATTACTCTCCCAATCTAATCCTAGAATGTTATGTTGGACATTTTTGAAAAGGAAAAAAATTCAATTAATTAAAATGGCAAAATTTGGACGTTAGAATAATTAATTATTATTTTCAACTCTTAATATCTTTCTTTTCCCCGTATTTTTATCTCCATAATTAGTTTTCAGTTTAATGACTCTCCTGCTACAGCTATGTTAACATGCCTATTGCATCTATCTCCTTGATTGATTGTACCTTAATGGGAGACACGCCTTGATTGACCGCACGAGGTCATCTCTTTAGGGCAGTGCATCACACATGCTTTCTCTGAAGGCCGGTAACATCGTGTAATATATATTTGAAATTATTTGTGAAGGGGTTCTTGGAGGTTATGTGTGAATCAGATTCAAATGTCTCTCTTTTACTTCATAATTCAAAGGATGCAGACTCTCATTCCCTTTGGAATCTGATTCTCCCCTTTGGAATCTGATTCTGGATATTCGGCATTTGGTGGCGAGAATTGGATATTCGGCACTTGGTGGCGAGAATTCGTCCCTGTACTTTCGAGCATGTTTTTCGGGAGGCAAATTTTTGTGCTGATACGCTTGCAAACTTAGGATGTCAACTTGATGATGAATTACGTATTTGGGATCGTCCGCCTGCTTCTTTATCTCAACTACTTATCATGGATATGAAGGGATCAGGGCTTCCTAGGGGGTTCACCCTCTAATTTTTGAATCTTTCTTTCCAATGTATCAAAAAAAAATTGTTTATTGAATTATGTTTTGATTTTTTTTAATGGCGGGAAAATTGCCACCATGTGGCCAGTTGGAGAATCCATGCGGACATATGTTCTGGAAATTTTTTCCCCATTGAGGCATTATGTCCCAAGAACATTAAACCATTTGCACCACCTAATTTCCAACTCTTCTTTTGAAAACACCATGATGCCTCAAGTTCTGAATCACATATCCAATTGCAATCAAAAACCAATGCTTTGAAACTCCTTTCATACAGCCTGATGAAGTGAGAATTCCAATACATGCATGCAGAATATATCAATGCATCGTTTTCTTTCTGATACGAGGTTGTCTGCGTGCTTACAGTTAACGCAGAAGTTGTGCTTAAAGCAACAAATGTAGACGGTGTTTATGATGAGGACCCCAAGCGTAATCCAAATGCTCGCCTTCTTGACAATTTGAGCTATCAAGATGTGACTACAAATGATCTCTCTGTGATGGACATGACTGCCATCACATTATGCCAAGAAAATAATATTCCTGGTATACGTAGATGAACTGTACTATTTTAGTAAGTATCTTCATATTCTTGCGTCTCTGGCTAACTAATTCACTGCTACAGTAGTTGTATTCAACCTCAACAAACGTGGAAATATTGCAAAAGCCATTGTTGGGGAGAGAGTTGGCACTTTGATTGGGCCTCAGAACCAGCTGCAGCGATCTGAAGGGAACGAGATCAGTCATGAATTTGCTGATGGTAAGTGACTTTGAATACTACAGCTTCTTCACGTAGGTCCCAGTTTCTGGGAGAAAAAATGGCCTTTCAAGTATGGATATTTCTTTTAGTTACTAAAACTAAAGGAGGAACATGTTTTCTCTTATCTAACATGATAACAACTGTATATGAATTTTGCAGACATAGGTATAATTAAGCGGTTAATTAGATTTTAGACCTCCAAGTTAGAGAAAAATTTGTCCGAACCTTTCTGTTGGCTATTCTTAAAGGACTCTTGTGGATTGGCATAATTGTATGCAGTAAAACAAAAATCATAATTAAGCATCGGATTGGATCAAATGAATTCATTTCGCATGAATATTCATTGCTTATTTTTATCTGATTAAAAGCCACGGTGTTTCATGATGACTGTATCATATCCATGCTCTGGTTTAAGTTCGTTGTTTGTTATGATCCGGAGTTTATGATCCTAGTAATAAAATAGTTAGGCTGCAGCCAACTGTTTGTGATTTCACGTAGTAGAATGCTTTGGATCGGCGATTGTTTGTTTGGCAGCTGAGGTTGGGTGGAGCTAAGCCCCAGCCAAACGTCCAAATTTAAGCTGGGGTTAGCTCTTGTGGGGTTTGCCTCGATACTGAGCATACAAAACCCGAAAATTTTTAAATGTACATCAATGGGTAGAAGTTTCTATACGCATCAAAGTGCTGTTCTTACCTTCCAATATGTGTATTTGTCCCATTGGTGATCAGATTCTTGTATTGCTTGACTTTGGCAGACATAACTCTCTAGCCTAAATAGTATCTACATCATCACTGCCCCCTGAAAACCTACCTGTGTTTTTTCTGACCTGTTTCTGTATCCCCCTTTAAAGTCTACATTCGACCATCTTCATTCAAGTTGGAGGTCTTCTATTGACTGTTGAGACATCAGTTTTAGCATGCATCATCATTGGTGGAGATGTTTTTAAGGGCAAAATTTGTATGATTGTGTTTTGAGTGCTGTTAATTTCACCACCTATGTTTATGAATATATAATAGTTCTTATTTCACCACTCTTGCATTCTCAACTTGTCTTTTGATTTTTTCTTGTCTTTGTGGTGTATTCATAAAAGTAGTGTGGTGCAAATAACAGCACTCTTGCATTTTCTCTCAAATTTATATTGCTATTTTAAGATGCTACAGGGGCAAGCTGATAATTTTGTTCAGCCAACAATGACCATTTTCTTCATTGGACTTTCTATGATAAAATTTTGGATTAGTTTGAGTCTTTTTGACTTCCGATTTCGGAGACATCGATACATGAGTTATATTGCTTGACTTTGTTTTCTTAGCTGCTGACCTTTGGGCCTTCCATTATGGCTCAACAAATTTTTGAGTTGAGATAATTTTGAGAGATGACCCTTTGCTGGTCCCTCTGGCTATTTGTCTAGTTTCTGTTTTTCTTTTAAAATGCTTCGTCACGCAGCTTTCATTTGACTCATTGGCCACCAACTGGGCAATTTTTTTTTAAATTTAAGAGTCTAGTGGCATGAATGATAAGCTGAAATCTGTGTTTTTTCGCTGCTGTGAAGATAGATGATCCTTGTATTCTTTACTTTTTACAAGGGTAACTTTTTTAGATGAGATCATAACATATCCGAGTAGGCAGCGCAAGGCGGATCGTGGAGTGGCTAACTAGTTCAGGAGTATTTTTGTGAGGTGTTGGAACGTTTATGCAAAGTTTTGAGTTTTTAGAGGGTTGTTTGTAATTTTGGACAAATATGTCATTTGGGGAGAGAAACTAATGACCTCATGTGGAATTTGAGAAGAACACTTTAGCACCAGAGAGTAGAACCCTAGAACTAGTAAGATTGAGCCTTGTCTCTTAGATAGAAGGCTTGGAGAGTGATTTCCTCTCAAATGATCTCAAATGAAATCAATTGTAACTTGCAATATTTTCCTATTTATATACATATGAACTTTTTCTCTGTCACACATTTCTTCTCTCTTTGGTTCGCTAGCAGGATGTAGACAAATACAAATAATCCGATCCTAACTTAAATCTGCATTCGTATTCTGACCAGCATGTATACTCGTATCCACTTCGTCTAAAAAACAAGTACATCTTCGTCTTAAAAACAAGTACAATACGAATATTGCTTAGTTATCAGATATATAGAAATAGTCATAAGACTTATCCGCAGGCACGGTTCATTTAAGATTTTTCCTTGCGAAATGTTTGCTCCCCAAAAAATTATTTCTGCAGCAAATAATTTAAAATAACAACAAATTAGCGTAAAAATATTTAGCGAAACGGACGCCTTCGATACGGAACAACAATTTTGGCGAGGGCGCCATGGAACAACCAAATAGTGTAAAAAAATTTAGCAGGACGTCGGCAAAAAATTTAACCCGGCTAAAAAAGAAATGCTCGAAAATGAATAGGGAAAGTGTAAAGTGCTAGTGTGTGTATGGTATTAGGGTAAAAAGTGAAATAAGAGGAGTTTTTTTAGCAAAAAGGGGGAAGTGGCGGTATTCTGTGCAAATGTAGTGATTGTGTGGTTTTTTTGAATTAAATATTGACCCTTGGATGCAAAGGATGTGGATGCATTCTGATCGTTGTTGGTGACCAGGGCTTGTCCCAGTCAGCCATTGAATTCAAAAAAAGTTGTGTTTTAATATCTATTATACATTTGACAACGTTTTTTGAATTCTAGGGCTGAGTAGGACAAGATAAAGAGTGGCTGAGATTTGATCTTGTTAAATCAATGGTTGAGATTGGATTTTGTGAAAATTTTAGTGGAAAAACTTAAATTTTACGGGGTAAGTGTATTGGGAACCAAAATTTTGAAATTAAAAGTGTCTTGGGAAAAATTGTGGAGATTAAATTTTGGGGGAAAAGTGTCTGGAACCTAAACTTTGAAATTAAAATTGTATTGGAAAAGATTGTGGAGAAGCAAGATCCATTAAATTAAAATTGTATTAGCGTAAAAAAAATTACCGAAGGCACACGCTAAATTTGTTGTTCCGCGTCGAAGGCGTCGGCGTCGGCGTCGAATTTGTTGTTCCTTGTCGAAGGCATCCCCGCTGAATTTGTTGTTCCGCGCCGAAGGCGCTCGCGCGTTGTTTCGCGCTGATGGCGTCCACTCCGAATTTTTTTCTACGCCGAATTTGGTGTTCCGCGCCGAAGGTGCCCACGCTGAATTTGATGTTCCACGTCGAAGGCGCACACTCTGTATTTGTTGTTCCGCGCCGAAGATACACACGCCAAAGGTGTCCGTGCCGCTAATTTATTGTTCTGTTAAATTTTGGTTATGAAAATAATTTTTTGGGGAACAAAGATTTCGCGGAGGGAAATCTTAACCGTGCTCGCGGGCACGTGTTATGACTTGTCTATTATACATTTGACAACTTTTTTTTTGAATTCTAGGGCAGATTAGGACAAGATAAATAGTGGCTGCGATTTGATCTTGATAAAATAATGGTTGAGATTGGATTTTGTAAAAATTTTAGTAGGAAAACTTTAATTTTGGGGGAAAAAGTGTCTTGAAAACCAAAACTTTGAAATTAAAAGCGTCTTGGGAAAAATTGTGGAGATTAAATTTTGGTTGGAAAAGTGTCTTGTGAATCAAAACTTTGAAATTAAAAATGTCTTTAAAAAGATTGTGGAGAAACATGATCCATTAAATTAAACAAAATTAAAAAATTAGTGTAAACAATTTAGCGGAACTACAAATTATCGTAAAAAAATTTAAGTTAATACCCTCACCGGAAAAATACCCTAAGGTTTGTTGTTCGGCGCCGAAGGCACCTGCTAAATTTTTTACGCTAATTTGTTGTTCCGTGCCGACGGCGATCGCGCCGAATTTGTTATTCAGCTAAACTTTTTTACGATAATTTGTTGTTCCGCGCCAAAGGTGCCCGCGCCGTATTTGTTGTTCCGCGCCAAAGGCGCTCTCGCGATGTTTCGCGCTGAATTTGTTGTTACGCGCCGAAGGCGATCGCGCCGAATTTGTTTTTCCGCGCCAAATTTGTTGTTCTACACCGAATTTGTTGATGATGATCTATCTTAACAATGTAGGTTTTCGAGAACGGCCTCGAGAACGGACATTTGCAAACATGACAAGGGTTAGTCAAAAACAACAACGGACTTGGACGATGACAAACAAATGCTCGAGTGACGTACCTGATATCCGCTCAACACGAAGAAGTTAGCCACCCTTTCGAGGTCCAACTGCAGGAACTTCAGGTCCTTGGGGAGGATCTCCGAAGGCGCATGCCTCGTATTCGTTGTTCATCGTCGAATTTGTTGTTCCGCACCGAAGGCGCTCGTGCCGAATTTATTGTTCCGCGCCGTATTTGTTGTTCCACGCCGAAGGCGTCCACGTCGAAGGTACCCGTGCCGCTAAATATTTTTACGCTAATTTGTTCTTTTAAATTTTGGCCGTGGAAATAATTTTTGGGGAACAAAGATTTCGCGTTGGGAAATCTTAAACGAACAGTGTCTTGGAAATAATTTTTTTACGCTTTGTGAAAATTTTAGTGGGAAAACTTAAATTTTGGGGATAAACGTGTCTTCGAAACCAAAATTTTGAAATTAAAAGTGTGTTGGAAAATATTGTGGAGATTAAATTTTGAGGGGAAAAGTGTCTTGGGAACCAAAACTTTGAAATTAAAAACGTCTTAGGAAAGATTGTGGAGAAATATCATCCATTAAATTAAACAAAGGAAAAAAATTAGCGTAAAAAAATTCAGCGGAACAACAAGCGTAAAAAAATTTAAGTTAATACCGTCACCGAAAAATACTCTAAGGTAGGGATCGGGCCTTTCTCTCGTAACATAAGGTCTGTTGTTCCGCGCAGAAGGCGCCCACACCAATTTTTTACGCAAATTTATAGTTCCGCGTCAAGGGGACTGCGCCGAATTTGTTATTCCGCGCCGAATGCGCTCACGCATTATTCCGCGACGAAGGTGCCCGCGCAATTTTTTTACGCTAATTTGTTGTTCCGCGCCAAAGGCGCCCACGCGTTGTTCCGCGCTGAATTTGTTGTTCCGCTAAATTTCTTACGCTAATTTGTTGTTCCGCAGCGAAAGCATCCGAGTTGAATTTGTTGTTCCGCACCGAAGGCGCATGCGCTGAATTTGTTGTTCCGCAGCGAAGGCGTTTGCGCGTTGTTCCGTGAATTTGTTGTTTCGCGTCGAAGGCGCCTGCGCCATATTTGTTGTTCTGCGTCGAAGGTGCATGTGCAGCTAAATATTTTTATGCTAATTTGTTGTTATTTTAAATTTTGGCTGTGGAAATAATTTTTTGGGGAATAAAGATTTCGCGGGGGAAAATCTTAAATGAACCGTGCCTGCAGGCACATGTTATGACTAGTATAGATATATATCCAAGATTTAAAATAATATTTTAGAATGTGTGCATACCTATAATTTTATGAGATTCATGTAAGATCATGTGGCACATGATCTAATAGATCAGTTACCAAGACACAAAAAGGTGGGCCCCACAATGAGTACAAGCTCATGTGAGACTTGTACTTTCCACATTTTTGTTTCTTGGTACCTGATCTATCAAATCAGGTGTTACCTTTTCTACATTAAATCCTAATTGTATATAGACTATAATCAATTTTGATGTTACAAAATGGAAAATAAAGGAATTTTTCTGCTAATATATGCAACGTACATATTCGTTAAACTCCAAATTTGTTTTCGTATAAAAGATTTCAGAATTCAGATAGACGTGTAATAGTGACACCGTGAGCTCCGTGATCCGCTTGCATCCCCGTCGGCACAAAAGTAGTATGAAATTAGCATTCCAGCTAGCGTCACGTTACCACCGAGACAGGCGCGACTAGTATACTGGCATTTTCATAAGTTAATGCGACTTGTCATATATTAATTAATGACGCCTCGTGTATTTTTTTCCCTTCACGTTACACGTTGCCCATGCCATCAATAATATCAGTAAGTAATCTTGAATTGAATTGTCATATTTTTGGGCCTCAACTCTCAAGGTATCCGTAGACATTTGAAGTTCATTCATGCACCATCAAGTTTAGAAGGTTCTATGAAAAGAACGAGCTGACTTCCAACCCTCCGAGCATCAGCAACTCGAAAATGTCAAACTTAGGCAGCTTCCGATAATTACGACATTTTCATTGAACAACTTTTATACGGGGGAAAAAGATGTCAGTACCTAGCGTTGCTCATTTAACAATGCACCGTAAAACATTAGAAAAATTCACTACATTGACTGTGTGTGTGTGTTTTAATTTTAAGAAGAATAGATAATCACAAATTTACTCTCACGTCACCATCAAATGGGCATGGCGACTTGTGAGTTGTGAGCCCGCGGGCCCTTTCCACTCGCATTGATTGAATGCATCCAACCAAAAGCCCAACTACCCTTGTAATCATCCACGCAACAATTTTGTAGCCCGTATTCTTCTCTATTCCAACGCGCACAACAATTAAATAATATACACAATTACTACTTCCTTGTCTCTAACAAATCTCACGCAATCTCTCTCTAAAATCGCAGGAAGACCTTGCCAACTTGAATTTTTTTTTAAACTAATAAAGTAATAAAATAAAATTGACAAACAGTCACACTATTTGTTGGCAGTCAGAAAAACCTTTAAAAAAAAATCCCTACAAATGTAGTTAGTTACCTGTGGGAACAAGATAACGCCGGCCGCTGCGTTTAATTGGTCAGAAAAATCAAAACTTGGGACCCACCGTATTTAACGCCGCATTGCATGAATTTTTCAGCGCTAGAAATCGCCGAAATACTCCCAAAACGATGCCGGCGACGGCAAAGTCGGAGTCGACAAGAAGTTATTATTAGCCCCCGGACTGATGAAGAAATTACCACTGCCGCCACTGCCACCGCCGAAGCCCGGGCCCGGGCTCAGATCATTGAGGAAGCTGAGGGAGCCCGGGTCAAAGGACGCTATGGGAGAGAAGAAGCTAGACGAGATCGGTTGGAGCGAAGCGGGTACAGGGGACAGGATACCCGGTATCGAGCTCGCCCGATCCAATAACATGTTGCTGCTGTCTTCGGCCGCGCTGATGATATCATTCATGACGCTATCATTGTTGTTGATGGAGCCGTAATTGTTTAGGTTTTTCCTTGGGGACGGCTTGTCGGCGGCCTCGATGGCGGCGAATCGGGCGGCGGGAGAGAGGGCGGTGGAGGGGGAGGGGATCGAGGGGTCGCCGGAGTCGGGGCCGGTGAGGCGCTGGACGAGGGTCATGAAGTCGGCGGGGTTTGTGTGGATGATTTTAGGGGAGACGGTGTAGATAATGACAGGGGGGCGATGGGGCTGGGGAGGGGGCGGGTTGTGATTGTTGGGGATCGTGGGGGGCTTTTTGTTAATTTTGTAGGAGTCTTTGCGGACCTTGAGGGGCGTCGGACGAGGGCCTTGGAGCTGGCGAGGGGAGGGGCGGTTGGCGGGGAGATCGGAGGTTGAGTCCATGGATTGGGGCTGTGGTTGTGAATTTTGCGTTTTTTGGGGATTGGAATGAAAATTTGGCGCAAGGGAGAAAATATGAAAGATGAAGCGGAGGGCAGAGGAGATAATGATTGACGGGGGAAGAAAAGTGAGGGGTTGGAGATGGTATTTAAATGGGGTTTCGGTCCTTTTACATATATGCCCTTTATTTTTGTGTTTTAGCATGAGCGTGCTTTGACCTCCCCATAGATTTGTATTGATTGCACAAAAATACCGCAAAATTTACTTACCTTTGCACTGCTTCGGGCTTTCCCAGCAGCACTTTAATATGGCAAAAGTTTAAAATTGCACTTTCTTACATTGCGGTCTTAACGAAAAGAGAAAAATGAAATATTTGCCATTAATCAACTCTGACCACCACATCAACCCCTTAGCATATCGTTTAAGAACCGTGATTCAAACTCGTTAAATTTCCATCACATTTGTCACAGATTGAATCTTAATTTTGTGATATTTTTGTCCAATCAAAGATTCAAACATTATACTATATATATTTGAATTCTTTTTTGAGCGTCGATTCTAATCCCTTTTGATTCAGCTTAATTGGAACACCTTTTGTTTTAGGATATGGTTAAAATGCTAGGATAAAACTTTAATTTGTAGTTTTTTCCAAGCAAAATAGGTGATTACGGCAAAAGAAAATTGACGGATCTAATGGATGTTTTGAAGACCACAAAGTTGCCGACCTAAAAGGATATTTTTGAAATAACAAAGTGACAGAACTCTTGCTCTTTTGTTAGTAGTACAATTAATTATACGCTATTGGAATGCTTAGTAGGCGTTGGGTTATAATAGGGATGAGAGGACATGAGAGTGTGAGGGGATGACAGAGATGTTGCGAGACCTGGCCTTATGATGTGCCGTGTTGTAATTCCTTCATTTTACATGTTCAAACATGAAACATTCTCCAGGGAGGAAATGAAAATTGCCAATCCCATAGTATATTAAAATGCAATTTGTGAAGGGGTTGTAAGTAAAATAAGCCACCTCAAAGGATACTAAACAGAGGTGGCAGCAAAAGTGAGAAGAAATTAGAGACAATGAACAGGAGGAGGAAACGACAAGGATACTAAACAGAGGTGGCAGCAAAAGTGAGAAGAAATTAGAGACAATGAACAGGAGGAGGAAACGACAAGGAAACGACGGTCCTCTTTCTGTCCTTTGAGATCGGAGCATAGTTAGTCATCCAAGGTGTGCTTCCTTGAACCCGTCTCCATGAGCAATCTCGGATTCCATTGGAGGATCGGAGTAGGACCCGCCGTTGACACGTGTTCTTCACGCAGCCGGCGGCCAGTGGCAGGTTGCTCTCTGTTTCGAGCTCCGAAAGTGTTTCTTTTGAGTCGTGAGTTACTGTTCAAATGATTGGCTTGGTCGATGCACGAGAGGAGTTGCAAAATTTCTTTAAGAACAGCAATTGAATTATAAATTACTTATTATGACAACGTCAAAAAAACTGTAGTCATGTGTTGATATCAAGTAAAGGAAACTTGGTACAGTGCCCTTGACTTTCATGCTTAATTTGGGGACTTCTTCTTGCCTGGGACATAAAGCTTGCACTTGTCTGGGTTGGTGATGGCTTTCAAATTAATGATAAAACTTGTTTTCATGCTTGGTAGATTACGATTGTTTCCTAGTTTGATTTTCATCTCATTTGACACTTTAAAGAAAATCTTTGATGTCTTCTTGGATCTAGCGACTGTCGCAAGTGTTGTGCTCGTGATGCTTTTGATAATGGAAGAATCGATTCATGTCTTTTACTTTAATGTTTTATCCTCATGTGAGGATGTGTGTGTTTCGGATATATATATTTATATCCCTTTTTTGATTTGCATGAGTATCTAAGAGGGCGAGGCACTAGAATCGTCCCTTACACAATGATCTTCGTTTGGCTATCAATTATTGATCTTCGACTTGCTCATAAGATAAGAGTATCGTCGGCATTCACATACACTTCTGCTTGGGCTACGAGGTTGTTAATGGTTTTTGGAGCCTTCATTTTCAAGTTTTACTTGAATGCGGTATTGTATGTTCCATCAATCATGACTATCGTATTACTATCGAAACCGACATCATTCATCTCAAGCATTTGCTCGTTGAATCTCTTTTAAGTACTTTCTCGGAGACTCTCTCGCATGCTGATTTATGCTCAGCAGATGAACAAATGATTTATTTCTCATCTTGCTTCCTTTGAGTTCCTTATCTTTGTCAGAAACTTGATACTTTGAGTTTCTTATCTTGCTTCTTTTGACTCATGTGCATGCTCTTGTAGATTAAACGGGCGTGTTTGCTTACCATCGAAACTATACGAGATGACTTAATATCCTAACAAGGCGATGGGCGGAGCTCAGTGGGCCATCGGTGATGGCGTGGGAACATGGTAGAGGGCTGGGGGCCGGTCAGTTGGGCTCTTGAAAATAGAATATGAAGATGGTGGTGGTGGTGATCATGGCTGCGATGGTGCTCCGACAAAGGGGGATGATGGCACTGGACGATGAGATTGGGAGGTGTTTCAGGGTGTTTTCTCACCACTGATTGGTTGACTGGAGAGCTGGAGGGCAACGCGATCACGCGGGGCGCGCGCGGCCTCCGGGAAACGGGCGCATCTGGTTCGGCTCAGCGAAGAGCGCGCGAGTCCGAGCGTCAGCGTGTCGAAGGGGATCCTTGATAGAGCGACAGCCTCCGTAGAGGTGGAGATGAACGGGCTCGACGACGAGTACGATCGACTCCAGACTGGTTGAGCGCTAAAGGTTGGCAGTGACGCGACTGGATCTTCTTGACCTGAACAGACAAGAAATCTCGTCAGGGTGGTCGAACCTTGGTTTCGACCAAGTCCCCTCCGATGCCTAAGTCAGATCGGATCCAAAGGGTGCTCGGTGGGATCGGTATGGCTCACGGGGAGGCCGATACGCGAGTCCTCGGGCCGAGCTATGGAGGAGAATTATGTGGTGGAGATCAAGTCGTTCAAGAAGAATACCTCAGGGTTTTTAGTATCCAAAAAGTGATCCTTTGCACGTTGTTCTTCGAGTCGCTTTATAGGAGTCTCCCACGGCCACGTCTTCTCGATGTCACCCTCATCTCGTCCCGATCATCCGCCACTTTGATGGCGCCTTCATAGGTCATGAAGGTGGACATAATGAGGCCCCTTAATGGTGATTAAGGGGGCGCGTTTTACGGGGAGCGGTTAACTCCTTCTGGCTTGGGTTAGCGGTTGCATCCGCTTCGGTCCGAGGTCGGCCCAACTCTTGGTCCTCGTTGGGGCCCCATTTTCCCAGGCCCGTCGGCTCGCGACATAGGCTTGGACCGTTCGGTCTTGGCCCATCTTGGGAGGGTCGTATCAGGAGGTGATCGAATGGGCAAGAGGAAGAAGAGTGAGAGAGATTTAAGAGTGTGGAATACATGGGTATCTTGGGGTTTTAAAAAGAAATTTTGTATAATAAAATGTTTAACTAACTAACTAACTAACTAACTAGTTATATGGGTAGATGTGATTGGGTAGCTAGGTTGGGGTTAGCTGTGAGTAGGAATGAAAACAGGCCGGGTTAGGCCGGGTCGGCTCCATTATACGTTGGGCCTAAAATCTGGCCTCTGCCTTTGCCCTGTGCTTTTTAAATGATAGCCCTAGCCATACCCTACGGGCTTTCGGGTTGGCCCTTTACGTGTTTCAATTGTAATTTTGATCCATGATCATTGACAATACCATATCAAAGAAAAAATTAGAAGTAAAAAATATGCATTTAACATGTATGTGTAATAATAATGTCCATCAATTTCATAAGCTTCTTTTTAGTTAGGTACTCATGATTACTGTTAAAATATATGCAAGTGATATTTTTTTGAAAGAGAAGTTATGCTATTGTATATTTACTCTTCATATCTCACTACTTGCTCAAATCTTCCCTTTAACGGCTTAATCTCATGTCATCAGATGGAGGAGAAAGAATTAAATAAACAAAATTTAGTGTCAAAGGATTAAATAAATAAATAATCAAATCACATTTCAAGCAAGAGTTACTGATGTGATCAAGAAAAGTAAATCAAAATTATTTGGAATAAATATGAGTACATCATATCTTAATCTAAAAACAAGTAAAAATTCATTCCGAAAAAGAGGCAGGCTATTATCTTGAGATCATGTGTAGATTTTTTTTTCGAAAGAAAGAAACTAGAAAGAAAAAAATCCAGATCAGATTTTTTTTTGGAAATGAGCAGTTGGGTTTTGATTAGTGAGAGAAAAAGAATGAAGATGCTAAAATAATATGTGGCAATTTTTTGATTTCATATGGATTGAACACGATATTTTAATTATAGTTGGAATTACATGTATCTAAAAATTATTAGGATGGACTCAAGGCTGGGCCTAGTGTCGGCCCCGAACCCGGTCCCAAAAAAATTCGTGCCTTAATGAAAGCATTAACCATATCTTATTTTTACAAGGGCCGGGCTCTTTCTGTTGTTTTTTGTGATTCAAATCCCATGGTGAAGGTTTCCCATGTGACTCGATCGAGTAGCCCTCTACTTGACCGAGCAGCAGTAGCACAACAGAGACCGAGCAGACAGAGAGTTTGTGGAAGTTTTCCCTTTGGCTCGGGTAACTCCTACTCGGTCGAGTATGAGGCTACTCGGTCCAGCAGCAAGCTGCTCGACCAAGCAGCTGAAAGACTCTGTTTGCCCGAGCAGCCCGAGGGCATGCCGTTTGAAGAGGAATACTGACACTCAGGCCGAGTAGCTATGCTACTCGACCGAGTCGACTCGACTCCACCCAGCGACTACTTTAGGGCATGCCAGCTTGACCAAGCAGGCCGAGCTAACAGCCGACTCGGGCCGAGTCAGCTCCGGCCCATGCGTGAAAAGGAGCGGCTTGGATGTGTTTTCTCCCATTGTTTTGGGTTTCTACAAAAACATAACTACTATTTTAGATTAGGTTGTAGCTTCTTTTAGATCAAGAGGGTTTGGAGAGCCTCTTGCTACCCCATTGGAGATTAGAGAGAGTTTTAGGGTTTGTGTTCTTGAGAGAAATGTTTGATTTTTCCTTCTCTTCTTCTTCCATTGATTTCTTCCTCTTGAGTGGATTCGTGAGGGCTTGTTTCGTTTCACAAGTTATTACACATGCGTGAGGAAACAAGTTTGTAACCCTAATTGTTTGGATCTCTCTACTAGTGGAATCGTCTCGGATCGGATTGCTGGATGTATGTTGTTTACAACCGAACCAAGGTAAATTCTCTTGTGTCTGCGATTGATTTATTTGTTGCTGTGATTCGTTTGCTACTTTTTATTGCAAGGTCATTTGGGAATTTTGTTGGGTCTTTGGGATTAGATTTTTGCTAGCTCTATATTCCTGATCAATTTATTAGGGTTGATTTCCGCATTGATCTGAAAGGCAATTTGGATTTTTACCCCCCAACAAGTAGTATCTGAGCTTATGGTTTTATTGCAAAGGAAGTTAGTGGCGAAGGAAAGATGGTGTCTTTGGCAACTTTGAACATTGAGAAGTTTACCAGCCGGAATGATTTTCGGATTTGGCAGACGAATGTGAAGAATGTTCTTATGCAGACGGGGTGTTACCAGATCATATTCGATGTCTTGAATATCGATAAGGAGGTGACTGCATCCGCTAGGGCGGAGATGGAGAGGAAGGCATACAGCGTGATTCAGTTGTCATTATCAGATAATGTTCTGAGGGAAGTCTTAGATGAGGCCACATCATCTGATATGTAGAAGAAGCTTGATGGACTATATATATGAAGAAATCCTTCACGAGTCGCCTATATTTGCTTCAGCAGCTGTATACTCTCAAGATAAAGTTTGGTTCAATGGTGAAGGATCACATAGATGAGTTGAACAGGATTATGCTAGAGTTGCATGGTATGGATGTAAAGATTGAAAATGAGCAATAAGTGGTTATCTTGTTGTGCTCATTGCCTTAAGAGCATAATCAGTTTGTTTGGTCGATGATTTACAACCGGACTACTCTCACCGTGGAAGAGGTGAAGGCAGCGCTTCACACGGAGCAACTATATGGTAAGGTTCAAGGTAGAGATCATGTGAGTAACCGCAAGGAGGCATTGCATTGAGGGGTCGACAGGAAAAGAGAGTAAGCTTCAGGAAGAATAATGACGCTCCAAGTCGAGACACTCGCAAGATAGGTTTGCAAACATCACATGCTACAATTTTCATAAGAAGGGTCATTATTCGAACCATTGTCCTATCAAGAATAGGAAGGAAGGAATGGAAACCGAGAAGGATTCCGGTTCAGCATCTTTAGGGATTGATGGTGAGCAGGTTCATGATGAAGGTAGAGATACTGAGATTTTTGCTGCAGGGATTGCAGGTGATGCCAATATAACATGGCTCATGGACAGTGGATGCTCGTATCGAATGACTCCTCGTAGGAGCTGGTTCGCGACATACCGTTCCAAGCAAGATTGAGGCTCAATCCTCATGGGGAACAATGTAGTGTGTAGAACTGCGGGTATTGAAACCGTTTGAATAAAGATGCATGACAGCATAGTGCGTACACTTACTGATGTGATGCATGTCCCAGATTTGCGGAAGAGCCTAATTTCCATAGGCGTGTTGGATAATGCCGGATGTAAGTCGGTCTTTGAAAAAGACCAACTTCGAGTTTCGAAAGGAGCCATGGTTGTGATGAAGGGAAAGAAGGTTGGAAACTTATATGCCCTTCAAGGTACCACATTTGAAGGTGAAGCAGACGTAAGCACTACGAGTGCAGTTTCCGGAGATTCAGCCAAGTTATGGCATTATCATTTGGGTCATCCATGTGAAAAAACGCTTGATGTACTCCGAAGAAGAAAACCAATTGAAACCTCGAATGAGAGTGTAGAATTCTGCGAATCTTGTGTGTACGGTAAGAAGACAAAGCTGCAGTTTAACACGGGAAAGCATACGAGCAAGGGACCACTTGACTATGTACACACAGATGTGTGGGGACCGTACCCATAGCCGTCAAGAGGGGGAGCTAAGTATTTTGCCTTGTTTATTGATGACTACTCTTGCAAAGCCTAGATGTACTTAATGAAGTCAAAGGACCAGACTTTTGATATGTTCCGAGAGTGGAAGACCATGGTGGAGAAGCAAACCGGAAGGCACGTGAAGGTGCTTAGATCTGACAATGGAGGTGAGTTTACCTCGAGGGAGTTTAGAAATTTCTGCAAACTTCATGGGATCCGCAGACACTTTAGCACATCCGGTGATCCGTAGTCGACTGGTGTGGTGGATCAGATGAATCGGACATTGTTGGAGAGAGTGCAGTGTTTGAGGCACTCAGCTGATTTGGGGAAGGAATTCTGGGGTGAGATACTCTCGACTACTGTGCACATTGTGAACAGAGTTCCTTCAGTAGCGATTGGCTACAAGATCCCTGAGAAAATGTGGAGTGGTGAAGCTGGAGATTACTCGTACTTGCGCATTGTTGGTTGCCCGGCATACGTGCACAAGAGGTGCAACAAGTTGGATCCAAGAGCAAAGAAGTGTATCTTTCTTGGATATGGCCACGACGTCAAGGGATATCGTTTATGGGATCCAGAGGGTCAGAAAGCGATAGTGAGCCGACATGTCACTTTTGATGAGGATGCAATGCTCAGGACAGAGCATTCTCACTCAAAAGATGACACGGCCTTAGAGGAAATTTCACCGGAGAGGGTTAATCTTCCGGTCCAGCCCACTCAGCGATCAGTCAAAGAGTTGATGGTCGATGCTCCAGTTGAGGAAGATGATGAAGTCCATGCTGAGGACCATGTGCAGACACCCGGTACATCTCAGGTACGCGTTGACACCTATGCAGGTGATGATGGAACGCGGAGATCGAAGAGGGTAAAGAAAGCACCGGAAAGATTTGGAGCATGGGATTATGCAGGTTATTCTTTCGATGATATGGCGGCTTATGCACTCAACCTAGAGCATGAGAGCCAGCGACATATGGTAGAGCTGCTGTCTCTGAAGATGCGGCACAATGGCAAGGAGCCATGGAGGAGGAGATAGAATCTCTTCACCGCAACGACACTTGGGACTTGGTGCCGTTACCTAGCGAGAAGCGTGCTATTGGTTGTCGTTGGATATACAACGTCATGGAAATCTCAACTCAAGATGGGAACAATGTCAGGTACAAGGTAAGGTTGGTTGCCAAGGGATTTGCACAACGGAAGGGTGGAGACTATAGCGAGATATTCTCACCGGTTGTGCGACATACGTCCATTCGTGTGTTATTGGCGCTAGTTGCTAGCATGGACATGGAGTTGGATCAACTCGATGTGAAGACCGCCTTTCTGTATGGAGACCTTGATGAGGAAATCTATATTCAGCAGACTGAAGGGTTCAGAGTTGAAGGGAAACAGACTTTGGTGTGCAGGTTGAAGAAATCGCTGTATGGGTTGAAGCAGTTACCCAGGCAGTGGTACAAATGATTCGATAGCTTCATGATGGGAATAGGCTTCGATAGGAGCATCAAGGATCAATGTGTGTATATTCGCACACTTGAGAATGGCTTGAAGATTTATTTGTTGCTCAATGTGGATGACATGCTAATTGCTTCTAATAGCATATCGGAGGTGAAGAAGCTGAAGGAGAAGCTAGGGCAAGAATTCAACTTGAAGGATTTGGGGGCCCGCAAAGAAGATTCTCGGAATGGAAATTGTTCGAGATCGAAAGAAGTATGAGATTAGATTTTCACAGAAGGGGTATATTCAGAAGGTACTAACCCGGTTTGGGATGGATAGTGCGAAGCCTGTGACAACATCTTTAGGAGCCCATTTTCAGCTGTCGGCGAGTCGGTCGCCAAGCACCAATGAAAAGAAGACTTACATGTCTTAGGTGCCATATGCAAGTACAGTGGGAAGTTTGATGTATGCAATGTTTGCACGCGTCCAGATATTGCACAGGCTGTCGGAGTGATTAGCAGATACATGGCTAATCCTGGCAAGGAGTATTGGCAGGCCGTCAAGTGGATTCTGAGATATCTGCGAGGCGTAGCAGTGTCGGGATCCTCTATGGAAGAGGAGACGGAAAGGTACTGAAAGGTTACTGCGATAGCGACTACGCAGGTGATAGAGACAGGCGGCGATCTACCACGGGGTATGTGTTCAGTTTGGGCATCGCCGCGGTATCGTGGAGGTCGGTTTTACAGTCTGTGGTTGCGCTATCGACCACAGAGGCCGAGTTGATTGCAGCGATGAAAGTTGTGAAGGAGGCCAAGTATTTGAGGAGTATGTGGAGAGATTTGGGGGTGCCGCAGAGTTCGTCACATGTGCATTGTGACAGCCAGAGTGCCATTCATCTGGCGAAGCACCAGGCATACAGTTCGAGGACGAAGCACACTGAGGTCCGTGATTCCTTCCTTGAGTTGGAGAAGAAGGAGATAGAGCTTCAGAAGATCCCAACTGATTTGAACCCCTCAGACATGTTTACCAAGCCAGTTCCGCCGTCAAGCTCCATGTTTGTATGGAGCTGATTTCTTTGTTGGCTTAGGTGGCACCAGGGGTCGCGATTTCCGAGACGATGATGATTCTAGAGAGAGGGTCATGGCGCGCAGTGTGGAGGTGCAGGTGTCATTGGAGATGAGATTTGAATCAATGTAGATTGTTGTTTTTTGTGATTCAAATTCCATGGTGAAGGTTTCCCAGGTGACTCGGTCGAGTAGCCTCTACTCGACCGAGCAGCAGCAGTACAACAGAGACCAAGCAGACAGAGAGTTTGGGGAAGTTTTCCCTTTGGCTCGGGTAACTCCTACTCGGTCGAGTAGGAGGCTACTCGGTCGAGCTGCTCGACCAAGCAGCTGGAAGACTCTGTTTGCCCGAGCAGCCCGAGGGCATGCTGTTTGAAGAGGAATACTGAACTCGGGCCGAGTATCTATGCTACTCGACTGAGTCGACTGGACTCCACCCAGCGACTACTTTAGGGCATGTCAGCTTGACCGAGCAGGCTGAGCTAATAGCCGACTTGGGCTGAGTCAGCGCGGGCCCATACGTGAAAAGAAGCGGCCTGGATGTGTTTTCTCCCATTGTTTTGGGTTTCTACAAAAACATAACTATTGTTTTAGATTAGATGCAGCTTCTTTTAGATTGAGAGGGTTTGGATAGCCTCTTGCTACCCCATTGGAGATTGAAGAGTGTCATGCCCCGCTGCCCAAAATAGGGAGGGTCGGCGTGACAAGCCGCGGTATTAGAGTACCAAGCGCTAAAGTACACACCAAAGTCACGCAGGCCACTGCAAACGCTGAGGAAACACAGGCAGTAAAGTACAGACTGAACGATTAACAGAACAGTACAGCTCCAACACAGAAAGATAGTACAAGACACTACAACACAGGCAGTAAGGTAAAATACGACGAACAGAACATCCAAGAGTCACAGAGCACCGCTACTACATGGCCAGTACTGCACAAGTCCACTGTACAACCCCAACAGCAAAAGCTCCCACAAAAGTACAACTCAACCCTACGGGGTACAAGGGAACAGGGGTACAACACTACGTTCATCACACACACACAACCCAAACCTACACCACGCGACCCACACTGACCATAACACTACGGACCCTGCTGAGACGAGCTGCCCTCCGGGGTCTCCACTCCCGGGCCCGCCGCCAGAGAACCAGTGCCTGGACCTGTAGGGGGGAGGACACGTCACAGCGTGCCCAGTAGGAACTCCACAACTCTACTACTCTAATCATAGTGCACAACAAGGAATCACAACAAAGGAAAAGGCATCACATTCCAGAGTTACTGTTTTTTTCTTTATAGGTTAGTTTTCATGCATGAATTCGAAACCACAGTAACGGGTCAGACATCGGGGACTGGACCTCACCCGGTAAGGTGGGTGGAATGCTACGACTTCCCGAGACAAGCTCTTACGAAAGAAGCCGTTCACCAACACAACCAACTCAACCACAACCGCACCAACTCCCCGCCGCTGAGGGCTCGTCAGGAGTGGTCCACAAGCCAGCAGTCCATCCCCGCATGTCCACTCATTACCTTGGTTTCCCCCAACCCTCCTAGGGTCCTCACCCACTTCGAGTGGAACAAGATATCCCTAGGTTATCTTTTAGCTAATCATTAATCCTAGGGTATTGAGCATGTAAAATGACGTATGTAAATGATGTCCAAATTCATTCTTTTCATCAAGATATTCACAACAAACTAGCATGCTCCATAAGACATGTATCATAACCTCATTGATCATATACAATTCCTCGTGGGTAATACATGTCACACAATTAACATGCCATTTTCCAAGTTTCTTCATTCTTAAGTTCATTCAGGCAATTTAACAAACATATAATGAGCGCCACATAAATGAAGAGAATCATGTCACCAATTTTTGTAACAAATAGCATAACTAATCTTACATACATGCATCAACATCATTCATGCATTTGGAGTGAAAAATTAGCAATATCACACAAGTCCAATTTCGCCCAACACCCTTCAACATACTGAAATTGCATGAACAGATAGAAACACAGCATTTTTAACCCATGTATTTTGAGAATTTGACAAATCTCAAAGAATGAAAGTTGGATATATTATAGTTCTGAGTTCACCCATAAAATTTCAGACAAAAATATGAAGTATTGGATTTATAGTGAATTATTTGGTAAAGGGTGTCAAAACTGTTCTGCAGACAGATTTCTATGTCTGTGTTCAAAGCCAATTTTGGGCATATTATAGCCAGAATTTCGACATAAGAGTCGCGATGGACTTTGAGAAAAATTTATTATCTTTCTAACAAGACCAAAATCAACAAATTCCAAGATGTGTGCAGGTAGTGGTGCTTAGTTTACTGAGATGTGTACAGCTTGACAGAATTCCTGGCATGTTGCACAATTCGAATTTTTACCCTAATTTCCAGTTCGAATCAGAAAACGTGATGAACATGAAAGTTTCTCATAACTACGAGATAAATATCATATAAAATTTTCAGAGCATTCCTAATAGCCAATTAATCCCAGAACTCAGCTAAAGTTCCAGCAAATTTCAGGCATGCATCAAGATTCCTAGTTCTACAACATTCTTCCCAAAATTTCAGAGAAAACTCATACATATAAGATGCTTTCCATCATTTATAATTAGAGTAGGAGAGTGAAGAGTTCCCACCTCTTTGGAGCTTCAAGAATGGTTGATGGTTTGAGTAGTAGCCCTCTCCTTCTCCTTCTCCTTCTCCTCTTCCTATTCTTCTTCTTCTTCTTCTTCTTCTTTCTTCTCTTCCCTTTTCTTTTCCCTTTTTTTTCCCTAGCTATTTTCAGCCATGGGCTGAAAATAATGGAGAGAGGGGGAGAGAAAGGGACCTAGGAGAGGGGAGAGGGGTGTGGGGTTATGATGTAGGGTGAGGGGAGAGATGGGGGGGGGGGGTTAGGTGTACTAGGTATGACAACTTAGTGCCATACTCTATTTTTCTTTTCTTTTCTTTTTTTTTCTTTCTTTTTTTTTCAAAATTAGCCATCCAAATGCTTGATTTTATTACAATTTTGCCATTGCAAATATCTCATTTCCCTTTTTCACAATAACCCTTCACTTAAAGAAATTTGCCTTAAGCCCAAACTTTGCAATGATACCCTCATTTGGGTATAGATGAAAAATCGAGGGGCAATTTGCAAATCTCTCCATTCCCCGGGATTGGTGTGCACATGTACGAGAAACTTGGATGAATTTAACGATTACTTAGTATTTGCACACTAGGGTTGTTACACCCTACCCTCCTTAGAAAAATTTCCGTCCTCGGAAATTTAACAAAATCAGGAGAGCAGTCATTTATATACAATACCCAACAACTGCAGAAAATATAAGATACAACAGTCATTGCTCAAACAGGTACGGGTATTTCTCTTGCATCTCATCTACTCGCTCCCAAGTTGACTCTCCCGGAGACTCTTGCTGCCACATGACCCGCACCAAGTCAATGGTCTTCTTCTTCAACGTCTTCTGCCTCCGGTCCAAGATAGCCACTGGTTGCTGCTCATATGTGAGATCCGACCATACTTCTATCTCTGAAAAATCTACAACATGTTTGGGATCTCCCACATATCTTCTGAGTTGAGACACATGGAAGACATTATGCACACCTTCGAGTGCCGGTGGCAATGTTAGCCGATACGCAACTTCACCGACCTTAGCGGAAATCTCAAGAGAGTTTTAGGCTTTGTGTTCTTGAGAGAAATGTTTGATTTTTTCCTTCTCTTCTTCTTCCATTGATTTCTTCCTCTTGAGTGGATTCGTGAGGGCTTGTTCCGTTTGACAAGTTATTACTCACGCGCGAGGAAGCGAGTTTGTAACCCTAATTGTAAGGATCTCTCTAATAGTGAAATCGTCTCGGATCGGATTGCTGGATGTATGTTGTTTACAACCGAACCAAGATAAATTCTCTTGTGTCTACGATTGATTTATTTGTTGCTGTATTGCAAGGTCATTTGGAAATTTTGTTGGGTCTTTGGGATTAGATTTTTGTTAGCTCTATATTCCTGATCAGTTTATTAGGGTTGGTTTCCGCAATGATCCCAATGCGATTTCGATTTTTACCCCAACATTTTCAGGGCTGGGTCAGGGGGACCCTTGGGTCGGCCCAACCTATTTTCATCCCCAGCTATGAGAGAGTTAGCTGAGAGAGGGATTAGGTGATGCAATTATGAACGATTGTTTTGAGTTTTAGTCTAATGGATTTTCGGGTTTCGGGTCCAAAAAAAAAGTTTCAGGAAAATTCTTGCAAAATTAATAAAAATTCTGAAAGATTCGAAAATTTATGAAAATATTTTTGTCAAATTTTTTGGATGACAGAATCTACTGTTTTGTGACAGTTATAGAGTTTTGTGTTGCGTGTTTGCCGTATTAGAACAATTTTGCCATCGAAAAAATGGTTAAAACCCACAAAGTATATTAAAAAATCATTAAGACTTTCTGAAAATTATTTATATTTTTAAAAAAAATATTTACATTCTGAGATACGTATTTCATTGTGTAGGTCGTCACTAACTGCTTGTGAACTTGGGCCCTTCTTGAGCAAGATGAGCCGTGCTGGTTATATTAACATTTTCTTTCTAGTTGTGTTCCCAAGTTTAAAAATGCGTCAAGAAATTGTTGCATTGGATACATAGCTACCAATAAACTAATTATCTAATTATCAAGTTGAATTATTAGAATTAATCATGTTGTGAATTGATTACCAATTATCATCGACATGATTGACAAATTAATCAGACATGAGGAAAATTTCTATGTACCATTAACACGCATTTAATGAGGACATTTCTCAGAATACATCACATTTTTTTAGTCGAATCATGGAAACAGTTCGTGTGACGGACTTTGCCGTCGTCGTGCGGTGGCGACCGAGTCAACCTCGTTGCAAAGTCTTGAGTCGTATTGGCCGCTGACCATGAAAGTGGTTTGCTATGTCTTCATGCTCTTAACTATATTATTTATAGTTAAGCATATGTACGGTAGGGTTGTGATCCTGGACTTAGTCATGCATGATTCAGTCTGCCATCAGATTCCTTGTTTTTTGTTAGTTTGGTTTCATGTTTTTGTATTCTCATATGGTAATTGGGGTTCGGCATGATTAATGGCAAGATAGCTGCCATGTTTATCTTAAGAGTTTTGTTAGATGCACCGCATGTACTTATGATTTCATCGCAAATGTAAATTTTTTTTCAAAATTACATATTTAACCTTATTTAGATTTTAATTATTACTCTTAAATTTGCAAGTGAATTACAAACTTTACCATTTGATCTTTTCTTTGCACCATACTTGATATGCATTCCAAATCCTCAAATAATTGCATTATAAGTACAATCATTTGAGATATAATAACGTTTTTCCATTAAAAGAACTATTGAATTTGTTTATAACAGCAACTCAGTGCTGGTCTAAGTGTTAAAATAGTTTCAAGACAGTAACGGGTGTTAGAGATTGCCGATTACAGCCAAAGTTGATAAATTTAATCAGGAGATCCCAGTTATTCAACTCAATTCGAAGTACATGCACTTCACAATTTAAATCGCATAGATCAAGATACAGATACAAACAAGTAGTTAGATCTCCGAGCTATAATTAGGCACTCACATCTAGAACGCGGTTTATCTTGCAACCGAAACTCCTGCAAAAGGGGAACGGACGACGGACGATTGCTTTCTTAGGGTTTTCAAAGGACAGAGATCCCAGGTAAACCCCTAGATCTATATACAAAACCTAATTAAAACGATAGGATGGGGGTGTTCTGCGGTGAATTTAACAGAAAATGAAGGGTGGGGAGGGAGGGAGAGAGAGAGAGAGATGAGATGCAGTTTATATAACGGATAAAAATGAAAGAATTAATAAATGAAAATTGTTTAATGCGGTTAATTCAGAGGTATGGTGAAATCATAAGTACATGCGGTGCATCTAACACTCTTATCTTAAATGGAGTTGATTTGTGCACAAAAGAAATTGATCCGCGCACAACCACTTATTTACACGTTTGCCATCCACTAACTACCGAAATTTTTAAACACCCAAAAATACACTTGCATATAACCATTGACAATACAACGGGTAGAAGTCGGAGGCGCTCATCGGAGGTGATAGAGGAAGCGGAGGATGATGCGGAGGCAGCGGCGGAGGCGCTCGGCGCTCGGAGGAGGAGGCGAGGAGACTTTTAAATAGGAGGGAGTAGTATGAGGAAACGAAGATGGGATGAGGAGATGGCGATGATAGAAGGATTCGATTGGGGCATGGGATGTGGATGGGATGATGTTGTCAAGAACATGAATGTGGCAGAACGAGCATATTTTCTAGTCTGAGAAGGAGCATAATTACTCACCGTGAAAAAATTTCTAATAATTTTGACCCGTTGTATGCTTGTATGAATTTGGTGAAGTGGAACAATTTTTACTCAATGAGCGCAACAGGCCAAACTTTTTTTCGTCTGTTGTACGCATCTATCAATTTTCCATGCACAACTAAAATTACGCAACGCACACAACAGTATTCCCAAGTAATTTGCTCACCGTGAAAAACTTGCCAATAAATTTGACCCGTTGTATGCTTGGATAAATTTGGTGAAGTGGAACAATTTTTATTCAACGAGCACAACGGGCCAAACTTTTGTCTGTTGTACGTATCGATCAATTTTCCATGCACAACTAGAATTACTCAACGCTCACAACGGTAGTCCCAAGTATTTTGCTCACCGCGCAAAACTTGCTAATATTTTTGACACGTTGTACGCTTGGATGAATTTGGTGAAGTGGAATAATGTTTACTCAACGAACATAACGGGCCAAACTTTTGTCTGTTGTACGCATAGATCAATTTTCCATGTACAACTGAAATCACTCAACGCACACAACGATAGTCCCAAGTATTTTTTGTGTAAACATAAGAGGAGATGTGAATATGAGGCTCGAGTTCAGCCTTAATAGCGGAATTCGCAAGTGTTGGCTGTCAAAAAATGTCATATTGTTCCTAGTCCGTGATCCTACAATAATGCAAGCGCTCCCGTGAAACAACATGGCAGTGCCCGTGAATGAACAACATTTTGTGCGCGGTGAGTAATTACTCAACGCGCAAAAACACCAAACGTTCGAATTACTTTACGCGCAAAACAGATTTTCGCGTTGATTATCTTTCGTCTCTGCAAAACGGTTGCACAATTCACACTGGATCTCCACGTCAACCTAAGATCCAAATTTCTATTGACATATTATCATGCCCTAATAATGTTTCTTCGCTATCTGTAATTATAGCAAACTAAATGCGAGTTTCTCATAATATCTGTTTTTTCCTTGCCATAAATTTGTTCATAATAGTTTTCTCGTCTCCTGGTCATCTTTCTACATCTTTTTGTAGCTTCTTCCGTGCGACGGAGTTCGATATTTCACTGTAGCGCCGACGTTATTAGGAAGATGAGTGTTTTGCCTAAAGGGTATTTTCGGTATCGCGGTTGTGTGCAGATAAAAACACTCTGTGCGTGTAGTAATTCGCCCACGATAAATCAACTCCCTATCTTAAATTGAGATGTACGAAGTGATGTTTGTTAAAAGGGTAATTTTTACTTTTAATACAAAAGTAAAAAATATTTTAAAAATCGACTAAAAATAAATAATTAAAGTTTTCGATCGTTTTCGATCACGTTAGCGACCAGGCACGCGCCTGGTCACTGACAATATGGCCGCACTTGCCAAGTGCGGCCAAGTGAGTAGGAGGGCCGCTTCTTTTAAAGCTCAAATATTTATTTGTATATAATATATTGACGAGATGGTTGCCTTGGTGGTAAGGCGTGTGGGTGGTGTAGGAGGTTGTCGGATCGAATCTTGCTGTGGATGCTTAAATAATTTTTATTAATTTTAAATGAAAAATAAATTTTTATAAGGGAAGACTGTGAATTGATCCTAGGACTACTTACAACCAAACTAGCAGCTATACCACCAGGCTAACAATTTCTTCATCATATAACATGCAAACATTCTGTTTGAAGGTTTGACCGATGCTGCACCCTAACAATTTGAACGCACTTGGCAAGTGCGGCAAAATTTTCAAAACACAATTTGGCCGCACTTGACAAGTGCGGCCAAGTCAAAGCAGGCCCAGTCAGCAACCATGCACATGCCAGTGTATTAACGTGGCAAAAAGCGGTCAAAATGTGTAAATAATTTTTTTGAGTCGAAATTTTAATATTATTTTTATTTTTTCCTAAAATTAAAAATTACCATTGTTAAAATTGGCACAAAATATAAAATTTGAAAGAGACAGGATGGGTGTGAACTGATGTGTTTTTTCGTCATTTATAGCAAAATGTCCCCCCCCCCCCCTTTTGAGGTGTATATAGCAGCTATCAAGGACAAACCGGCGCATGATAGCAAACCTCCATCTGTTGCCACGTCAGCATTATCGTGGGCCGCCCAGTCCTCTTCATCATCGAGTTCTCCACCCGTCTCCTCCTCCTCCCTCTCCGATCTCTCGAACGGTCAAATTTTCAAAAATTATCACACTATCATTTCAACGGTCATATAATTAATCATACCACCTCCATTTCTCCCAAATTATTCACATCGCTTTGCTTTTCTCCCTGTCGCTCACATCTAAACATATATCTCCTTCATTTTCAAAGTTATTTTCTCAGAGACAACCAAAAGAGAAAGAAAGTCCCATGGATTTCCACAGCCTATCGAGGAGAGACCTCCAGTCCCTCTGCAAGAAGAACAAGATCCCCTCCAGCATCACCAACGTCGCCATGGCCGACGACCTACAACCTCTCCAATCCGTAATCACCCCCTAACCACCCCAACACACACACACACACACACACACACACACACACACACAACTATCTTCTTTCTATCTTGTGTTGCTTCTTGATTTATAATTTGATTTTGTATTTCAATCAGGTCGAAGGGCTCGCTTTACTCGCTTCATGCTTGAGCCGGCCCTGATGATGAGAAACATTTGAAAAGTAAATTGAAAAGGAAAATTGCTTTTTTGTGCGTGTGGATTAATCGAAGCTTGATCTTTGGTGATTGTTTTTGAGGTTTAACTTTTAATTTTTTTGGGGGTTTAGGGTTTCCCTTGACGCAAACGAAGATTGTTGACTTTTTTCGGATTCAGAAATGTACAGATGGGGAGTCGGAGGGGAAATGTGTGTCTTCCTTCCCAGGTGATTATTTTTTATTTTTAATTCTATTAATATAGATTCTTAAAGCTTTGTTGCTGATATTTATACATCTTGATTGGTTGTTTTAATGTGATTAGCGTAGTGTTCTTTGGGCGATTAAGATTATTCACATGCACATGTTACTTGTTGCTTCAAATGTAGTTTAGGTTCTAGAAAAGAAAATTCTGTTTTTTTTTTTAATTTTTTCCGTTAAAACGTTTTTTTGTTTGCAAACTTGTTAGCCAGAATTATTAAAATTACCATTACAGTCTTCTTTGTGTTCGTGGATATCTGAATGATTTGTACCCATTTTAATGGGGTTTAATGATTTGTACCATCTGATTGATTTGTACCCTTTCCATGGACCATAGAACAATATTATCTCTTAAGGGCCTGTTCTTTTGTAGGAATGTGAAATTGGGAAAGTTGAGAGAGCGAGGAATCTGATGAGAGAGAAATGCTTGTGTAGTGTGTTCTTTTGTAGGAAAGTGGTGTTGGAATGTGGAGATGGAAAGTTGAGGTGTGTCCTACTTTGTGTAGTGTGTTCTTTTGGTTAAAGAAAATTGCAGTTGGAAAGTTGGAATGTAGAATGTGGTGAACCTAGGTAAGGTTAACCTCCTAAATAAAATGAGATCATTTTGGGGTATTTTTTTACACGTGCAGTTCCAATGCAAAAACACAATACAACAATACTCCGATGAAATACCGGAATGAAAAGTAATAGTGGCATGCGGCCAGGCATGCGACAGATTAAAAAATGTCACGAACATTCCAAAATATTGCCCTGCTATGACAATATACTTAAAAATCCACCGGAGCATCAGTATAGACAAGCAAACCGGTATGACAGTCAAAAAAATTGGGCAGAACGACAAGCAAGAAAATCCACGCAAGCAGATCGATTGACAAGATACAAGGCAAGGAACAGATTCGTAAATTGGCATGTACATTCTTACGTGGATCCAACGTAAGGTCATGGCCATAAAATATCGACAGCAACAGATACAAAAAATGAAATGTTTAAAACAGAACACGATATCAAAAATATTGTCATGCAACACGCCAAGCAAAAGATACAAACATGGAATGTATAAAAAGTTATAAATCACATGTTCTCCCATAGCCAAATCTACAATATGAAATAAACCCAAAAAAGAGCATCAGCAATAGACGTTCCAACCGACAACCAAGATACAATCCAACGCATTAGTTATTTTTATACAACATCAGCAAAATAAAAACACCTAGACCTAGGATAGAATACAGAACTAACTTCAACGAGTTGAACTCGGATATTATACTATCCATTCTAGCCGTGTTAATCTCCAATTGACCTTCGACCGTAGCCAACCTCCTGTCATTCTCACCCCTCCTCATCTCATTCGGTAAGCTCGCATGGATTTCACGTATTCCTCCTCTTTCATTCGCTTCCATTAAGTGCCGGATAATAAACGATGACCACTCACCGTGAGGGGGGTCCTTCCATTCGAAGTAATCACACTTGCCGACGCGAGACGGACAGCTCCAGAACCGTCTGCCAGGGTTCGTACGAGTCCAAGAGGTCTTCCTCGGTACCCACATACCACAGTGGCACCTCTTGGAGTCTGCATCATCCGTATCCAACTCAGGAACACTGTTCGCATTCCGAAGGCGGGAGCGAATAGAAGTGTTGGAGCCTGAACTCATTTGTACTTGGAAAAACATAAACAAAAGCAACATTAATGGTGTGTAGTGTTACTAGAAAAAGAATTTTATAAATAAATTGATATGGGGAAGTTGAAGGCATACCTAGGAAAATATAATAAACGTATCCGTCAGTTTTCATAAGCATCAAAGTATTTTTGACATGTCAAAACCCATATGCAAATAAAATTAATGTGCTTATCAATTAGAATGAAAAGAAAAACGTATAGCCCTCAGGAATTTATATGTTTCAATTTCCCAATTAGGTTGCTTGCGGGTGTTCCTTCCTTGTGGTTTATTTCCGAGTAAAACCGATATATCATATAGGAACACTATGGCAAGCCATCCAAATAACTGGGAATTTAATTGTGTAATCCAACGCAAAAATGTTATTCATCATTCGGCAGTAAGAGGAAATAATCCATTCAAGCATCAACCCAATACAATTTAAACAATCTACAGGGTTTGCATAAATAATGCAGGTTTTCCCTACCCAGCTTCTACATCAACCTTCACCAGCAGCAGTAATACTGTGAAGAACACTTCCAGTCGTGACATCCTACCAACTGGGGCTATAACTTCAAATTCCTTCCATGATGCAGTAAACACCTACAGAGCAGAGCCACTATACACCTAAAGAGCCAATATACATGCACTCAGCATCATGCTCATAGACAATCAATTTGATTCTAATAAGAAAAATAGAAGGTAATATAAACATACCTCAATAAAAATCCTTAGAGACAAGGTTATTAGACATTCTCAGTTTGAAAAAGACTTGCATGTGCAGTTAAGCCCTTAGTAGAAAAATTTCTCCATATGCATAATCACAAGCCATTACATTATTTGTCAACCAGACACTAAGTATATTAAAGATACTAAAATGTTGGGGGTCATGTGGAAGATATATAGAAAAACACTAGAGTTTCATCATTGGTAACCAGTATATGAGCAGAATCCAGTATATGAGCAGCAAAGGGTAACATAAGGCCATTGCAGTATAATACGAACTAGAATTTGGTGCACATGACACCAGTCATTGAACAACATCAATATGCAAAGATACAATGGCATATATGCAGAGTTTATATACTAGTATTCTTGCTACTGTCATATCACACATACTCATTAGACTAAAAAATACTCAGCAATAGGAGAGTGCAATGCGTTCAAGCACTAAAAATCATGGGCTTATCAATTAGATTGAAAAGAAAAACGTGTAACATGAAATACTGAATACCTGAAATACTGTGTAACATGAAATCGGATGCATTGAAGAGCATAACCTGAACCCAAGGAAGGAAAAGCAGCAATGCTCCCAGAATTTATAAATTTTGATTTGGAAAAGCCCAAAATCCAGTATATGGCCATGTAAAGCAGCAATGATCCCAGAATACCAATTTTGAGCCATGACAAGCATGCCACTACTTCCCATGAATCCCAAAAAGCCAAACTATAGTAAATGATCCCAGATTCCAATCTATAGACATTAAACATATACTCAATACAGCCATAAAAAGCCCAATAAAAACTAGGAATCTTTTATAGCCAATATATCCCAAATTCCAATCTATGGACATGGACATGAACAAGCCCAATAAGCCAATATATCCCAGAATCCTTCAGCCATAATGACATGCACCAAGGCGTGCAACATATACGCAATGCAAATAGAATGAAAACTAGGAATCTTTTATAGCCCTCAGGAAGTTATATTCATCATTTACCCAACTAGGTTGTCGGCGGTTGCTCCTTACTTAAGGAACCATCCTGCCTACCATCCATATAATTGGGAAATTAAAAGTGTCTTTCACCTATTTCATGTTTTGCATCATTAGGCTATTGGGATAAAAAATCCCAGGACAAGCCAAATGAATGGACAAGCCCATTAAAATTTCACAGTGCTTACTAAAATTGCCAGGAAAAACACAAATAATTTGTCAGGACATGCACAAAAACCTCCCAAGGTCAGCTGAAACAAGCCAAATGAAGAAGCAAAAAAATTCCCATGCCAAGCCAATTGCCATGACAAGCACAAAACATATATATCAGCTGTATGACGCAAATTGCCATGACAAGCACAAACAAAACTGTTAGGACAAGCACCAAAAATTTCTATTTTCAGCAGAAACAAGCCAAATGGCCTAGACATGCCCAACAAAAAATATCACATACCTTACTCAACAAAATTTGACAGGACAAGATACAAAAAATTGCCAGGACAAGGAAAATATATACCTATTGCAGCTGACACAATCCAACTTAAGCTGCGAAAAATATGACAGCCCAAGCAAATTGCAAGGAAAAGCACATAAAAAATTGGAAGGAAAAGCACAAGGAAAAGAAAAAAAAACCTATTTAACATGTTTTACTCAACTTGTGTGGACAAGCAAAAAATTCTGTTCACACAAGCACAGAAATATTCCATGTTCAGCTGAAAGAACCCAAATGAAGAAGCAAAAAATTTCCCATGCCAAGCCAATTGCCAGGTCAACCCCTATAAAATTTAACATGTATTACTCAACTTGTTTGGACAAGCAACAAAAAACTGTCAGGACTAGCACAAAAATTTTCTTCCATATCAGCTGAAAGAAGCCAAATGAAGAAGCTAAAAAATTCCCAGGCCAAGCCAATTTCCAGGCCAAGCCCTCTAAACTTTAACAAGCACAAAACTTTTCCAATTTCAACATAAAGAAGCCAAATGAAGATGCAAAAAAAATACCAACTGCATCTGAACCAAGCCAACAGCAGAATCAAAATAATTGGCAGGAAATATGTAATTGGCAGGACAAGCCAATTGCCAGGAAAATCAAAAAAAATTGTATGTTGGATTTCTCATATTGCCCTCAGGAAATATGTTGGATTACTCAAATTACTCGAATTCCAACTTGATATTATTCATTATCCCAAATAGGTTGCTGGCTGCTGGAAATATGTAAGCCTCTCTTTTGACTAACAAAAAACCTCAGTTGAAGGTGTTTGGAGATGCCAGGACTAGCAAAAAAATGGTAGGAAAAGCACAAAACAATTGCCATGACAGAAATCAAAAAATTCCCAGTTCAGCTGAAACAATTCAACTGCAGGTGCCAAAAGAATCCCAGGACATGCCAATTGACAGGACAAGCACAAAACAATTATAACAATAAGCATGTCAACATTATCTAGGTATATAATTCTGTGGAATTCACTCCCCCCCAGAGGAATACATAAACCAGCCAGCCAACCTTCCAATTATTTGGGATTATATATATTACATGGCTTCTTTTTATATGCTTCATCATTGGGCAAGGGTCCTGTCAGAATGGAAAGAATCAAAGAGAAACAAAGAGCAACAAAGAGCTAAGGATATACTGGAAAGACTCAAATAGCAACAACGAGCAACACAAAATTCTTCAGGGGATGGAAAGAATCAATGAGCAACAAAGAGCAACATAGAGCAAAGATATACAGAAAATACTCAAATAGCAACATAGTGCAACACACAATTCATGAAATAATGAAAAGACTGCAAGATAAACATAATTATACATGACACATATTCTACTTCTCACTCCTTCTCATGTTCTCAAGACCAACTCCAACACTAATGACACATTACCCATGTTCTCAAGCTAAACATAATTATAGAGGACACATATTATACCCAGGCCAAGTATCCTCCTTCTCACTCCACAGATACAAAGCATCAAGAGCAACATTAACTAAAGACCAACACCAACAACACTCCTTCTCATGTTTAGCACACATAATTATACAACACTAATGAGACCTATCACTAATGATAAAGTACTCAACCACACTCCTTCTTACTTCCCCTCCACTCCTTCCTACCAACACCACAACACTCCATTTTATCACCAACACCATCCACACTCAATCCAAGTCAAAGGGTTCGTCATCGCCTTCATCACCAACACCCTCTTCCGCCCTTGCCTTTTTAGGCATCTCAATTTTTTGCTTCAAGATTCTCCTTCTCGACTCATCGGGCGTAGCAATAAACTTGCGTCCTTCACGCTCGTTTTCTTCCAGATAATCGTACACTATATCCAACAACGTTGTTGGATACTCGGTGTATGAATACAACGTAGCGGATAGCTCTTTGGTCCAATGTGCATGGGATGAAGAAATTGCCTCTGCCACCTTCTCTACTGTATCCACAAGCCTATCCATCATATCCTGCACTTCGGTAGTACCCCGACGATGACTTTTCTTCCTCGTAACAGAGGGAGGTGTAGCAAGGCTAGGTCCGGCATGAAAATTCCCTGTTAATCCTGCCGGTGGGATGTCGTGGGGGACCTCATCTTGAGGGGTCCGTGCCTGAGGTGCCTCTTCCCCATCGACAGAATCTGCTAGGGGCTCAAATGATTGGAATGTTGACCTCCGGAAAAGCCCCTTTGCCTCGTCATCTCCGATGACGATATACAAATCATCTAGCCACGGCAACAGTTGATTAACATATTGTTTCAACCTTGGGTTCGCCTGTACGAAAATTATAAAATAGGCCGTTTATACTCACAAATGTGATCAATATTTCATGAGCCCTAAAAGTAAATGGTCATACCTTGGCCCATGGGGCATACACCTCATCATCAAGCACTATCATCTGCTTAATAGGACACCATCCAGCCCCACTAATACTGAGGCACGTTCACACATCGGTCATGCGTCGGTGCAAGCCTTTCATATGATTTCTGACATTTGTGCTTGTGTAGGATGTGCCAAAAAGAGCATTGATATGGGCAGCTGCTTTGTTAAATGACGTAGGCTTGAATGTCTTATCCGCTTTATTGCCTTGCTTGGCCTGGGCAGCAAGGAACAGAATGAGGGACAAGTCATGTTCACACTGCCAAATTAGGTTTTTAGGGCACTTGGCAGGTTGCACCTTAGTCCTTTTGCTAGGACTAGGCACTGAACCTTCTCCCTTATCATCCCGTCGTCCCGACTTCCTCGATGACCCACTACCCCCCGTATGTTCATTCCCTCTTTGTGACGATGGCTTAATGAAAGCACTATGTGAGGACGGACTAATACATGGATTGAAACCCCCTGGAGCAGTTGCATATATCCTGGGGGTGATTGCAACTGCATTGGCATCGCTCGCTTTCTCGTGGGATGTTCGTTTCGCTCCCTTTTCTCGACCGCGGAAAGTCCCATGTGGCAAGCTCAGCTGGGAATCTTGGGCTCTCGCTGTTTTCAGCCTGAAACCCGACGATTACACGAGATTCTCGCCGCTTGTGGGTCCCTCCGTGTGTGTGATCACCTCACTTCAACGCCCTAGGCACCCTCTTCCTCCTTCGCCCCATCTGCCTGCTGCATTTCCTTGTTGAGGTCTCCTTCGAAAACCCTAAAAAAAATTTCTCCCCTCATTCTGCTCCAAGTGCACTGTATTTTGGGTTGCCGATGAGATCCACGGCAGCGGGATCGTTGGGTGTGCCCTAGGCAGCGTGCATGTGCAGTTTGGACCTTGGATAGGTGATTCAGAGCAGGTATTGAGGTAAAGATGTGGTTTTTACTTGTTATTCGTTTAAGTTTTTAGCATTTCTTGGGGCAGAAGGCCGAAAACCCTAACTGTGTTTCTCCTCCATGCTTCGGAAGGTGGCTAGATCTGTTGTGGGTTGCCGAAATAGATCCACTGCGACATGGATCGTCGGGAGTATCCACGGCAGCAGCATCTCAGTGAGGGGAGTAACATCTGCAGGATTACTTGTGATCTTCGAGGAAGGTATAATTTCTGTTTCACTATGTGTTGGTATGCTAGATTGCGGAGATCCAAAGAGAATGAAGCCGAAATTGTTATTTTTCTGCAGATATGTGGGTTGGTGTTTGTGAAATTTTGTGTGTTTACGAATTGGAAGAAAATATGTGGGAGAAATTATGAAAGTGTTGCTTCCCATATCTGTGAGACCCACCATACACAGAATGATTTGTGCACTACAACACATTGCATGCAGGCTGAGCCCTTAACTGAAGTCGGATTAATTATTTAAATTGCCCAATGATGAAAATAAAGAATGAAAATGAGGATTGTAAATAATGATGACTTGTTGATGCATTGCTATGGTGCGCTTGATTATTTTCAAGAAATCAGCAATGCTTAATTTATGTCGGTTTATTCTGAGGGCAATATGTTGAGGATTCATGCATGTCATGTAATGGCGTTGAGTGTTGCGAAATCATGTAGGAGAATATGAAATGTATTAATCCGATTTCAAAGGGCCCAATGATGACAAGTAATAATTTCATAAGTCTGATATACGTATTTCTAGAGTACATGCAGGCAGGATGGTTCCTTCATTCAACATATTGCGTAGAAGTGAGATTATGTGCAATGAGGAAAAATAAAAGAAGGTGGATGATTTTCACATGACATCTTCAATACATGGGTTTATAGGAACGAGAAGGAATAAAATTAAAAAGTTATCGTGATATGTTTAAATGAAGGAGCAACCGCCTGGACACAAAGATGGAAAATGAAAAAAATTATTACCTGAGGGCTCAATAAATTTTTTCCCATACTTTCACTTGGTGTTGAGTGTGACTATGCCACATTTTCTTATGGTTTATGTTTTAAAGTTTTTGTATGGTTCATTATATTATATACTTGGAATGGGAGATGTTTGATTACTGCGTGCCATATACAAATTATTGTAGCTTGTTATATATTGTAATTGCTTTATTTCTGAGAATTTCATAAGTATGTATCACCTTATGCATGGTATTCTGTGTGTTACAAATACGGTTTAGATGGATCACAATGGAGATCATTTGGGGTGTGAAACATGTGAAGCGGCTGCGTTGACGATCGTTTTAGTCTTCGTAATCCTCTTACTATACAACGAGGGCATGACAAACCGATTACCTAGAGAGCCATCTGAATTGTGTGAGCATTATAGAAACTCTCACATGAAGAGAATTCTTGATGGGAGTGAAAGTAGTTGTTTACACTACTTAAGAATGCGGAGCCATGCATTCATAAATCTGGCAAATATATTGAGAGGAAGGGGTCTTCTCAACGACACTATTCATGTGTCAGTAGAGGAGCAGCTGGCAATGATTCTTTATATCGTTGGACTCAAGTCAAAGAACAGAGTAATGCAAGTTGACTTTATCCAGTCAGATTCTACAATTAGCAGGTACTTTAACCTCGTAATGCAGGCAATTGGCAACTTGCGTGAGACGTTCATGAAGCAAGCTCCTAATGAGACGCCCCCTGAGATTATCAATAATCCTATTTGGTACCCATATTTCAAGGTAAGGGTGTATTCTTGGGGAGTAACAACGTATATGATGTATTGATTGATGGTGTATTTATTATTTTCATCGTTGTTGGGTCTTGCAGGATTGCATTGGTCTGATTGATGGGACCCATATCGATGCCATGTTACCAATCAATCTTGTTCCTCGCTTTAGACGCCGTAAAGGGGTGACACAAAATGTCTTCGCAGCTGTTACGCCCAATAAAAGATTCACATACGTAATGGCAGTGTGGGAAGGATCGGCAAATGATTTTACTGTCCTTAAAGATGCGCTGTCGTTACCCCCCCGATATGGTCTTCGAGTGTATGAAGGTAACATGCAAAATGTTATCTAAATAATGAAGAAATATAGAAGGAGATATTCGATCGGAGAGAGATAAGAGAAACCGACAATATTTTCATTAGCCTCAATGGGTTTATATAGATTACATAGTGACTGTTGGAATGCCAATAGGTATGACTCTTGGGATATCAATGGGTGTCTCTTGGGTAATGAACGGTTGCATTCCTTAGGATGCCAACCGTTGTGTCTGTTGGGGAACCAATGCGTCCCTTGGGAAGAGGAGATGGTGTTATCTCTTTACACGCCCCCGCAAACTGAGCGGCAGAGATGACGAACAGTTTGTCCTGGAGAAGTTCGAACCGCGGAGTCGGGAGGCTCTTTGTGAAGATGTCAGCAGGATTATCCTCGGTGGATATGTGTCGAACACGAATATTGTTGGAGGTGACTTGCTCACGAATGAAGTGGAAGTGCTTCGTTCGAGAGTGAAAGACCGGATTGGATGATAACGAAAGAGCCGACTTGTTGTCACACCAGAGAAGAGGGGTATCCTGGAGAGGAATCTTCAGATCTGTCAGGAGAAGTTGGAGCCAAATGATGTCCTTAGCAGTCAAGGACAACGAGCGATATTCAGACTCTGTGGAGCTATGAGAGATGGAGGACTGCTTCTTAGCGCTCCAAGTGAGTGGGTTTCGGCCAAGGAAAACGCAGAAACCACTGATAGAACGTCGAGCAGTGGGATCACCAGCCCAGTCAGCATCAGAAAAAGCAACAAGTGACAGCGGACTGGGACGAAGGAGGATGCCATGAGTCGGAGTAGATTGGAGATACCGCAGAATACGTTTGGCAGCAGTGAGATGAGATTCACATGGACTGTGAAGAAACTGACAGACCCGATTGACGGCAAACGCAATATCTGGACGGGTCAGTGTGAGATACTGAAGGGCGCCAACAATGCTGCGGTAGTAAGAACCATCTGAGAGAGGAGGATCCGGGTGAACATGGGACAGCTTAGCCGAGACAGGAGTTCGGGCATGTTTGCAATTGGCAAGTCCCGCTCGTTGAAGGAGGTCTTTAGTATACTTAGTTTGGTGGACGAAGCTACCATGACGGTGTCGTTGTATTTCCAGACCCAAGAAGTAGGAGAGGTCGCCAAGGTCTTTAAGGGAGAATTCTTGAGATAATAAGGTGATGAATTGAGGGATATACGAGGAAGAGGATCCAGTGATGAGAATATCATCCACATAGAGCAAGATCATTGTAGTCTGACCACTGTAGTGCCGAATGAAGAGGGAGGAGTCGGCGATGCTGGGAATGAAGCCATGGAGACGAATGAAGGTTGAAAAACGGGCGTACCACTGTCTCGGTGCCTGTTTGAGGCCATACAAGGCCTTCCGGAGTTTGCAGACGTGGTGAGGGAAGGAAGGATCAATAAAGCCCGTCGGCTGCTCCATGTAGAGGTCATCTTCAATATTGCCATGTAGAAAGGCATTGGAGACATTGAGCTGTTTGACGGGCCAATCGAAGTGAAGAGCGAGTGCAATCAGAAGGCGGATGGAGCCATGTTTGACCACAGGACTGAATGTTTGAGCATAGTCAAGGCCTTCCTTTTGGTGGAAGCCCTTGGCAACCAACCGGGCCTTGTAGCGAGCAATAGACCCCATGGCGTCCCGCTTGATTTTGTATACCCACTTGCAGCCGATGATGTTGGATTTAGAGGGGGGACAACCAGATCCCAAGTCTGTTGACGGGTGAGGGCATCGAATTCAGATTGCATGGCAGCGATCCAGTGGGGATGTTTGGAAGCTTCTTTGAAGGAGAGAGGTTTCTCAGATGTGATAGCAGCATGGAGATTAAGAGGTTGGCGAGGGCGGAAAGTGCCAACCATAGAGCGGGTAGTCATGGGATGAGTGGGAAGAGGGGCAGGCGGATGAGAACTCGTTGGAGGTGGAGTGGGAGGAGGTGTATCGGGGAGGTAGGCTGTAGGATGGGTTGTCGGTGTTTGATGGGCTATGAGATGTGGGAGAGGTTGCCTGGGAACAAGAGGAGTGAGATGGGGTGTATTGGGAGTAAGGGTAGCTATTTGGGAAGCGGATGCGGGAGAGAAAGGAGTGTCGGGGAAGGCATCGTGACAGGGATGTCTCGGAGAAGTCTCGGGACATGATGGTCCGGGAGGAGAGGGCTCAGGAGGACTCGTCTGGGGAGAGGAGGTTCCGGGAGGACTCGTCTCGGGAGAGGAGGTTCCGGGAGGACTCGTCTCGGGAGAAGAGGTCCCGGGAGGACTCGTGCCTGGTTGGAAGTAGGGAAAAGTCTGTTCTTCAAATTGAACATGTCGGGTGAGGTAGATGCGTCTGGTTTTTAGCTCCATGCATTTGTAGGCCTTCATATTGTCCGGATAACCAAGGAAGACGCATGATTGAGATCGTGGCTCAAGTTTGTCACCCGCATAAGGTCGAAGGCAGTGAAAACAAAGACAACCAAATGTGCGCATCCACTTATAATCTGGGAGCCGATGATGTAGAATCTCAAGAGGAGACTTGTTCTGCTGAGTAGAGGATGGTAGACGGTTGATCAGATATACGGCCGTCTTTGCTGCATCTGGTCAATGTTGTTTGGGCATGGAAGCAGTTAGAAGTAAAGCAAGTGTTGTTTCGATTATATGTCGGTGTTTTCGTTCTGCGACACCATTTTGTTCTGGAGTGAATGATGCAGATGTTTGGTGTATGATACCAAGGCGATGAAATAGGGAAGAAAACTGGTTGTTGGCAAACTCGCCCCCGCCGTCAGAACGAAAAATTTTGATTTTGGTGTTGAACTGTCGTTTAGCCATGATTTGAAAAGACTGAAAAGCAGCAAACACATCGGATTTGTGATAAAGAGGATAGAGCCAAGTATATCGAGAGAAATCATCAATGAAAATAACATAGAATCTATATCCCTTTATCGATTGAATAGGAGCAGGGCCCCATACATCAGAATGAATTAAAGCAATGGGAGTTTTGGATCTTGATTCAGACAGAGGGAATGGGAGTTTATGACTCTTGCTCATAAAGCAATGAGAACAAGACTTCAGGGGAGACAGCTTGACAGATAGACCGGAGGCGATCTTTGAGACAACAGGAGAAGCTAGATGACCAAGTCTGGTGTGCCAAAGATCACCCGAGGAAGAAGATGCAAAGAAGGAGACTGGTTCCGAATGAAGTGGATAGAGCCCATTTCTACTCGGTCAGTGGAGAAGAATTTGACCGGTGTCTATGTCCTGAACAATAAAATCAGTAGAGAAGAATTTAATGAAACAGTTGTTATCTTTGGTGAATTTGTAAACTGAGAGTAGGTTTTTAGAAAACTCAGGAGCATGGAGAATGTCAGCAAGAAGTAAAGGAGATCGAAGAGAGGGGATAGAAGAGGATGTAGTGCCCTGGGAAGCTACTGCACACGTACTAGAGGGGGGGTGAATAGTACTTAAAATAATCAAGATAGTTATTCCTAATTATTTTGCAAGAAACAAACGACAATGCGGAATTAAACAACTATCAACAAGAATTAAAACAAACGCAAACACAATGGTTTAATGGGTTCGGATCCACCCAAGTCTCCCCGACTTGTTCCCGGTGATCCTACGTCCCAACCACCCGGATCCCCTCCGGATACTTGAGTTAGCAACCCTAACTCAAGATTTCCACTATGAAATACTTGTGAAAAACCTTCACAAGTCAAATCATACAAAAGACATGTGACTCACACAAACCGGGATCACAACCTCTCTCACAACCGAGAGACACAATTCAAATACGATTGAAATGAAATAAACTCTTACCTTACAAAATCCTATGCCTTGAGTATACTTACCAAATTAGGGCAATGATGGATTTTGAGGAAGAGGATGTCACCAAACCCTAGCTTCAAGTAGATGACCAGCAATGGAAGCCTAGGGATGAGATTGATGACCTAGAATCAAGCCCTTGGCTTGGAAGGCTCACAACCAATGAATCTCTCTTGAAGAATAAGAGTGAAGAAGAGATTCTTGAGAATGGGAGAGCTTGAAGATGAGAGTTGAAAGAACTTCTCTTTGAATCAATAGAGCTCTGGAATAGCAGCCTTGGATCCTATGAAAATAACCCCTTCAGGTATTTAAAGGATCAAGGGAAAAGGGAGAGAGAAACGTCGCTTTCAAAACTCCAACGGATCTAAATCTGAAGCAGACTAGTCGGTCAAAGAACAACCACTGACCGACTAGTTCATCAACTAGTCGGTCGGTGAAACAACATGAACCGACTAAGAGGTGAACAGAGAACAGATGAAGATTTCAGACCTAGATAACTAGTCTGAATGCAATATGACTTAGTCGGTCCAAGAACAAAGGTTGACCGACTAGATTGTCAACTAGTCGGTCACCAAACGTTCTTAGACCGACTAACGATAAACAGAAGCTTAGGAGAATTTTAGCATGAACAGTAAGTCACAACTAGTCGGTCAAAGAAGCATCACTGACCGACTAGTTCACAAACTAGTCGGTCGGTGAGTCAACGTAGACCGACTAACTGTAAACAGTAAAGTCCAAGAAATTAAGGAATCAAACTAGTCGGTCCAAGAAGAGTTGCTGACCGACTAGATCACCATCTAGTCGGTCAGTACTCCTTCTTGTACCAACTAACATGCACTAGAAGTCCGAATCGAAGCGTGATGCTTCGGGGAAGTTAGAATAGACTTCTACTAAGATCCTAGAGCTACGACATGAGCGTTATGAAGATAGAAATGTAAGAATTACTCAAGGCTTAACATTCTATAAATCAAAGCTAAAAGACTATGAAATAAACCTTAACGATCCGTCTTCAAAGCTTCAATTAATTCTTCATGACTTCCAAAACGGCGCAAGAGCTTCAACGAAGCTTTAGGCATGAATACGAGCTTTGTGAAGAGTTGAGATGTTGCTTTGAATGTTCTCGTGAATTTGGCGACGATCTCCTAAACTGCGCTCACAAATTGTTAGTTCATGATATATTTATGTTTGCTCATCATCCAAAACCAAATCCGGGGAGTCCAATACTCAACATTCTCCCCCTTTTTGGTGATGACAAACCAACATAAATAATAATAAAAAATAATGAACTAAATGGAATATACTTACTCCCCCTGCATTGATGACACATTAGTTCCATATGAAATAATAAGCACATACATCAAGCAGACAAGGAAAGTAAAATTCAAATCCAATATTTGAGATTCAGGATTTGTAATCCATTTTTATATCTTAACTCCCCCTGAATCTAACATATCAAATTAGATTCATGGTAAATTATCATTTAGCACATGCCATTATTATATATCTCTCCCCCTTTGGCATAATCCAAAAAGAGCGGGAGGAAACCAAAAAGAATAGATCATGGCCAAATAATTCATTAAGCATGGGAGTCTAAGAATACGACCAAATCCCAAAATAACACCAATGCAAAATATCAAATTCAAAATACCGAATAAATGCAAAGCGTGTCAAGGAGACCAAAGTCGAAAATCGGAAACCGAAATCATAAAATCATCGGTAAAAATCGGAAAACGAAATCACCAAGCCATAGGCGAAAATCGAAATACGAAATCATCAATCCATAGGCGAAATACGAAATCCGAAATCATAAAGTTATCGGCGAAAATCGGAAAACGAAATCATCACTCCATAGGCGAAAAACGAAATCCGAAATCATCAAAACTCAAATCAATTTCACTTATTGAGTTTTGGAACATACTCTCCAAAATCAATAGAATGCATGGAAAACAATTCTATGTTTCCATAGAAAGAATTCTATTAAATCCATAAAATCGTCGACCGACGAAATCAACATCAGAGACAAAAATAATCCGATGTGCATACCAAATGTAGCAAAATGATACCAAATGTAATATATTCTACCAATGGATACCAATATGAATCAAAAGTATGAACATACTTACAACATTAAGCTCCCCCTACTTTGGTGCATCACTTAAGCACCAACAACTCCATTTGAATGAAAATCCTTGCAAATCACGGAGTTGGTAGGGTTGGTATCCCATGGTGAAGTTAACCTAGAGAATATTATTTTGGTATCCCAAAAAAAATCTATTTGAATCCAACGGGTTAGGCAATAAATTTAGAGAACTAAATTCAAAATAAATGTAACCCATTCTTACCACAATTGCTTTGGTACCCCAAAAAAAAATGAAATTGAACTTATGGTACCAAGCAATGAAGGGTCAAAGGAAACTAATCCTTCGGAAACCAAGTCCACGAAGAACTTGATTTCCCAACATAATTATCATTCAAAATAACATCATTAATAAACGATTTCACATACAAATTCTTATTATGTATGCTTGTGTTCTTCGGACCCCAAATGGTGTATGTCTTGGGAGTCCTAATCCTATTGGGAACATGCATACGTTGTTGATTTCTATGTGATGCATGTCGTGGGTAAGCATATGGAATTCGATGCAATGGTGCATGATGATAATTATTCATATGAGAATGAGGATGAACATATGAATGTGGAGGAACACGTGCATGAGTGTGTCTCACATGGTGTGCACGTGCTCGTGGATGCGGAGCATAAAAATCATCATTTGTGCTAACATGTGGGGTAGGATGTGTGTTCCTACGTGGCATGGTATACATGAAAGCATGACCCTTCTTTGGAGGTCCACCCAAAGTGGGTTTCTTTCCAAATGGGGGCGTGTTCCTAGCGGAAGCACCATTGGTAGAAGATCTATCCATGACGTGTTTACTTCCACTAGTAGAAGCATCGGAAGATGGCCTAACAAAGGTGGCGAAAGATTTGGATGACTCTCCCATCTTATACCCCAAACCAATGTGATGATTGGCCGGAAGTAAGTCATTTAGGATGTCATCCAACTTGCCCTTACCTTTGTTGAATTCATGAATTCGGCCTAATGTGCTCTCATGCTTCTCGGTGAGAGAATGCAAGGAAGCATCCAAAGTGGACACTTGCGATGCGAGAGCACAAACACGTGACTTGAGATTTTTATTCTCAATACTCAAAGTTGAGATTTGAGACGTCAAATCCGCTATCACATGTTCATCCGAATCCTCGATATGAACATGCTCAAGTTGAGACTTAAGATTTTCAATCTCATTTCTCAACCCATCAACAACGGTGTCGTTGTTGACGATGAAAGGCTTAGGCGAGTTTTTAAGACTATCTAATTCATTTTTAGTCTTCATAAGCTTAGTAGCCATATTAGAAAATTTATTCCAAAGTTGTTCATTGGCTATTCTAAGTTCATCATTGGTTACCTCTTCGCCTTCATCCTCGCTTCCATCCTCGCTTTCATCGGAGGATGTGTCTTCATCACGATCCTCTCTTCCCATGAAGCACGTGTGTGCTTTCTCCACACGTTCATCATCCGACTCTCCACTAGAGGAGTCCTCAGAGTCGGTGAATGTCCCGACAAGTCCTTTCTTGTGATTTCTTGACTTGTCGTGCTTGGATGCCTTCCACTTCCCTTGTGTTTGTAGAGAGGACAATCCGGCTTGATATGTCCTGGCTTATTGCATTTGTAACACACGGGAGTAGAAACATTAGTCGAAATAAATTTAGATTTACGATTCAACTTACCTTGTCGGAAGAATCGGATGAATTTCTTTGCCATATTGGCCAAAGCTTCCACGTCCAATTCTTCGTCCTCTTCTTCTTCCGAATCTTCATCATCGGTAGATGGAGCGGCCTTGAATGCAATTGCCTTTTTCTTTGGCTCGTCTTGCTTCAAGTACGCCTTCATCTTTTCCTTCATTCGGATCTTACTATCCTTGCGTACCTCGTAAGACAACAAGGTACCCATTAGTTGTACGACGGTATATTTATTCATGTCATTACCTTCCTCGATGGCGTAGGTACGCTTTTCCCAACATGATGGAAGACCGTCGATAATCTTCGCGACTTTCTCCTTTTGGGTATAGACCTTCCCAAGAGCTTCCAAGTCGTTTGATATATCCACGAAGCGAGCGTAATATTCCTTCATGGTTTCGCCTTGCTCCATATGAAACAACTCAAATTCTTTATTAGCAACGACGAGTTTAGAATCTTTTACCGTACTCGATCCTTCGTGCAATATGAGGAGTTGGTTCCATATTTGATATGCACTCTTACATGTGCATATCTTGTTGAAGTCCTCGGGCTCCAACGCACAATTCAAGGCATTCATTGCCTTGGCATTGGCTACTTCCGCGGCGACCTCCGCGGGAGTCCACTTCGTGAAATCTTCTTCGGAAGGCTCAACATATTCCGTCATGGTGGCTCTCCATAGTGAAGCGCTCCGGAGGAAAATTTGCATCCGGCATTTCCAGTACCCGTAGTTGGTACCCCTGGGAAGCTACTGCACACGTACTAGAGGGGGGGTGAATAGTACTTAAAATAATCAAGATAGTTATTCCTAATTATTTTGCAAGAAACAAACGACAATGCGGAATTAAACAACTATCAACAAGAATTAAAACAAACGCAAACACAATGGTTTAATGGGTTCGGATCCACCCAAGTCTCCCCGACTTGTTCCCGGTGATCCTACGTCCCAACCACCCGGATCCCCTCCGGATACTTGAGTTAGCAACCCTAACTCAAGATTTCCACTATGAAATACTTGTGAAAAACCTTCACAAGTCAAATCATACAAAAGACATGTGACTCCCACAAACCGGGATCACAACCTCTCTCACAACCGAGAGACACAATTCAAATACGATTGAAATGAAATAAACTCTTACCTTACAAAATCCTATGCCTTGAGTATACTTACCAAATTAGGGCAATGATGGATTTTGAGGAAGAGGATGTCACCAAACCCTAGCTTCAAGTAGATGACCAGCAATGGAAGCCTAGGGATGAGATTGATGACCTAGAATCAAGCCCTTGGCTTGGAAGGCTCACAACCAATGAATCTCTCTTGAAGAATAAGAGTGAAGAAGAGATTCTTGAGAATGGGAGAGCTTGAAGATGAGAGTTGAAAGAACTTCTCTTTGAATCAATAGAGCTCTGGAATAGCAGCCTTGGATCCTATGAAAATAACCCCTTCAGGTATTTAAAGGATCAAGGGAAAAGGGAGAGAGAAACGTCGCTTTCAAAACTCCAACGGATCTAAATCTGAAGCAGACTAGTCGGTCAAAGAACAACCACTGACCGACTAGTTCATCAACTAGTCGGTCGGTGAAACAACATGAACCGACTAAGAGGTGAACAGAGAACAGATGAAGATTTCAGACCTAGATAACTAGTCTGAATGCAATATGACTTAGTCGGTCCAAGAACAAAGGTTGACCGACTAGATTGTCAACTAGTCGGTCACCAAACGTTCTTAGACCGACTAACGATAAACAGAAGCTTAGGAGAATTTTAGCATGAACAGTAAGTCACAACTAGTCGGTCAAAGAAGCATCACTGACCGACTAGTTCACAAACTAGTCGGTCGGTGAGTCAACGTAGACCGACTAACTGTAAACAGTAAAGTCCAAGAAATTAAGGAATCAAACTAGTCGGTCCAAGAAGAGTTGCTGACCGACTAGATCACCATCTAGTCGGTCAGTACTCCTTCTTGTACCAACTAACATGCACTAGAAGTCCGAATCGAAGCGTGATGCTTCGGGGAAGTTAGAATAGACTTCTACTAAGATCCTAGAGCTACGACATGAGCGTTATGAAGATAGAAATGTAAGAATTACTCAAGGCTTAACATTCTATAAATCAAAGCTAAAAGACTATGAAATAAACCTTAACGATCCGTCTTCAAAGCTTCAATTAATTCTTCATGACTTCCAAAACGGCGCAAGAGCTTCAACGAAGCTTTAGGCATGAATACGAGCTTTGTGAAGAGTTGAGATGTTGCTTTGAATGTTCTCGTGAATTTGGCGACGATCTCCTAAACTGCGCTCACAAATTGTTAGTTCATGATATATTTATGTTTGCTCATCATCCAAAACCAAATCCGGGGAGTCCAATACTCAACATTCTCCCCCTTTTTGGTGATGACAAACCAACATAAATAATAATAAAAAATAATGAACTAAATGGAATATACTTACTCCCCCTGCATTGATGACACATTAGTTCCATATGAAATAATAAGCACATACATCAAGCAGACAAGGAAAGTAAAAATTCAAATCCAATATTTGAGATTCAGGATTTGTAATCCATTTTTATATCTTAACTCCCCCTGAATCTAACATATCAAATTAGATTCATGGTAAATTATCATTTAGCACATGCCATTATTATATATCTCTCCCCCTTTGGCATAATCCAAAAAGAGCGGGAGGAAACCAAAAAGAATAGATCATGGCCAAATAATTCATTAAGCATGGGAGTCTAAGAATACGACCAAATCCCAAAATAACACCAATGCAAAATATCAAATTCAAAATACCGAATAAATGCAAAGCGTGTCAAGGAGACCAAAGTCGAAAATCGGAAACCGAAATCATAAAATCATCGGTAAAAATCGGAAAACGAAATCACCAAGCCATAGGCGAAAATCGAAATACGAAATCATCAATCCATAGGCGAAATACGAAATCCGAAATCATAAAGTTATCGGCGAAAATCGGAAAACGAAATCATCACTCCATAGGCGAAAAACGAAATCCGAAATCATCAAAACTCAAATCAATTTCACTTATTGAGTTTTGGAACATACTCTCCAAAATCAATAGAATGCATGGAAAACAATTCTATGTTTCCATAGAAAGAATTCTATTAAATCCATAAAATCGTCGACCGACGAAATCAACATCAGAGACAAAAATAATCCGATGTGCATACCAAATGTAGCAAAATGATACCAAATGTAATATATTCTACCAATGGATACCAATATGAATCAAAAGTATGAACATACTTACAACATTAAGCTCCCCCTACTTTGGTGCATCACTTAAGCACCAACAACTCCATTTGAATGAAAATCCTTGCAAATCACGGAGTTGGTAGGGTTGGTATCCCATGGTGAAGTTAACCTAGAGAATATTATTTTGGTATCCCAAAAAAAATCTATTTGAATCCAACGGGTTAGGCAATAAATTTAGAGAACTAAATTCAAATAAATGTAACCCATTCTTACCACAATTGCTTGGTACCCCAAAAAAAAATGAAATTGAACTTATGGTACCAAGCAATGAAGGGTCAAAGGAAACTAATCCTTCGGAAACCAAGTCCACGAAGAACTTGATTTCCCAACATAATTATCATTCAAAATAACATCATTAATAAACGATTTCACATACAAATTCTTATTATGTATGCTTGTGTTCTTCGGACCCCAAATGGTGTATGTCTTGGGAGTCCTAATCCTATTGGGAACATGCATACGTTGTTGATTTCTATGTGATGCATGTCGTGGGTAAGCATATGGAATTCGATGCAATGGTGCATGATGATAATTATTCATATGAGAATGAGGATGAACATATGAATGTGGAGGAACACGTGCATGAGTGTGTCTCACATGGTGTGCACGTGCTCGTGGATGCGGAGCATAAAAATCATCATTTGTGCTAACATGTGGGGTAGGATGTGTGTTCCTACGTGGCATGGTATACATGAAAGCATGACCCTTCTTTGGAGGTCCACCCAAAGTGGGTTTCTTTCCAAATGGGGGCGTGTTCCTAGCGGAAGCACCATTGGTAGAAGATCTATCCATGACGTGTTTACTTCCACTAGTAGAAGCATCGGAAGATGGCCTAACAAAGGTGGCGAAAGATTTGGATGACTCTCCCATCTTATACCCCAAACCAATGTGATGATTGGCCGGAAGTAAGTCATTTAGGATGTCATCCAACTTGCCCTTACCTTTGTTGAATTCATGAATTCGGCCTAATGTGCTCTCATGCTTCTCGGTGAGAGAATGCAAGGAAGCATCCAAAGTGGACACTTGCGATGCGAGAGCACAAACACGTGACTTGAGATTTTTATTCTCAATACTCAAAGTTGAGATTTGAGACGTCAAATCCGCTATCACATGTTCATCCGAATCCTCGATATGAACATGCTCAAGTTGAGACTTAAGATTTTCAATCTCATTTCTCAACCCATCAACAACGGTGTCGTTGTTGACGATGAAAGGCTTAGGCGAGTTTTTAAGACTATCTAATTCATTTTTAGTCTTCATAAGCTTAGTAGCCATATTAGAAAATTTATTCCAAAGTTGTTCATTGGCTATTCTAAGTTCATCATTGGTTACCTCTTCGCCTTCATCCTCGCTTCCATCCTCGCTTTCATCGGAGGATGTGTCTTCATCACGATCCTCTCTTCCCATGAAGCACGTGTGTGCTTTCTCCACACGTTCATCATCCGACTCTCCACTAGAGGAGTCCTCAGAGTCGGTGAATGTCCCGACAAGTCCTTTCTTGTGATTTCTTGACTTGTCGTGCTTGGATGCCTTCCACTTCCCCTTGTGTTTGTAGAGAGGACAATCCGGCTTGATATGTCCTGGCTTATTGCATTTGTAACACACGGGAGTAGAAACATTAGTCGAAATAAATTTAGATTTACGATTCAACTTACCTTGTCGGAAGAATCGGATGAATTTCTTTGCCATATTGGCCAAAGCTTCCACGTCCAATTCTTCGTCCTCTTCTTCTTCCGAATCTTCATCATCGGTAGATGGAGCGGCCTTGAATGCAATTGCCTTTTTCTTTGGCTCGTCTTGCTTCAAGTACGCCTTCATCTTTTCCTTCATTCGGATCTTACTATCCTTGCGTACCTCGTAAGACAACAAGGTACCCATTAGTTGTACGACGGTATATTTATTCATGTCATTACCTTCCTCGATGGCGTAGGTACGCTTTTCCCAACATGATGGAAGACCGTCGATAATCTTCGCGACTTTCTCCTTTTGGGTATAGACCTTCCCAAGAGCTTCCAAGTCGTTTGATATATCCACGAAGCGAGCGTAATATTCCTTCATGGTTTCGCCTTGCTCCATATGAAACAACTCAAATTCTTTATTAGCAACGACGAGTTTAGAATCTTTTACCGTACTCGATCCTTCGTGCAATATGAGGAGTTGGTTCCATATTTGATATGCACTCTTACATGTGCATATCTTGTTGAAGTCCTCGGGCTCCAACGCACAATTCAAGGCATTCATTGCCTTGGCATTGGCTACTTCCGCGGCGACCTCCGCGGGAGTCCACTTCGTGAAATCTTCTTCGGAAGGCTCAACATATTCCGTCATGGTGGCTCTCCATAGTGAAGCGCTCCGGAGGAAAATTTGCATCCGCATTTCCAGTACCCGTAGTTGGTACCGTTGAAGTGTGGAGGCCTGACGGAGGATAGTCCTTCCATAACTGAAGAAGCTCCATCGCGGTTCTTGAAGACGTTGTAGTCGTTGTTCGTCATAGCTCTCAACTTTGGCTATGTGTAGCTTTGAACTTGGCTCCGATACCAATTGTAGTGCCCTGGGAAGCTACTGCACACGTACTAGAGGGGGGGTGAATAGTACTTAAAATAATCAAGATAGTTATTCCTAATTATTTTGCAAGAAACAAACGACAATGCGGAATTAAACAACTATCAACAAGAATTAAAACAAACGCAAACACAATGGTTTAATGGGTTCGGATCCACCCAAGTCTCCCCGACTTGTTCCCGGTGATCCTACGTCCCAACCACCCGGATCCCCTCCGGATACTTGAGTTAGCAACCCTAACTCAAGATTTCCACTATGAAATACTTGTGAAAACCTTCACAAGTCAAATCATACAAAAGACATGTGACTCCCACAAACCGGGATCACAACCTCTCTCACAACCGAGAGACACAATTCAAATACGATTGAAATGAAATAAACTCTTACCTTACAAAATCCTATGCCTTGAGTATACTTACCAAATTAGGGCAATGATGGATTTTGAGGAAGAGGATGTCACCAAACCCTAGCTTCAAGTAGATGACCAGCAATGGAAGCCTAGGGATGAGATTGATGACCTAGAATCAAGCCCTTGGCTTGGAAGGCTCACAACCAATGAATCTCTCTTGAAGAATAAGAGTGAAGAAGAGATTCTTGAGAATGGGAGAGCTTGAAGATGAGAGTTGAAAGAACTTCTCTTTGAATCAATAGAGCTCTGGAATAGCAGCCTTGGATCCTATGAAAATAACCCCTTCAGGTATTTAAAGGATCAAGGGAAAAGGGAGAGAGAAACGTCGCTTTCAAAACTCCAACGGATCTAAATCTGAAGCAGACTAGTCGGTCAAAGAACAACCACTGAATTTTAGCATGAACAGTAAGTCACAACTAGTCGGTCAAAGAAGCATCACTGACCGACTAGTTCACAAACTAGTCGGTCGGTGAGTCAACGTAGACCGACTAACTGTAAACAGTAAAGTCCAAGAAATTAAGGAATCAAACTAGTCGGTCCAAGAAGAGTTGCTGACCGACTAGATCACCATCTAGTCGGTCAGTACTCCTTCTTGTACCAACTAACATGCACTAGAAGTCCGAATCGAAGCGTGATGCTTCGGGGAAGTTAGAATAGACTTCTACTAAGATCCTAGAGCTACGACATGAGCGTTATGAAGATAGAAATGTAAGAATTACTCAAGGCTTAACATTCTATAAATCAAAGCTAAAAGACTATGAAATAAACCTTAACGATCCGTCTTCAAAGCTTCAATTAATTCTTCATGACTTCCAAAACGGCGCAAGAGCTTCAACGAAGCTTTAGGCATGAATACGAGCTTTGTGAAGAGTTGAGATGTTGCTTTGAATGTTCTCGTGAATTTGGCGACGATCTCCTAAACTGCGCTCACAAATTGTTAGTTCATGATATATTTATGTTTGCTCTCATCATCCAAAACCAAATCCGGGGAGTCCAATACTCAACATTCTCCCCCTTTTTGGTGATGACAAACCAACATAAATAATAATAAAAAATAATGAACTAAATGGAATATACTTACTCCCCCTGCATTGATGACACATTAGTTCCATATGAAATAATAAGCACATACATCAAGCAGACAAGGAAAGTAAAAATTCAAATCCAATATTGAGATTCAGGATTTGTAATCCATTTTTATATCTTAACTCCCCCTGAATCTAACATATCAAATTAGATTCATGGTAAATTATCATTTAGCACATGCCATTATTATATATCTCTCCCCCTTTGGCATAATCCAAAAAGAGCGGGAGGAAACCAAAAAGAATAGATCATCATGGCCAAATAATTCATTAAGCATGGGAGTCTAAGAATACGACCAAATCCCAAAATAACACCAATGCAAAATATCAAATTCAAAATACCGAATAAATGCAAAGCGTGTCAAGGAGACCAAAGTCGAAAATCGGAAACCGAAATCATAAAATCATCGGTAAAAAAATCGGAAAACGAAATCACCAAGCCATAGGCGAAAATCGAAATACGAAATCATCAATCCATAGGCGAAATACGAAATCCGAAATCATAAAGTTATCGGCGAAAATCGGAAAACGAAATCATCACTCCATAGGCGAAAAAACGAAATCCGAAATCATCAAAACTCAAATCAATTTCACTTATTGAGTTTTGGAACATACTCTCCAAAATCAATAGAATGCATGGAAACAATTCTATGTTTCCATAGAAAGAATTCTATTAAATCCATAAAATCGTCGACCGACGAAATCAACATCAGAGACAAAAATAATCCGATGTGCATACCAAATGTAGCAAAATGATACCAAATGTAATATATTCTACCAATGGATACCAATATGAATCAAAAGTATGAAACATACTTACAACATTAAGCTCCCCCCTACTTTGGTGCATCACTTAAGCACCAACAACTCCATTTGAAGTGAAAAATCCTTGCAAATCACGGAGTTGGTAGGGTTGGTATTCCCATGGTGAAGTTAACCTAGAGAATATTTATTTTGGTATCCCAAAAAAAATCTATTTGAATCCAACGGGTTAGGCAATAAATTTAGAGAACTAAATTCAAAATAAATGTAACCCATTCTTACCACAATTGCTTTTGGTACCCCCAAAAAAAAAATGAAATTGAACTTATGGTACCAAGCAATGAAGGGTCAAAGGAAACTAATCCTTCGGAAACCAAGTCCACGAAGAACTTGATTTCCCAACATAATTATCATTCAAAATAACATCATTAATAAACGATTTCACATACAAATTCTTATTATGTATGCTTGTGTTCTTCGGACCCCAAATGGTGTATGTCTTGGGAGTCCTAATCCTATTGGGAACATGCATACGTTGTTGATTTCTATGTGATGCATGTCGTGGGTAAGCATATGGAATTCGATGCAATGGTGCATGATGATAATTATTCATATGAGAATGAGGATGAACATATGAATGTGGAGGAACACGTGCATGAGTGTGTCTCTACATGGTGTGCACGTGCTCGTGGATGCGGAGCATAAAAATCATCATTTGTGCTAACATGTGGGGTAGGATGTGTGTTCCTACGTGGCATGGTATACATGAAAGCATGACCCTTCTTTGGAGGTCCACCCAAAGTGGGTTTCTTTCCAAATGGGGGGCGTGTTCCTAGCGGAAGCACCATTGGTAGAAGATCTATCCATGACGTGTTTACTTCCACTAGTAGAAGCATCGGAAGATGGCCTAACAAAGGTGGCGAAAGATTTGGATGACTCTCCCATCTTATACCCCAAACCAATGTGATGATTGGCCGGAAGTAAGTCATTTAGGATGTCATCCAACTTGCCCTTACCTTTGTTGAATTCATGAATTCGGCCTAATGTGCTCTCATGCTTCTCGGGTGAGAGAATGCAAGGAAGCATCCAAAGTGGACACTTGCGATGCGAGAGCACAAACACGTGACTTGAGATTTTTATTCTCAATACTCAAAGTTGAGATTTGAGACGTCAAATCCGCTATCACATGTTCATCCGACATCCTCGATATGAACATGCTCAAGTTGAGACTTAAGATTTTCAATCTCATTTCTCAACCCATCAACAACGGTGTCGTTGTTGACGATGAAAGGCTTAGGCGAGTTTTTAAGACTATCTAATTCATTTTTAGTCTTCATAAGCTTAGTAGCCATATTAGAAAATTTATTCCAAAGTTGTTCATCTGGCTATTCTAAGTTCATCATTGGTTACCTCTTCGCCTTCATCCTCGCTTCCATCCTCGCTTTCATCGGAGGATGTGTCTTCATCACGATCCTCTCTTCCCATGAAGCACGTGTGTGCTTTCTCCACACGTTCATCATCCGACTCTCCACTAGAGGAGGTCCTCAGAGTCGGTGAATGTCCCGACAAGTCCTTTCTTGTGATTTCTTGACTTGTCGTGCTTGGATGCCTTCCACTTCCCCTTGTGTTTGTAGAGAGGACAATCCGGCTTGATATGTCCTGGCTTATTGCATTTGTAACACACGGGAGTAGAAACATTAGTCGAAATAAATTTAGATTTACGATTCAACTTACCTTGTCGGAAGAATCGGATGAATTTCTTTGCCATATTGGCCAAAGCTTCCACGTCCAATTCTTCGTCCTCTTCTTCTTCCGAATCTTCATCATCGGTAGATGGAGCGGCCTTGAATGCAATTGCCTTTTTCTTTGGCTCGTCTTGCTTCAAGTACGCCTTCATCTTTTCCTTCATTCGGATCTTACTATCCTTGCGTACCTCGTAAGACAACAAGGTACCCATTAGTTGTACGACGGTATATTTATTCATGTCATTACCTTCCTCGATGGCGTAGGTACGCTTTTCCCCAACATGATGGAAGACCGTCCGATAATCTTCGCGACTTTCTCCTTTTGGGTATAGACCTTCCCAAGAGCTTCCAAGTCGTTTGATATATCCACGAAGCGAGCGTAATATTCCTTCATGGTTTCGCCTTGCTCCATATGAAACAACTCAAATTCTTTATTAGCAACGACGAGTTTAGAATCTTTTACCGTACTCGATCCTTCGTGCAATATGAGGAGTTGGTTCCATATTTGATATGCACTCTTACATGTGCATATCTTGTTGAAGTCCTCGGGCTCCACGCACAATTCAAGGCATTCATTGCCTTGGCATTGGCTACTTCCGCGGCCACCTCCGCGGGAGTCCACTTCGTGAAATCTTCTTCGGAAGGCTCAACATATTCCGTCATGGTGGCTCTCCATAGTGAAGCGCTCCGGAGGAAAATTTGCATCCGGCATTTCCAGTACCCGTAGTTGGTACCGTTGAAGTGTGGAGGCCTGACGGAGGATAGTCCTTCCATAACTGAAGAAGCTCCATCGCGGTTTCTTGAAGACGTTGTAGTCGTTGTTCGTCATAGCTCTCAACTTTGGCTATGTGTAGCTTTGAACTTGGCTCCGATACCAATTGTAGTGCCCTGGGAAGCTACTGCACACGTACTAGAGGGGGGGTGAATAGTACTTAAAATAATCAAGATAGTTATTCCTAATTATTTTTGCAAGAAACAAACGACAATTGCGGAATTAAACAACTATCAACAAGAATTAAAACAAACGCAAACACAATGGTTTAATGGGTTCGGATCCACCCAAGTCTCCCCGACTTGTTCCCGGTGATCCTACGTCCCAACCACCCGGATCCCCTCCGGATACTTGAGTTAGCAACCCTAACTCAAGATTTTCCACTATGAAATACTTGTGAAAAACCTTCACAAGTCAAATCATACAAAAGACATGTGACTCCCACAAACCGGGATCACAACCTCTCTCACAACCGAGAGACACAATTCAAATACGATTGAAATGAAATAAACTCTTACCTTACAAAATCCTATGCCTTGAGTATACTTACCAAATTAGGGCAATGATGGATTTTGAGGAAGAGGATGTCACCAAACCCTAGCTTCAAGTAGATGACCAGCAATGGAAGCCTAGGGATGAGATTGATGACCTAGAATCAAAGCCCTTGGCTTGGAAGGCTCACAACCAATGAATCTCTCTTGAAGAATAAGAGTGAAGAAGAGATTCTTGAGAATGGGAGAGCTTGAAGATGAGAGTTGAAAGAACTTCTCTTTGAATCAATAGAGCTCTGGAATAGCAGCCTTGGATCCTATGAAAATAACCCCTTCAGGTATTTAAAGGATCAAGGGAAAAGGGAGAGAGAAACGTCGCTTTCAAAACTCCAACGGATCTAAATCTGAAGCAGACTAGGTCGGTCAAAGAACAACCACTGACCGACTAGTTCATCAACTAGTCGGTCGGTGAAAACAACGTGAACCGACTAAGAGGTGAACAGAGAACAGATGAAGATTTCAGACCTAGATAACTAGTCTGAATGCAATATGACTTAGTCGGTCCAAGAACAAAGGTTGACCGACTAGATTGTCAACTAGTCGGTCACCAAACGTTCTTAGACCGACTCAACGATAAACAGAAGCTTAGGAGAATTTTAGCATGAACAGTAAGTCACAACTAGTCGGTCAAAGAAGCATCCACTGACCGACTAGTTCACAAACTAGTCGGTCGGTGAGTCAACGTAGACCGACTAACTGTAAACAGTAAAGTCCAAGAAATTAAGGACTTCCAAAACGGCGCAAGAGCTTCAACGAAGCTTTAGGCATGAATACGAGCTTTGTGAAGAGTTGAGATGTTGCTTTGAATGTTCTCGTGAATTTGGCGACGATCTCCTAAACTGCGCTCACAAATTGTTAGTTCATGATATATTTATGTTTGCTCATCATCCAAAACCAAATCCGGGGAGTCCAATACTCAACAGAGGAGCCAATGTTGGCAATAGGAGCAGAAACCCCAGTACCAACAGTGATCCTTTTATTACCAGTGTAAGGAGTCGAGGACTCAAGATGTCCCGCAGTAGAAGTGATGTGGTCAGTGGCCCCAGTGTCAAGAAACCAGTTTGTCTCCGCAGAGGGAGTGCTTTGAGAGACATACGCTTCTGGTTTGTGGATATGCTCATGAATCCAGAAGCAATCAAGTGTGTGATGATTTGGTTTCCCACATACTTGGCATGGAATAGGGCAACCAGTCGGATCGGTAGGGATACGACGCCTAGATCTCCCGGTTTGTGCTGGGGATCTGCCTGGAGTAGGGAGTAATGGAGGGCGAGATTGACTCAAATAAGATGCCCCACGTCCACGACCGCCACGATTACTCGGGACATGTCCCGAGTAGGAGCAATACTGTCTTGAGCGGTTGTCGGCTGTTGTAATGTCCCTAGTAATATATACAGTAAGGGTATGTATTTTTGTTTGATATGTAGTGTATGCTTGCTTGTGTGCCTTTGTAATGTGTATAGTAATTTTGTTGTGTGCATAGTAATTTCATATGTAGATGGCTACATGGTTGAATATGATATGACGTGGATGTATAAATGAATACATATGGATGTATTGGATGTGATGTAGTGACTGTTATTATTGTTATTAGTGTGCTTAGTGATGTTTGGTTGGTGGGTGTGTATAGTAAAATAGGATTTTCATAATAATTATTTTATTATGTTCTAAAGAGATTATTATTATTGTTGTTGTTATTGGTAGTAATGAATGACATTGTAGTTGATATTGTTATTATTATTAGAATTAGCATTTTTATTATTGTTGTTATTGTTGATATTGATTATTATTATTATTACTATTTTTGGGCCTTTAGATAATTTTAGTAGCAAGAGAGTTGGTTGGGCTATACTAATTGGGCTTGGATTATTAGAGATAAGAAGAGAGATATTTTAGAGGGATGTCAAACTTGTAAATAAGGGTTCTATGGCATATGTTGTAAATAATTAGAAGTGGGTGGTATTTATATTATTTGGCATACTTGTAATTATCTAGAAGTTGAATGGTAGATGAGTGAGGGTATTTGAGTAATTTTATGGTGTGCATGGTTATCCTTAGAAAACTCTAGAGAATTAGAGAATTCTCTCTCCTTTATTCCCTTAGATTTCTTCTCTCTTTCTTTTTCTTTGTTCTTGCCGTGAGCACCCATTCCCATCTCTTCTTTCCTCTTAATTTCTTTCCAAGTTTGCATGGTAATTAAGGGAGGATGAAGAGAAGGAATGAATGCTTTTAAGGGGAGTATTTAAATGGAGGATTCCAAGGATTTATTTGGGAGGATTTAAAGACATGAATGTGGCCTCCTTATTTGGTAGGAATCCATCTCTATCTAGTCTATTATTCAATTTCATTTAAGCATGCTAAAAGAGACTATCTTTGATTTGGAACATGCATTTCTTTTTAATTGAATTATGAAAGCATGTTATGGAAATTAATTATGAACAAACAATTCTTTTCATGTTATGAATTAGTCATCCCACTAAAAAGTTGTCATCTTGCTACTAGTTTCATGTCGTCCTCATGTTGGGTTCTATTGCTAAAGAGATTAAGCTTAATAATAATTAGGCATTCCTCTTCATGTTATGAAATTATTGAACATACTACAAAGTTGTTATCTTGCTATTAAATCCATATTGTTTCAATTGAATAAATGACTTGCCATTTTGCCTACCATGTGTTTGTAGTAATGCTTATTTGAAGTCAAGTATGAAAAAGAGAATTGCTTTGCATATTTTGACTATGGGTGAAAGGTTATGGTTGGAAAATATTATGAGTTGAAATGATAACTATGGAAGTAATGTTGTGGTTCTAAAGATTTAAGTGTAGGAATGAGAAAAGGAGAAAATGGTAAATGTTATAAAGATGTCAAATGGTGGACATTGGCTTTGAATTATGTAACATGGAAGGGGGATTCTATTGCCATGCATACTTGGAGGGTGATGGCACTTATGGCATGGATTTATGGGGAGGTGTTGTTATGTTGGTTTGATGTGGTTATGGTGATGGGCATGGCACACGGTGCATGACCCTTATTTGAGAGTTATGAAATGAAAAGAAAGACCCAAATAAAGCCATGCCATGATGACCACATGCTCCATATATGTATGACATTAAAGTCCTATACCCATGCCTTAATGTTGGTTGTAATCATCTAAAGCAATTTATGAAATGTTAGCTTGTTGTAGTTCTTTTCTTTATGGCAAGATGTCACTCTTGTAGTTGCCATGGTACACCAATGTTTTCATGTCTACCTTTATGTTACTTTGTAATATGCCATGCCATGCCACCTAATGTAGCCTTATGATCTCTCTTATGTTTCATTTCATATTATTATGACATGCCACTTATTGTTGCTTGCCTTGCATCATGGATAATATGTCATCAAATTACATGTCATCATGCATTGAATAATATACTATATGGAGATGGGATATTCCTACGGGGTCACGCGTTGACGTGCCCCCGTTGATTTTTCAGGTATTGGTTCTTGGAGTTGGAGGTCCCTTAGCTCAGCTGGTTGGAGTTGAGAGGGTGTGTGAGAGATTTGAGTGTATGTTCTTGTATCTGGCGAGATATGGGTTTTATGTTGTATATGAGATTTGTATAAGATGTTGTACATGGACAGTTGTTATATATATATTTTAGTGTTTGCGTTGTTGTCTCTTTGTGTTTCCACGTTTGTCGTCTGGAATGCTACATGTACTATCCCAGCAGTGCGCAGTGGACCTGCTTGTATCTCGTATTTTGTATTTTCCTTCGTAACACTCGCTCTTCGGTATCCCGGGGAGTGGGGCGTTACAGCTGTAGTTGGTGAAGAGAGCAGAAGTGTTATCCGGAACGAGAGTTGTCCCGGAGGTTGGTAACGTCTCGGAAGATGGTGCGTGACGTTGTAACAGCATATTAGCTTCTTCAGCAATAAGGCTACTCCAAAGTTCTTCCACCGTGTATGGTATCCCGCGATTGCGAGCCATAACACGGAAGGAATTATAAGTAGAGGGAAGACCGTGAAGCGTCTGTCGGAGAACTTGTCAGGTGGTGACAGTATCAGGACCAGCCGTTTGTAGTTGATCGTAAATGTTCTTTGCACGGTCTAAATAGGCTGTCATGGATTCGTTTTCCATGGTGAGGTTGTTGAGTTTGTCTTGGAGAAGTTCAATGTGACCTTCGGAAAGAATGGCGTAACGTTGCTCCAATTTCGTCCAGAGAATACGAGAGGACGTTACACCGAGAATAATAATACTAAGGGCGGAGGTGGTAAGGGTTGCTTGAAGACAAATACAGAGGTGCTGATCAGTGATCAACCACTCTTGAAACTTTGGATTTGGTATAAGAGAAAGAGGTTCAGTGGTGGTGGAGCGAGGATCTGGTATAGTGGGAGAAGGGGAGGATAGAGTTCCGCCGACATACCCAAGGAAGCCATGAGCGTTGAGAACGTCGATGACTTGAGACTTCCAGAGAATGTAGTTGGTGGAGTCAAGGCGGGTGGTAATGAGATTTGGAAATTTGGAGATGAGAAACTTAAGGTTGGGAGAGATCGGTTCCATTGGATACCGACGAAGGGGACGACCGGTTAGGGAGGATGCTCTGATACCATGAAGAAATATAGAAGAAGGAGATATACGATCGGAGAGAGATACAAGAGAAACCGACAATATTTTCATTAGCCTCAATGGGTTTATATAGATTACATAGTGACTGTTGGAATGCCAACAGGTATGACTCTTGGGATATCAATGGGTGTCTCTTGGGTAATGAACGGATGCATTCCTTGGGATGCCAACCGTTGTGTCTGTTGGGGAACCAATGCGTCCCTTGGGAAGAGGAGATGGTATTATCTCTTTACAAATAAGACCAATTAATATTTATGGATTCTAAGGATTATATACTGACAATACGTTTCTGTATGTAGGAAAATATTATCTATGCGATGCTGGCTATACTATCATGCCAGGGTTCATATCGCCCTATAGGGGCGTGCGATACCACCTGAAGGACCATACTGACCGTGTGCCTAGAAATCGCAAAGAGCTATTCAATCGCAGTCATTCTTCTTTACGAACAAAGATAGAGTCGACCTTTGGAATACTTAAGAACAAGTTTAAGATATTGACGTCAAAGCCCCACTATCAATTCCCAAGTCAGGTCGATACCGTCCTAGCGTGCACTATATTGCATAATTATATCCAAGTAGCTGATCCACATGACCCCCAGCTAACTGAGGATGTGGGTGTGGTTGAGGAGGACGGCGATGTTATCGATGATCATGACGACGAGATTTTGGATCTTTCGCAACAGTTGCCCATACGGGAACAAACCCAACAAAGGGACCAATGGAAACTGCGAATGGATCAAATCGCTTGGGACATGTGGGTCGACTATTGTAACATACATAACAATGGTAGCACCGTTGAACAAGGCATGTGAGGGATGCTTGTGTAGTGTGGATGCATGCGGATTCCTTATGAATTTTAACATGTGAGGGATGCTTTTAATTTTGTGAGGGATGCTTTTAATTTTATGCTTTTAACTTGGTTGATTGTACTTGCATTATGTCATATGTATCATGTTTGATTTACACCCCTTATGATATAATGGCATTTGATATACATGCAATAAATGTTATCTATATAGGATGACACAGATTTGAATTTGCACTATTAACTCTTTCATGTTGTAGGCATGGCAGGGTCATCTTCGCAGCCAGGACATGATATTGAGCCTATGCCCCCCTTGTATGACCAGACTTATGTGAACCAGTGGAGTGCTGAAGGCCATGGGACTGATCCAATGCTTGGGAGGCCGATGCCTCGTAGGAATATTGATTCTCCTTTATCCTTCGACGTCCTTCCACGGTGGAGGGCCTGGCTTGCCTTATCAACAATTCCAGCCCTATGGCATGCCAATGCAGTTGCAATCTCCCTCAGGATATATGCAACTACTCCAAGGGGGGTTTCAATCCATGTATTAGTCCGTCCCCACATAGTGCTTTCATTAAGCCATCGTCACAAAGCGGGAATGAACATACGGGGGGTAGTGGGTCGTCGAGGAAGTCGGGACGACGGGATGATGAGGGAGAAGGTTCGGTGTCTAGTCCTAGCAAAAGGACTAAGGTGCAACCTGCCAAGGGCCCTAAAAACCTAATTTGGCAGTATGAACATGACTTGTCCCTCATTCCGTTCATTGCTGCCCAGGCCAAGCAAGGCAATAAAGCGGATAAGACATTCAAGCCTACGGCATTTAACCAAGCAGCTGCCCATATCAATGCTCTTTTTGGCACATCCTACACAAGCACAAATGTTAGGAATCATATGAAAGGCTTGCACCGATGCATGACCGATGTGTCAACGTGCCTCAGTATTAGTGGGGCTGGATGGTGTCCTATTAAGCAGATGATAGTGCTTGATGATGAGGTGTATGCCCCATGTGCCAAGGTATGACCATTTACTTTTAGGGCTCGTGAAATATTGATCACATTTGTGAGTATAAACGGCCTATTTTATAATTTTCGTGCAGGCGAACCCAATGTTGAAACAATATGTTAATCAACCGTTGCCGTGGCTAGATGACTTGTATATCATCATCGGAGATGACGAGGCAAAGGGGCTTTTCCGGAGGTCAACATTCCAATCATTTGAGCCCCTAGCAGATTCTGTCGATGGGGAAGATGCACCTCAGGCACGGACCCCTCAAGATGAGTTCCCCCATGACATCCCACCGGCAGGATCGACAGGGAATTTTCATGCCGGACCTAGCCTTGCTACACCTCCCTCTTTTACGAGGAAGAAAAGTCGTCGTCGGGGTACTACCGAAGTGCAGGATAGGATGGATAGGCTTGTGGATACAGTAGAGAAGGTGGCAGAGGTAATTTCTTCATCCCATGCACATTGGACCAAAGAGCTCCCCGCTACGTTGTATTCATACACCGAGTATCCAACAACGTTGTTGGATATAGTGTACGATTATCTGGAAGAAAACGAGCGTGAAGGACGCAAGTTTATTGCTAAGCCCGATGAGTCGAGAAGGAGAATCTTGAAGCAAAAAATTGAGATGATTAAAAAGGCAAGGGCGGAAGAGGGTGTTGGTGATGAAGGCGATGACGAACCCTTTGACTTGGATTGAGTGTGGATGGTGTTGGTGATAAAATGGAGTGTTGTGGTGTTGGTAGGAAGGAGTGGAGGGGAAGTGAGAAGGAGTGTGGTTGAGTACTTTATCATTAGTGATAGGTCTCATTAGTGTTGTATAATTATGTGTGCTGAACATGAGAAGGAGTGTTGTTGGTATTGGTCTTTAGTTAATGTTGCTCTTGATGCTTTATATCTGTGGAGTGAGAAGGAGGATACTTGGCCTGGGTATAATATGTGTCCTCTATAATTATGTTTAGCTTGAGAACATGGGTAATGTGTCGATCATTAGTGTTGGAGTTGGTCTTGAGAACATGAGAAGGAGTGAGAAGTAGAATATGTGTCATGTATAATTATGTTTATCTTGCAGTCTTTTCATTATTTCATGAATTGTGTGTTGCACTATGTTGCTATTTGAGTATTTTCTGTATATCTTTGTTCTATGTTGCTCTTTGTTGCTCATTGGTTCTTTCCATCTCCTGAAGAATTTTGTGTTGCTCGTTGATGCTATTTGAGTCTTTCCAGTATATCCTTAGCTCTTTGTTGCTCTGTGTTTCTCTTTGATTCTTTCCATTCTGACAGGACCCTTGCCCAATGATGAAGCATATAAAAAGAAGCCATGTAATATATATAATCCCAAATAATTGGAAGGTTGGCTGGCTGGTTTATGTATTCCTCTGGGGGGAGTGAATTCCACAGAATTATATACCTAGATAATGTTGACATGCTTATTGTTATAATTGTTTTGTGCTTGTCCTGTCAATTGGCATGTCCTGGGATTCTTTTGGCACCTGCAGTTGAATTGTTTCAGCTGAACTTGGAATTTTTTTGATTTCTGTCATGGCAATTGTTTTGTGCTTTTCCTGCCATTTTTTTGCTAGTCCTGGCATTTCCAAACACCTTCAACTGAGGTTTTTTGTTAGTCAAAAGAGGGGCTTACATATTTCCAGCAGCCAGCAACCTATTTGGGATAGTGAATAATATCAAGTTGGAATTCGAGTAATTTGAGTAATCCAACATATTTCCTGAGGGCAATATGAGAAATCCAACATACAATTTTTTTTTTGATTTTCTTGGCAATTGGCTTGTCCTGCAATTACATATTTCCTGCCAATTATTGTGATTCTGCTGTTGGCTTGGTTCAGATGCAGTTGGTATTTTTTTGCCTCTTCATTTGGCTTCTTTCTGCTGAAATTGGAAAAGTTTTGTGCTTGTTAAAGTTTAGAGGGCTTGACCTGGAAATTGGTTTGGCCTGGGAATTTTTTGGCTTCTTTCAGCTGATATGGAAGAAAATTTTTGTTCTAGTCCTGACAGTTTTTTGTTGTTTGTCCAAACAAGTTGAGTAATACATGTTAAATTTTATAGGGGTTGACCTGGCAATTGGCTTGGCATGGGAAATTTTTTGCTTCTTCATTTGGGTTCTTTCAGCTGAACTTGGAATATTTCTGTGCTTGTGTGAACAGAATTTTTTTGCTTGTCCACACAAGTTGAGTAAAACATATTAAATAGGTTTTTTTTCTTTTCCTTGTGCTTTTCCTTGCAATTTTTTATGTGCTTTTCCTTGCAATTTGCTTGGGCTGTCATATTTTTCGCAGCTTAAGTTGGATTGTGTCAGCTGCAATAGGTATATATTTTTCTTGTTCTGGCAATTTTTTGTATCTTGTCCTGTCAAATTTTGTTGAGTAAGGTATGTGATATTTTGTTGGGCATGTCCAGGCCATTTGGCTTGTTTCTGCTGAAAATGGAAATATTTGGTGCTTGTCTTGACAGTTTTGTTTGTGCTTGTCATGGCCATTTGCGTCATACAGCTGATATATATGTTTTGTGCTTGTCCTGGCAATTGGCTTGGCATGGAAATTTTTTTGCTTCTTCATTTGGCTTGTTTCAGCTGACCTTGGGAGGTTTTTGTGCATGTCCTGACAAATTATTTGTGCTTTTCCTGGCAATTTCAGTAAGCACTGTGAAATTTTAATGGGCTTGTCCATTCATTTGGCTTGTCCTGGGATTTTTTATCCCAATAGCCTAATGATGCAAAACATGAAATAGGTGAAAGACACTCTTAATTTCCCATTTATATGGATGGTAGGCAGGATGGTTCCTTAAGTAAGGAGCAACTGTCGGCAACCTAGTTGGGTAAATGATGAATATAACTTCCTGAGGTCTATAAAAGATTCCTAGTTTTCATTCTATTTGCATTGCGTATATGTTGCAAGCCTTGGTGCATGTCACTATGGCTGAAGGATTCTGGGATATATTGGCTTATTGGGCTTGTTCATGTCCATGTCCATATATTGGCTTATTGGGCTTTTTATGGCTGTATTGATTATGTGTTCATGTCTATAGATTGGAATCTGGGATCATTTACTATAGTTTGGTTTTTTGGGATTCATGGGAAGTAGTGGCATGCTTGTCATGACTCAAAATTGGTCTTCTGGGATCATTGCTGCTTTACATGGCCATATACTGGATTTTGGGCTTTTCCAAATCAAAATTTATAAATTCTGGGAGCATTGCTGATTTTCCTTCCTTGGGTTCAGGTTATGCTCTTCAATGCATCAGATTTCATGTTACACAATATTTCAGGTATTCAGTATTTCATGTTACACGTTTTTCTTTTCAATCTAATTGATAAACCCATGATTTTTAGTGCTTGAACGCATTGCACTCTCATGTTGCTGAGTATTTTTTTTGTCTAATGAGTATGTGTGCTATGGCAGTAGTAAGAATACTAGTATATAAACTCTACATATATGCCATTGTATCTTTGCATCTTGATGTTGTTCAGTGACTGGTGTCATGTGCACCAAATTCTAGTTCGTATTATACTGAAATGGCCTTATGTTACCCTTTGCTGCTCATATACTGGATTCTGCTCATATACTGGTTACCAATGATGAAACTCTAGTGTTTTTCTACATATCTTCCACATGACCCCCAACATGTTAGTATCTTTAATATACTTAGTTAATGTCTGGTTGACAAATAATGTAATGGCTTGTGATTATGCATATGGAGAAATTTTTCTACTAAGGGCTTAACTGCACATGCAAGTCTTTTTCAATCTGAGAATGTCTAATAACCTTGTCTCTAAGGATTTTTATTGAGGTATGTTTATATTACCTTCTTATTTTTCTTATTAGAATCAGATTGATTGTCTATGAGCATGATGCTGAGTGCATGTATATTGGCTCTTTAGGTGTATAGTGCTCTGTAGGTGTTTACTGCATCATGGAAGGAATTTGAAGTTAGGTTGGTAGGATGTCACGACTGGAAGTGTTCTTCACAGTATTACTGCTGCTGGTGAAGGTTGATGTAGAAGCTGGGTTGGCAAAACCTGCATTATTTATGCAAACCCTGTAGATTGTTTAAATTGTATTGGGTTGATGCTTGAATGGATTATTTCCTCTTACTGCCCAATGATGAATAACATTTTTGTGTTGGATTACACAATTAAATTCCCAGTTATTTGGATGGCTTGCCGTAGTGTTCCTATATGGTATATCGGTTTTACTCGGAAATAAACCACAAGGAAGGAACACCCGCAAGCAACCTAATTGGGAAATTGAAACATATAAATTCCTGAGGGCTATACGTTTTTCTTTTCATTTTAATTGATAAGCACATTAATTTTATTTGCATATGGGTTTTGACATGTTAAAAATACTTTGATGCTTATGAAAACTGGCGGATACGTTGACATCATGGTTTATTATTTTTTCCTAGGTATGCATTCAACTTCCCCATATCAATTTATTTATAAAATTCTTTTTCTAGTAACACTACACACCATTAATGTTGCTTTTGTTTATGTTTTTCCAGGTACAATTGAATTCAGGCTCCAACACTTCTATTCGCTCCCGCCTTCGGAATGCGAGCAGTGTACCTGAGTTGGATACGGATGGTGCAGACTCCAAGAGGTGCCATTGTGGTATGTGGGTACCGAGGAAGACCTCTTGGACTCGTACGAACCCTGGCAGACGGTTCTGGAGCTGTCCGTCTCGAGTCGGCAAGTGTGATTACTTCGAATGGAAGGACCCCCCCTCATGGTGAGTGGTCATCGTTTATTATTCGGCACTTAATGGAAGCGAATGAAAGAGGAGGAATACGTGAAATCCCTGCAAGCTTACCGAATGAGATGAGGTGGGGTGAGATTGACAGGAGGTTGGCTACGGTCGAAGGTCAATTGGAGATTAACACGGCTAGAATGGATAGCATGCCCGAGTTCAACTCGCTGAAGTTAGTTCTGTATTCTATCATAGGTCTAGGTGTTTTTATTTTGCTGATGTTGTATAACAATAACTAATGTGTTGGATTGTATAACAATAACTTACTGTTGCTTCCGTCTATTGCTGATTCTCTTTTTGGGTTTATTTCATATTGTAGATTTGGCTATGGGAGAACATGGGATTTATAACTTTTTATACATTCCATGTTTGTATCTTTTGCTTGCTGTGTTGCATGACAATATTTATGATATCGTGTTATGTTTTGGCCATGACCTTACGTTGGATCCACGTAAGAATATACATGCCAATTTACGAATCTGTTCCTTGCCTTGTATCTTGTCAATCAATCTGCTTGCGTGGATTTTCTTGCTTGTCGTTCTGCCCAATTTTTTTGACTGTGTCATACCAGTTTGTTTGTCTATACTGTTGCTTCGGTGGATTTTTATGTATATTGTCATAGCAGGACATTATTTTGGAATGTACGTGACATTTTTTAATCTGTCGCATGCCTGGCCGCATGCCACTATTACTTTTCATTCCGGTATTTCATCGGAGTATTGTTGTATTGGGTTTTTGCATTGGAACTGCAAGTGTAAAAAAATACCCCAAAATGATCTCATTTTATTTAGGAGGTTAACCTTCCTAGGTTCACCACATCCTACATTCCAACTTTCCAACTCCAACTTTCTTTAACCAGAAGACCACACCACACAAAGTAGGACCCACCTCAACTTTCCAATTCCAACACCACTTTTCTACAAAAGAACACACTACACAAGCATTTCGCTCTCATCAGATTCCTCACTCCCTCAACTTTCCCAATTTCACATTCCTACAAAAGAACGGGCCCTAAGGCTGAAAACAGCGAGAGCCCAAGATTCCCAGCTGAGCTTGCCACATGGGACTTTTCGCGGTCGAGAAAAGGGAGCGAAACGAACAGCCCACGAGAAAGCGAGCGAGGAATCCCGTTGTCAGAGCGTGAATAGTGACGACGGAGCGAGGATTCCGCAAAAAATGGCCAAAACAACAGGCCCTTAGTTGAAGCATTCAGCAACTGACCTCTGCTTTTGCGCACCGCTCTTTGATTCATTTGCATATATCAACGATGAAGCTAAGCTAAACAGATTGCATGAAATGCTATGAAGTCGCAACAGATAATATGCCTAAGGGTGAAACCAAGAGGAATAAGCTGCATATGAACAGATTGGCAGGAAAAGTTGGGATTTTGTATGTTTGGTTTAAATTTATTGTTGTATCACAGGCTCGAAAGAATGTATCCTCTAGCAAACATCTACCCTATTGTACTTGACTAATGCGCATGTGTTTTTGCATGCAACAGCATATACCATGATACAATGTTTCCTGGTTATGGCATCAAGCGCTCCGATGTCCCAAAGCCTGTGATATGGAAAATGTTAAACGCTGGCTACATGAACACAGACAGCACAAATTATTTGTTCTATACTTGAAGGACCAAGAGGCTTTAATTTTTCACTGATCATGACATGGTATAGTAGAATGAAGAACGAGTGTCACAGGTTTGGGCTTTTGTGGGACTAAAAACATAGCATTAGTTGAACACTTCCTGTTTTCTCCTTTGGACCTTTACCAAGTATTCTTCCTAACTCGTTCCCTTATTTTAAGACAAATATAGCCAATTCCATGTTTGAATTGGGTGACATGGGTGTCCAAGTGAAGTGTCTGCATGTCTGACACGTCAACATTGTCAATTAAAAAAATACTCCAATGTGAATTGTGTCTGTACTGTGTATGTAGGGAAAACAAGCAAATTCATAATTGCTCCTTAGATTTAGGAGATACATTTGTTTGCCTCTTTTGCGAATATATGCTGAAAAGCCGAATGCATCTCCTTATTGTCTTTTACCCCTTCTGATAGACACTCACTTGGCATAGTTAAATGTTGGTTGGTTGCAAAATGGGATATTTGGTTTGTTGCAAAGAAAATTTAACATTTATTGCAGGAAATGAGCTCCAAATTCTTTGCTTGGTTTGCTTCATTTCACATAAAAACAGTTGATATCCTGCTATAGTGACAATACATTTATGGTTCAAAGAGTAATATATGTGCAACTTCATAAGTTAATATGTCGAGACGACATCCATTTTATTGCTGAAAATAGATGCACAGTTGCTTGGAATTTTTACTTACCATGTTGCGAATGGAAACATTGAAAGGTCCAGTCTAAACATATGTTGTTGTAGCTCTCTGTGCAACCAGACCACCCTTTAGATTGCATGCCCATATTAGGCTCCTACCTGCTAAGCCCTATGGTTAGCCCCTTGATAGACATTGTGTACCAATATTTAGACAGCCGATATCCAGCTATAATAGCAAGTCACAAAGGTTTTAATAGAACCTGTAGCCTTCTCTATCTGGAAGTTTGCTATTTTAGCCAGCCAATTTTTATGAGAGAGCCTAGATGATGGGATGGTGATTGATTACCAATAAATGTTGCCTGAATAAATTTGTGAAGCATTGGGATTTTGTTTTGAAAAAGAAGTAATGAGAACGGGTTAAGAAGACTAAGCAAGCTGGAAAGGAACATGGGTAAGAAGTGGTTTGAACCTTGAAGATCCACAAATTCAGCTAAAGTAGCAAAGTGTGCAAGGGAATAAGTTCAAAAAAAGTAGGAAAACTAATGACTTGTCAATGTCGTATGCCTTTTATTTTCCGATGCACCAAAAAATTTGTCATATGCCTTTTATTATATAGATCAAATGAACAAGAATGAAAGAAAACAATAAGAGTATATCCCTTGGAATTTATAACAGTCGTTTTGTTTGTGCAAAGCATAACAAACAACCATACGGAGTATTGGACTATATATTTTCTGATCGACCAAATTATCTCTTATAATTAAATCTTCTTTCTTTGCTATTTAAAATGAAAGCACATATAGCTAGAGGTTTTTTGATTCTCCAATTAGGTGTGACCGGTTTGCAAAATAACTTACTTAAGAAATTTGTAAGGTAACAGACTAGGAACTCGCTTCTTAGCTTCCAAAACACATGTGACGCGATCATAAAATCCTTCTTAATTTTTGGGGATAAAGTAAAAGTTCTTCTTTCTCCTTACACAAGTTTGATTCGTAGAGCATTAAATTCAAGTGCACCGTCTCCCTTTTATCCATTGAAATGAAACCATACATCTTTGCTAATGATCTGGGGTAAAAACAAGAGCAGTGAATCTATGTTGGAAACCATATCATCTTTGCTAATGATCTGGGGAAAAAACCAAGAGCATGTAATCTATGCTGGAAGCATATCTCCACCTACTCATCGGAATTTATCATTATTGATGTGAGCATGTTGCCTGCAATGAAAATAGCATTGACTTTGATTAGATTCTCATGGAAGTTGAAAACAATTTGGTTCTTTTCTTACCTTTATTTCTCCATGTGACCCTTGTGCATTGTAATTCCAAGAAAGCATAATAACCCTCTTATCAGTAAATGAACTGATTATTTCGACAACATTTGGTTTGTACTGAAGCGTTGAAGTCTTAATTAATAACTCCAAATTATTATCTTCCTTTTTTAAACTTGCCCCCATTTTATGTGAGAATAGTCTATTGTTTCTCCTTATGTTTCTCCTTGTGGGCTAATCGTTTTGTTAGCCCACCTTAGCTTATTGAAAGGGAGTTTGCCATTAAGTGGCTAATAGTAGAAACAGATGACCAACCTAATGGAGTTCGCTAAAGTTAACCTGCATACACAATGAGACGAGCTTCTCTTTCTATGGCATCCCATCATGGTTGAAATGCTAACCTTAATAAAAGGCAACAAATCTGCTCGTCAAATATTTTAGTCCAGCATGGTTGAAATGGAATCGAGAGGAAGTCAAAACTAATGAAGTTCATCAAAGTTAACCTTCATACATAATGAGGGCAGCGAATCTGCTCATCAAATATTTTAGTCTAGCGTAGTTAAAATGGAATCAAGAGGAATTCCACTTCGGTGTTAGGATTTAGGATCTGAAAAAATCACAAAAATTCATTTTAAATCCTAACCATAGTTCAAAACAACAGAATTCACTTAAAGGGATTGTTTGCATAAGGCAAACTATATTGAACAAAAAATAGTCTTTCATATATTGACCCTATAGAAGATTGTTGTCTTCTTCATACCACTTAAGGGCATAATTCAGACCAGTATTTAAAAAGGTTGAGACGGGAGGAGAGGTGTTGGGCCTTCGTGTGAAGCGAGGCATAAGCATCAGTGTGTGAGGCATAAGCCTCATATTTCTTATATTATTTATACTATTTCTAATGTCATATAGCCATCGTATGTAGATAGTTAAACATCTATTAAACATTTATGTAACTATGAGTATGGATCAACCTCACTTTTATAAAAAAAATTCATGCTTTTGATTTTATTAGATAGGATATGGATGTTGCTTAGTTGCTTCAAAGCCTCAGAAAATTTTCCAGCAAGGCAGAACCAGCCGAGACGCCAGATTTTCACCATGACAGCCACGGAGTCTGAGACGAATGAACAAGTGATTTCAGGTATTACTTAAACCCTTCTTTTATAATGCTTATGTTATATGCATGAGTTACTTGGTTAACTTTTAGCTAAGATATTTCATATGTACTAGGTGTTGTATTGATAGCCTCCCATCCAGCCATATCCCTTTTTGATTCGGGAGCCACTCACTGCTTCATATCCCGAGGATTTGTAGAGAAACATTCTATTTATCTTGAGTCTCTACCAAATCGCTTGAGCATCACTACTGCGAGTGGAGTAGTGAGGACTTCTACTGGCTGTTGATCTTGCCCCCATAGTGATTTGTGGAAACGAGTTGTTCGCAGACTTTATGATAGTCGACATTCTAATTTCGATGCGATATTCGGCATGGATTAGTTAGGAAATTTCTACGCTGCTATCGATTGTCACAACAAGAAAGTAGTGTTTGAAATCCCTAATCACCATGTGTTTGAATTCATGAGCGGAGATCATTCACTTAGGCCTATCAAGTTTCGGGCCAAGCCGAACGAACTAATCATTGCATCGATGCAGGTTGAGCCCGAGAACCTAGAGTGGTTCGAGACTTTGCAGACGTATTTCCTGAAGATATTTCGGGATTACCGCTTGATCGAGCTCTGGAATTTACTATCGACCTTATGCCAAACACACAACCTATTTCGAAGGCTCCTTATCGCATGGCTCCTGCTGAACTGGAGGAACTTCGGAAACAACTCGACGACCTGTTGCAGAAGGGATTGATTCATCCCAGCATATCTCCTTGGGGTGCGCCAGTTCTTTTGGTCAAGAAGAAGGTTGATTCGAGAAGGATGTGTGTTGACAACAGAGAACTGAATAAGGTAACCATAAAGAACAAATACCCGCTACTGCGAATTGACGACATCTTCGATCAACTTGGTGGATCGTGAATATTCTCGAAGCTGGATCTCCGAAGTGGTTATCATCAAGTGAAGGTTAGAAGTGGAGACATCCCGAAGACGGCACTCAGGACCAAGTATGGACACTATGAATTTGTAGTCATGCCATTCGGTGTGACTAACGCCCCAGCAGTATTCATGAACCTTATGAACTTGATCTTCTATCAATTCTTGGATAAGTTCGTGATGATTTTCATCGACGACCTCTTGGTCTACTTGAAGGATGAAGAAGAGCATGTCGAGCGTCTGTAGATTGTATTGGAGACGTTGCGACATCATCGGTTTTACGCCAAGTTCAGCAAGCGTGATTTCTGGCTAGACTAAGTCACCTTTCTTGGGCATGTGGTATCAGGAGACGGTATCTCTGTCGATCCAGAGAAGGTCATTTCAGTCAGGAACTGGCCGACTCCTCGACCAGCTACCGACATCAGGAGTTTCCTAGGATTGGCAGGTTATTACCGTCGATTCGTTAAGGATCTTTGTCTGAACTTTTGGTGGCATGGAATGAAGAGAAGCGTGGCTCGAAGTGTTGCTAATGTCTTGTGTGTCAGCAAGTGAAGGCTGAGCATCATCGTATTGCTGGACTACTTCAACCCCTGTCGATTCCAGAGTAGAAATGGCAGCACATCGCTATGGATTTCGTGACTGGACTACCTCGAAGTACTAAGCAGAATGATGCGATTTGGTTGATCATTGACCGATTAACCAAATCAGCACATTTCATACCCTTCCGAGTGGGACAATCTACGGAAATACTTGCTAAGATGTATATGGAGGTAATGATCTATCCTTTACCTTTTAACACTTCTTCTGGTATACGTTGTGATGTGATCGATAATCGTGCAGGAGATTGTTCGATTGCATGGAGTTCCGATGAGCATCGTCTCTAACCGGGACACTAGATTTACTTCCCAGTTTTAGAAGAGTCTGCAATCCAATTTGGGTACCAATTCGAGTTTCAGCACTGCGTATCACCCGCAGACGGATGGCCAATCAGAGCGTACCATCCAGATATTGGAGGACATGTTGCGAGCTTGCATGCTGGATTTCAAAGGTTCGTGGGAAGACCATCTACACCTAATAGAGTTTTCCTACAACAATAGCTACCAAGCCAGCATTGGCATGGCCCCATTCGCAGCACTCTATAGAAGGAAGTGTTGATCCCCGCTGAGTTGGGATGACATTGGTGACCGAGAATTATTGGGCCCAGAGATGATTGTTGGAACTGTGGGTGTAGTGCGTAACATCAGAGACAAGTTACGCATTGCATAAGACCGGTACAAGTATTGGGCTGATGCCAAGTGTCGTCACTTGGAGTTTCAACCAGGAGATCATGTTTTCCTGAAGATATCCCCAAACCGAGGAGTGATACGTTTTGAGAGGCGAGGCAAGCTCAGTCCAAGGTTCGTTGGACTCTTTGATGTGTTAGAGCGAGTTGGAGAAGTATCTTATCGCCTAGCTCTACCGCCATCATTGGAGGGAGTACATAATGTTTTCCACGTCTCCTAGCTGCGTCGTTATATCAGTGATCTTACGCATGTGGTTGATCATTCGGAGATCATAGTGCGACCAGACCTTACCTATGAGCAGCAGTCTATTCAGATTCTCGATCGACGTCAGAAGGCGCTTAGGAATAAGGTCGTCGAACTCGTGAGAGTGATGTGACGTCGCCAGGAGAATCCATCTGGAAGCGAGAGGATGAGATGCGTGGATGTTACCCCTACCTTTTTCCTGCACTGTAGAGAATTCCAGGGACAGAATTATTCTGAGGCGGGTAGGATGTAACGGCCTGTTTTTGTAGTCGTGGTTGACTGTTGTGTGTGTATGTTTTTACTTCGTTGATTCAGTTATTTTTGTCCGAGTGATATTTCGTCCGTGCGTCGACGCGAGCGCGTCATGGTTTTCAGTTTTTACCCTAGCGTAATTTTTATCTGTAAATCGTAATTGTTTTTAAATTAAAACGTTAATACTATTTGTTACTAAATGATTTTAATCACTTTATCACTTTTAGCTAAAAGTTAACTTCTAATTTACTTATTATTTTTAACTAAATTATTTTTACTAATTACTTTTCCTAAACTTATCTTAGCAATACCTTACCCCAACCCCCAACCGTTCCCTAATCAACCCTAACCCTACATCATTTATCCCCACAAAATTGTTGGTTAGATCCAACATCAGCTTTCAAGTATCCCTACCTCACAACCACCCCCTTAAACCTGTTTCCTCCTCTTCTCGTTCTTAAATCAACATATGGGAACAGCAACCAGCAGCAGCAACCAGCCTTTCCCTCCACCATACAACTCCACCAGCATCACCCCCTTCAGCCACCATCTCCTCCACCATACAAGCAAACAACACATCTCCATCACCTCCTCCACACAACAAATCAGCAATCCAACCCCCTTACAAAACCAAAATCAAAATCAACCAGAACAAATCCCAAATCACCCACGAACTCGACGCCGCATCCCTGATCACGTGCCGTCACCGTTCTCAGGCCGCTCAACCCCGTGTCGAAGCCGCCTCGAGCGCGCCACTCGATCCGTCTCCCTTTTCCCAACTGCCGCCGCCATCCTCGAGGCGTGCCGATCCGATCGCCGTGACCCTCGCCCTTGAGTCGCCACCGCCTTCGGGAAGCTGCCGCCTCCGATCCGATCGCCTACCGTCGCCCGATCCGCCGCAGATCCCAGTCGCCGCCGCCCTCGGGAACTCGAATCTGCCGCCCGATCTGCACAGCCCCGCCGCCGACGGTTCGAATCCGCCACCCTCCGTCGGATCTCGCTACCACCTTCGAGAGCCGCGGAGCGGGTCTCCTGAACCACCCCAATCTCGCTCGCCACCGCGCTCCTCAGCCCCGATCACCGTCAGCCCTCCTCGATCGCCCCTGCGCAACAGCAATCGAAGCAAAAAAAGGAAAAAGAAGAGGAAACAAAAAGAGACAGGGTGGGGAGAGAGAGTGAGGGGGAGGGATTATAAATGTAAGTTATTGCAAAGTTTTTTTTATTATTATTATTATTATTATTATTATTATTATTATTATTAAGTGTTATTAAGTTATTATTATAAAGTTGTAAGTTAGTAAAAGTTATTATTAAGGTTAGTTAGTTAATAATTTTTATAGGTTTCTAATTAATAAGTTTAGTTAACTTAAGTTAAATTAATTTAAGTTAAAAAGTTAAGATTATTATTAAGTTAAGGTTTTGTAAGCTACTAAGCTAAGATTTTTATACTATAAGTTAAGTAAAATTACTTTGTAAAACATTAAGTTAATATGTTAGTTTAATGTCTTATAGCTAATTGATAACCACTAGCCTGATGTCACTAGTCTATTTGACGCAGATAAACCGTGCTTCACATCACCACTACCTGGACACCCGCACCCACGTCAAAGCAAGTATTTATTGTAATTAAATTTGGGACAACTGCTTAAATTAGTGTAACATACCATTTTAACATGCTATTATTACTATACATGTTGCATCTGTTTAGGAAATGAACGTTTTATCAATGTTTATTCATTAAAAGAATAACCTCTTTTACTTGTTATAAAATTGAACCCAACAGAACAGAGGGCATGACATGACCCTCGGAAACATATATGAAACCATACATCGACTACAGATGTAATGGGACTTAGTCAGTGAACAGACATACACAAAGAGCCGTGCTGTCTACTCTTGTCAGGTCATGTGTGACTAGTCTGGCCCGTGCTCCAGTAGAGTCACATATGACTAGTCTGGCTCGTGTTCCAGTAGATGACGATACACTTTGGATGGGGTTGGTCCATTTCAGTAGGGTTTGTGAGTGTGTCTCGAACACGATTACGGCCCCTCCGGTGGAGACAGCCATTGTGTGGATCATCACGGTAAACCCCGGTGATAAGGTGCATCGAGAACATTTCACCTACCGAGGCATGGACTTATCACGAGCACAAACAATCAAATACTCAACATACAACTGTTTTACTTTGCTTTTAACTGCAAAAATATCAATGCATGCTCGTACTTTACTTTTCTGCACTTATTATTCATAACTGTGTACTAACGCTCTTTTGTCCTTTTCTAATTATTCCCATTTCATTACTTTAAATATCTTGTCGAGCTTATCGTTGACATATATTTCAATGTTTTATGAAATATATGTTAGGTTCAGAGACAGTACCGTGAGGACCCTACTTTTGAGGATCCCATCTTAGAGGTGGACACCGCTGATCAGAGTTACGAGGACACTGAGATCCTCCCTACGGAAGGCTAGAGCGGGACATTTATATTTCAGTTTATTATTTGTATTTGTTATTTTTAGGTGTGTTTGTTTTCAGCAGATTATACGGCCATGCTAGTACTTAATTGTTTGTGTTTGCTTTGGACGCTGGTATTGTAATGTAATGAATATTTATGCTGCTTCTGAGAAATTCGCGTGCAAGGACCTGCCTTCGCTAATTAAACGCTTAGTGTGCTTAAGTCAAAGAAGAGAGAAAAAATAAGTACATCTTCTTTACTTTAAGCACATGCGGACCCGCTCGCGTCCTCGCTCCCAAGTATACTGGGAAGCGTGACGTGACATATGTCCTCTTGCATGATGTACATCCCATGGCTCACTGACACGGTTTGATGGAAGGAAGCTACCCACATCCTTAGTTAAGCTATATGTTGTGTCAGGCTTGTGGTTCTCGTAGTGGCAAACATCGTCGTGCAAACCTGTGTTTACATGCAATATAAGAAAAATGGAAAAATGAATATGTTGTGAAAAAGTACGTAGTTTATATCAACAAAGAATAAAATCGATATTAAGCCGTGCCTCCCTGGCAACGGCGCTAAAAAGCTTGTTCGCGTACGCGAGCCTTCAATATTTATAGTACCGCGAGCGCACGGTATCGTGTTGCGTTATACAGGCCGAACCCAGGAAGGCGTTCGTTAAGTACCGATTTTGTTTTAAGTTCGAAAGTTACGCTATCGAATGGTGGTCGAAGAGAGAAATAGCTCTAGGGCTTAGGGTATCCCTACCATTGAACTAGAGTTAAGGCTGGATTAGTAGTTGCCCTATTGTTGGACTCATTGGGACTCGAAAGAGGTCGTCTAACCTAAGGGCATTCGCATACGCATATCCCCCACTCTCGCGATGTTATGATAGACCTATCCTAACCTATGTCGATGCCGACTCTAGCCGATGCATCGGTATACATTAGGCGCATTACGCTCGACGAATGTCCCCAATCTTCCTCCACGCCACTCTCGTGGTCGGGGATTTGGATCTATATTAGGAGGGCTCTAATCGGTGCCCAACTCTGGCCGGTCACACCGATAGTATGAATCATCGTATGGATTGAGAGCCCTAGATTGGTCCCGACTCTCGTCGACGGCCAATCCAACATCCACAAGGGAGGGAATCCAATCCACGATTAACCAACAATTTAATCAAATAGTTCATCCACCCCATGGCCTCATTTAGTGGGGTTCAACTCATTGCCGTAGATGAAAACTACTAACTACTCATTACAATTGGTGCTATTTCTACCATAGATTTAATAAACAAAGCCATGGATTTAGATGTTAAGCTCAAACAATGGCAAACAATCATCAAAGAGAAACTCTATTATATAAATATAATCTAATACAAGTGCAATTAATAAAAACTATAAAAGAGTGCTAAATTAGAAGGCAATAAAAATCCTTACAAAACCCTTCTAACTCTGGAAAATGGCTGAATAGAAGATGGGTTTTGCTCAGGAGGAAGATGAGCTATATACAATTCCCCACGAAGACCAAAAGACACATACAACTAACCCCACGAAGACCAAAAGACACATACAACTAACCCCGGCGGCGCCCGTTTTCGCTCAGAATTCCAATTCGACGCGACCTCGTCAAAAATGACGCGTAAGTCAGGGCGGTAGAGGCTACAGCGACGCGGTCGCATCGATAGGGACGCGGTCGCGTCCCTATCAGAGTTGCGTAAGTCAGGGCGGTAGAGGCTACAGCGACGCGGTCGCATCGATAGGGACGCAGTCGCATCGAATCCAGCTTCGACACCCGCGTCGTCTTCGAAACGGTCGCGACCATTTGGTCTTCAGCTTCTCGGAATCACGCGGTCGCATCGATTGCAAATCTTCGTTTCTTCTCCTCAGCGACGTGGCCGTTTGGTTGTCGTTTACGCGGCCGCGTGGAATCAAATTCTGGGGCTTCTGGAACTCGTTTGACGCGGACGTTTGGTGCACCCTTGCACTGCCGCGTGTAATAGAGTGTAGCTCCTTTTGGATGTTGTGACCACCCGGCCGCGTCGAATCGACGTGGCCGTGTGTGTCAGAATTCATTCTTTACTCCTCCAATTTCACACTTTGGCTCCCCCGCCTCTGCTCCTTTCGTCTTTTCGTGACTTATTTACGCCATATGGTCCCTAATCAGCATGTATTTCCTGTAAAGTACCAAGTGGACCATAATGATATAGGAAACAAAAAACGGGGGAAACGAGAAAAAATGGAGAAATAAACGATGTAAAACATGTATGTAAAAGCAGTAAAAACTATATACAATAAACACTCGTCAATTTGCTTCCTAATTGTACATGATGAAAAAACATCTAAAATTAAGCCTTCGGACATTTGAATGATTCATCTTTTCTTCTTGATCGCAAACATTTGGATGGATGATCCAGCTTTTGTTCCAGATGTTGAGGCTAGGCCCATCAAGGCCCTGGCACCGGCCGGGTGTCCCAATCTTCAAGTTTCAAGTCATCAGATTCTGAGTTCATTTTCTCAGATGTTATTATTCAGCTCCCCTCTAAATATGCATGAGCAAAAGCCCCTGGTCCGTATGATTGATAATATACTCCTTAATGGGAAGATATATCTCTATCCATGATTTTGAGTCTGGTCTTTGCCTTTATATCCAATCGAACTTGGCAGCACTTTACCATCATTATTGGTGTACACTAGGTTAGTGGCAATCCTAATGGTATCGAGCTATGATATTGTTTTTCCTTTGGCATCCTAATGGTATCACGGTGGTCTGGTCTCTGGTGGCCTTAGATGCCTCGGAGTGGTAAGCTATCGGGTGTTTGTACAAGTCATAAGACTTGGATCTCAAATTCTTTAACTTCGACAAGCTTCTAGATGAGAGCATCCTAATCCAGGTTTGAATATGTCCTTGGCAATTTTCACCAATGTTTCCCTCAAGTGTCCTTGGCAATTTTCACCAAGTCATTTTCTTTTCGGCACCTTTTATAGATCATAATGGCTGAGCAGGCTGAGAATGTTTCGTGTCAATACCATTTTCTTCGGTCGTTGGTCACTCCAGATTAGATCTATCTCCTTCAAGGGACAATGCTTGACCTTGGCATACAAGCAATAACTTTTATTAATGATCTCTTGATCGGTTCTGGCTTGACATTCTCTATGAGACTTTGGGAATCTAATGTATTAGCAAATAAGAAGCCACTGTCACTTTTAGAGATGCCATAGATGGTCAAGCAAATATTGCATTGTACACGAATGACATCTTTACTACTATGAACTCAATTATAATAGTTGTCTTGGCCTCCTATTAAGACGTCTTTCTTTACACTTCCAGCAGGTGCCCTATGAATCTATGATGCAGACTTGAGCTTGTGCTCGGTGGACTCTTGTCGACCATCATCCTCTTGCAAGCTTCATGTATAACGTGTCGAGTTACATATGACGTAATTAATAGCACCCTATTATCTTGGCCTCCACCATCCATTGACTCATCGTAATAGGCATTCAGTCCCACGAAATGGTGTTGTCAAATTTTAAACGAGCAAAGTTGATGTTTCCATACGATCTCTTGCTCGTTACCTCCTCTTTTCTTCTGTTATGACATGAATTGCTTTGATGTTAGTTGGGAACTACTGCTCGACCTTTTCTTTTTCTGTTTCTCGGCTTATCATCCATTTGCATCCCTTTATGGATCAAGGCCTCAATATCTTCTTATAGGTGCCAACATTCCTTGGTGTCATGACCATGATCATTACTGTACTCATGATATCATCTTCTGTGTTGTCGTGACATATCTAGACTCACTTTTCTAATCTCTTAACATATTGTTTGGTGTGACCCTCTTGATGTATTTTCTCAGTAGATCGCCCTCTACCTACTTGACATTCGTCGATTGTACATGTGGCCTTTTCCTTTGTTTATGCCACAAACTTTTGAATTATTTGTTTAGATAATTGTTGAAAGATCGCATTTGGTTTTAAGGGCGTTGAACCAATTCTGTGTTTCCTTCCTCTATATGGTGCCAAAGGTTTTGTACATCTGAATGGATATACAATTGCATGGTCTCTTGATGGTTGCACACACGGTGGATAGGATCCCTGGTGCCATCTAATTTTTCCAGCGAAGGGAGTCAGATTTCTTGAGGGGTTGCTCCTCGAGGACCCCCTCTGTGAATGGGGGGGGCAAATGGCTCTACATTATGGTGAATGTTCCTTTAAACTCTCTGGTTGCCCTTGTCTCTGAAGGGAAGGAAGTTGTTCATGCTATATGAGACCTCCTCCTCCTCTCCTCTTCACAGCCATTCTGTTTTGTTGTCGGCCTTCTCATTTCCGTACCATGTTGGGGAAAATTGCTGATCTTAGGAGTTTGCTTTTAATCTGATGTCATCACGGTGTGATACATTAAAGGAGAGCTGGTTTCTACAAGGGTGGATGTTCTTAAACTGTCTAATGACATTTCAAGATGAATAGAACAACGATTAGGATATCAGGTTAATTCCCCTATTTACAGTACTGATTACAGAAGTGACTTACCAACATCTTGATAGATATTGACATGATAAGTGCCTATTCTATTCTGAATAATGATGTTTTCTGCATTTGTTGAAGCATTAATTTATAACTCTCGGCTTTTTCTCATGCGATTTTCTAATTCGAAGGCATTTTCTTAGTTCAGGGAAGCCTCTCGTTTGGGTATTTGAGAAGTTCATACCACTTGTCGAAGAGCTCTGTTTATCTTTCAGGCTCAGGATCTTATTATCAACTTACCAATAGTCATTAGCTGTGGTCAATTAGTGATACAGCCATTCGGTTATTTATCTCGAACTAATAAGCCCAGTAAAGGCCACGACTTCTTCCAACAACCCAAAGACCTGCATATGATGCCAACCGATTCTTCATTTAAGACGACAGCCGAGCTGACCGTTGGGCTCTCTCATCAATGCTGACCGTTCAGCTCGCCACTAATGGCGACTGCTCGGATCCAGAGACAATAAAGCTCCATAAAGACTTGGATGTTACCTACTAACCATTCGCTGCCTATGAGTAGCCTCTCAAACAACGAAAAACGGACTTTCAGATGTTACCCACTAACATTCTCATGCTCTGACAACCATCAAAGTCGGGTACTGTCATCCACATATTTGCTAAACCTTATACATTTCATATATAGCTCGGTCTCTCAACAGGTCGAACATAGTTTTCCCGAACCTCCTTGAGCCATCTACTGACTTAAGCATCGGATGGGGTTAGGTCGGACCCCAAATCCGACCCACTGACTAGTTTCATGTGTTGCAAGCAGCCAAGATATAGCTCAGACCCGACTCACATAGCTCGGATCGGTACATATTTAGCTCGTGATTAGCTCATCCAGTGTCCAGTCAACTGTCCATGTCATCTCACGTCAGTTGCTGCAACCAAGTCTTCATTTCATCTAAGTCCTGGTGAGAAAACACACCAGTTAGCATAGATGAGTTTTCGCCTATTAGTTAGGAGAGATTGCCATATCACTGTTTTTATAATTGGAGATTGTGAAATTTTGGGGAGCCAATTAAACTCATTGGCAATGCTCATGTGCGAGGCTTATGGATCAGCTGTGGACATCTAATGCAACTTGTTGAAGATACGTACTAGTACTGGTTTCCCTATAGATTGCTGTGTGCCTCCCTGTTGGATGATTTTAAATGACAACGGATATAGTTGTTGAGAGAATAAGTTGGATATATCAAAATAGAGGACTCAAAGAAGTATGAATAGCAAGAAATTGGAGCTTGTCAGTTGCCTGTTTCTCGAGCAATGACCTTGTCTTTGATGCCTTGTGATAACTGATAACTGCATGATGCATGCTTATTCAAACTAGTTACATGTGGATAAGTGTAAATTCCTTCGTTTTTATGCCTTGTGATAACATCACAAATTAGTTTTTGGAATCTTGCAATTATTTTGACATTTTCTCCAAGGACATCCACTTGTGCTCGGGGAGCACAGTGATTGAGTCCAGTTAGCTTCACATCAGAAACAATAGAGGCTTTGGGTTGGGACCAGCGGCAGGTTGAGGCCTTCAATTCCTCCAGTTCACTCTAGCTATCGCTGAAAATGATGGCATCTCACTGAGCCTGTCGGCTGAGTGAATAAGATCCCCGTGTTTGCTCCGGAATAAACGACATGGCCGGAAGTTAGGCGGTGGCCGGCCTACATTTGAGCCGACGGCCCCACAGACGACGAATGCCACCAAGGTTCGCATGACCCCTCGCCCCTCAGCTGGGAGGAGCAACGCACGTGAAGCGAAAACGACACTGAGATGGCTTGTAATGTGACCGAGAAGTCAGTTCACTCGAGGAGAAGGCCGTCGTTGTCGACGGTACAGCGCACATGCCCATCTCTTTCCATGCTTCGCTGTTCTGATCAGCCGTTGATTCCGGTGTGATCAATTATGCGTGCTTGCACACCCACTCGTGAGTTTGGTTTCTAAGGCTAACTTTTAGGAAGCTCGACATGGTTGATAGCCATTCGAGTATGAATTTCTTTACTGTTCTCGGTAAAACTTTTGTTCTTCGTTATTTTTATATCTTACACCCCTTTGCGTTTATGAATCATGATGTTGAAATATTTTAGCATGGCATAACACGTGTCAAAAAAAAATCACTCAATCGGATTATGGAATTTGCAGGGCGGAGGTTTAACGGATGACGTGCCGCCATGCCATCCGCAGCCGGGGCACGTGGTCTCCTTCCATGCTGTCGTCATCCTTCTCCACACTTCGCTCATTTCAACGTTTGCCATATTTATTTGATCTCGTTTGGGGATAAATCGTTATAATAATAATAGCTAGTTTACATATTTACCCTCGTCGGCTCGGCATTTAAACCTATACAAACAAATGAACAGGGGATTAATCTGGAGGTGCAACGTGGTCTATTATGAAGTTGATGTGAATAAGTTCTTAGGATACGGGATGGTGGTCCGCTCACACGAGATCAACGTGGTCCCCCGCCGGCTGGCGGACCACCGTACTTCGTAGCCAGCAAGTTACCGGGGTACTTTCGTCCTTTTCGGTAATGTATTGGATTCTGTTATTTGCGTTGCATATTTTGCTAAACATTTTACATTAATGTATAAGTTGTCGTTATTTTTTACACGCTTGTCAGAGGAAATGATAAATTTGTAAATAAGTTAAGAGGTTCACTAATAGACTCTTGTGAGGGTTGTCCTCCGTAAATATTTAAAATTCATATTCTGTTTTCACGTGGATGTAGTTTTGTCTCATGTCAAAAGCTCAGCTGATTTAGCTAAACAAACACTTAGCTTTTATTATTATTTGCAAAGATTTTAAGTTTTCGTATGTAAATATAATATTATGCCTTTTTTTTCTCGATCGATCCCTCTCAATCAGATGAGCTAAGAAATTATTGTTATTATCCTAATCATTTGAACCGAGCCATAAGGTATTTCTTTATTTCAGTTGAAGTCACGAACTGGGTTACAACTCCAGGTTTAGGTGGCGGGAAATCGGCCGGTTCGTGCATTTCCGATGAGATTGCCTCCGTGACGTCACATCAGAGCCATCCCTACCGCCAAAAATTCTCACTATACCACCAATCAACGTCTGCCATGTGCCCCCCAAAGAAAGGGCGCGACGCACCCGCCAACGGAACTGGAGACTGATCGGTTACAAAGATTACAAGCAGCTACAGATCCTTAGCCGGTTCCCTTCACCCAAACGGTACTCTCCTCTTTCTAACACCGCCCACGGCCCTTTGTTCTCTCCTCCACATGCATCCCACGTGCGCATCCTCCCATATAAACCTCTCCTTCTCCCTTCAACTCACTCCCCTTTCCCATCTCTCTCTCAAGCTCCTCTTTCTAATGTTCTCATCAACATCTCATCACGATCATCATCACCATCATCATCAAATGTACCCTCATTACAACTTGTCTCGACCGATGTCCGTTGCCGTCGACGGCCGATGGAAGCCCACCGTCGAGATCGCCCCCAACTGCCCCCGATGCGACTCCTCCAACACCAAGTTCTGCTACTACAACAACTACAGCCTCACCCAGCCCCGATACTTCTGCAAAGGCTGCCGACGCTACTGGACCAAAGGCGGCTCCCTGAGGAACGTCCCCGTCGGCGGTGGCTGCCGCAAGAACCGACGCTCCAAATCCCTCAGACCCCAGCCAATGACCGCCACTAGTACTAGTCGAACATCGTCAACAACACCACCCGGTGGTGGTGGTGGTCTTAGGCCGGACCTTGCTTTGGACGACATGGTCGGCGGTGGTTCGTGCCGAAGCACGATTTGTAGTGACAATATGGATGGCTCCAACATCGATCTCGCAATGCTCTACTCCAAATTCTTGAATAATCAGGGTGGTGGTAGTTGTAGTAATTTCTCCTGCAGCGACCAAGGCCTGGCAGCCCATGGCGAGGCTGGTGATCGGCCGTTGGACTCGGTTGGTACGAGTTTGGGCTCGGATCAAATTGGGCTGATTAGCGGAGAGTACTTCGAGTATGGGTTCGATCCGAACGGGTACGAGTCGAACCTGGGCCTTGATCCGCTCGTTAATTTGGGGCCGCCGGAGCAGCTTCAACAAGGATTCTGCGCCGTCGACCATTCTATAATAACTAGCCATCATCATCATCAAGATATGTTTGTTGGTGATTGGTGCGCTTCGCTCGATCACTCGAGCTTTGGGGCTTTCTAATCGAATGTAATTTTATAATTTTCCTTTTTTTCCCCTTTCTTTCTTGATTATACTGTATCCTGCTGGGATCAAGATTATAATAAGCATTCAATAATATATAAATATAGATCGCTTATTATGTGGACTTGTTAAGTTTATTAACTGCGGTTTTTGATCCACCGTTGAATGATACGAGGATGAAGTCACGTTTGAGAATTATTATTCGGTTGTCGATATGCCGTCATAAGGTTGTGAGGGCCCACAAAATAATTGGGGTGTGGCAATATTTTTCGGCGGGCCAATGAACAGAGACAGTTACGTACGATTAATCAAAGTCCAAATGCATTAAAATGCATGCTTATACAGTTGGCAACATTGATTTGGCTCCTTGTTAGCTTTGCATATAGAAACTTGGAAAACTAGTAATCCTAGATGCGCAAGATGCAATGCTTCATATAACCAATGCACTTAGAGCCGAGGCGAACATTGGGAATAGATAATTAATTTAAAAAAATAGAAATATGATATCATGGCTTGCATCAGAGTTGCATGTTCAACAATGTTACCAATTGACAATTGTACTCAAAAATATTAATTAAAGGAGGAGATCCCAAAAGCTTTAAAACATTCTTTGTTAATGCTTTAATTTTTCCGAGGTGAAACTTGGTGCATGGGTTATCATCCTTGGGATTAAGCACAAGCTAAGCTCAGTCAACCTCCGGCTGATTAATTGAAATCAGACCACATGGGGCACAATCCAAGAGGAAGGAACTCGTGATCCAAGAAATTAATTTCATGAACAGAAGGCACAAAGTTTTGATAATCTCATCGCTATAATATATATATACTAGTCATTACCCGTGCCCATAGGGCACGGTTTATTTAATGGCTGAGTTTTTCTCCCCCACAAATTTCAAGTTCACCCAAATTTCAAGTTTTCCCACAAAATTTCAAGTTTTCCCCCAAATTTAAGTTTTCCCCCAAAATTTAAGCCCTCCCAAAAGTGTCATTACCACCTAGGATAAACTTGCCACGTAGGACAAAGCTTTGTCCTAGTAGGATAAGATTCAAAATCTTCATAGAACTGGAAAAAAAATGGCCGGAAGGGGTGAGAATAAAAAGTGTAGGTGAGTGTGGGGGGAGGGTCCATAGGCAAAAATACAAAAACCGGGATTGTATGTGCAAAATTTCCCACCTCCTCTTTTATCCATCAAAATCTCATCTCTTATATTTTCTCTTATTCAATTTCCCTGTTTTATATAATAGATATCCAAATTCTCTTATCCAATTTCTCATGTCCAAATTCTCTTATCAATTTCTCTTGATAACATCCGTCTTTTATATAATAGATATCCCTTATCCAATTTCTCTTGTCCAATATCTCTTATCCAATTTCTCTTGATAACATCTCTCGTTTGTAATATAGATATCTCTTATCCAATTTCTCTTGATAACATCACTCTTATCCAATTTCTATTGTCCAATATCTCTTATTCAATTTCTCTTGATAACATCCCTCTTTTATAATATAGATATCTCTTATCCAATTTATCTTGTCCAATATCTCTAATCTAATTTCTCTTGATAACATCCCTCTTTTATAATATAGACTAGTCATTACCCGTGCCCATAGGGCACGATTTATTTAATGGCTGAGTTTTTCTCCCCCTCAAATTTCAAGTTCCCCCAAATTTCAAGTTTTCCCACAAAATTTCAAGTTTCCCCCCAAATTTAAGATTTCCCCCAAAATTTAAGTCCCCCAAAAATTGTCATTACAACCAAGGACAAACTTGCCACGTAGAACAAAGCTTTGTCCTAGTAGGATAAGATTCAAAATCTTCATAGAACTGAAAAAAAATGGCCGGAAGGGGTGAGAATAAAAAGTGTGGGTGTGTGTGGGTGGAGGGTCCATTGGCAAAAATACAAAAACCAGGGTTGTATGTGCAAAATTTCCCACCTCCTCTTTTATCCCTCAAAATCTCATCTCTTATATTTTCTCTTATTCAATTTCCCTGTTTTATATAATAGATATCCAAATTCTCTTATCCAATTTCTCATGTCCAAATTCTCTTATCAATTTCTCTTGATAACATCCGTCTTTTATATAATAGATATCCCTTATCCAATTTCTCTTGTCCAATATCTCTTATCCAATTTCTCTTGATAACATCTCTCGTTTGTAATATAGATATCTCTTATCCAATTTCTCTTGATAACATCACTCTTATCCAATTTCTATTGTCCAATATCTCTTATTCAATTTCTCTTGATAACATCCCTCTTTTATAATATAGATATCTCTTATCCAATTTATCTTGTCCAATATCTCTAATCCAATTTCTCTTGATAACATCCCTCTTTTATAATATAGATATCTCTTATCCAATTTCTCATGTCCAATATCTCTTATCCAATTTCTCTTGATAACATCCCTCTTTTATAATATAGATATCTCTTATCCAATCTCTCTTGATAACATCCCTCTCTTATAATATAGATATCTCTTATCCAATTTCTCTTGTCCAATATCTCTTATCCAATTTCTCTTGATAACATTCCTCTTTTATAATATAGATATCTCTTATCCAATTTCTCATGTCCAATATCTCTTATCCAATTTCTCCTGATAACATCCCTCTTTTATAATATAGATATCTCTTATCCAATTTCTCTTGTCGAATATCTCTTATCCAATTTCTCTTGATAACATCACTCTTTTATAATATAGATATCTCTTATCCAATTTCTCATGTCCAATATCTCTTATCCAATTTCTCTTGATAACATCCCTCTTTTATAATATATATATCTCTTATCCAATTTCTCTTTTCCAATATCTCTTATCCAATTTCTCTTGATAACATCACTCTTTTATAATATAGATATCTCTTATCCAATTTCTCTTTTCCAATATCGCTTATCCAATTTATCTTGATAACATCCCTCTTTTATAATATAGATATCTCTTATCCAATTTCTCTTGATAACATCCCTCTCTTATAATATAGATATCTCTTATCCAATTTCTCTTGTCCAATATCTCTTATCCAATTTCTCTTGATAACAACCCTCTTTTATAATATAGATATCTCTTATCCAATTTCTCTTTTCCAATATCTCTTATCCAATTTCTCTTGATAACATCCCTCTTTTATAATATAGATATCTCTTATCCAATTTCTCTTGTCCAATATCTCTTATCCAATTTCTCTTGATAACATCCCTCTTTTATAATATAGATATCTCTTATCCAATTTCTCATGTCCAATATCTCTTGATAACATCCCTCTTTTATAATATAGATATCTCTTATCCAATATCTCTTGATAACATCCCTCTCTTATAATATAGATATCTCTTATCCAATTTCTCTTGTCCAATATCTCTTATCCAATTTCTCTTGATAACTCCCTCTTTTATAATATAGATATCTCTTATCCAATTTCTCTTTTCCAATATCTCTTATCCAATTTCTCTTGATAACGTCACTCTTTTATAATATAGATATCTCTTATCCAATTTCTCTTTTCCAATATCTCTTATCCAATTTCTCTTGATAACATCCCTCTTTTATAATATAGATATTTCTTATCCAATTTCTCATGTCCAATATCTCTTATCCAATTTCTCTTGATAACATCCCTCTTTTATAATATAGATATCTCTTATCCAATTTCTCATGTCCAATATCTCTTATCCAATTTCTCTTGATAACATCCCTCTTTTATAATATAGACTAGTCATTACCCGTGCCCATAGGGCACGGTTTATTTAATGGCTGAGTTTTTCTCCCCCACAAATTTCAAGTTCCGCCAAATTTCAAGTTTTCCCACAAAATTTCAAGTTTCCCCCCAAATTTAAGTTTTCCCCCAAAATTTAAGTCCCCCCAAAATTGTCATTACCACCAAGGACAAACTTGCCACGTAGGACAAAGCTTTGTCCTAGTAGGATAAGATTCAAAATCTTCATAGAACTGGAAAAAAATTGCCGGAAGGGGTGAGAATAAAAAGTGTGGGTGTGTGTGGGGACGGTCCATAGGCAAAAATACAAAAACCGGGGTTGTATGTGCAAAATTCCCCACCTCCTCTTTTATCCCTCAAAATCTCATCTCTTATATTTTCTCTTATTCAATTTCCCTGTTTTATATAATAGATATCCAAATTCACTTATCTAATTTCTCATGTCCAAATTCTCTTATCAATTTCACTTGATAACATCCGTCTTTAATATAATAGATATCCCTTATCCAATTTCTCTTGTCCAATATCTCTTATCCAATTTCTCTTGATAACATCTCTCGTTTGTAATATAGATATCTCTTATCCAATTTCTCTTGATAACATCACTCTTATCCAATTTCTATTGTCCAATATCTCTTATTCAATTTCTCTTGATAACATCCCTCTTTTATAATATAGATATCTCTTATCCAATTTATCTTGTCCAATATCTCTAATCCAATTTCTCTTGATAACATCCCTCTTTTATAATATAGATATCTCTTATCCAATTTCTCATGTCCAATATCTCTTATCCAATTTCTCTTGATAACATCTCTCTTTTATAATATAGATATCTCTTATCCAATTTCTCTTTTCCAATATCTCTTATCCAATTTCTCTTGATAACATCCCTCTTTTATAATATAGATTGTAAAAGCAATGGATATATACGGCGTCAAAAAAAACCCCACACGAACAGGATGCGGTGTATGCGCGGAACCAAAAAGGAGTGAGAACTGTGTGTGTGTCTGTATCGTCGGGGGGTTTTTGCGATTTTTTGAGTGGTGTGGTAAGGGTGTATTTGTGTGTCAATTTTTTGGGTGGACTTTGGACAAGTGGGGTGAGGTGGAGTCCCATGTGGCAACCAAAAAGTATGACTGGAACAAAGGTGCCACATTGAACATCTTCACCATATGTAATATCAAATTGGCCACAACAGAAAAAGGCTAATAGGCATCCTGGGTCGTATGGATCGGATCAAATCCCTCTATTGCGGGTCCAGATTCGATATGTAACCCTTATAATTTCAACATACTTCGACTTGACTGAAGTGGGTACCATCATTATGATGAAATTTAGAGAAAAGGGGTAAACGACTGGAAAAATGTAGAAGAGAAACCGGCGAAGATTTACATTCCTCTTCATGTGTTTAAATACAATGCATCAAGGGTATAATAGTACTTTACAAGAGGATATGAATCTAGCTTTATTGGTAGGTGCTGAATGCATATTTCTACGAGATGTGGTGCATTGTATCGGGACGCCTTCTGATATGGATGGCATTGATTGGTTGGAGATCTCCGAGGGATATGGTTGACCTTGCATATTTCTACGAGATGCGGTGCATTATATTGGGACGCCTTCAGATAGGAATGTCATTGAGTGCTTGGAGATCTTCAAGGGATATGGTTGACTTGGTCTCATTTCCTTATATGCCCCCGCAAACTGAGCAGCCGAAATGACGAACAGTTTGTCTTGCAATAGCTCGAAGCGATCCGCAGTGAGACTCTTAGTGAAGATGTCAGCCGGGTTGTCCTCGGTAGAGATGTGTTGAACACGAATGTTGTCTGACGTGACCTGTTGACGGATGAAGTGGTAGTCGACTGTGAAGTGTTTTGTTCGGGAATGAAAGACCGGATTGGAAGAGAGTGAGATAGCCGACTTGTTGTCACACCAAATTAGCGGCTTGTCTTGGAGAGGAATCTGAAGGTCAGAAAGGAGAAGTTGTAGCCAGATGATCTCTTTAGCCGTGAGAGAGAGAGAATGGTACTCCGATTCTGTCGAGCTGTGTGCAATCGAAGGTTGTTTTTTTTTGCACTCCAAGTCAAAGGATTCTTTTCGAGGAAGACACAGATTCCATTGATAGAGCGATGATCTACGGGATCTCCTGCCCAATCAGCGTCGGAGAAGGCGATGGGTGACAGAGGACTCGGACGAAGAAGAATGCAGTGGGTTGGAGTGTGTTGAAGATACCGAAGAATCCGCTTAGCAGCTGTGAGATGTGAGTCACGTGGAGCATGGAGAAACTGACATACTTGATTGATGGCGAATGCAATATCAGGTCGGGTCAGTGTGAGGTATTGAAGAGCACCGACCAGACTGCGGTAGTACGATCCATCGAGCAGTAAAGGATCTGAGGTGTTTGGATTCCGTTTTGAGGAGACTGGAGTTCTACTCGGCTTGCAACCGGAGAGACCGGCTTTCTGAAGGAGCTCTTTTGTATATTTGGTCTGATGGACGAAGCAGCCTTGGGAGCTTCGTTGAATTTCCAGTCCCAGGAAGTATGATAGATCGCCGAGATCTTTGAGTGAGAACTCACTGACAAGCTCGCCAATGAATTGATGTACGAAGTTTGCCGAAGAGCCCGTGATTAGGATGTCGTCGACATACAACAGGATCACGGTTGTTTGGTCGCCAGAGTGTTTGACAAAGAGAGATGAGTCGGCAATGCTCGGGTGGAATCCGTGAAGGCAGAGAAACTGGGAGAAGCGAGCATACCACTGTCGAGGCGCCTGTTTGAGGCCATATAATGCTTTCCGTAGCTTGCAGACATGTTGTGGGAAAGAGGGATCTATGAATCCCATAGGTTGCGCCATATAAAGATTTTCATCGATGTTTCCATGTAGAAAAGCATTGGAGACATCGAGTTGTCTGATGGGCCAGTCGAAGTGTAGAGCCAGGGTGATCAGGAGGCGGATAGAACCATGCTTAGCAACTGGGCTGAAGGTCTCGGCGTAGTCAACCCCTTCCTTCTGATGAAAGCCTTTGGCCACGAGCCGAGCTTTATAGCGGGCAACAGAGCCATCCGTGTGACGCTTAATCTTGTAGACCCACTTGCATTCGATGATGTTTACTGAGGGAGGAGGAGAGACAAGTTCCCAAGTCTCTTGACGGGTTAAAGCGGCATACTCGTCCTGCATGGCTGCGACCCATTAGGGATGTTTGGACGACTCCTTGTAAGATATCGGTTCTTCTGAGGTGATTTGGGCATGTAGGTTTAATGGTTGACGAGGTTTGAAGGTGCCGACCATGGAACGGGTGGTCATGGGATGAGTCGACAGTGGTGAAGTATCCGATGTCGGTTGAGTAGGTGGAGAAGTGGAGGTTGGAGGTAACGTGGAAGTTAAGTGGGGATGGTAAGAGGTCGGGTGAGTGACCGGATTATGGTGTGTCGAGATATGTTGTAGAATGCTTGTAGGCAATGATGGGTCAGGCAAGGTTTGTGTTGGTGAATCAGCTGGATCGGTCATACTTTGGGTTGAGCGAGCTGTGGAGCGGCTTGGAGAGGTCGGTAGGTCGTGTTGATGGGTCGGATGGTCGGTAGGTTGGTAGATCAGGGGATTGGTGGGTGTTGGTTGGAGGGGTGCAGGTGAATGGGTAGGAATAATGGTCGGTGGGATAGAGTTGATCAGTGTAGGTTGTGGCGTTGGACGAGTCTGAGTAGAGAAAGGGAAGATGTTCTCCTCAAACCTGACATGTGGAGTCATGTACAGCCTTTTGGTAGACAGCTCTATGCATTTATACGCCTTCATGTGGTCAGCATAACCAAGAAAGACGCACGGTTGCGACCTTAGTTCAAGCTTGTGTTGTACATAAGGGCGGAGACAGGGATAGCACAGGCAACCAAAGGTGCGCATCCACTTGTAGTCTGGAACCTGATGATAGAGAATCTCGTGAGGAGATTTGTTTCGTTGCGTTGCAGATGGTAGTCTGTTGATCAGATATATAGCCGTCTTCGCTGCATCTGGCCAATATTGCTTAGGCATAGAAGCTGTTAGTAGCAAAGCAAGTGTAGTTTCAATTACATGTCGGTGTTTTCTTTCGGCCACACCATTTTGCTCGGGTGTGTTGGGTGCTGAGGTCTGATGTATGATCCCAAGTTGGTGAAATAGGGAGATAAATTGATTGTTACAAAATTTTCCCCACCATCAGATCGAAAAATTTTAATTTTCGTGTTAAACTGCCTTTCAACCATTGTTTGAAAGGTTTGGAAGGCAGCAAACACGTCGGATTTATGATATAGAGGGTAGATGGTGGGACCGGAAAGGTGCTTCTCTCAAGCGCAAGAGTCCGTACAAGTAATATAATCTGGGAGTCCAGATGTCGAATCCTCAGGAGGAAATCTGTTGCAACCACAATTCAAATCAAATAGAAAGCCAACAACGAGAAAATAACCACTTTAATAATGAGGGTGATGTGAATGGAATTGATCGTGGTGAACAATGTGAACGAAGAAAATTGGGTATGAAAGTATCGACGAAAAGTTTGCACATGGTATGGGTTCGTTAGGATCAATAATTCGTGTTAATTTGGTTGATAAGTATAACGCAATGAATTCTCCTTTGGGAGCAATTCACCGGAAAATACCCAATATAAATCAATGAATTCTCCTTTTGGGAGCAATTCTTCGGAAGATACCCTTTTGGGGGTTCAAGCACAATATTCAATAAGATCGTCGCTAAAGTTATAATACGATATGAAACTCTCTTTTGGAGAGATCAAAACTACGGTATGAAACTCCCTTTTGGGGAGATCAAAACTCACCCTTTTGGGGCGATCATCAACTCAATCACTTCTTTTGGAAGATGAAAAAGGCGATTTAATAACAAAGATTACAACTTTAACGACGTTTACGGTTTAGCACGACGATATTCAACCAAAATAACACGAATCACATCCCCTAACTACTCCATATCATGCACAAATAAGTTTTAGCTACTCATCATGCAATAATAAACAACTTCCATAGCAAAATACATCAACTTTATAGCAAAATACGCTAGAAAACACCAAAATACGGGGTTTGAGTTAAAGAAAATATCACCAAATCTCCAAGTTTCAACTTTGAACTATCTGGCAATACTAAGAAAAGCCTCTGGAATTTTACAGAATTTTACAGAGGGGAAATACGGCTCCTAGAGCCTCCAATACGCCCAAAATACGCCACAATCTCATTGTATATGCCCAAAAACCCTAGAATACGCTTATATAATAGGCTTGCGGGTTTACTATGCTTTACGGGTTGAAAACCCGCTCAATTCTCGCCCAAACCCGCTAATCACCGAGCGGATCAAACCTTAGCCGTCCGATCCATGCGGGATCGGACGTGGGAGCGACACGTGGCAAGGCTGGCGGATCCGCGCTCGCCTGTACCCGCATCCGCATCCGAGTCTCCGAGATCAGCTCGGATTAGACCTACGCCGTTGGATCGAGCAACGAACGGTCGGGATTTATCCGCTGTCGATCTCTTCTCAAAAATGCGGGGCGATTTCCATCCGTCCGATCGGCATCGGACGCTTCGGAGACGGCCACGTCGCCCCGCTCTCATTTCAAACCGCGGGATCGTTGTCAGCCGTTGGATTACGATCGGAGCGATTCGAATCAACCACGTCGCCCCGCCCATTTCGAATTCATGCGCCTCGCTCGCAGGCCGTTGGATTGAAATCCAACGGTTAAAAGATGTCCACGTCGCCCCATTAACGCGCGCTGTGATTCGCTGAATTGAGTTGACATCGCCCGTTCGATCTCGATCGAACGGTCAAATTTGCGCCGCGTCGCCCGCCTCGTTTAACAATTCATGGCCGCTGGATCGTCGATAAGCGGCTCGGATGACGCCACGTGTCGGCCTCTGATTGGATGCCGATCGTATTTCGTGTATTTTACGCGTATTTCTTCATTTAAATGGTATTCTCCATTCAAAAATTCATAGTAATTAGCACAGATCTCAGAAAAATACAAATAAATATTCGTTGGAATCGTGAGATCGAGACCAAGCTAGGAAAAATATAAAAAGTGCATAAATACTTCGTTAATTACTGTTTTGTGCTCAAATAAGGTGTTTTCTCTAATAAATAATGGTGTACAAAATACGTATGTATAAGAGAACAATGTAGCATCACATGAGCACAAAATAGGGCTAAATGGGGGGTTAAATATGTAATATTGAACCCGAATCACACCCCCCAACTAGCGATTTGCTAGTCTCTAGCACAAAGAGCGATGAATACGGATGATTAATAAAACAATAAATTCTATCAAATTGCTCATGGCATGGCTCAATAATACGCATTCCAACATGATCTTGACCATCAATATACACAATCCATGACTAAGATCAATCACACGATATTCTATCTAATTTAATTTGAATAAATAACATACAAGCATCGTTTTGCGCAAGCGAAGGTATAACACGTCGTTTTATACTAGTTTTCGTGTTTCCAAGGAATTGGCCTATCAAAAAGTAACCGTTCAAATCATGGGTATTGAAGTTGCTTAGTATATTCACCATTTCTTTTCTTTTATTCGTTCTGCGTAACGCGCATCAAGCAACATTCGCAGAAAAATGTATAACTTGGATCGCTCCATCAAATGAGTGAGTTTCCTGTCAATGGCTCCCAAATCAGACGATAATATGGCATTAGGCCAAAAAGGACCCCTCGGACTGTACTACTCGAGCCAACCAAGTTATTTATCAGTGACATACTTATTCATTCATTTTTCTTCATTCATTTTTCATTCATTTTTCTTTTCTTTTCTTCATATTTTTGTAAGCAACTCAACACCCATATTTTCAAACATAAACATTACTAACCATGGCCACATTCCTCTTCAACTTGAAGACTATTCTTTAAAATCGTGTATACTTAAGCTTTTTCATCACATTAGCATGCATGAAATAAATTCAAACTATTTCGAGATATTAATCGTCGAAATTGAAAGTTTTCATGAATAGTATATTAACGGTAATTCCATGAAGGAAAAATAATCAACTCAAGCCATAAAAAATTTTCAGAACTCAATTAATGCGTAATCATCTGTATTTGAGGCATGTGAAGGAGTTTTAAATGATGAGATTTGGTGATTTATTCTTCTCAAAAAAAAATCCTAAAGTATCATACACACCCCCCAACTAAAGATGGACATTGTCCTCAATGTCGAAAGGGGTACGAGTTTATTCACGCAAGCAACCTAGAAAGCATATAAAAATCTACACTACTGGAAAGAACACACCGTGATCAAATAGCGGATCCCGAATCTTTAATTGTGGAGGAAGTTGTTCAATTTGCTCCTTGCGCTCCTCGGCGATTATTCTTCCTCCAAAAACTAATTTGGACCCCAGCAACACAACTCCAAGCATCTCTATAAGCTGTTTGCCAATGTCCTGCGAGAGATGAGTTATGTCAGTCCAAATTAATTTAAGATTCTTATCGACAAAAGTATTCCAAATGTAGTCATCAAAATAAGTGAAAGAAATTAAAGCAGGTTGACGACTACTCCCTGAAAGATTTGCACTACTCTCGGTACGATGCTCGATCAATGGGGAGAGGGGTAAATGATTTTGGGAAAAAACTGGAGGAGGGCATGGTTCTGACTCCATGGCAATAATCTCAAAACCCTTGTCCCTAGCTGTCTCCTCCTCTCGTTCATCCAAGATTGCTAGCTCGTCCTCTCTTTTGCACACACTTTCTGCCATGTAGATATTATTTTTGCCCTCAACGTGACATGGCTCGCTCGATATACCTGCAATAGAAGATAAACTCGTATTAGATACTTTAAGTTGAATATCAAAAGAATTATTTTCTTCTAAGCAAGCGGCAATCAAATTAAGATCTTCAATAGATTTTTGAATCTGCCGACTCCGAGCAAGGAAATTCTCTTGGAATTGATGGGATGTGGCCTCATGTGTCTGAATAATCGAGTGAACTTCCGCTTTCAAGGATTGCAAAGGTACGTCTACGCTTTGCTCTTCTTGATCAAGGCACGAAGGCTCTGTTGAATCGCTCTCTGTAGTCTCTTCCATGGTTTCTTCATTTTCTTACAGAGACTCCATGTATTCACACGCCTCTGTCGGCGTCATGCCTCCCAATAATTCCTGCAGCTGTGGTCGTAGTCCATCTAGGAAGGACACCATAAGCTCTTCATTTGTGTACCCATGCTGCGGATAGCTCGATACTATGTTTGTGAACCTCCTCCAGGCCTGAAAGAAAGTTTCACAATCAGTTTGATTAAAATTTACAATCTTGAGCTTTTCCATCCTATGTTTGTGTGCATTAGCATACCATGCATCATACAGATTGTTCGTGCAATAGAAATTCATATAATCCATTTTTAAAAAAACAAAAGTTTATGTATAAAAAAATTAAACAAAAATTTATATACAGTAAAGTGGAAAGATCTCACCGAAGGTCCTCTAAATGAAATAAACCGTAGCCACAAACCATTCCTCCCCGGCAACGGCGCCAAAAACTTGGTGGGACCGGAAAGGTGCTTCTCTCAAGCACAAGAGTCCGTACAAGTAATATAATCTGGGAGTCCAGATGTCGAATCCTCAGGAGGAAATCTGTTGCAACCACAATTCAAATCAAATAGAAAGCCAACAACGAGAAAATAACCACTTTAATAATGAGGGTGATGTGAATGGAATTGATCGTGGTGAACAATGTGAACGAAGAAAAGTGGGTATGAAAGTATCGACGAAAAGTTTGCACATGGTATGGGTTCGTTAGGATCAATAATTCGTGTTAATTTGGTTGATAAGTATAACGCAATGAATTCTCCTTTGGGAGCAATTCACCGGAAAATACCCAATATAACTCAATGAATTCTCCTTTTGGGAGCAATTCTTCGGAAGATACCCTTTTGGGGGGTTCAAGCACAATATTCAATAAGATCGTCGCTAAAGTTATAATACGATATGAAACTCTCTTTTGGAGAGATCAAAACTACGGTATGAAACTCCCTTTTGGGGAGATCAAAACTCACCCTTTTGGGGCGATCATCAACTCAATCACTTCTTTTGGAAGATGAAAAAGGCGATTTAATAACAAAGATTACAACTTTAACGACGTTTACGGTTTAGCACGACGATATTCAACCAAAATAACACGAATCACATCCCCTAACTACTCCATATCATGCACAAATAAGTTTTAGCTACTCATCATGCAATAATAAACAACTTCCATAGCAAAATACATCAACTTTATAGCAAAATACGCTAGAAAACACCAAAATACGGGGTTTGAGTTAAAGAAAATATCACCAAATCTCCAAGTTTCAACTTTGAACTATCTGGCAATACTAAGAAAAGCCTCTGGAATTTTACAGAATTTTACAGAGGGGAAATACGGCTCCTAGAGCCTCCAATACGCCCAAAATACGCCACAATCTCATTGTATATGCCCAAAAACCCTAGAATACGCTTATATAATAGGCTTGCGGGTTTACTATGCTTTACGGGTTGAAAACCCGCTCAATTCTCGCCCAAACCCGCTAATCACCGAGCGGATCAAACCTTAGCCGTCCGATCCATGCGGGATCGGACGTGGGAGCGACACGTGGCAAGGCTGGCGGATCCGCGCTCGCCTGTACCCGCATCCGCATCCGAGTCTCCGAGATCAGCTCGGATTAGACCTACGCCGTTGGATCGAGCAACGAACGGTCGGGATTTATCCGCTGTCGATCTCTTCTCAAAAATGCGGGGCGATTTCCATCCGTCCGATCGGCATCGGACGCTTCGGAGACGGCCACGTCGCCCCGCTCTCATTTCAAACCGCGGGATCGTTGTCAGCCGTTGGATTACGATCGGAGCGATTCGAATCAACCACGTCGCCCCGCCCATTTCGAATTCATGCGCCTCGCTCGCAGGCCGTTGGATTGAAATCCAACGGTTAAAAGATGTCCACGTCGCCCCATTAACGCGCGCTGTGAACCGCTGAATTGAGTTGCCATCACCCGTTCGATCTCGATCGAACGGTCAAATTTGCGCCGCGTCGCCCGCCTCGTTTAACAATTCATGGCCGCTGGATCGTCGATAAGCGGCTCGGATGACGCCACGTGTCGGCCTCTGATTGGATGTCGATCGTATTTCGTGTATTTTAAGCGTATTTCTTCATTTAAATGGTATTCCGCATTCAAAAATTCATAGTAATTAGCACAGATCTCAGAAAAATACAAATAAATATTCGTTGGAATCGTGAGATCGAGACCAAGCTAGGAAAAATATAAAAAGTGCAGAAATACTTCGTTAATTGCTGTTTTGTGCTCAAATAAGGTGTTTTCTCTAATAAATAATGGTGTACAAAATATGTATGTATAAGAGAACAATGTAGCATCACATGAGCACAAAATAGGGTTAAATGGGGGGTTAAATATGTAATATTGAACCCGAATCAGTAGAGCCAAACATAGCGAGAGTAGTCATCAATAAAACTGACGTAATACCTATATCCTTTATTAGATTGAACTGGGGCAGGGCCCCATACATCAGAATAAACTAAAGCTAAGGGAGAATCTACTCCCGATTTTGACAAAGGAAAAGGTAATTTATGACTCTTACTCATTGAGCATTGAGGACATGGTGGCTGAGGAGACATCTTGAGAGATAACTTGGAAGCGACTTTGGAGACAACAGGAGGAGCAGGATGACCAAGACGGGTGTGCCAAAGAGTGCCCGAGGTGCTTGATGCAGAAAGAGAGATGGGATTGTGATGGATCGGGTAGAGTCCATTCCTACTCGGGCCTTTAAGAAGAGTTTTTCCTGTGGTGGCATCCTGTACAACAAAACCAGAGGATGAGAATTGGATAACGCAGTTATTATCTCGAGTGAATTTATAGACTGAGAGCAGATTTTTAGAGAATTGTGGAGCATGTAAAATGTCAGGAAGACGTATAGTGGAGTTTAGAGAAGGGATAGAAGAATAGCCAATGTTGACCACTGTGGCGGTATCACCTGTGCCAATAGTAATGTGTTAGTTACCCGAGTATGGTGTCATTGTCTCAAGTTGTGAAGTGGTAGACGCGATGTGATCCGTGGCGCCTGTGTCGAGGATCCATTCACCGTCCGTAGAGCGACCTTGATGGACTGCATGAGCCTCAGGTTTATGAACATGCTCACCGATCCAAAAGCAATCGAGGGTGTGATGATTCGGCTTCCAGCACACTTGGCAAGGGATAGGTCGTCCAGTCGAGTGGTCGATAGGCACACGTCGTCTCTGCCGTCCGACCTGAGTAGTCGGTGTAGGAGGTTCGGGTCGTTGTGGACTACCTCGGGGCTGTATGTTGCTGGTGCGGCCACCGCGAAAGAAAGGGAAAGAGCCGCGGCCTCCGTTGAATCGCCCATATGTGGTGTGGCCACGGTTGTCCCGTCGTCCGTAGTTAGAGATGAGTGCAGAGGAGTCGGTTGAGGGAGAAGGAACAGAGGACATGGTAGTAGTTGGTTTGCTAGAGGTCGAGAGACGTCGTAGCTGCATGCTGGCCTCCTCGGCAAGGAGACTTCTCCATATCTCCTCAACTGTGTGAGGCTTTCCACGATTTCGGGCCATTACACAGAGGAGTCGTAAGTAGGAGGAAGACCATGGAGGATCTGGCGGACCATTTGTTGCGTGGTGACAGTATCAGGACCAGCGATTTGTAGCTGGTCATCTATCGCTTTTGCCCGATCTAAGTAAGCGGCCATAGGCTCCTCGGCCATGATGAGGTTGATGAGTTTGTCTTGAAGTAGCTCGATATGCCCTTCAGAAAGAAAGGCATATCCGGTTTCCAACTTTTTCCACAGTAGATGTGAAGAGGTGACATCAAGGGCGACGCCAAGAGCAGAAAGAGATAGATTCGCCTGAATGCTCATGCAGAGGTGTTGATCGGTGATCAACCATTTGTGAAAGTCGGGATTGGGAATTGGCGGCAGAGGAGTGGTGGTGGTGGATTTTGGATTGGAAATTGTGGGAGATGGAGATGATGTAGATCCATCGACGTACCCGAGGAAGCCGTGCGCGTTAAGAATGCCGACGACTTGAGAACGCCAAAGTATGTAGTTTGTGGAGTCTAGTCGGGTGGTGATTAGGGCGGAGAATTTTGAGATGAGAAATTTGAGGTTATGTGAAATCGGCTCCATGGAGAGGATGTTGTGTATACATACAAGATCTAATTGCCGTTAGGCGAGAGGCTCTGATACCATGATGAAATTTAGAGAAAAGGGATAAATGACTGGAGAAATGTAGAAGAGAAACCAGCGAAGATTTATATTCCTCTTCATGTGTTTAAATACAATGTATCAAGGGTATAATAGTACTTTACAAGAGGATATGAATCTAGCTTTATTGGTAGGTGCTGAATGCATATTTCTATGAGATGCGGTGCATTGTATCGGGACGCCTTCTGATATGAATGGCATTGATTGGTCGGAGATCTCCGAGGGATATGGTTGACCTTGCATATTTCTACGAGATGCGGTGCATTGTATCGGGACGCCTTCAGATAGGAATGTCATTGATAGCTTGGAGATCTTCAAGGGATATGGTTGACTTGGTCTCATTTCCTTATACATTAAAGATCTATATAGCTAACATCTATCATACACGATGTACGTCATCTTTTTGAGCTAAAACTAAACCGCAACTTCTTTGAAGAAGTGAGAACAATGCATTTAATATAAAAACGAGATTATGGTTGATAAGCATACTGGTGAAGAAGATATCTTATGTACCCCAGAGCTTACATAGTCATATCTGTGGTTGTTGGCTTGATAACCTATGTGGGCTGTCCTTGGTTGATGCACCAACCCAAGGAGGTTGGTGCACCAACCCAACGGGGGGTTGCTGTTGGGGTTTTGGCGGACCCCCAGAGCTCGGATCTATGTCCGTCCTAAGTCGGACGGACCACAGAGGCACGAATGCGTAGCAGAAAATGGAAATTCAAAATTTCCAGACTAGCTAAACTATTTGGCTAGGCTCTGTGGAGCCAGAACCCAGCCCGATCTATGCCAACTTGGGGTGGATCTGACCACCCCAAGAGGGATCTACTCTAAAGCGGCTAATTAAATCTACACTATAAATTACTTCAGCACATACCCGGAATCTTGGCCCTGGAGCAGGCAAGATGTACCGCACCGTCTTCAGAAGCTCCTCGTAGCCGAGCCGCTTTGACTCGAACCGCCTGAGCCACCTCGCACCCTCGCACCGATCCGCCCGAGCTGACTTTCGCCTCCGAGCCGATCACACGCGGTAGAAAGTTTCACTTGAGAAGAACCTGTGTCTTAGAGGTCCGGATCAAGAATCCAAACCCCCTTCGTAGTCTTGCTAGGACTACTACGGAGAACAGGAAGACAGAGAGAGAATTTAGTCGCCGATCGAGCTTGCTCTAAAATTCTGGAGCTGCTCAATCAATGGCTTGGTGTGTTTTTCAACGAGGAGAGTGCACCCCTATTTATATAGGGAGTCGGCACTCACTCTCTTGTTGCGAGCAATGTGGGACATTCCACAAGAGGAAAAAATTCAATTAAGCCAATTTGGCTTAATTTCAAATTAAAGTGAGCTTTTCATAAAAGCAAACTTTAACTAATTAATTCTCCTTGCACATTAAACTTCAGACACCAAACAAGCTATCAATTCGAAAAGCTTCGGATGGTGAACGCGTAGGAACCGACGGTGACGAATTTTGACTTCGTTTGACCCCTCAAACAATTGCTCAAAGTTGAGCAAATTATCAAAATCCGTAGCCGTCATTTGGGGTTTCTAAAAAACCCTAAATGACTTAAGTTGCGGGCGCGCCCGCTAAGCTTAGCGGGCGCGCCCGCCCAAGGAGGCTAAGGCGGGCGGTAAGCCCGCTGCCGCAGCGGGCGCTGGCCCGCTGCAGCAGCGGGCCACGCCCGCCCGCTGCTGCAGCGGGCCAGCGCCCGCTGTGCAGCGGGCGTGCACCCGCTGCAGCCAGCGGGCTGTGCCCGTTTGCCTTGCTTATGGGCTTTTTAGCCCAGTGGGTCTCACCCACTGCTGCTTGGACCATTTTTGCGTTTCCGGACTCGTTTGAGCTCCGCTTTGGACACGATTTGAACCTATGTTTAGACCGGGACGATCCCGTCATCCAGGTAACCCTTTCCAATATGTTTGTTCCTACTAAATTTGTCGTAACCAATTTACGACACGTTTAATCATAGTTTGCATCAAATGCAACGTTTGTCCCTATTGCTATTGCGACTAACTTTCACAACTTGACCTGTGAATATCATCAAATGATTTTCTTTCAATTAATCTTCATATTACTAAGACACGAACACTACTTGGTGTGAGACCCTACAGCCTGACCTTACTACAGGTTGGGGCTCGGAACCCCTAGACGACGGTCACTACGAGCAGTAGCTGTCGTCCCTGTTTCAGAATCATCATAACGTGATCGACCCTTTGACAAAAGTATCATTGGGTTTACATTGGCTGTGTCAGTGATGAACTTCATTAGTCGTAGTCCCTTCGTCAAGACTGTGTTCTTGTTGGCCTAGGGTATGGTTTACTGTCAACCCTATTAGACAACATTGGTCAGTATACGACGGTCTTTATTGTATACGCGTTGTACTTCTTACAACGCACCCCGGCCGAGGATTAACATATAGACCGTACTGAGCTTGTAACACTAACTTCCCTTTTAACGGAAGTGACGAATCCCATCTTAGTCATCTACTTGCCTCGAGAGATTCGGGTGCAGCTCAACCTAAGATCTTTCAGCAGGCCTAGCCTCGAAGCTAGATCATAGGTCTAAGCTACACCGTTCACTCACAGGTTTGTACAAACGACTTCAGGTCTTAAGGACCAGCTAACCTATCATCACCCTAGAGTTATTAAAGACAGTTTAGTTAAAGTCAACCATTTAATAACTCTAATTTGGTCGTTCAGTGAACTCATTCTCCAATGAGCACCTGTGTCTCGTCTTCGACTTCACCAAGTCGAATGACTATGAGATCATCATTACCCTAAGGTAAGACTAAGACACAATGGTCTATCCGATATGTCGATATCCATTTCTCGACACATCTATGACCACGAACCGTTTAAGACTTACGTTTATATTCGGTCGCTTACTTACTCATAATCGAGATCTCATCTAGATACGTAAGGACCTAACTATAAGTCTATGGATATTATCTAAGTATATTAATACGAACGATTATATTATACTTAGAATAATACGTACCATATACAGTATGAACAAGACGTATATCTAGGATAAATTGCCTTATGGGCACATATTCTCCTACATCTCCCACTTGCACTTAGGCTATTTATCTCGGTATCTCATACCGTTAGAGCATATCAGTCACATTGACATTTATATGACAAACCTAAGAGTGGTTTTACTAACGAGTATCTACAACTAATTTTAATGGATTAAATAATACATCTCTTGATCACACGGTGTTGATCCTTCGGAAAAATGATCTGGATCAATTTTTTCTATCTTTGTATAGCTAACAATTAGCATATAGAATCTAGATGTCGGGTCTTACATTATAATCTATGAGTCAGTCTCAGCTCATTCCACTTTTTCTTGTGTCAGTATGTCAAGTACATACTTGACACCCTGAGTCTCTATATATTCGATTAAATCAAAACAATTTTGATTCAATGTTCTATATAGATGATTTATTTAAGGTGGAAATCCTTTTACTTAGTCCGAAAGACCGGGACCAAGTATACGAGCTGGCTCCCACTGACTTTGAGAATTACCTGGTTAAATACTTCAATATTATATCTAAATCATATTTAGATTATATATACGAAGATATAACCATTAGATAAGTGCTTTAGATGGAATGTACTAGTGTCAGGTTCGGTTTGACGAATGAGTCAAGTCAAGATCGGTTTAAGGAATCTTGACATTGACTCGCTTAATCAAAACGTCCTACACTGTACCTTTCCCTTAACCAACATTTAATATTAACACTTTAATAACTAAATGCGGTTTATTAAGAATTAATCTTAATATCCGTATAATTGTGATCGCACACAATCAATACGTCCCTGGAACTTAGTCTTAACTACCAATAGACTATAACATCAAGTTAGCTCAAAAAATCAACATTTTTCGAAGCTTCGCATCATCATTCGAGAATTTCGCAACCATCTCAGATAAGCCACAATCACAGAAAATTTAAGCCAATAAAATTTCAACTCAACATCAGACGTAATTTCTGAGACATTCATAAAACAACGGGTTCATTAAGATGAACCATAATTTGTTATCCAAATAAACTTTGAGTGTAGAACACTCAATCATTGTTTTCAACTTAAAAGAAATGATACAATTTATTTAAACTAAAATAGTATCATCTCCTTCTTGATCTTGTCTCTCGAAGTCGTTTGAACGGCCCTAGCAGCAACGATTGCTCAGATTGCCGACCGTCCTCCGCACTTCTCCCAATCTCCGTTTCATATCAGCCACCTGTATACATTACACAGATGTGTTTTAGTATCTCATACTATATGATTGGAAATAATTACGTTTTAATGAATTGAATTTGTACCTGAGGTAGAGGCATCCGTATGCCCCTTCTTCTTCTCTGTAAGATAGATCTTACTGTTCCTCTTCCAGTGGCCAATCTTGTGGCAATGGAAGCACTCAGATTTCAACGGGGCCCCTTTAGTCTTTTTCTTCCATTTCTTTGCCGTCGCAGGTTGTGGGACCTGCCTCTTCTTACCCTTGCCTTTCGGCAGGTCGGAAGAAGCAGAGCCAACAACCAGTGCAGTCGGCTTCTTCTCAATCTCCTCAAACTGCCTAAGCATATTGAGGAGACCAGGAAGATCCGTCTCAAGGCTGTTCATTATAAAACCAGTGATAAAGGGCTTAAATTCAGGAGTTAAAGACTTTAGGATAATGTCTGTAGACATCTCATTGTCCAAGACAAATCCTAACTGGGCGGCATCCTCCACGTACCCGATCATCTTGATAACATGATCCTGTACGGGCTCCGTCCCCATCTTGGTGCCCCAGAGGTTGTTGGTGGCTTCGAACTTGGCAGCTCGAGATCACTTGCCGTACAACTCTTGTGCGTTGAGGAGCATGCTTTGAACATCCAAATGTTCATGCTTCTTCTGCAACTCGTTGGTCATCGAAGCCAGAGTAAGGCACATGGCCTTCTCTGCATCCCTCTGGTACAATTTGTAGGCTTCTTTTTCCTCGAAGGTTGAATCTTCTTCGTGCTTATCCGGAGCGTCCTCGAACAGTATGTATCCTATTCCGGCTAGGGAAAGGACCAACTTGATGTTCCTAAGCCAGTCTTTGTAGTTCGTACCATCCAGCACATTCTTCTCAACCATATATCTAAGTCCCGAATCCATTCTGCATTTTGTAGACACTTTAGTTAGTATATGTTCGTAGTATAGTTTTAATGGTTTTTATAAAACCATATTCTCCCACTAAATTTATTAAGGCCATAATAATAAACAATTTATTATAAAATAACATTTGTGAGAGAGGGATCCGACTACCCCGAGTCTGACGACGTCATTGGATGATCTCATTGGATGATCATCCGGAGAGGCATTGGATGATCTCATTGGATGATCATCTGACGACTCAAGCTCGCACACACCAAAGACGACGTCATTGGATGATCTCCGGAGAGGTGGTGCTAATAGAGGTGATGGTTCAAGTCAGTATGGTGGAGATACCTTGTCCCCACAACTTGCACAGCGGATGGATTCTATCAAAGTTTGGAGACCAAGGTATGAGAAATGCCAACCTGTAAGAAGGGTCTCGTTTGCTTTCTTTGTCAGGCGTGATGAGTCTCTGACCTTATTCGGTGAGGTGTAGCACAATGGCGACCTATGTGGACGAAGGAAAGATTGGCGTGATGAGATGGAATCAATGACGACTAATGAAGCCAAGGATCGGGTGGAGCTACTTTGCACTAGTGATTGTTCGATGGACGAGCTTATGAAGGTCGATATCGGAGTCAAGTTCCATTATGGCTCGGACTTGTATGTTGAAAATATGAGATGACTTTGGTGGTCCCTTCTGGGGCAATAAGGCTCCGCGAAGCCATATGAGCCTTTTGAGGCAAGATGACGGGAACACGAGATGATTCTCACCGAGGAGGAGCGTTGACGGTCCATTGTGTGACATAGACCTAATATCTTGCTAAGGTGGAGATTTGTGGTTGTTGGATTGATAACCCGTTTGGTCTGCCCTTGGTTGGTGCACCAATCCAATGGGGGGGTTGGTGCACCAACCCCCTCCACATTCATCTAGTATAAAAGGAGGACAAGTGCTTGGTTATTAGCATTGAAAATTGGAAATCAAATTGAGCTTCTATTGAAGCATTGGAAAAGTTGTATGAGGTCCTATTGGAAATTCCAGATGATCATTGTGAGCCATCTTTGCAAGAGCCATTTGTGAGGATTTTTTAGGAGCAGTTGAGTGTCTTTTGTATCTCCTAATTGAAATTATAGAAGTGTTTCCTTGGTCGTTTAGGAGACCTAAATCTTTTGTTTGCTCTCTATTTGTTCTTCGTATTAGATACTTCGACGATCTGATTGCTTCCGCTCGGCGCACAACAATATCTTATCATAGTATCATCCATTCCTTCAATACATCAGTCACTCGGTAAGGACGCATACTTGACTACCTTAGTATGCTCAAAATCATGTACATTACCTACAATTTGAATAAAAATCTATCAGAAGTTTACGTGCAATGGAATAGGTTATGCTTATTAGGTATGCTTATAATCTTTTTTTCCAACCCTACATCTATAGTTTTAGTTAACAGCGTTTTTAATCTCGCTTATCCGACCCGAGTCAATCAATGACAGTCCATTGATCACGCGTCATAATAGCTTTATTTGACCTCACTTTTAAGAAAATCACCAAACATGACTAAGTGCCCATACATGAAGAATGATTTCTTCGCAATGTCTCACACTCTATCGATGAATAGATACATTTGCTACATATTAAGTGGTTATAAAGCATGCATAGTATGATCACGAGGTTAGATGGTACTCTAAAGCTAGTTCACTACAAGAAAAATAGTTTTTAATGATGGGGTTTTGTCACACCACGCTTCCCATTATACTTGGGAGCGAGAACACGAGCGGGTCCGCATGGGCTGAAGCGGTGAAGCTCAAACATAATAAGCGTATGTGAATAAAACCATACGCATGATCTTACATGCATTTCAGAAACAACAGAAATAACTATGAATTTAAAGCCAACATCCAGACAAGAGTACACAAAAGTAATAAGGCCCCAAGCATGGCCAATAACAACATAATTCTGCAAAGAGGATACACACCCTACAAAAGTGCAATAAACGAAATTCTAAGCAGCAGCAAATAGTGCTCAGCAACTAGTTCTTAGTGGGAAGAACTTCCATAGCAGCGTACTCCTGGTCCAGTGGGTTAGTTCACTCGATCAGCTCGTCCTCAATGTAACATGTCTCGTGTCCTGACATATATTCTAAACAACATAGAAACGTATGTCAGCAAGGTCCTTGGCAAGAAATAATATGATTACGACCATTGGCAAGGTTTTCGAAGTAGTTTACATGGCAATTATTGCAATTATGGATATATGAACAATTTCAATTTCTAAGCAGTAAGAACAGATTTTATATTAGCATGGAAGTTCTATAATAAGTGAAAACAAAGCAGTTCTATTATATGTGGAAGCAGTAACAATTCTATAAGCGAAAACAATTACAATTCTACATGTCACGCATTTTAAGATAGCAGTTTTCAAGTTGGTCAAGAGTGTATTTAACTAGTGACTAAGGTTCACGTCGTTAGGCGGCTAATAAGTGAATCTACCTTCTCGTGCCCTCGAAGGTGACATGTTTACTACCGACTAGTGCCCGCGAACCCAACCACATCCACGTGCACTTTTCTGGACCACAAGCCAGAATCAGCCAAACCGACCCGCATGTTTATAATATTGGAACACGAGCCAGACTAGCTAAACCGGCCCACAAGATAGCCAAATCTTGGCATGCAATATCTATGATTAGCCAACTGGCTTGCAATATCTATGATTTCGAGTAGTTAAAACAATCCATACATGTCTGGCAGTGTTTGCATTTTATAGTGTTCAAGGCATTTTCAATTAAAATGTCCACACACACACACATGCACATGTTTTTATCTCGCAATACACAAAAGTAAATGTATGCAGTTTGATGTCACATTAGATGAAGCGGTATTTAAAACAAGTAGAAAGTGCACACTTGCTTGTTTGGTGATTTTGGTGTCGTTGTGTTCGTCTCGTCAAACGTGATATTATGGTGAGGTCGGTTTTCTGTTTCGTTCAATATAATCAAATGGTTAATATGTTACTTAATCAATAAAATAACATTAAACTAACATATATGAATACTGTTTAAGTAAAATAATCAAACTAACTTATAAAATACTTAGTATGAAACTCTTTATATAAATTCAAACTAAATTATAAATACTCGGTAAGAAACTAATATATAACCTAAACTTATTTAAGAATATAACTTAATATAACTCAAAATATCTTAAAATAGCGTAATCAGCATTTTAATAACGTAATAACTTTAAAACTTAAAATAACTTAACATAATTTTACTAACTTTAAAACTTAATAACTTAACATAACTTAAATAAAAAAACTTAAAATAACTTATACAAATTATTAACTTAAAAATAACTTAATAAACTTTATACTAACTTTAATAATCCAATAACCCATAATCCAATAAGATTAATAACTCATACTCAATAACCCAATAACCAAATAAGTTAATAAAGCATACCCAATAACCCAATTAAACTAATAACTTACTACCCCAATAACCCAATTCCCGCCCCCAAATCTTACCTAGCTTCTCTTCTTCCTCTTCTATTCTGTCCTTTCTTCTTTCTTTTTGTTACAGGGAGTGGAGGGAACGGCAGGGGGAGCAGCGGTGGTGCGGCAAGGGGGCAGCGACGGCGTGTGGCATGCTGGCAGTGTCAGGCGGCGCACGATAGTGGCGCAGTAGGGCGCGCGACAGGCAGGGTGCGGTGGAGCAGGGTGTGGCGCGCGGGGGCGGCTCCGGCGGCTGCTGGTGGTGGTGCGCGTGACAGAGCACAGGCGACGCGTGCGTGGGCTGCGGGCTGAGGAGGGGAGGAGGAAGAACTGAAAAGGGGGATGAGGAAGATTTGTTTTCAATTTTAGATCTGAACTCAGATCTGATTTCAGATTTGATTCTTCCTCTACTTGATTTCTGATTTTGATTTCGGGTCTTCACAATTTTGATTTGGATGGGTTGATTTGGGGTGTTGATTTGAGGGCTGAATGGTGTTGATTTGTGTTTGATTTTGGTTGAGAAATTACAGGGAGAATGTAGGGAGTTGGATTATTGTGGAGTTGCAGATGGTGGAGGGAGATGATGATGTTGTTGTTGCTGTTGTTGCTGTTTATTGTTTGATTTTAAGAACAATGAAATGGGGTTACGATTGATGAGGGTGAGTTGGCCGTCGGGTGAGATGTTGGATCTCACCCAATTCATACAGTTGTTTAATGGTGTAGGGTTAGGGATTTGATCAGGGTATGTGTGTACGGTTAGGGTTAAGAGTAATTAGTTAGGGATAAAAGTGACTAATTACGATATGGTGAGAATTCTAAAAGCAGAGGCACGCTCGCATTGGCACGTAGAAAAACATACGAACGAAAAACACTTGTACTACTGAAATAATATACAGGCACACAGGAAAACAAACACGACTAAAATACAGGACGTTACAGGTTTCAATGATGGCTACAATATTCGTCACTAATGGTTAAATACACTAACGACAAAAAATTCATGTCATCAAAAGTGTGGCGGGACTTTTGCTGACGAATGCCATCAGTGAAAGTCCCACTTTTGCTGACAGCAAAGCCTTTTCGTTAGTAAAAGGGTGGCACCATTACGCATGCAAAGCTTTCGCTGACGGAAACGTTATTGTAATGAACGTGGAACCTTCGCTGCTGGTTGTCGTTAGTGAAGGTCCCACTTTACCAATGACAAAGCCTTTCCATCACCGAAAGTGTGGTGACATTGCACGTTAATGCGTCCGGAACTAACTCCGAAACGATGTCTTTTACCGCAAGCGCATGGTATAATGGCAAGCGGGTATCGAACATGGGGAAGCTGTGCTATACTACCTATCTACTCCTAGGTTGAGTTAGATTACGGGTTTATTGGTGGGTGTGGATTGTGGAGTGTCGTGATGGTGATGGATGCGAAGTTTGTGTCACTCAACGTTGCAAACAAGGGGTTCCACACAAAGAAAGAAAGAGATAAAATACAAAAGATTAAGGCTTAGTGCTCGCCACGAGGACCGTCGGATGTCGACGCTAGGTTAAGACCCTTACGTTGCGTTGGTTTTATTGGAGATTGTAGCATCTAGGAAGTGAATTCATGGTTCTAAGCACCATGTATCTAACGTATCACATTAGCCCGTAGGCGCATACAATACGTGCATTAAGGATCTACGATAATCTCACCACTCTCGTGGTTCGAATGCTCTCAACTCGTACCACTCTCGTGGGTTAGATCTTCGAGGTATTTTGGTGTCTCTTATTGACGCAATGGCGGTAGCCATCAATTAGTTATATAGTTCATCGGTGGATCCCCTCAAGGCACGAGCCGGGCATGGTCACATGCCTCGGTTGAATCCACTAACTCCCTAATTAAATCCGTAGGATATTACTTAAGCTAATCGATTCTACCAACTGTGGGCACGATCTCAGTACGAATTCTCCTAGGGATCTTGATAGTTCAACCAAAATACAACCCCATTTATACCAACGCACCATAAAAATCCCAACTTTGCAACTAAGTCCTAAGATCCCTGGGCTAATCCCTTAGCCCTAGAAAATACTACTCATGCATCATAGGAAGAACAATAGAAGATTCAATAATAGCAAGAGAATTCATCCTAGCATGCATCAACAAGATATTCAACAAATAATCACAAAGAAATAACAAATAAATAGAATTAAAGAGACAAAAGTACTTATCCGATACAAAGGAGGGGCCTCAGGCATGGCCAAACTCCCCAAAACATCGTCTCCACAAAAGTCTAAGAATGATCTAAAAATTCTCTTTAGAAAAGTAGACAAAAATCTCCCCTAAAATCTAATCTAAAAATCTCCCTAAAAACTCCCCTACAGAACTCTCTCTCGCTCTCCCGTGGCGGCTCAGAAGAAAATCCCCCCCAAAACCCCTCCAATCGTTCCAAAAATCCGGGCGCAGATCAAATAATGGGCCCACAGTGACTCGGCCCGAGCACAAAGTTGCTCGGTCGAGTCGTTCGGCAGCTCGGTCGAGTCGTTAGGCTACTCGGTCGAGTTGTACAGAGAATCCACACCACCCAAAATACGTCGCTCTGTCAACCCGGGCTGATTCGGCGCTGCTCAGTTGAGTAGGAGCTTACTCGGGCTGAGCAGGAGGTTGCTCAGTCGAGTCGAAGGTTGCTCGGCTGATTGGGACTAAAAAACGCATTTCAGCCTCATTTGCACATGACTCGGGCCGAGTCGGAGGTGCTCGGGCTGAGTAGGAGGTTGCTCGGTCGAGTCGGACACCAAAAACAGCATTCTGACTGAGTAGTTGATTACTCCTTATTTTACACTTTTTTCCCGCATGTTTGCATGCCATTTGGATCGCCCAAATCATGTTTTTCACGATATATCGACGATATTGCGATGCTTTTCACGATTTGTTGTTTTTGTCGCATTTCAGGTGATTTGGAGCGATTTGGAGTGATCTCGAGATACGCCTACTCCAGAGTGTCACCGACGACCTCCCCGAGGGGTATTTTGCTGTTGGAGAGGAGCGGAAGAAGAAAGAACGTCGCAGGAGCGACGAGGAGGCCAAAACAAGCTGTTTGGGCATTTTTGGTGTCTCACTCGGCCGAGTGAAGGAGTCACTCGGCCGACCAGCGAGACACCGCTCGGCCGACCAGATCGGATACGTTTCATACGTGCACTCGGCCGAGCGACGGCGACCACATCGGCCGAGTGACGAGATCCCGTCCGCCCGAGTGGCGCCCAGACGAAGCCATTCAAAAATCGCCAACTTACTGTTTTTCGGCTGCCTGAGCTTCAGAAGACCCACTCGGCCGAGTGGATAATCCCGACCGCCCGAGAACCAAGAAGCCATCGGCCGAGTGACGACAACCCTCTCGGCCGAGCCGCCCCCGAAGTGAAGACCCCTGAAGATCAAGACTTACTGGAAATTTACAGGGTTTCTCACTCGGCCGAGCGACTTTTGTCACTCGGCCGAGTGCGACGCGCTGCATGTAGCGAAAATTGCGGATTTCAGGCTGCGCTGGGGTATTTTGGTCACAGTTTTTGGACGATTTTGGGGGATATTTAACCCCTGTTTTTACCCTAGTTTTGAGAGCTTTTCTCTTAGATTTTTTGCAGCTTTTTAGATTAACTTTTTAGCTTTATTCTTGTGATTGGAGAGGAGACAAACGTTGATTTTTGTTGGATTATTTGAAGAACTCCATTGGTTGGTTTGTCTCTCTCTTCTCTAAAAATTCTATTTTTATTGCTTATCTCAATATTGTAATGAATTCTCTTGTTTATTTCATTGATTATTTTTGTGTTTGTGCTATGAATTGTGAGTAGTCTCCACGTCTTGGGGCGTGGGGATGAACCCTACAAGCCCAATTTCATATTTGTGATGAATTGGTAGAAATTTTGCTAGAATTGCTATTAGGGATTAGTTTGGGAGCGATTTACTACGGATAGCTAGGAGTTCATACCGATTGGGATTTGCAAGAGATTGGATCCCAATTCGATAGGAAACCCTAGAAATCCGAATTGGGTTGGAATCGAATTTCCGTAGTATCGGTTTGCAAGAGATTGGACCGATACTAGGGTTCCCGGTTGCAATTCCGTGCCGATACCCGTTTGCAAGAGATTGGACGGGTAGGAACTATCCCAACCTAGGTCGTGGGCCGAGTTTGCTAGAGATTGGGCTCGGTGCGCGATTGAACGATGATGTTGATCCTAATGCTAGCTTCCCTAGGCTAGGGTTTGCAAGAGATTGGACCCGAACCTAGGATGGCTATAGACCGGCAACAGCGCGAGAGCGTGAGCTTGGTTCTACATTCAGTTGCAACTAGTTCATCCAAAATCTTATTCTAGCAATTTTGATACCGATGAACCACATTGACGAGATACGGTGAGTAGCGGGAATTCCCCATTCCCTATACGTTCTTTATTTGATTTGATATTTCCGTACTTTGTCTGACGATTGTGACAGGGTCGCCAAAGGCAAATTTTTCTCTTCTTAAATAGCCAGGTTGATTAGAACAAGCACGGTCATTCGTCCTCCCTGTGTTCGATAACCCGCTCGCCGCTATACCGTGCGCTTGCGGTAAAACTACAACCGTTCTTTGGGTTACATTCCGGAGCGATCAAGTTTTTGGCGTCGTTGCCGGGGAGCGTCGTTTTGACGGTGTTCGGCATCGAACACCCGGTTATTTATTCTTTCCTTCTTCCTTTACTTTCTTCTATATCTTGTTCTAACTCTGTTCGCAGCCCTATTTGCATATTCTCCCCGTGTTTTGCATAAGATCTTAACAGGGAGAATGGAGGATGCAATGTCAACAATAGAACTCAGTCAGGAAGACTATGACTCCTTCGCAGGCCTCCTTAAGGAGCTTGTCGACGAGGTCCACGCTACCGGAGCTTTTGCTATCGATATCAAGGACCCCGACGAACAACTGTTTGCTAGTTTTGTGATGGACCAAGTCTCCCCGGATGGGACTATCGGAGGCAATGTCAGAGTTGATGTGATCGACGACAAATTATATTTCGAAGACGGTAGAACAAGTGTCGAAGAACACTATACTCCCGAAGAATCCTTCGAGCAAACCGACATTCAGGGAGTTACACTCTATGACGCTCACTCTTGCTTTTATGAATCGTCTGATGTGTTTCTTGATTCCAGGAACGAACCAGAGCAGAGTGAAGGTTTTGGCGATGCTAGCACAGAATCGGAGAGCGCCTATTTCGATGCCTCGTCCTCACTAAGTAGTGAGTCTGACTCGTCACAAGAGAGCGCACCACCTGAACATGATCTAAACCCGGATGACAAGGAAAAAGCCAAACTCATGCGAGCTGATGAAGTGGAAGGAGCAGCGCCTCTTGAGGTAGAACTTAAACACCTCCGAATCTAAGGTATGCCTTTTTGGGTAATAAATTAACTTTTCCGGTGATAGTCAATTCCCACCTCATACAAGATCAACTTGAAAAACTCCTAGACGTTCTTAGGAGCCACAAAGATGTCCTGGGCTACACTATCTCCGATCTAAAAGGGATAAGCCCTAGGCTTTGCACGCATAGGATCCATTTGGAGGATACCGACGCCACCTCCATAGAGCCTCAAAGGCGGTTAAACCCGAACATGAAGGAGGTGGTTAAAAAGGAAATCCTAAAATTGCTAGACGCCGGTATTATTTATCCTATCTCCGACAGTAGGTGGGTTAGCCCCGTTCACGTCGTCCCCAAGAAAGGGGGGATGACAGTCATAAAAAATGAAAAAGGTGAGCCCATATCTACGCGCACCGTCACGGGATGGCGAATGTGCATTGACTATAGAAAACTCAATAAAGCCACCCGAAAGGACCATTACCCATTGCCCTTCATTGATCAAATGCTTGAACGCCTAGCAAAACATAAATACTTTTGCTATCTAGATGGGTATTCGGGATTCTTCCAAATCCCTTTGCACGAAGACGACCAAGAAAAGATCACTTTTACTTGTCCCTACGGTACCTATGCCTACCGTAGGATGCCGTTTGGTCTTTGTAATGCTCCCGCCACTTTTCAGATGTGTATGACATCCATATTTTCCGATTACATTGAAAATATTATGGAAGTTTTTATGGATGATTTTTCGGTTTATGGGAGTGAGTTTGACTCTTGTTTGGCCAATCTTACTAAAGTCCTTAAAAGGTGCCAACAAAATAATCTCACTCTAAATTGGGAGAAGTGTCACTTCATGGTCACGGAAGGTATAGTCCTCGGGCACCTTGTTTCCTCGAGAGGAATTGAGGTAGATAAAGCAAAGATTGAGGTAATCGAAAAACTTCCTCCTCCTATTAATGTCAAGGGCATTAGAGGCTTCCTTAGTCATGCGGGGTTTTACTGCCGCTTCATCAAGGATTTCGCCTCGATTGCCCGGCCACTTACTTCCTTGCTCACTAAAGATACTCCTTTTATTTTTTCAGGGGAATGCTTGCAAGCCTTCAACACCTTGAAGGAAGCACTAGTTTTCGCGTCCATCATACAACCACCGGATTGGAGCCTTCCCTTTGAGCTAATGTGTGATGCTAGTGACCAAGCCATTGGAGCGGTATTGGGACAAAGAAAAGATAGGAAGCTTCATGCGATATACTACGCGAGCAAGACATTGGATGACGCGCAGAAAAACTACACAACTACCGAAAAAGAGCTACTAGCGGTCGTCTATTCCATCGAGAAGTTTCGCTCCTACCTCCTAGGTTCCAAGGTGATTGTCCACACCGACCATGCGGCGTTGAAGTATCTTTTGAACAAGAAGGAAGCCAAACCTCGGTTGATTAGGTGGATACTCTTGTTGCAAGAATTTGATTTGGAGATCAGAGACAAGAAAGGTACGGACAATGTCGTGGCGGATCATTTGTCTAGGCTCATTCGCGATAAGGAGGATGAGAGTTTACCTATCGACGACACATTCGTGGATGAGAGGCTATATGCCATAAGGACCGGAGAAGTACCTTGGTACGCGGACTTCGTCAACTACTTGGCTTGTGGAATTAAACCGCATGGGATGCCCACACATCAAAAGAGGAGATTTCTGCATGAGGTCCGTAGCTATTTTTGGGAAGATCCATACCTCTTCAAGATATGCAAAGATAGCGTCATTCGGAGGTGCGTTTCTAAAGAGGAGGCAACGTCTATCATTTTGCATTGCCACGGTCTACCATGCGGAGGACATCATGCCGCCTCTAAAACAACCGCTAAGATCTTGCAGAGCGGATTCTTCTGGCCAACAATGTTTAGGGACACCCACGCTTTTGTAAAGGGGTGCGATCGATGCCAACGGACCGGGAATATCTCCAAGCGCAATGAGATGCCAATGAGACCCATCCAAGAAATTGAGCTTTTTGATTGTTGGGGAGTAGACTTCATGGGACCATTTCCGTCAAGCAATGGTAACAAATACATCCTATTGGCCGTTGACTATGTCTCCAAATGGGTAGAAGCAATCGCCACCCCTACTAATGATGCAAGGGTCGTCTCCAAGTTCTTCAAGCAAAATATCTTCCCGCGCTTCGGAGTGCCACGTACCTTGATAAGCGACGGGGGAAGCCATTTCATAGAAAACAAGTTTGAAGCCATGCTAAAGAAGTACGGGGTAAACCATAGAGTTGGCATGGCATATCACCCCCAGACAAGCGGCCAAGTGGAAGTCTCAAATAGAGAGATCAAGCAAATTCTTGAGAAGACGGTGGATCGATCTAGAAAGGATTGGTCAATGAAGCTAAACGATGCTCTATGGGCATATCGCACGGCCTTTCGCACTCCCATCGGCACCACACCGTTCCGACTTGTGTATGGGAAAGCTTGCCACTTGCCGGTAGAATTGGAACACCGCGCATATTGGGCCATTAAGACCTTTAATTATGATTACAAGAGTGCGGCGGTAAGGCGACTCTTAGAAATCAACGAGCTTGATGAGATAAGAAGAGACGCCTACGAGAGCTCGAGAATTTACAAAGAAAGGACTAAGATTCTCCACGATGCCCGCATAACCGTCACAGACTTCAAGGTGGGAGACAAGGTCTTGCTCTATAATTCCCGGCTCCGACTATTTCCCGGTAAGTTGAGGTCACGTTGGTCCGGACCTTTCACCATCAAGCACATACAACCGGGAGGAGCTTTCGAGTTGGAAAGCAAGGACGGTTCCACATTCAAAGTAAATGGTCAGAGGCTCAAACACTATTCCGAGGGAGTCCCGACGGGTGAAACCAATAGAATATATTTGCTTAAGGGACGGCCGGATGATCTTTCGGACCTCCTTGATGAGGTAATTGAAAAGGCGATCCCCCGCTCCATTGGCGCTCTATTCGATGAAGATTTCGAGGAAGGCCCGGATTTAGGCCAAGATGAGAAGAAAATTGATTCCCCCGACCTCTCCGCTGAAAATGATGAAGGCGACGCTGATGTCGCAAGGATTCGAGAGCTCTGCAAGCTCTCGAAATTGAAGTCTCCGAAGAAAGCTCCGCCGATACGGAAATCGGCGTCACCGGTGAAGCCGTTGACCGGAGCAAACGCTAGCTTGGGGGGGGCCTCCCCCCAACATTATTCGAGACGGGAGACCACCAAGGGAGAACACGCCGCCGCAACTTCCGAATCCAAGCGTTCTCCCCGGAAAGTTTGATGGGTGCATCTCATATGCACCAAACATCCCGCATTAATTGAAAATCATAGGGGGTCGAGCTCACGACCTTAAACGAGCGCTTGTCGGGAGGCAACCCGACGGTTATTGCTTTATTTTTACTTTTTCTTTATTTTTGTTTTAGAAATTTTTAGTGTTTTGAGTCGTTCGCCCAAAAATTTTGTGATAACGGGTCCTATTTTTCTTGACAGGAGAGGAGATAGGTAAATCCATCATGAGGAGGATGAACGAGGTGATAAGGAGCGCCCCAGGAAGGTGCTCGATGCTTAGGAGGAAGATGAAATCGACTGGAGGAAGAAAGACGGAGTTTAGAGCCAAAACGAAGACAAACAGCAGAAGACAAGGCTCACTCGGCCGAGTATACTAGTCACTCGGCCGAGCACACAAGTTCGTCCGGTCGAGCCGCTCACGAACGAGGGAAGTCTGCTGTATCCAACTCTCTGTTTATTTTCCTGATTTCAGTATAACTGCTACTCGGCCGAGTATATATTTTCACTCGGCCGAGTAAAACGGATACGCTCCTAGGGCGAGTCTTACCGAGTAGCTTGAGCCACTCGGCCGAGTGGACTTACTCCACTCGGCCGAGGGTGGCAAGGCCACTCGGCCGAAGCGTAAGCGGGGAGGAATTTTCCATTGATCTCACTCGGCCGAGTGACCTAGTCACTCGGCCGAGTCGTAACTTTTGCTATATAAAGGGCCGAGGGGGGCGCATTTTTCGAAACGAAACATCCGAATTCGCCCGACCCTTCGCATTCCCCTCGCCCGTTCCCCTCGCTCGCACCCCCCACTCGCCCGACCGTCGACCCTCGTGCCGCTGCTCAGCCAGCCACCGCCGGCCGAGCCCCGCCACGCCTCGCCCGAGTCGCCGCCGGCGGCCACCACTCCGGCCACCTCCGGTAACCCCAATTTTCGCCTTTTTCTCCTCTTTTGTGTGTTTTTCGAGGATCCATGTGCTTAACGAACCCCAAACCCAAATTAATTTCTATTTCTATCTATTATATCCCTAATGCCCCATACGTTTTGAATATTACCCGCTGATATCTCCATTTCATGCGCAGGTCATTTTTGGGAGCTTAGGGGAGCCCAGGGGAGCTTCTCGGGACTGATTTGGGCTGCGTGGAGGCGTCGTCTCCGCACGCTTCCATTGCTTTGCACTCGCGACGTGTCGTGGTATACTCTTTCCTTTATTTTACGCACGCCGCACTTTTTACGTTTTTCGGCGCGCGCTCGGGGCCCATATGCCGCCCCGGACACGGCCGCGGTCGAAGAGAGCTTCCGCCAAGCGGAAGCGGTCGGAGGATGCCGGCCCCTCCCACGAGTTGGAGGACTCTTCTCCACCTTCTCCACCACACCCCATACACCCCGCACAGCCTGCAGGCCCCGCACACCCCGCGCAGCCTGCAGCACCCGCACAGCCCGCACAGCCCGCACAGCCACTACATGCCGCTCCACAGCCACCACCTCCGGCTCCACTCGTCGGGCCGCTCGGGATTACGTTCCGAGACGACGCACACCGCGTCGCTTTCGAGCGTATTTCCCAGCGCTCGATCGTACCCTCCAGGTTTGCACACCTTGCCGACCTAGGACGCCTGGGGGTACTAGAGGGGATGCTCACGTTATACGACAACGTGGGCTGGCGAGATTTCTTTCAGGTGTCGGCGGACACGTTTATCCGTCCGACACTTGAGGTACTTAGTTCGATCGCCCGGACCGACGAGGGATGCTCGTTTCGGTTCATGGACCGGGAGTGCCAGGTCACTCTCGGTATGATGAGAGCCTTTTTCTCGTGGTCCGATGTCCCCGGGGCCGATCGAGGTTACGCCCCCACCCATATCCCCCCACCTTCCTTCGACAACGGCGCCTTTTGGGCCCGAATTACGGGTCTCCACGCTGCCTTTGACCCTAGTAGGGCCAAGGCCTCGGCCATTGTCCATCCCTGCCTCCGTATAGCTCAGCGCCTTATGGCGACGACCTTTTTGGCCAGATATGAGCCGGGTACGATGTCCATGCCAGAGCTTTACATGCTCTACGCGATGCCACGGCCCAGAGCTCTATCTAGGGATGGCGATGAGCTGGTCCCCGCCGTCGTGATTGATGTCGCGGCTTGGTTTTTGGACCGCATCATTGTATCGGTGGGCGCTCGCTCACCGATATGCTGCGGCGGCCTGATCACCTTGCTTGCCCTTATGACCGGCGAGGACTTCCCTGACGACCTGCGACGAGCACCGGGCCCCACTTCTCTGTCGATTGATGTTATGGCCCGGATGAAAATGCTTCGTCCACACGGTGAGCGACACTGGGTCTGGCTGCACGGCCCTTACGGTACCGATTACATGATTCTTCCGAGCCCAGCTCGGACTCAGATTGCACCGGCACATGTGGACTGGCTCCCTGCGATGGATGTTCTCATCCCAGCCACTTACGTGCTCGAGGCCGAGGAGGCCGAGCAGGCACACGCTGCCCCCGCTGACCCAGTTGCACCTGCCGAGCCTGCTGCCCCTGTTGACCCCGTGGCCCCTCAGCCTATCCCCGATGTTTCTGCTGCCCCTGACACCTCTGTCCACACTGATGTCGGTGTCGGGAGTACCTTAGCTGAGCCCACTTCCACTGCTTCAACGCCTGTCACCACCACCACTGGCCCTCTGTCTGCCGAGCCCGTTTCCTCTGCCCCACCCGAGCGACCGCCGACCATAGTTGAGTGCGGAGAGCCCTCTTTTGCCACTGCCGTAGAGCCCGTAGTCTCCGCCTCTGTCTCCACCGCTGATGTATTTTCCGAGAGTGTCGTGTGGTTGACTCGGAAAACGCGCAAGTGCACGCCTTCCGCTCCCAAGCGTAGGAGCGTCAATGCAATATAAAAATAACCGGTGAGTACCGGGTCGGATCACAGGGACAATTCGTTCTACGTTCACAAAATTTGACGGGCAAAGAAAAATAAAGTGTGTTACAACTACCTAAATTAACGGTGGAGGTGTGAAAATCGTGAAGTGAAACTAAAAAAAATTAACCTAAATTGGTAGGGTTAGAGAGCCAAAGGTGGAGTTTAGGATAGCTAGGAGATAGAACATGAGTTGTGTGATCATTAAAATTGGCGTTAATCAAGTCCAAATTACCGCATATAACACAATCGGTCATCCGGCTAAGGAAACCCAATCGGAATATTTAGCTTTAAAAACACAACAAATTTGCAATATGGAGGGATGCATCATCATGGCACTAATCACGTTAGGATCATGGTATTTTCTCAAATCGTGCCCTCTCGGGACTTAGCCAATCAAATTAACCCTAATGTTACATACCACATCAACATTGAAATTGGGCAAAGAGGGAAATTAGGGCTTGAATTAACAACCAATCTCAATGAGTCACAACCCAAGCAATCCAATACTACTCTATCATCATGAAACAAACGATGGAATTTTCATTCACAAATTCGTCCAAAATCATTACAATAAAGAGATATCAAAAATACACAAGAAAAGTGGGAAGAGATCACCAATTTCTCAAGAAATGAGGCTCCCCTCTCACTTGGGCACCTCCTCCAAGCTCCCCAAGCTCCAATGGCCTCCTTCCCTAGCCCTAATCCTAATGGGGAAGAAGAACCCCACTTAGAACCCTAAAAATCGCCCCAAACAGCAGCTGGAAAACCCCCCTGCTTCAATTTTCGCAATCAGGCCCTAATATTCACATTGCGGGTCGGGTTTGAAGTCCCCCCGACCCGCACGCAGCGCCCGCCTGCGCTGGGGGCCAAAAAAAACCGGGCCGGGTCTCTGACCCGGCCGCACAGCTCCGCCCGCTCCAAAGGAGCGGGCTGCTGTCGTATCCCGCCCAAAACAAAATGCGGGCCGGCGCTGGGCCGGCCCGCGAGCGCGCGCTAGCTTTTAAAAAAAAATTTTTTTTTTTTAAATTTCGCGGCGGCCCGCTCGCTGAGCGGGCCGCCGCAATATAATTGTTTTTTTTAAAAAAAAACCAACGCAGCGGCCCACAGCTTGACGAACGGCGCAGATGGCGCCACGTGGCGCCTCCAGATCGCGCCACGTGGCGCCCCCATTAAATTTCTTTTTCTGGGGTTTAAACCCCCATTTCTCCTCCATTTAAATCCAAAAAAATACCTAGAAATCTCAGAAAATTCCCAAAAAATTCTGAAAAATCCCAAAGACTCCTAGGGGTACCTGAAAAATATGAGAAGGAGAAATTAGTCCATTTGATGTGAACTTTAATTTAATGACTATTAAAAATACAATATTGACCTCCAAATAAGCTATATAAAATATTCCAATGCTCCAATAATTCTCAAAAATTGACCATATAATCACAATAATACCAGGAGCATATGAAAAATAATAGGAAGCCAATAACGACGATAAAAACCGTATTTTGTACCAAGAATGAGAATAAGCCCTAAAATTGATATGAAATGAAAATATACCCAAAAGAGCACAATTAAGCCTAATCTTTGGCACAAAATGGGGGTAATTAGGGGGGAAAATATGCAATTTATATCCCGAATCACACCCCCCAACTAGCTTTTTGCTAGTCCCTAGCAAAATATGCGATAAATTCGGATTAAATGGAAAAACATGCACCAACTCAAGATATCTTCATGGCACACTCAAAATGGTATTTCCAATTGATTTCAAAGCCAATATACCAAATATATGAAAGTAAACAACAAATGAGACTCTCTCCAATCCAATTCAAAGAAAAGTAAGGAAATAAGCCATGTATCACACGTATCGGGATATCACGATGTCAAAGTTTCCAATTTTCATGAAAATGGCCAAAACGAAAAAAATTTCATCTAAGTTGTGGGAGATGAGATTGCATCACTCATGTTGCTTATTCTTTCATTTTTCATTCATTTTCTTTTCTTTTCTACTTTTTTTTTGTTTTTTGATGTTTATGTTTTGCATTCACGCGATAACGCCATAAATGCAAACACCGACACATTTGCATACACGCGATGACGATATATATGCAAATGGATGGAATGATCTTCTAAATCTCATCTTTGGCGTCCTCCCCAATGTTTCGTGGGGCACCGGCTACTCGATTCGATTAGAAAGAAACATTCAATTATACTAATTTTCTTTTTCATTCCAACATGAATTAGCAACTTATCCACCCACTCCTAAGAGGAAAACAAAACAAACACAATTTGGCCACTCCCAATCCAATTAAAAACTACACCATTCATCCCAACACATGAAATCGCTTACACCAAACTTTTCCAAAATTATCTCAAAGAGAGTATCACAACATATAATGTAGTTCATACATTATTAACATTCGACTCCAAATTGGAAAAGAAATGAAAACGTGCCAATCAAACATCGAGAAATCGATACCAAATTGATAATCCGAAAAATTTGCATGGCATTAAGCATATAGGGACAAAACAAAGCTAACGGCGTAGGAACGAGGAAGCCAAAATATGATATGCAATGAATTCATGGAATGAGGCGAAACATGGAGGAATCTCAAAAAAAAATTTAGGCCAAAATCTAAACAATCCTAAAGATTCTAACACTCTCCCCCCAACTTAAAATAAGCATTGTCCTCAATGTTGGGAGAGTACTAGATCTTGGCAAAAGATCCTAAAAAAGAAAAGAAATGCATACGAAAGCAAAATGCAAAAGCAAACTAACTTTTAATTTTATTTATTTATACTACATGGAAAGAATACACCTTAGCAAAAGGCGGATCTCGTATGTATAACGGCGGTGGCAACTGCTCGATCATATCCTTTCGCTCCTCCGCGAGCGTCGCCACATCCAATGCCCTACCTCCATTGCGGGCATCAATGGCAAGCGACACAACCCCAAGCATCTCCTTGTGATAGGTTCATGCAATATGAGGGAGATAGGTCGTGTCAAAAATAATTGGGCGAGAGCGCCCATCCAAATAAAAAGCTTGCCAAAATGGGTCGTCGACATGAATAAAAGAATTTACGATCAAATGACGACAATCCGAATCATTATGATATGGAATTAAATAATTTGATTCGGGGGTGGAGGAAAAAGTAAGATGGGAACTTCCCTGAAATGTGATGCTAGGATCTGGATGATGCACGGCCTCAGGAGGAGGTGGAAGTGGCTGCAGAGGGAAAACTGGAGTAAGAGGGAGCTCGGGCTCAATATATATCATCTCGCAATCCCTGTCGCTATCCTCTTCCTCAAAATCAATATCAACACCAACAGTCTCTGCGGCACTCCCCTCAACTGGTAAATGCTCCTGACAAACCTCCCCGATGACTGGCAAGTGCGCATCCTGAGGCGAGGGAAGTGACATCTGTGACAGGACTGGAGGTAGACATGTCTCGGGCAAATCCAAGCACGCATCATCCTCGCCATCCCAGAAATAGCTCATCTCAGTCGTCCTCCCAAAATACTCAATCGCCTCGACCTGTGAAGCTAACTCTGAAGTGGATCGTGGCTCAGGCTCCATGATGTCCTCAATCTGCTCTCGGCCATCATGCACATCCGCTTCATCCTCAACCTCAAAATGAAAATGCATCGTGTCACCGTCGTGGTCGACACGCACTCCGTCATCTGTCTCCTCTGACTCCTCAATATATATATGCTCAAACTCTTCTACTTGGCCCCAATGCACCCTCTTCACAGGTCTCTCTAGATAATCCATAGAGTCGCACTGTAATGAGCCCTCAGCTGGCTCCTCAGGCTGGCACTGGACCTGCAGCTCTGCATCCTGAAGTGGAAGCTGAGACTGACCATCATCCTCATATCCAAGTGACGGCTCTCCAGATGGCACAGTTCGCTCCCACTCTGCAAGGTCTCTCAGGTACAACCAAGAATCCTCGGTCGAATAATCAAAGAACTCTCCACCGCAGCTCATCTGCACCAAATCTCGCCCAGATGGCGATAATCCTGTGTAGAAGATCTGCAGAAGATGATCCTCGTGAAAGCTCTGGTGTGGGCATGCAAGCACCAAATCAGTGAACCTCTGCCAAGCCTGATGGTAGGCCTCCCACTCAGCCTGGATAAAGCTCGCTACATGCTCCATGGCCTGCTGCCCATGTACCTGCTCCAAAAAGATAGGCAAAAACACTCGGAGAAATTCAGCCTGAAATGACAACCAAGTAAAATGTGAGTCTAGAGACAATGAATCAAACCAAAGTCTAGCATCATCCTGTAAAGAATCGGGAAAGAATCTAAAATATATGCAATCATCATCGATATTCCCACCAAGACATGAATGCATCCAATCTTCAAAATTTTTAATATGTAAGTGAGGGTTCTCACACTCCGTGCCATGAAAGTATGGCGGAAGTGGGATATCCTCCAAATCAAAGTCCGAAAAATCTGAAGAAGTTGCCATGGTTTTAAAAAAAATTTCTCAAAAAAATGAGAATAAACAAGCAAAAAGACTCAAATAAGTGGAAAATAAACAAATAGAAAGACACACACTAAGAGATAGGAGTATCACACTAAAAGTTTCAAAATCAATCAAAAATCGCTAATAATAGAAACCGTTGTCCCCGGCAGCGGCGCCAATTGGTTGACTCGGAAAACGCGCAAGTGCACGCCTTCCGCTCCCAAGCGTAGGAGCGTCAATGCAATATAAAAATAACCGGTGAGTACCGGGTCGGATCACAGGGACAATTCGTTCTACGTTCACAAAATTTGACGGGCAAAGAAAAATAAAGTGTGTTACAACTACCTAAATTAACGGTGGAGGTGTGAAAATCGTGAAGTGAAACTAAAAAAAATTAACCTAAATTGGTAGGGTTAGAGAGCCAAAGGTGGAGTTTAGGATAGCTAGGAGATAGAACATGAGTTGTGTGATCATTAAAATTGGCGTTAATCAAGTCCAAATTACCGCATATAACACAATCGGTCATCCGGCTAAGGAAACCCAATCGGAATATTTAGCTTTAAAAACACAACAAATTTGCAATATGGAGGGATGCATCATCATGGCACTAATCACGTTAGGATCATGGTATTTTCTCAAATCGTGCCCTCTCGGGACTTAGCCAATCAAATTAACCCTAATGTTACATACCACATCAACATTGAAATTGGGCAAAGAGGGAAATTAGGGCTTGAATTAACAACCAATCTCAATGAGACACAACCCAAGCAATCCAATACTACTCTATCATCATGAAACAAACGATGGAATTTTCATTCACAAATTCGTCCAAAATCATTACAATAAAGAGATATCAAAAATACACAAGAAAAGTGGGAAGAGATCACCAATTTCTCAAGAAATGAGGCTCCCCTCTCACTTGGGCACCTCCTCCAAGCCCCCCAAGCTCCAATGGCCTCCTTCCCTAGCCCTAATCCTAATGGGGAAGAAGAACCCCACTTAGAACCCTAAAAATCGCCCCAATCAGCAGCTGGAAAACCCCCCTGCTTCAATTTTCGCAATCAGGCCCTAATATTCACATTGCGGGTCGGGTTTGAAGTCCCCCCGACCCGCACGCAGCGCCCGCCTGCGCTGGGGGCCAAAAAAAACCGGGCCGGGTCTCTGACCCGGCCGCACAGCTCCGCCCGCTCCAAAGGAGCGGGCTGCTGTCGTATCCCGCCCAAAACAAAATGCGGGCCGGCGCTGGGCCGGCCCGCGAGCGCGCGCTAGCTTTTAAAAAAAAATTTTTTTTTTTTTAATTTCGCGGCGGCCCGCTCGCTGAGCGGGCCGCCGCAATATAATTGTTTTTTTAAAAAAAAAACCAACGCAGCGGCCCACAGCTTGACGAACGGCGCAGATGGCGCCACGTGGCGCCTCCAGATCGCGCCACGTGGCGCCCCATTAAATTTCTTTTTCTGGGGTTTAAACCCCCATTTCTCCTCCATTTAAATCCAAAAAAATACCTAGAAATCTCAGAAAATTCCCAAAAAATTCTGAAAAATCCCAAAGACTCCTAGGGGTACCTGAAAAATATGAGAAGGAGAAATTAGTCCATTTGATGTGAACTTTAATTTAATGACTATTAAAAATACAATATTGACCTCCAAATAAGCTATATAAAATATTCCAATGCTCCAATAATTCTCAAAAATTGACCATATAATCACAATAATACCAGGAGCATATGAAAAATAATAGGAAGCCAATAACGACGATAAAAACCGTATTTTGTACCAAGAATGAGAATAAGCCCTAAAATTGATATGAAATGAAAATATACCCAAAAAGAGCACAATTAAGCCTAATCTTTGGCACAAAATGGGGGTAATTAGGGGGGAAAATATGCAATTTATATCCCGAATCATCGTGGCGTCTGTCCACACTTCTGTGCCACCGACCTCTCTGGCCGCCTCACTGCCACTTTTGTACTCTTCTTTTGCTGCTGCTGCCTCCACTTCTCACCAGCCGGTGCCCCGGCCTCACACTGAGGCCAGGCCCCCACTTGCGAGCGCAGCCCCTTTTGTTCCCTTGCCTGCTGAGCCCGTCACCTACGCCACCAGAGTACGCCAGCCCCGACCTGCACAGCCCCGACCGGTGCGTCCCTCTGCACCACCTCCCCCTGACACTGTACTTCAGAGCATTCGTGCTCTCGAGGGGGCGGTGAGTGGCCTCAGAGGCGACCTTAGGACCCTGTCCTCCACCGTCTCCGCGATGGCTGGCCGCTTTGACCTACTCCCGCAGATTCACTACTGCCTTACCCATGTCCTGGAGCGTCTCCCCCGCGTACCCATACCCACCCAGCAGGTTCCCACCCACACTTCCACACACACTCAGCCTGCTTCCACTCCCACACCCACCCCCGCTCAGCAGCCACTACCACCACCTCCTCCTCCTCCGCCTCAGGACGGAGACGGCGCAGCACCACCTTCTTAGGCACCCTTGATGCCATCGATTATTTTTGCCGTTGTGCTGCCCGTCTCTGTTGGGTCCTGATGCACTTTTGTCCACCCCCCTCCCCTCACTGTTTCTCTGATACGCATTTTCTATATATATCTTTTTATATCTTTTTTGGGAGAGAGGGAGAGTTTTTGGTGTCACATCTTTATATCTGCATCACTCCTATTTCTGCATGCATCATGTCCGCATCATTTTTTTTCGTTTCATTATTTTTTCTTTTTTTTCCTTCCATCATGCATGCATCCTCACTTACCCCTCACATTACTTGTCTCTCGGTGTGCCACACTTTGCACATTGAGGACACTGTGCCATTTAGCTTGGGGGAGTGAGTTCTCACGTTCTTTTTCGATTTGCCACCTTTATTTTTAGTTCTTAACACCATTTTCCGCTTTTGCACTTATTTTCATCATTTTTCTTTTTATTTTACCATGCATCACGTTTTTCTTATTCTTCTGTGTGCCGCATTGTAAATAGTTCTATTTTCCTGTTATCTTTATTTCCTTTTTTTTCCTTTTCATCTCATGCTAGAGATGACTTTTCTGTGATGATGATGACGTGGAGTTAGCTTACTCTATATGCATGCTATATTTGTCATGTCTTAGACTTTATTTCTGATATCATATGCTATGACTTGCCTTGCATCTAAAGATAGTAACCCACACTTTTTCCACATGAAAATGGATGAAGTTTTATTATTAGCTGAGTCTGAATATTCATATGTATGCTATCACAGAAAACACACCAAGATTCGCGCATTGAATGCTTATATCTAGAGTACCGATTTCTTTTCCTATATCACTTCTATATGCATGAATTGTACATTTCACTTCAGGATGATTGAATGATGTTAGCTATGATAAATCTGGATTAGTTAGCTTTTTGTGATCGAAACTGAGTAGATTAGATTACCCTGCTGAAGTTGTCGTGCATGTCTTATAGAGTGAACCGAGAGATATATTTATTTCTTTCTCCACAAATCTTGAACATCATTTCTCTACTTTTAAAATCATTGGTGAATCTCCCCTTAGCGATTCTATTATATGGCATTTCCCCCGCTACTAATTCCTAGCTCCAAATTTCCCAAACCAAAAAAAAGAGAGAGAAGAAAATATTCTTGTATATCATTATCTCTCTTTGAGTTGGGATCGTTGTGTATTTTTATTGTCTAAAAAAAGAAAAAAAAGAAAAAGAAAAGAGGAAAAATCCTCAATAAAAGATCACATCTCACTTTCTTTCTTTCTTCTCTCTTTTCGTGTTCATTTTTATTACTTTTGGAGCTTTATAGAAATGGGGATGTAAATATTTTTTATGCCACCACGCTTATAGATAAGTTTGGGGGAGAGAATCCATTGATGTGTGAGAGAGTGACTACTTGACGTTGCACGACAACCTAGGCTAAGTAATATTCTATACTCGGTGTGATTATTTCTAGCTTTACGAAATCCAGAAATCTAAGCCTAGCACTCATTTCATGAAATCCATACTTTTCTATTCTTTCTATTCTATTGAGTGATATTCTTATACCCCTCATAGAAAGCGTTCAATTGAAAAGTGTGTAATCTGCGATTTGTATACCGCTTTAGATGATTCAGACGATGTTAATTCTAAAACTATTCCGTTTTTCATGATTATATCGTTGTTCGTGGGTTTTCTATTTCTATTTGCACTAATATACTATGATATCAAAATAAAACTCTTTGACATGTATTTTTCATTCGGAGCATGCTATGTGAGTAAGTGAAACCCACGTCCTGAGAAAATGATCTAGCAGTTTCCCTCTTCGCTTCTTTCTTTCTTCTTTGTTCTTATTTCGTTTCTCGTTCTTCTTCGTTTTTTTTCGTTTTCCGAATCCATCGGGTTCGCCTTTTACTTATCTTCCTCGAGGACGAGTAAGAGGTAAGCTTGGGGGATTTTGATCACTCCTTATTTTACACTTTTTTCCCGCATGTTTGCATGCCATTTGGATCGCCCAAATCATGTTTTTCATGATATATCGACGATATTGCGATGCTTTTCACGATTTGTTGTTTTTGTCGCATTTCAGGTGATTTGGAGCGATTTGGAGTGATCTCGAGATACGCCTACTCCAGAGTGTCACCGACGACCTCCCCGAGGGGTATTTTGCTGTTGGAGAGGAGCGGAAGAAGAAAGAACATCGCAGGAGCGACGAGGATGCCAAAACAAGCTGTTTGGGCATTTTTGGTGTCTCACTCGGCCGAGTGAAGGAGTCACTCGGCCGACCAGCGAGACACCGCTCGGCCGACCAGATCGGATACGTTTCATACGTGCACTCGGCCGAGCGACGGGGACCACATCGGCCGAGTGACGAGATCCCGTCCGCCCGAGTGGCGCCCAGACGAAGCCATTCAAAAATCGCCAACTTACTGTTTTTCGGCTGAGCTTCAGAAGACCCACTCGGCCGAGTGGATAATCCCGACCGCCCGAGTACCAAGAAGCCATCGGCCGAGTGATGACAACCCTCTCGGCCGAGCCGCCCCCGAAGTGAAGACCCCTGAAGATCAAGACTTACTGGAAATTTACAGGGTTTCTCACTCGGCCGAGCGACTTTTGTCACTCGGCCGAGTGCGACGCGCTGCCTGTAGCGAAAATTGCGGATTTCAGGCTGCGCAGGGGTATTTTGGTCACAGTTTTTGGACGATTTTGGGGGATATTTAACCCCTGTTTTTACCCTAGTTTTGAGAGCTTTTCTCTTAGATTTTTTGCAGCTTTTTAGATTAACTTTTTAGCTTTATTCTTGTGATTGGAGAGGAGACAAAAGTTGATTTTTGTTGGATTACTAGTCATAACCCGTGCCCGCGGGCACGGTCCATTTAAGATTTTCCCTTGCGAAATCTTTGTTCCCCGAAATTTTTTTCAAAGCCAAAATTTAAAAGAAAAACAAATTAGCTTACAATATTTATCGGCACAGGCGCCTTCGGCGTGGGTGCCTTCGGTGCAGAACAGCAAATTCAACGCATGCGCCTTCGACATAGAACACCAAATTTGACGTGGGTGCCTTCGGCGCAGAACAACAAATTCGACGTAAAATAACAATTTCGACGCAGGTGCCTTAGGCGCGGAACAACAAATAAGCGTAAAAAATGGCGCGTGCGCCTTCGGCGCGGAATAACAAATTCAGCGCATGCGCCTTCGACCCAGAACACCAAATTTGACATGGGTGCCTTCGGCGCAGAACAACAAACTCGACCTAAAACAACAATTTCGGAGTGGGTGCCTTAGGCGCGGAACAACAAATCAGCGTTAAAAAATTTAGCGAGGCGCCTTCGACGCTGGCGCCTTCGGCTACATATAACTTGTGCCCGTGGGACACTGTTCATTTAAAAATCTTGAACCCACTAATTTTAAACAAACATCAATAATTATTAGTTTTCCCTGAAATATCAGCAGATGAGATCGAAATTTTACAGGGTTTTGCAACGCGGATCAATGAGTTGGCAGCATCTCCCGCGTCCATTCTCCCACAGCTCGCGTTCATTCCCAAGATGAGATTGTGTGTGTGCACAACATTTTCTTTCATAACTAATATTAAGAGGCTATTCATAATTTCAATGTTTTTGTGTATTCCCAACAAATTTCTCTTCAACCCAAAAATTTCCCTCCAAAACTTGATGTGACATTGCCACATAGGACAAATTCAAAATCTGCCCTCAATTGTAATATAGATTTGAAGAACTCCATTGGTTGGTTTGTCTCTCTCTTCTCTAAAAATTCTATTTTTATTGCTTATCTCAATATTGTAATGAATTCTCTTGTTTATTTTATTGATTATTTTTGTGTTTGTGCTATGAATTGTGAGTAGTCTCCACGTCTTGGGGCGTGGGGATGAACCCTACAAGCCCAATTTCATATTTGTGATGAATTGGTAGAAATTTTGCTAGAATTGCTATTAGGGATTAGTTTGGGAGCGATTTACTACGGGTAGCTAGGAGTTCATACCGATTGGGATTTGCAAGAGATTGGATCCCAATTCGATAGGAAACCCAAGAAATCCGAATTGGGTTGGAATCAAATTTCCGTAGTATCGGTTTGCAAGAGATTGGACCGATACTAGGGTTCCCGGTTGCAATTCCGTGCCGATACCCGTTTGCAAGAGATTGGACGGGTAGGAACTATCCCAACCTAGGTCGTGGGCCGAGTTTGCTAGAGATTGGGCTCGGTGCGCGATTGAACGATGATGTTGATCCTAATGCTAGCTTCCCTAGGCTAGGGTTTGCAAGAGATTGGACCCGACCCTAGGATAGCTATAGACCGGCAACAGCGCGAGAGCGTGAGCTTGGTTCTACATTCAGTTGCAACTAGTTCATCCAAAATCTTATTCTAGCAATTTTGATACCGATGAACCACATTGACGAGATACGGTGAGTAGCGGGAATTCCCCATTCCCTAGACGTTCTTTATTTGATTTGATATTTCCTTACTTTGTATGACGATTGTGACAGGATCGCCAAAGGCAAATTTCTCTCTTCTTAAATAGCCAGGTTGATTAGAACAAGCACGGTCATTCGTCCTCCCTGTGTTCGATAACCCGCTCGCCGCTATACCGTGCGCTTGCGGTAAAACTACAACCGTTCTTTGGGTTACATTCCGGAGCGATCAGTAGTGCACGACTCGGGCCGAGTAGAGTGCTACTCGGCCGAGTAGGCTGCTGAGAACAATTTCAGCACTGCACCATCAACTTGCAGAAATTCAACAGGGCTCATCCAACCTCCGATTGTCACTTTCTTAGTGGCGTTGGAACCTTCTTGACGTCTACTAACTGGAAAAAATATCAGAAAAATAGTGAAAAATCTCAGGTGATAGCAGATTTAGAAATAGTGCACGGTTGTCCTGTTTTCAGCACTTCGGGTCGCTCGATTCCTTCGCCGCATCATAGTTCGATCGAGTGACCTTCTCTCTTGCCTCTTCCGTACTCTAGTATTCTTCTTTGGCACCTCAAACATGTCATCATGAGTCTCATTGGTGCTCTCACATCGCCGACCGTCTTATTGGCTCCAAATTGCTCCAATATCGCCCAAATCCCTGAAATGGACATAAACGTTTCGAAAATCATATTATTCCAAATAATAGCGCAAAAGCGTATAAAATATGTAATTGAGCAATCATTTTGACGTGTAATCTTATCGATAAAATGTGGAATATAATGACACATCACACGTGCAAAGCTTTCAACGACAACAATGTTTCCATCAGCGAAAGTGTGAACTTCGCTGATGGCTGTCGTAAGTGAATATCCACTTTTACTGACGACAAAGCCTTTTCGTAATCAAAAGAGTGACATGTGCAAAGCTTTCTTTTATCACGAAGCAATTCAAATTTTGAGATAACTAAGAAAAAATCATTGATTTCAGCTTATTAGTTTTTGTAAAGTCTCTTTCTTTCCTTATGGTGGACACAAAGACTTCTTTTATCATGAAATATGTCTATTTCTTCCCATGTGGCTTCTGTCTTTGATCTCATAAGTTTTTGTTTTTTAATCTTGAGGCATGACAACGGATTCTTTCTTGGTTTCTCTTGATTTGGTCTATTGCTTTCTTCTATCATAAAATAGTTCAACATTTTGAGATAACCAAGAAAAAATCATTGACATCAGCAAGTGTTTGGTCCATTAATCATGTAATGACCGGGTTTGTGAAATTTTATCTGTCGACGTCAAAGTGTTGATCTAGAACCAATATCGGGTTAGAATCTCATGAGCTATTATCTGATTCAATCTTCTTCGATGCAGAGACTGATTGTGACGGCCCGTATCCAGCAGTACGCGTATCTTCGTATTTTATTATTATAATAATTTCCAATGATTTTAATTACGTATATGATTTTTAGTTATATATATATTTAAAAATGGTTTCATAAAAATTATATAATGTATTTACGTAATTTGAAGTGCAATCAAATAGTTATAACTTAATTTCATAATTTTAAGAATAAAAATATATAAATATTTTTATAATATTTTTAAAATACGTTTATTTCTTGAAATGGTTTGTCAGGAATATAATATCTGAAATAGTTTCAAATCAATTATAAAAAAATATTTTGCTTCATCAAAATAGTTATAGCATGTTTTAGTAATTTTGAGTATCATCAAATATTTTTAAATAGTTTATATGATATTTTCTTTTTATATATCACTTAAATATTCTTATTAATTAATTTTCTATGTAAACGTTGTCAAAATGGTTTCAAACCTTTAAAATGTGATTCTATAGTCATTTGGTATTTCTAGAAATTTTTACTTATTTTTCTGGAGTCAAATCGACATAGAACTCACAAACCCACACCTCAAATGTTTTTGCTCCAAACATATATTTTCGTTGCTCGAACTCTGAAATGGACTTCATTTTCATGATCATCGCGATGATACAAACCCTGACATATTTCTGAAATTTTTAAGAGTCATACGTGATAAATGTTAATTTAATATTAAAATAATACTATATTATTTTTTAAATACATCTATTAATTACCATTAACATTTTTACTAATTTCCTAATTACCAACCCAAACTCAGTAGCCCCAACTTAAAACGTTGATGCACATTTTCCCCCCTAAACCTGGTTCATCCCCTAACCCCCATTAATTACACAAATTAATCTTAATATTTTATTATTATTATTATTATTATTATTATTATACTATAAAACCACCCTAATCCTCCTCCCTCAATTTGTAACCCATGCAACCGTACTGAAACACGTGTTCCTTCCCTTTTCTCCGACTGCCGCACCGCCAACGGCGCTTTTAACGACCCCCTCTCGGGACCCGTTACTATTTGGAACATGCGCAAGTCCTGCTAGGCACCAAAGAAATCAATACAGGCTCTGTTGCAGAAATACAACAAATTCTCATACATGAAAATGGTATACAACCTTATTACAAACCACCAGCGTGCAGGAAACGAAATATAACCGAATACAAACACACACAAGCCACTCTGATACATAAAGTAACAACCACTCTCACACTCACACTTAGTAACCAGCGTCCTCTTGGTCAAACTCTACAGCAAACTCAGCGTCTGCAATTTCTGGTGCAACTTCTTCAACATGTGAAATATCTGACGGGTCCACCACAAAGAGAAGGGTCGTCAAGATCAGACGTAACTCAAAGTATCTCTAAGCATGGAGATTAATACAAGGTACAATCATGTCAGTCTAAAGAGAAAAGAAGTAAAGTGCAACCAATGATGATAAGGAAATAGAACAGAAATGTAACTTACAATTTACAACTATCAGAAATATCCAGCAATTAAAAGTACTTTATTAAAAGAGTCCATGTTACGAGAGTCTAACTGAGTCGTACCTAGACCGTGACTTATAATGCGGGGTACAGTAAGCAACCAAGAGTCCACCTCTTGCCACGGGTGCTATCCGGGCGAACCATTCTCTGAGAACTGTGCAATAATCTGTTATCTGTGATTGTTGTCACCGGCTACTGTGATGGGTTGCTAGAACCCGCACGGTGACAACAAGGCCTGGACTAGTCGCTCTCGCACCCTCGCTATTATAAGTTACCCCAAACCCAGTGTCTGTGGTGTTACCGTATGTCACGCCCCGTTCCCCAGAATACCCGTCATGTAATTTTTTTTCCAAGTATCCTGAAGAGTGAGGGTGATGAGAGAATAAAGAGAGAGAGAGAAACTGAATAAGCTAGCCACTGCACACATGCTGTGATAGTACAAGTGCAGCTTCATTAAAATATCAAACAACTCATAAATAACATAGAACGACAACAACAAATTTATATAACAACTTTCATTTACATACATAGTCCAAATGCACCACTACACATACACTGCCACTCTCCACCTTCCATGACAAACATGTCACACTATACAGCTACAGCTCACACCAAGACTACCCCTGAAACCCAAATCCAAGCCACCACCAACCACGCTGTCCCTGCTACCTGAAAAGTGGGGAGGAGCACGTTAATGCGTGCCCCAGTAGGAACCAACTTGGATTTGGAACACCGTTCTAAGTTTATCAAACCACAGGGCAAGGCAAGAGAAATAGAGCATGTACTACGTACAATAATGAAAATTAAATAGTTAAACAAGGGAATCATACATGCGGTCTCATGTCGAGTTACTGCAAGAAAAGGGTTAGCACGAATAGTAATAATAATAACAACAACAACACAAGTGTTCAAGCAATCATTATCTAATAAGATAAGTGCAAGTGCCTAAGGCATGACACTGAGTCACATAGAACAGGCAAGGGAAGGGAAAGTGATGCCAGCAGAAGGAGTAACACACAGATTCTTATTTTATTATTTTATAATTGAATTAATTGGAACTTAGGTAAACTGTAGGATACCAGGACCTGGACATCACCCCAATTTGGGGTAAATATAGCACACGGCGCAGCGGACACGAGCACTGTACGACACCGGCCCTCTCAGCTCCCCCGTCCCTGGCAGGAGTGAGGATCTCCACATAATAACACAACATCCGTATGTCCCCTCCACTCCCGGTAAAGGCGAGTGGGTATAAATATCCCCTCCACTCCCGGTAAAGGCGAGTGGGTATAAGTATCACATAATCATTTCCCCCAACTTCTCAGTCCAGGCCTCGTATCCACAATTTACTCAAATTCTACCTAAAACCTGGGTTTTGCTAACTCACCCTCATTAGAGAGGATTGAGATATATCCAATTTTATAATTTAACACCATACGTAACACGTTAGGGGTCATGATGGCATGGTGGACATATCACTTTAGCCGTCGAGCATTAAACATAGGGTCATGCACTCACGTGACATGCCCTCTATCACAACACATCATTCATTCACAATTACAATGTATCCATGCCATTCAAGCCTCTAACTTCATAAATTATCAATGTGGCTCAAGGTGAACACTAACACATGCATGTTACTCAAAGTACCGGATATTGCCTTCATTGAGGCATTTCATCGAATACATGATGGGGTCATTAACATAGCCATTATAACATGAGTAAATACAGGAGCAATTATCACAATGAACCCTTACTTCAAGTAATAACAATGCACATGCATAATGGAGGAATATTTAACATCAAGTCAAAGTTATAACATCTCTTAAACATTTTAGCTTGCTGGAAATTGTAAACAATCACCACAAATGACCATACATCATCAGTTTTCAGTGAGAATTTGACCAATTATCCCAAATGAAAGTTATAGATATACTAGTCCTGAATTCACAGATAATATTTCATGCAAAAATATTAAGTAGGTAATTTATGGTGAGCTACTTGGTGAAGTGTGTCAAGTCTGTTTTCCAAACAGATTTCAGAGCCTATAAAGATTGCTGTTTTTGGGCATGTTTTAGCCAGAATTTCGCAATATTAGCAATCTGATGAAATTATAGATAAACTTGTTAAGTTTCCAACGAGACCAAGAACATCAAATTCCATTGTGTGTGCAGGTATTTAGATCAATTTTGCTGAACTGTGTCAAGACTGAAGATCAAACAGACATGTTGTAAAGATGGAATGTTTTCTCCTAATTCCTGAATTGAACATATATCAAAATTTATATGATTTTGGGGTATAACTACAAGATCTACAAGCGCATTTTTTTTCGAAACATAATTCAAGCTACAGTAACCATGATTACAGAAATAACACACAACAAAATTTCAGGATTTCAAAGGGGTTGTTTTTACTAAGAATTTCACGGGGTAATTTGTGAAATTGAAACATGGCTCATGAATTTTCACCATCCCTAATTCATATTAAGTAAAACATACTATAAAAACATAATAGCAAGAATGACTTTAATGGAATTCCAAATCCAAGAGGATTCCTACCTCAAAACTTTGATTTCCTTCTCTTCTTCTCTTCATTTCTTCTCTAACTTCTTCTCCATTGAAGCAAGCTTGGATCCCTTCTACTTGGAATTGGAAATTAGGGTTTTCATGTGGAGGAGGAGGAGAAAGTGGGAGAGGGGATGGCCGGCCCTATAGGAAGGAAAAGGAAGAAAAGAAAAATTAAAAGAGAAAAGAAGAGAAAAGTAAGGATAAAGGGAGAAGGTTCTCTTAAAAATATCTATTAATAGAAACCTCTTAGGATAAGCATGCAAAATGCTAAATGAACAAAATACCCTCCCAAAAATACCCCTCAACTTTCACTTATTTGCAATCTTGCCATTACTTTATGCATCGACCACTTAAGTATGTACACACAGCACTTTTGGTCCAAATGACTATTTTGTCCCTCGCCTTTCTAAAATTTTACGGGAGTTGCCATTGACCCCTAACCCCTTTCACACTTGCATGGCTTTCACACACATACCCATGCATGCCTACACATGCATACATGCACCACGCACACACGTCCAACACATTCCTGTTGTTTCGCACCCACGACGTCATTCGCACTTCTCACGCACTCTTTCTTACTTCTCATCTCTTAGACACGTGTTACGGCCCAATACCCCTTGCACTACGCTACATACATCGATATCTACGTTTATTTCATGCCTACACATGATCATAAGTAGAAATACCACGTGTGTTCAGTAGAATACACGTATAGTTCAAAATAGGGCATGACACCGTAATTACAAGTTAGGAATCATTTATCTAGAGTTACACATTTTTACGTAACCGTTCAAAAGATCAAGATTCCACGATACTGTGCAGATTGTCAAGACTAGTTAACTGTTCAATCAATCAATTGCTAGTGAAAGGAAACTAATTTTAGCATGCATTTGTTTTTAAATTAAAGCCCATGTCAAGAATACGAAGAGTTACCGATTCGCCTCGTACTGAAAGGCGCGTTTTGGTTAGCGATATGGGTATCTGGTTCACATATGTTACATGGCAAGTTAGACATTCAACTAATAATAAAACTTTATATGATAAAATATAACTAAGTTATTAACTTACTTATATAACTTACTAACTTAACTATTTATTAAATATTAACTTACTTATAATAAAACTTTATAACTAAGTTGATAAATGTAACTTTTTATTTTATTATAAACTAATTCCTTGGAAACTAATATAGGTTATAAAACTTAGCCTATGAAACTAATATAGGTTATAAAAATTAACTTATAATTAACTTATAAAATAACTTTATATTAAAAAACTTATATTAACTTAACTTATTAACTAATTAACTAACATAACATAACTTATATATATATATAACTTAACTTATATAAATATTACATCTCCCTTTCTTTATCGTGTTGTCTTCTCCTTCCCCTTTATTTTTTTTCTTTGCAGGTGGGGACAACTTGAAGCCAATGTGGTCTCGGCCAAGGGAAGCTCGGCTGGGACGGGGTGACCGGCGGCGGGCTCTGGCAGGGTGCTGCGGCCGGCGGTGGCTGCAGGTGAGGGGAGGCGGGCGTGGAACATGGGGCGACGGCAGCGGAAAGGGCAGAGGGCAGCGGCGCAAGGGGGCACGGGGGCACGGGGCGGCACGGCCAAGGAGGTCGGCGGCGGCGCGGTCAAGGGGGCCGGGGCGGTGCAAGGTGGGCGTGCGGCGATGGCAGCCTATGATGGGCGGCACAAGGGGGTTCCGGGCGGCGGCTAGGGCTCCGGGCGCACGTGTGTAAGGGGGAGGAGGAGGCGGCCAACAAGGAGAGTTGGCCTGGGGATGTGCGGCAGCTAGAAGGAGGGAGGAAATTGGGAGAATGGAGGATTAGATTGAAATTGGGTTGAATAGGATGTGAATTTTGAGGATTTTAGTTTCAATTTCGCTGATCTCCTCTTCGATTTCAGATTTGATTTGATTGTTTGTTGTTTGGGATGAATGAATGTGTTTGATTTGGGTTGCAGGAAATTTTGGGTTGGTTGATTTCTGATTTGGTGAATTGATTTCGGTCTCTCCCTCGCTCAATTTGATTTCTGATTTTAACCTGCTGAATTGAATTTTGGGATGATGGATTGATGAAATTGCTGGGAGGAGGATGACGAAACTATGAATGGGAGAATGAATTGTATGAGGAAGCTAATGAATTTTTTTGCAGTGACGATGCGGGGTGATCCTTGAAAAAGGAAGAGGCAGGGGACATGGCGGTTGATGGATAAGCTCATTTGGTCAAAAGGATTAGATTTTCATTAATGATGGCCCCAGAGGATTTAAACGTGGAAGAGATAATGATGGAAGAAAGACTGGTAGGTTGGAGGGGGGAAAGCTACAGGGTTTAGGTGATAGATACCTATAACTTGTAAATGGTGGTTGTAATTTGTAAATGAGGTAATTGAAAATAATTTAATTTAATGATAAATATGTATATGATTAAATCTATGGTGAAAAATTCATATTCAGTGACGCGCTCGCGTCGACGCGTATAAAAGGAAACATTCCGATGAAAACACTCGAACAACTATAGTAAATACGTGCAATCAAAGATGCCTAAAAATACAGGTTGTTACAGCGCCACCCATCGTCGGCCCACTTCGCCTTTTGCCCCTCGCCGGAGTCAGCACCGCCGCTCGCTGAGCGAAGCGGTAGCCGAGCCTGCCGAACCCAACAACACACGGTTTCGCCCTCCGTTCGTCGCCGCTCTGCCGCCACCTTCGTCGAAGGGACCACCGCGCCGTCGCACCCCCGACAGCACCAACGACCGACCGTCGCAAGCCCTCGCCACTGTGCTCTGCCAATCGCAAACCCAGCGCGCACTCGCACACAGTAAATCATGATAATACTGTGAGGAATGCACATTAAAACCATATTTTATATGTAAATATGTTTATAAATACGTTATACGTTTATAAATAAATACATACATACATACATATATATATATATATATATTATAATATAGTAAAGGGAGATTGGTTTTAAATTCATATTATATTATCCATGTATCAGAAAAATACATAGAATGCACCAGAAAATCTAGCGCAACGTAACAAACGCATTGGCACTAGTTTCGTAGCGATCAGGAAAGTATATCTCCTGCAGTAATTTTTTAAAAGATAAAATCTAATTATGTTGTTTTCACTTAAAAATTAATATCTGTTGTAAGCTTGGCGGCTGCGGAACCTTGTAGCCCTGTATTTATAGAACTGGGGTTACATAATGGGTGGATACCCAATACACTAATGGGCCTACAAAAGCCCGCTCGTAACACTTCCCCTTATCCATCTATTGTTGTAAGCTAGGTATATGAGCGCTTCAGGGTTCATAGAGCTTATCTGACCATGTGGGTATGGATACTTCTGGATCCTAAGTTAAGAGTTCTTACCTTGTTAAAACATTTGCCATGAAAAACCCAGTGGGAAAAACCAGTGGCTAAGGGAAAAGAGTACAAGTCTCTATAACTTCCCATGATTGATGGATATCACCAGAGGTGGATACTTCTGGATCCAGAGTTGATGTGTTTGCCTCGTTAAAACCTTTGGTTATAGAAAACCCAGTGAGAAAAACCAATAGCTAATGGAAAAAGAGTACATCTCAACATTAACTCCCCCTGTTGCGTACAAGCTTCAGGCTTGTAGATCTTTCAACTGTCTCATCCCAATTCCTAATACAAGTTTTCTAAAGGTACAGCGAGGTAAAGCTTTAGTAAATAGATCTGCCAGGTTGTTGCAGGACTGGATCTGCTGAATATCGATCTTGTTGTCTACGTGTTGTTCATGCGTCCAGAAGAGCTTGGGAGAAATGTGCTTCGTCTTATCACCTTTGATGTTGCCACCTCGTAGTTGAGTTATGCAGACAGCATTGTCTTCGTACATGGTGGTTGGTCTAAGATCTCCCGTCTTCAGGCCGGTATTTACAAGGATGTGGTGGATGACTGAACGAAGCCAAAAGCATTCTCTGCTAGCTTCGTGGATTGCAATGAGCTCGGAGTGGTTGGATGAGGTTGTTGTCCAAGTCTGCTTCACATATCTCCATGAGATGGCTGTTCCACCGTAAGTGCATACGAAGCCGATCTGGGACGTTGAGGTGTGCGGGTCAGACCTGTATCCTGCATCTGCATAACCAACTAAGTTGGAGGATACATCTTTCTTGAAGTATAGTCCTAGGTCAATTTACCCTTGGAGGTAGCGCAGAAGGTGCTTCACTCCGTTCCAGTGGCGCTTTGCTGGTGTTGAACTGTATCTGGCTAGTAGGTTAACTGCGAACGCTATATCAGGACGCGTGCAGTTTGCCAGATATAGGAGTGCTTCAATTTCACTCAGGTAGGGTACTACGGGACCCAGTGCTTCCTCACCCTCTTCCAGCGGCCGGAAGGGGGTCCGTATTAACATCCAATGATTTGACGACCATTAGTGTACTAAGCGGATGACATTTGTCCATAAGGAAGTTTTTCAGCAACTTCATTGTGTAGGTGGATTGATGTAACAGGATTCCTCCGATTAGGTGTTCGATTTTAGGCAGAACTTCGTTTTGCCAATGTCTTTCTTCTCAAAAGTCTGTGTGAGTCTCTTGGATATCTCAGCTATATCTTCAGGAGATCTGATGAGGTTTAAGTCGTCTACGTAGATGGCAATAATTACGAATCATGTTCCTTTTGCTCTTATAAAGATGCAAGGGCAGACTTCATTAGTTTTGAATCCTCGTTGCACTAGGAATTCACTGAGTCTGTTATACCACGTTCTCCTCGACTGTTTTAGACCATACAATGATCTTTGAAGTTTGACAGAGTAGACGTCCCGAGATCTTTCTGTCATTTTCGTCGGTAGTTTATAGCCGTCCGAAAGTCTCATATAGATATCCTTATCTAATTGCCATATAGGTATGCAGTCACAACGTCCATGAGCTGCATATCCAGGCCTTCCATAGTAGTTAGGCTAATAATGAAATGGAAAGTGATCGCATCCATGACCGGAGAATATGTATCATTATAGTCTATTCCTAGTCGTTGGGAAAAGCCTTGTGCAACAAGGCACACTTTGTAGCGTACGATCTCGTTATTTTCATTCCTTTTTCTTACGAATACCCATTTATATCCCAAAGGTTTAACACCATTTGGTGTTAGGGCTACAGGTCCAAAAACTTTACGATTCGAGAGTGAGTCCAGCTTTACTCCTATTGTCTCGTTACACTTTGGCCAATCCTCTCTGTGTTTATATTCTGCTAGAGAGCGTGGATCGATCTCATTGTCATATTCAGTGACGTGATTGGCAATAATGACGCGAAGTTATCATCGATGATTGTGCTTTTTCTGTCCAGTACCTCCACAGTACGTACATAGTTTAATGATATTTTTCATATATTTTCCTCTTCAGGGGGTTTTTAGAAGGGGAGAGTTATCTGGGCTGAGATCAGCATCCTGTGGTGGTATCGTTATCATTACTCCAGGAGTTTTACTCTTTCAAGGGAATTTATCCTTGTAGCATGGGGGTCGTCCTCTCTTTAGTTGAGGTACGGTCGCTTCTGCTGCAGTGGATTGCATCCATCTTTGGGTATGTCAATCCTAGCTGGCGCGTTGGCAGCAGGGACGTGTGATCTGACAATCTTCTGGTTGTCAGTAAATTTGTCCTGTAAAATGTGAGTTGTATTCTGTATTTGGAGAATCTTCAGGGTCTCATCTTCACATTGGTTTGTACGTGGATCAAAGTGGGATAAAGTTTTGGTATCCCATAAAATGGTCTTTGAAGCTTCTGGCTTTTCTGTGTTTATGACTAGTTTGGGAAAGGTACTTTCGTCAAACTCACAGTCTTGCTAGACGTGCCTTAAAGGCATCCCCCGTAAGGGGTTCCAGATATCTAATGATCGATGGTGAGTCGAATACTATGTAGATACCTAGGTGATGTTGAGGACATATCTTGGTCCTCTGTGGTGGTGCTATGGGGACATAGACAATGCATCCGAATGTCCTCAAGTAAGAGATATCCGGTGGAGTTCCATATGCGAGTTGCATTGGAGAATAAGATTGACTACCTGACGGTCGTAATCTTATCAGCGATGCAGCATGCAAGATCGCATGTCCCCATGCAGTCACCAGCAACTGGGATTGCATCAACAATGGACGAGCAATCCATTGTAGTCTCTTTATAAGAGATTCAGCTAACCCGTTCTGGGTGTGAACATGAGCTACATGATGTTCAACTTCAATGCCAGTTGCTTGGCAGTAGTCTAAAAAGACTTGTGATGTGAATTCCCCGGCGTTATCCAGACACAATTTCTTGATCTGGTTGTTTGGGAAATGTGCCCGCAACTTAATGATTTGTGCCAGTAGCTTTGCAAAGGCTACGTTGTGGGTGGACATGAGGCACACATACGACCATTTGGAAGATGCGTCTATCTGTACTATATATAGTACTGAAATGGACCACTTGCGGGGTGAATAGGCCCGCAAATGTCTCCATGAATTCTCTCTAGGAAGTTGGGAGACTCTGAGTCCACCTTAAGTGGAGATGGTCTCATAATCAATTTCCCTTTGTAACAAGGGGACAAAGAAATGCACCCTTTCGAAGTAGCTTCAGGCTTTTCGAGTTAATTCCACGGGATTAGGATATGATGCAGTGCATCATTGCCGATCCAGGGTGTCCGAGTTTATTTGTGCCAGAGTTGGAATTCTGGTTCATTATTGCACTTCTGGTGCTCAATTGTGTTAGCTTTTATTGCTCGTATCTTTGTATGGTAGAGACCCGACGGGAGTCCCTCGAAACTCTCAACGATGGTTTTAGCACCGTTTTAAAGATTCGTTACATACAAGAATTCTTTGTTTTTTGTTCATCGTTTCTAGGTGGTATCCGTTTAAACAGATACCTTTGAAACTTAACAAGTTTCTATGTGAGCTTGGAGAGAAAAGGGCATCTTTTATTAATAGTTGTGTTTTATTGGGTAGCAGAAAATGTGCTTCCCCCAATACTTCAATTATTTCTGACGGACCGGAAATGGTATTAACGGTTCCATCATATTTGTGTATGCTTTGAAAAAAGCAAATATCTTGGAGGATCGTGTGCGTAGAAGCACTGTCCACTAGGCATTTATAATCCATCTAAATTAAGAGAGAAAAAGCATAGCAGTATAAGGCACAAAGATAACTAAATATCATTCAATGTTTGAAAAGTATCCAACATGCTAGAAAACAAATAACTGGATAGTAAATTGTTTCAACTACAATGCATTGCAGACAATAGACAAGGCTTCTGTTGAGCAGGTCAGCATTTGAGAAGTCCTCAGCCATGAACCTGATTGGTGCCAGGTCTTCGTGTTCTATCAGGTTTGTTTCGGCTGGCTTCTGGCTAGCTTTTTACAAGTCCTGGAGGTGGCGTTGAGTCCGACAATTTCTGGACCAGTGTCCAGTCATGCCACACCTGTGGCATTTATCTAATCAGTCTTTTCTGGTGGCAGATGTCTGGCCTTTGTCTTTCCTCTTCCACACATTTTTCCTCTTTCCATCATTGTTGGACTTTGGAGGGGGTCCTCTAGCATGCTTATTCTTTGCCTTTTCCCTTCTGGGGTTTGCCTCTGAAGTTGGTCCTCTTCTTCTGGGAGGAGATGTGGTGCGCTTCAGGCGCAGATACAATACCAGTAGGACGCAAGTTATGGGTAGCCAGAAGGAGGTCTCTATTCTGTTTTGCCATCAGAAGGCATGAGAGAAGCTCCGAGTATTTCGTGAACTTTCGTTCATGATACTGTTGCATAAGTATGACATCCTTCTCGTGGAAGGATGTATACGTCTTCTCTAACATGCGCTCCTCTGTCACTTTCTCACTACATGTCATGCCCTATTTTGCACTATACGTGTATTCTACTGAATACGCGTGGTATTTCTATCTACGGTGCATACGTAGGCATGAGATAAACGAAGATATCGATGTATAAGACGTAGTGCAAGGGGGATTAGGATGTAATCCGTGACTAAGGGAAATGAATGCGAAGTGTGAAAGACGTCGTGGGTGCAAACAACGGGAATGTGTTAGACGCGTGTGTGTGATGCGTGTATGCATGCATGGATGGGTGTGGATGTGTGTAGGAAGAGCCATGCAAGTGTGAAAGGGGTTAGGGGTCAATGGCAACCCCCGTAAATTTTTAGAAAAGTCAGGGGCAAAACGGTCTTTTTGACTAAAACTGCTGTGCGTACATCCTAAAGTGGTGTGTGTATAAAGTAATGGCAAACTTGTAGTATTTTGGTCATTTCCACATGGAATATTCCCTTGAAATATACCTTTCTTGGAAGAGAAGAAAAGAATAAGAATAAGAAGAGAATATTCTTTGGAATTTTCTCCTCTCTTCTTAATTCTTCTTTCATTTTCCTCTCCAATTTCATTTCCCCTCTCCCCATGCCATGGCCAGCCATCTCCCCATGCCATGGCCGAAATCTTCATCAAAAAAAAAGAACAAGAAGAAGAGGAAGAAGAGGAAGAAGAGGAATAGAAAGAGAAAGAGAATAAGAAGGGAAATCAATTTGAAGTAGGAATCAAATTGGATTTGGAAATTTAATTAGGGTTTTATTTTATCATGTATTTATACTATGTTTCATCAATATGAAGTATTGGTAATCAAATTAATATGTTATGATTTAATTTTCATGAGTTTCCCTTGAAGTTTCTTAACAAACCCATCTCCTTTAAAATTTCAGATTCTTGATGTCTGATTTTGCCTTGATTGTGGTTACTGTAGCCCGAATCATGTTTCGAAAAAAATATGAGCATGTAGATCTTGAAGTTCTATCCCAAATCATATAAATTTTGATATAGTTTCAATTCAGAAATTTGAATAAATAAATCCATCTTTACAGCATGTCTGTTTGATTTCCAGTGTTGACACAGTTTAGTAAAATTGTCCTACAGAGCTGCACACATCTTGGAATTTTATGATTTTGGTTTTGTTGGAAAGATAACAAGTTTTTCTAAAAGTTCATCAGACTGCTCTTATGTTGAATTTCAGGCTAGAACATGCCCAAAACTGGCTTTGAACACAGACCCTAAAATCTGTCTGAAAAACAGAATTGACACACTTCACTAATTAATTCATCATAAATCATATAGTACATATTGTTGCATGAAATTTTATAGTAGATCCATAACTGCTATATCTTCAACTTTTATTTGATAAGTTTTGTTAAATTCCCAAGAGAAATGGATGAAATATGTTGATCTTTATAGTTGTTCTTGTAATTTCAGCAAGCTGAATTCATTAAGTGCTATTTTTTTCATTAATTGTGGTTAATTGGCCATCATTATTCTTGCTCAATATGGTTGTGTGGTGAAATGAATGTTCATTCCTTTGGCACATGTAAATATTAATGTGTTGCTTTGATATGAATGACGCCCGCCATGTGTTCGATGAAATGCCTCAATGAAGGCAAAATTCAATAAGTTGAGTAACTTGCATGTGTTAGTGTTGGCCTTGTGCCACACTGATAATTGGTAAAATTAGAGGCTTGAATGGCATGGATACAGTGAAATTGGGAGTGGACGATGTGTTGTGATTGAGGGCATGTCACGTGAGTACATGACCCTATGTTTAATGATGGACATCTGAAGTGATGTGTGCTTACTCATGCCATCAAGACCCCTAACGTGTCACTTATGATGTTAACTAATAAAATTGAATAAATCTCAGCCCTCTCTAATGAGGGTGAGTTAGCAAAGCCCGGGTTTTAGGTGGGATTTAAGTAAATTGTGGATATGAGGCCTGGACTGTGAAGTTTGGAGATGATTATGTGATGTGTGAAGCTTACCCACTCGCCTTTACCGGGAGTGGAGGGGATATTAAACCCACTCGCCTTTACCGGGAGTGGAGGGGTCATACGGAGGTTGGGTTATATGTGGATAGCCTCACTCCTGCCAGGGACGGGGGAGGTGAGAGGCCCGGCGTACAGTGCCCGTGTCTACTGCGGCGTGTGCTATATTCACCCACATTTGGGTTGAAGCCCAGGTCCTGGTATCACACAGTTTACCCAAGTCCCAATTAACTCAATATAAAATAATAAAACAAGAATTCCGCGTTACTCTGTCTGCTGGCAACACTTTCCCTTCCCATTTGCCCGTACTTTGTGGCTCTGTGTCATGCCTCAGGCACATGCACTTATCTTATTTGATATTGGTTGCTTGAACCCTCGTGTTGTTGTTATTGTTATTATTATTGTTATTCGTGCTAACCCCTTTCTTGCAGCAGCCCTACATTGGATCGCAGGTATGATCCTCTTATCTAGCTATTTACTTTTCATTACGTTACTTAGTTGCATGCATTAGTTTTCTTGCTTTGTTTTGTGGATTAATAACTTTAGAACGGAGTTCCAAATCCAAATTGGTTTCTACTGGGGCACACATTGATGTGCTCCTCCTTATTTTGCAGGTAGCAGTCAGTTGGGAAGCCTGTGAGACTTGAGAGTCTGGAGTTGGGGGTGTGGGGTAAATCAGGGTGTTGTATTGTACTATGGGGTAGTGTAGTTGGTAGCGCCTTTTGGGAGGTGAATCTGAGCTGAAGTTCATTTTTGTATACTTCATTAGATGTTGTGCTGGCTTTATGTATGTGCACGTGGAAATAGTATATGTCCTCCTTGTGATGTTGTATAAATGGCTTGTGATCCTTGTTGTTATACATGGAGCAGTACAGGTACTATCCCAGCATGTGCGCAGTGGCCTGCCTTTGCTCATTCAGTTTCCTCTTCTCTCTCTCTCTTTCCCTCTCTTTTCACCCTCACTCTTCAGGATACTTGGTCAAAAAAAATTCTTAGATGCCGGGTATTCTGGGTAACGGGGCGTGACACCACACAACTTCAGGCGTGAGGTGAAACTGAAAGGTGCCGAGTTATACTTGACAATGGACTTAAAGTTCTGGAGACGGAGGTTCTCATATTCATATCGCTCTTGGGGAAGGATAACATCTCTTTGATTTTTGTATCTATCCTCGAGAGCGGTCCATAACTCATAAGAGTCTTCCACAGTGAGGTACTCGGTCTTCAGGGTCCGATCGATATGTCGTCTGATATAAATAATTACTTTCGCTTTATCTATGTCAGAAACTGTATCACATATAGCAATGGCATGACTCAGTCCCTATAGGCGCAGGTGGAATTTGATATCCAACTGCCAGCTCAGATAATTTTTGCATGTAGCATCCAATACGTCAAAGTCGACGCTCGCGATTTTAGCCATTATCTCTAGCATGTTAAAATGAGCAATAATTAGCTATTTTAAAATAAAACAAGTAATTATGCATTTCAGACACAGATATTTGTTGCGTGGATCGGCTAATCACCATTTAAGAGAAATACAGTCCATACATTCCCATAAAATAGAAAATACAACTCGGGAACCCTCATGGGGCCCCTATTCTTCTGGAAATAGATCTTCATCTTCGTGGGACGTGCGCCAGTCTTGGAGATTATACAATTTTATCCTCACTACAATTTCTCTCAAAATGAAAAAAATGCGAGGAAAATAATGGTGATAGCTAGCCGATCCAAAACCACAACAGATATAAACATACGTCGCAGAAAAATGCAGCAGTCATTTTATTTCATCGCAGACAATTAATCATCACATGCATTTAATCATCACATGCATTTAATAATGGAAATGAAAATTTTTCGTTTAATACTTATTGGACCACTGGGCAACGTCATACACCGTTAGGTTAGTTAATTAACGGCAGAGCAGTCGCAAGATCTTCCTAATTATTAAACGTATAAAAATAAAATAATCCAAAATGGGATGATTTATAAAGCATGTAATTAATCGGGATTTAACGAAGAAAAATCTTAATTAAATCTGAAAAAGAATTTGTAAAAACAAAATTTTTGTGGAAAACCCCTAGTTAGGGTTTTTGGAGGCGATCTGCAGTGCGATCCCGTGCAACCTGCTAGGGTTTGCGTTACGTGGGCTGCCGCTTTTGGCGGATAGGGTTTGGCCGCACACGTGCGGGGGGGGGTAACGTCGCCGCCGCCGCTTCTGGCGGTTAGGCGGCGCGTCGGCTGTCGCTTCAGGCGGCAACGACTTCAGGCGGCAGCGGAGTCTGCCGCTCCAGGCGGTAGCGCCTACTGCCGCCGAAGCGGCACTGGCATGACGCCACTTCTGGCGGTGGGGAGATCGCAATGGGGGGCCGCGTGGCGACGAAAAATCCCCTCTGGGGTTTGAAGATTTGGGAAAGAAGATCATAAAAACAGGATTTTTATTTAAAAATCTATTTTAGTCTTCAAATCAGTGTTTTTAAGCGTAAAAATTTGATTTTTAGTGATAAAACGTCGAGTTATCATTAAAAGGTTGATTTAGTATGTAGATCTGAGATTAAAATCCGATCTATACTAACCAAACAATGATCCAAACATGTAGATCTAAAGATAAAAGGATAGATCTGATTAAACTAACATGGATCTAATTGTATGCGCATAAAAGTTTAAATCTAGGAGAAAAATTACCTCTAGATCCTACCCGTCGAATCTAGCGACGTTCAGAGAAGGAAGCCCTTTCGCGTCGGGTTCGTCCGTCAGCATAGGTTCGGCTCAGATTTGAGCGTGCTGATAATGTGTTGTAAGCTTGGCGGCTACGAAATCCCATAGCCCTGTATTTATAGAACTAAGGTTACATAATGGGTGGATACCCAATACACTAATGGGCCTACAAAAGCATGCTCATAACAATATCCTTAATTTTCACATACACTGACATATAAAAAAAATCATATGTTGTACCGCTAGATGAGACGCTCATTTTGATACACTGTTTAAAGAATTACAACGTATGGTTTGCTCTAAATAAATCGTTGAATATATTGAGACAACCATTTTCTTAATTTTAAAATTCGTTTTTGACTATTTAAAGTTAAAAAATGCTCATAATTATTTTAAAATTCTAAAAAAATACATGTTAGCCTTAGAAAAATATTTTATGCTTAAATATACACATCTGCTTAGTTTTGAATATTTCTGTACACATTTCTTAGCTCAATTGCGTGCTTTAGCGTATTATAAAATTGTAAATCATACTTCTAAAATTCTGAAATTTTGTGGAAATGTTGTATTGACTCATGCGGCACCGTGGATAGTTTGTAAGCATCTAATGTGATACAATTGAACAGAAACGAATGAACGAATGATGGTACATATATGGTCATACCTATAATATCAATATATATAGTTCACGTACTTTGACCCGACAATTGACTTGACCTGTGGGAATGGGCGAGTCTATGGTCGAGATGATACAGGAGTGTCCGGATTCATTCTATGGCTACCTTGTAACGCCCCGCTTCCCAGGGGCGGAACCAGGATTAGACGACTGGAGGGGCCGGACGGCGTTGCAAGATGACATACAAACTGCATTCGTAAAGCATACAAATGCGATGGTGTACAAGTCGACGAGTCCAAAGAGATAAAGGAGGTGGTTTTCCATTATGTCTAAGTATATTTGAGATGACAAAATGAAAAAAAAATAGATATGAAATTCATTGCTCAGGCACCATGCAACATATGTTTTAGGGATCAAGTAAGAAAGCCAAAAACAAAAACATGTTTTAATTGCATGAGAACGAAAATAAGTTTCGAAAATTCAAACTAGATTACCTTAAACTAGCAGCAAATTATCCCAAGCATTTATTAAACACAAAATTGTTCACATATTAACCAAAATATGAACGAGAAATTGACGCTCACGCTGCTTACATCATTAATTTGCAAAAAAACAAAATTTTAAAAATATAATCATTGAAACTAACCTAGAATTAATTAATCTTTTCAATTTAAGGGAATGGAAGAAGCTTGTTTTGTAACTAGAATTTTAGTTAGACTAAGTTAGCCATGAAAATTTAAAAACGCTAATTATAAATCACAACGTTCGCTTGTGTAATCAGACAATTCATATTTTTGTTTAGACATTTTTCTTTTATCAATTATATGCTAACTCAGCTATAGTATAATCAAAAACATGAAAAAAAAGAGCATACGTTTCAAAAGAAAATATTCAAAAAATTGAACCCATCAAGATTCAAACCTAGGATCACTAGCCTGGGAACGAAATGCACAACCACTAGGCTAAGAAAACAACAATGAAATGTGAGGTGCAATCATTTACTTAAGCTTGCCATGCTGCCTTATATACATATACTACTCATGAAAATTTTGAAAAATGGGGGGGGGCCCGGGCCCCCCCCCCCCCAGGTCTAACGTAGGTCCGCCCCTGCCGCTTCCCAAATCGGATGGAAGCGAGAACGTTACGAAGGTCCGCATGAACTGGAGCGGTGAAGCTCGAGTTCACTAAGTGCCTGTGATCACATTGTTGCAGGGTTCTTGCATGCATTCAGAACAACCGAATATTAATATATACAAAGCCACATCCAGAACTCCGTACACGAAATGAAACAACACGGCCCAGCATGACCAAATGAAACTACAACAAGGAACATACCATACTATAAGATACTAAAACAAATCTAAAGCAGCAACAGAACAAGTCTCTAGTCCTCCGCAGGGAGCGACTCTGGGTCAACAAACTCCTGTCTTACTGGGTCAGTCGTCTCAACAAACACCTGCTCCTGGTACTCTGCCTCGTAATCTGACATACATTCCAAAAACATGAATGTATGTCAGCTAGGGTCTGGTAAGTGAAAGGTGAGTTGACCCAAGCGTGGTATACGAATTATTAAATCAGATTAAGAGGATGTTAGCAGTTCTAATTTCACATCTATACATTTAATTAGCAGCACAGTTATGAACATGGCATTTCTAAAGAATTAAAACAACGCAATTATGAGCATTGTAGTTTTAAAGATATTAAAGCAAAGCAGTTATCAACATGGCAATTCCAGTGTGCAAGTAGAGAATGACAATCAATTCAAGTTCCATGCATCTGTTTTCTATCATGCCTAAGGTTCACGCCTTTAAGTCATGGTGAGTGAATCGATCCTTCTCACGAGGGGTATAACCGTGATTGACGCCACCCACAGTATAGGTGGTGCTCTTGAAGGGGACACTTTCACACACGCTTAGTGGCCGCTCAACCCTAACCCAACCCCAAATGTTGTGCTGGAACACGAGCCAGCCTAATCAAGTTCACGAGTTCACGAATTAGAGATTTTCAAGGTATTCCATCAATGTCCATCAAATTATTCCATCAATATTTTCAAGGTATTCCATCAAAATAATAAGCAATTCTAACCTATCAAGAGATTAAATTCAACAAGTGTGTGTACAAGCATGATGTGAAGCATGGGACTATATTAATCATCATCATTTTTCATATTTATGACATTTAACACAATTTAAAGCAAGGAAATTAATTTGTTAAAAATGTTAAATTTCAATAATTCGCACACTCTGTTTTTTGACGATTTTGGGTGTCCGGGTGATCGTGGTGAGAGACGCGGTTTATCGGCGTCATTAGTTTTACGATATCAGGTTAAAAGTTATTAGTTTGCACTAATAACATTAAGTTCTTATATGTAAAAGTACTGTTTACGCTTATAGGGTAGCATATGTCTTCTAACCCCTAACTCATATATTTTACATGTTATATGAAGTATATGACATATAATATATAGATGTTATTGTTTATATACTAAAAGTTATATAAGATACGATTTATAAAAATAGTATACTGTGTATAAACTAACTTAGTTATTGTTAAGGCCAAAATTGACCGTTACAGTTGTCTAGTTGACGAAGACTCGGAGCGCTGAGCTAGAGCCTAGTCAGTCTTCAGAGAGGGACCCTCGGTTGGAAGAACCGGGGTCGGTGGGTGTCGGTAGATGACGATACGACAGACGATTGACCTAGGAACGATCGATAATCAGGGTCATTCGAGGTTGGAGGGCTCGAAGTCGACATTGGGCTTTGGATGGCGGTTGTCGATCTGCACCATAGGGAATCATTATAGGGGTCGGATCTGGGTTCCGACCCAAATCCCCTCCGATGCTAAAGTTAGTGAGGAACTTAAGGGTGAGAGTGAGCTTGGCGTAGCTGATATCGACCCACCGAGGATCGTCCCTGGACTAGCGACACAAGCTCGAATATGAAATGGAGAAGTGAGAAGATAGAGTTCTATGTATCAGTATGTGTACCTTGAAGGTGGCCTCCTTTTACCTTTGTCCGTCGGCCTATTTATTGGCTGCCATCTCTCGATGAGGCGTAACCGTCCATCATTGATTAGGGCACAATCTTCTCCGAGATTTGAGCCAACGGCTGCCCATTTATTAGGTCCTATTAACTCCTTCTTGAATGTCGGCGTTAGTCCAACGGTCGTCTGACCCGTTCGCCAGAGTGTGGGGGTAACGGGTCACGGGGGAGCACTGGGTCGGGTATGTGGATGCCCAATCGGGCTTGTATCCGTACACTAACAATGGCCCCCATCATTCGCTCTTGGGAGGTAACACTGATCGAGGCCAAATGATGAGTACTTTCATTAAATGCACACGGATTTCAAAAAATGGGATTTGATATGTGCCGTCAAAATCAAAATCCCATTAAAAATCACATTTGGAGCGATCTCCGCCGCTTCTGGTGGCTGGTTTGGGACACGTGGCGTGCATCGGGGGCCAGGCGGTCGAGTTTCTCAACATATAAGTGAGATTTCGAAGGCGACGGCTGAAATTTTCCAGTATCATCTTCTTCCTTGCTTAGACTGCTTTCTTCCATTGTCGCCTTTCTCGGAGATTGCTCGTTCTTTTCCAAAGTATCTCCTTTCTTCGATCTTGACTCTCTAAACAGGTTTGGCCAGTCATGTTTGCTCCGGTTGTGTTTAAGGAGCCGACCCCTAAGGAGCTGGCAGATCGTCTCTGGCCCCCTCGCCTGGTGGAAGTTCCCGGAAAGGGGAAAGCTATTTGGGTTGAACCCGACCTTCCCATTCGTCGAAAGGATCGGAAATCGAAGGCCTCTAAAGTAATTTTAGATATAGCCCCTAGGTTCTCCCTTGACCTGACTGTCGAGGTTTGACGGGTTGTTTCTGCGAACCCTTTAGGGTTAGGGTGCCTGACCCGGATGAGAGAGAGTGTTTCCCACGGAAGAAGGAGGTTGTGGTGTATCTTAAGTCTTTCCGCTTAGGACTTCGATTCCCCCTTCGCCCCTTCGTCATCGAAATTTTGTGCTACTGGGAGGGTTATCTCTGTAAAATTGCTCCTTACTCACTTCTCTCCCCTGGTGGGTTTCATCGAGCTGTGTAAGCTTTGTGGAGTCTGTCTGACCCTTGGGTTGTTCTGGTACTTCTTCAAGATAGTTGCCGACCCTCGCCGAGTGTGGTATCACATTGTTGCTCATCCAGGCACAAGGCCTATATTCGACCTTCCCAAGATGGTCGGATACCTTTGTATTCATCACTCTACCCAACATGGGTCTGTTGCTCAATAGCTGGAGTTCCCCGAACCCCGAGATGGCGAGGGAGTCTCGCCTGTCCCTAGAGCAAGTCAGAGCCGGGTTGTCACCGAGCGAGGACGAGGCAGTGAAGACTCTGTTAGATCGGCCGAGACAGGATAGATCGATTCATTACCTGCTGACGACTGAACGATAAAGACCCTTCTATGGTGTCTGGGTGAGGTATTCCGCATCGAAGCCCTTATATTTGCAACTCACGGTAATTATCTTTGTTGTCTATAGATATGACCAACGGGGCCGACGTAGTGGTGAGTCCAGCCTGGATCGAGTCTGAAGGCAGCAGAGGAAGAAGAAAAGGGCGGTCGAGAGGTCATGCACTCGGAACGACCGATTGGGTGTTCAAGTAGAAGGGTCAGACTTGCGGGCCCCCCTCCCCGCTCACCCCGAGCTCTTCCTTTGAAGGAGGGGAGACTAGACGGGCGTCCAGGCCTCCTTCTCAAGCCTCTTCGAGGGAGGCTTCTATCCAGGCTCCCCCGAGGACACCCGCTCCTCTGGCTTCTGTCGTGGTTGGAGTGGTGCCAGTGATTGTTGACATCGACTCTGTCGACATCGTTGAGCCGACTGGGGGGATCCTGTCAGAAAAGGGAGACTCCTTCTCGTGAAGAGGAGGGGTCCCCTAAGAGGAGACGCGTGGATGAGGAAGACCCCATGGTGAAGGGCCGACCGGGGGAGCTGGTCAGAAAAGGGAGACTCCTTCTTATGAAGAGGAGGGGTCCCCTAAGAGGAGACGCGTGGATGAGGAAGACCCCATGGGGATGGGGAAGGGAGATGCTTCCCTCGAGATTCCAGTGGCAGCGGAGACCCCGTTGATCTCCCAGAGTCCCACGACGACCCTTGTGGATCTATGGCCGTGGGGAGACATCGTGTCGCCCACCCGTCGGTTGACCCAACTCCTAGGGAGCTTGATCGAGCACTCATGCTCAATCGGCTCTCGGTTCGGTCTTCGGCACCGATCGAAGGGGATCTTCACCAGCCCCCATTTGCTGTCAGCAACGAGGAGTCGGCCCTTATGGACTTTGGGACGACGACCAGGGTGGTGGAGAACTCGATCCTCTCCAAAGGCTCAGAGTTCCTGCGGAGGCTGGACCTCGAGCGGATGGCGAACTTCATCGTTGGGAGCGGGTACCAGGTATTTCACCCGAGCCCATGTTTTTTGGTTCCCAACTTGGTCGACGCTTGTAATTGATCTTCGTTTTGTTTGCAGATGTCTGTTCTTGGGGCTGCATTGCGTCGCCAGGTCGTCGATCTGATCGACGGAGGTCAACGGGTGGCAGACGCAGAGCATAGAGCCCTCGGGGCCGAAGCACGAGCGAAAATGGCAGAGGAGGCCTTGGGGAAGACCCTCGCTGATAAGGCGACGGTCGAGTGGGAGGCGACGAAGGCTAAAGACAGTCTTTCGTTGCTATCGACCATCCATAAGTCTGTCGAGCTCCAGTGGCAGACGGAGAGGGCCCAGCGTGAAGAGGAGCTCGATGCGTTCAAGAAAGAGGTGGTCGAGCTTCGGACCAACGTCTTAGACCATGAGCGGTGGAGGGAGGCTAGCCAGGCAGAGAAGGCCGAGCTCCAAACCAAAGTAGCGACGCTCGAGGAGGCTGCCATGAAGGAGAAGACCAAGCTGTCTGCTAAAGTCACGAAAGCTATGTAGTCTTTCGCCAAGGCTTTGGTGTCGGGGAGCACTCCCCCTGCCCCTTAGGTCGTAGGCAGTCCCCTGGTTACCCCAAATTTTGTAATTTTTTCGATTTGACGTTAATGAAGAAAGTTCCTTAGTGTCTCCATTTCTATATCCGAAAAACTTTTTTAGATATCTGCTGCGTGATATCTCCGAGTGTACGTCCCCTCGACGACCTAGCTTGAAAGAGCACAGAAGTTTTTAGGCAAGTTAGGTTGTGGATAGGTTAGGTGGATTCACCTTGAATCACGCTTTCTTGGTCATACAGTGGTCGTTCGGTAGTGGGGGGCGTGGCCCCTTCGAGTTACGGCCGACGAGGGTCGATCGGTGGCGAGGGGCGTGGCCCCTTCGACTTACGGCCGACGCGGGTCGTTCGGTGGCGAGGGGCGTGGCCCCTTCGAGTTACGGCCGACGAGGGTCGATCGGTGGTGAGGGGCGTGGCCCCTTCGACTTACAGCCGACGCGGGTCGTTCGGTGGCGAGGGGCGTGACCCCTTCGACTTACGGCCGACGAGGGTCGTTCCGACTGATGTCAAAGAATGATCTACTTTGCACTCATAAGAAAAAGAGGTAGGATAAGAGCCGAACGACCGACTTACCCTTTTTGTACAATCATTGATAATACTCTCGTGGATGTTTCACACGCTAAGGATGAGGGAGTTCCCTACCGCTCAGAGTAACGAGTAGGTAGGCGACGGGACCGAGTTCGTCGATCTCGGTGTAGGATCCCTCCTATTTCGCCTGTGAGCTTTCCTTGCTTGAGGATCTCGAAAGTAAAAAAACGGCCTTGCGCAGCGCCCAGTTCCCCACACAGATGTTGTACTTGTGGCTTTTTGAGTGGAGGTAGCGTGCCATGCATCTCCACTGTCTCGAAAAAAGGGGTCGCCAACACTTGTTTGTGGATTTCGTCCCCCAGAGGCGGCCGCTCGTTAACTTTGATGGGGACAAGGGCCTTGCATCCGTAGGCCAGCGTGAAGTACGTTTCTCCAGCCGAGGTTCCGTGGGTTGTTCTATTCGACCCCATCATGCCGGGGTCCTCGCTCGGCCAGGCTACTTTGCACCCGATTATTCCTTTACCATGGGCTTAAAAATTCTTTGGTTGGCGTACTCTACCGAGTTGTTCGTCTGGGGATGAGCGACGAAGGCGAGGTGCATATTGATTTTTAGCTCCACGTAGAAGTCTCGGAGGCTGGTGCTATCGAGTTGTGTCTTGTCGCTCGTCACTGTGAGTTGTAGGGCGTCGAAGCGTCAAACGACGGACTTCTCAGATGAAGTTTCGAGCCCCCCTCAGGTGATTCGGGATAGTGGCTCCGTTCCAACCCCTTTGACGAAACCACCTGTCGCCATTGTCAGGTTCTATTGGCCACTCATTTGTTCGAATGGTTTGAGGAGTTCTAGCCTCCATCTGTGGAGGGAACTTTGGTCGCGTTCTATGGCGTCTTTTAACCTCGTTGGCCAGGGAATGCCCTTGTCCTTTAGCTTTTAAGGCTACGCCTCCCTTCTGCATGGGTTCCCGTAATCGCCCTTGTGGATCTTCCAGGATCACATAGTGTGTTTCCTGCGGGGTTAAGCATTTAAAGCAGGAAAAAGGTCATACCTGGTTCATTGTCTTGTTCAATGAAACCATTGGTAGGCTTTTCCCACGGCATTTTGGGTCGTGGACGATGCGGGCTTTTGACAGGGCTTCAGCTTGATGATTCTTCGATTCTGGGAGGTGGTGGAATCATTTGCGCACGAAGGTGGCGGGCTCTGCTTTAGCTACTTCATTTGTAACTTTGCGTTGTGTCGTCATGGGCCCCGAAGGCCCCGTTCAATTGACGAACGACGGGGCAAGATTCATTCGAATAGTTCGGCCTCTCTCGCCTTCAGGGCCCGAGCCATTCGAAATTCGTTGGCGGTCGATTCACATTCCGCTCAATTGTTGGTGGTTCGGAAATCGAAGCGGAGGGCGCATCCGAATAGGTCGCCTCTGGAGGATTGGATGATTACTTGGGCCTTGCCCCCAGCTCGTGTGGACGGACCGTCGAGTCGTACGATTTAAGTTCTCTCTTGCCCTTCCGACCCCCTCGAGGGCTTTTAATTTGATCGTCCGGTGATAGGTCGTGACCATCGCTTCTATGGGGTTTAGAAGCGATCTTTCGATAATCTCGTTAAACGTCGAGCTGATCTTTACCATCATAAGGTTGGTTAGGCGAGTAATTTATTGAGGATACGTACCGAGGGTCACCAGTAAGGTGATGATGCCAGCTACCGGGATGGAGTGCCTGGTGAACCCCACCAATGGTCCTGTGCATGACGTCAATTCTTCGGACGATATTTTCATCCTCTCCAGCGTGGTGAAGAAGAGTATGTCGCACGATCTTCCCGTGTCAACGAGCACCTTCACGGCGATCTCTCTAATCATGACCGTGATAACCACAGTATCATCATGCGGTAGCTCCACCCCTTCCAAATCTTTGTCCGAGAAGTAGATGGGAGGCAACGTGTGTCGGTGACGCTTTTGCCCCACGAAAATTGTCATCAATCTCTCAGCATAGGACCTTTGGAGAGAGGATGATAGCTTCGGGTGCGGGGGACCTCCCGTTATCATGTTGGCGATCCTGACACTGGGGGATCCTGTTGCAGCCTCGAAGAATGTGAATGGGCGAGTCGTCATAATCGAGTGGTTCGTCGAGGGGGATGTTGTTGAGTATTGATTTCCCTGATTTGGTTTTGATGATGAACAGACATATATATCGTGTACTAATTCTCCTTGAGGGCAGTTATGGAGATCGTCGCCAATTTACTCTGTAGATCTCAAGCGACGTCTCAAGACTTCTTTAGAGCGCATGATCGTTGTGCCTGAAGCTTCGTTGAAGCTCAAGGACTTGTTGATGATGTCAAGAGATTCAGACTCATCATGTTAGAGCTTTGAAGACGGGTTTTCTTGTTTATCTCTTTGTCTTCTTGCTCTACTTTATAGAATGTTAAGCCTTGGGTCATACTTACTTAGCATCCCTCTTAACTATTTTATCTATTTACTAGGAATGCTGTAGAAGACATTAGATAGGGTCCCTTAGCCTATCGCTCTTCTAACTGGCTTCTGGTGCATCTTAGTTGGTTCAAGTTGAAGAACTAATCGATTAAATGTCAATCTAATCGATTAGGAATTCTTCTTGAATCGACTAGCCATCCTTTGAATCTTAGCCTAATATCTGTTGACCAACTAGTCGGTCCAAGAATGTTCACCGACCGATTAGTTCTCAAACTAGTCGGTCAGTGTTTCTTCTTAGACCGAGTAGATTATCTTTCTTCTTTCACACAAATCTCTATTTGCAACTAGTCGGTCCAAGAAGGTTCATCGACCGATTAGTTATCAAACTAGTCGATTAGTGTTTCTTCTTACATCGATTAGATTATCGTGACCTTTTTACTAAAATCTCTGTTTCAAACCAGTTGGTCCAAGAAGGCTCACTGACCGACTAGTTCTCCATCTAATCTATTAATGATCCTTCTTAGACCGATTAAGCTGCTTTAATTTTCCAGCCGTTGGAGATTTTATTTCCACGATTTTCCTGGATCTGTTTTGATTCTTTGCATATCTGTTTGATGTGTTTCAAAGATGGAAATTCTTCCCTTATGTGTAGACATTCAGATCTAGTTTTTCACGTATCGATTATTATTTTTCAAGGGCTCGAATTCTTGAAAAAGCTCTAGCTCTCTTTTTGACCTAATCCTTTTCTAGAGATCTTTGGCTCTTTAGAGTTCAATCTCCTGAAGGATTCAAGGATTACGATCATCATCCTAGCCGTCTCCATCTGTTCATCTCAATGGTGCTAGGGTTTCAATCATTCTTCGTGATCTCTTCTCTCCATCATCATTCCTTGCCCTAATACTGTAAGTATCTCTCAATGCATAGGAATTTGTGGTGAGTATTTCATATTTCATCAAACTTTTTATTTGAGTTTTGCTCTCGGGTTGTGAGAGGTACGTGATCCCGGTTTGTGGGAGTCACGATTGAATCTTTGTATTCATTTGTCTTGTAGTAGTTCCTAAAAGAAGTTTTTAGCGAAAGCTTGAGTTAGTGGACTCTACCTCAAGTAGCCGGAAGGGATCCGGGTGTCCGGGACGTAGGATCACCAGGAACAAGTCGGTGAGACTTGGGTGGATCCGAACCCGTTAGATCTATTGTTTGTTTTGTGTTATTCGTGTTGTCTATCTATATTCCACATTGTTGTTTGTGTTTGCATGATAATTAGGAATTATCCTCTTAATTATTTTAAAGTACTATTCACACCCCTCTAGTACTTGTGCAGTAGCTACCAGGGTATTACAGATGTCGATTCGTGTTTTCCACAGACGACTCCAAACTGTTAAGGCCAAATTTGACTGGTCCAGGTGTCAAGCTGACAAAGACTCGGAGCGCTGAGCTCGAGCCTAGTCAGCCTTCAAAGTGGGACCCTCGGTTAGGAGAACCGGGGTCGGTGGTTGTTGGTAGAAGACGATACGACGGTTGATCGACCTAGGAACGGTCGATAAGCAGGGTCGTTCGAGGTTGGAGGGCACGCAGCCGACCTTGGACGTTGGATGGCGATTGTCGAGCTGTATCACAGAGAGTCGTTAGGGGGGTCGGATCTGTGTTTCGACCCAAATCCCATCCGATGCTTGAGTTAATGAGGAACTTTAAGGGTGAGAGGGAGCTTGGCGTAGCTGAGACCGACCCACTAAGTATCGTCCCTGGACTAGCGACACAAGCTCGAATATGAAATGGAGAAGTGAGAAGATAGAGTTCTATGTATTAGCACTCGTACATTGAAGATGGAATCCATTTACCTTTGTCTGTCGGCCTATTTATTGGATGCTCTCTCTCGATGGGGCGTTACCGTCCCTCATTGATTAGGGCACGATCTTCTCCGAGATTTGAGCCAACTGCTGCCCATTTATTAGGCCCCATTAACTATTCCTTGAACGTTGGCGTTAGTCCAATGGTCGTCTGACCCGTTCGCCAGACTCATTCATAACCCGTTTAGAGTGTGGGGGTAAAGAGTCGCGGGGGAGGAACGGGTCGAGTATGTGGATGCCCAATCGGGTTTGTATCCGTGTACTAATAATTATATACTAAACTAATCATATTAATTATCTTATTGGTATTTAAGACTAACAACAATAACCTAACAACTAGTCTTATATCAAGAGTTTTATATATTGTTAACATGATGTATGTAATTATTGGAACTAAAATTAAACTAATACATATATAATGTACTGCCTATAAGATATATAACAATGCTTATATAAAGCAACTTACTGTTTTATGTTTCTTCATTTTTTCTTCATTGTTCGCAGGTAGGAGACGGCGACGGGGTGACGTCGCAGTCGGATGGTGGCCGACGGCATTGGGTTGCTGTTGTCGGAGGCGTGAAGTGCAGCGGAGCGGTGGCGCCGGAGTTGGTGAGAAGAGTCGGTGTTGCTCGGAGGTGAGGGATGGCAGGCAATGTGGATGAGAGGAGGGGACTGGGTTCTGGGCTTGTCAGCGGCGGGAGGAGCGACGTGGTCAGAGAAGTGAGGTGGGCTGTTCAGCGCTTGGGGAGGAGGTGATGAGGTTGCAGCTAGCGAGGTGCATGCGGGGTTCGAGAGCAGTTTGGCGGTGTCTTGCGGGAAGGAGGCGGGGTGGAGCTTTGGGTTAAGGGGAGGATGGATGCGCTGTGCGGGTGCTCGGTGGTCCAGGCGGGTGGTATAGGCTTCGGGATGAAGGGAGGTGGCACGTGGGGTTTCGAGAGGTCGGAGGAGAGGTCTGGGGTCGCCGTGGGAGTATGGAGAAGGCGGGGAGGGGCGGCAGTGCTTGTGATCGGAGGTCGGAGAGGTGTTGCGGGCTGGCGGAAAGGCGGAGGCGCGTTGAGTTGGTGGGGTTGTCAGAGAGAGGAGGCCGGCAGCGTTGTCTGGGGTGTTGCGAAGTGGGTTGAGTGGATACGCGGGGAGGCGCTGCGGGTGTTTGTGGTCAGGCGAAGTGATCGAAGCAGGGGGGTGAGGCGCGGTTCGGTTGTCGGCTGAGAGGATGGGCTGAGTGCTCTTGAAGGAGAGATGGACTGTCGAGAGGAGGAGGAGGTTCCTTAGGGTTTTTGTAGAGAGAGGGAGAGAGATATGGGCGACGTGCAGGCTTAGGGGGGTTGTTACCGCATGCAGGTGGACGTGGGCGAGAGGAGAGAGAGAAACGTGGGGATGATGGATACGTGGTTTAGTTAGGATACTATTACAAGTAGGTTAATTTCTGTTTTAAGAAAAGATAATAAAAAAGGTTTGTTTTAAAATTTAATTTCCAAAAAATTCAACGGTAGAAAATTTATTTTTAAAGTTTGGATTTTAAATTATATTTAAGAATAATTATCACAGTAAGAATCCGATTTTTTTACACCTTCATCCCTTTGTATCCAAAAATTATAAAGAAAATACCGGAGCGATCGCACCTTCGAGAGGATCGCAAATACGGGGTCCGGTCACGCGTAAGAGCTATGGAAATTAACAATTAAAAGCAAATGCGAAAAATACATACACGATAACAATATACGTACTAATTACGTATGACCGAACAGTGGCCGTTACATACCTCCAACACACGAGGCAAGCAACTTAATCGTCGCCCAAGATATGTGGTTTGTAAGTAGCGTCACAGGTGGCTCTTGTGATGGGGCGCATTTTAGTCATATTTCGTACTCTTGGACATTGACTTAGCACCAGAACAGTTTGTTATTAAATATTGATTTTTTTGGTTTGAAGGGGGCTTATGAGATTGATGACGATGGTGTGTTGATGGTAGGGGATTGATGATTGATGACGTTGCTGGGAGGATGATGGGCTGATGATGGTGAATCTTAGAAGAGGGATTGAAGACGTAGGAGAAGCTGATGAAGACTGCAAAGGAAGATGCTCGGTGATCCTTGAAGAAGGAAGAGGCATGTGACATGGTAGATGGATAAGCTTAATTAGTCAAATGATTAGGTTTTCATTAATGATGGGGAGATGAATTTAGCCACGGATGATTTAAACATGGAAGAGATGTCTGATGACGTTGGACGATGTTGACGAAGATGTTTGTGTTGTGGTGGTGACTTGCAGGTTGGGGGGAATGCTGTATGGTTAAGATAATTGTAATTTGTGAATGTGTTTTGTAAAAAATAATTTAATGATAAATGCATATATGATTTGAGCGATTGTGAAATTTAAAAATCGGCGACGTGCTCGCGTCGACGCATAGAAAAATGAGAACACTAGGATAAAACACTCGGACAACTGAAGTAAATACAGGCACACATGCAAGCAAACACACCTAAAAATACAGGTCGTTACAGCCACACATTCACTCACTAATACTATTGGCTATAGGAAAAATTGTTGTTTCATATTTGTTGTAAGTCTTTGAAGAAGACGTTGGATTGTAAATTCCCTTGTTATATGGGAATAGTAGAAATCCTAGTTGTGCTGTAACTAGGTGCTGAAATTTCTAGCGATGGAAGCCAGGTGGTTGTATGAAGTCCTCTTCATTTGAGGCATGGCTTGCTCTCGTTGAGAGCTACTGGATTTGTTGCTGGAGTATGATACAGTGGGCAAATAGGACTTGCGTATCTGAACCAGGGTAAATTATCGTGTGTTTGCGTTGTGACTCTGATTCTCTCTATTCCCTATTTATTATTGCTTATACGCTGTTATTTCTGTTGTTACCAATTTTTATCTATTACAAGCATATAATTGTTGATTTAGTTCAAATCTGAGGCAGCTCAATTTGTTACTTAGGCAACACTGAGATGGATAGTTGTTTCATCGAAAAAGATTTATAATTGTTAATACATCTATTCAACCCCCCTTCTAGTGTTATTTGCCAGGCACATGATCCAACCACTTGGACACAAACGCTCACAGCCGGCTCTGGGAACCAATATTAAGAACGCCACTTAACAATCTCTACTCCATCGATTCAGTCATAACTTTACAGATGAGCTTGGTGTGAGTACATAGAAGCAAGTAACATGTTTAATTTGTAAGAGCTGCAACAATTAGACATTTGATAGCAATTTGCAACATGTGAGGAAAAGACTGTACATGGATGTTGACTTGTGGATTCCCAAAGACGGCGCCAACCCGTTAAGGCCAAAAATGACCAGGACAGTTGTCAAGCTGACGGAGACTCGAAGCGCTGACCTGGAGGCTAGTTAGCATCTGGAATGGGACCCTCGGTTTGAAGAATCGTGGTCGGTAGTTGGTAGTGGATGATGGTACGACCGTCGATCGACCTAAGAACGACCGTCGGATCGGTCGTTCGAGGTTGAAGAGATCGATGTCAACCTTGGGCGCTGGATGGCGAATGTCGATCTGCATCACATTGAGTCGTTAGGGGGGTCAGATCTGGGTTCCGACCCAAATCCCATCCGATACTTAAGTTAGTAGGGAACTTAAGACAGAGAGTGAGCTTGGTGTAGCTGAGATCGACCCACGGAGGTTCGTCTATATACTGACGAAGCAAGCTCGATTATGGAATGGTGAAAGTAAAAAAAATAGAGTTCTATGTATCAGATCTCGTACCTTCCAGATGGAGCCTCTTTACCTTCGTTTGTCGGCCTTTTTATAGGTGGATCCTTCTTGATGATATGTAACTGTCCCTTATTGATTGAAACACGATCTCCTCCGAAAATTCGAGTTAACGGTTGCCCATTTATTCGGCCCCATTAACTCTCCCCTGAATGTCGACGCTAGCCCAATGGTCGAATGACCTGTTCTCCCGTCGCAGTCATAGCCCTTTTGGAATGCGGAGGGTAACAGGTCGTGTGTGCTAAACGAATCGGGTATACAAACACCCAAATCGGATTCGTCTCCGTGCGCTGACAGTGACAGTTATGTCTTAATGTACTAACTAATTTTTTAAACCGTGTGTGCACGGGGCAAAATGGTATGTTCGATTTCCAAATTTATAGAAAAAACTCGAAAGACCGACGACGGGCCGACGGCCAGACCAACGGGCCAACTAAATGACTCATTAATATCGTTTTGGTTTTATTTCCTCCTCTTTGCCCCTTTTCTTCTTCTTTCCTCCGCCCTAAAAATACAGTAACGACCTAATAATTTTTAGGGCTTTAAAAAAATCCCAAATCCGATCGATCGATCGATCGATCGATCGATTAATTTGGTTATAACGACGATCAGTTGAAGGATAGGTGACGATGAGGCGGATGGAGACCTTGCAGGATCTGATCGAGGAGGCCAAAGCTCGAACCGCGCTCTGGGCCATCTGCGTCTTCGCGATCACGTACTTCTTGTCTAGTAAGTTGTTCTGTTAGTTTCTATAATTAGCCGGAGATTTTAGTTTTTTGGTTTGATTTACGTGTGCATTTTGGGGAGCTAGGTTTAATTTTTTGAATATGCGCGTAATTGTCTGATCTCTCTAGTATTAGTCGTATATTTGTATATGGGCCTTACTTCAACTTTTTGTTTCGTACATCGAACAAGCATTTTGGTGTAGTTTTTATATGAATTCGTGTTAATGTGAGCTGCATAATGCAGTTTGCTTTTAGGATTTTCACCTTGGTTATAGTTAGCATGCATTGTATTAGTTGGAGGAGCAATATTTTGGCTTGTCTGATGGCTAGACAATATGATGGCAAACCAGTGATAACATCGACTAGCTTAAAGTATTAATTCTTCTAGAGAGACGTGGCCTTCTTCATCATACGAGTTGAGGGAGGATGGAAACTAACAAGGTTTAAAATGGGTAAGGATGTGCGGTTTTTTAAAGAGAGAGATTTTGATTCGACTCTCATGATCTTTCATGGTGTTGGTATCCCTCACGTCATTATTCTTCTCGAGCCTATATTGCATTTTTTATTCCTGATAATCTGCAGAAAACTTTTTATTATTGATAGTTCTATTAAGGGCTGTGATATGCATGATATTTCTGACAACTGAAACTTGACTTGTTTAACACAGCCAACACTGACTGTTTCCATTATATTGCTGAGAAAATTTAAATGCCTTTACATTTCATTTAGAAAAAGTAGGTTGGTTCATGTATAAATAACATCACAACAAATACATCATGGATGCTACATTACAAGAATTATTCATATACTAGTTGACCTCATGCCTGGATTTTGAATTCTTGCCGTGTTCAACAACTGTTCCAGCATCGAAGTTTGACCCTTGCATCGGTGACTCGGTGTATATAAATTATAAAGTAAGGGGTATATCTTCTATTCAATGACCAATTAATATGAGGTCCTTGACATTATGGTATCAAGATAATTATTTTCACTAATCTATGACTATAGCTTAGTTTGAAGTCCCTTTGACATCATCCATTTTATGTATTCAAGATTAAATGTGGCTGTATTGATTGACTCATCTAACGACCATTTAATTGATGCCATTGATTAGTAAATGAATGGGTAGACCAAGAAGACATCAATGAAATGCACACAAGAATTTTGGAGAGAATCAATTTCCACTGGTAAGAAATCTAACCTTGTTGAGTGTTGGCCTACAACCAGTAGCCAATCAGTGCCTTATCCAGTTTCGAGCATCATGCAAAAAATGTTAGAAATACAATTGGGAACCTAGAACCATTATGACAAATACACTTCCATAATGAATACACGCTTGTAAAATTACAGTGGATACAAACCCAACCATTCTAGTATAATGCCAATATTTATACTTAAATGCAGAAGACAAGGTGAAACCCTGACAGTTTTCAACATTGGGTTGGATTTGGGTAGCTACAGATAAACCATCAATGACAAATTCTTTAAATCTTCATTATGTACCAATAATGATAAATTCTACAAGTCTTGGTTCTCTCTTCCAGGCCACCATGTTTGGCTAGAATGGTGTTGTATTCCCATCGAGGGTACCCCCACGACCAATCATTTCTCAAGGCAATGTTGCCCTACTTGTAGGATCACAGCTCTTTGTCCATTGTACATGTAGTATTATAATTTTATGTGCAGTCAATTGGGTAGGTGCGCGTGCATGTTTGTTTGTCTGCATCTGTAGGCTTGTGATCATGCACAATACGTATGTTTATACATACATATCTTTATCTATACACAGAACAAATTAAAGCCTTAAATAACAAAGAAAAGAAAATAATTAGAGCCTTAAATAAAAAGTTAAAAAGAAGAAACTTAAAAAATAAATTGAGAAACAAAAGCGTTGTAAACATGAAAAAATTAGAAAAAAAGTCATTATGGAGGTTCATTACGTTTCAAAGGGAAAAATAGGTGAACATAAAAAAATAAGGATAATGAAAGAAAAAAAGAAAGGGAAAAAGGAATTTACTAAAGGAAGAAAGATATGAAAAACGGAATTTAGAAGAGTAGTAAAAAATGAAATAAAAAAATAAAATTGTTTAAAACAAAAGGGTTAATAAAAAATTGTAAGTGTTCCAAGCTGGGATTTGAAACTGTGATCTCGCCAATCGGAGCGCCAAATGCATCCATTGGCTGACCAAAACCTACCACGCATGTATATGCTAACATAGCCTCAACATATGTTATACAATAAAATGAATTGAGTGATATTTACTAATAAAATCAACCGTTAAAATTATTTGACTGTCATTTAAAATGGTTTTTGGCAGACAAAAAGTTACCAGTAGTAAGCCTTAAAACTCGCTTTTTGTGATAGTACTAGTCATAAGCCGTGTCCGCCGGCATGGTTGATTTAAGATTTTTCATCACGAAATATTTGTTCCTAAAAAATTGCGCGGGACAATAAAGTAGCGTAAAAATATTTAGCGGTGCATGCGCCTTCGACACGGAACAACAAATTCGGCGCGGGCGCCTTCGCATGGAACAACAAATTTGGTGTAAAACAACAAATTCAGTGTGGACGCCTTCGGCACGGAACAACAAATTAGAGTAAAAAAATTTAGGCGCGGGTGCCTTCGACGTGAGAAATTATTCTCATCTTTTTGTCCCATGCGTCGAACAGACGATGGGCCCCGCGTTGAGGGAGAGATCATTCGATCTGTAGCAGCATTCGATCTCCAGCATTAAGTGCAAGTTAAGTTTTTTTCCAAATGCATTAATTGTGTGCGCTCTGCTATTCCACAAAATTTTTTATTCTCCAAAAATTTTCATTTCCCCAGAAATGTTTTTCCCTCCCAAACTTTCCACAAAATCTCATCTCAACCATTCATTCGTCAAGATTAAATCTCAGCCGTTCTTCTATTAACACTTTTGTCCTAGTCAGACCTAGAATTCAAAAACAGTTGTGTTCTAATATATAGATATATATCTAATGGGACAAGTTTGTGATTTGTGTCCATAATTTCTTGGGACATTATGTTTTCTAAAAAAACATAAATTATGTAGTCCAACTCATATATATAATAAAATTATGTACATAAATCACAAATTTGTTTTACTAGATGCGATCTAATTCATCAGAATTATCCACAAATAAAATTATAAATAATTTTGGTATGTTTTATGGATGCATCAATGTGGTAAACTTGTCACTTAATAAAATTCTGGAACATCGATTTTGTCATTCGATGATGTATTAGTAAACCATTTCTAAATCATCTAATTTTTTTAAGATAATTTAAATTGATTAGATCACTTGTAATGAAACGGATTTATGATTTGGGTTTATAACTTATTTTATTTAGAGTGTTAAGTTTTTGTTCAAAAAATAAATGAAAATTTTATAGTCCTACTCATATATATATATATATATAACATTTGACAACTGTTTTTGAATTGCCTTGCTGACTAGGATAAGATAGGACAACCTGACTAGAACAAATATATTGATAGAATGATGGTTGAGATTTAATCTTGGGACATCAACGTCTGAGATGGGATTTTGTGGAAAGTTTTGAAGGGAAAAACATTTCTGAGGAAATGAAAGTTTTTGGGAAAATGAAATTTTTTGGGGAATGAAAGTTTCTTGGAAATAACAGAGTGCACACAATTAATACATTTGGAAAAAACTTTAACTTGCACTTAATGTTGTTGCAGAGCGAATGATCTCTCCCTTAACGCGGGGTTCACCGTCTCTTCGACGCATGTGGCAACAAGATGAAAATAATTTCACCTGACGAAGGCGTGCTAAATTTTTTACGCTAATTTGTTATTCCGCACCGAAGGCGTCCGCACCGAATTTGTTGTTCCACGTCGAAGGCGCGCTAAATTTTTTTACGCTAATTGGTTATTCCGCGTTGAAGGTGCCCGCGCCTAATTTGTTGTTCCGCGCCGAAGGCGCCCGTGCCACTAAATATTTTTACGCTAGTTTGTTCTGTGCAGAATTTGTTGTTTTACGCCAAATTTATGGTTCTGTGCCAAAGGCGTCCGCGCCGAATTTATTGTTCCGTGTCGAAGGCGCCTGCGTCGAATTTGTTGTTCTGTGTCAATGGCGCCCCTGTTACTAAATATTTTTACGGTAATTTGTTGTTCCGCGCAATTTTGGCTGTGGAAATAATTTTTTGGGAAATAAGGATTTCGTGGGAGAAAATCTTAAATGAACCGTGCCTGCGGGCATATGTTATGACTAGTATATATAGATTTTGCAGGGGAAAATATTAAATGAACCGTGCCTGCGGGCACGGGTTATGACTAGTATATATATATACTGTTCATAATATATATACTAGTCATAACCTGCTTCATTTAAGATGTTCCCCCGTGAAATCTTTGTTCTCCAAAAAATTATTTCCACTGCCAAAATTTAAAAGAACAACAAATTAACGTAAAAACATTTAGCGGCATGGTCACCTTTGGCGTGGGCGCCTTCGGCGCGGAACGACAAATTTGGCGCATACGCCTTCGACATGGATAACAAATTCGACGCGGAACAACAAATCACCGTAAAAATTTTTTTGTGGCCGGCTTCGGTCTGGGCGTCGAAGGTGCCCGTGTCGCTAAAAATTTATACCCTGAATTTGTTGTTTCGCGCCGAAGCGCCTGTGCCGAATTTGTTGTTCCGCGTCGAAGGCACCCGCGTCGAATTTGTCCGTGCTGCTAAATATTTTTACGCTAATTTGTTGTTCTTTTTTTAATGAAACGGATTTGTGATTTGGGTTCATAACTTATTTTATTTAGAGTGTTAAGTTTTTGTTCAAAAAATAAATGAAAATTTTATAGTCCTACTCATATATATATATTACATTTGACAACGATTTTTGAATTCAAGGGCTGACTAGGACAAGCTGAATAGGACAAACAGGTTGATAGAAGAATGGTTGAGATTTAATCTTGAGAAATCAACGGTTAAGATGAGAGTTTGTGAAAATTTTGGGAGAGAACTTTTGTACTGGGGGAACTTTTTGGAGAAATAAAATATTCATTTAATTTTGTGAAATTCTATGTCTTTGAATTTAAGAGGTCTTGGAAGTTGAACAAACATGCATTTATGTGATTTAATTTACAATATGTATATAAAAATAAGAAAAAGTAACTTTATCAATAAATTATATTTTTACGCTAATTTGTTGTTTTTTAAATTATGACTGGGTAAATATTTTTTTGGGAACAAAGATTCCGCTGGAAAATATGTTAAGTGAACCGTGCCCGTGGGCACGGGTTATGCACCGAATGCGCCCGCTAAGTTTTTTAATGTTAATTTATTGTTTTGCGCCAAAGGCGCCCGTGCCACTAAATATGTTTACACTAATTTTTTGTTCTTTTAAATTTTGGATGTGGAAATAATTTTTTGGGGAACAAAGATTTCGTGGGAGAAAATCTTAAGTGAACCGTGCCTGTGGGCACGAGGTATGACTAGTGTGTGTGTGTATATATATATATATATATAAGGACTTGCATTTTAATATTTCAAAAAACTAAGTACACAACGTCAAATCAAATATAATAATGTCATAAATCAGTAATAGCTAAAGGGAAGATAACCTTTTGCTTTTAGTGAAAAGCAAGATACAAAATTAAAACATACTATATACTAGATTAGTTGCTTAGCTACACAACACGTCAAGTACACTACTAGAAACATCATGCCAACTTACAGGAAACATGTGTACTAAAATCAAAAGATTTTTTACCTTATTCATTCTGAAGCTTCTCCTTAGAAGACATGGTATCGAGTGGGGTTTTGTGCCCTTATCCTATTTGCCGTTGGCTTTATTCTAACACGCCTCGGGTATTTGTTGCCTTTCAAGGGGTTTTAGTGCAATGGCTGAAAACTTGGGATGTAAACAGATTTGGTATCCAATTTGGATCCGTATTTGTATCTTTTTTCTTGCATACATGGTTATCACAATGTTCCATTCGATTGTATATGGATTAAGATTACAAATGTTGATTTTTTTGGATAGGCGTTCAGATACAGATATCAAATATTAACTAAAAATTTCATATATTGATGATTTATTTGTAGTTATTCATCCTTATTTATGATAATATATCTGTATTAGCTCATATCTTAACCCAATTACGATGACAATAGAAATGGGGGTTTTTGGTATTTTTATCCATCTATATTACATTTGACAACTGTTTTTGAATCCTAGGTCTGACTAGGACAAGCTGACTAGGACAAAAAGGTTGATAGAAGAACAGCTGATATTTAATCTTGAGGAATGAATGGTTGAGATGAGATTTTGTAGAAAGTTTTGGAGGTAAAAACATTTCTGGGAAAATGAAAGTTTCTGGGAAAATGAAAATTTTTGGGGAATGAAAGTTTCTGGTGAATAGCGGAGTGCACGCAATTAATGCATTTGGGAAAAAGAAACTTTAATTTGTACTTAATGATGCAGATCGAATGTTGATGCAGATCGAATGATCTCCCCCTCAACGCGGGGCCCACCGTCTCTTTGACGTATGTGGCAATAAGATGAGAATAATTTCTCACGCCGAAGGCGTCCGTGCCGAATTTGTTGTTCCGCGTCGAAGGCGCACATGCCGCTAAATATTTCGACGCCCGCGCTGAATTTGTTTGTCCGCGCCGAAGGTGCACATGCCGCTAAATATTTTTATGCTAATTTGTTATTCGGCGCAGGCGCCAAAGGCGCCCGCTAAATTTTTTTACGCTAATTTGTTGTTCTGCACCGAAGGCGCCCGCGCTGAATTTGTTGTTCTACGTCGAACTTGTTATTCCGCGCCGAAGGCGCACATGTCGTTGAATATTTTTTAGCGAATAAAGATTTCACGGGGGGAAATGTTAAATGAACTGTGGCAACAGGCACGGGTTATGCCTTGTACTTCTACGTTTGATGTATATTATTCATACCAAATATGATTATTCCATATCCAACTCTACTCGTATCCTTTTTTATGGATACTAATACTAGATTTTCTTTTAACATTATTCGTATCGTTCATTTGGAAAATGATTGTACATTCTGATGGTAAAAAACAATATTCCATTCGTATTGGAACTGCTTACAACCTTATTCGAGGCTGATCATCTAATGCCCATTTGATATGCTTTGTAGCGACTGTTTGTCATAATGGCGATGTGAGTCTCTGAAGCTGCTAAGGTTACACTTGCTAGTTATAAAGGCACATCTTTCTCTGTAATAGTAGCCCGTGTTGTCACTGCTGTTTTTGAGTAAGTTGTTGTAGAAGTAGCAACAACAGATGTTGGATCAACTGGATTTAAAGACACTTCCTCGAACACAGTCTGAACCGAGCTATCATCATCACAAGGTGATGACTAAACTTCTGCGTAATCCTTCTTAGAGGCTAAGTTAGACAAATATGCATGTTAATTCTCAAGATTTTTAAATCGTACAAAATCAGAATGTGAAGTATTGACTGGAATCACTTTTGATAGCATATTACTGGAATCCTGTTCTATTTCCACACATATCTTTTTGGATACTGACGATTAATGTGGTTGAAATACTTACGCTTCTTGCATCTTGATAGAACCCATTCATCTTGGATTTTAATGTTAAGCCATCGCCTTCTTCATCACCTTAGGAGGTAGTGGTTCGCAGCTTGAATTAATGAAGCAACATGTAACAAAAAGTTGTTCGCCCAATTCAGTAGCACTGTCAGTGTAGAGGGGATTCCTTATAAGACTAGCAGCCTTAGGGTATTTTCCAACCACAATGACAACTTGAGCGTTGGAAAGTGCACTTAAATTAGTATGGTTGATAACAAGTCACGCCTAAACTTCATAGTCTCCCGTCATTTCCTCAAAACAATTAGTCGATCATCAAAATTCCCTGGTCCTCTTTGTAGGGACAAGGCCATATTAACAAAAAATAATGAATTGAAGTAGAAATACTCATTTTCTTCCAAGTATTATCTCCAAAGCGTGGTCTCCAAAGCCCGCTTTCACATGCTTTGAGATGCATGTAGACAGGCTTATTCCTCCCAAAACATATCCGACAAGTATGTTTGACCATCGTTTAATGTTGGTGTCGATCTATGCTCGTAAAATCCACGCAACGAGGGTCCTATTTGCTCTTTGTTTTTAGACTAAGCAAAAGTCAACCGACATTCGTCTTCAAGCTTTTGCTACGATGCATAAATATCCATCCAGGAAGTAGTTTCAGATGCCATAGCAAAACACCAAGTTGTATGATATTTGGAATTAGGGATTTTTGTGATTTATTGCTATAAGATTTGGCTTTGGCCTTTCTCTTGGGTGATCAGATGATCTCCCTTTGGGACTGAAAGAGCTGTTGATCCTTTGTTGCTGCTCTTATGACACACTTTCACTATTATGTTGCTGTCTAATGATGCTTTCTGTCTATGCTCCACTTTTGTTTAGCTCCGATTAGCATCATATGTTGGCTCAAACAATTGATCCTGATCGTGATGCTTTTCCTCCTTTCTATAAGAGGATGTAGCTATCATTAATCATCGAATTAGCCATGACCATTGCCGTCAATTAAACTGCCATGAATTTTGAAAAGCAATCATGCGCCTTTATCGTGACATGTGGGTCGACAACTATATCACGCTAGATGCATAGTTGCTACGGTATGCGAGGCATATTGTACGGTACTATATAATATGAGACCAAAACGATACGAACCATAGGCTCATATCGGACCAGAAGAAATATAGTACGAGATGAAGTCCATATTATATAATACGAGATGAAGTCCATATTATATAATATGATATCATATCGGATAATATTTATATATTCCATATTGTATAATACGATATCATTTCAGATAACACTTATATTGTCCTATATGATATAATGTAGATTTTCACTATTCAGATTTGGGATTTTTTTTTGAGTTTTAAGCCTAACCCGATGATAATTAGGGCTCCGATCAATCTATTTCTTCACAAAATAACGATGATTGAAGTAGAGGCTCGCAGTTGAGCTCGAGGAAGAAATTTCATGACGAAATCAAATAGCAAAGATAAAATCAAAGATGACGAAGGAATCGAACCCGAAGACAATGCTATCAATAATGACGAGCTACATTGATCACTTAAAACTTGAAGAAGACTTAATTGATGATGACAAGCTCGATTGACCAATTCTGCAAATGTTTTTTATTTTAGATTTTTAATTTCAGTGTTGTTTATTTTAGTTTATTTTAGATTTTTTGTATATAATTTTTAGTGTCAATTTTGTTTATTTCAGTTCTGTAATATTTTGATATTTCAATGATGCAATCAAAGCTTTAATCTTGTTTATGAACATATTGAAGATGACTTGTTATTTATTTTAGATTTTTTGTTTCAGATTTTTGTTTCATTTTTTATTTCACTTCTGTTTCAATTTTTAATTTCAGTTCTGTATGTAGTTTAAAAGTAGTTTAAGATTGTAAAAGTAGTCTAGTTAATAGTTTATTGAATGGTATTGATATTTTGTTTTGAGACTATGCAAGTTATATTTTATTAGATAGCATTGCAGCTTATGTTTATGTGTGATATTGTGACATAATTGGCTATTTAATAGTGGTTATATGATTATGTTTATGATTAGTTGTTTAGGTTATTGATAATTTTGTCTAAGTATATGTAGCATATTTTATTGTTCATAACTTGTTATAAGCTTAAATTTCTTGATTGGTTTTTTGATATTTTTAGTTATTTAAGTGATTTTCTTATTTTTTAATTTGTCAAATATTTTATGATATGATGTACTAGACGATATGGGGCCATAATGATATATGATATGATATATAATATGACAACTTTGGCTCGGTATTTTATGAGGAGATTTAAGGAGATGATGTTTGATCATGCCCTGTGCGTTTCAATTTTTGAAGAACTCTGGTGGTCGACTGCACCATGAGTTCTCCAACGGTAAAACTGACCTATACTATGGTGGTTAGAAATCCTACATATTATACCAATGTTTTGATTTAATTAATGTTATTAAGCTTTCTCCTAAATTTTTATGAGAATAATGTATATGTGCTATCAACATAAGAAATTTCTTATGTTGCATCATATATACATAAGTTTATCTGATTTTTAAAGTTCGATAATTTGATAAACATACTAAAACCTCAGTATATTAAAAATCAAGTAAGATCGTAGTTGACACTCGATTAGATTGTTACAAATTCAACTGTTTTAAAACAATAAACTTTTTTGTAACAATGATCGATGGTCAAATAAGCTTGGTTTCATTTGATTTTTGATGTGTTGGAGTTTTAATGTGTGTAGATCACTCCTAAATCATCAAATCTTAAAAAAATATATCAAGAAACTCATGTATATATGCTGTTAGTGTATGACCTTTCTTGCGATAACATCATATTTACATTGTTCTATATATATAAATGTGTGTATGTGCATGTATGTGTATGTGTATGTGTATGTATATGAATGTATGTATACACATACATACATATGTACATATATGCATGCATGCATGCTTGTTTGTATATGTATATTGTATATATTTCTGGAGTCTTTTAAGAGAGATTTTGGAGAAGCAAGAGTATATGCATACACACTTTAGATTTATATTCTCATTCGGAGGAACACACGTGCGAAACAGGTTTTTAGATCCAATCAGTATGGGAAGGAGGAAGAAACACTGACATGGTTACGAGGAAGGGCATGCTAAACTAGACCATGGTGGACTGATTGGATATTTGTGCATCTTACTTTTAGCTAATTATTACTTGGGCAGTGTTTTCTTTCTTTCAAGAGTATCTGGCGTATATTGTCCACCAAATTTTGGTTAAACTTTTCAATCCGTTTAACTACTTTCTATTACTGATTTGTAGTATCCTTATATTTATTAGTCTGTTCCAGAGCATCAATTTTTAATGCATTGTAGCAGTTTGAAAAGATTTATCACGTTTAGCTCGAGTAAGTTTCTTCTGAATCAATATGAATAATTTAACTTCTGAAAAATGTAGAATAGATTACCAACTTCATCTTTGTTTTCTTGTATACGATGTCTCTCGTTAGAATTTACAGTTGCATTTATCTTCAATAGATATCTTTAAGAACATTCACATTTTTCTTCAATTGAGATCTTTAAGAACATACAGTAAACATTCATTTTTAATTTCTGGCTGTTGATTTTGATTTTTCACAGATACAAGCAAATCCATGTGGACGAATATCCCCATATCAATTCTGATCCTTTCAGCTTTTCGGTATCTATCTTATGAGGTAGAGCTTCGGTGGAGGGTGCGGCCTACCCATAGACAATCCTACCTATCACATTGGGAAAAGAAGCAGCTGTCTGTGAATGATTCACGTCTTTTGACTGTGCCTCCTACATCAAAATGGAGGCAAAAAATTGATTCTCCTCCTGTGGAGGCGGCGGTTGATGATTTCATTAATAAGATTTTGCAGGACTTCGTTGTGGATCTATGGTATTCATCTATAACACCTGACAAGGAAGTGCCAGAACTCATACGAATAATCATACTTGATGTTATTGGTGAAATCTCGGGAAGGATAAAAGAGATCAACCTTGTCGATTTGTTAACAAGGTGCATTTGTTTTACTTTTGTAAGTGATCAACAAGCTTTTAAAAACCAAGATGATGTAACTGATTTCGACATGTCAGAACCAACTTCTTTTCCTTGTTTCAGGGATGTGGTTGATTTAATCGGAAACCAGCTAGATCGTTACCGAAAAAATCAATCTGAAATAGGTGTAGATGTTATGGGGACTCTATCGTTTGAAGAAAGAGATGAAACTCTCAAGAGACATTTAATTGCTTCCAAGGAACTCCACCCTGCTCTTATATCCCCAGAGTGTGAGCACCAGGTGCAATGCATGCGTAACTTGCTTAGCATCTGTACGAGTTATTGGACCATTTTGACTTATGTTTATTTTGGTTTCAGGTTCTTCAACGTATTGTTGGTGGCATTTTAGCCTTCGTCATGAAACCACCAGAAGCAAAATGCCCATTAGCTCGTTGTATCAGCCGAGAGCTTTTGACCTGTTTGGTTATGCAACCTGTCATGAATTTGGCAAGCCCGGCGTAAGCAATCTAATGAACTCAACAGCTTGTCTGTACTTCGACATTCTATGCGCTCATTATTTAGGAGATATTTTACCGCAAAATTCTTAGCATTGGGATTATCTTGTATAGTAAGAATAATTGTTTAATATCATGGCAGCAATATCACCATCGTCAACAATGTGCTTATCTCATTTGCGTTGTTCAACTCAATAATGAATATTGTATGGTTCATAATTATGAATGATCATATATAAATATTCCAGTCATGAACTTATGACATTTACTTGCCATATTATGGCTTTTTGGGAAATTGCCAATAAATTTTCTTTTGTCTTTTCTGTTATAAAAAAGCACTGGATTTTCTGAAATGGGTTCCTTAGGCAGCCATTAAGTGGCTGCTTGATCCCATTATATTTGCCCCGTAAGTGCATGCCTTCTCTTTTTTCTGGCTGAAGCCTGGTCCATTGGAGATCTAAAACACTTAATTTTTAGAATGCTTAGTTGTATTCTAAGATCCTTGCTCAGTGCATCAGTTTTATAATAAACTAGAAATAACAGTGCACTCTGTGCACGTCACAAAAAAAACCCACACGCAGGGCACACAAAAAACCCACACGCAGGATGCAGTACATGGGCGCAACCGAAAAGGAGTGAGAAGTGTGCGTGTGTGCCGTCGGGTGTAAAAGGGGGAAAAGAAGGTGTTAAAGCGCAAAATTTTTTTTTTGGGGGACATAGTGCATAAATCCCATTGGCAAGCTTGCAATTTAATAGAACGTGGGGTTAAAGTGCAAAAAACTAAGTGCAATGGCAACCACGTAAAAATGAAGAAGATGGAGGGCGTCTTGGCAAACATGAAAGGGCAATGACAACCCTGCAATTATGCAAAAAGGGGGTAATTTGTGTGGGGGCCATGTGGCACCCTCTCCATTTGCCACATGGGACAAATGGTGCCACATGGGACAAACCCTTTGTCCCATGGGAACAAATGTGGGGCCCACATGTTTGTCAACACCCCCCAATTTGTAATATAGATGTTATAAAAAATTATCCATCTTTGTAGAATTTGGGAGCTAAAACGATGAGGCAAATATGAGATAATTGTGAAGCCACTCAGGTGTTTATGCTATTGTGTGGAGACCTAAGCCCTTATACCTGCCGGGTGCTTTACACGGGCGAAGTAACTCTACAGGCTGTTACGCAATTGCCTAGGCTTCCAATAAAAGTTTGTCTGGTACCAACAGAAATTGGCACCATTTTCATATGAGTCTGCACGGGTTATTTTGTATCCTATTAGTAATTCATCTTATAACTGCTTATTTCAATTTTTACCCCTTTCAAGAACTGAATGACAGGAAAAATATAGAAGAAGGGGAAGACAACAAAGAATATGAAGAACAGATAAGGCTAAGAAATGAAGGAGCAGAAAGAAAACATAGAGGAGATTACGTCCAATCATTGGAAGAAGAATGATATGAGAAAATGAGAACATGAATAAACTGACAAGAAGATCTAGGACAACATCAAAAGGAGCAGTTATGAATGGCGAGAGAAATAAAAATAGGAGAGAAATAAAGAATGAATGAACCAGGGGAGAACGGAAGAAGGAAACACAGAAAGAAGTAATGTAGAGAAAAAAAAACAACAGCAGCCAAGTACAAAAAATAGAAGAAAGAAAGTATGAGAAGATGGATAAAGAAAGAAAGAAAGAATTAATGAATATGAAACGAAAGCATTCTCTTGCGATAAGGGATATGATTGGCGCCACCGTATGGTTGATGATGGTTATGGTGAATGAGAGCAAGCAGGACTTTTTCTGCCTTCTTTTTTCCACTTTGTTCCGTTGAAGAAAAAGTGGGTGGCTGATTAGGTCATTATGTTTTAAAAAGAAAATCATTTTGATATCTCCACACTGCTTTTTATTATGTAGTATAACTAATACACTTATTACGGCAAGGGGCAGATGTGTGTATAACTAAAGGCGTCGTTCAATGCATTTTGCAAATCCTGCACCCGCATCCCCCACATAAAGAAGGAAATAACAAAGCCCATGCAGTTACCGTCAAGCGCCAGATGTAGTTATGCAGGCATGTTGTGGTTGCTCTACTGTAATCATTTTTGGGTCAAATTGTTAATTTGTTTGTTTCCTTTTCATTTGTGTTTAAATTGATTGAGAACACCTACTGTCATAGCTTGAATGTGGGATCAAATTAAATTTCTGGTTGAAATCTGCTATCAATCTTTGGTGCGTCTTTTCGAGGAGCTTACTTGTACATTGGGCTGTCTTGACATATTGATGGGAATGTGATGCAGCTTCGTTCTCATAAATTATATTGTTTACAGTAATCTTGGTACCTTTGTATTATTTTTTCTGAAGTACTATGCTTAACCAAAAGGCCTCTAATTTATGGCATAAAACATGTCTATTTCAGGTATATCAATGAGTTGATTGAGTATGTCTTTCTCGCCAGTGAAGATAACATCAATGGAGCGGCAGGTGGTAGCACTTCATCTCATGCAGCAAGCATAGTCCAGCATCCCTCTCAGAGTGGTGAATCAGAATCAAAAAGGTCTTTATCTTCCAATCAATCAACTGATTTAATGGTGGCTATAAGTGATGGGAAAACATCCGAAGATAGTCATCTGAATATGGTAGAGAAAGATTCTACATATGGCATGCAGCCTCGACCAGCAGATTGGGCATTGGTTCTGGAAGCTGCAACAAAAAGAAGATCTCAGGTTCTTGCTCCTGAGAATCTTGAAAACATGTGGACTAAAGGGAGAAACTACAAGAAGAAGAGTTTAAAGGTTGGATATTCGTCAGTCGCCGGGAAAACTTCAGCAGTTATAAGCAGTGCTGACAATGCTGGACATTTCAGGAAAGAACACGGCAATACAGGTAATTTTTTTAAAATAAATGCACGCAACCCCCCCCCACAAAAAAAAAATAAAAATAAAATAAAAAATAAAAATAAAAAAACGCGCGCGCACACACACACAAAAGCCCCACCCCACCCTAGAGATACATGTATGGTTCATGTTATAATCAATGTAACTAGACATATTTAGGCACATGTTTCTCAAATTTTAGTCAGGGAACAAGCTACTGCAGAGGGATGCTTTGATGATGAATGCGAAGAGAATGCAAACAAATCTGCCAAAGGCAATAATAGCCAGCTTAAACGTTCTAGTAGTACTTCCGACATTAATATGGCACTCATGCGCAAAACTGGTGAGAGTGCGGGTTTCAAAGAGCCATGTTCTGAATTGTCATCACATAGTGAAGGATCGCTGCATGCATCAAAGCTTAGGTGCCGGGTGAGATTTTGTTTTAAAGAAGTGTATCTATATATTACTCCAGAAAGAAATATTTTTGCTTCATTTTGTTGAATTTATTTGTTTATCTTCCATTTATTTTTGGCTTGCACTCTGCTAGGCCTCATGTTCTAGATTGATATCACTTGGGCTATCTTCCAATGTTTAAATGAATCATTATATAGTATTTTTTTTCACCTTCCTTGCTTATTATTATTATTATTACAATGTTACTTTGCCTGTTTTATGTGTGATCTTACTAAACTATTCTTAGTTCAATTCTCATATGCGTTCTTGTTTCTTATAATATAGAAGTGTCCTTTATATCTATTAAAGGTCCATTGGATTTTATAGTCATATAGACGTTCTTGGCTCATAACTAAGATTGTCTTCACATTTTAACTTATGTCACTTATCCATGTACTTTTTAACATCCCTTGTTTCACAGTTGGTACACTCCACATGTTTCTTAAGTCTACTAGACAAAACCCTACCCACACACCTCTCAAATATATCATATCCTTTAGTTACAAGGATGGACAATTATCCGGTACTGATAAGTATTGGCCTTATCGTCTTGGTTTTTGGAACAGACACTATATATTGACTGACCCTTTTCTTTGATCCGGTTGATCTAGATTTAATAGGTGAAAACATTCAACATTTCAGTTTGTCTCTCACAATTTTGGTACCGAAATTGGCCGAAACTGCACAAAGCAGAAGCGATGAAGACATAGAGGAAAAGGCAGAAGCAAGAAAGGCGAGAGAAGGAAAATAGAACACCTCACAAATAAAAGAGGAGTAGAAAGAAAAGACCAACCTAATTGTGGTCTGACCACTTAAGTTACTGCTTGTGTTGCCTCAGTTTCCCGTGATTGCCATTTTGTTGTGATTGCCATTTTGTTGTGCATCTGCCTCCATAGTTCTCAAAAGCGTATGATATGTGGTGCGTATCGTTTGATACAATGTGGACTACGAATTAGATGATTATATCGGGGTAAAGCAATTACTTATGATTAGCGACACATAATTACGTATCATGCAAATGAAAGGATACGATACAAACTTGTATCGTCCAACATGGTCGCTTAGATTTTTAACTGGGGCTTTGAGTTTGATTCAGGTTTTATGTCTATTATTGTCTTAGCTTATGGGACATGAACCTTTAAACTTGATATATTACGTCTTTAATCGCTTGTTTTGACCTTTCCTCCTTCCTTCAATATTTTTGTCTTTAATACCATCGGTTATAATTGAGAGGAGCTTTGCTGATTATCTTCGAGCTAGCAGAGTTCTCTCTGAGCATTCTTAAGTCTCGTCAATTGTATTTGAGCTTTATCAAGCATTGAGTCCCATCAAAGCCTCACCGACCATTTTTGAGCATTACCATTCTTTGACAAGCTTATTCCCCATTCGTTTTTGGATGCAGAGAGTTGCCTCCCCCCAACTCCATCCAACGTACATGTCCTTTTTTCGGTGCCATTCTCTTTTCTGATATAATCTCATGCAACTCTAGTGTAATCTAGAAAATTGTATATAGTTTTTAATCATTTAATATTGTTAGCTTAACTGACTGACTGTTCTGATTTAATCTCAATACCCATCAGCGTGCGACTATATCGATACACCCAGGTGCAAAAGGATGAGAGTCATTGGATGGTAAGGAAGATGCTTCAGGTCGGAGTTATTCAACCCAGTGTGAGCCCATTTTTGAGACTGATCTTGTTAGCCAAGAAGAAAGATGGCAGTAGGAGATTTTGTATTGACAATCAGCTCTTGAACAAGGAGACAATTTCAGCCACGTTTTCCATTTCTGTGATCGACGAGTTGCGTGATGAGGTACATGGATCAACATTATACTCAAAGATTGATTTGAAGTCAGGTTACCATCAGATTAGGATGCGAGTGAAGGACATGGCCAAAACTGCATTCAGGACTTATTAGGGGCATTATGAGTTCTTGTTCATGCCATTCGCTTGACTAACACCCAGTCTATTATCCAGTGCTCATGAACAAGGTGTTTCAGCCCTACTTACGGAGGTTTGTATTGGTTTTCTTTGATGATATCTTGGTGTACAGCCAGTCTATTGAGGCACGTGAGCATTTGGAGGTAGTGTTACGGAAGTTGCAGAACCATCGGTTGTATGCTAATAAGAAGAAATGCTTATTTACACAGATGAGAATGGAGTATATTGGGCATGTTTCGACAGAGGGGGTGGCAACTTATAGGTCTAAGACAACATTGATGATATATTTGTCACGACCGACGATGACTTTGCAGGAGTTACGAGGAGTTACGTGGCTTATAAGATACTATAGAAAGTTCGTCAAAGATATAACACCATTGTTTGGTCACTGATAGAGAAAGTAAAGGACAATTTCCATTGAGGAGAGGACGCGACTCAGCTGTTGATGCATTGAAACATGCCATGACCAATGTGCCAGTGTTAGCACAATCAGATTTCAGTCGGCCTTTCATTAGAGAGAAAAATACTTTAGGAGATGGGCTAGGACCGGTAATTATGCAGGATCAACGGCCAGTGGTCTATTTTAGCCATGTGTTGACTGTCCGAGCTCGGCTCAAGTCAGTCTATGAGCGCGAGCTGATGGCTATCATTTTGGTAGTGCTGAAATGGAGGCATACATGCTGGGTCGATGGTTCATTGCCCGGACTGATTAAATGAGTCAAGTATCAATTGGAGTAACGGATGGTGACAGAGGAGTATCAACATTGGCTCTTGAAGTTGCGGGGATATAATTTTAAGATCAATTATAGGCCGGGGCTGAAGAATAAGACGACAGATGTGTTTGATACTGGACATGACAAATAGAACATTAGTTAGGGATGAATAGTGTTTAAGGAATAAAACTTAAACTCTAAAATTAAACACTCTAATATTTATCTAAGACTCCAATGAGTGTTATCTCACTTGGGTATTAATGAACAATACGAGATACTTGCAAATATAAAAGATAGAGTGACAATGAAATATTAAACAACTATTGCAGGTATAAAGGAAAGCACAATATACAACACAATGAGAACAATGCGAACACAAAGAATTTATCCTGATTACTCCTCCAGGGCTACGTATGGTCCCAAACTCCTTGGGATTAAATCCATATGATCACTCTCAAATGAGAATTACAACCATATCTTCAAGAAGAGAATTTTCTACCACATGTACAACTAGATGATTTTAAACAACACCTCTTCAACATGAGGATTTCCAAACAACATCCTTTCTTTAACAAGAGGATTTCCAACTAAACAAACATATCAAACAATTGAGGATTTTTCTCAATCTTATCACCTCTTCAAGAAGAGGATTTTATAAGCTTCAAGTTTGAAGATGAAGTACAACCTTCCATATAGCCTTTGATTTGAAGCTTGCGTGCAATGTGTGATGCTAGAGGATAATTTCTTTGATTTCAATATAATTAAGGATTAAAGCCTTATGAGATCAATGAAATGTAGCCAAGAGAATTTAGAAAGCTTTTGGAAAACAATTGGCCAAGAAAAAAGTTTTAGCTTTGAAAGACTTTTTAGCGCAAAAAGCTTTGAGTACTTGTTCTTCTTATTTCTAATATTTTAAACTTGATACTAAAACTTTAAATCAAAATCCCTTTATATAGCCTATGAGATTGGTCAGGTAAAATTCCAAAACAACCCATTAAAACAGTCAAAAATGGCTAGTTACGGATTTCTCAAAAAAGCACGACGACTAATGCTAGTCGACTTGAGTTCATCTTCTAGTCAACTACATGTTAACTAGACTAGTTATTGAACTCTGGTGGACTAGCCCAGTCATGTCCGAAGAGTTGTTTCATTTTGTAAAATCTAATGGACTATAGTTCTTTTCCTAGTCGACCAATGCTCATGAGTTAATCGACTAGGTCCAGAATTGTAGTCGACTAATTTTTGTCATGCTGCCAGCCGAGTTTCAGGCATTGCAGCTAGTCGATTGGGTGTCAGTCTAGTCGATTTGGCTATTTATAAAACTTAGGTTAAACTTAGGAAATGATTCTGAAAATACTTCAAAATATTTTAAAACTAATTTAGGGATATTCCTAGGTTTGTGTAAGCTTCAATATAAGGCTTTAACAATTCTACATACAAATACATAAAAATTACCCCAAACTCACACATACTTGGAGTTATTGATCTAGTCCCTGTGTCCAACATCTTGTCTCTTGAATTCTTGTATATCTTAAGTCTTGGTTGAGCTTCTACTTCTTGTCTTTGAGCTCCTTCCACGACTCCTCTTTTTTGATTGGGTTGCATTTTCTTTAGCTTTTGTTGGTTTAAATGAATTTCTTCTTGTTGATTTCATACACTTTGGCATGAACTCTTTATAATTATTTTTGTGTACGTACACTCACAACTTTATTTACGCACATAATTGTTTGCTTATCATCAAAATATACTTTGGGTGACTCAATATCCTTACATGATGCTCTTTCCAAACGAGGGGATGCTTCTTAGTTGGTAGCCTTGTCTGTACATGTGGTACTTGATTGAGAGCCTTTGTTGCAAGAGATTAAGGTTGACAAGAGATTAGCGAAGATTCAGGTTGCACTGCTACAAGGTTCGGTGGAGTACCCAGGCTAATCGTTGGAGGTGCAGTGGTTGTTATATCAGGGACAACTTGTATTACCTGGGACATCTACTTACATTCCATGTGTATTATAGGAGTTCCATGAGAGTGCTATTAGGGGACGTTATGGGATCTCAAGACCTACTAGTGCCTGGCTAGGGAGTTATTGTGGCTTGGGATAAAGAAGGATGTGTCAGAGACTCAGAGATAATGCTAAGTGATGTTTGTTAACGTCACAAATATTGACGATGGCTCTTGAGGTACTGTTATAGCCTTTGTCCTTGTCAAATCGGGTCTGGAAGGTCACAACTAATTTTATTGAAGGGTTACCTAGATCGGATGGATTCTTAACATCTTTGTGGTGGTGGACTGCCTCAACAAATATGCACATTTTGTGGCCCTTCGACATTCTTACACTGCGATGACAGTAGATGCGGTTTTTATACGTGAGGTGGTACAATTGCGATTATAGAGTCTATCATGTCAAATCACGATCGTGTCTTTCTGAGCCAATTCTAGAGAGAGATATTCAAGATGCATGGGACTGTATTGAAGCGGAGCACATCTTATCACCCTAGATGGACGGCTAGGCTGAGGTGATCAACAGAAGCATAGAGACATATGATGTTATGTGTCAGAGGCACCTAAGCAGTTGGCGAAATGGTCATCTTGGTTTGAGAATTGGTACAAATCTACTTATCATACATCATCTCAAACCACTCCTTTTAAAATCTTTTATGGGAGTGATCCTCCACATCTGCTACATTACGGCCATAGTTCTACACATGTATCTTAGGTTAAGCAATACTTGGAGGAGAGTGACATTGTACTAGATGAGTTGAATCGACATTTGACGAGAGCCCATCGGATCACCAGATGGGTATAGGAAGGAGGTACAGTTTGCAGTTGGTGATTGAGTTTATTTGAAGCTTCGATCGTATCGTTAGAGATCTTTGGATCATATCAGAAATGAAAAGCTGGCGTCGTGATTGAGGCACGGGTTGGACATGTGGCCTACCGTTTGAAGTTACTGCTGACGTCTGCTATACATTTAGTCTTTCCCGTCTCAGCTTCGTCAAGCTAGTGGGAACCACACACCTTTACCATCTCTACAACCGACTTTGACCGAGGACATGGAGATGATTTTGGAGCCATTTGAGTTAGGGGGTCCGCCAAGGAAGTGCATGTATTAAAGAAGTGCTAATCTAGTGGAAAGGCCTTCATGACTATGAAGCGACATGAGAGCCACTGGGAGGCATCCATAAGCAGTTTCCAGACTTCCACCTTGAGGGCAATGTTGCTGTTTGGGGGAGTAATGATGAGATCATAACAAATATGAGGCGACGGCAAAAGCAAGGGCAATGAGTGACAAGACCAGTGGCAGATTGTAATTTGGGCAATATGACATATTCGCAATTCTGGTAAAATCTGTTTATTATTTATATGGGGGCTAGGGTCATAGTTTCTTATATTGTTTTAGAGAGAATTAGTAGAGATTAGTGTAGAATCCTAGTTTAATTGGGAGAGTTTGCCTTCCGCTCGAATGGGAGGCTATTAATAAAAGCCCTAACTTTTTGTCCCAAATCTATTGCAAATCCTATTGGAGAAATATAGAAGAGAGGAGTGAATTTTTGTCATTAAATAATCTAGCTCATCATCAAATACATATAAAAATATCCAGGGATAGTCAGGGGGTTTCGAATTTCATTAAAAATATGATGGTGCGGAAGCGTCCCCCCCCCACAAAAAAAATGATATTTGCTGATTGAAAACAAAAAATCCATCCACCCAGCAGCAGCTGTTTGAAAACACATGTCCTCATATAGTGTTAAATAACACCATATGGTGATTGTTTGACTTAGTTTGCTTCTATGCATGGAAAAAACATGCAATTGATGTGCTGGAAGCAATTGGTGTCTTGCACGGAAAAATACTCTTGTAGGCTTTTGTTAAAGTTGTCTTATTTTCTGTGTCAATATTTAATATGTATAATCTCACTTTATACATTGTGGTGTAATGCTTCTGCAGGTTGTTGGAGCATATTTTGAAAAGATTGGATCAAAATCTTTTGCAGTTTACTCTATTGCTGTGAGTGACACAGAGAACAAGACATGGGTTGTGAAAAGAAGGTACACAATCATCCGGACATTCTTTCAACATTTTCTCTCAGTATAATTTTCCTGAATTTTTTGTATAGATGCGGTGTGGTTGCATGTGCCTAATTTACATGACCAGAAAAGGTTGATCTCCTTGCTTTCTGGCCTTCAAGGCCCGGAAGCATTATGGTACACCTTCTGTTGCTTGAATCCGTACACTGTTGAGATGTGCATCAGTAAATTCAAAAAAGCGCACACAAATAGAAGTGCCATGTTTGATGTGTCTGACATGCCATGATTTCACGATAGAAGGTCCATGTTACTGATAGGACTCGAAGAAAAGTTCTGATTTTTATTAATAAAAACTGAAAATAATGATGATAGTGGCCACGTTCAAGAGGTGGACCGATCTACCAAGTCATTAATTTTAGAGGACGATCACACTCTCCTGAAAAAAGGGAATTCTCAGCCTCTCCCGAAAGTTCTCTCACAAAAGTAAGAAAGAAAATCTCCTACACCCCTACCGCATATAAATACTATTCAGAAAAAGACAAAACTGTAGAAAAACCTAAAAAGACTAAGAAATTACGAAAAGACACAAAATTTATGAAAACGCCCATGGACTTATGTATTAGCCGCCTGAACCGTCCAATCTTGTTTCCGCCGCCTCTGATATGTAATAATCCCATCATTACTCTCCCAAAAGAGTCACCTTGTTCTCAAGCTGGATGTTTGGAAACTGCTGCACAATAGCTCCCAATAGCTCCCAAGTACTCTCATGATCAGGAAGGCACTTCCATCGCACCAGCACCTTATGCTTCCCCTCCACTGAACTTCCTTTGCGAACTCCATTTTGCTCCTCTGGCTCTAGGATAACTTTCATATCTTCAGTCAATGTCTTAGGAAGCGATGGCGAAGGGGTATGATCTCCAATGGCCTGGCGAAGTTGCGACACATGAAAAACTGGATGAATAGCTGACCCCGAAGACAACTTCAGCCCGTAAGCAACTTGGCCAACCCTGGCCTCAATCTCATATGGCCCAAAATACAGTGGAGACGGCTTCTCATTCCTCTTATGTGCTAATGTCCTCTGCTGGTAGGGACGTAGCTTCAACTATACCATATATCCCACTGCAAACTGAACCTTTCTCAGATGAGCATCAGCTCATGTCTTCATTATCTGCCGAGCCCTTGTAAGACGATGCTTCAACTCCTCTAATACCCAGTCCCTTTCTGTCAAGTACTACTCCACCTGAGAAACTAACGTCGAACACTGTCCATAATGCAGCAAATGTGGAGGATTTCGTTCATACAAAATCTTTAATGGTGTGGTTTGATCCGTAGTGTGAAACGAGATATTATACCAATACTCTGCCCAAGCCAACCACATCGCCAACAGCCTTGGAGTCTCTAATATGAAACATCTCAAGTCTCAATACTTCTGTTGACGACCTCAGTTTGGACGTCAGTCTGAGGATGATAAGTTGTGCACCCGAAAAAGCTCATGTCAAAATTGACTCATAAAAACCTTGTCTATACTAGACACAATAGACTCCGATAGCCAATGCAACCAAACAATGTCTCTCAAGAAGGTTTCAACAACTGAAACATCAGTATATGGATGTTGAAGTGTTATAAAGTGGGCATACTTGCTTAGGCGATCAACTATAACTATGACTGATAATCTTGCTGACTTTGGCAACTCCTTAATGAAGTCCATGATAACCTCCTTCCAAACTCACTCTGGTAAAAATAGGGGTTGTAGCAACCCTCCAGGAGCCATCACCATGTACTTGTGATGTTGACAAACGTCACACTTCGCCATCATTTTCGCATCGCCACCATCTCTGCATCGTCCTTCTTCATCCACTTCCAGAACACCTTCCTCGCTAGGTGCCTAAAAGACTTGAGAATCCCAGAGTGGCCCCCCCACTGCACTACTATGGAACTCTTGCAAAAATGATCATAATGTGCGTAGAAGTCATGGGTAACACCAAACGCCCCTGGTACATAAGTCTTGAATAACCCAAACTGCCCGAACCGTCCCTGGTAACTTTTGCCCACACAAAGAATATCCCGGGTAACCCTCAAAACCTTGTAAAAGTGCTGCTTGAATCCCTGCTAACTTTTGATCCGCCGCGATCGCTCATAGTAATGGCTTCCAATCATGCAAAACCGGCACATATAAAGCTGCCAACTGCATGTTCGCATACCGCCTCAATAGTGCATCAACCGTCTTGTTCTCCAATCCAGGTCGGTAATGTATCTCCAATTTGTAACCAATCAGCTTCCTAAGCCACCTCTGATGCTTCTCAGTCACCATGCATTGCTCATACAATTACTACAACATTCTTTAATCGGTGTGCATCACGAAACTGTGACCAAGCAGATAAGGCCTCCACTTCTGCACTGTTAATACAATGGCCATCAACTCCCTCTAATACGTGGACTTCAGTCTCCCCTGTTAGAACCTGCTGAAGTATGCTGTCTCTGGTCCTGCATCAGCATTGCACCCAAACCGTATCCTGAAGCATCAGACTCAACAAAAGGTCTACTAAAATCTAGAAGTGCCAGCATTGGTACTATAGTCATGGTCTTTTCAAGGCCTTAAATACTACCATCGCTTCATCGCTCCACTGAAAATTATCCTTCTTCAATAATTCTGTTAGTGGCTAGGCTATAGTACCATATCCCTTCATGAACTTTCTATAATAACCAGTCAATCCCCTAGTAATCTCCTCAGCCCTCGTAATGTAGACGTGGCCAATCCACCGTCACTGATATCTTCGACCTGTTGGCTGCCATCCCTTCTGCTAATACCACGTGCCCCAAATATTTTACCCTCGGCTGAGCAAAAAGGCACCTTTCTTATTTGCATACAACTGATGATGCTGAAGCTCCTGTAATACCATCTGCAAGTGTCCAATATACTCCTCCAGGGATTGGTTGCACACCAAAATATCATCGAAAAATACCAGAATAAACCGTCTCAAGTAAGGATGGAATACCTTATTCATAAGAGCATGCAATGTGGCATTAGTCAAGCCAACATTCATGCCAGAAACTTATAATGGCACTCATGAGTCTTGAAGGCAGTTTTTGGCACATCATCCGCTCGCATCCTGATCTGGTGGTAGTTGGACTTCAAGTCTATCTTTGTAAAAGTCACCGACCCATGCAACTTGTCAAGGAGCTCATAAATAACTGGAATAGGAGACTTATCTGGGAATGTCTCCTTATTCAATGTCCTGTAATCCACGCAGAACATCCAGATTTTGTCATTCTTAAAACTGGGCTAGGAAAAGGGTTCATACTTAGCTGAATTACCCCTGCCGACATCATCTTTGCCACCATGCGCTCGATGTCATCATTCTGGACCAGGGTAGCGATATGGCCTTATAACAATGGGAAAAACTCCCTCCTGCAAAACTATCACATGCTCATGGTCTCGTGATGGTAGGAGACCGAAAAACTCTCTTAAACTAGCTCATCAACTGCCGCACCTCTTGCGGAATGGTTTACTCGCTATTTGCCTTAGCATCTTCTCTCACCAGCCCTTGCAACTCCACCAAGAAGCTGCCCCCTTTGACTTGATGGTACTGGCTATGGTCTTTAAAGAAACCAAGAATATACACAAATTGGGATCCCCTTTAGCGTAATCGTCCTCCCGTCATCCTGAAACTCCATCCTTAACAACTTCCAATTAACCGTCATGTCTCCCAGTGACTGCATCCACCGCATGCTCGGTCCGTACTCCCCAAGTCTAGTGGCAGACCCTATATTACCCGAATTCCTGTAACATCAGTATGAGACCTCGGTATACTCCTTTGCTGCGCTCCACCTGACACGTCTCCATTATCATGCCAAAAGCTGTTGGTATTCATCAACTGTAGACCCTGCTGCTCCACGACCTCATTGGTGATAAATTGTGGGTGACCCCACTGTCAATAAGTACCGTCACTGCCGGGTCATAAAGCTTCCTTGTCAACTTCATGATATGGTTTGGGGGTGAACCCTACCATGAAGTTTAAGAAACCTCTACGACATCCAAGTGGTGATGCTCCATGTCCTCAGACTCCTCTGCCTCGTCCTCTACCCCATCATCCTCGTCCTCTTCTAGTAATAGTAACTGAAGCTTGCGTACGCCACATCAGTACCTTGGGGTGAACTTCTCATCACATCGAAAATATAACCCGTTCAGTCTCTTTTCGTGCATCTCGGCATCTGCCATCTTTCTAAACTGTCATCATGGTTGTGGTTCACTGTGTTTCTTATTACTGGACTAGTCTATCCTGCCATCGCCTTCTGTCCCCTGTCGATGCCTGATTGCAGAAAGTAGACCCGCTCTAAACTCCTCTAGACATCCACTCCGTATGGCGATCCTCTATCAACTGTGCTAGGTCCATCGTCCTTACCAGTCCCCTAAGCTGATAAAGGCGGAGTTCTTCACGAATGTTTGGCTTGATCCCCTTCACGAAGCACACTCCCAAAGTCTCCTTTAGTATGTCCCTGGCTCGTCCCGAGAGTGCCTCTGACATTTTCGTGTATTTCCTGATGGCGTCATCCTGCTTAAGTGCCATCAGCTGCTATTGTAGGTTCTCCCACTGGGTATCACAAAACCTGTCCAAACGGGTTTGAGCTCATTCCATGATTGTATAGGCTCCCTCTGTTCCCTCCATAGAAACCAAGACAATGCCTCTCCTTCGAATCACACGGCAACAGCCTCTAATTTTTGCCTATCCGTCATGCACGTCACCAAAAAGTATCTCTTTGCCCTTTAAATTCAGCCATGTGGATCATCCCATCAAATATGGGCATTTTTAGCTTTCTCACTTGACTGTCCACCCAAAAATTCCATTGTTATGTTTGACCCTTAATGTGCCTGGGATGATGAGTTTGGTATGTGCACCTGTCCATGTGTCGTTCCAAACCTCTCCGTTGACCTTCATTTCTGTCTCTATAGCCGTCCTAATCATTGTCGTCTAAAACGGAGCCTTGGTCATCCTCCTCCAGGTTTATGTTCTTGCCCTAGTCCTCTAGGTACTCCTCGTAGGTTGGAATCGGACGTTGTCACCTCTCTGCAGCGTATCGGGGGCTGTGGATCTCCGAAAATCGTCTTCGTCGTTGTCGTGCTCCAGTTGGTACTCCAAAGGGTCATCGGTCTTGTGATCCTTCGCTGGGGTTACAGGGCCCCAGTCGGGATGCCGAAAAGCCGTTGGAGCCCTGTAGAGTCACGACAACGGTAGAATGCCCCTGTCCGCACCTTGCAGGGGCGTGGCTGCCCTGCAGGATTATGGTAGGGGCATGATGCCCCTGTTTGTGCCATGCAGGGAAGCCCCGCCCCCGTCGATGGCCGACTGGGTGAGGGGTGCCCCTGCAGGGGCCGACCGGCCCTATCGGCTTTTCTCAAGGCCGCGCGGCCCTGCAAGATGACTGCAGAGGCCAGACGGTCCTTTTGTAGGCCCTCGGGGTGGACGACTAGGGTTTCTTCCCCTCGGGGATCGTTCTCATCTTTTGCGTAATAGTCGTCTGCATCGGAGAGCAAGCCTTCAAATTCCACCACGTTTTCCTTTCACTTCTTCAAAGACGACGTCTTTTGCCCGAGGTTGGGTTTTTGTCCACGTTGGATTGCTTCGCCACTACGATATTTGAAAGTAGTTGTGTTATTTGCACTAGGGTTTGCATCACACCTTCAAACCTTTTATCTGATAATGCACTAATTTTCTCCATGGATTTCTTCAATTCTTTGATCTTGCCGTCGTATTTCTCATACAAAGCTTCGAACTTGTCCTTAGACCTTGTCCCCCATGGATCGTAGATGCTTTGATACCAAATTGATAGTACTCGAAGAAAAGTTCTGATTTTTATTAATAAAAACTGAAATAATAATGATAGTGGCCACGTTCAAGAGGTGGACCGTTTTCCCAAGTCGCCAATTCTAGAGGACTATTGTACTCTCCCAAAAAAGAGGGAATTCTCAACCTCTCCCAAAAGTTCTCACAAAATTTAGAATGAGAATCCCATACACTCCTGCCGCATATAAATACTGGGCAGAAAAAGACAAAATTACAGAAAAACCCAAAAGACTAAGAAATGACGAAAAGACCCAAAATTTACGAAAATGTCCCTCGACTTATGTATCAGCTGCTCGAACCGTCTGATCCTGTTTCCGCCGCCTCTGATATGTAATAATCCCATCAGTTACATAGGGTATAACCTTGCTTGCTATCGTTAGTTTGACTAAGTCAATTTGTCATTAATTACATATCAAGAAAATTAAGAACTCTGTCACCCAATTATAATAATTAAAAACAAAAGATATATATACAGTTGCAGAAAATGTCATGGCATCAAATATATAAGCTGTATAATAAAACTTTGAAACATATAACTTGGTAAAAGAAATGATTACCATGAAAATCAATTCAAGTTTAATGTATGAAAATTTTTAGTCACTACGATAATTGCAGAAGAACATACAAAAAGAGTTTATGGATATATGGTCTATAAGGAGACTGTTGTACTTTTCAGGACCAAGAATGTTGATGAAGATTATGTGGTAGTTTTACAAAAGGATCAGTTGCTATAGGTGTGATTAAATACATGTACAATGGAATAGAAACCTGCTTGAGAACAGCTGGATGAGAGACATGTTGATTCCCTATTATAGAAGTGTCTTTAAGTAGATTACGTGGTTGGTTTTGGCAGGACCAATTTTCCCTATGCGGATCATGGGGCAGTCTTAAGCTTTTAGAAAGGATCAAGTGTTTAGTGGTCATATAGATCAAAGTCAAACTAATGGAGCAGAAACTTTAAAGGAACACAAGAATTTGATCGGAAGAAATACATATCACTTATTTATTATGGCATTTCTGCAAGGATCATGTAGTCCTTTTGCACTATTTATAGATTGTATGCAGGATAAGATTTTGTTTTTGCTGTACAAATCAATGGTATTAACTGATGAGAGTAAAGAAGAGTTTACTCTTGAGTAGAAATGTGGAAGACAATCATTAAAATTTAAACAATCTAAATTAGCATACTGGAAACAAAATATGTGCAATGCAACCTTTTTAAAATGTACGTGACGAAGGGGGCTGAAGATCACAATGATAGGCAATTTGTAAGTGATCATTTACACTACTTAGGATTAGTCATTTCATTGCATCAAAGCAAAGGGGTTATATTAGAGAAGCACTTTTAGGCGAGGAGGTTAAAATAGGGTAGTATGTGATCACATAAGCTGTTGAAGGCAGGAAGTTTTTCTAAAATGGCTGCAGGGCCAACTGTGCTTAATGCTTCTGAATGTTGTGCAACTAAAAAAACATGATTAATGAATGAGTGCAGCAGTAGAGAGAAATCAGAACTGCTTCTTGCGAGGGTGTTAAAATATGGGTATCATGTGATCACGTAATGCCATCAAAGGCATGAAGGTTTTATAAAATGGCTATAGGGCCAACTGTGCTTTAGGTGTTTGAATGTTGTACATGCAACAGACAACATGACTTACTAGTGAGTGCAGCAGAAGAGAATGTTGAGATGGATGAGCTTCACTAACTGAACCAGGAAGTGAAAGGTATATTTGTTCGACAACAAACTTGGATAGAATCACCTGCCATAGTTTGGACATATGCAATGGAGGTCTATGAGTGTATCCGTGTAGAGCGATATGATGGCTAGGTCTGAGGGTTGACCGAGGCATCACGGGGCAGTAAAGTAAGATTTTGTTTTAATAATTTGACATAAGAGTTGGTCCATAACAGAATCAAATGGGCAAAATGAACTGTGTCTTTGTTTGGGATAAAGACTATTTTGCTGCTTTTGCTGTTGTCTATGATGCTTTCAGGCAGTTGAGATGTTGCAGATCAGGGTTGACCTATTGTATTTCATTTTACATGGCTGCAGTTCACTGGAAACTTTATGAAAAAGACAAATAGGTAGTTTTAGCCAGACTTTTGAACGCCATCTGCATGTTGTGGACTCTTTGGTTGGTGGAACCTTGCTCACCTAGGTAACTGCAGGCAGCCTAGAAGGTGAGATGGCTCCTATAAACCTATCTTATTGATCTTGTAGGCTAAGGTCGTAAAACCTCGAAGCATTTGAACTCAACTAGGCAATTGTGTTAGTATTGGACACAATTAGACGGTGTAATAGTAGTCATCTTAGCATTCATTCCAAAAAGGGGATCGGCTTCATGGACTCAATAGAAAATATATCGGATTATGATAACATTGGATCTTGATGTTGGATACTCAATTTCCACACATTATGATGAAAAGCTTTCTTTTTCTGTCAAACTAAGATCTTTCACATCCCTTCTTATCACATCCATCCATATCTTATTCGCTCTGTCTTTTTCTCTGGATCTCAACATTCATATGTTTTGTTTTTTCTAACAGGCGCATCAACATCAATAGGCCTTCAACATATATGACCAAACCATCTCAAGCGATGTTCTTTCATCTTCTATATGGATCATGCTTTCATTTGCTTGGATATTCTCATTTCTTACCTCATCTTTTCTAATGTTTTCACACATCTACCATAACATTTACATCTCTATCACATTACCATTAGACAGTGTAGTATAGATAAAAAATGTTGTGCGGAGTTGCTTGCCGAGAGATGGAATCTCTCATTAATCTCTACACTAGTTCCAAAAGGTCAATGGGAATATGATCCTTTGTTTATTTTACCATGTTATTTGACATTTATTTTACCATGATGCCGGATACTGAAAGTCTGTCCGTTAATCCTTGAATTTTAATATTTTACTGTAAAAGACAGGGAAAACATTTTGGTTAGACATTATCATCCAAACCCCTTTTTATATGCTAAGACATGGATATTCATGGATATTGGCAGCTGTTTCCCTTTATGGAGTTTCTGACAATAATAATATGATCAAGTCTACACAATATTTGATGCAAACAATAGCTTATACAAAAATGTTGATACTAGTAAAAATAAATTAGTAAACATGGATTGGCCGTTTCTTGTATTTCTTCATGGTAATAATTTATGTTTGGCTTGTAGATACCGGAATTTTGAGCGGTTGCATCGACACCTTAAGGACATACCAAACTATTCATTACATTTGCCTCCAAAGAGGTTCCTTTCCTCCAGTATTGATGACTACTTTGTTCACCAGAGATGTATTCTCCTTGACAAATATTTGCAAGTATGATCTTGTCTGCTTGTTTTCTATTTGTTAACTAGAGATTCACTTTCACCAGGCATTCATTTTCAGTTTGATTCTGACAGGATCTTCTAGCAATCGCAAATGTAGCCGAGCAACATGAAGTCTGGGACTTTTTAAGTGTTTCTTCAAAGGTATGGATGTTATTTTGCTCTCCAAGTGATTGTTTTTTGTCAAAATTTGTGAGTATTTCTCCATGACAGCATCTCTTTGTGTGTGGGAGATTTGATCTTTTTTATTTTGATTTTTGAAGAATTACTCTTTTGGAAAATCTACATCTGTGATGAAAACTTTGGCAGGTATGTAATAATCCCCTCAACGGTTGTAGTTCAAATAATTCCCTCAGTGCTTGTAGTTTACTATTTTCATTTAGTGTATCACAACTTACATAAACTTCTACACGTGCACCGTTTTCCATTAGTTTTGTTGCTTGAAATACATATTCGCTGAATATCCATGTTCAGTGTTCATATTTTCCAGCTCCTTGGTAATGATTGTTACTGTCCAAGCTGTGTTCCATTCAGCACTGTTAGTAAAGTTACCATTAGTTTTTGACATATAAAGCTATCAGATTACACATGGGAAGAATGGTTTTGTTGTGGTGCCCTTCAACTGATTTTGGTACCAAATCGTTTAAGCGTTCCATTTCATATTTAGTCACTTATGGTCTCTTGTTTAGAAGCGTCTAACACATCCCTGTTTTGATTCGTTAATTATGTATACATATATAACTACATTTCCATATTATAATGTCCATTAAAATTTCTAATGATGATCCTATCATGATCAATACTGAAACATCATTTAGTTCTGTGCTGAAAGTTACAATACAAGGTGCTACAGTTCCTGTGAATGCACGCCTGTTTTCCACGGCTGGAACATACATAATGACTACCTGAAACCTTGCTATATAGTTATTTGTACGGTGTTTTCGTGCTTTTGCCACAAGAATGGTTTTAGAAATTACGGAGAAAATATGCATTAAATATGATTCATGGGTTGAATATATTGTCGATACAAGAATGCCTAGTTTTACTTGATTTGTTGAGCTTATCCTAATCTCTACGTAAGTAAGACGAAGTCCAAAGTTCCATGGAGAATTCAAACTTTCATGGCCTGCTGCTTTATTGTGTTGGATTTACCCTAGTAAGCGTAGTTGAAATGAGGGTCTCCATAAATTCGAGAATGTCAGTTGACTTTTATAACTTACAACAGACCCTTTCTATGTATATATAGGATAACAAGGTGAAATTTCATAACCTTTTATTGATAGCAATCACATGATAAAATTACCAGTCCGCCGATGCTTACCCTTGGATGTTTCCTTTGACAATCAGCTGATCAGACTTCTTAGTCAAACTGATGAAACTGTCATTTAATCGTCATCGTTGTAAACATAATTTCTATATAAAGACCTCAATTGAACTCATGTCGAAGTCCACATCACATGTAAAACTATGAGCGACACCTTGAAGCAATAAATCACATTAAATGGATAAGTAGAGGATGTCATCAAGAACCTCATCTGCAAAGTTTCTCAAAAGCAGCTTTTGCTGAATTGTTATATTATGAGAACCAAGTGAGCCTAAAAACCTATTATTTTAGGCTTAATTGATATTTTCTGTACATCCAGTTCTATGTGTAGGCAATGACTGCATATACTTCCTCAACATTATTAAATCTTGGACCAAAGTTGTGTGTTTAAGTAACTGACAGTACGTTTCCTAATTAACAGTATGTCAGCACCGATTATGTATTATGTCCTTGCATCCAATATACAAATACTACTTCCACTTTTTATCGTAATTCTACTTATCTACTTTCATTTGGACAGTCAATGTGGATGATGCCATGGATGATATAGTTCGCCAATTTAAAGGTGTTTCGGATGGTCTCATGCGCAAAGTTGTTGGCTCATCACCAACTCATGCAACTTCTCCCCAAATGGAAGAAAGGGGCATGGCTTTAACTTGGCATGATGAAGAAACACATAAAAACAGAACAAGCTATAGTAACATGGAAACTTCTCGTAGCATGTCAGATGACGAGGCTCAAGATGAAGATCATTCATCTGCAGCAATTAGTGGATGGCACTCGGATAATGAATTAAACTCCAAAGGTTTCCCACCTCGGGTTGTCAAGCGAATGGATGGATGTAGAAGTTTAGAATCTCGAAAGACTCAACAACCTGACCAACTTGACAAGTTCTTAGACTCAAAGATTTCTGTAGCATCTAATCTTTTTGAAGATCCAGTAGGAATGCCTCCTGAGGTATTGGAAAATCACGTCTATCAGCTTATGTCACATTTTTCCATCAGTTATGATTTCTTGTTAATACTTTATCTGACCTAATTTTGTGGGTGCAGAACTGCATATCCATTATGTTTTATGAATGATTTACTGTTTGTAGCTTTATCTACCATGATTGCATATTTTTACTGAACATGTTTATTCTATGTTTCTACTCTGATGCTTCAGAAGTTCATTAGATGCTGTTAGGTGCGTTTGCGTTTCTTTCAGCTTGGATTATTAAGATTTACATCCAGTCATTCAAAAATATTTTGATGACATAAATGCTCTAATGGCTCTCTCTTGGTGGAATGTTCATACTTCATTCCGTTTTACTATCTTTATGTTTATGTTGGTACATGTTTTGTGGAGCATTGGTAGTACTTGTAACAGAAATTAGACCATTGTTTGAAACTTTGAACCATAAAAAGTGAACTTTTAGCCCCAAAATTCCATTTATCATTTTTTGTAGCCATTTGTTGATGTTATCTTTGTTATCATTAAATTTTAATTATACTCATGCTTTTCCATATTCTATTTGTTCTTTTTGCAGTGGACACCACCTCATGTTAGTGTACCGCTGTTGAACTTGGTTGATAAAATGTTCCAGCTTAATCGGAGAGGTTGGCTAAGGTGTGTCATTACACAATATTTCATTGACTAGTTTTCTTGAGAGACATGTTAGTTCAAGGATACATGGTCTTGTTGAGATCTAATGAACAATTATATCCCTTCTGTGTTTCTGCTTCCTTTTCTGCCTTTACAAGGAAAGAGTTATTTTATTATGCACAGCTTCTTGCTCTCTTCCTAGATTGAACTTAATTATTTACATTACAGTTACTTAGCTAGCATATGTGAATGAAGTTTCTACTCCAAGCTCCCCTGTATTCTTACTTAGATACGCTCATTGTTCGGCTTTATACTTAGCAACTATGAAGCACCGACTCTTCAAAATTAGAATGATGTCCGTGTCAGGCATGACACTTGCATGACAGTTGCCTGATGTGTATTGGACACATTGACGCCGCGTTTAATTTTAAAAACCCACGCATCGTAGCCGTGCTAAGCTTTAAATAAAATGTAAAGGTCACGTGTCGGATATTTTATAACCACACGTCTTATTTATATTGGGGGGGGGGGTGTATAGAGGTAAACCTTTTTAGTGAGACCAGCCTTAACAAGTGCTTTGGTGCGTCCGATTAAAAACGTGATAAATTTTTTTGGATGTAATTTTTATATCTTAAAATTTTAAATACAAAATTTAGGATGAATCAGATGTGATTTGACCCTTAATCAAGCCATTACAAAAGTTAACAGTTTTCGGACTATAGAACTTTTTGTAATTACTTGATCAATGGTCTAAGCTACTCGGATTAACCCAAAATTCTGCATTTTAGGGTTTAGAATATATAGCTCACATCAAGAAAAAATTTAACATGTTTTTAAGCCGATCACACCAAGATTCTTAGTGAGGCCAGCCTCATTTGAATGTAGGGGTGGCAATTCTGGCCGGCCTGGCCGGATTTTCTTAAAGGACCAGACTAGCCTGGTTCGACAGGAATTCGGGCCATTAAGGGGTGGTCCGGGCACGACACACTAATAATATTGGGTCGGCCGGCCCGATGGCATGTTAGCATGTTAAGTGGATGATGTTCTTGTTGCTATGTGTCTTGTTTTGAAAATTTTCAGTATGGTTTTTCTGGGCTGCTGATTAGAGCCAATTTTTGGAGTATTGTATTGGACGGAGATAGCCTAATTATTGCAATATAAATATGCTGCTAGCAATTCGAGTAAGTGAAAGGAAAAACAAAATTAGCTTCACCAAATCACGGTTAATAAATGAAAGGTCAAGAATCGTATGGAAGATACATTGATAATCTACAACACATCTTTTAGTCAAACAGAGAAATTCAGTAACAATGGACTACAACTATATGGATTGTCTATATTGACTATATATATAAAATGAAGGTCATAAGAAAATTTTAAGCTATGTGAAAAGGATTCTCACTACATAAATATACTTTTTTTCTGTTTTAAAATTTTTAGGCCAGGCCGGGCCGTCAATGGGTCGGATAGCTTGGACTGGGCCCGACACAATAAGGAATCGGACAGGGCCGACACGGCTTGATAAGGATTTCGGGCCAAAATCGACATTCTAGGCACAGTCTTTTCGTATTGGGCCAAAAATTGCCGCTCCTACCTGAATGTTTCTAATATATATTAGGGATTTATGTAGATCAGGTGACACCTGATATAATAGATCAGGTGCTAAGACACAAAAAGGTGGGCCCTACAGCGAGTATAAGCACATGTGCGGCTTGTACTTTCCACTTTTTTGTGTCTTAGCACCTAATCCATTAGATCTGATGGCACATTTTCTATATTAAATCCTATATATTATATTTATTATACAAAATATGGATATTTTTTGAATATGTTTGCTGATTAAGATAAAGCATTGGTCGAAAGATGGTTGAGAATCAATTTGGAATAATTAATGGTTGGAATTAAAAATTCTGAAAATTTTAAAGAGAAAATCCTACTATTTTAGGATGAAAAGAAGAGAGATGGAGGGAAATGGTGATGTGAACGTGGATGGATGGAGGATGTGTTTGTGAGGTGAATTTATAATATGAAGAGAGGAAATTAACGTGTACATAAATTTATGACGTGTAAATTTATAATCTGAGTAAATTTATGTGTGTGAATGAACGTGATATAGAGGGGGTGTGTGGTGGGTTATGGGCACAAGAATTACTTAGTGTATATATAGAAAATTATTTTTAAGCAATTATTTTTAAGCTGGCCGCACCAAGATCCTTCGTGAGATCGGCCTCACCTGAAAATCCATAACACACACATATGCAACTGAGTATGTGCTGTTAGTGTAAAAAATTTATACGCTAGCAGCACAAAACACCAATTAGCTCATTTTATTTTTTTAAAAAAGATTGTACACATTTTAAAACCCTAAAACACCAAGCATGGATGAAGGTGGATTTGACTCTCGATCGGCTTGTTACAAGAAGTTATATTGTTCTAAAACGGTTGTTTTTATACCAATCGGATCGAGGGTCAATTAGCGCTGAATTCATTTAATGTTTAGTGTGTTGATTATTCATATTTTGTTAAACTATATGAAAATTTTCAATAAAAATCAATAAAAATGAAGTAAATGTGCGTCAGTGCGGGGAAATTTCCTGGTATGATGACACATTTAAATTATTCTTGTATATATATATATATAAGCAATATGGGTATCAGCTACCCAAGGAGGAGATTTCCTCATTGGGTAGTTCACGTAACCCACCACCTCCTTTTTTCGACGATCGGATTCGATTAGTTTGTTTTTCATGCTCTAAAATACCAAATTATCAATTTTCATGTGAAGTCAAAGTCAATTGTTTTTGATTATTTATCTAACCGTTGCAAAAACGTTCTGTTATGACAAAAATGTTAAACTTGCGATAGGTGGAAGAATGAGCAAAATTCCTTGGATTCACTTGAAAATGAGGTGTTTATGGTTTTAGTACATGAAGATCAAAATGAACGATTCAGATCGAAGAAAAGAATGGGGGTGACGCCACCTAAGGATGAAATTTTCTCCATGGGTAGTTGATTTCCATTTTGATGTATATATGTGTGTGTGTATATGTATTTTTTTGAAAAGTTAGTGAGTATATTCATAATAAAGTAAGCTTACAAGGACACATCAGGCCAAGCATATAACAAGTACCGACTTGGGAGAGGCAGAGAAGTTGTCACCTAGTACAAGCACAGCCACCAAGCAAGGCCCGACACCAGGACAAAATACTGGATAGCTGCAGGAATCAATACAAAACAAAAGCACCCATAAACATGGCACAACCAAAGCCATATGCCATCACTCAAGATTCATATGACATCAAGGGACAGCCGAACCAGACTATGCAGGGGAATCAGAGCTTCAAACAATCCAAGCAAGCAAAGGTAAGAGAACCCCTAAGCGCCCTCATGATCCTAGAGCTTCTCCTGGTCGGGGTGAGAGGCCAACTTCATCTTCAAGTGAGCACTAGCCTCTGCCTTCCTTATATCAACTGCCCACTCTGGATTATCAATAACAAGGAGTCCAGGAGGTCGGGTGAGATCAGTCGACAGGGTGCGGGGGCAGTAGTCGGCAGGGGGCGGTGGGCAGGGGCAGATGCAGATGCAGAGGCGGCCAATCCGCTCCAATGAGATCTACCTCACCCCCAGGTTCCTCAACAATGATCTCTTCATCAACATCGGACATACCATCCCCAAGGAGGCTAGGGCCTTTGAAAGAAAGTAAGGGGCACGTCCCTTAAATCCACCCTAGGGTGAACAACAGCCGGCTTGCCGCCAAGGCAATCCAACTTGGTAACGCCAACATTCGGTACTACCACCATAGAAGGCAAAGGGTGAACCGCAGTGTGCACCACCCCCATAAGGTCCGTATGGCATTGCTCAACATTATGCCCAAAGCTCAAACAATTACACATCTAGGGGCTCATCTTCATATTCGACATCTAGCGAGTGGGTGTATCCATAATCAAACTCCAACCTGACATTGCGAGAGAGCGACAGCTCAGCGCTGACCTTAATAAAGTACCATGCGAATTCAAGCCTATCCAATTTTGAGGTAGCGATGTCCATATAGATGGGAGACCAGACCAAACTAGTAGCAGGGTTTAGGATCTTCATTGACCATAGATTAATTGGGAAGTGGGAATCGAATCCAAACAGGAACAACCTTGAGCATGTCGTGATCCAAGGTCAGGTCGTTGCTCCACAGACTGAGAATGATGAGACGCCCATTGAATAACCAAGGCCCCCCATAGAGGGCAGCCTAGCATTCGTCAGCACTATCAACTGAAAGAAGTCGTTGCCCCTTGAGAAAATTCACATCTCATGTTTCAATCTCCACATTCTGACTACATAGGCTCTCGTTTGGCTAAAGAATGGTTGGTCACCAAGAACATGGCCTACCAGCGTATTATCCCACCTACGAGCAGTGGCAGCAATGAGATGGCTTAGGACACGGCCAACTGGTAGACCATCATTCCTCAAGGCAGGAGCGACATACTTCGTCTGAAGGGAGTCTGCAATTTTCCTACTGCTCGAGCGACGTCATGCCTAGAAGAGGCTAAAGTAACAGGGCTAAATGTGAGAGGAAAGTTTGGTCTCTCAGACCTTTTGGTGATCGGCAGCATCCTTAGACAACGAGGAATGCAGAAGAGAAGGTGGAAGTCATTATGGCATTTTGTTGAGTACCATACGTGCAGGAGGGCACCCAAGTACAGAGGAGCCATGCCCAGTATTAGTTTGGCCCGAACTAGGTCGGTACAAGGGGGCTTAGCCCTCGTATCAGCAACAAAAGGGCAAGAATCACAAGATCTCCAGCCAACGACGAACTGCCGACCGGCACCCCCAGTCTAAGAATTAGAGCCACCCAAATTAGATAAATATTTGCATGAAACCCGACGATTTGCAACAGGAAGTCACCTCATATCGTTTACATTTCCGGCAGCAGCCCTGGCACCCTCGTTGATCCCCCCTCCGGTGAGACGATCAGAAGATTGCGAGGGCTCGACTTGGCATCGCGCCCTCAGCCCTCGAATCGAACTCGATCATCACCGATCCCAAAGACGAAGAGATCGCCTTTGCGAGCGGGTCGCATCCCTCGAGGCAATCATCGGACTCGACCACGCCGAAAGACGCCACCACCGGTGAGGACGCTAGCACGGTCGTCGACTCAGCGCAAGGAGAATAAGTCATGAGATCGGTCCCAGGTTATGGGACCCATCCACCACCAAGGAGGGGCGGGCCAGGGAGGACCCCTGCAGCCGAATGCCGATTAGGGAAGTCGGAAAAAGGTGCCTAGGACCAATTGCCAGTTAATCGCTCAATTCGCTACTTGCAAAATATCTTTTGTAAAGCACCTTGCGAATTCAAGCTTGTCAGGCTGGAGTTTGATGATGGCTCCAGCTCCACCCTCTCGCTGGATGCCGAATATGAAGGTGAGCCCAATTCAAGCCTGTCCATGCCCACTTCAAGCCTCTCTCGTTGAATGTCGTGTGTTATATATATATATGGAAATAATGGGTATCATACGCCATATGAGAGGGTGTCTCATATTCCCTCTCACATAAAAGGGGCAAGTAGAAGCCCACATAGGCTTGTACTTGTTGTACTTGCCCCCCTTTATGTGAGAGGGCATATGAGACACCCTCTCATATGGCGTATGATACCCATTAATCCCATATATATATATATATTATATATATATATGAGAATAATGGCTATCATACGCCATATTAGATAGGCTCTCATACGCCCTCTCACATAAAGCAACCAAGTACAACCAAGTACAAGCCCATGTGGGCTTGTACTTGGTTGCTTTATGTGAGAGGGCGTATGAGAGCCTATCTCATATGGCGTATGATAGCCATTATTCTATATATATATATATATATATATATATATATATATATATATGAAAATAATGGCTATCATACGCCATATGAGGCCTTGCCTCATATTCCCTCTCACATAAAGCAACTAAGTACAACTAAGTACAAGCACATGTGGGCTTGTACTTGATTGCTTTATGTGAGAGGGAATATGAGGCAAGGCCTCATATGGCGTATGATACCCATTAATCCCTATATATATATATATATATATATATATATATATATATATAAAACAATCTTCTTAACAACACATTCTCATTACTATGACTATGTGTTTTGATGTTAGCACACATCCGCTCACGCAGATTGTTGTATCGCCGTGTCCCTGTGTCCAACATTAAAGGAATTTTCCATGGCCATGTGTCGGTGTGGTGTTTGAGTTCCATGTCTGTGGTTCTTAACCTAGCAATAAATGACTAGGTCTATGCTTTCTTTGTGAATAAATTTCAGGTTTTGAGAATTATATTTCTAGAAACTGGTTTTTACGACCAAGACATGAAATATGACCATAAAAGTGAAATAAAAGCAAAAAATTGTATATTTACATGGAGAGGGTCTGCAAGCTTGCCTGCTGGCTTTTTCCTAATGATTCTATGAGACTATGATATATGGACCAGAGGACCATCCAGCACTTCATATTCTAGGGAAATGACATTTAGGCATAGAAATCACCAAATCCATCAAATGTTTATTTGCATGTTTATCTTTGAAGACGATGGAATATGTTCTTCAATCTAGGCACTTTGCACTAAGAAATTTAGGTAGGGTTGTGTGCCCTCGCATTCACGCTTGTATTCTGTAACATTCGATCACTTAATACAGAATATAAGCTCTATGGGTTGGAACAATCTAAGTTCTTCCATCTTAATTCATTACAATAAGAAATTCATGTATATCAAGATGATTAAACTCGAGAAGGTAAATTTTGTTGCCATTCTACATTTTGCAGAAGACAGGTCTTTTGGATTTCAAAACAAATTTTGCAACTAATGATGGAAGATGCAATTGATGATTGGATACTAAGGCAAATCCATTGGCTCCGGAACGATGAAGTTGTTTCTCATGGGATACGTTGGGTATACAATGTAAGCAGAAAAATATTCCAACTTCTGATTTTCATCAATGTTCATACTGAAGCAACACCAAACTGTGATGTTACTTGTATATACTGCATCTTTGAATTGAAGTCCTGAATGATTCCACATTGCTATTTCATGGATATTTTGGCAGTTCGTGTTCATGTGTCCTATTGGGAGAATTTTTTTTCACACATCATAGCCTGACTGTCGTTAAATGAAATCTGATCATCCAAGCACAAGAATTTTCTGTTTTAATGACTTCTTTGTTCATCTACTGTTTTGTTATATGGAATCTGATGGGCTTGCCGGCGGCCCCAATAGCCTGCGGGTCTATACCCGCAGGAAAGCCCATCACCCCAATCCTAATCCTAACCGGATTCCCCCCAATTGAAGTCCTATTCCTAGCCGCTCCCCAGCTGGCCGCCAGTCCTAATCCTAGCCGCATACCCTAGCCTTCATGCCCTAGTTTTGATTATAAATAGGAGGGCTAGGGATTTGTTTTAATATGCTATTTTGATAATTGATATTTGGAGACTCTTAGGGTAAACGAGTGCGGACGTCCTCTTGGCGTCTTGGGAGGAGGGCACACCTCTTTTGTGCCAATTATCTTTCTATTTGCTATTGTTTTTCTAATAAAAATTTCATCTTTGTTAGATCCTAACAATTTGGTATCAGAGCTAGCCCCATGTTACGACCCACGTTGCGGAAGGGGCGACCTGGGGAAGGAGCGACCTAAGAGGGGGCGACCTGGGTGAGGTCAAAGTGGGCCACTTAAAGTGGACATCCCAGAGTGGGCCGTCATGGCGGTGGTTGTCAAAAGCGGAAGGGGCGACCTGGGGAAGGAGCGACCTAAGAGGGGGCGACCTGAGTGAGGCCAGAGTGCGCCACTTAGAGTGGGCACCCCAGAGTGGGCCGCCGTAGACGGCATTGTCGGAAGCGTGGTGGTATGTTAGGATCCCAAAAATAGTCCCACATCGGAAGTGCAAAAGAAAAGGAAATAGTTTAAGTATTAGAGGGCCTCTCCACCTAATACCAATTGGTTTTGGGTAGGTTGCTCAATAATACTTAACAAATGGGATGTGAGCCCAGTGCTACGGGCCTAGTATGGGATGGGCCCTTAGCATGGCTATTGTTAGAAGCCTAGTATGTGATGGGTTTCTAACAAATGGGCTAGTGTTGGAGGCATAGTATGGGATAGGTCTCTAACAATTGGTATCAGAGCACGTGACGATCCATGGCGGCTTCAATAAGATCGTAAGACAAATTTGAGGCGTTGGAGGCGAAATTCACAGGCGAAATTGAGGCAATCAAAAAGTCCTTGGCGGGAAACGATGAATCCATGGCAAAATTAACTACATCCATCTCCCAATTGGCGTCAAATCAAGCAAAGCACGACGATCAATTCGTGCAATTGATGGGAGCCCTAAATCAATTGGCGACGAACTCCAAAGGCGATGGGAGCCCTAATCTGATGCAAAAGGCGGCACCTTTGAAAAAGGAGACGGAGAAGGAGGAGACTTTCCCCCAAAAGCAACCCTATTACGTGGAGGGGTTGGACGAGGAAGATGACGGGGAGCCATGGAGGGAAGACTACCACGAGGAAATACGGCGGAAGGCGAAGGAGAGCCAAAGGAGGGGCGGCGGGCCTAGCCGCCCCATCGGAGATCGCTACGGCCAAGATGAAGGCCGGCCGAACCCCCCATGTAACCCCGGGCTCGGCCGGTAAGGGAACAGGGCGGGGGCCTCCCCCCGCCTCCGTCGGGCCACGGCAGGGGCGGCCAGGCCCTGCTGTGGCTCGGCAGGGCCCGCCGGCCCTGCCAGAGGCTCGGCATGGCCCGCCGCCCCTCCGGGGGCCTCGGAGGGGGCCGACTGCGTGCAGCGATGGACCAGAGGCCCCCTGGTAGCCGCCAGGGGGCGGCGGCACTTCCAGCTGGGGCCGCCAGGGGCGGGAACCCTCCTGGCAGCCTCCCGAAGGGCGGAGGACGCGTGGACAGCCCCCGGACGACTTTTTTGAGCCGCCCGGACAGCGGACAGCAAACGAGGAGGGCCACGGGCAGTTTTCGGGAGACTATTTTGATCCTCCGGAGCGACGACCAGCAGCAGATGTCCCTTTCTACGGCGACGGACGCGGAAGAGAGTATTATTCTGACGGTAGGGGTGGCTACGAGGCAGAGTTCGGCGACGACGCAGGTTGGGACGATTTTGAGGGGCGGCGTGGAGATCACCGTGGAGACTACAGGGGCCGCGGAGGAGGGCCACCTAGGCGCTACGAGACATTAGACGAGAGGCGTCAGCATTACCGTCCGCAGCACAGAGAGGAGGTGAGGCCCGAGCAGGGACGTTTTGGAGAAGATTGCTGCGTCCGGAAGCTGAAGATGCCGCTGTTTTCCGGATAGGACCCACACGTCTGGCTGTTTACCGCAGAGAGGTACTTCACGGCACATCACATGACCGAGGCCCAGAAGCTGGAGGCGGCGGCGATCTGCATGGAGGGACGTGCCTTGGGATGGTTCCAGTGGAAAGAGAGGCGGCAGCAGATTAGGAGATGGGAGGAGCTAAAGGACATGGTGCTGGAGAAATTCAGAGACCACCGTCTGGGGAACTTACACGAGCAGCTGTACGCCCTCAGGCAGGAGGGGCCAGTGCGGGACTACATTGAGAGATTTGAGACACTGACAGGACGCGTTCATGGCGTGTCGGACGAGTCACTGGAGGGCACCTTTCTGAAGGGGTTGCGTCCCAGTCTGCGAGCAGCGGTGAGACCCTACAAGCCCAGGGGGCTTTCAGAGGTCATAGAGATGGCCCAGATGGTGGAGGATGCACAGACCGAGGATAGGCGGGTCCGGAGCAGCTACAGCAGTCAGACTTCGAGGGGCGCCCCATCTGGGGCTGGAGGAGTGGGTACCCTGGCAGGGGTGACCCAGACGAGCCGGGAGAAGACTGGGGAGAAGAGTAGCACGCCAATGACTGGGGGGCAGTTCAGACGCATGACGGACGCAGAGATGAGGGAAAAGCGGCAGAATGGCTTGTGCTTCCGGTGCGATGAGCGGTTTTTGCCGGGCCACCGGTGCACGGGGCGCAAGCTCCAGGTGATCCTGTTGGAGGACGACGACGACGAGTCTGATGTCGAGGAGGAGGCCGCTGAGGCGGAGGAGGAGCTGGAGGGTCAGCAGTTGGACGTGGCGGAGGTGTCACTCAACTCCGTGGTAGGTTTCACACCGAACCACACCATGAAGCTGAGGGGAGAGGTCGGCGACCAGGAGGTGACTGTGCTGATTGATAGTGGGGCTACCCACAATTTTATTTCCAGAAGGGTGGTGACACAGCTTGGGCTTCAGCTGACAGACTGCGGCAGCTTTAGTGTGATGATGTGGACATGGAAGAAGGAGAGCAGCCGCGGAGTTTGCAGGGGATTGGTGCTGACCATGCAGGGGATACAGATTATTGCAGATTTTTTTACCTCTAGACCTGGGGACCACCGACGTCATCCTCGGCATGACATGGCTACAGACATTAGGAGAGATAACCATAAACTGGAAGCTGTTACAGATGGAATTTCGGGAGGCAGGGAGAGCAGTGATACTCCAGGGAGACCCTAGCCTCTGCAGAGTATTGGTCTCTCTGAAGACCATGTTTAGGACCATCCAGACAGAGGGCGGCAGATACCTAGTAGATCTGCACTCTTTGACAGGTGAGGGAGGCGCAGAGGCCAGTATAGAGCAGCCCATCCCAGGAGAGGTTCAGCAACTGATGGACCAGTTTGAGGAGATCTTCCAGGAGCCTCGAGGTCTTCCACCACCACGGGACCACGAGCACGCCATTGTTCTACGAGAGGGTGTTTCCCCTATTAGCGTGTGGCCCTACCGATACCCTTAGCATCAGAAGGACGAGATAGAGAGGATGGTTTCAGAGATGGTGCAGACATGGGTGATCTAGCAGAGCGTGAGCCCGTTCTCCAGCCTAGTGTTGCTAGTGTAGAAGAAGGATGGTAGTTGGCGGTTTTGCGTGGACTATATGGCGCTGAACAAGGAGACGATCCCTGATAAATTCCCGATACCTGTGATTGATGAGCTCTTGGACGAGCTACACGGAGAAGCCTGGTTCAGTAAGTTAGATCTTAAGTCAGGCTATTACCAGATACGGATACGACTGGAGTATGTGCCCAAGACGACGTTCAGGACGCATGAGGGCCACTACTAGTTCTTGGTCATGCCCTTTGGGTTGACCAACGCCCCGGCCACCTTTCAGGCTCTCATGAATAAGGTATTCCGTCCCTTTCTCAGACGATTTGTACTAGTCTTTTTCGACGATATTTTGGTGTACAATCGTACTCTGGAGGAGCATTTGGACCACCTGCAGGTGGTTTTTCAGGAGCTGCAGTAACACCAGCTATATTTGAACAGAAAGAAGTGTCTATTCGGGTAGCCGCAGGTGGAGTACCTGGGGCACGTGGTATCAGCAGGAGGGGTAGCCGTCGATAGATCGAATATAGCGGCCATGCTGGACTGCCCTACTACTCTCAGAGGGCTACGAGGCTTCTTGGGCCTTGCATGTTACTACCGCAGATTCGTAGAGGGATATGGGACGATCGCCTGTCCATTGACGGAGTTACTGAAGAAGGATTAGTTCCACTGGGGGGAGGCGGCGCCGACAGCTTTTGAGGCTTTAAAAAGGGCGATGACCACTGTGCCAGTACTGGCGTTGCCCGACTTCACCAGACCATTCGTAGGGCGGACGCATCAGGACATGGGCTGGGAGCAGTATTGATGCAGGAGCAGCGCCCCATAGCTTACTACAGCCAGGTGTTGACCACGAGGGCCCGATTGCGATCGGTCTATGAGAGGGAGCTGATGGCGATAGTGTTGTCCAAACAGAAGTGGCGACCATATTTATTGGGACGGAGCTTCATAGTGCGCACGGATTAGCGGAGCTTAAAGTACCTGTTAGAGCAGCGGATGGTAGCGGAGGAACATCAGAAGTGGCTGCGAAAGTTGATGGGCTACAGGTTCGTGATCGAGTACCGCCCGGGATTGGAGAACAAGTCAGCTGATGCGTTATCTCGGCGGGAGGATGAGACAGAGTTAGCGGCACTTACGGTGTCGATCCTCGAGGATTGGGGCCCACTGCAGCAGGAGGTAGAGCAGGACCCGGAGTTGGCGATTATACGAGAGGCCCTTTTACAGGGGTCGACTGAGTACCCGGGATATACTTCGCAGGATGGGCGGCTACTTTACTGGGTCCGGCTGGTGATACCGATGACTTCTACTTTTATACTGACCATCTTTAGGGAGTTCCACGGCAGTGCTATAGGAGGACATTCTGGAGTCCTCAAGACCTATCAACGGCTATCACGGGAGGTCTACTGGAAGGGGCAGCAGAAGGATGTGGCCAGGATGGTGGCAGAGTGTGACGTGTGCCAGCGTCACAAATATCAGGCCATGTCCCCAGGAGGATTACTACAGCCGCTATCTTTACCAGACAGAGTTTGGGAGGACCTCTCTATGGACTTCATCGATGGATTGCCAAAGTCGGATGGTTACAGCGTCATTTTTGTTGTGGAAGACCGCCTCAGCAAATATGCACATTTCATTCCACTTAAGCATCCTTACAACGCCGTTTCAGTGGCAGAGATTTTTGTGAGGGAGGTCATTCGTTTGCATGGCTCGCCGAAGTCCATAGTCTCGGATGGAGACAAGGTATTCCAGAGCAAATTTTGGCAGGAGTTGTTCAGATTGCAGGGGACGGCCTTGAAGAGGAGCACGGCTTATCATCCCCAGACTGACGGTCAGACGGAGGTGGTCAATAGGAGTGTGGAGACTTATCTGCGATGCTTCATCTCAGAGAATCCTAAAGAGTGGGCACGTTGGCTATCGTGGGCGGAATATTGGTACAACACTTCATATCACACGGCGACGCAGACTACACCTTTCAGGATTTTGTATGGCAGAGACCCTCCGCATTTACTTCATTATGGTCATGAGACGACTCCCGTATCTGATGTAGAGCAGTACCTTGCAGAGCGGGACCAGATTCTAGAGGAGTTGAAGCTCCATTTGGCAAGTGCTCCGCAGGTGATGAAGGCACGAGCAGACTTACACCGTCGAGACTTACACTTTGAGGTTGGTGATATGGTATATTTGAAGTTGAGACCTTACAGGCAGAGGTCGGTGGCTCATAGGAGGAATGAAAAGTTGGCACCGCGGTATTTTGGGCCTTTTGAGGTCGAGGCGAGGATATGCCCGGTTGCCTACAGATTGCGCTTACCCCCAGGATCTACCATTCACCCCGTCTTCCATGTTTCACAGTTGCGCCAGGCCATTGACAACCACGCCACTTCCCCTACGTTACCAGAGACCCTTACTGCTAATATGGAGATGAGGATGGAGCCCGAGTTGCTGAAAGGGGTTCGACAGAGCGACATAGGCGGGAGGCAGGTGCTATTGCAGTGGAGGGGCTTACCAGAGCACGAAAGCACATGGGAGGATATGGATGATATGGTGGCGCGCTTCCTAGACTTCCATCTTGAGAACAAGGTGGCTCATTGGGGGGGAGGAGTATTGATTGGCTTGCCGGCGGCCCCAATAGCCTGCGGGTCTATACCCGCAGGAAAGCCCATCACTCCAATCCTAATCCTAACCGGATTCCCCCCAATTGAAGTCCTATTCCTAGCCGCTCCCCAGCTGGCCGCCAGTCCTAATCCTAGCCGCATACCCTAGCCTTTATGCCCTAGTTTTGATTATAAATAGGAGGGCTAGGGACTTGTTTTACCTATGCTATTTTGATAATTGATATTTGGAGACTCTTAGGGTAAACGAGTGCGGACGTCCTCTAGGCGTCTTGGGAGGAGGGCACACCTCTTTTGTGCCCAATTATCTTTCTATTTGCTATTGTTTTTCTAATAAAAATTTCATCTTTGTTAGATCCTAACAGAATCATTTCCAGGTCTTTGGACTTCTGTACACATTTTCGTATAGAAATTATAACATGCATGATCTTGCGCTTTATTCACACAGTACATCATTTAGCAAGTGGTTACATTCCCTAAACAATCATATATGACTAATGTATAATTGACAATATCACACTTATTTTTTTTACCATTCGTTATCTTGTGCGCTATTCCAGTGTCATGTCAATGAAAACTTGCAATGTCATGTTTCCCCCCATAACTTCATGCTCATGTTTCTTCTCATTTAATGTGTTCTGTTAAGTGCCAGCTTATGTCATCTGGGGCCAGTCCATGACATGATGTGTAATGTTCATTTGAATGATTTTGTTCATTATACAAGAATCACACTTGTACTGGTTTCTTCACCTATATATGCATCTTTCAATGGATCATTATGGTTGTTAATAGAAAAAGTGAACTATTCAGAACCCAGAAACCTTAACCCGAACTAGAATATTGATGCTCTTTATGTAGCCAAAAATATAAGACAAATACAGTTAGAATTTAAATTCATATTTGACTCTAACTTTAACATTAAAAATATCCTTGTTATTTTTGAATTAAAAACTCTCCCAATGTAATATGACCATAACACTCCTCAAGTTGATGCACGTATGCAAATGCTTCTAGCTTCGTACAAATATAATTTTTACTCAAGAATCACTTAAGGTTTAGTGAATAATTGAGCCAACTGGGCATATGATTTGATGTATCGTTTTGATCACTTCGTCTAAAAACTTTTGCTTGAACAAAGTTACAATCAGTCTCTATATGTTTTGTCCTTTCATGAAATACTGGATTGTTTGCAATATAGATGACGATTTGATTGTCACACTTATGAATCATATGCTATGGAGGCTAAAAATCAAGTTTTTCTAACAAATACTTCAACGGTACTGACTCACATATGCCATAACGTATTTAGATTTTGCACTTGATTGAGAGATGATACGATTTTGATACGATTAGGGCTTTGTTGTGGACTAAAAAGAGGGGTTTTAGGGTAGAGAAAAATAAAAAAAGGGATTTTTATTGATATTTCAGATCTGAGAGTAGAAAGATAAAACCTCAATTCGAGAAGAGGCGCACTCCTAGCTTTGATTCGAGAACAAAGCCTAAATCTCCAATTAAAATCCTAAGACAAATTATCTAAGAAATAAACTTAAGGGTTTTCTTCAACAAATCTTGCATACCACCATTAGGGCCGGCTCTAAGCTATAAATAGAGCAATATTACTGAATTTCTCAATTCCCAAAATGCCCCCGGGCCAAAATTCAAGCCGCTTCATTACTCCGCCATCAAAAAACCACCTTGTCCTCAAGGTGGTGTATGAAGTCCACTAGTGCGTCTTTCCTGAGTGTTGAAGCATGTCTTTATCCTCACTTGGGTAAATTGTGTGCTAAACAATACTAGGCACACCGAATGTTGGACTTGTCTTTATCCTCACTTCGCTTGGCCAACTTGCTTTGGAAAGAATGTCTGGCTTTCTGGTTTTCAATAAGAAAGTCAACCAGTTGTCTTGGTTTGACTAGTAACATGTGGAACATCTTGTGGAATATCGTGTGGAACATCTCGTGGAACATTGTGAAAGAAACATGTACATAGAACACTTGACACTTCACTTGGGTTTTGGGGTAACTCATAGTTTGAGAGAGTGCGAAAGTGACTGGAGTTCAATCTACATGTCTAGCCGCCTGGGTTTTTGGCAATCATGTCTAGCTGCCTGTGTTTTGGCAAACAAAATATGCTGCGTGTCAGCATCCTGTCTAGCTGCCTGTGTTTTCGGCATTCGTCTGGGTTGCGCTCAGGCAAGAGATGAACTCGATGGTCACATATTGTACTCTTCGACTTGAGTCACGTAGTGTACGCACTTCTGCACCGTCACCTTTACTTTACTCGTTCCATGCACGTTACTTACTACACTTGTACAGTCACCAATACTATACCTGGCATACTTTTAGCTACAGTAGTAGTATATATGTTTCACTTGCCTAGCCTGTTTTACACTTGCACTACCACAGTACAGTTTTATCCTTTCAGTTCAGTTTGCCTTTACTACTCATTTGTGTACAGTTGTTGCTCAGTACTTTACTTTTCAATCCGATCTGCTCTTACGTAGTTACTTTTATCATACTTGTGCAATGCTTCTTTTCTATATTTAGAATTGTTGTGACTTACCTACGGTTCCATCTCCGTGGCACCGCAGACGACGTACATATGGAAGTACATGCTCCTGAGCTAATAGCGCCAGAATTCGACCGCAGCTTCCAGAGTTATTTTCAGTTGTGTACTTTTCTTTTCATGTATATTCGTTGGGACATCTTGTACAGTATGGATTGTAATAATTGGACACTATTTGAGTATTTTTGTACATCTCTGCATCGTGGCTATTTTGTTTTCACTGGTAACCTGCAGGACCTGCGCAAATATCAAATAAGTAACGGGCCAACCGAGAGCGGGTCGTTACACATGGGCTGCAGTTGAGCACGCAGGAGAAGTTTACCGTGCTGCTGGGGACAGGGAAGATGGAGGAGAGTAAGGGGCTCTGCAAGGGTCTGTGCCTGACCTTGCAGGGAGTGCAGATCATGGAGGATTTCCTACCCCTAGAGTTGGGCAATGTTGACGTCATCCTGGGCGTACAGTGGCTGAAGAAGCTGGGGGACATGCGGGTGAACTGGAAGCGCCTCAGGATGGAGTTTGAGGAGGGGGACCGGACGGTGGTGCTCACATGGGACCCGACCCTATGTTTATCGCTGGTGGCCTTCAAGGCCATCACTCGGGCCTTACGGAGAGAGGGGGAGGGGTACTTGGTGGAGTGCAGTGTAGCGAGGGCAGAGCAGGAGCCGCAGGCAGGGGTTCCTGAGGAGGTGGAGCATGTGTTGGGACAGTACCAGGAGGTCTTTCAGGACCCATAGGGGCTACCACCAGTGAGAGGGCACGAGCATGCGATCGTCTTGCGGGATGTCGCAGCACCGGTGAGTGTGCGCCCTTACCGCTACCCCCACGTGCAGAAGGATAAGATAGAGCGGATGGTCGGTGAGATGATGCAGGCTGGGGTGATCCAGCCCAGCGTTAGCCCGTTCTCGAGCCCGGTACTTTTGGTGAAGAAGAAGGATGGGAGTTGGCGCTTCTGCGTAGATTACAGGGCGCTGAACAAGGAGACAGTGGCTGACAAATTCCCTATCCCTGTTATAGACGAGTTGCTAGATGAGCTGTATGGAGCAGTGGTGTTCTCCAAGATCAACCTAAAGGCGGGGTATCACCAGATCCTGATGAGGCCAGAGGACGTGCCGAAGACAGCATTTCGCACCCACGAGGGTCACTACGAGTTTCTCGTCATGCCGTTTGGCTTGACGAATGCTCCTTCTACCTTTCAGGCATTGATGAATGATGTCTTTCGACCGTTCCTGATGAGGTTCATACTCGTCTTCTTTGACGATATTTTGGTCTACAACAGGACCATGGGGGAGCACGTGGGCCATCTGGAGGTAGTGTTTCGGGAGTTACTGAGGCATCAGCTGTATGCCAACCGAAAGAAGTGCAGTTTCGGCCAGAGGCAGATAGAGTATCTGGGGCATGTGGTGTCGGCCGCAGGGGTAGCAGCAGACCGGGCGAAGATAGAGGCGATGTTGGACTGGCCGGTACCCACTTCTCTGAGGGCATTGCGGGGATTTCTCGGGCTGACAGGCTACTACGGGAAATTCGTGAGGGGATACAGCACCATTGCCCGCCCACTGACAGATCAGCTGAAGAAAGATGGGTTCCAGTGGGGAGAGGAAGCGGCCAATGCCTTTGAGGCCTTGAAGGAGGCGATGACCACAGCACCAGTCTTGGCGTTGCCCGACTTCAGCGTCACGTTCGTTGTGGAGACTGATGCGTCGGGCGTAGGGTTGGGGGCGGTCCTGATGCAGTTAGGGCGGCCGATAGCCTACTTTAGCCAGGTGCTCTCAGCTAGAGCACGGCTGAAGTCTGTGTACGAGAGGGAGTTGATGGCAATCGTGCTGGCAGCTCAGAAGTGGAGACCCTATCTGATGGGCAGGGAGTTCGTGGTGAGGACAGACCATCGCAGCTTGAAGTATTTGCTGGAGCAGATGCTGGTGACAGAGGAGCACCAGCGCTGGTTGTCCAAGTTGGTGGGGTACTGGTTCACCATTGAGAACAGACCGGGCTTGGAGAATAAGGCGGCGGACGCCTTATCGCGCAGAGAGGAGGGGGTGCACTTGAGGGCACTCTCGTTGCCCGTATGGATAGATGGGGAGCCCATGCTGCAGGAGGCCGAGGCTGATCCAGAGTTGAGACAGATTCGTGAGCAGCTGCAGGGAGACGGGGAGACCCCGAAGGGATACTCCCTAGAGGGCGGAGACTGTTATACCAGGGGCAGTTAGTATTGCCGCGGGCGTCCACATTCATACCCGCATTATTTCAGGAGTTCCACAGTTCGGTTGTTGGGGGACATTCCGGGGTGCAGCAGACATATATGAGGATGTCCCGGGAGGTTTATTGGCCGGGTATGCGGAGAGCGATAGCACACTTGGTCGCCGCTTGTGACGTGTGCCAGCGTCACAAGTACATGGCCATGGTGCCAGCCGGGCTTTTGCAGCCTTTAGCACTACCTGAGCGGGTCTGGGAGGAGGTGACGATGGATTTCATCGACGGGCTACCCAGGTCAGAGGGGTACTCAGTGATTTTTGTGGTGGTGGACAGGTTGAGCAAGTACGCCCACTTCATACCACTGAAACATCCGTACACGGCGGTTTCAGTGGCTGCAGCCTTCAGTCGGGAGGTGATTCGTTTACATGGGATCCCAGCTTCCATCGTCACAGACAGAGATCAGGTGTTCCTGAGTGGGTTCTGGCGGGAGATATTTCGTGTCCAGGGGACAGTGCTAAAGAGGAGTACCGCCTATCACCCTCAGACCGACGGGCAGACAGAGGTAGTGAACCGTAGCATCGAGACGTATCTGCGGTGCTTTGCGTCGGAGACGCCACGACAGTGGTATCGGTGGTTGGCATGGGCGGAGTATTGGTACAATACTTCGTACCACTCAGCAGCAGGGACGACACCCTTTCGGGTGTTATATGGGAGGGACCCACCAGAGCTATTTCGATTTGGGGAGAGACAGACACCGGTCTCCCAGGTAGAGGACTATATGAGGGAGCGGGAGAGCATACTGGAGGAGCTAAAGAAGCACTTATTACGGGCTCAGCAGGTGATGAAGGCTATGGCGGATGGGCATCGGCGGGATGTGCACTTTGAGGAGGGCGACATGGTCTATCTGAAGCTGAGGCCTTACAAACAGAGGTCGCTAGCGAGGAGGCGGAACGAGAAGCTGCCAGCGAGATTCTATGGGCCGTTTGAGATTTCGGCCAAGATTGGCCAAGTGGCTTACAGGCTGAGGCTACCCTCTACTGCGACGATACACCCCGTCTTTCATGTTTCGCAGCTTCGACGGGCCATTGGGGAGCAGACGGTGTCTTCTACCCTACCACCCACACTTACTGAGGAGATGGAGGTGATGCTGGAGCCACTGGAGATTCGAGCTGTTCGTCTGGGACCGCGCGGACAGAGAGAGGTGCTGATGCACTGGGCGGGGTTACCGGACTGCGATGCGACATGGGAGGCATATCGAGTAATCCATGAGCAGTTTTCCGACTTGCACCTTGTGGACAAGGTTGCTCTTTTAGGGGGGTATTGATGCGGATCCGCACCCGCATCCATCCACAGCCGGCGGCCCACATGGGGGACCCACCCACCTTTGGTGACTTACGTGCGGCGTAGGAGGCACGTCACCACGTAGGGGGGTTAGTCTAGGTGTATTCTACTATTTTCTGACTAGATTAGTAAATCCCCTCTTTTCTATTTATTAGGGCTAGCCGTCTTTTATTTTCCTTATGCTGATTTTGTGAAGAACAATTGTAGGCATCATGTGTGAAGGATTTAGGCTTTGTTCCGTGCAACCAAAGCTAGGAGAGCGAGTCTCCTCTCGAAAGAGACTCAATTATCAATCTATTTCATAGTTCTTCGCAATTTAAGATCCAAAAAATTCCACCTTTTTATATTTTTTCCTCTTTAAATCTGAAATTAATTGATCGATCCACTAGATCGTATCATAAACTTAAGTGTTTTCTTCAACAAATCTCGCATACTCCCATTAGGGCCGGCTCTAAAATATAAATAGAGCAATATTACAGAATTTCTCCCAAAATGCCCCCGGGCCGAAATCCAAGCCGCATCACGAGATCACTGATCCCTTACCTTTTTTAAGACACCAAGTTTTCTCTACCAAAAACACAATAATTAGAGGTAGACCATCGATTATTTGGACGTTCAGCCCAATTTGCATCGGTGTAGCATTTAATATGGAGATTTTTATGATCTTTATATTACACATGATTTGGAACATTCTTCAAATATCATTGTATGCAAATTGCAACATCCCAGTTAGTTTTACAGGGAAATCAAGAAACTAACACACACTAAAGCATATAGTTGGTTGAGTAATTGTAAGATAATTAAGTTTACACACTAATCATTCATACCTGCTTGAAAACTCTACTAACTTACATGTATATCAGTTAGCAACTTGGTAGTTGGATTATAAGAGTATTGGTCGGTTTGCAACCTAATTAATTAAGAGCATTGGTCAGTTTGCAACCTAACATTTCTGTCTTGATCAATATATCAGTTAATATATCAAGTACATATTTTCTTTTTTGATAAACAATTATCAGCAGAGGATAATATTAATCTTGATCCATAAGAAATACCATAATTGTCCTAATTTCTTTGTTTAAAACTTCGATGGCAGAGAAGTCAACTGGTGTATACCGTTGTTATCACTTGCAATGATTATATCATCCAGATACGCAGCTAGCAAATTACAACTTGCAGATTTTCTTTGATATAAAATATAATGATACATATTAAATCGCTTCAGCCTAAATCTCATCAGCTAAACCTGCAAAACCATGCTCGTGAAGACTTCTTGAGATTATATGATTTTTTGAAACAAGAAGCCAATCCAGACTTCCCCGAGCAACATTCTGATGAGAAATCTAGGGTTTAAAGAACAAAAGATGAGATTTTTATATATTTTGAGAAGAAGAAATACATGATAGGAGTTTCCTTTGAGAGGAAACTGTCACGCTCCGCAACCCGGGGCCACAGCATGTTTCACAAAGTTGATAGGTCTTGCAGTTAACTAGTGATGAAAATCTAAGCTATGAGCAGACATGTACAAAATGCGTAAATAAAACTTCATTATATATATGAGTGAGTTTTACAAAAAAGGCTCTTAGAACTTGATCTATGTACAACACAAAATAGGATCACATTCTAAGACATAGGTATACCAAAAAGTTCCACAAGATAACATATCAACATCGGACTACCTCAAAGTCAGATATCGGCAGACTCCACCTTTGGCTCTAGAACCCCGTTTACAGGATACTCCTCGGAACTACCAATACTTGGTGTTTAATGCAAAGCAAGAGCACCAAGTAAATCACAATAACTTCAAGAATTTTGGTATTTAAACATTTATGTGAGCGTAAGTAAAACTACTGAAAACAAGGCTCAAAATGATGAGAAGCACATTTATCAAGGAACTAACTACTCAAGCTAACAAAGAATAAAGTAACATGCATCATTCTGTGGTAGATTTCTTACTTTCTATAAGTTAAGCCAAACCTAGGCTGTGAATCATATTGGTGAGTACAAGAGCAACCAAGGAGTCCAATACAGGCCAAGGGGCGCTCACGCGGGCTAAGCCCACAGAAACAACAGGAGGGCAAATGCATGACTCATTGACTCACATTAACAACAGGAGTGTAACTGTCTTTTGGAACAAATCATGGCTCCTGTCGCTCCCACACTCCCACTAATATGATTTACCACATACCCAGTGAGTCTCAAGTATTCAGTGTAAACCAAGTGTACATCACTCAACCTCTCAGTGATATGTCACATGTGTTACACTAATTTGATATCATTTCTTTTATTTGTCACATGAGGCAAGTATTAAATTTTCTTGATTCAACTATAGTCACATTGAATTTAGGCAATATGTGGGTGTGCTATGTGGTATCACACATTCTCATGTCCATGAATTTAACAAGATGTTCTTTCAGGATATTGCACGAGATATTCATAACAGGATTCAACAAGACCTTCTAATGTCCGTATTTATTATTGCACACCCATCATAAAGCTAAATTCAATGTCATGGACTTAAACATGTAGTAAACATCAGTTACTTGAAACATAATTTAATACCATGACAACAAATAGCATGGTAGTAGTCATATCAAGCATTCGACAAGTGACGGATATTATGAACAATGTTTCATTTGAGCATTTACTGAAAATAAAGCACTAATAGCATAATAAATACCTGTATCTAAGAATCATGCTACGGTTGCACTTCATTTTGAAATTAAGATGGAATTTCATGTGGAAAGTGGGGTCATTGATGGTAATCTCAGTTAAGTATCATCATTGATCATTTTAACGGGACTTAACCATATTCATGGCTTTAATTTCATCCTTAGGCAACATAGGGACTTAAGTAACAAAACCATGTGTTCATGGTTTAATCTTATGATCCTTCAAGCATTCATTTAGGGACTTAAGGGACTGAACCCTCAGTTATCATCATTGGGCAATCTGAATTTTAAGGGACAAGTATACAACGTAGCTCAAAGGCAACCAATCATTCAATGAGTCATGATTTATGGGCCTATGGTCTCCATGGCACCAAATAGGGTTCAATCATACTCAGAAAATAGAACTGCAGGCTCATATTAATGCCCAAAATTTGTCTAACAAGAATAACAGAGCCAAGGTTAAGCTTGGCTGAAATTTCAGGGCTAAATATGGCTCACAACATCATGATAAAGGTGCAACAGAGCATATGGCAGCGGCACAAGTTGCCACTAAGCCCAAATACTGCTAATTTACGCTCAGAATTCATCATAGCTATGAAACATAAAGGTTTAACACCGAAATTCCAGAAGTTGAGAGTGATTTACCTTGATTTTGAGCTCATAGGACGAACATAATAGAGATCCTAACTTCAATTTTCAGATCAGTCCTCAAACAGAGAGTAGAAAACCCCGAATTGCATGAAAAGAGCAATTTTTCTTTGAAAAAGCGAATTTTTTTTCAGAAAGTTGAAATTTTTGGACTTATCCAGTCTTATATAAAGAGGAAGAGAAAAGCCTAGAAGGCTTGAAGAAGATATGAGAAGGTGCCACGTAACCCTTACCTTCAGAGCCTAGTCTGGCCTGGGTCAACCTGGTCTGATCCAGTCTAATCCATTGGGCTGTTTTGGGCATAAGTTGGGCATTTTGACGTCCGATTTGGACGCCGTTTGAACCTGGGCGTAGACCGAGACATTCTCGTCTTACCCGTGAACTTTTCCTTGCGTTTAATACATTAAATATTGTCTTAAACAATTTAAGACACATTTAATCTTTTTTGCATTAAATGCAAAATAGTCCATATCTAGGCTTAAATTATCTTATTGCATCAAATGCAATTATTCCATCCCTTGCATCGAAAATGCAAAATATTCTCCCTAACTAATTTCTACCTATTACTAGAAGAAGGTCGCACTCTTTGTGTGACCCTACGGCCTGACCCTACTACAGGTTGGGCTCGAAGCCCTATACGGCAAAGACCACGAGCAATGGCTGACGTCCCTATTTCGTAATCATCATAATGTGGTTAGCTCATCAACATGAGAATTGTCGGGACCACCCTGACCGTGTCTGTGATGAGTTCTGCAGGTATAGTCTCTTCGTCTAAACTATATCGTGTAGATCAAGTCTAGGGTACGGTTAAACTGTCAACTCCAATAACTTGACTCCGGTTAGTTTTTATCGATATTTAGTCAATTAATGTTGGACTTCTTCCAACATACTCTGCGCAGAGATTTTACTAAAGACCGAACTAACTCTACGACACTAACTCCCATTGACCGGGAGAGACGAATCCTCTCTCGGCCATTACTCTCCTCGTACGCTTTAAGTGACGCCCAATCAAAGACCTTTTGACATGCTTAGCCTCGAAGTTAGGTCAGTGATCTAAGTGACACCGTTCACGCACATGTTCGTAAATTGACCTCAAGTCAAAAGACCAACTAGCCTATCATCACTAAGAGTTATTATTGACAGATTGGTCAATGTAACCATATGATAACTCTTGTGGATCGTTCAGTGAACTCATTCCCTAATGAGCATCTGTGTCTCGTCTCCGACTTCGTCAAGTCGAACGATCATGATATTATCGCCACCGCTTAACGGTGAAGACTAAGACACAATGGTCTATCCGATGTTTCGATATCCTTGTCTCGAAACATCTACGACCACGAACCATTTTAGACTTATGCTACAGACGGTCAAACATTTCTCCATGATCGAGATACTCATCTCGATACCTGTTTGACCTCGCATAAAGTCTCAGGACTTTACCTAAGTTAATATCTAATGTTAACTACATTATAAAATAACTTAGATAAATCATTACCAAACAGCTTACTGTCATCAGCTAAGGTAACCGAAGGTAACAAGTATGAATGTGCACATGAAAGAAAAGATTAGGTGTACCTGACATATAATCAGTTTCCACAAACTCTGGTTCAAAGCTAAGAAGCGGAAGAATTGGATGAGTGAGATATGATTTTGTTGATCGTCTTCGCTAAATATGAAACATAAGTTTATGCCTTTAGTATACTGTAAAAATTAATAATATTTATATCTGAATACAAGAACTTGGGATTGCTCATGAGGGTAATTATAAAATTTGTTTTACATCTTGTAGCCACATGGCAATCCATGAAGGTCGTCCAAATAAATCCCAATAATAATCATGAGTCTGATTTTTCTTTCCATAATGAGTGCGATTTTGAGTTTTATCAAAAATAATCATCATGATATCCTCTACAATAATAGCCACAATGATTTCTATCATGGAATCTACTATGGTAGATATCATAATCATCATCTCTAGAAACAATTGCGGATTTCGATATCTTAGTAACTTAAGCATCACTTTTGACCAATGAAAACTAATGATGTGACTTACGATAGCCAATCATCGACAACTAAAACAACAAACGATCACCACAACCAACTACAAATAACTTCCAGCTAACAACGATCTTCACAACTAACGATAACCAATGATAACCAACACGGACCACCATAACCATCAATAACCAATTCTCAGCCAACGAACAACCAATTTTCAACCAACGAACAAGCCTTATGCTAATCACCAACAACAACCAATGAAGCAACTTGTCATGACCAACGACAACCACGTCCAGCTTTCAACCAGTAAACGAGTATTACAACAATCAATGACAACCAAGAACTAATGATAACCAATGAAAATGACTAGTGACATATCAATGGGATGCTTAGAAGGACGAATTCAAAGAGGTGTTATTTTAGCTTTACTGTAGCGCTACCATAACCATTTTTTGGTAATTAAGAGAGAGAACAAAGAAATCAAACGAGAAGAGGATAGCTTTATGGTTAGGTTTTAGGCTTTAGGTTTAATTTGGGTAGGTTTAGGGGTTTTTTAAAGATGAAAAAAAAGGATTTGTTACACTGTTAATAGAAAAAGAGAGGAATTATTCAAAAGCACTCAACACCGAATTAGGGCATTGATGTTGTTAATACATCGAAAATATAAGATGAGTATTTTTAGAATTACAATTTATTACTGACTCCTTATTTGACTCTAACTCTAAATTAAACAAATTATTATTGCTATTTCTAAACCAAAAACTTCCTAATTGTAATATGGTCCTAGTGGTCCTAGTTTTTTGGTCATAATTTTGTCTTATTTTTGAACGATATTTCATATTATCTCTTGTATGTTCATCATCATCATCTAAGTCTTTAATCTGGTGATGACATAGAAGCATATCAGACCCAACACATTCTTTAAATTCAACACGATAGCATCATGGGTTTAGAAGACAATCTTTGTTTCTCTTGTGAACCCTTTTATGCTAAACCTTCAGCAGGTTTGCTAGTGTTGGAAAGACACATTTCAGAGTTTCATTTTTAGTTCCAGCTTATTTAAACACATTGGATGAAGTGGGCATAATGGCTACACAAGTGTCACTCTTGTTCTTAGGACATGTAGTGCCAGAAGAGTATTTATTATAAATGTACATATAAATAAACATGCAGGGGAAGTGGGTGTCAAATCAAGGTAGTGGGCTTACGGTACTCAACCAGCTAACTTTAATCCCTAATTCATATTAATATGAAATGGATTAATCTGAACTTGTGAAAAAGTTATAATCAAAGCAAACCAACTAAACGTAAAAGCATTGAACCAAAGGGTTGATATAATTTATTATGAAATGGTAAGAAGTTGCCTACTACCAAGAACTTAATGTGATGCCTTGGGTTGATTTGCTGATGCATCCACCTACTGACATCAACCTACCCTTTTCTTGGTGGGGGGATTTTTTTTTTTTTTTTTTGGGGGGGGGGGTGTGTGTGTGTGTGTGTGTGCATGCGTGCTTTTTTTTCTTTTTGTTTTGTTTTGTTTTGTTTTTTTTTTTGGGGGGTGCGTGTAGAGACTGAACCCTTGGTAAGTTGGAGTTTACTGAGTTAAAACGGCTATAAAGTTATAGGAGATGGACTTAATATGCTCATGGCAGGTTGGAATTTACACAGCTGAATAACTAGGAATATTAGACTTCTCTTCCTTTAAGTTTTTTTACTTTGTTGTTGTTTCTGTACTTTTCATTTGAAACTATTTGAACCCGACACATACAAATGCATATGTGCTAAAAGACCCGACACTTTAACGAAATTTGAACTATATGACCAGTATTGGACTGGTCCGCACAAATCCTAATTGAAACGGCTGGAGCTTTGTTCCTCGCAGATGTTACAGCTTTCTTCTTTTTTCTTTAATTTTTTCTGCCATATTGTTTTATAACATGGACTATAGCGAGATGGAGAAATGTGGGACCCAGAATGTTTTATAAACATCCAAAGAGGACACTAAAGAGTGCATTATTTGGTTAAGAAACGACATTGTACCAATCCCACTTGCAAACCGCACTAAATGAGCAAAAAATTGTGCCTCTTATATATTAGTAGATCAGTGATTATTCTACATATAATATCAATCATACTTCATGTCAACCAGGTTCTCTGGCCCAATGGAACATTCTTTACCAAGTTGAGAAGCACGCCTGCTGACCAAGTAAGTTGCACATCTGGTGATGACTTTTCTATACCAAGCTCCTTCGAAGTTCAGCTTGAAGCTGCACGTAGAGCAAGTGATGTCAAGAAAATATTACTTGGTAGACACTTCCTTTTCCAATCTTCGATTGCAATTATGTTTTCATGTTCTGGTTTAGAAATTCCATTTAATTCATGTTCTGTTTTGATTAGAATATACTGGTAATGAATCTTTTCTTCTGTCTACACAACCCGCATACCATTTGTGAATTTTTCATCCCCGTTTCTGATTGATATTTTTTTTCATGATTATCAATAAATTGGTTTCATGATTAATTACAACATTACTTATGTCGATATAGAAGTTATTGCTCAATCTGAGATGTGCATAGTTTTCTGGCTGGAATACATTGGAAGTTTATTATACTTGTGCATTCAGGATTTGTTAATGATTTTATGGTTCTTAATTCCAGTACATGCTTTTTTCAGCAAACAATTTGTCTGTTGCTTCATTGAATTTGAACTTTTAAAATTTTCTATCTTAAATAACATTTTATGTAAAATTGCGCATTTCATGTGCTATTGGATAACTAGGCAAGTTTCTCAAAATTCATTCCAAGGAATTTTAGAAAGAGACGGAACCAAAAAAACATTAGGAAAAAAAAGAGAAAGAGAAGTCAATGCATCCTATTTAATGTATCACGGATGCTCCTACCATCGATCAGTGTTGTGTCGGACACATGTCCTATGTTTTATTGAGAATTTGTCTCGTGTTCGAGTGTCGTGTTTGTGTTGGCTTGACCGTGTCTGTGCAACATAGCTCCTACTCTCTAACCCTTACCCTCTCTCCATCTCCATTTCTCTATTTCCATTTTTTCTAAAACCACAGCTCTTGACATAAATTCATGCCTTGTTGCTAGCATCTTAAATTAGCATGACCCCAGGACGTCCCACGAGGGTCAACCCGTGGGTCCATTACCTCTTCTGTAACGCCTTCCCACTAAAGATTTCTAGTCCTCCAACATCTGCAATATGTTACTTTCATCGGTCATTTTCTCCTCTCTGCGACTGGGTTTTAAGGTCTCTGACCTCACCGTTCTTCCCTTTGGTGTTATCACCTTTGACCCCCCTTTGGTTTAATTATTTTTGAGATCCCAAACCATCTGTTGTTATCATTCCCCACCAACATTCTTTGCCTAGAGGGTATCTCTGCTGCATCATTTGGATGCTTGACAAAAGTTCAGTCCCGTCCACTGTCATATTTGCCACCTCGAGGCAGTCATGTGAGTCCAAGTCCACCAAGTCATTATCTTCAAGTTGCAAATCAGACCTATGGGCCATCCCTTTCACATCCTTAGAGATGTTACTGTTAGGATCCAATAAAAGATGCAATTTTTATAGAAGATAATAGCACAAATCTAGATAATTGAATACAAAAGAGGTGTATTCTCTTCCCAAGACGCCAATGAAGACGTCCGTACTCGTCTACCTATCAAGTCACACCGATATCAAATAATAGCATAAACCTACCAGCGACGGCTAGCCCCCATATTTATAATAGAAAATTAGGGTTACTTGGAGAAGGGCCGTGCACGCGCGGGTGGCTTCATGGGCCGGCGGTAAAGGCAAGTGCGGCTTGGGCTTGGGCCCGTGGCTTCCTGCGGGAATAGACCTGCAGAGGTCTATCAACACTCCCCCAAACAGCCACCTTGTCCTCAAGGTGGAAGTCTGGAAAACGTGTCACCATCTCATCCATGTCCTCCCATGTGCTATCATGCTCTGGCAAGCCCTTCCATTGCAGCAACACCTGGCGCTTTCCTGTGTCGCTCCTCCTAACCCCTTTCAACACCTCGGGATCCAGCCTCACCTCCACATCGACAGTAAGAGTCTCTGGTAAGGAAGGGAAAGGTGTGTGGTCGTCAATGGCCTGACGCAACTGCGAAACATGGAAGACTGGGTGAATGTCAGATCCTGGGGGCAATCTCAACCTGTAGGCTACCGGCCCGACCTTCGCCTTAACCTCGAAAGGTCCAAAATAACGCGGTGCTAGCTTCTCATTCCTCCTGTGGGCCACTGATCTCTGTCTGTAGGGTCTTAGCTTTAGGTACACCATGTCCCATACCTCAAACTGTACGTCACGACGGTGTGAGTCTGCCCTCACCTTCATAACCTGCTGTGTCCTCGCCAAATGGAGCTTCAGCTCCTCCAGAATCTGATCCCTCTCCGCTAGGTACTTCTCCACGTCCGACACTGGCGTCGTCTCATGCTCATAATGTAGTAAGTGAGGGGGTCTCTTCCATACAGAATCCTGAAGGGTGTCGTCTGTGCTGCTGTATGATATGTTGTGTTATACCAGTACTCTGCCCACGCAAGCCCACTCCTTCGGATTCTCTGAAATGAAGCACCGCAGATAAGTCTCCACACTCCTGTTTACCACCTTCGTCTGTCCATCGATCTGAGGATGGTAGGCCGTGCTTCGCTTCAATGTCGTCCTCTGCAGTCTGGAAAGCTCCTGCCAGAACCTACGCTGGAACACCTTGTCTCGGTCCGAGACTATGGACTTCGGAGGCCCATGCAGACGAATGATCTCACAAACACCTCTGCTACCGAAACTGTGCTGTAAGGATGCCGAAGCGGAACAAAATGTGCATATTTGCTGAGGCGGTCGACCACAACAAAAATAACGATGTATCCACCCGACTTTGGCAATCCATCTATGAAGTCCATAGAGAGGCCCCCCATACTCGATCCGGTAAGGAAAGCGGCTGTAATAGTCCTCCTGGGGACATCGCCTGGTACTTGTGACGCTGGCACACGTCACACCCTGCCACCATCCTCGCCACCTCTTTCATCATATCCTTCCAGTAGACATCCCTCGCCAGTCGCTAGTAGGTCTTGAGGACATCAGAATGTCCTCCAATGGTACTGTCGTGAAACTCCTGGAGTATGGCCGGTAGATATGTGGATGTCCTCGGTAGAGCAAGTCGCTCCCAGTATAGCAGCCGTCCATCCTGAAGAGAATACCCTGGAAACTCAGGCGACCCCTATGGGAGAGCCTCTTGTATACCTGCTAACTTTGGATCCTGCTCCACCTCCTGCTGTAGTGGGCCCCAATCCTCAAGGACGGACACTGCTAGTGCAGCCAGCTCCGCCTCCTCTCGCCGGGATAATGCATCAGCCGTCTTGCTCTCCAGCCCCGGGCGATACTCAATCCCAAACCTGTACCCCATCAGCTTCCGCAGCCACTTTTGATGTTCCTCTGCTACCATCCGCTGCTCTAATAGATACTTTAAGCTCCGTTGATCAGTGCGCACCAGGAAACTCCGTCTTAGTGAATACTGCCGTCACTTCTGAATCGCCAAGACTATGGCCATCAGCTCCCTCTTGTAGACCGACCGCAGTCGGCCGCTAGCTGTCAACACCTGGCTGAAGTAGGCAATAGCCGTTGATCCTGCATCAGCACGGCCCCCAGTCCATGCACTGACGATCGGCCTCCACCACAAATGGCCTGGAAAAATCTGGTAGTGCCGGGACTGGCACTGTAGTCATGGCCTTCTTCAGAGCCTCAAAAGCTGTCGTCACCTCCTCCCCCCAATGGAACTGGTCCTTTAATAGCTCGGTTAACGGCCAGGCGATGGTCCTATATCCCTCCACAAATCTGTGGTAGTAACCTGTTAGCCCCAGGAACCCCCGCTGTCCTCCCTGAGAGTGGTAGTGCACGGCCAGTCCAGCATCGTCGCAATCTTCCCTATGTCTGCTGCCACCCAGTCTGCTGGTACCACATGACCCAAGTACTCCACCTGTGGCTGTCCATATAGGCACTTCTTCCTGTTTGCCACCAGCTGATGGTACTGCAGCTCCGTAAACACCACCTACAGATGGTCCAAGTGCTCCTCCAGGGTGCGACTGTACACTAATATATCATCAAAGAACACAAGTACAAATCGCCTTAGGTACGGACGGAATACCTTGTTTATCAGGGACTGAAAAGTGGCTGGTGCGTTCGTCAAGCCAAAAGGCATGACGAGGAACTCGTAATGGCCCTCGTGCGTCCTGAACGCCGTCTTCGGCACATCCTCCCGTCGCATCCTGATCTGATGGTATCCTGACTTGATGTCTATCTTACTGAACCAGGCTGACCCATGTTACTCGTCCAGGGACTCGTCTATCACCGGTATGTGGAACTTATCTGGCACTGTCTCCTTGTTCACGGCTCGATAGTCTACACAGAAGCACCAGCTCCCATCCTTCTTCTTCACCAGGAGCAAGAGGCTAGAGAATGGGCTCACGCAGGGCTGAATCACCCCTGCCTCCACCATCTCGGGGTACCGGTAGGGTCGGATACTGATGGGGGAGGCCCCCTCCCGTAGTACAATGGCATGCTCATGGTCCCTCGGCGGTGTCAGACCCCGAGGCTCCTGAAAAATCTCCTCAAACTGTGCCAGTATCTGCTGCACCTCCCCCGGCACGGCATGCTCCCCACTGGTCTCTCCCCCTCCTCCCTCTGTCATGGTATACAGCTCCACCAAGTAACCGCATCCCTCAGCCTGTAAGGTCCTCAGCATGGTCTTCAATGACACTACCGTTCTGCAAAGGCTAGGGTCTCACTGTAAAGTGATCGCACTCCCCCCTCCTGGAACTCCATCCGCAGAAGCTTCCAGTTCACCGTCATCTCCCCCAGCGTCTGCAACCAAGTCATGCCAATGATGACATCTGTGTTTCCCAAGTCTAGAGGCAGAAAGTCCGACATCACCTGTATCCCTTGTAGGGTCAGCACCAATCCCTTGCAGACTCCCCTACTACTCTCCTTATTTCACGTGCCCATCATCACGCTGAAGCTCCCACGGTCGGTCAACTGCAGTCCCTGCTGGTCCACCACCCTCCTGGAGATGAAATTGTGGGTCGCCCAACTGTCAATCAGCACGGTCACATCCAGCTTGTCGATCTCCCCACTCAACTTCTTGGCATGGTTCGGGGTGAACCATACCACATAGTTGAGGGGCACCTCAGCTACATCTAGCTGGTGGCCCTCGGGCTCTTCCTCCTCTTGCTCCGCACTCTCGTCCTTGACGTCCCCGTCCACGTCGTCATCCTCCAACAGCAGAACCTGCAACTTGCGTCCCGCGCATCTGTGGCATGGCTTGAACCGCTCGTCACACTGAAAGCACTAGCCCTTCTGGCGATTCTTCCTCATCTCCGCATCTGTTATCCTCCTGAACTGCCTCCCAGCTGGGGTGGCGCTGCTCTTCTCCCCCGTCTTCTCCCTGCTTGTCTGGACTGTCCCCGTGGTGGTCGCGGCCCCTCCCACTCCAGACGGGGTGCCCCTCTGTGTCTTGCCGCTGTAGCCGCTCCTGACTCTCCGATCCTCCGTCTGAGCGTTCTCTACCATCTGCGCCATCTATATGACCTCCGAAAGCCCTCTGGGCTTGTAGGGCCTCACCGCGGCTCGAAGGCTGGGTCGCAGCCCCTTCAGGAAGGTGCCCTCCAGTGACTCGTCTGACACACCATGTACTTGCCCTGTCAAGGTCTCAAACCTCTCGATGTACTCCCGTACCGGTCCCTCCTGCCTGAGGACATATAACTGCTCGTGCAGGTTCCCCAATCGGGGGTCTCTGAACTTCTCCAACACGAGGTCCTTCAGCTCCTCACAGCACCAGATCTGCTGCCTCCTCTCCTTCCACTAGAACCACCCTAAGGCTCTCACCTCCATGCTTCTGTGCCTCGGTCATGTGGTGCGCAGCGAAGTACATCTCTGCTGTGAACAACCAGGCATGTGGGTCCTCCACCGTAAATAGCGGCATCTTCAGCTTCTGCACCCTGCAGTCTCCTCCAAAGTGCCCCTGATCGGGCCTCTCCTCAGTACGGTGGTGCGGACGACAGTGCCGCCGCTTCTCATCCAGGGTCTCTTACTGTCTCGGTGGCACTCCTCCGTGACCCCCATAATCCCCTCGGTGACCCCACGCCTGCCATTGAAGTCATTCCAACCCGCATCATCGCCGAACTCAGCCTCGTAGCCTTTCCCGCCGTCATAATAATAGTCTCGACCTCGACCGTCTCCGAAATACTGGTCGTTCATCGCTGGTCGCTGTCCCAAAGGCCCGAAACCCCCTCCGTTGGCATGTGCGCGCATGTCTTCCCCCTGACGGCTGCCAGGGGGTCTCCTGGACACCATGGCCCACCTGTGGGACCCTCCAGGGCTGCCGGAGGGCCGGCGGACCCTGTCGGCCTTCCGGCAGGGCCGGCGGGCCATGCCGGGGGTCCGGTAGGGTTGCTGGACCCTGGCGATGGCCGACAGGGCCTGGCCAGCCCTGCCGCGCCTGGCCACAGGCCGGGGGGCTCCCCGCCCCACCTCTTCGGCGGCCGTCCCCCAGAGTTGCTGTGGGGGATCGGCCGCCCTTCCTCGCTTGGTCGCGATGCCCGGAGAGGACGGCTAGGGCCGTCACCTCCCCTCTGAAACTCTAATGCTCTGTCGCACCTCCTCGCGATAGTCGCCCCTTTTCGGCTCCTTGCCTTCATCATCTTCAATTTCCACCTACTCCAAAGGACGAGCCGGGTCAAAAATCTCATCTTTTGTCTTCCCCTTCTCCAAAGGTGTCGCCTTTGATGTCGCTTTAGGGTTTCCCTCGCCTTGGTTGATTGCCGACCATTGGAGGATGAACTTCGTAAATTGCTCTTTGTGCTGTGATTGATTCGCCGCCAAAGTTTTGATGGAATCCGTCAACGATTTTATCGCCTCCCCTTTCCCGCCAACGACCTTTTTACCCCGTCAATTTTACCATTGAACTTCTCCTTCAAGGTGTCAAATTTGTCATTTGATCTCGTCGTCGGTGCCGTCATGGATCGTCACACTCTGATACCAAATTGTTATGATCCAACAAAAGATGCAATTTCTATAGAAGATAATATCACAAATCTAGATAATTGAATACAAAAGAGGTGTATTCTCCTCCCAAGACGTTAGTGAGGACGTCCGCACTCGTCTACCTATCAAGTCACACCAATATCAAGTAATAGCATAAACATACAAGCGACGGCTAGCCCCCTTATTTATAATAGAAAATTAGGGTTACTTGGAGAAGGGCCATGCGCGCGCGGGTGGCTTCATGGGCCGGCGGTAGAGGCAAGTGCGGCTTGGGCTTGGGCCCGTGGCTTCCTGCGGGAATAGACCCGCAGAGGTCTATCAGTTATCTTGCAGCCAAAATCTCGGCACCATCATATCTGAGATCCTCTCACCAATGGCTTAAAGATTAACAAAGAGATGTCAGTTGAGGGTCTGTGTCTAAGTTCCTATGACAATGGAATTATGGAGATGGGGAACAAATTAAGTAGCAAACAATGATAGGAAGAATACTATGGCGATTCTGGCAGCGGTGCTAATGCCTAGGAAAATTTTCCAGCTTTGCAATGTTTGCAATTTTACTATGTGATCATCAGTAAACTACTTCATTAAGCATATGGTTTCGCTAATAGTTTGATATAAGGACACACAATATTCTTTTCTTGTTCGAAAAATGAGGGGGCAAGGTAGGGTTCAATTAATTCCCAATCTTTTCATCCTCCAGCACTATATCTGGTAGTGGTGAAGAATATAAAGGTTAATTTGCGGCATCTTCTTTGTTCCTTAAGCTTCTTCGTGGCTTTTGATAACACAACTTCTAGTTCATCGAGTCTTACTGATATTTTTGTCTTGACCAAAACATAAAACAATGGGATCGTTTGGGCAATTTAATTCTCCTAATTGTCAATAGTTGTCATTTTGGCTTTGCAAATGCAGGGTAGCATGCATATTCCTTTCTCTCTTTGATGTTGGAAGAGGAGAATCAATAAGCCGATGATGGGAGGGACACAAGGGGATGGGGTGGTAAAGTCCATGCCCAAGCTGTTTTAAGGGTTAGGTCTATGACATAGATAGGGATAAAGCGGGACGTTTGCAAACTTAGGAGGAAGGTTATAAAGTACATTGGAAGGTTTTACAAAGTCCATGCCCAAAGGGGAGGAGGGGAAGCTTTTGTAATTTCATTAGTGGATGTGATGGAGGAAGGGATGGTTTATAGAGTCCATGCCTGAGCTACTTCAAGGGTTAGGCCCAAGGCATTAACGATCTTGGATAAAAGTAGATGTTGATGAGAGGTCTTACAGAGTCCAAGTCAAGCTATCTTGAAGAGTATTGCAGAGATGTTTTACTAGAAATTATGCCTGGGTTGTTTAAGAGTTTTGCTTGTGTCACAATCAGAGAAAGAATAGTACAAAATGGGAGAGTCAATGTGTGGACTGTTCGAAGTGTCAAGATGACAATATGGTATACCTAAGAGATGCATACATTGTTTTCTATTTATGCTCATTTACTTTGGTAACGTGGATCTCCTTTTCTTGTAGTTGAACTGCGGTACTTGAATATAAAAAGATCGATGGTTGATAATAAAGCTTGTGATTTCCATTTTTATTATTTTAACAAAAAAATGTTGTGCTTGGTTTCGATCTTTGTATCAGCCAGTAGTTTGTAGTATTGGTATCGGTTGTATCAGAAGTATCAGGTAATACATATTAGAATTATCGAACTTTACATATTAGAATTATCGAACTTTACATATTAGTCACGTTATCTCAGGCTAGTTGGATATATATAAAGCTTCATCAAGTTCCTCTATCAATATATCCTCTATCAATATATTACTTTTATCAATGTTTGAAATCTCTATTTTGGTCTCAGGATAGTATGTTGGTTTTTTTGTAATGATATATCAGAAGTATCAGGGGTAACGTATTGGAAGTATTGGACTTTTGATTGTTGTTGCTTGCGAGTAACTATTCATCTTCAGGAAGTTCATCCATAGGCCATCTTTATTATCTAATGTACTATTTTCTTCCTTATCAAATCATCTTCATGCATTATCTAGACCAATCGATTTAACTTTAGTTTGTTCTTGTTTCAGAGTTCAATATAATAATCTCTTACTATAGTTGAAACAAACCAATTCTATATGTCTTGCGAACTTGAAGAGTGTTACTTGGTGCCCCATTGAAGATGGACTCTTAGTCCTCCAATAAATCCGATCTGAAATGACTGATTTTAGACCTTGATTTCTATCACTTTGAAATTGTCTTCCTCCAACCATTTGTATCGCGTATACAAATTAAAACCAACATGCAAATTTGTGTTTTTTATTAGCACATTTTTTGAGTCATGATTTTTCATTTGTTATGTAAGATTCATTCAACCATTATATGGATTAAGTCAGAATTTCAATTTTCGGTACTTCAAACCTTGCATTCCATGCTATCTTGTTATTTGTTAATTCAATGTTTCGGGTGGATCTAGCAGGCTTCAATCCAATACGGGTTGAAGTGCGAAAATTTGTCTCAGTACAAGACATTTTTAAACTATGATATATAGAGGATCCACATATTGGATCCTATCTGTGGTAACATTACCAGATACATGAAATAATGACAACGTTTACACATGATAAGGGCCAAATTCTTGGATTAAACAACACCTGACCATTACAATGACATAAACATAAAGTTGGACGTCTTTTTGCGTGTAATAGCTCTTTAATAATAACCTTCAACAATTTGCAAGTTTCGAGTTTCTTTGTATGACCTTAAAGTTCATTATTCAAAATGTTCCTAGTTATCTTCTTCCTCCCATGATATTCATAGAGTATGCAACCTTATGCTAGGCTGAACCACAAATATTGTCACTATGTGTTGTGCTTGGATGATGTGGATGCATACTCTCTTTGGTTAGTGGAGTACTTTAAGATTTTGCTTATTGGATATTTAAGAGTGGTTAGCATACTTAATCCAATGTTTCAAAAAGCGGTATGGGTGAGCGCCCATGCGAGGGCGGCGGTGAGGGCACTATGATAACCCCCCCCCCCCCCCCCCCCCCCCCCAAAAAAAAAAAAAAAAAAAAAAAAAAAGAAAGAAAGAAAAAAAAAGAAAAAGAAAAAGAAAAAGAAAAAGTGGGTAATTCAAACCAAGTGAGACCCACTGCTAGGTCAAGGCAAGGCAGACGACAGTGGCAGGAGGCAGCGACGAAGGTGCCTCTCTGTTTGTGTCTGTGTTCTACTCTATTTTATGTTCTCTCTCAGTGAAACTGATGGACACAAGCTAAGGTCTTCAACTGTAATGAACCCAAATGCTAGTTGTGGGACCCGACCCAACACCTTACAACATGAGGTGATGACAGCTATGCACCACCTTTTGTCCCAACTCCTAGGCGATGAGGCGCTAGGTGGTGGCTCTGCTGCCCCGCCCCATCTAGCATTGATCAAACCATTTATCATACCATTCCCAAATCACTGTACGACTTGATCTGCTTGAGATGTAGTTCATGCAGATATGAAGCAATAAATTCCTGTTGGCATCAAATGTTCTAATTTGGCCTCCTGTGGTCATGTTTGTGATGTGAATCATAAGGCGAATTTCCCACCAAGTTTGGAAGTCAAAGTCTTATTTATATCCTTCCTTTAGGTCATTGATATTATACGCTAGTCATTTTTGTTTCCACTTATTTTCATTCTCATAGACGTAGCTAACAAGAGAATCTGATGTTCACAGGTAGAGCGCCAACTGCTTTAGTTAGTTTAATTGGACACAACCAGTACAGAAAATGTGCAAAAGACATCTACTACTTCCTGCAAGTAAGCCATTCTCTTTTCCTTTCATAAAAGAGTGGTAAGCATTAAATTCGGTTTACTTCCAGTTAATTACTGCATGTTTATTGCGGTGCAGTCTACCATTTGTGTCAAACAGCTTGCATATTGCACGCTAGAACTGTTGGTTACATCTGTATTTCCAGAGCTCCAAGATTTAATTCGAGATATACATGAGAAGGCACGTATACAATCAGTTAATGAAAAGTAACTCGAGCTTTTGTATATTTCTCCACTAAAGGATGTAGCGTTCAGGAAGTACTGCTCAACCCCGGCCTTACCCTTGCACTTGGTGAATGTCATTACTCTTGTTATTGTGTGATCACTGGCAGTTAGAAATGAAGAAAAGGAAGAGAAGGGGAAAAACAAACAGAAGGAAAGAATTAAATGAATCGAGAGGTGTATATTTCATTCATTTTGTACAGTTCATGTGCATTGTTAGGTGTCGTCCATCTGGTCATTAACACCAAAATATGCAAACAAACTTATGTTCAAGAGTCATGAGACTCGCAAGCGTTGTAGCTGCATGGTGCTCTTTTTCATCTTTTCATGTGTGCGGTTGTTTCTGGCCCCTTGAAATTTTTGGCTTGTAAATACGAAGCAAATGCTTCTCATGTCTGAATGTTGTATGTGAAATATTATGATTTGATCCACATTGTGTTGTCGTAGTTTGAAATCTCCCCAACATCGGCATTCCTTTTATTTGAGTACTTATACGGCATGAGAGCGTCGTTGGTACCTGTCGAACTTGGCTACTCCGTTTCTGCTTATATATACTTTGAATTATATAAGCTCTCTTTCCTCTCTTTATCGACACAAGTGAAACGAACGAGCGAAGATCGGATGCCAACAGTTGAAGTATCTTTATTCAAAGCATGATGATTACTGTCTTTAGGGGTCATGTGATCTCTCACCAGTTGAAAAAAGCACTGCTTACCGTTTAGTAGTGCTATCTTTATAACATGCGACACCTTTCTGCATGGCATGAGGGATCATGATAACACGATTCGATTTATTGAAAATATCGGGATCCAATAACCGCTAACTAAATTCGCCAGTTTATTCAGCAGTACGATTTATTCAGCAATTCTATTTTTTCAATAACCGCTATTGCTTGCCTAGTCAAAGTGACAGCTCATCCAGCTGTTGAGATCCTGAATACTAATGAGTCTGTTACTAACGGAGGGAGTAAATAGGGCGGTCATTATGCTGTTTTTCAGGGACAACAATGCAAATGAGGAACAATAATGCTATCTTAAAGGCATCAGCTAACTGCACACAGAGGAATCATAACCTATAAGAAGTCTCCACAGCGATAAGAAAATGATTCTTCTCAAGACATACCAAAACTCAGGTGCACTGACACTCCTTTATCTGATTCAGCTCAGCGAGACAGTGATCGGATGACCTCTCAATAGATCGGACCTAGCTGTCCCGAGCCTTTTTAGTCATCTACTGACTTAAGTATCGGAGGAGATTTGGGTTGGAACCCAGTTCCCCCCACCTTCCCGCGATCTTTCATGCGTTGCAAACCTACAAGACAACTTGGAGTTAGGTTGGGCTTCGATCCCAACAGCTCAGACATATCTCACACCGAACCCCAAATAGCCAGGAGTCCTTGTGCACGAAAAGCTCCGGTGGGACCTGAGTCCTCCCCGACTCTTCCTCGTGAAGAGTACCCCTCCCTGGCCGGGAACCTGCTCCGCGACTGCGGCCAATCCAGACGGCTCCGAGTCGCTAAGAACGAGTCACCGCCTCTTCTTGGCCCACTCAATCACAACTACTTCAAATTCGGAGGGGGGCTTCTCCTTCTTCTTTTTCTTCTGCAGGCGGACCGCCTAGGCGACCCTCTCAGCAACTATGGGTCGATCCCCAGATGGATGAGCTGTCAATTCCCCCACAATCGGCACCCGGGGAGACAACATGCTCACCTCCGCCTCTTTGATGGAAGCCTCTATTGCTTCCCTCAATGCGGGATCACCTGATAATCCACACCAGCCATGCCTACAAAAGCAACAAACGAGTTAGGTCGAAGAACGAAAGTCGTACAGTTGGCGGGCACGATCGATCCAACCTTTCGTTCTCAGGGTCCGATGCAGCACGTCGTCAAACCATAGCCACTTGACCGACCTTTCGTTCTCAGGGTCCGATGCAGCACGTCGTCAAACCATAGCCACTTGACCGACCTCACATCCTCTGGCAGACTCATCAGTGTCGGCGGCTTTTTTCTCCTCGCTAGTCAGTTGCTTATCCTCGGTAGGGCCCAAGTCAGGGGCACCCCAACCGGTGCAGAAGCTCGCCTCCCTTTGGAAAACCACAAACACAAACTCGTCTCTCCATTTGGGATTGGAGGTGGGAAGATCTTCCAGTAGCTTCGTGCCTCGACGAGACATTATCCTATACCTGCCCAGGCACTTGAGGGGAGGGATCGATAAAAAAATGATTAAACAGACTCAGAGATGGTTCAGTCCCCTTCATCACACACAGAGCTATGAAGCCCATCAGCATGTCAATGGCGTTCGGCATCAACTGGCAGAGGAAAATGTTCAGGTTACACAACAAGTACCGCATAATGGGATGCATGGGGAATCGAAGGCCTCGTTTGAAGGCTTTGACGTATACATCCACTTCCCGGTTTCCGGGACGATGGACCCTCTCGTTGCTCCCAGGCAATCGGATTTGGTAATCAAGGAGGATGTAACTCCTTTGAAGCTCGGAGATCTGGCCAGCCTTGACGTTAGACCTCAGATTCGCGAGCAAGCCCGGCTCCATAATCCCGTCCTTGTTCTTTTGCATAATGGTGACCAAGCTCCCTTCGGAGGTAGGATTGGAGGACAATGCCATTTCTTTCGAGGAAGGAAAAGTCTCAATCAAAGTGAATGAAGAAGATACCTTCACATTCGACCGCCGGAACAGTCCTATATAGGCAAGGCGATAACCGCCTGATGAAACACGTGTCAAAAATATAAAGGCTTTGAATATCTTGGATTTCGAATTGCAGATCATCCGAATCGACAAAGCGGGCATTTTGGCGCCTGGGACTTGAGTGCTATTTTCTTGACTGATGTGTCCCATTAATGCGATGTAACGTCGCTTGACTTCAACGTGCAGACCCTTTAAGGTCATGCGACGGGGGCCATTGTTGAGTCATTGGGCCGGCATTCGAGCTAACTCGACCGACAGATAACTAAAGCCCATGAGGCCCACAAGAGAAGCTCGACTTCGACTCAGTCAACGCCCACCGACCAGTCGACCGTGGAGTCCACCTCATTCGAACATGGGATTAAAGGCGTGCTCGTAATTCGCGGAAACGTGTGCAACATTTACTCATATTAAAGGGGAAAGATCGTGGCCCATTATAGGTGGCCGTTATCTCCCCAACGTCTCCAAAGGGATCCCGAACGTCTATAAATAGAAGGAGGGGTTCCATCTCCAAGGTACGGGGTCTAAGACATAGAACTCTGCTTTCTCGGCTAACATCTCTTACACCATAGAGCTTGCGCCGCCAGATCTGAGACAAACCTCCGTGGGTCGATCTCAGCTGCACCAAGATCCCTCTCTTCCTTAAGTTCACATAACAACTTAAGCGTCGAAGGGGATTTGGGTCGGAACTCAGATCCGACCTCCCTAACGTGTCCCTGTGGTGCAGATCGACGGTCATCATCCAGCGTCGAAGGTCGTCATCGAACTTACTAGACTCGAACGATCGACACATCAGCTACTCGAATGTCGATCGAGCACCGCCCCATTATCAGCTACCATCACTCGACCCGGGTTCTTCCAAACTATGGTCACACATCATCTGTTGACGAGGCTTCGACTCAGCACCAAGAGTCTACGTCAGCTTGACAACTGTCTCGGTCAATTTTGGCCTTAACAGTTCACATACTAACTTAAGCATCGGAGGGGATTTGCGTCAGGACCCAGATCCGACCCCCATAACATGTTTCTGTGGTGTATATCGACGCGTCTCCATCTTCCACGAGGGTCGTTTTCGAGCTTCTTAGCCTCGAACGATTGACGTACGAGCTGTCCAAGGGTCAATCGTGCACCGCATCCCAACCAACATACATCATCCGACCCTGGTTCTTCCAACCTAGGGTCCCACCATACTTGTCGATGAGGCTCCGACTCAGTGCGAAGGGCCCACGTCAGCTTGACAACTGTCTCGGTCATTTTTGGCCTTAACAGTTCCCATACTAAGTTAAGCATCGAAGTGGATGTGGGTTGGGACCTAGATCCGACCCCCCTAACATGTTTCTGTGGTGTAGATCGACGTGTCTCCATCTTCCACACGGGTCGTTTCCGAGCTTCTCAGCCTCGAACAATCGACGTACGAGCTGTTCAGGGGGCGATCGTGCACCACATCCCAACCAACATACATCATCCAATCCTGGTTATTCCAACCTAGGGTCCCAAAGCACTCGTCGACGTGGCTCCGACTAAGTGCGAAGGGCCCATGTCAGCTTGACAACTGTCTCGATCATTTTTGGCCTTAACACATACCAAAACTCAGGTGCACTGACACTCAGTTATGTGATTCCACTTTACATTTTCTCTATAGCTCGGCGAGACGGTGATCGGATGACCTCCTAATAAGTCGGACTTAGATGCCCCGAGCCTTTTAATTAGTCATCTACTACTGACTTAATCATCAGAGGGGATTTCGGTTGGAACCCAGATTCCCCCCTTCCCTGACAATCTTTCTTGTGTTGCAGACGTATCAAGACAACTTGGAGTTAGGTCGGGCTTCGATCCCAACAGCTCGGACATATCTCACACCAAATCGAGACCGTTCTTCTTCGAGTCCCACTCATCGGCCGACGAAGTGCAACGTCACCAGGGACGTCCTCGTCAGCATCATACTCACAGTGGACGGATTTACCCTTTAACAGTTGGCGTCGTCTGTGGGAATCAAAATTAACTACTTTAAGTGGAACAAAAATGCAAAATAAGTTATCGACATGTAAGCAACTATTATGTCTCCCATGTCTCTTTTATTTTTAGTTAAAAAAAATAAAACTCAATAATCAACCACAAAAAAATTATTTCAACTTGTCAACCCAATGAATCCACCGCCTTATCTTCTCTTTCCAATCTCCTTGCATCCTATTTTATTATCATTTTTGTTTGAACTGTTATCAAGCATTCTTATCTAGTCACCGGAAAAAAAGGGCAATGGTAATCAAATTATAGGCAAATATATACTTCTCTTTTTTAATTTAAAGAATTCAGGCTAGAATCTCTTTTCCCAATTTTTTAAAATAATCTTTTTCTTTCTCAACGTGATTGGGTCGAAGGAGCGTTCGATACGTGAAGGCTAGTAATTAGATGCATGCGTGTCAATTTTCAATTATTCGTCAGATAACGTGGGCCAACTGTTAGTCTGGCTAGATTCACTGCATGCTTCTGTGTCGATTACTATTATTGTCAAAACTTCAATCTTTTGGGGCTGTTGAACGGTTGTCGGTGGTCCGGCCGCATGCACGCACGATCCTGTTGCGCCAACTAAAATTCTATTAACGTAGGGGTTGGGTTGCGTTAACGTAGGGGTCAATATTCCTGGATCAATGAACTTACCACACACCAAATATTTTGGATGCACGCCCCCAACAAGTTATGGATGCGTCCTAACATCCAATGAATGTGACTAAACTTAGTCCGTAAGAAAAAAGTAATAAGTTAAATGTGCAAAAAAACAAAGGGAAGGAGATTGAAGTCGACGTTCAATTAACAAAGTGACAAGGCGAAGAGACGTAACGCATCGACGTGGATGTTTAAAGTGCATGCATTATTCTGCCCACTAACCCCACGTGAAACGCTCGGTGGTGAGGTGGGAGCTGGGTCCTCTCTTGTCTTCCACTGGGCCGCTGGGTTTTGACCAATTCACGTCATTTGCTCCACCTCAGCCGTCTCTCGATGGATATAGATATACATATGGGACTAATTTGATCACGTGCTTTGAAGCGAGAAAGGTTCAATGAGGCGTTGAAAGGTCAACCTCCCCAATGCGACGGAGGATGAGTGGGGTTTTCGGAGTCTCATGTGTGCCGGCGTTGCATGTAAAGATGCAGTTTTGGTCAACGTTTGGAAACTTCGGTTGACATTTTATTTATGGAATCAGCCAACTAATTTCAATTTGGCTCTCCTAAATAACTCTTAGTAGCTAACGAATGCAAAGCGCAAGGTTGCCAGTTGCCGTTTGCGGAATCAAAGCAAAAGACGCCCGCGTTGACTCCCTCTCGATTGTTGAATCCCTCCAAACTTTTCCCCTCCTCCCCTCCTCAATAAAACCCCAACTCTTCAAATCCTTCAACTCCAAAAACACACTTCATCTTCTTCAAAGCAGCAGCAGCAGCAAAAATCCCATCAAAATCCTCATCGTCTCTCATCTAATTATATAGGCTAAGGTCCATTAATGGAAGGAGTCGAGGTGCCCTCTTACTTCCTCTGCCCAATCTCGCTCCAAATAATGAGAGATCCGGTCACTCTCTCCACCGGCATCACCTACGACCGCGAAAACATCGAGCGTTGGATCTTCACCGGCAAGCACAGCAGCTGTCCCCTCACCAAGCAGTCCCTGACGCCGGCCGACTGCGAGCTCATCATCCCGAACCACACCCTCCGCCGTCTGATCCAGGCATGGTGCATCACCAACGCATCCCAAGGCGTGGAGCGGTTCCCGACCCCTCGCCCGCCCGTCACCAAAGCCCACATCCTCGACCTCATCGAGGACGCCAAAGCACTGCCAAAGCTCAAGGCGATCGTCTCCGAGAGCGAGAGGAACAGGCGCGTCGTCGAGTCGTCGGGCGCCGTCGATTTCTTGGCGTCGGTCGTGGAGAAGAGCGTGAACGGCGATCAAGAAGAGGACGTTCTTGACGAAGCACTGAACATTCTGTACTCTATGCAAATATCGGAGCAGGGGCTGCTCGAGCTGTTGGCAAAGAGAGGGGACTTCGTCCAGACGCTGACCGCCGTCTTGCAAATCTCAAATTACCAGTGCAGGGCTTACGCCGCCCTGCTCCTCAAATCTTTGGTCTCCGCAATCTCGCCGGCACGACTGATGGGCTTGAACGACGAGTTCTTCGTCGAGGCTGTGAGGGTGCTAAGAGACAAGATCTCGTACCAGTCGATGAAGGCCGCGTTGCAAATCCTAAGCACCGTTGCCCCGTGGGGAAGTAACAAAGTGAAGGCGGTCGAGGCCGGCTCGGTCCCGGTGCTGATCGAGCTGCTGCTCGACGAGCCGGAGAAGAAGGCGACCGAGATGATGCTCGTGGTGCTGGCCCGGCTGAGCGAGTGCGCTGAAGGGAGGGCGGAGATCGTCGGGCACGCGGCGGGGCTCGCCGTGGTGTCGAAGAAACTGGTGAGGGTCTCGGTGGCGGCGAGCGAGAGGGCGGTGAGGATAATGCACTCGATCGCCAAGTTCTCGCCGACGGCGGCGGTGCTGAAGGAGATGCTGGAGGTGGGAGCCGTGTCCAAGCTGTGCCTGTTGATTCAGGTGGACTGTGGTTCGAAGACCAAGGAGAGGGCGAAGGAGATGCTGAGATTGCATGCTAGGGTTTGGATGCGTTCTCCTTGTATTTCTTCTCAGTTGCGCTGCTCCTATCCACCTTCATGATGCTTATTAATTATTGATCCTTGATGTTGATTAATCGATTCTTTTGGTGATTACACTGTTGTACATGGCATGACATTCTTCCATCAAAATCACATATTTGACAGACTAATGAATTAGTATTTCGCAGAATTTTCTCCTCATTTTAAATCATACATTTGTTTGATCACTTGCGTTTTGTGCTTATGATACAAAGGATAAGTTTATGTGAACAATCTTGTATTAGTGGTTCTAAGCAAAGTATTTTATAATTTGAAAATTAATGTCAACTCCCATATATAGATTCATAAATTTATCATCTGTTGCATAGATAAGTATGGCATACACACCACAACTGATTATTATTTCAAATCCATAATTTTTTTCCTCAAAACTTTTGCTTCTTGAGAAAATTTTTATTTACTTAGACGTGATCTCCTCCTAGTGATTCTTTGTCATCTTTTTTTTTTGTGGTTTCTTTAATATCGTTTTGCAAGCTATTGAAAATTAATTGGCAAAATACTCAACAAAAAAAATACTTGCTTTCCTCTCGACTAGCAAATCTGACATAATGAAATCAATTTTCTGTAGACTTTTAGGTTTCAAAGTGGTCAATATATTGCAGAAGAATTAGTTTAAGTTGGTGGCCGGCTGCAGGCAGTAGGCTGCTATTTTTTCCAAAAAAATTTATTTATTTTTGTATGATGATTTCTGTAATCAAATAAACGACATGCTCATCCATGAATCTTTAATCACTAAATGCCTAAATCTAAGCATGTCATCCCTAATTAATTAATATTATGTGTTGACGGATGTGTTCCGCCAAACTGAAGGTGGAGCTGACGTGGACCCTACTGTCGAGGTGGAGCCTTGTCAGCTGGTGTAGTGGGACCCTCGGTTGGAAGAATCGGGGTCGATGAAGGTTGAACATCGTATGCTGAGAACGTCGGGCTGGAGCTCGATCGATCGCTAAGTCAATTAGAACGACCGTTCGACCTTCCTGCTGGGTTGAACCTCTCGAACTTCCTGCACCACATGTACAGACAACCGTCAGGGGGGGCGGATCTGGGTTCCGACCCAAATCCTCTCCGAAGCTTAAGTTAGAACTGGACTTAGGAGAGGCTTGGGGCTGTCAAGATCGAACCACAGAGGCTCGTCTCGAATCAGTCCCCTCAAGCTAGTTTGGAGGTAGAAATATAAGAGAATGGTGAGCAAAGTATCTGAGTATCAAGTATCTCGTACCTTGGGAGTCTGTCCTTCTTATGTTTGTCTCTTCTATATTTATGGACTGAAGTGTCCGTTAAGTGACGTTGTGGAATAACGGTCACCAATTATGGCGGCACGATTATTTCTCTTAAATAGCCATAACCGATGTCCACTCCTCCAGTCATTTATGAGCCCATTATCAACTGTCTCCAAGAGCAAAGGAAGCTCAACGGGCAAATGACATGTGGGTTTTGACCGGGTTAATGGCTAGTATCCTTTACGGCCTCGTCGGCTTAGTGGGCCCCGACGCTATCTTTATAGACTTCTTGGCGACTAACTTCTTTTTTACTCGGGTGTCGGCCCAATGATATCACATTGTGTGATCATAAAAAATATAAATATTATAAGAAGACTAAACTATATTATTCAGCATGCTAGCTGGTCCTATGAATTAGGGTGAAGGATTTAGCTGAAATGGATGTCTCCAGAACATGCATGACTGGCCATTTAAGATGTTGTCAACTTCTTCGCTCTTTATCTGCAAATTGAGCGATGACTTTCACCGCGGCTCAGCACGTTTGGGCCCCTTCTTTTATGTCCAAATGGTTGGGCGCGCCCATGGGTTAAAAATTAAAGATTAAAAATGATACGATTCGAGAATCTTTTTAAATGAAACGCGGAAGGGGTTTCCACCGTTCACTCTAAAAAACAAAATTGACCCCTCTACAGTTTAAATTTCTTTAACCCCGGAGCCGGTCCTCACTGGCCCATCAATTAATCTATTATCTAATCGACGAAGTTTTTTGAATTTGGTCTTATGTATCAGTTTGGCTTTGGTTTAGGATGGGGTTTTTAGTGATTTTTTTTTGCGTTTTAGTCCATGCTTTTCCTTCTTTTGCCTCCCGAGTCCCCGATCCTCCTGTCTCTCTCACTCATACTTTTTTCACTATGACGATCACTTCTCTCGGCATTTGCGTCCGGTCGACGACTGCCTCTGTGCCCGAAGGGCACGGGCAATTTCTATTTAATCTATATATTAGAGAAGAAGTTAATTAAAATGGTGGTGATTAATTAAGTACCAGAAGGTCAATGATCCGCAGCCAAGCTGGGCTTTGATGATGACTCTTGAACTAATATAGGCTCATTAATTTGATCATTTAGTTACATGTCGTGTATCGTGGAAGTTGATATATATAATTGACAGATAATAATAATAATAATAGTATTTTTGAGGCAAATTAAGTAAAACAACAAATCCCGGATTTTGTGTTATTTATAAAAAGTATGTGAATCTCAGTTGATAAAGCCACTAGGCTACTAGTTATGACATAAACAAAGATATTAAAGAATATTCCAGACTTCCAGTGTCACTTTCCTTTAAGCAATTAGACAGTTGTTTTTGTAAAGCATGCTGATAATACTAATCATGCGTTAATCAAGTAGAATAAATTAGTAGAAAGTTAAAACTTTTTACCATATAGGTAATTAATTAAGATGCAAGTTGTATATATATGCGCACTAAATTAGTCTAATTTGACTTTTTTTTAAAAAAAACTATTTCATTTATTATATTAATTCGTTTGCATGAACTTGTCATGAGATTAATTGGAGCCAAGTTGGCAAAAGATTCACGCAACTGATTACTTGTGCATTATCTTTAACTCTTGCAGAAGAAACTCTCTCTATATTTTTTTTTACCTTAAAGAGACGTATGAACAACATGGAGAGATTAAATAATATTTGAGTGTTAGAAGAATTTCACAAGACAAGTAAAACGTTTTAACACTATTTCCCATGCAAACGGAAGGTGGGAAGTCTTTGTAAAAATCAAAGCAAACACTTGCGGGCACAATTTTTTTATTTTTTACAAGCACTGAATTATTTGCGCGCCATCACAATGTTATTCACATGCACGACAACTCTTGAAGTTTGATGCTTTCTCACAAGCTGGAAACGCAACTTGAATAATTAAAGAAGACTGAGTTCGATCGTTCAAAGAATGGTTACAAATACAAAGAAGACATACACACAAGCTTATTGTGCTATCAGTGCATATAGTTTAATGTGCTAACAATATAAAAAAACCCCACTGAATATTATTTTGAAATTTTTTCTGAAGTGGCTGTACACATTATAGAATCCAAAACCCCAAATAGGATTGAATCCTAGATATGATCATCGATCCCCTCGTTACAAGAAGTTCTATTTTTCTGAAATCTTGAATTTGCAACAATCACTTCAATTTGCATGCAACACTGCGTAATTAACAGCAAACTCCATCACGTCAATTCGCATGGAGATCAACAACAATTTACATTTGAAAACCAAAAAAGAAGCGTGCGTGTTGTTTCTCTTGCAAATTGAACAGAATTACAAGTATAAATGCTTCCCAAACACGTGTTAATTTAAAAGAATTAGGAGTGTATAACAATCAGACAACTGATAGTGCAATTCAAGCACTAGTACTTAAGGCCCATGATTATATATGATTAAGGGTACCTCGTCAACAAATAGATGTTAATGCATGAAGAGTTCTTCCAAGCCGCAGAGTGCAACCTCAGCACCCACCTCGCCATCTCCCTCACACAACTCGAGCAATCGGCCTGCAACACAAAGCACAGCTTCGACACGGCCCCAACCCTAAGCATCTCCTGCAGAACCTCGTTCGTCGCCGAGTACTTGCATACCGACGACAATATCCCCACCGCCCTCTCGTCGGCCGCCGCTGACACCCTCAGTATCCTCTTCGCCACCACCGCGATCCCGGCCGCGTGCCCCACGAGCTGCGCCCGGCCGTCGGCACAACCACACAAGTTGTCCAAAACCCCCAGCACGAGTTCGGTCCGTCTCTTTTCGGGCCCAGTCAGCTCGAGCTCGATTAGCTCGTCGACCGCACCTGCGTCCACGATCCTGGTCCGGTTCCAGCCCCCTGGGCTCGTGCTCAGCAGAACCTGCAGAGCTGCCTTCGTCGCTTGCGCCGAGATCCGATCGCGTATGATTGCAATGACTCCTTCAAAGAACTCGACCCTCAATCGTTCGAGGAAGCTCGAGCCGGCCAACTCAGCCACGGACTTGATAAGCAGCACCGACGCGGACCGGACCGACACCGACTCGTGCCGAAGCGCCGGAGTCAGCGCGTCGACGAGGTCGTTGTTATCGGCGAAGTGAAGCTTCAACTGGTCGTTGGGGAGTCGAAGAGACTGAAGGGTGTTGAGTGCCATCACGAGCCGGTCCCACTGTCGGCTGTTGGAGCACGACACGACGAGCCGAGCGAAGAAACGGGCAGCGTCGGCTTGGACGATCGTACGACGGTTGCTCTCGTTGTCGGAGGCGAGGGAGGAGATGAGGTTGAGGGAGTTGAGCTGGAGGGTGGGGTTGGAGAGGTCGGAGAGGAGGGAGACGGCGGAGGTGCGGTCAACGGGGGCCTTGGGGGTCGGGATGCGGTCGACTGCGTTGGTGGTGCACCAGGCTTGGATCAAACGTCGGAGGGTGTGGTTGGGGGTGAGGTCCGAGTCCTTGGGCAAGGGCTGGTTGGTGACCGGACATGTTGTGTTGTTGTCGGAGAAGAGCCACCGCTCGATGCTCGACCGCTCGTAGGTGATGCCGGAGACCGCCGTCACGGGGTCCGTCATGATCTGGAGGGAGATGGGGCATAGGAAGAACTGAGGGACCTCAACTGAATATTCCATGGGGATTGCTTATTGATCTTGTTCTTGTTGAACCTTTTTGGTTAATTTCTTGCTTTTTTCTCTTTTCATTTTTTGTGTTATTGGAGCCACGTATAAATACGAGGGATATTGGTCATGTGTTCTCATCGGGTCGTAGGAGGAGAAGTTTTCAATTCTAAGATTCGGACAAACTTTTTTTAATTTCTATCCTGCTGGTTCAAGTACTCGTTATTAAGCGATAATTAAGAATTTCATAATTAATATGGAGGTTCTGGGTCTTAATTGCGGGCTCAACTTAATTTACAAAGGCTGGTGATATTTCATTAATTTTATCATTTGCAGCTGGTCATATGGGTTGCTTGGTCCACACCGGCCACATTAGAGGAGATGCATACGTGAGTTAATTATGGTCAGGCTCAGATTAACCTTAATTAGTGGCTCGATGGAGGAGAGTTGAATACGGCATGAGACTAATTTGTAATTATTATTTTTTACTGTTTCATTTAAAAACGGAATGGAGCAAAATTGGTTAGAAAGATGCCCCTTCGTTGTAAACTAATGACCAGGTGTTCGAGTTTCAATTCTCCATTTGTAGCATCTGCTGCTATTTATCTTTCTATTAAAAGTCTATCACACACCCGTGGAGATGATCAATTTGATGCATGACTGAAGGCATCGATGATAAGTAGGGTAATGGCGTGGAGCTGAAGAGCATTATTAATGTGAGAATATCATTAGCCCTATCTCTCGACCTACCTATCTGTCACGTGGTCATATTCCTTCACACCCGGTACTAATTTTCTTCGTCTTGAATGATTAAAAGAAATCGCTGTCGGCCGCAGTCTTTATTTGCCATGTTTGTCAAAGGTCTTCTGTTCTCTACTCTTTTTGATTTCAAATATCGGTGTTGCTCCTTTCTCTTACTTTGACTCGTCAAATCGTCTCCCCTGCCTCATCTTAGCTTAACCGATTCCCACAATGATAGAGAGGGAGCTGCACTTGCAAGCTGAGATTATCGCTTGAGAAACTTGAAGTAAAACAGGTGGGATAAAATGATCCGAGCGTGCATATTCTAATCAAGTTAAAAGGGCTAACGGCTAGAACAAGCCACGAAATGTACACCAAAAATATGTTAAATATATATCATTTATACAAGTGGGGTTGTTCCCCACGGGCCATGTCCACGTGGGGACAAAAAAGTGGTCGACATCTTTGTCCCACTAGGACCTTAGGTTGTGCGTGGGCCCCACTTGGTGGAGAATTTGTGTTGGGTCTTGGGATGGATGAGCTTGTGTGTAACCCAAACAAAAGCCCTCACGCAATCTCATTATTTGCAAACGTGTAAAATCCAATTGCCCTTTCTTCTCCACATATTTATTATTTACAGTCTTGCTATTAGTCTTTTTTTTCACTTTGGCCCCCCCCCCCCCCCCCCCCCCAACTTTTTTTGCACTTGTTAACCTTCTGCAGTTTGGAGTGGGATTTATGCACTTTGTCCCCACGCAAAGTATTTTAACAATTTAACACCTTTATTACTGACGATACTGACACACTCACTTCTCTCCCCTTTTCAATTACGTACGGATCCCGCCTCTTCCCGATGATACCCACACACACCCACTCTTCTCGTTCTTATGTCAGTTGCGTGCGTACACCGCATCCTGTATTATGGGTTTTTTCTTAGGTCATTGTGCATGTGTTAGTTCTAGTATGTAAGAATGTACGTATGCATGTACATAAACACATAACAGAAGGAAGGATGCCTTCCTGTTTAGTTTCTTAGATTTCAGCTTGAAGTATATCCTACGCTGATCGTATACAGATATTTTCGGCCATTTTCCTTAATATTTTGGATCATGGTTATTAATCCCCCTCTCGGTCTCAGATTGACACGATGTTGAAGCGAGTTTTATCGCTTAATATTTATTATTATTATTTATTTTTGAAAATTCAAATAAATCCTTTACATGATTAATATTACGGTGTCCACTCCGTTTGCTGCTGTCTCCATCTGTGCAATAATTACTACAAAACCAAATTATGAGGGAAATAACATCTAGTTCTATTGTCAAAATCAATATGGTGCGTTGTTATATATCCTATATTGCAATCTATACAGTAAGAAGTTTGCTTAAGCGTCACGTAATTCCAGTTGAATTATGTACTATTTTTTAATCATAAAAAGTTCATCTTGTTTAGGAAAAGCCAATTTGAATGCTAAAACCAAAAATATAAGAAAGGAAATATAAAACAGAAAGATAGGAATGCTTCCATCACACTTTCACAACAAACAAATTTTTTTTGGTGAATTTAATTCCTTTTACCATCAATTATAGTGAATTTTTTTAGGAACAATAAGTAATCTGTTGGATGATTATGAACTCAAGAGAGAAAGAGACAAGATTTCTTAGCAAAAGAATAAGTCACATTAGCTAAGAGCCATGGTGCTCTATTTATATATCTCATAGTGGGGAGGCCAAAAGCCTCTAGGAGACCAAGGGTCCCCATTACTCTAAGTAATGGGGCCTAATGAATGGGTAATGAAGGAGGGGAGGCCAAAGGCCTCCCTCATTCATAACACTCCCCCTTACACATTCATCACTTCGGTCTCAGCTACTGAGGCAAGGGGTGGATACTTCTGGATCCCAGAGTAAGTGTGTTTGCCTCGTTAAAACCTTAGCTGTGGAAAACCCAGTGGGAAAACCCAACAGCTTAAGGAAAAAGAGTGCAACCCACACGTTACTCCCCCTGATCCGTACAAGCTTCAGGCTTGCAGGTCTTTCAACTGTCGCATACCAATGTTCTTTACAAGCTTTACAAAAGTACATTTAGGCAATGCCTTAGTAAAAAGATCAGCTAGGTTGTTGCATGACTTGATCTGTCGAACTTCAATCTGCTTGTCGTTCTTCTGCTCGTGCGTCCAGAAAAACTTGGGAGAAATGTGCTTTGTCCTGTCGCCTTTGATGTAGCCCTTCTGAAGCTGAGCAATGCACGCGGCGTTGTCTTCGAATAGGGCAGTAGGCTCCAGATCACCGGTCTTCAGGCCAGTGGATTGGAGAATGTGTTGGACGACGGAGCGTAGCCAAAAACATTCTCTGCTCGCTTCATGGATCGCGATGAGCTCTGCATGGTTAGAAGATGTAGCAGTAGTGGTTTGTTTTACCGATCTCCAGGAGATAGCAGTACCTCCGTAGGTAAAGACAAAACCAGTCTGTGATTTTGCCGTATGCGGATCTGAAAGATAGCCTGCATCGGCATAACCAAGTAACTGGGAGGAGGCACCTCTCTGGTAGTAAAGTCCAAGGTCTACGGAACCCTGGAGGTATCGCAGAAGATGCTTTACTCCATTCCAGTGGCGCTTTGTAGGCGCTGCACTGTGTCTGGCTAGGAGATTGACTGCAAACGCTATATCGGGACGCGTGCAGTTAGCCAGATAGAGAAGTGCGCCAATGGCACTTAGGTAGGGTACTTCTGGACCCAGTATCTCCTCCCCCTCTTCCAGAGGCCGGAAGGGGTCCTTTTGTACGTCTAATGATCTCACGACCATAGGGGTACATAAAGGATGGCATTTATCCATTTGGAACTTATTTAAAAGCTTCCTGGTATAATTGGATTGATGTAGGAGGATTCCACCTCGTAGGTGTTCAATCTGTAAGCTAAGGCAATACTTCGTTCTGCCTAGGTCTTTCATTTCAAAAGTTTGCTTTAGCCTTGCAGATATCACATTAATCTCTGCTGGAGAGCCTATGAGATTTAAGTCATCAACGTAAACTGCTATGATGACAAATCCTTTTCCCGTTCTTTTGATAAAGATGCACGAGCAGACTTCGTTATTAGTGAATCCTTGCTGTGCAAGGAAATCACTTAGTCTGTTATACCACATTTTGCCTGACTGTTTTAGTCCATACAAGGATCTATGTAGTCTAACAGAGAATACCTCCCGAGGTATCTCTTTCATCTCTGTGGGTAAGTTAAACCCATCTGGTAGTTTCATATAGATCTTTTTATCTAAATCGCCATAAAGATATGCAGTCACAACGTCCATGAGCTGCATTTCTAGGCTTGCCAGAGATGATAGGCTTATTAAGAATCTGAATGTAATAGCGTCCATTACCGGGGAGTATGTATCTTCATAATCGATACCCGGTCTTTGGGAAAAACCCTTTGCTACAAGACGCGCCTTGTAGCGGACGATCAGATTTTGTTCATTCCTTTTTCTAATGAAAACCCACTTATATCCCACAGGTCTTACACCTACTGGTGTTTGGACTACAGGTCCAAAGACTTTGCGTTTCGAGAGTGAGTCCAGCTCTACTCTTATCGCCTCGTCCCACTTTGGCCAATCATCTCTGCGTTTACAATCCGCTAGAGAAAGTGGTTCGACGTCATCGTCGTATTCAGCGACGTGAACGGCAATAGTGAACGCAAAATCGTCGTCGACGACTGTGCTATGTCGGTCCAGTACCTCCCCAGTACGTACAAAGTTTAATGATGTTTCTCCTAATGTTTCCTCTGCGGGGGAAATTAGGAGGGGAGAGGTAGCTGTCCTGAGCTCAGTATCCTGTGGAGGGATAATCTTATTTTCACCAGGAATCTTCCTCTTTCGAGGAACTTTATCTTTTGAACCTGGTGGCCGTCCTCTTTTCAATTGAGGTACAGCCATTTCTGCTGCGGGTGGATTGCTGGTCGCGCCCCGGCGTACACGTCCCGGGACGACGGTTGTAGTTTTACCGCAAGCGCACGGTATAGCGGCGAGCGGGTATCGAACACAGGGAGGACGAATGACCGTGCTTGCTCCTAATCAACCTGGCTATTTAGAGGGATAATTGCCTTGGGCGATCCTGTCACAATCGTCAGACAAAAGTGCGAAATATCAAATCAAATAGAGAACGCCTAGGGAATGGGGAATCCCCACTACTCACCGTATTTCACAATTGTGATTCGCCGGTATCGAAATCGCTAGGATGAGAATTTGGATGAACTAGTTGCAACTAAATGTGAAACCAAGCTCACGCTCTCGCGCTGTTGCCGGTCTATAGCTATCCTAGGTTTGGGTCCAATCTCTTGCAAACCCTAGCCTAGGGAAGCTAGCATTGGGATCAACATCATCGTCCAATTGCGCACCGAGTCCAATCTCTTGCAAACTCGGTCCACAATCTAGATTAGGATAGTTCCTACCCGTCCAATCTCTTGCAAACGGGTATCGGCGCGGAATTGCAACCGGAGATCCTAGCATCGGTCCAATTTCTTGCAAACCGATACTTCGAAAATCCGACTCCAACCCAATTCGGATTTCTAGGGCTTCCTATCGAATTGGGATCCAATCTCTTGCAAATCCCAATTGATGTGAATACCTAGCCATCCGTAGTAATTCGATCCCGATCTAATCCCTAATAACAATCCGAGCTCAATTTCTACCGGTTCGACACAAATACGAAATTGGGCTTGTAGGGTTCATCCCCACGCCCCAAGACGTGGAGACTACTCACTAATCATAGCAAAAGCACAATAATTGGCAAAGAAATAGACAATGGAATTCATCACAACAATGATATAAACAATAAAAAATAGAGTTTTTGCGGAAGAGAAGTGCAAACCAATGTAGATCTTCAATCAACCCAACAAAAATCCAAGTTTTTCTCTTCACCAATCACAATTAATAAAGCTAAAAAGTAGACTCAAAAAGCTGCAAAAAACCTGAGAGGAGGCTCTCAAAACTAGGGTAAAAACAGAGCTTAAATAGCCCCAAAAATCGTCTAAAAATCCTGACCAAAACGCCCCTGCACAGCCTGTTTTCCGCAAATTTCGCTACAGGCAGCGCATCGCACTCGGCCGAGTGACGAAAGTCGCTCGGCCGAGTGAAAACCCTGTCAATTTCCAGTAAGTCGTGGGCTTCAGGGGTCTTCAGTTCGGGGGCGGCTCGGCCGAGTGAGTTGTCGTCACTCGGCCGATGGCTTCACTTCACTCGGGCGGACGGGATCTGCCACTCGGCCGAGTGGGTCTTCTGAAGCTCAGAGGCCGAAAAACAGTAACTTCGGTCTTTTTGAGAGCCTTCGTCTGGGCGCCACTCGGGCGGACGTGGTTTCGTCACTCGGCCGAGTGGGTCTTCTGTGCTCGGCCGAGTGCACAGGTAACTCGTGTCTGAATTGGTCGGCCGAGCAGTGTCTCGCTGGTCGGCCGAGTGGCTCCTCCACTCGGCCGAGTGGGACACAAAAAATGCCCAAACTGGTCGTTTTGGCCTCCTCGTCGCTCCGGCGACGTCCATTCTTCTTCCGCTCCTCTCCAACAGCAAAATACCCCTCGGGGAGGTCGTCGGTGGCCGCCTAGATTACACGCATCTCGAGATCACTCCTAATCGCGCCAAATCACCTGAAATACGACAAAAACAACAAATCGTGAAAAGCATCGCAATATCGTCGATATATCGTGAAAAAACATAATTTGGGCGATCAAAATGGCATGCAAACATGCGGGAAAAGGGTGTAAAATAAGGAGTGATCAAAATCCCCCAAGCTTGCCTCTTACTCGTCCTCGAGGAAGATAAGTAAAAAGCGAACCCGGTGGATTCGGAAAACGAAAACGGCGAAAAACGAAAGAAAATGAAAAAACGAAGAAGAATGAAAACCAAACGAAAATAAAGGAAGAAAGGAAGAAGAGGTAGGATGCTAGATCATTTTCTCAGGACGTGGGTTTCACTTACTCTTATGGCATGCACCGAGTGAGAAATACATGTCAAAGAATCTCATTTTGATATCATAGTAGAATAGTGCAAGTAGAAAATAGAAAACCCACGAACAACGGTATAATCATGAGAAACGGAATGATTTTAAAATTAACATCGCCTGAATCATCTAAAGCGGTATACAAGTCTCAGATCACACACTTTTCAATTGAACGCTTTCTATCTGGAGTATAAGAGCATCACATCATAGAATAGAGAGAATAGAAAAGTATGGGTTTCATGAAATGAATGCTAGGCTTAGATTTCTGGATTTCGTAAAGCTAGAAACAATCTCACCGAGTATAGAATATCACTTAGCCTAGGTTGTCGTGCTATGTCAAGTAGTCGCTCTCTCACACATCAATGGATCTCCTCCCCCAAGCTTATCTATAAGCGTGGTGGCACAAAAATATTTACATCCCCATTTTTATAAAGCTCCAAAGGCAAAGAAGAGAAAGAAGAAAGAAAGAAAATAAGCGAGATGGGATCTTTTATTGAGGATTTTTTTTCTCCTTTTTTTTTTCTCTCTTTTTTTTTTCTTATATATAATATATACAATGATCCCAATTCAAAGAGAGATAATGATATACGAGAATGTTCCTCTCTCTTTTATTATATATATTTTTTTCTTTTTTTTCCCTTTTTTTTTTGGAATAAGAGATTTGGAGCTAGGAATTAATAGCGGGGGAAATGCCATAGAATAGAATCACTAAGGGGAGATTCACCAATGATTTTAAAAGTAGAGAAATGTTGTTCAAGATTTGTGGAGAAAGAAATAAATATAACTCTCGGCTCACTCTATAAGACATGCACGACAACTTCAGCAGGGTGATCTAATCTACTCAGTTTCGGTCGCAAAAAAGCTAACTAATCCAGATATATCATAGCTAACAATCATTCAATCATCCGGAAGTGAAGTGTACAATTCATGCATATAGAAGTGATAAAGGAAAAGAAGTCAGTACTCCAGGTATAGGCATTCAATGCGTGAATCTTGGTGTGTTTTCTGTGATAGCATACATATGAATATTCAGGCTCAGCTAATAATAAAATTTCATCCATTTTCATGAGGAAAAAGTGTGGGCTCCTATTTCTAAATGCAAGCGAGTCATAGCATATGATATCAGGAATGAAATCTAAGACACGACAAATATAGCATGCATATAGAATAAGCTAACTCCACGCAGACATCATCACAGAAAATTCATCTCTAGCATGAGATGAAAAATAAGGAAGAAGTAAAGATAAAAGGAAAATAGAACTATGCAATGCGGCACACAGGTAAGTAAGGAAAACGTGATGCATGGCGAAACAAAAGGAAAATAACGAAAAATGAGTGCAAAAGTGAAAAGCGGTGTGAAAAACTGAAAATAAAGGTGGCAAATCGGAAAAAAGAACGTGAAAGCTCACTCCCCCAAGCTAAACGGCACAGTGTCCTCAATGTGCAAAGTGTGGCACACAGAGAGACAAGCAATGTGAGGGGCAAGTGAGGATGCATGCATGATGGGAAGAGAAAATATAAAAAAAAAAAGAAAAGTAAGAAATGAAAATATGATGCGGAAATGATGCATGCACAGCTAGGAGTGATACGAAAATAAATACGGCACCCAGAACTCTCCCTCTCTCCCAAAAAAGATATATATAGATGTGATCAAAAATGAGAATCCCAAGTAGATGTGATATGATATGCACAAATAGATGCGATCAAAAATATAAACCCAAAATAAGTGAGGGGAGGGGGTGGACAAAAGGGCATCAGGACCCAGCAGAGACGGGCAGCACAACGACAGGAATGGATCAGGGCATCAAGAGTGCCTAAGAAGGCGGTGCCGCGCCGTCTCCGTCCTGAGGCGGAGGTGGTGGTGGTGGTGGTGTAGGCTGCTGAGCTGGGGTGGGCGTGGGAGTGGAAGCAGGTCGAGCGTGTGTGGGTGTGTGTGTGGGAACCTGCGGGGTGGGTGGGGGTACGCGCGGGAGACGCTCTAAGATCTGCGTCAGGCAGTAGTGGATCTGAGGGATCAGGTCAAAGCGTCCAGACAGCGTAGAGACGGTGGAGGACAGGCTCCGAAGGTCTCCTCTAAGACCACTCACCGCCACCTCAAGAGCACGTATGCTCTGCAGTACGGTGTCGGGTGGGGGTGGTGCAGAGGGACGCACCGGTCTAGGCTGTGCAGGGCGAGGCTGGCGTACGCGTGTGGAGTATGTAACGGGCTCAGCAGGGAATGGGACAAAAGGGGCCGCGCCTGGAAAAGTGGGCCTGGCCTCGGTGTGAGGCCGGGACGCCGGCTGGCGAGGAGTGGAGGCAGCGGCAGCAAAGGAGGCGTGCAAAAGAGGTAACGAGGTGGCCAGAGAGGTCCGTGGCACAGACGTGTGGACAGACGCCACGACGCTCTCGGAGAATAAGGCGGCGGTGGAGACAGAGGAATCTCCCGCTGGGGCAGAAGTGTGCGGTCCAAAAGGTGTAACCCCAGCGGAGATCATGCTAACCATGGTCTCCACGACCGAAGTGAACGAGGGCTCTCCGCACTCGACTATGGTCGGCGGGCGCTCGGGGAGTGCGGAGCAAAGGGGCTCCACGGACAGAGGGCCTGAGGTGGCAGAGGGAGTGGTGGGGACAGCCTCGGAAGTGGTGACAGTGGTGGAAGTGGGCTCAGCAAAAGTACTCTCGACACAGGCAGAGGTAGGGACAGAAGTGTGAAGAGCAGTGGAAATGTCAGGAACAGGCTGAGAGGCCACAGGGTCGACGGGGTGGGCAGCAGGCTCGGCAGGGTGCGCAGCAGGGTCTGCGGGAGCAGCCTGGGCAGCGTGGGCAGCGGGGCCCTGCTCGGCCTCCTCGGCCTCGAGCACGTAGGCGGCGGGGATGAGGACATCCATCGCCGGAAGCCAGTCAACGTGGGCTGGTGCAATCAGAGTCCGAGCAGGGCTCGGGAGAATCATGTAATCGGCCCCATAGGGGCCGTGCAACCAGACCCAGTGACGCTCGCCGTGCGGACGCAGCATCTTCATCCGGGCCATAACGTCTATCGACAAGGAAGTGGGGCCCGGAACGCGTCGCAGGTCGTCGGGGAAATCCTCGCCGGTCATAAGAGCCAGCAGGGTAATCAGGCCGCCGCAGCATATCGGTGAGCGAGCGCCCACCGATACAATGATGCGGTCTAAGTACCATGCCGCGATATCGATCACGACGGCGGGGACAAGCTCGTCTCCATCCCTAGATAGAGATCTGGGACGTGTCATCGCATAGAGCATGTAAAGCTCTGGCGTAGACATCGTGCCCGGCTCATATCTGGCCAAAAAGGTAGTCGCCATGAGGCGCTGGGCAATGCGTAGGCAGGGATGTACGATGGCCGAGGCCTTGGCCCTACTAGGGTCAAAGGCGGCGTGGAGACCCGTGATACGTGCCCAGAAGGCACCGGCGTCGAAAGAGGGTGGAGGGATATGTGTGGGGCCATAACCGCGATCGGCTCCGGGGACTGCGGGCCATGAGAAAAATGCTCTCATCATGTCGAGAGTGACCTGGCACTCTCGATCCATGAACCGGAATGAGCATCCCTCATCGGTCCGGGCGATAGAACTCAAAACCTCAAGTGTCGGACGGGTAAAAGTATCTGCCGACACCTGGAAAAAATCTCGCCAGCCCACGTTGTCGTACAACGTGAGCATCCCCTCAAGTACCCCCAGGCGTCCTAGGTCAGCGAGGTGTGCGAACCTGGAGGGTACGATCGAGCGCTGGGAGATACGCTCGAAGACGGCGCGGTGTGCGTCGTCTCGGAACGTAATCCCGAGCGGCCCGACCAGTGGAGCCGGTGGTGGTGGCTGTGGATCGGCGGGGAGAGGCTGTGCGGGCTGTGGGTGCGCTGCAGGCTATGCGGGGTGTGCGGGGCCTGCAGGCGGTGCGGGGTGTGCGGGGGACGGTGGAGGAGAGTCCTCCAACTCGTGGGAGGGGCCGGCATCATCCGGCCGCTTCCGCTTGGCGGAAGCTCTCTTCGACCGCGGCCGTGTCCGGGGCGGCATATCTGCCCCGAGCGCGCGCCGAAAAAGTGAAAAGTGCGGCGTGTGCACAAGAGTGGAAAGAGTTTACCCAAACACGCCGCGAGTGCTAAGTAGTGGAAGCGTGCGAAGTCCGCGCCTCCACGAAGTCCTGAGCAGCCCGTAGAAACTCCCCTGAGCTCCCCTAAGCTCCAAAAAGCAACCTGCGCATGGAAAAGCGATATCAGCGAGTAATAATCAAAATGTATGGAGCAATAGAGGTATAACAGATAGATATAAGAATTGATTTGGGTTAGGGGGGCGTTTAGCACATGGATCCTCAAAATATACACGAGGAGAGGAGAAAACGGAGAAAATAAGCGAACCGGAGGTGATCGGAGGCGGGGCGGCCGGCGGCGACTCGGGCGGACTCCGGCGATGGGCGGCCGGCGACGGCAGGCCGAGCGGCGGCGGGCGCGGGCGAGTCGCTGGGCGACGAGGCGAGATCGGGCGAGGGTAGGCGAAGGGGCGCGGGCGGATTTGGGATTTTAGATTTCGAAATCCGCGCCCCTTCGTCACTTATATAATAGAGAGTTACGACTCGGCCGAGTGACGTGGTCACTCGGCCGAGCGAGGCAATAGAAATTTTCTCCCCGATATCGCTTCGGCCGAGTGGCTTTGCCAGCCTCGGCCGAGTGGAGTAAGTCCATTCGACCGAGTGACCCAAGCTACTCGGCAAGACTCGCCCTAGGAGGGTATCCGTTTTACTCGGCCGAGTGAATAAATGCACTCGGCCGAGTAGCAGTTATATCGAAATCGAGAAAATAAACAGAGAGTTGGGTACATCAGACTTCCCTCGTTCGTGAGCGGCTCGGCCGGACGAACTTCTGGACTCGGCCGAGTGACTAGTATACTCGGCCGAGTGAGCCTTAATTTCTGCTGTTTATCTTCGTTTGGACTCTAAACTCCGTCTTTCTTCCTCCAGTCGATTTCATGCTCCTCCTAAGCGTCGAACGCCTTCTTGGGGCGCTCCTCGTCGCCTCATTCATCTTCCTCATGATGGGTCTACCTATCTCCTTTCCTGTCAAGAAAAATGGGACCCGTTATCACAAATTTTTTTTTTTTTTTTTTTTTTGGCGATCGACTCAAAACACTAAAAAAAAATTCTAAAACGAAAATAAAGAAAAAAAACGAAAATAAAGCAAAAACCGTCGGGTTGCCTCCCGACAAGCGCTCGTTTTAGGTCGTGAGCTCGACCCCCTATAATTTTCAATCAATGCGGGATGTTTGGTGCACATGAGATGCACCCGTCAAACTTTCCGGGGAGCGCGCTTGGATTCGGACGTGGCGGCGTAGCGGTCTCCCTCGGAGGTCTCCTATCTCGAATAGTGTTGGGGGGAGGCTCCCCCAAGCTAGCATTTGCCCCGGTCAACGGCTTAGCCGGCGATGCCGATTTCCGTACCGGCGGAGCTTTCTTTGGAGACTTTGATTTCGAGAGCTTGCAAAGCTCTCGAATCCTTGCGACATCAGCGTCGCCTTCATCTTCATCAGTGGAGAGGTCTGGGGAATCATCATTATTGTCCTCATGGCCTAAATCCGGGCTTTCATCCAATTCTTCATCAAAAAGGGCACCAATTGAGTGAGGAATCGCCTCCTCTATCACCTCATCAAGGAGGTCCATATAATCGAGCTCCTCATGGTAAGGCATGTGCTTCATTGCCTTGGGAATGTGGAGTTCCACCTCGATGTTTCCGACGTTTAAGGTTAAGGTACCTTCACGCACGTCGACGATGACTCCGGCGGTGGCGAGGAATGGGCGCCCAAGTATCAATGAGGTGTCTCCCTCCTCCTTAATGTCCATGATGACGAAGTCACATGGCAAGCATATTCCTCCCGGGACTTGAAGTGGGATGTCTTCGGCGATCCCCACCGGCCTTGTTATCCGTCCATCGGCTAATTGAATGCGCATGTCGGTGGGTTTCAACGTTGTCCCGGTGTTAAGCTTTAAGAACATGGAGAGGGGCATGAGACTCACACTAGCCCCAAGATCTACCAACGCCTTTTGAAGAGGCACACCGCCCAAAGTGCAAGGAATCCGAAAACTCCCCGGATCTTTGAATTTTGCCGGCTCCTTTTCTCTCTTGGTGAACCAAGAGCCCTCCTCGGCTAGCATGACCTTCTCCTTCCTCTTTCTCCCCGAAATCAAGTCTTTCAAGAATTTGGCATATGTGGGGATCTCGATGATGGCGTCAAGGAAGGGAATATTTAGGCTAACTCCTCTTAGATACTCGAGGAATTTCGCTAGCCTTTTCTCCATTTTCGCTTTCGCTAGTCTTTGGGGGAATGGGACCGGTGGCATGAAGCGCCTCTCCTCAGTTAATAGCTCCGCCCTAGATTTCTCCTTGTCTTGTGGCTCCTTCTCCTTATCGACCTCAACTACCGGCTCAACCGGCTCCAAGCTTTCTTCCACGGCCTCCTCAATAGGAATCATGGCGGGGGTGGTGTCCTTCCCGCCTCTAGTTGTGACGGCAACTACGGCGTTGATGTGGCCCGTGTTGCCCCGTGGGTTTTGCTCCGGTTGCGCCGGCAATCTTTGAGTGTTCCGGTTGAGCACCGCTAATTGTTCCGAAATTTGAGCCACTACGGTATTGAGAGAATCTTGTCCCGCCTTCAAAGTAGCATTCACCTTGTTTTGCTCGACCATGAACGCCTCCACTCTAGTTTCGAAATCGGATCTTTGTGGAGCTTGTGGAGGGTTTTGGTTTTGATTCCTCCACCCTTGGTTGTATCCGGGAGGCCTATAAGGTGGGACTTGTTGCTTTGGTTGGAAGTTTTGTTGTGGAGGCCCCCTCGGCGGATAGTATTGTTGTTGGGGTGGTGGTGGTCGAGCTTGATTAGGCGGTTGTTGTGGCGGGTTCAAAGCTCCTTCATTGTTGGCGTAGGAGAATCCCGGGTGATTTCTTGCGGCCGGATTGGACCAATACCCTTGGTTCCCCGCAACATATTGCACTTGCTCCAAGGATCCTTCTCCTTGCTCTCCTCCCGAATACATGGCTTGAGATTGGTCTTGCCAATCACTCATTTGGCTTGCCGGCGTGGAGGTGGAAGGGCTTCCTTGAGGCTCCGTGATGAATTTCTCCAATCTCTCCACCACCTTGTGGAGAGAATCGAATTTGCTCGTAAGCTCCGCTACGGCCTTTGCCTCGTAGATGCTAGTCGGCTTTAAGGAGGACGTAGAGTGTCCTCGCTCATCGCCCCATTGTTGGTTATTAGAGGCCATCTCCTCTATAGGGCCGTAGCTTCCTCGGGAGTCTTTGACAAGATTGCACCATTCGCCGCGGCATCAATAATTTGTTTGGTCCCCGGTTGGAGACCGTTGTAGAAGCTGTGCACTAACTCCCAATCTTCTATACTGTGGTGCGGGCACTGGTGCTGCAAATCCTTAAATCGCTCCCAAGCTTCATAGAGCGTCTCGTGTGGTCCTTGCTTGAAGGACATGATAGCGCTCCGGATCTTCACCGTCTTGGATGGTGGATAGAATTTATCAATGAATGCATCCGCCAACCCGTCCCAAGAGGTGAAAACTCCGTCAGCTTGCGTCCTCAGCCAATAGAGTGCTTTGTCCTTTAGCGTGAAGGGGAAGAGGCGCAGTCTGATGGCATCAATCGGGACCCCCGGCATTTGGAAAGTGGCGCACTTCGACAAGAAAGATTGGATGTGGTAGTGGGGGTTCTCGTGAGCGTTCCCATGAAAGGGGTCTTGTTGCATCAAAACCACCAACCCCGTCTTTAGCTCGAAGTTCTTGTCGGCCGCCAACTCCGGCACGGCGATGGATGACGTAGTAGAAGAGGTTTTAGGCCGAAGCCTATCGCGAATAGATATTATTCTCGCCATTCTCGCCGCCAATTCTTCAGGAGTTTCCCGGTTGGTCATAAACCCCCCTTCCGGATATTGCCTCCCTCCCGCTCTGAGTCTCCGCGCGGTACGTTCGATCTCGGGATCGAATAATAGGGCTTCGGGATCCGCCGTAGATCTCGTGTACATGCACAGTGAAAGCAGAGTTTCAAAGAGATGATTAGTACCGTGGAAGGGTTAGGTAGAAATAGCAAAGGAAATAATAATGGTAAAAGAAATAAAATAAAAAGAAAATAAAAGAAAGAAATAGCTAGGTGAAAAAAGAATCAAACGCAATCGCCTCCCCGGCAACGGCGCCAAAAACTTGGTCGCGCCCCGGCGTACACGTCCCGGGACGACGGTTGTAGTTTTACCGCAAGCGCACGGTATAGCGGCGAGCGGGTATCGAACACAGGGAGGACGAATGACCGTGCTTGCTCCTAATCAACCTGGCTATTTAGAGGGATAATTGCCTTGGGCGATCCTGTCACAATCGTCAGACAAAAGTGCGAAATATCAAATCAAATAGAGAACGCCTAAGGAATGGGGAATCCCCACTACTCACCGTATTTCACAATTGTGATTCGCCGGTATCGAAATCGCTAGGATGAGAATTTGGATGAACTAGTTGCAACTAAATGTGAAACCAAGCTCACGCTCTCGCGCTGTTGCCGGTCTATAGCTATCCTAGGTTTGGGTCCAATCTCTTGCAAACCCTAGCCTAGGGAAGCTAGCATTGGGATCAACATCATCGTCCAATTGCGCACCGAGTCCAATCTCTTGCAAACTCGGTCCACAATCTAGATTAGGATAGTTCCTACCCGTCCAATCTCTTGCAAACGGGTATCGGCGCGGAATTGCAACCGGAGATCCTAGCATCGGTCCAATTTCTTGCAAACCGATACTTCGAAAATCCGACTCCAACCCAATTCGGATTTCTAGGGCTTCCTATCGAATTGGGATCCAATCTCTTGCAAATCCCAATTGATGTGAATACCTAGCCATCCGTAGTAATTCGATCCCGATCTAATCCCTAATAACAATCCGAGCTCAATTTCTACCGGTTCGACACAAATACGAAATTGGGCTTGTAGGGTTCATCCCCACGCCCCAAGACGTGGAGACTACTCACTAATCATAGCAAAAGCACAATAATTGGCAAAGAAATAGACAATGGAATTCATCACAACAATGATATAAACAATAAAAAATAGAGTTTTTGCGGAAGAGAAGTGCAAACCAATGTAGATCTTCAATCAACCCAACAAAAATCCAAGTTTTTCTCTTCACCAATCACAATTAATAAAGCTAAAAAGTAGACTCAAAAAGCTGCAAAAAAACCTGAGAGGAGGCTCTCAAAACTAGGGTAAAAACAGAGCTTAAATAGCCCCAAAAATCGTCTAAAAATCCTGACCAAAACGCCCCTGCACAGCCTGTTTTCCGCAAATTTCGCTACAGGCAGCGCATCGCACTCGGCCGAGTGACGAAAGTCGCTCGGCCGAGTGAAAACCCTGTCAATTTCCAGTAAGTCGTGGGCTTCAGGGGTCTTCAGTTCGGGGGCGGCTCGGCCGAGTGAGTTGTCGTCACTCGGCCGATGGCTTCACTTCACTCGGGCGGACGGGATCTGCCACTCGGCCGAGTGGGTCTTCTGAAGCTCAGAGGCCGAAAAACAGTAACTTCGGTCTTTTTGAGAGCCTTCGTCTGGGCGCCACTCGGGCGGACGTGGTTTCGTCACTCGGCCGAGTGGGTCTTCTGTGCTCGGCCGAGTGCACAGGTAACTCGTGTCTGAATTGGTCGGCCGAGCAGTGTCTCGCTGGTCGGCCGAGTGGCTCCTCCACTCGGCCGAGTGGGACACAAAAAATGCCCAAACTGGTCGTTTTGGCCTCCTCGTCGCTCCGGCGACGTCCATTCTTCTTCCGCTCCTCTCCAACAGCAAAATACCCCTCGGGGAGGTCGTCGGTGGCCGCCTAGATTACACGCATCTCGAGATCACTCCTAATCGCGCCAAATCACCTGAAATGCGACAAAAACAACAAATCGTGAAAAGCATCGCAATATCGTCGATATATCGTGAAAAAACATAATTTGGGCGATCAAAATGGCATGCAAACATGCGGGAAAAGGGTGTAAAATAAGGAGTGATCAATTGCATCCATTTATAGGGATGTCAATCCTAGCTGGAGTGTTAGCAGCAGGGACGTGTGAACGGACGATCTTCTGGTTGTCCGTGAATTTATCCGGCAATTGGTGTACAGTATTCTGGATGTGAAGGATCTTCAGGATCTCATCTTCACACAGATTTGTACGCGGATCATAAAAGGACAAAGACTTATTTTCCCAATTAATGGTCTCCGAAGCTTCAGGCTTCTTGGAATGTTTGCCCAACTTTGGAAAAGTTTTCTCATCGAATTTGTCACGCCCCGCTGTCCAAAATAGGGAGGGTCGGCGTGACAAGCCGCGGTATTAGAGTACCAAGCGCTAAAGTACACACCAAAGTCACGCAGGCCACTGCAAACGCTGAGGAAACACAGGCAGTAAAGTACAGACTGAACGATTAACAGAACAGTACAGCTCCAACACAGAAAGATAGTACAAGACACTACAACACAGGCAGTAAGGTAAAATACGACGAACAGAACATCCAAGAGTCACAGAGCACCGCTACTACATGGCCAGTACCACACAAGTCCACTGTACAACCCCAACAACAAAAGCTCCCACAAAAGTACAACTCAACCCTACGGGGTACAAAGGGAATAGGGGTACAACACTGCGTTCATCACACACACACAACCCAAGACTACACCACGCGACCCACACTGACCATACACTACGGACCCTACTGAGACGAGCTGCCCTCCGGGGTCTCCACTCCCGGGCCCGCCGCCAGAGAACCGGTGCCTGGACCTGTAGGGGGGAGGACACGTCACAGCGTGCCCAGTAGGAACTCCACAAGTCTACTACTCTAATCATAGTGCACAACAAGGAATCACAACAAAGGAAAAGGCATCACATTCCAGAGTTACTGTTTTTTTTCTTTATAGGTTAGTTTTCATGCATGAATTCGAAACCTCAGTAACGGGTCAGACATCGGGGACTGGACCTCACCCGGTAAGGTGGGTGGAATGCTACGACTTCCCGAGACAAGCTCTTACGAAAGAAGCCGTTCACCAACACAACCAACTCAACCACAACCGCACCAACTCCCCGCCGCTGAGGGCTCGTCAGGAGTGGTCCACAAGCCAGCAGTCCATCCCCGCATGTCCACTCATTACCTTGGTTTCCCCCAACCCTCCTAGGGTCCTCACCCACTTCGAGTGGAACAAGATATCCCTAGGTTATCTTTTAGCTAATCATTAATCCTAGGGTATTGAGCATGTAAAATGACGTATGTAAATGATGTCCAAATTCATTCTTTTCATCAAGATATTCACAACAAACTAGCATGCTCCATAAGACATGTATCATAACCTCATTGATCATATACAATTCCTCGTGGGTAATACATGTCACACAATTAACATGCCATTTTCCAAGTTTCTTCAATCTTAAGTTCATTCAGGCAATTTAACAAACATATAATGAGCGCCACATAAATGAAGAGAATCACGTCACCAATTTTTGTAACAAATAGCATAACTAATCTTACATACATGCATCAACATCATTCATGCATTTGGAGCGAAAAATTAGCAATATCACACAAGTCCAATTTCACCCAACACCCTTCAACATACTGAAATTGCATGAACAGATAGAAAAACAGCATTTTTAACCCATGTATTTTGAGAATTTGACAAATCTCAAAGAATGAAAGTTGGAGATATTATAGTTCTGAGTTCACCCATAAAATTTCAGACAAAAATATGAAGTATTGGATTTATAGTGAATTATTTGGTAAAGGGTGTCAAAACTGTTCTGCAGACAGATTTCTATGTCTGTGTGCAAAGCCAATTTTGGGCATATTATAGCCAGAATTTCGATATAAGATTCGCGATGGACTTTGAGAAAAACTTATTATCTTTCTAACAAGACCAAAATCAACAAATTCAAAGATGTGTGCAGGTAGTGGTGCTTGGTTTACTGAAATGTGTACAGCTTGACAGAATTCCTGGCATGTTGCACAATTCGAATTTTTACCCTAATTTTCAGTTCGAATCAGAAAACATGATGAACATGAAAGTTTCTCATAACTACGAGATAAATATCATATAAAATTTTCAGAGCATTCTTAATAGCCAATTAATCCCAGAACTCAGCTAAAGGTTTAGCAAATTTCAGGCATGCATCAAGATTCCTAGTTCTACAACATTCTTCCCAAAATTTCAGAGAAAACTCATACATATAAGATGTTTTCCATCATTTATAATTAGAGTAGGAGAGTGAAGAGTTCCTACCTCTTTGGAGCTTCAAGAATAGTTGATGGTTTGAGTAGTAGCCCTCTCCTTCTCCTTCTCCTTCTCCTCTTCCTATTCTTCTTCTTCTTCTTCTTTCTTCTCTTCCTTTTTCTTTTCCCTTTTTTTTTCCCTAGCTATTTTCAGCCATGGGCTGAAAATAATGGAGAGAGGGGGAGAGAAAGGGACCTAGGAGAGTGGAGAGGGGGGGGGGGGGGGGGGGTTATGGTGTAGGGTGAGGGGAGAGATGGGGGGGGTTAGGTGTACTAGGTATGACAACTTAGTGTCATACTCTATTTTTCTTTTCATTTCTTTTTTTTTTCTTTCTTTTTTTTTTCAAAATTAGCCATCCAAATGCTTGATTTTATTACAAGTTTGCCATTGCAAATATCTCATTTCCTTTTTTCACAATAACCCTTCACTTTAAGAAATTTGCCTTAAACCCAATCTTACAATGATACCCTCATTTGGGTATAAATGAAAAATCGAGTGGCAATTTGCAAATCTCTCCATTCCCCGGGATTGGTGTGCACATGTACGAGAAACTTGGATGAATTTAACGATTACTTAGTATTTGCACACTAGGGTTGTTACACCCTACCCTCCTTAGAAAAATTTCCGTCCTCGGAAATTTAACAAAATCAGGAGAGCAGTCATTTATATACAATACCCAACAACTGCAGAAAATATAAGATACAACAGTCATTGCTCAAACAGGTACGGGTATTTCTCTTGCATCTCATCTACTCGCTCCCAAGTTGACTCTCCCGGAGACTCTTGCTGCCACATGACCCGCACCAAGTCAATGGTCTTCTTCTTCAACGTCTTCTGCCTCCGGTCCAAGATAGCCACTGGTTGCTGCTCATATGTGAGATCCGACCGTACTTCTATCTCTGAAAAATCTACAACATGTTTGGGATCTCCCACATATCTTCTGAGTTGAGACACATGGAAGACATTATGCACACCTTCGAGTGCCGGTGGCAATGTTAGCCGATACGCAACTTCACCGACCTTAGCGGAAATCTCGAACGGACCAATGTACCTAGGACTCAGCTTCCCACGTTTGCCAAATCGGATGGTCCCACGAACCGGTGAAATCCTTAGGAACACGTAATCCCCTGGCTGAAATTCCAAGGGTCTCCGCTTTGTATCAGCCCAGTGCTTATAACGGTCCTGCGCGATGCGCAGATTCTCTCTGACTATCCGCACCACATCTGTTGTTGCCGCCACCAAGTCTGGTCCTAAAAACTCCCTGTCTCCAACGTCATCCCAACTTAAAGGAGACCTACACTGCCTTCCATACAGAGCTGCGAAGGGAGCCATGCCAATACTTGCTTGATAACTGTTATTGTATGCGAACTCGACTAGATGCATATGGTCCTCCCACGAACCCTTGAAATCAAGCATACACGCTCGCAGCATATCTTCAAGAATCTGAATGGTTCTTTCCGACTGTCCATCAGTCTGAGGATGATATGAAGTACTGAAATTCAAACGCGTCCCCAGACTAGCCTGTAAACTTTTCCAGAAATGTGAGGTGAATCTGCTATCCCTATCAGATACTATACTCACTGGGACTCCATGCAGTCTCACGATCTCCTCCATGTATCTCTTAGCCAGATTCTCTGTTGATTGTCCAACTCGGAACGGAATAAAATGTGCCGACTTGGTTAATCGATCTATGATGACCCAAATCGCATCATTGCCCCTGGGCGTCCGAGGTAAACCAGTCACAAAGTCCATGGTCACATGCTCCCACTTCCATTCTGGAATAGGGAGAGGCTGCAACAATCCTGCAGTTCTCTGGTGCTCAGCCTTCACCTGCTGGCAAACCAAGCAGGACGCCACACTCTTGGCTACACTCTTCTTCATTCCTGACCACCAATAATACTGCTTCAAATCTCGGTACATTTTGGTCCCTCCAGGATGGATAGAATATGGGGAACTATGTGCCTCCTTCAATAGTTCTTCCCGAATCTCGCCACTTGGCACACAAACCCGGTTCCCAAATCTCAACGACCCATCTTCGTGAATACGAAAATCGGTACGAAGTTTAGCTTCCACTTGCTCTCGGATCCTCTTCAACTTGGCATCCCCTGATTGAGCTGCCTTAATCCTGTTCACCAAATCAGACTGGATCTGCAGCCCCATCATAACAGTTTTCTCTCCTGGGAGTACAACTTCTATTCTCATCTGTCGGATTGCCCACCGAAGTTGTGGTTGAGAGGTTAGCTTCATTACGGCGGGTAATCTACTAAGAGCATCTGGCACCACATTCACCTTCCCAGGATGGTATAGCAGATCAATGTCATACTCAGCCATTAATTCCAACCATCGTCGTTGTCTCATATTAAGCTCCTTCTGAGTGAACACATACTTTAGACTCTTATGGTCAGTGTATATCTTCACGTGTTCACCTAGCAAGAAATGTCTCCATAATTTCAAAGCCAGGATCACTGCTGCCAATTCCAGGTCATGAGTGGGATAGTTCAGTTCATGCTCCTTCAACAATCTGGAAGCATATGCCACCACTCGCCCGTGTTGATGAAGGACACAGCCTAGTCCTCTGCCAGACGCGTCACAGAAAACTTCAAATCCACCCGAACGGTCAGGGATAGCTAAGATAGGAGCAGTGGTCAACCGATGCTTCAGCTCTTCGAACGCTTGCTGGCATTCTTCCGACCAGACATACGCAACATCCTTCTTCGTTAAATGAGTCAAGGGCGAGGCAATCTTCGAGAAATCCTTAATGAACTTCCGATAGTACCCAGCCAACCCCAAAAAGCTTCGAATCTCTGTGACTGTCCGAGGTATAGGCCAACCTTCTACTGCGGCAACCTTCTCAGGATCAACAGACACTCCGTCTCCAGAGACTATGTGTCCAAGAAACGCAACCTTGGTCATCCAAAATTGACACTTGCTGAACTTAGCGTACAATCGGTGCTGCCTGAGGGTATTCAAAACCATCCGCAGATGCTCAGCATGTTCATCCTCATTCTTCGAGTAAACCAGGATGTCATCGATAAATACCACCACAAACTTATCTAAATACTCGAAGAAGACCTGATTCATCAGCCTCATGAAAGTAGCTGGGGCATTCGTCACTCCAAAAGGCATCACCAGAAACTCATATTGACCGTATCGAGTACGGAATGCGGTTTTAGGAACATCAGATTCCCGCACCTTCACTTGGTGATACCCACTTCGCAAATCTAGCTTCGAATACACCCGGGATCCACCAAGCTGATCAAAAATATCATCGATCCGGGGAAGAGGGTACTTATCCCTCACCGTCACCTTATTCAATTCCCGATAATCAATGCACATCCTCCGAGATCCATCCTTCTTGTTCACAAGCAACACTGGCGCTCCCCACGGTGACACACTTTGGCGAATCAATCCCCTATCAGATAAATCGGTCAACTGATTGCGGAGCTCAGCTAACTCCGATGGGGCCATACGGTATGGAGCCTTCGCTATCGGTTGAGCGCCTGGAATCAGATCAATAGTAAACTCCAGGGACCTATCTGGGGGTAATCCAAAGATGTCATCTGGAAAGATGTCAGGAAATTCTTCAACAACCCTTGGTAACACGGGCTCTGCTTCCATGTCCAAATACTCCACGACCGTAGCTCGAAACTTCAAGGGCTCAAGCTCGCTACTACCATCCCAAAACTCAAACTCTGGATGGTCAGGGATCCGAAAAACTACCCTCCTTAGTCTACAGTCTATGTTAGCATAGAACATCCCCAACCAATCCATTCCAAACACTGCCTCATAGTCGGGTAACTCAATCACCAAAAAGTCTGCATACAACTCTCTTCCCCCGATCTCAACAGGACAGTTCCGTATCCCAGAGACACTACAAATAACCCCATTTCCGGTGTGAACATTCCAACTAGCAGCAAAGGTGTCAACTACTATGGAGTGTTGTGTCACAAACTTCTTTGACAGAAAACAATGTGACGCTCCAGTGTCAAATAAGGACATAGCAGGGTAAGAGGCTACTCTAACAATACCTAAGTATCACAACAATAAAACTCAGCCAACTAGCTAAATAGAATAACTGAGGCTCAAATCTAATAGACTGCATAGGGGCAAGATTCATACCGGTGATCACTCGACTAGCACCCTCCGAAGTCTCTACTGGGGTCATGGTGTACTGCTGCCGCCTCGGTGGAGGAACTGCCCCCTGGTTCCCTCGTCGCTGCTGGGGAGGTGGAGGGGGTCCTCTCGGTGCAGACGGTCTCGATCCTGACGGTGCCGGAAGGGCAAGACGCTGTGGCGGTGGTGGAAGAGGTCTCTGCTGTGTAGGCCGGACAGCTGCTGACGCCGGCGGCACCGGGGCATGACCCGACTGTGGGCAAAATCTGCTGATGTGTCCCGGCTCTCCACATGTATAACACCTGGCATTCGTAACTCGGCAGTCTCTCTGCACATGCCCTGGCTTCCCGCATCTGTAGCATGAAGGTCCCTTCTGTGCCGGAGGTGGAGCCCCCGGTCGCTTGAATGTCACCCGCTGAACTGGGCCAGGCACAGTCCTCTGCTGAGCAGCCGGTCGCCTGTCACTGGCTGGTGGCCTCCCCACACTCCGTAGGTGGGTCTCATGCTGTCTGGCAGCCCGCAGTACGGCCTCCTGAGTCAATAACTCCTGAGTAGACATGGCCGCCCGAAACTCTACGTCTAGTCCCTTGCGGAATCGCCTGGCTCTGATGGCATCTGTCGCTACAAGCTCTGGCGCGTACTTGCTCAGCAACGAGAACTCTGCATCATACTCATCCACCGTCCTCCCATCCTGAGTCAAATGCTCAAATCTCTGCCTCAACTCGTCCTTCGCTGCCTCTGGAAGGAACTTGGCCTCAAACAACTCCCGAAAGGTCTCCCAAGCAATGTTCCCCTTCAGTCGCCTCTCCTGAGCCTCCCACCAGTCTCTAGCTTGATGGGTCAACTGGCGCCTCACCAACTCTACCCAACCGTCTCGGGGATACCGACACATCGTCAGATCATCCTCAGTGTGACGTAGCCACTCATCTACCTCGAGGCTACTCTCCCTGCCCGAGAAGTATCGCGGACGCAGTGTCCTGAACTCCTTGTAGCTCGGCGGCTTCGGCGCCACTGCCCTCTCCTCCATCTGACCCATGTGCTCTAAAATGCCCATCAGGACCTTAGCCATCAGGGCTGACTCTGAGGTCCTGTCACCCGAAGACTGCACATCACCAGCTGGGCAAATCCTGCCATCAGATGTTCCGGTCCCGCCGGAACTCCCGTTCCCACCTTCCATCTGCAGGTGAGAAACAGAACAATGCATTAGTGTCGTGTACTGAAATATTGGAGCCTTACCGGTGTTTCCTTTACGCGTATCGCAGTGGGCGCGGAACTGCATGGGCCACCACAAAACCTGTCACGCCCCGCTGTCCAAAATAGGGAGGGTCGGCGTGACAAGCCGCGGTATTAGAGTACCAAGCGCTAAAGTACACACCAAAGTCACGCAGGCCACTGCAAACGCTGAGGAAACACAGGCAGTAAAGTACAGACTGAACGATTAACAGAACAGTACAGCTCCAACACAGAAAGATAGTACAAGACACTACAACACAGGCAGTAAGGTAAAATACGACGAACAGAACATCCAAGAGTCACAGAGCACCGCTACTACATGGCCAGTACCACACAAGTCCACTGTACAACCCCAACAACAAAAGCTCCCACAAAAGTACAACTCAACCCTACGGGGTACAAAGGGAATAGGGGTACAACACTGCGTTCATCACACACACACAACCCAAGACTACACCACGCGACCCACACTGACCATACACTACGGACCCTACTGAGACGAGCTGCCCTCCGGGGTCTCCACTCCCGGGCCCGCCGCCAGAGAACCGGTGCCTGGACCTGTAGGGGGGAGGACACGTCACAGCGTGCCCAGTAGGAACTCCACAAGTCTACTACTCTAATCATAGTGCACAACAAGGAATCACAACAAAGGAAAAGGCATCACATTCCAGAGTTACTGTTTTTTTTCTTTATAGGTTAGTTTTCATGCATGAATTCGAAACCTCAGTAACGGGTCAGACATCGGGGACTGGACCTCACCCGGTAAGGTGGGTGGAATGCTACGACTTCCCGAGACAAGCTCTTACGAAAGAAGCCGTTCACCAACACAACCAACTCAACCACAACCGCACCAACTCCCCGCCGCTGAGGGCTCGTCAGGAGTGGTCCACAAGCCAGCAGTCCATCCCCGCATGTCCACTCATTACCTTGGTTTCCCCCAACCCTCCTAGGGTCCTCACCCACTTCGAGTGGAACAAGATATCCCTAGGTTATCTTTTAGCTAATCATTAATCCTAGGGTATTGAGCATGTAAAATGACGTATGTAAATGATGTCCAAATTCATTCTTTTCATCAAGATATTCACAACAAACTAGCATGCTCCATAAGACATGTATCATAACCTCATTGATCATATACAATTCCTCGTGGGTAATACATGTCACACAATTAACATGCCATTTTCCAAGTTTCTTCAATCTTAAGTTCATTCAGGCAATTTAACAAACATATAATGAGCGCCACATAAATGAAGAGAATCACGTCACCAATTTTTGTAACAAATAGCATAACTAATCTTACATACATGCATCAACATCATTCATGCATTTGGAGCGAAAAATTAGCAATATCACACAAGTCCAATTTCACCCAACACCCTTCAACATACTGAAATTGCATGAACAGATAGAAAAACAGCATTTTTAACCCATGTATTTTGAGAATTTGACAAATCTCAAAGAATGAAAGTTGGAGATATTATAGTTCTGAGTTCACCCATAAAATTTCAGACAAAAATATGAAGTATTGGATTTATAGTGAATTATTTGGTAAAGGGTGTCAAAACTGTTCTGCAGACAGATTTCTATGTCTGTGTGCAAAGCCAATTTTGGGCATATTATAGCCAGAATTTCGATATAAGATTCGCGATGGACTTTGAGAAAAACTTATTATCTTTCTAACAAGACCAAAATCAACAAATTCAAAGATGTGTGCAGGTAGTGGTGCTTGGTTTACTGAAATGTGTACAGCTTGACAGAATTCCTGGCATGTTGCACAATTCGAATTTTTACCCTAATTTTCAGTTCGAATCAGAAAACATGATGAACATGAAAGTTTCTCATAACTACGAGATAAATATCATATAAAATTTTCAGAGCATTCTTAATAGCCAATTAATCCCAGAACTCAGCTAAAGGTTTAGCAAATTTCAGGCATGCATCAAGATTCCTAGTTCTACAACATTCTTCCCAAAATTTCAGAGAAAACTCATACATATAAGATGTTTTCCATCATTTATAATTAGAGTAGGAGAGTGAAGAGTTCCTACCTCTTTGGAGCTTCAAGAATAGTTGATGGTTTGAGTAGTAGCCCTCTCCTTCTCCTTCTCCTTCTCCTCTTCCTATTCTTCTTCTTCTTCTTCTTTCTTCTCTTCCTTTTTCTTTTCCCTTTTTTTTCCCTAGCTATTTTCAGCCATGGGCTGAAAATAATGGAGAGAGGGGGAGAGAAAGGGACCTAGGAGAGTGGAGAGGGGGGGGGGGGGGGGTTATGGTGTAGGGTGAGGGGAGAGATGGGGGGGGTTAGGTGTACTAGGTATGACAACTTAGTGCCATACTCTATTTTTCTTTTCATTTCTTTTTTTTTTCTTTCTTTTTTTTTTCAAAATTAGCCATCCAAATGCTTGATTTTATTACAAGTTTGCCATTGCAAATATCTCATTTCCTTTTTTCACAATAACCCTTCACTTTAAGAAATTTGCCTTAAACCCAATCTTACAATGATACCCTCATTTGGGTATAAATGAAAAATCGAGTGGCAATTTGCAAATCTCTCCATTCCCCGGGATTGGTGTGCACATGTACGAGAAACTTGGATGAATTTAACGATTACTTAGTATTTGCACACTAGGGTTGTTACAGAATTCACAATCAGCAAGACGTGCCTTAAATGCGTCCCCCGTTAGGGGTTCTAGGTATCTAATAATCGAGGGTGAATCAAATCCAATATAGATTCCTAAACGACGTTGAGGACCCATTTTGGTCCTCTGAGGTGGTGCTATTGGAACATAGACCGCACAACCAAATATTCTCAAATGAGATATATCTGGAGTTGAGCCGTATGCTAGTTGCATCGGAGATAATGTATTGCCTCCAGAGGGGCGTATCCTGATAAGAGATGCGGCATGCAGAATAGCATGCCCCCAAGCATCCACCGGCAATTGGGATTGCATAAGCAATGGACGTGCAATCCATTGGAGTCTCTTTATAAGGGACTCTGCTAATCCATTCTGGGTGTGAACATGAGCTACTGGATGTTCAACTTCTATACCCGTTGCCTGGCAATAGTCTTCGAAGACTTGAGATGTGAATTCGCCCGCATTATCAAGACGTAGTTTCTTGATATGGTTATCGGGGAAATGAGCACGTAACCTAATTATCTGTGCCAACAGCTTTGGAAAAGCTAGGTTACGGGTGGACAAGAGGCACACATAAGACCATTTTGTGGATGCATCTATTAGTACCATGAAGTACCGAAATGGGCCACTTGCGGGGTGAATAGGCCCGCAAATGTCACCATGTATCCTCTCAAGGAAGCCAGGAGACTCTAAACCCACTTTTAGGGGCGATGGTCTCGTTATTAGTTTCCCCTTGAAACAAGGGGGACAAGAAAATTCACCTTTCTGAAGAATCTTCTGGTTCTTCAAATCATGTCCGCGGGATTCAGATAAGATGCGTCGCATCAGAATGGATCCAGGGTGACCAAGTCTGTTATGCCATAGTTGAAATGGTGGCATTGGCTGGCACGTCTGGTGCTCAGTCATATTGGCTTCAACTGGTTGAATGTATGTTTGGTAGAGACCCGACGGGAGTCCCTTAAATATTTCGCAGATGGTCTTCTGGCCATCTTTACGAAGAGTGACATACATGTATTCAACCTTATTATCATCTCTAGTTTCTAAGTGATATCCGTTTAAACGGATGTCCTTGAAACTTATGAGATTTCTATTTGATCTTGGAGAAAATAGTGCATTATTGATTTTTAGTCTTGTGTTATTTGGGAGCAATAATATTGCATCACCAGATCCTTCGATTATTTTGGACAGTCCTGAAATTGTAATGACAGGACCGTCATATTTACTTATGCTATTGAAATAGCATTCATCGCGAAGGATAGTGTGCGTCGAGGCACTGTCCACTAGGCACTCATACATCATCTATATAAGCCAAAAACGAAAATTTAATGATGGAAATGTAAAATGCATACATTCAAAATAAAAGATCGTCTTTATTAAGCATACTAGAGATGAAGCTACAATTTATTCTTTGAAAAGCATAGATAAAGATGAGGCTCAATCGAGCAGGTCGTCATTTTCGAAATCCTTGGAAGTGAACTTCGTCGGATTTTCCACATTTGCCATGTTTGTTTCAGGCGGAGGCTTCTGGCTCGCCTGATACAGTTCCTGGAAGTGGCGAGGTGTGCGACAGTTTCTGGACCAATGTCCAGTCATGCCACAACGATGACATTTGTCCTCCCATGTCTTCTTTGGATTTGACACTGTATCAGTGTTCTTACGTTTCCAAGTGAAGTTTTTCTTCCCTTTGTTATTCTTGCTTTGGGGAGGAGCAATGGCTGGTTTCATAGGGGCATTTCCTTTGTTCTTTCTGCCCCTCTTCTTGTTCTTCCACTTCGGGGGGTGAACACTGTGGGCTTCGGGAATAGGAGCTGAGCCTGCCAGGCGCTGGTTATGAGTGGCCAGTAAAAGGTCTCTATTCTGCTCTGCCCTAAGGAGGCAAGAGAGCAGTTCAGAGAACTTCGTGAAATTGCGTTCACGATACTGCTGCATGAGGATAGCATCTTTCTCGTGAAACGAGGTAAATGTCTTTTCCAACATGCGGTGCTCCGAGACTTCTTCACCACACAACTTCAGGCGTGAGGTGATGTTGTGAAGTGCTGAGTTGTACTCAGCAACGGACTTGTAGTCCTGAAGTCGGAGGTTCTCCCACTCATAGCTGGCACGCGGGAGTATGACATCAATTTGATGTCTGTAGCGTGCCTCTAACGCTGTCCATAACTCCAGAGGGTCCTCTACCGTCAAGTATTCGGCCTTCAGGGTCCGATCTATGTGTCGTCTGATATAGATAATGGCTTTCGCCTTATCCATGTCAGAGACAGTGGTAGAGGTACTGCCAGCTGAAAGGGCCGCTTCTGGGGCTTTGCTAGCAGATGCATCGGATGCTGCGGGAGCCGATGATTGGGCCACTGCGGGGGCCAGAATGGAGTGCAGGAGCGCCATGGAGCGCAAGTGGAACTTCAGGTCCACTCGCCAGCTCAAGTAATTCTTGCCAGCTGCATCGAGCACCTCGAAATCGACGCTTGCCAATTTAGCCATTTTATCTATGCAATTTAAAGATAATCATGAATTAAAATAAATTCAACAAACCATGCATAAATTAATAAGTAAAAATGCGGGGATCGGCCAGATACCCAAAATAATAAACAGTCCAAAGTTCGATTACAGTCCAAAGAAAAGAGATTGAAAAATACAACTTTGGAAACCCCGGGTGGGTCCCTATTTCTGCATCCGTCTTCTTATGATGTTGCATCGAGCTTTGGCTTACACAGTCATGAATCGACTCCTTGCGGTCCAGCGGATGCGGCCAGGGAATTGACTAAGCCAGGACCACTTGTTACCCAGTCAAGCTAGGTTGGTCCAGCAAACTTAGCCAAGCACATTGACCGACATCATGATCCATTGAAGGAGTTTTCATCAATTCTATGTGCTGTTGCATCGAGCTTGGGCTTTTAAATACAAATTTCCTCACTTACAAATTCTCTCAAAAAGATAATAAAAGTGCAAGGAAAGTAAATAGGTATACAATGGCCGATCCCGAAAAACACATTTTTACTTATTTTAAACATCCACGCAGTTTATATGCTACAGGCATAAATTAAACAACCACGCATATATCTCAAGCATAAAAAAAATATGGAAAAAGTAAACTAGAAAATATAACTATCTCGTAGACCACGGGGAAACGTCATACACCGTTAGGTTAATTACCTAACGGCAGAGCGGTCTCAGGATCTTTGAGATGATTATATTTTTTAAAAATTCTAGTAAACCATACATAATAATTTGCAAGAGAGATGTTTAAATAAATAGAGGAACATATAAATGTAATTATTGATTTTACAAAGTTTTTCTCATAAATTTCAATTTGCAAATTTAATTCTTCTTTAAAATTATGAAGAAGCCGAATTTCTGTAGAATTTTGTGGCTTCGGGCCAAAAATTATTTTTAGTATAAGCGCTTGTAGCCCGTTCCGCAGTTCTGCAAAATTTTTTGTCGCAATTATTATGGCTTCGAGCCAAAAATAAACAATTAGCCTCGGCTTCAGGCCTCGGCCTCGGGCCTCGGGCCTCAGGTCACGGTCACGGTCACGGGCTCGGCCTCGGCCTCGGCCTCAGGGCTCGGCCTCGGGCTCGGGCTCGGCTTCGGCCTCGGCCTCAGGGCTCAGCCTGCCATCGGCCTCGGCCTCAGGGCTCGGCCTCGGCCTCAGGCTGCCCCCTTTCAGCGGGGGGGGGGGGGGGGGGGGGCGGCGCGGAAGGCCCCCCTCTCCACTGCAGGGGGGGCATAGTCGGCATTGTGGGAAGGCCCCCTCCTCCGTCAGGGGGGAGGGGAGGATTTCATTCAGGTTCTTCTTCCCACCGAAGAATTTTAATTGCAAAAGGAAAAATATTTTCATAGAAAAAAAAAACTTTGTAATAGGGATAATTTTTTTTTTTATTAGACTAAATTTTTTTTTACTTGTATTTTAAAACAATGTAAAAATTATTTAGTCTAATTTTATCTACATGATTATAGGGTTTTACCTCTAGATCAATGATCTAGGGAAGAACGCGACGATGATCCGTAGAAATAATAATCCAAGCTCCCGAACGCTTTTAGGATGCCGCAACGCTCCAACGAACCGCCGCAGCAACGTTAGATTCCTTGCGCCAATGAAAGAATAATCCAACGCTCCAACGAACCGCCGCAGCAACGTTAGATTCCTTGCGCGTAGGGAGGAATGTAGATGAAGATTTTTGCTCAAGAATGGAGAACACGTGCTGATAACGTGTTGGATGATTATGAACTCAAGAGAGAAAGAGACAAGATTTCTTAGCAAAAGAATAAGTCACATTAGCTAAGAGTCATGGTGCTCTATTTATATATCTCATAGTGGGGAGGCCAAAAGCCTCTAGGAGACCAAGGGTCCCCATTACTCTAAGTAATGGGGCCTAATGAATGGGTAATGAAGGAGGGGAGGCCAAAGGCCTCCCTCATTCATAACATAATCGTATTTTACTTAAAAGAATAATGTGCCTCACATGACATGTGAGAAATCTTGTTTTGTTTATCTTATATATGATAACGCATCACATTTTTCTTCGAAAAAATGCATGTGAAAAAAATAACATGTGGCCTTTTATGGCATCGTATATATGGAAAATCATCATATATCATACACATTAGTCTCTTTATTTAATTCAAAACATCTATGCAAGACCTTGAATAGAATCGTTAAATTTAATTTGGACCTTGACTAGAATAAGTCGTAAGTTCTCTGGTCATGACACCAAATACGAGCCTAATAATGAACAATGAATACCAAGTAGACAGCAAAGGGAATGAGAACGAAATACTGTTATCCCAACTTGGAGCGATTTTTCTTTGGAAAAATTAAAAGAAAACATTAATTATACCCAATAATTCAAGTCCACGATAGGCAAACGGAAAAGACAATTCAGCAAACAAGACTGAGTTACATCCATAAATGTATTTCTTTCGAATTCTGAATCAAACGAACAAAGATGACTGACAACTAATAAGGTATTGGCGTACGCATGATGTATTACCTTTTTAAAAATATAAAAAAAGGGGGGAATAATAGTCCAAAATCTTGGGAAATCTCTCTCCTTACAACTCACATGTCATACATGATAAGCTTGGTTTTCAAATTCCTAAAACTTACAAGCATGGGCTGCAAATACCGTTACATCAATGTAATGCAACTGCTGATTATCTTTATGTGTCATCACATGATTACAACAAAAACAGACTACTACCAAGGGACCTTCCCCCTCTACATGACACTGAACATAATTCTCGCAAGGGACGTTTTTTCCCCGAACAAATGCCCAAAGAGCCCAATATACGAAGGGAAACATGCCCACCTCAATCCACAGTACACTTGAAGTCTCAAACCAAATTATGCCAAGAAGAATAGCGGCAATAGTAGAAACAACTAGAGAAGGAGACTGCATACTGCTGATCCCCCTAAAAAAAATCGGTCGATCTGGGTATTAATCAGAACCCCAGGCATCCTCCTTCATGGACTGCCGAGACAGTATGCGACTCTTCCTCGCATCTTCCTGTTTCCTCAGCTCACTGGACCCAAAGTCTGTGGATAATCTGATGCCCATTCCTTGAGCTATCAACCTCTGTGCTGTCCTTGCGGATGTCTTTGGCCTTGGAGTTGGAGGTTCTAATTCTGGCAGAATTAGAGAATGCAATGAGTCGTGATCAATAGCATTTACGAATGTGCAAGTACAATTAACTTCGGGAGAGGAACAGTGGACTTTGAAAGATAAAGTATTGGTGGAAACTGAAGTAAAACGAGAACAACGAAAAAGCTCCCAATTTTTATGGATATACATCAAGAATCCTTCTCCATCTGGACACCATGCCAGAAGCATTAACCTTTGTTATATTTATATATGGATTTAATGTAGAAAAGCTGTCACCTGATCCAATGGATCAGGTGGCAAGACACAAAAAAGGTGGAGAGTACAAGCCCCCACATATGTTTGTACTTCATCAAATTCGCACGTTTTGAGAAATAATGTCATTTGGCCTTCGATCAAGCCATTTCATCAAATTCGCACGTTTTGAGACCGTTAAATTTGTAACAGGTGGATGGGTGCTCTAATGCCCAACGGGTTCACCCATTATTTTCCCTGGGGTATATAATTGTATGGATTAAACATCAAAAAAAGAATTTTTGAAAAAAAAAATTTCAAAAAAATAAAAAAAAGTTTTCGCACGGGCTTTCGCACGGGTTTTTTCGCACCCGAAGATCACTATATATATATATCTATATTATAAGAGAGGGATGTTATCAAGAGAAATTGGATAAGAGATATTTGACAAGAGAAATTGGATAAGAGATATCTATATTATAAGAGAGGGATGTTATCAAGAGAAATTGGATAAGAGATATCTATATTATAAAACAGGGATGTTATCAAGAGAAATTGGATAAGAGATATCTATATTATAAAAGAGGGATGTTATCAAGAGAAATTGGATAAGAGATATTGGACATGAGAAATTGGATAAGAGATATCTATATTATAAAAGAGGGATGTTATCAAGAGAAATTGGATTAGAGATATTGGACAAGATAAATTGGATGAGAGATATCTATATTATAAAAGAGGGATGTCATCAAGAGAAATTGAATAAGAGATATTGGACAATAGAAATTGGATAAGAGTGATGTTATCAAGAGAAATTGGATAAGAGATATCTATATTACAAACGAGAGATGTTATCAAGAGAAATTGGATAAGAGATATTGGACAAGAGAAATTGGATAAGAGATATCTATTATATAAAAGACGGATGTTATCAAGAGAAATTGATAAGAGAATTTGGACATGAGAATTTGTATAAGAGAATTTGGATATCTATTATATAAAACAGGGAAATTGAATAAGAGAAAATATAAGAGATGAGATTTTGAGGGATAAAAGAGGAGGTGTGGAATTTTGCACATACAACCCCGGTTTTGTTATTTTTGCCTATGGACCCTCCCCACACACACACCCACACTTTTTATTCTCACCCCTTCCGGCCATTTTATTTCCAGTTCTATGAATATTTTGAATCTTATCCTACTAGGACAAAGCTTTGTCCTACGTGGCAAGTTTGTCCTAGGTGGTAATGACAATTTTGGGGGGACTTAAATTTTGGGGGGAAAACTTAAATTTGGGGGGAAACTCGAAATTTTGTGGGAAAACTTGAAATTTGGGGAAACTTAAAATTTGTGGGGGAGAAAAACTCAGCCATTAAATAAACCGTGCCCTATGGGCACGGGTAATGACTAGTATATATATATATATATATATATATATATATATGGTACTAAATATATATATATATATATATATATATATATATATATGGTACTAAATATATATATATGGTACTAAACCTTTGTTATATTGGAACCTTCTCATATCAATATTTTGCTGTCATTACCCAGGTGCACGGTGCATGCATGTCCCCATTTCAGTATGATCCAATCTAAGAGTTGTGATCCTCAGATCACGCGGTACACAAACACCGGTGACATGGTTTCGATCTTGTTTTTTTTTTTTTTGGCGGGGGGGGGGGGGGGGGGGGGGGGGGGGTTCGGGTTCTGCGTGCCCCGATATGAGAAGTGTTTTTCATCAAAGAGGCAACCCCAGATTCTGTTAATATATCAATACCATCAAAAACAATAATCCATAATATTATAATCGATTGAGATATTTCAAACATCTTCTGGATTCAATCTTTGTATCCTGTCTTTTGGCATCCTGCCATTTATGCATCCCAAAATTCTCCTTCCGCTACATCAATGTTTTTGGGCATGTTATTTCCGAAATTATCCTTTATAAGGAAAGGACGCCAACAATATAGGGATTAGGAAATACCTCTTCTAGATATTTGAGTCAAAATGTCATCTTCCTCGTCAAGTTGTCGTACTTTGAATGTGCACTGAATACTATTCTGAGCTTCATGTGCTGCAAAGAAATTTGAAGAATTCCAAAAGGATCAAGCAATAAATTCTAAGCAAATACCAGAGACTTGTAGTTGTATCTTATAAAACATGGTTATTACTTATTAGTATTTGTGATGTATGCATATAACCTGCCAATTCCCATAAACAGTAAGGTCTAAATTTTACATTGCATTCAGGCTCACTTTGCATGTTCCCAATGAGTAAGGTAACTTTGATCACGACCACAGATTTTGCTTTTGAGAAAGACTATAATTATGTGCAGTATTACCATTATCTCCATAAGGATTATCAGGCTAGCTTATCACATCAACATGAAGATCTACTCAGCTGTCCTGCTTCTATTGAGCATGATTGATGCCGGACGTAGTGGGATCTAGGGATTTGGTGGGGAGTTTTTAGGAATTCGATGGATGATTTGGGGAAAAAAGGAGAAAACTTAGGGTTGTTGGCTTCGCACCAACGATTCCAGGGCTTCGCACCAAGGAAGAGAGAAACCTTTCACAAGTTTTGGAGAAAATTCTCGAATTTTAATTCATTGAATGATTTTTAGGATACAATTCTAAATCCTATATATAGGCTCACATCCCAATACTTCTCATAACACATCCGATGTGGGACTAAACTCACCCAAAAAGACTTAAGCCACTAAAAGACTCAACATGAACTAAAAACTAAAATATAAATACAACTCTGATCGTATACCCATCATTCTCCCCTGCTTAAGGACTTCACCTCCTGATGATGGTAGCCAGAAGTTGCACACATGCATAGAAATTAATAGTCATCGACAGTCGCAAAGACGCGGCCACAAATTCTAAAGCGTATCATGATGCATATTGGAAAAGGCACGTCCTCTGATAATTTCTCCCAATTCATGAAAGACAAAAATATTTAGCGCATGTCTGTTGGTTAGGAGAGGAAAATCTGGGATCACGAACTCAATGTGCCCAATCGGATCCAACGGTGCTTCTAAAAACAACTCAGACGCGCGTTCCACAAATGGTTCAGGCTCAAATTGTAGTACTGTGTCAATCTCTAATTCATGCTCTAACTCTGATTCTAGTTCAGGCTCTAGCAGGTGCTCCAATACTGTCTCAAGCTCCAAGTCAGGTTCAGACTTTGCTTCAGGCACATGTTCAAACTGCAATTCGGGCTCGGGCTCCAACTCGGGTTCAGACGCCAACTCAGACTCATGCACCAATTCAGGCTCGGGCTTCAATTCGGATTTAAGCGCAGACTTTGCCTCATGACTTTGATCAACCTCTGTCATGAGCTCTGGCTTAAGTTTGTATGCTTGAAGAAGAATGTCATGTATCTCACGTATCAGTTCTATAGGATCCTCTCTTATTTTCGGGGTTGAGGATTGCCGGGGTGCTTGTGGAATGTCTCAATGCTTGGAAGAATATCGACATCAAAGAGCATATCTGAATGTTCCATCGATGATAAGGAACTCAAAGACTCAAGCACCAAGCTAGCGCTTCTCTGAATAGCTTGAGAAAGGCACACTTATAATTTGCTTCGTTAGATAAATCAAAAGGGGAAAAGAACTTTTCAAGATAGTGCTCCCAATCATCATATACAAATTTATCCTTGAAGCCATAAAAAATTGGCAAGTGTCTCCACTTCTCAAGCTCAAAATTTGTTCGGTGAGTATAGTCATTGTAATAATCATCATAGTAATCACTATTGTATCCCAATAATTTAGAAAAGATTTGCTTGTGTAGATGGTACCTATGCGTAGTCGGCTGAGTCAGCTATCCACTGGCACAAACCGTTCTGAATTTAGACTCCAAATGTGTCCGGAATCGTCAAAATAGCAAAACTACAAAACTCGCTGAAAAATCTGCAAAAATTCCCTTCAAAATTCGCAAAAATACTTCAATCTTCTGTACTTCAACTTTGATTTGGAACTTGCGCAAAGAACTTCAACTTTTGTACTTGTACGCATGAAGTAGTTTAGCTTCAACTTCACACAAACAAGCCAGTGAAGCGGATCACCGTGCTGAAGTTAGCGCAAGTAAGAAGATTGCTGATGCAAAACTTGTAAAAAAATGAAGCTGTTTTGAAAGAATTCCAAAAGGCACAACAACCTGCAGTTGAGATGGAATCGGTATATGTGCCTTTTGTTCTCCTGGCAGTCCCTTCAAGCTGACGAAACCAAGCATCCCAGAGGAGGTGTGAATGGGAGCGGCCCAGGTGATGGGGAAGGGGCATCGAGCGCAGGTAAGTATTCTTCTCCTTTATTCTTTGTTTTTACTTCTTTCGTTTTTTGTTAGGTTTTGCAAAAACATCGGATAGAGGGGTTAGAGTTGGCGGCGGTTTTGAAGAGATTAGGGGTTTTTTGGTTTTTTTTGGACAGACGCGAAGAGGGATGAAGCGGCTTGTGCGGGCGACGTTCAACGTGCAGGCTTCGTTCGAAGAATCGAAGAGAGAGAGGGAGAACGAAGTAGGGTGGCGAGCGGTGGAAGGATTTGGGGAAGTGGGCATGTGATGGGCTGAAGCGGTGGAGGTGGTGGTCCGATGGTGGGTGTTGTTGGGGAATATCGGCATGCTTCGTTGTCTTCAGCAGATGGTTGGTCGGTGTGTCATCGTCTTCGACAGCCAATGGTTGCTTTTCATCGAGGAGAGAGAAAAAGGAACAGGGTGTAGCGACGTGGTTTTCTTTTGGAGTTGGGTTTTTTTTGGAGAGGTGATTTTTTTGGCTACGGTTAACCAAAGAGCGAGTGGTTTTTTTGTTTTGTGGAATCGGAAAGAGAACCAATGGTGGCTGAGAGAATCATGTAAGGGTTTAGGTAATTGAATTTTTATTGATCTGAGAATCGAAGAGCGAAGAGAGGATCTTTGGCTCTGATACCAAATTGATGTCGGACGTAGTATGATCTAGGGATTTGGTAAGGAGTTTTTAGGGTTTCGATGGTGATTTGGGAAAAAAGGGATAACTTAGGGTTCTTGGCTTCACACCAATGATTCCATGGCTTTGCACCAAGGAAGAGAGAGCTTTCACAGGTTTTGGAGAAAATTCTCAAATTTTAATTCATTGGTTGTCAGGATACAATTCTAAAGCCTATTGATTACGGTTGAAAATTGCTTAAATAACCCCTTAAATCATAGGATGTTGTGCGCAATATGTAGATAATCGAGCTCAATTAAGTTCATTTTGAGAATAACGTCTTTATGATGAGTTAATCAATTTTTGTGCTTAAAATACTCTTCCCAAGACTTAACAACTTGTTTAATATTTTTTCAGGAATTTTTTAAAATTTTTCTGGAATTGTTTGAAGCTCAAAAGAAGGAAATTATAAACAACAGGGCCGAGTGTTACATTCCCAAACGGTCGCGTGAAGTCCAAAGGAAGTTAGTCTGTCAAAGCTGATCACACGATCGTGTGTTCAAAAGCATCTGAATGCTCGAATATGATATTGATGCAGTCGTGTGATCTCAACCAAATGACCACATAGCAAGACAATTTGGAGGCTATCAAAAGTGCAACAACGCGGCCGTTTCAACAAGACGACGAGGCCGTGTCAGAGTGTCAGAAGCTCAGTAAACGATTAAAAAGACAGTAAGTTGGAGGTGTTAAACGGTCGCGTCAACCGACCGATTCGACCGCGTCGATCCACTCAATTTTAGCCCATCTTTTGCACCACAGCGACCACGTCGAATGAGAATGATTCAAGGCCACACGACCGTTTTGCGGGGTCGAGTCGATTCAAACTGTTGACTTAGCTCGACGACGCAATGGGTTGTTTTGATCCGACGATCAACTGAAGCAAGGAAAGCATTAAATTTTGAATCAATGGTGTAGATTGAAGGAGGATGATTGTATATAAGTGAGAGAGATGTGTGTTTTGTAAGAATAATTCAGTTAGAAATCAAATTTTTTCTTTTCTTCTTCCTTTAGCCAGGGCTATGCGTGGATCTTCTTTTGAGCTGGAGCTTGGAGTTTGCGATTCTCTGTTTTCTTGGGTTTTGAGCTGTTTTGAATTCGAATTTGCAATCAATTTGGTGAAAAACTTCTGATCTCTATCTCAATTTACTCTTTCTACATTTGAATTTGAGCAATTGAAGATAAATCTATTTGTTGAATTCGATCTTTCTGTTGCCATGAGTAGCTAGATTCTTTAGAGTGTGGTTTTGATCAGAAATGGATTGGTTTTGATTAAGTTTTGAATCTAGAACTATCATCTATTTTAGATTTTCATTCGTATTGCTATGAAATTGCCTTGAGAAAGGAAATCGAATGCTATATGGTGTTTGATTTTATGCTCGAGAAATCAACACTATCCTTAATAGAATCTAATAGATAATGTTCTAGTTCAAGATTCTAGTGTTGATTTATCACTTATTTGATCCGAGAGGATAGGTAATTGATATAATCAATTTCAAGGAATTGAATAAGCCAATAAAGTAAGTAATTCTTTATTTGAAACCGAGAGGGTGAATGAATTCTTGATTACTTTGAAAGAGAATCAAAACTTGATCATCAACTAATCCATTGATGTCACAACCCACACTTGCTTTTCTCATTGAATACTTGTGTTGAATTTGCTTATTTGCGATAACTATAACTCCTTTGATACAACCTTCACCCCCATAAGGTGGTTTTCATCCCAATTGATCTTGCTTCAACTCTCAAAATCACATCACACGTATTCTAGAAGTTCTCTCTGTGGATTCGACCCCGACTCATCGGGATATATCGCTTTGACGACATCCTAGACTTAGGATTAGCACAATCACCTATATATATGCTCACAACCAAATACTCCTCCTAACACATCCGATGTGGAACTAAACTCACCCAAAAAACTTAGACTCCTAAAAGACTCAAAATGAACTAAAGACTAAAATATAAATAATTGTATCCCCATGAAGGGTGACATAGCAGATTAAGCTTTCAGAAAAGATAATTAATATTGACATGCTTCCATTAAGTAGAAAAATTTGGTCACTTAGGTTTTGGAAAAGATAATTGCAATACAATAATCAGCATTTTAGGCATCTTAACACATCATGAAAATGTACATGGTACTCCCATACAAGGTTAGAGGTCCTGATTTTGGTTTAAGTTTCGGTCTTCCGGGAAGTTTAGATTTTAATCAGGTTTTGTTTGTTCGGCGGTTTTGGAGTTTCGTTTCGTTTCGTCCATATCGCTAGTTTCATTTACACATAACTAGCAATATTAGTTAAGAATTTTTTTGGGTAAATATAAAAATTTGTTGTATTAAATGCAAACTATTATAGTGCAAAATTTTAAAAATTATAGGAAAATATTGATGTATAAATTATTATGCAAATACAAAAAATTGTGATGCTAAATTGCAAATTAAATAGAGGCTGAATTATTAAGACTTCTACTATTTACATTACACATTTTGCTAACATACTCAATTATCTGAAGATTATGGCAAATTTGTAAATAAAATGCAATATGTTTAGCAAAATGTAGAATATGAATAGCAGCACTCCCCTCATACTGAGTACAGCTGCCGGTCATAGTTCAAACTTCACTCAAATTATCACAAGTATTTACAAGTTAGCCATTCAGTTATTTAACATGATTTAAAGGCAATGATGAACTTGTAAATAAATCTAATATGTTGTTAAGAAAAATGTGGAGTGACGGCCAGCTGTCATCCGCTGCAGCCATTCACACTACACGTTTTTTCTTAACTTATTACCTCTATTTACAAGCTTACCATTCAGTTTATTACCATGGTTTTAATGTAATGGCAAACTTGTAAATAAACATATGTTTTTGGTCAAAATGTTTACTGTGAATTGCACAGCCCTGTAAATAGAGCAGGCTCCCACTGGCTCTCGTTGACTCACTTCTTCGATGAAAATTTTAAGGTTCGAAAAAAATCTAGGGTTCGACAACGGTAAAAATTATATAATTTACCTAGGGTTCGATAAATCAAGCAAAAATCATCGCCTTTGCCCTTGCGATCGCACCTCAATGTGACAAATCAATGTTCAATAAATCAGATATCCTCGGAGAAGCTCACTGATCCTTGAAGAATCTCGTCGGCATGCGGAAGAATTCCCTTATCAGATAGCCTTTCAATTTGACCTCAGGTATAAGCCGTGAAACTTTGAGATTCCCCCTTAGGTATGAATTCTCACCAATCTCCCTTAATGTTTTTATAACAATTTATTTTCTACTGTCTTCACATGACCATCACAATTCTTTCACGGATATATGATGTACACTCACAATATAGTCTCTGCTCATTCACAGATTTTTTAGAGAATTTTTTATATTTTTGCAGCTGTCTTCTTCTTTATAATTTCGCGTGAAAATCTTTTTCATTTTTTTCTTGTTGTTTTTATTGGTTTCGACCGTACCGGCAACGTTCCGGCTGAAACCGAAACTTTCTCTCAGTTTTGTCTCGATTAGCTATAAAATCAAGATGAAACACCCGATGCCAATACTTATCAGGTGAAACCTCTAACTTTGCTCCCATAAACAGCATGGTTAAATTCTACATGGTATTCAGACTCACTCCTCATGTTCCCATTATGTATGGTACCTTTGGTCACAACCATGACATTTTGCCTGAGAAAGATGTAATTATGTGCAGTATTAGCATTATCATCATGTGGATTCTCAGGCTAGCTTATCACATCAACATATAGATCTACTCAGCTTACATCCTTCTATTGAGTATGACAACCTGGTAGATTAAGCTTTCGAAAAAGATAATTAACATTGCCTACTTCCATTGAGTAGGTAACCTTAGTCACTGAGGTTTTGGAGAAGATAATTGCTATAGAATAATTAGCATTTTCAGGCGTCTTATCACATCAACGTGGAAATATACTTTACAAAAAAACATGTCTAATGAGATGAATATGCAAAAATGCCAATGCTTAGTTAAGCAAATTTTTCTTGCAATCAAAAACAACTGCATATGGGCAAACACAATTTTCATGTGGCTCGTTTCAAGAATCTGGTATGGTATTCAGCATTTAACAATTGAGAAATCAAGAGCTCTTTTGATCATCTGTTCCACAAAAAATATTTCTACAAACCTATTTGCCATCCCGGTAACATATCGGCTGTGATAATTGTATTGGAGAAATTGCTAGCAGCAAAACCATGCTAAAGTAGAATATCAAGGCCTAGCATGAAATTAACATCCAATGTAATATAGAATGTTAAAAACAAAGACGACACAAAAAGAGAGAATAATGAAATAAATAAACGGCTAAAGTTTCCCATGCATTGTGGTCGACGAACCAATTTCACCATACAAGCAAATGTATAATGTACAATACTACAAAGAGACATTGACCTACTAGAAAGAGGAGTACAAAGTTTTAACTAACCAAGGGATGGTGTACGGAATACTGCAAGTGCTGTAGTGTCATTAACCCAGCGAATAGCAAATCCACGATCTCGATAGTTGTCAAACAACTTCTCCAAGTCTGTTGTACTGGTAGTTGGAGAAAAATCATACAGAACAAGAACATGCCTGGTACCAAATCGGACTGGCGGAAGTTTAAAAAATAGCAAACATTAATTTAAGCTTCTTGGCCCAGGGGGGAAAATAACAAAAAAGAGGAAAACATACTTACAGCTCCATTCATGTTCATCGTCATCCTCAAGGCATCGATTTCGAGACTCCACTTCAACCTCAAATACAGAGTTGTTGCCACACGTTGTCCCTTCATCAGGCTGGTCACTGTAGAGGTAACTCTTCTGGTACAAAAATGACCCCCTTCCACGCCTTTTCAGAGTTGTTTTTTGTGATGGATCTGCACTTGAAGGGGTTGAAGTTTCTCCTTCATATTGAGAAGAAAGCAATCCTTCTCCTGAAACCACACGATCTGCAACAGCCTCCCAATCTGCCATTCCACGACAGAAACCACAATCTATGCATGAGAATTCAATGTGTTTTGATTTGTTTGTTTGTTTTTGTTTTTGATTATTTTGTTTTTGATTTTTTTTGTTTTGTTTTTGTTTTGTTTTTGTTTTTTTTGTTTTTGTTTTTGTTTTATTTTTTATTTATTTAATTTTTTTTTTGTTTGGGGGGGCTTGGAGGGTTCAGCAATTTCGCTTCAATTGCTTCAATAGAAAACCATAAATCAAAAAAAATATTCAATTCACGCGAAGAAAAGAAGAAGCAAAATTTTCTTTGTATAGGCCTAGTCCAGCCAAGTGAAATGGGGATAAATACGATTGTGGAACCTAATTGGAAACTCTCTACAAACTCTGTTGGTCTCACTGAACCTAATTGAAAAAACCAACCTCCAGTTCCAAGGAACAAGTCTCATTTCTACACCACATGTTTGCTTTCAATTTCTATGCAATGTAAAACATCCAGCAACAAAGAAATGAAGTTCTTTTTTCTTGTCTGCCTTCGTTTTCATCCGGAATTCTCCTGCAAAACAACATTACTGTTTATTCACCATTGGGAACCTCCAAATTCAAACATACACTTCAAGCCTTGATCCTGAAGAAGAGCTCGGCATTAGTCAACTAACATTATTTTTGCACGACTAATGCCTTCTCGGTCAAATAAAATGATGTTTGTATTAGTCGACAAATTGTAAACATTAGTCGACTAATAGCCGACTGCTGGGATGCATCCGAAATGTCAGCTAATTACTAGTTAGTCACTAGTTGACTAACGAAAGTTGTTAGTCGACTAATACCTTGTCAAGGGCAGAAACTGGTTTAGTCGACTAACGACTTATGTTAGTCGACTAAAGGTCTACTAATGGTAGTGGTAGTTGGATGGTCAAAGATACGTCGGTTAAATATCCGGTTATCGAAACAAATTTCTCATCTAAACACATGGATTTCAACAATCTCATGGGATCTAACTAACTAGAGAGAATGAACCTACCATTAGGGGTGGCAAACGGGTCGGGTGGGTTCGGGTTCGGGTCGGGTCAGATTTGACCCGACCCGGATAGGGGTAAACCCGAACCCGACCCGGATTGAATCCGGGTCAGGTTCGGGTGACCCGGAAAATTTCCGGGTCGGGTTCGGGTTAACCCGTCGGGTTAAGATTTGACTGATACACTATTGCTCATTTTTCGATATACATCTATTTATTAGGAGCCACCGACAATTTATTACGTGTTGCATAATTTCCAATAGCTCGTCGCTTAAACCGCACTGATGACAGTAAGGAAGTATAATTAACGTTACCATTTTATTAACGAAAGTAATAAAATTAACAAAAAAAGTTGTATATAAAGGGAATTGAATCAAAGACCTCTTAAAGAAGTGGATAACAACTCCCATTGCAACTGTGTATTGAAGTTATATATATTTTTATATAGAGAGAGAAAGTAAACCGGGTCGAATTCGGGTCATCCGGGTTGACATGCCAAACTCATACCCGACCCGGATTTTATCCGGGTCGGGTCGGGTCAACCCGTTTCCTACTTGACCCAGATTGGCACCTATCCATACCCGGTTAAGGATGTCGGGTTCGGGTCGGGTCGGGTCGGGTCGGGCTCATTTTGCCAGCCCTACCTACCATATTTAAAAATCCCAACTAACTCCAAGAATGAATGATTAGTTGAACCGGTTGAGGCGGTTGAAGTGGTTGAGGATAAATGATAACAAATTTTTGCAAGAAGGCTTTTGTATTCTCCCCCTCGTATTTGCATTAAACCCGCCAGGGATAATGTAAGAGAGTGTATCCTTTGTTTTGTCATTTTCCTCTGATTTTGTTTATAGTTTTATTTTCAATTTTTCCTTCAATTTTTTTGAGTTCCAATTCAATTGAGTTGTACCTCCTTGGGGTTAGTTTGATATTTCGTTAAGATCTTTTGATTCCTAATGAGGATTTTTATGTGCATGGCCTCGTAATTGAAGAATCACAATTGAGATCTTCAACAAGTGGTATCAGAGCCAAATACGAATCATGAGGAGAATGAAGCCAATGTTGGAAGGGCAACCATCTTGGAAGATACTTCAGAAGCACGAACGAGACGAATGGAATCTTACATCGAGTCTCAAATCATCCTCAACCAACAAGTTCAAGTGAATTTGGAGAAAATGACATCGGATTAAGTAAGAATGTTTGTCACAGCGGTGCAAGCGAAAATAAGAAGCCAATTGTCCGCGCTAAATACTCAGCTACAAGTAACAATGTGCCAATTTGATTCGAGCCGTGCTTCTGGGAGCAATGCCAGAACGCACAATGGAGAACAAGAAGGAATTAATGACAATACCGAGAGTGATCTTTTCCTCAAAGTAACTCTCTTAATCCACTTTATAAAGATTCTACCAGGTTTCTTGAGTCAAGAAGTGTATGGTGGTCAATACAACTTCCGACCTAATGCCCTAAGGACCTAATGTACGAGTTCCCTATCTTCAAAAGGGTGAAAGATGTCATTCCGTGGATAAGTCAAGCAAATTTTTTATTGGTCTGAAACCAACAAGGATGGGTCAAGATATGTGCATTGTATATGAAGGATGAATCCATGCATTAGTTTGAGTGAGGAAAAATTGATATTGATAATTTCTTTAAATGGAAGCGGTTACAAGAGGTTTTGATTTCAAGATTTAGGCCTCCCTAGTTGGAGAGACCTTTTAATTCATTCTTCAACCTTAAACGGCAAGGATCGGTCCAGGATTTCTTAGGATAGTTTGAAAATATTATGGGGTTATTGACTAAATTGCATCAAGAGTATGTTTTATATATACTTGTTGGTGGTTTGAAAGAAGTTATAAAATATGAAGTGATGGCCGCTAGGCCTACAAATTTAGCTAATGCAATCTTTTGGCAAAGAATTATGAGAAACGAATATGCACGCCCGGCGGAACGACTAGTCCTCCCAACCTCCATTGCGTCGACTCAATGATATCACATCTACTCCTACCAATTCCACCAATCTTGGACGCTCACACTTTCAAGAAACTCTCTCTTGAAGAAATTCTCCACAAAAGAAAGAAAAAATAATTTGTGTTCTTTTACAATAATAAATGGAATAAAGATCATAAGTCCAAAGAAAGGATAATCTTCATCTTGGAAGGAACATGCACCAAAAGCAAGCATCGAAGCAAGAAAAGGTAGAAGACCAAGAAGATAAATTTCCTCCTTCCAAACTCAATCCAACATGGTGTGATATAAACAAAGATACAAGATAGTGAAACGGTTCCCTGCATTTGACCTTGAGTTAAGGTCAAATTTAAAGAGGGGATAATGTTGGAAACCTTCAAATTCAAACATTCATTCCATGATCCTGAAGAAGAGCTCGGCATTAGTTGACTGACATGATTTTTAGTCGACTAATGCCTTCTCAATCAAATAAAACCGAATCTATATTAGTTAACTAACGGTAAACATTTATCGGCTAAATAGCCGACTGTTGGGATGTATCTGAAATGTCAACTGATTACTAGTCAAATATTGAAAGTTGTACGTCGGCTAATAGCTTGTTAGGGACAGAAACCGGTTCTGTATTGGTTGACTAAAGAGTAATGACTAGCGTTAATCGACTAACGGTCTACTAATGCATAATGACAGTTAGATGGCCAAAGACGTGTCAGTTGAATCTACGGTTATTGGAGTAGATTTCTCATCTAAACATATGGATTTCAACTATCTAACGGAGATCAAACTAGCTGGGGAGAATGATACTTCCATCATCAACAAAATCCCAAACGACTACTTCTAGAAAGAATGATTAGGTGAAGCTGTTGAAGGAATTGAGTAGAGATGATAACAAATTTTTTGTAAGAAGGCTGTTGTATTGCCCCCCTTGGTACTTGTATTAAAACCGTCAAAGATCATTTAAGTGTGTGTGGAGAAAAATTAATACAAGTCTTCCCTACATTTTGCCATTTTCCGTTGATTTTCTTTTCAGTTTTTCCTTCAGTTTTTCGGGTTCCAATTCAATTGAGTTGGACTTCTTTAGGGTTAGTTTGATATTTCGTTGAAGATCTTTTGATTCAGGAAGAGGATTTGGAACGCATGGCTCCGCCATTGAGGAATCACACCCGAGGTCCTCAGCATTCACACATTTCACAAAACAAAGAACAAATTTCTTGATTCATAACCTTTCCGCCTCTCATATTAGGAAAGCAAAGAAATTGAACCCAAAAAATACTGAAAACGAAAAAAAAGGATAAATTGATGGCGCAAAAAAGAATGCAAGTAAGGTCAGTACCATCATCTTCATCTTGAGGAACGTTCGAAGGCGCCGAAGCCCTAACCTCCTCATCCTCTTCTCCCGGCGTCTTCTTTACCTCCAAACTCTCCGAATCCCTAACAACCAAAGGTTAAGAACAAGGACCAACTAATTCGAAGAAACCAAAACCAAAGCCCTAACCCTAGAAATCCAATACTAACCATGCTTTCAAATTAGGAGTATTCGCCGCGCGAACGCGGGCGAGGAGGGCGCGTGAGCGGAGCTCGTCGGCCTTGAGCGAGAAGCCTCGGGAGCTCTGGAGGTCGGCAAGCTCGCCGAGGGCGGTGGCGAGGCGGAGACCGTCGGAGGACGACGACGACGACGAGAAACCAAAGGTTTCGAGATTAGCGATGACAGATTCGAGAAGAGAGATCGCGCCTTCTACGTCGCCACTGTCGACGAGATCTTCGACTCGATCGCTCCATCCACTGCTCGGTTCTTTGCTGTAACTGTTTTCTTTGCTGTTGATGTTCTCCATTTTTTTAATTGCTCGGTTTCTCGAAACTAACAAGTGAAACTGGCGTGAGAGAGGGAGAGAGGGAGGGGGAGAGATTAAGTTGATAAGTAAAAGGCCCGTTACGGATAAGATGGCCCATGGGCCGACAGTTGCTTAACCAAACAGCAAGATTAATTTTGGGCCATTTGGACAAATCAGGGGATAATGTCACCATATATGAAGAAGGCTTGGGACACCAATGTCAACTGAGGACATCGAAACATTAAAATGAAGAGCAAAAAAACGAAATCCATAGATTACAATATATTATGTTAGTGTAATTTGTCGACACGGTATAATCCAAAGCTGAAGTCGATATCAAGCCGAATATTGCAGTTGATATTGCGATTGAGAGCGAACTTGAACCAAGCTGAATTTGTAAGAGCGTGCGTGCGCGCGTGCGGGGTTTCCTTGATATTAAGTATGACAGCGAGAGACTCGGTTTGCATATTTGATATCGACGTGAGAAATTCACGTACATATGCATGCATGTTACTTGCTGAAACCTTTTCTGTAGTTCTCTTGAGAATGGAAACAGCTAAGGTCCCTAGAAAGTGCAACATGCACAAAGATTGTCTGGGAGCCAATATAATCAAATCCCCATTATGCATCATTTTTCCAGCACTTGGAGCTTCTAGATGTATTAGGGTTTGTCACAACTTTACTGGGCGCTTGGCCTGCAAATCACCCACCCCACTCATGATCAACCTCACATTAATGTAAAGAAAGGTATCCACGATAACAAAATGACACGTGGATGCGTGTGGGTGTGTGCGCGTCTCATTTGTTTATTGTGGAATAATTAGTTAAATACCGCAGGTCACATCCATTTCTTTTGAAGATTTAACATACTAAGAATCGTTGCTTTGTGGAAGCATAGAATAATGCCAATGCGATTGCGTTGTTAATTAGCATGTCCTTTGAGATTGCAACAAAACCAATTAAAGATGATTTATTATATCATTCTTTTCTTGATCTGGGTCATCATCTACTTAATTAATAAGGACACGTAGGCATCGATCATTGCAAAGTGCCGGGACTAGGGCTTGGTTCCTACGATTCAAGGATGGCGACGTGGCACGTGCATTGACGTCCACATGCGATGATTAGGAGCTACTTCTACATTGATTTCCGCAAATTTAGCCTTCTAGATATATGGTAAAGCGTATCTGTGCTATCAGCGAAGAAAAATTTCTCGTGCTGACGCACATATATACAGTATTTGTAAAAAAAAATTTGGTTTTGTTTCTCACATCATGAATTATCACAATATCAAAAATCAAGTACATCCAACGTTATTTGACCCTTGATCTATCCGTTATGAATTTAACAGTTTTGGAACAATAGAACATTTTTCAATGCATGGTTGGATCAAAGGTCAAATATGCCTAAGGTTTCGCCCATATTTGAGATTTTAGGGGTTTAGAATATGTACTACAATCTAGAAATAACTTTACAAAATTTTTTTTGGACTTTCCGAGCCGATATATAGCGATGTGCACGCGCTCATCTCCTTGGCTAGCTCACGACCATCCCCTTTCCCTCGTGGTTTTTTTTGAAAATTTTTAAATTGTTATGCACAATATTCTAAAACCTTAAAACCCTAAGTATAACCGAACCCAAGTGTATTGTGAACATGAAGATTAAAATGAGCAGTTCGGATCGAAGGAAAAAATAAAAAGGGACATGGGTTTCATGCCACCAAGTTTCATCGATCCTTGTGTAACGGATCCCCACTATTCTCACACATATATTTGTAACTTGTCACAAATACAATGGCATTTTGCTACCGAATTTTAAAGTTGAAGAGAGATGCAAATTAAGAATTTGACTAGAGATGGTGAATACTAACATTATCTTTGTTTTTAGAGTTCAACGTACGGCTATATACAATCTCAAGGAGGAGGTGTATATACTATCCATTATCAAAAATGGAAAAAAAATTAGAAGAGCGAGCATATGAGGAGAAAAATGGTGTGACATATTTTTATTTTTGAGGGAAAAAACAGTGCATACATTCCTCTTTTGGACAACAAACTAAAATATTTTTATGAAAATTATGGGACGTGCAGTGTTATAGCATGCCCATACAGACAGCGAAGGACCTCGCTGTCGTTTAAGTAACATTGGACTGCAAGAAGCTCAGAGCATGGCATAAAGACGTGGAGCCATTCGCCGCGGATTGGGGCTTGCAGTAACGCTACATTCACGCACGCCCCCTTTTTTGCCTGTAAGTGTGCATAAAACAAGAACGAATGTGATGCAGAGTGGAGGACGAATCTCTGAAACATTTTCTTTCATACAATTGAACGAATCAATTATGCATTCCACTTGTAGCTCATAATTTGATATTATAAAAAAAAATAGAAAAGGTTTCCGAATAAATATTTTTAAACGACTTAAACCCCTCACGGGCAACGCACGCGCCACGGGCTGCAGGTTCCGTCCCAAGTACGGCAAGTCTTGTATATGTTAGTGGAACAGAAGAGCGGGGCGTAGCCTGACGCGTGTCTGGTGGTTTCCGCCTCCGGAAGAAATACGCCTCTCCTCCGATTGGCTGCCGCCTTGACCTTTTCGACCCCTCCGCCCGGGCGGGTCCCGCCCATTCCCGAGGGTGACGCGCTCCCATCGACAGCGACGTCTCCTCCGTGATGGCGACTGCGGGGCCCATCCTGCCACCGAATCACCCTCGGGCCCTCCACCCACGGTTTCTCACTGCTCCGGCGGGCCTGCAGCTCTCCGGATCCCCTGCAGGCTGCAGCAAGTTTATGCCCTCCTGGCTGCCTACGTGGTGGTTGGACAAGCGGGTTGGACAGGCGAAGTGCGACGCCGACGGGTGTTCCGAACAAGCTACACGTGGGGAGTTGGAATCTGTGGGGGGAGGAGAGGGAAAAGTCGAAAGCGGTAGATAAAGGCACGTGGAGTCCCCACGCTTCCGATTTTAACAAAAGTTGGGTGGCGGGACCCACTTGCAAGCTAGGTGCCAAACACCAAGTAGTGCTCTGGGATAGGCGTTACGTGTCGGCACGACGGCCCCTCAACAATCTCTCCTGTGCGATTGTTTCAACTGGAGTCGCCCGTAGCTAGAGCATTAAATTCTTGATCCTTTTCGCTGCGTGTTTTAATGGCGTTGTGTGAGTGGATAAGCACGAGAGGGACGTCGGATGCTCGATGAATTTCCACCCAATTTAATCTCAACCATTCACGGGCTTACATTTGTTTTACTTGCGTACGTCTAATATAACCATGTGCCTCCTCTAAATCTCATTCTCGGAAAAAAGGAAAATTCTTCATGTTTACTGGATTTTTATATACGATTTCGTGGCAAATAAAATTGAAAGCAATCAGCATCAAATATTGTATCTGTTTGCGTGACGTTCGATAATCCCCCCATTGTCGCTATGCTAGGGAGAAATTTAGAGCCAACGGCAGGCCATTTGAAGTCAATGCCTAGCATTCAAATTCAAGACTAAAAGCTTACAATCCTCTAGCTACGTGCTACTACTATTTTGGTAAGTGTTGACTCGGTACATTCCATGTGGAATTTGATTGCTTCGCTGCATGAATTACGCCTAGTTGACAAGTATAATGCGGACGAAATTTTGAATTTTGAAGGCGAGGTTTCGGTAGTAAAAGACCACATCCCATGTTTCTAGTCAATCTTCATGATTCAATTGTCTCCTTGAACCTATTCATTTTCTAAATGTGGCATTTATAGACATGCGATTAATATCAAAGCGAAGTGTAATCTTCAGATGCACTAACGTGACATGTACCCATTAGTTGAGGGGGAAAAAACAAAGGTACAGCTCATTTGATTTCTTTTTCCTCGGCCAATGAGAATACATCACGTCAACCCATCTGCTCGTTTTTTTAATGGGCTACCACCTTTGTTAATCCCTATAGAGATTACAGGTTGGAATCAAAAGATGGATATATTGACTCTCCTTTCTGATGGATCTCAGACCAATTTCTTCGGAATGGGTCGTATCAAAGGCTGGATTGCAAACAATGTCCATGACATCAAGGTTTACTAGTGTATATGGAGGTGGTGGATGGTTGTATACGAGATTTAATATTTCTTTGGACACTAATCACTCTCTTCTTTCTATTGTTTATTTGTCATCCAAAGCATCCCAACATGCTATTAGGTGATGCGAAAAAACGTTAAGATACTTAAGTGATTTTCTAGGAAACAATATGGATGTTTTGAGTCATTAGACGTATGCTTTTTCTTCTATCAACTTTTTTTGGGTGGTATTTTTCTTATCAATTTACATCTATGTATATATATTTTATGACCTCTCTCTCTCTCTCTCTCTCTCTCACAAACATATCATCAATGTGCAAAGTGGAGGGATGCTAAATATCGGACGGTCAAAAGAGGTTGCCTGCCAAAAAGGAACTCTTATTGGAGAGAAGACAAGTGCAGTCCCACACGTACCCTCAATTTTTTCTCTCTACTCGGCTTAATTAGGGGCCACTTGCTTCATGAGGAAACCCTACCCGCTTTTTAAATCCTTTTCCAACCACAGGCTAAAGTGTGCTTATGGTACTCCTTACCACCAACTTTCAACTTTCAACTTTCAACTTGATAATGATGATATGATGATAATTAGCACCCTTAATTAGTTAAATTTTGAAACTTAATCACGTCGGCCTGGGGTACTTACGAGTAACATAAGAGAAGTCCCGTTAAGCATGTGCATAAGATAAGGAAATTTCAATTTGAATAAATTCAACATGATAAACGGCGGGGGTGTCCAAGAACAAGTCAAGGAAACCAGATCACTATGGTAACCGTTAGGTTTAGAAAGGTGCTAATGACTAATGGAAGTCTACTAATTGTGATTAACCAACTATATTGGATAACATTTGAATGCAATGGCTCCTAATCTAACTTTTGTTTTTTGACCTCTTGTCCCTTTCGTGTACTACATTACTATTTAAAGAACTCCATCAAATCATAAAAGCGCACCTAACCGTAATTGCGTACGTTATTTTCGGGACCATTATTAAGACTATGGTGACCATTATTATACAAGCCAATACATTCTTTTGTCCTGGATTTCCAAACCTTAGGCTCGTCCAGACCTCCTTTGTCCTAAAATGACGTCCAAATCTATGCACCAAAGATGATAAAATTATCAAATTGGTCGAGACGACGACCGGTGCAAACCCTCTGACTCTCAAGCTATCGGCAACTGCTAGCTAATCCGTATGTATGTATGTATGTATGTATGTATGTATATGATAACAAAAACCATCATAGTGTTTATGTAGTAAAGACTTAGGGGTACTTCCATCGTTCTATGCAAGCCCAAACAGTTTAATCTTTAAAATTTCATAACAGAATCGGGAGTGATTGGGCGACGATAAACATGTACACTTCTTTCAACGACTTTTCTTGGTACGAAATAACTTTATGTAGTTATTCATCTTCCCCTTGATATTGATGAATCATAATTGGCTTTTAAAACAGGTGAAGCTGTTTTTTGTCACGAATTTATAACCAACTTTATGTCCTCTCATTAAATAGTGCAGGTGAAACTATGCAATTATAGGAACTAAACGGGTGGTGATGTGAAATGAACCCAATTTTTATTTTAAATAGAAAGAAAATAAGCCGATGTTTATATTGCGGCGAATAATAATGATGATAACGATAATAATAAAGGTTGGTAATATGTGCCAAAAGGCATAGAATCAATAATGCTAAGTAGGGACTAATTACAGGCCAATCCCTTCCATGTCCAAATGCTTTGATGCATTAAGCAAGTGGCCTTCTTTCTTTCATCTTTTTTGCAAGGAACCCACCAAAATTATTGAAGGGAAATTATATTCTTTTTATAACAACTTTGATGTTGTGGGGAACCTAATAAAAAAAAGAAGTAAAGATAACGATCGAGTTCCTTCTTTATTTTTTTAAAACAAAGATTCCAATTATGAACGAAAGAAATGAACAATCTACTTTCTGTAAATCATGCGTGTAATCGAAAATGTGTAGAAAGTACATTAAAAGTTATTCGTATGTTGCTTGTCATTTTTCATTATTTTTAAAGATTTTCTAACTTTTTAATTAAAGGATTGATCTTTGGATTGAAAATCATCGTATCATAAATCAAGTTAATCTCCCACTTCACTTATTTGACCATCAGTTGACGGTTGCAAATTCAACCATTTCGAAATAATACAACTTTTTTGTAATCATCCAATAAGTCAACTTAAGAATACTTTTCATATATATAGAAAACCCAATTCTATTTAACCCTCAATCAGATCGTTGCAAAAAGCAATATTATTTTGGAAACTGTGTAATTTGAATTTGTAACAAAAGTTCATCAAAAAACTTTACTAGCGTGCTAATGTATATCATGGGTTAATATAATTAATTTAAATTGCAACCCCCTTTGTACTAATTAATCAGTACTGTTTCCTCTTCTTCAAGCATTAATTAAGTAGACATCACATATCAAATTAGAAGGCAAAAAAAGTTCTATTGCCACAAAAATATTAGAATTTTTAATGATCACATGCATATGCAAACAAAACAGGAATCATAAGATTTTTTTAATATCTACATTTAAGGACATGTAAATCAACTTCAACAGTATTCATAATAAAAAAACCTATATAAAGAGTAGATTTTGTGATTGCCATAGGAGAGAAACTCACAAACATACACACATGAGCATGCATGCATGCAAAGAGCTAATAGATGAAGATGGAAGGTGAGCACTAGTTCTATTCATGTCAACTGATTGGCTTCTACAATATTGTACATTAGTTACAACTTGAGTCATCATGCCTCTATGCCTCATTAAGCCTTTGGCTTGCTTTTGCTATCTTAGTCTGCAGTCACTTTCCTTGCTAGTAAAGCTGAGTTCCAAAACTAGGAACATCAGTGAACTATTGAATGACAGGACAAAGAAGTAGATATAATTGGCAGAGGACTGGAAAGAAAGAGAGAGAGAAAGAGATAGATCAAACAGAGAAATATCTTCAGTTTTTTTTTTCATTAATGAGGGGGGTCAAAGCATATCAAAAGGTGATGATTTAGAACTTGGGCCACAATCACAAGAGGAGATGAACTGAAGGTGATTTTTGTTGGGAGGGACAATTCAATTCAGAGAAACTCCTAGTGCAGAGATAGAGCAATATTTGGAATCATGGCCATCAAATTAATGGGCCATCCACATCAATTACATGAAGGGATCCAGTGGAACCTCTGGTGAAGTCAAGGTATGCCACTATCAAAAAGTGAAAAAAGAAATGCCTTTTCTTTTTTGTAGCCAAGGAAGCACACCTACGTACGTATGCATACGTATTTGATTTTCTAAGTATTGTACGGGAACTCTGATATTTAGGGTTGTTTGGTTTGCTTTAATGAAAAGTACACCAAATGTTGCATCCAACAGACACGCCGTATAATGTCTGTTGTTGGAAATTAACGATAAAATGAATTTATTGTTTTTCTTTCTTTCTTTTTAATACATCGGAAGGCTAGTTAGAGACGTGCGGAGATCACAGTCCTTTAGCTTCCATTTTAATTCCACCTTCAAGAGATTGGAAGGTGGTATACATGGGGGTGGTTGGTTGTGTTCCTGAGCTTTCACTTGCTTTTATCTTTTTATCTTCCATCCCTATAGCTTAGCTAGCTAGCTAGCATCCAATCCAACCACGTATAAAAATGTGGTAGCGACAATGCAAGCAAACTTGCAAAGGAGAGAGAGAGGACAATGTAATCAAATTATATAAAGACAAAAAAGTTGCCCAACGCACACAAGGTGATGCACAGAACATGGACTCCTCTCTCTTACTCACACCTAGTCATCGTAGTTATTATATCACACCCCTTTGGAAGCAGACGTTTCCTCGTTTTTCAGCTGTTTGTTCCCTCTGATTTTTGTGTCAGTTCTCAGTATCAGTCTCTCTCTCTAGACTGGTTCCCTCTCTCTCTCTCTCTCTCTGTTCATATGGGCTTTTTCTCCAAATATACACTCCATAAAAATAAAATAAATAAATGTCATTTCAAATGACAGAAGGCCGGGGTCAAATCCAAAGAGACTGAGCGAGCACACCTTTTGATCCACTCCTAGGTACCACACAATATCTATCTCTTTTTCCACACCCATCCTGTCCTGTTCGTGGAGTTAGGATAAGAAACACTGCACCCTTCTCATACACACACAAGGGAGGATAAAAAAGAGGTGGGGTTGTGTGTGTTGGGTGAGTGTGGATAATGGTAGTGAAACAATAAAGATTGGAGGGGTATCTTTTCTCCTAGTCTTTGTTAAGCCCCCACTGCCTCCTCCCTTTCAATTTTCATTTTGAGAGAGAGAGAGTTATAAGAAGAGAGTGATGAGTTTGATGGAGTCTCTAATATTAAAAAAATAGAGAGGAGATATATATCAAAAATAATAATATGACTTGATCCTGTCTCTCTGCTGTTGTCTCTGTGACTGAGAAGGAGAAAGAAAAAGAAAGAGAGAGAGAGAGAGATCTGCTCATGGTGTTTCTTGGTGTCGCTGTAGCAAGTTCCTAAAGAGAAGAGAGAAGAAAAGGAGAGAAGAAAAGGAGGGAGAGAGAGAATTCCTTTCTTAGATCATCATAAGCCCACGTGCTTGCAGGTACTTGGTAGTAGTGGTAGCATTGCCAATGAAAAAAAAAACCCCTTATTGATTTTAAATATGTATAGTTTAACAATTAGTTATACATCAAACCCTTGTGATGAAGATGGCTGTCCTCCTCCTTATATCTCTCTCTCTCTCTCTCTCTCTCTCTCTCACATCGATTCACTCTTCTCATTCATCCCCAACTCTCGCGGCGCTTGCTTACTAATTAGCCGCTAGCTGATGATGCCTTCATTTCTCTCTCCTTGCTCTCCTTCCCCTCGTTCATGTTCTAATCTCTTGACTTGCATGATTTCATACGTACTACTGTTTCCAACGGTTTCAGGTTTTAATTTGTTGGATCTAAGTAGCTAGCAAATTAAGTAATATGTTATTTGAGACATATAATTAATCATCTTCTTTGATTCGTTACCGACATCTCGCAGGACTTGATCCAGACACAGCGATAAAATCATGGCGGCCTACTTCAATGGGGCGCCGGAGATCCAAGCCGATGGCCTGCAGACGCTCTACCTAATGAACCCTGCCTACGTCACCGCCTACTCCGACCATTCGGCCTCCGCTGCTCCCGCGGCTCATCAGACCAACATGGTCTTCTTGAATTCCCCTCTCAATTCGTTGAACGCAATCCCACACCATCAGCAGCAGCAGCAGCAACACTTTGTTGGAATCCCGCTCCAACCCCCAAACGAACCGAACCGGCCACAGCCCATGCAGGCGGCGGCGGCCCACTACAATCTATGGGCCCCTGCGCTGCCGTCGTCGACGATCAGCACAGCGGGGCACGGGCGGAGGCAGGGGCTTTCGCTGAGCTTATCTCCGCATCAGCAGCAGCACGCCCCACCGTTCGGGCCGTATAGGGCCGAGCTGCAGCAGCATCAAGAGTCGATGGCCGCAGCAGCAGCAGCGAGCAGCGGCGAGGAGGCGAAAGCGAACGGGGTCGCTGGCCTGCAGAGCATGCTGATGGGATCTAAATACTTGAAGGCGGCCCAGCAGCTGTTGGATGAAGTCGTGAGCGTTGGAAAGGGGAGGGGCGGCACAGCGACGGCGGCGAAAGGGAACGAGCCGTCGTCGAAGAGCACGATGAAGGCCGGAGGAGGAGGTAAAGATTTGGAAGGAGACCAGGGATCGGATGGCGGCGGCGGAGGGAAAACAGCCGCCGGTCTTTCGACGGCGGAGAGGCAGGAGCTGCAGACGAAGAAGGCCAAGCTTATTAACATGCTTGATGAGGTAATTAGTTTATTAATCAAGGTGTCCAATTAATTAGTTAATTTTCTACTGGAAATAAATTTTATTGAAGAAAATTCATTTTTTTTGTTTTGCTGGTCTCTGATTCAAGAACTTGCAGAATTTTGAAGAAAAAGAAGAAATTAATAATTTGGCTGCTTATGAAACAGAGACCCAAGAAACAGATGCAAAAAACCAAAATTTTCTGTTCTTTGTTTTTTTCCCCTTTCCTAAAAGTCTCTGATCTTTTACACCTTTATCAATTTGACATAAAGTCTCGATGTTTCATCTCGTAAGAAAGACATTGCTAATATTATATTTATTATTACAAGAGAGCACTAGATTAGTGCTTAAACGGGGTACTAATTAATTATTAATCCCATGTCTCTTCCCTCTCTTTTCCCTTTGAAATTGAAGGTGGAACAGAGATACAGGCAGTACCACCATCAGATGCAGGTCGTGGTCTCCTCCTTCGAGGCGGTGGCCGGATTCGGGTCGGCCCGGACGTACACCGCCCTCGCCCTGCAGACGATATCGAAGCAGTTCCGGTGGCTGAGGGACGCGATCTCCGGCCAGATCAGGGCCACGAGCAGGAGCTTGGGGGAGGAGGACGGCTTCGCCGCGGGAGGGAGCAAGTCGTCGGTCGGCTCGAGGCTGCGGTTCGTCGACCACCACCTACGGCAGCAGAGGGCGCTGCAGCAGCTTGGCATGATTCAGCACAACGCCTGGAGGCCGCAGCGGGGGCTGCCCGAGCGCGCCGTCTCCCTGCTCCGGGCATGGCTTTTCGAGCACTTTCTTCATCCGTAAGCACTCTAAAAATCCCCAGCACATACTCGAAACATTTCGTTGCATCCAAAATCTTACTCATTAATTGTACAAAAATTGCAGCTATCCAAAGGATTCGGACAAACACATGCTAGCAAAGCAAACTGGCCTCACTCGTAGCCAGGTGGAGCTTTTTTTTTCTTTAACGATGAATTTTTCAGTGCCGATTATTTCTAAAATTTACACGCTGGGATTACAACTGAGTAACAACATTGCAGGTGTCCAACTGGTTCATAAACGCGCGAGTTCGTCTCTGGAAGCCGATGGTAGAAGAGATGTACTTAGAGGAGACCAAAGAACACGAGCCGAGCAACGGCAACAATGTCGGCGACGTCACAAAGGCAAGCAAGAGCGAGGACAGCGAACACTCGGCGTCCAAGTCCACCTCCCAACAAGCAAACATCAGCACTACTCCATCAAGAACAGAGAACGATCCAAAACCACCGCCCCAACGCCAAACGCCGGCAGACTCGTCGGACCTGGCCATGTACGACAACCACTGCGACGATGAGTCGGCCATCATTCGGCAGAGGCTGAAGAAGGCCCGAAGCGACGATTCCCTGCCACTTCACCAGATGGGGATGGCGATGAAACAAGACGAGCTGAGCAACCGCGAGCTTCTGATGCAGTTCATGGACCAGGGGGGCGGGTTCGGGGCTTACGGCCCGATCGGAGAGATCGGGAGATTCGGTCACCACGAGCAGTTTGCGCCGAGGTTCGGAGGCAATGCCGTCTCTCTCACACTTGGGCTTCCTCACTGTGAGGCACTCTCATTGTCAGGATCACAACAGCCTCCTTACCTTCCAAATGAGAGCATGCAGCTGGGGAGGAGACTCGAGCTGGGTTCGGAGGAGAACAACTACTTCAGATTGAACAGCAGCAGCAGCAGCAGCAATGGGAACAATCCGAGTGCTCCTCATCCTCCCATTGCTTATGAGAGCATCGACATCCAGAGCAGGAAGAGGTTTGCTGCTCAGCTGCTGCCAGACTTTGTGGCTTGAAGATTTTCTTATTTCATATTTGTAACCTAGATTTATGTATTTGGAGCGAGGTTAGGGTGCTTGTTTTAAGTTGTAAAGCAAATGGGGAAGGGCAAGAGGCATTGTGTATAGAAGAATAGGTTTCAGATTACAGCTGGGAGGGGGGTATACTTGATATCATATATATTTTATATAGGAACCACTTGAGCTTGGGATTTGAGTTGAGAGGGCTGATGAATGTATATTTGTTTCAGATTAGATATATATCATCAAGGAAATATGAAAAATTTGTTGTTCGCGGGGTTGCGGAAGCTACGGATTGTCCGACGATCCGGTGGCGAGGGGATGTGCAACAAATCACAATGAGCACGAACACAACAGAGATTTTAGGCCGTCGACCGGCCAAGAAAACACTAAAGAGCTTTTATAACAAAAGAAAGAACAAATACAACTCTTCTTCATTCTCAATGAAGAAGAAGCACTCACGAACCACCTAAAAGCTCTCGATAAATCTCTCAAAGTTGGCTCTCTCAACTAACGGCTTAAAGCACTCAATCGGTTCAAAAACCTCTATCAAAACCCTTCACCAAACGTCCCGTATATATCCTCCAAAGCACTGGCACAGATCGAATTCACATGTGAGAGGAACTCTAGTGCAAATAGAATGAGGAACTCTAGTGCAAACAGAATTCTAGCTATTCGAATTCAAACAGAACTCTATTTGAAAAGCAATTCTAGATCGAATAGGATTCCACATCCTGTGGTTGGCGCCTCCGAGCTAACGAGCTCACTGCTGGACCCCGAGCAGTCGAGGTGCCGGGCTACCAAATCGCCGAGCTTCCGAGCCATCGAAAGTCGGGCTATAGAGTTGCAGAGTGTCCGAGCCTTCGTACTGCGGACTTAGGCCTGCGGGAGTCAGCTCGATCCTGGAGTCCCCATAACCGTCAATGCAGAGCCAGATACACGGAACCCAACGCACAAGCGAGGTAGCCCTGCATGGCTAATTGCTTGCACATCTCCAAATCCATTGGCACCTCAAACAGACCCAACTTTCACAAGATTTTCATACTAGGAATGAGGTAAGCATGTGGGGGAATTTGGTCCAATTTAGAACAGAGAGGAGACAGAGAGGACAGGAGGGGGATCAGAGCAAATGATTTGGTAGGAAAGGGACATGGAACACGGGGGGGAGAGTTCAGTGGCATTGAATGGGTTAACGATGTTTTGAATAATGGTAAAATGTGTGCGTGAAATTGTGGTCTTTTTCCTTGTCACTTGTGGCATTTCATCACACAGCAGCATTCAAGGTTGTCAGGCCTGTAATAATAATTCACACACGGACCAGCTTATGGTGTAGGGTATAGTGGTAGGTGAAGAAGGCTGAAAGCGATGACGTAAGAAAAAGAGGGGGGGGTTTGGATCTTTTTATGGAGAGGGGGGCCCCCGACAATGCACGAACTGTTCTAGTTTCCATGGCGACATGGCATAACAGTAATTATAGGGCCGGCGGGGTCACCGGATACGCTGGACCCCCGGCCAGACCACCGGATGTGGCCCAACAGTGGCCATGATAAAAAATAAGAGGGGACCATTATCCTTGCAAGAGTATTGATATTTAAATCCCAGGATTGGAGCCGACCACGTGAGTTTTCCAAACGAATTTTTAATTGAATCTCGAGGCCTACCAACCTTGACTGCGGATCTGATTATCATTGGCGCATTGCTATTTACACCCTCAACTTGATTAGTACGCAATGATTTCTCATTGCATACACCTCAAGTTGGGGTGTATTTAGTCCAACCCGTTTATTGCAATCACAATGACGCCCCTCGTACATATGGCTGGCAGCGTTGGCACTATCCTTGATGTGTTTTTTTCTTGGGCTATCATTATTGTTCGTTCTTTTTTGCTAGCTGCTTTCCATGAAGAGCATCTGATGGATGGACCCAAATAAAAAGTTGTCTTTTTTTTTGGGTGGGAGGCACACCAAGACCCACACAAAAAAAGTCTTCGATGTCAATAGATGAAGAAAGACGATAATCGCTTGGATCCAATTAAAACGAATGCGATGTTCCACGGTGACACTTTAACCAGTTGAGCAACAACTTTTAAATCTGTTCTAAAATCAAAAAAAATGCGACTTATTAAAAGAAGAAAGAAATGAAACACAAGCTTTTCGCATTGTCCCCGGGATGACGCCAAAATGCATGTTAAATAAAGCGGAGAAACAAGAGAGTGCCATGGTGAACAATGTTAAATAACGGATTCGACATCGGGAGGAAACAACAAGATGAAAATTGAAAATTGAAACCAATAATTATTACTCTATATTTCTGAAGTGAGATAACAACAATATGAAATTTCTAAGCGGACGCTAAAGATGACAGCAGAAGCACAGCCCACCGAAACTCAAGCCAATTTTACATTCATCACAACAGTCAGCAACACTCTCAATGCATAAAATGCTAGATAATTGGCATAACTCAAAAACAACTCAAATGAAATAAATGAACCTAACAACAGACGCAAAGAAATTGATCCCCTCTATCTTCATCAACAAAACACCTCAAGTGCTATCCGGTGAGGGTTTGGCTAATCTCCTTTCAGGATCGCCTGGACAGCCCTAGGGTCATGTCTACGGCCATCAGAGTGCTCGTCATGGCAGGCGAACGCAACGCCGCTCTCAGCACTCCCATATGGAAAGGATAAGATTAATGGCTTACTCACAGAAGACGGTTAGATGATGCAGCAATACAAGATTGGTGTTTTGTGGTGTGCGGCATGTTGATGTTATCCACACCTTGCGGAACTGTGCCGCACCCAACCATTGATTCCAACGCACGAACAATGGATAGGAATATCTCCATCCTAGTCACGTCCCGATTAGCCTATATTACAACAATCCAGTTTCAATTTCGAGCTATGGTTTGAAGCTTGCCGAGTGAGGCTGAGCGTAAAAAAATAAGGTAAATATAACTATCAAGATTTATCTATACTGTAATTACTGGAAGTAGATCATAAATGAGAAAATAATCAGTAAATCTATCAAGTTGACAATACCTCTACAGCAAAGCGGGCCCATATTTTATCTTTGTTAGCCTCCATTGCCCCCTTCAAGATGGTCAATCCCAGTCCTCTAATTAAGTCAGCAATCTCTAAGAAGAAACCACGCTGTTCGCAAAGCATCTGTGGAGGAGAACCATTTACAGTATTATGTCATCTCCTCTCTTATGCTGCATTATATTTAAAGACTAGTGGTATACTTATGAAGAAGAAGAAAACCAATCTAACTTAACTAAGAAAGGTAGTCAAATTTCACCTCTACAAGCATTTGGCGAGGTGGATTCAGATCCTCTACTATAATCGGGCAAGTGAAAGATTGACAACCGACTTGATAAGCCCATGTGGCACCACTCGCAAAGTTCTCCTTCAGCGGCATGCCCCCTACCTTATCAATGAACTAAACATGCATACAGTGTCAGTTATCTGATCTAAATCTTGCTTGGTGTGCTATGTAAATGTTGAAATCAAGTATACACCTCAAGTAGCAAAACACAAGATTATATACCAAAAGCAAGGCCAAGTGCCATGAAGTTCTTCTCAGAAAATCTGTAACTATTATAATTGGAAAGGGACACATGGCCTGACTGGTTCGTGTGAACAGTGTTATTCTTTATTTTTGGATTTCAAGCGGGCCCACACAAAATCACCACAGATGCTTCTCTATCACAAAACCATATCTGAAATCTAGAACTTTCGACAGGCCTTCAGGCCCTACAGGCGAGTGCGATGTGGTTCAGAGAGAAGCGGAGCTTCAATTGGTAGACATCTGCAGTGTGTGCTGTGTGCATCTCCAATCCCTGCCCGCCCTTAGCCCCTGGTCGCATAGCACCTTCCCCGCGGCAGCCCCAATGCATACGGTAGGCCACCGTCCCAATCCTTCACATGTAGCCTCCGGATCATAGATCAAAATGACAAAGGACCTCAAGCTTCCACCAAAGATGTAGATCTGGCCATTAACTACTACAATATGAATTACTTGATGGGGACTATCAATGGCGAGATCAGGGGATCCTGGTCATTCATGTGTCGAACCTGGCAAAAGAACCGTGGCTGAGGATGAAGACAATGTTGAGAGAGATGAGCGGGCATGGATGAGTAAGGGGAAAGTGATGGGAGAGGAGAGGTGCCGTGTGGCATGATCGGGGCAATTGATAATAGATGGCCATGATGATGTAGTTTTCACAGGAAAGAAAGGGAGGAATGGGGGAGATAGAAGAGAATGGACAGCGAAAAGCAGAAGCTCTGGCCTCTGCTGAAGATTTGCTTCAATCTGTCAGGAACTCGGGAGCAAGCTCTTTCATGTAATGTTGCTAGATTTTAAGAGTTTTAACGGAAGTGAATACTCTTGGAATTTTGATTTTGACCATTTTAAATGGACTACTTTTTATGTGGGTGAATTTGGAGTGTAGAAGCTATAGCCTCTTCTAAAGTCTTGCTTCCATTGGTCAGCAAAAGGAGCAAGCTTAGATAACTTTGTTAGATTTTGAGAGTTTTAATGGAGTTTAAGCTGGACAAATTCTAATTTTTAACTATTTTTAACCGGGCGATTTATATGTGGATGTAGTGAATATGGAGTGCAGAAGAATCAGTCATAAATTAGTAAATTGAATAGGTGAATTTATGTATTGAATTGAAAACAAAATTCTCGATTAATGTAATAAAATAGTTGAAATTTATATAGAAAGATTGAATTTTTTTAAGGGTTTTTAGCATATTCGTCCCTTAGATCTTACGTATTTTGATATCTGTCTCTCAAATCTTCATATTTGCCCTCAAGTCCCTCAAAAGTTAGTATTTAACCTTAATAGTCCCTCTCACTGACTATCTGTTAAAATCTTAATGGAAATAGAAATATTCCATTAAATTAAGGGACTATTAAGTTTAACGTTCAAAATTTAAGGGACTATTAAGATTAAATACTAACTTTTGAGGGACTTGATGACAAATTAAGGTTAAATACTAACGGAATATTCCCATTTCCGTTAAGATTTTAACAGATATTTAGTGAGAGGGCCTATTAAGTTTAAATACTAACTTTTGAGGGACTTGAGGGCAAATATGAAGATTTGAGGGACCGATATCAAAATACGCAAGATTTAAGGGACAAATATGCTAAAACCCCATTTTTTTATAAAGCATATTATAGTAAGGCAGAAACTTTGGTAAAGTAATGTGTGAAAGATTAGATATTGAGTTTTTTTTGTGGTGCACTAAATTTGGGTATCAAAGAGAACTATAAATAGTGAAAAAATATTATTAATGAATTGATGTTATATACTAATCAAATGCCTTGGCATATTTAACAACAAAAGTTGGGGACTTATTCGTGTGCCCATGACACCTTGGACAGCAAAGGTGAAAAATGTAATCAAAAGAATCCACATCGACAGAAGTTTAAATGATGATATGATTGACTATGTTTTTGTGTTTCCTAAAGTATATGTATACCTTTCACAATCTAGAAATTTTGAAGTTACCTTCAATTTTTGGAATATCACATCAATATCAGCTTTGACTAGTGTGTGTGTGTGTGCGCGCGCGCGTGCGTGCGTGTGTACTAATCATAACACGTGCCCGGAGGGCACGGAGGTAGTCGTCGCCCGGGCGCAAATGCAGAGAGAAGCGGTCGCCAAAGTGCAAAAAGCGTGGGTGTGTGAATGAGAGGAGGGTTGGGGAAAAAGAGGAAAGGCAGGGACTAAAACGGAAAAAAACACCAAAAACCCATCCCAAACCCAAGTCCAGAACCCCACCCAACCCCCACGGGGCGTTCCAGTCAGCAACCAAAAATATGACTGGGACAAAACTGCCTCGTGGGACAAAATTCATAGACTAGTCATAACCCGTGCCCGGAGGGCAAGGAGGCAGTCGTCGCCCAGGTGCAAATGCGGAGAAAAGCGATCGCCAAAGTGGAAAAAGCATGGGTGTGTGTGTGAGAAGAGGGTCGGGAAAAAAAAGAGGGAAAAGGGGGACTAAAACGCAAAAAAAATCACCAAAAGCTCATCCCAAAACCAAGTCCAGAACCCCACCCAACCCCCACGTGGCATCCCAGTCAGCAACCAAAAATATGACTGGGACAAAACTGTCACGTGGGACAAAACTGACACGTAGGACAAACTTCATGAATTGTATTTTATATATATATATATATATATATATATATATATATATATATATACGAGAAAAATGTAGATGTGCATGTGCACAGTTTTGCCATTGTCCCCTTTTAAATTTTTTTATATTATTGTTATACACCTCATGGATGATCAACACACCAAAAATCAAGTGACTCCCATGCTATTTGATCCTATATCTAAAAGCCTTGCAACTTCAACAGTCTCAAAAGTTGCTTTAAAATAGAACTTTTAGTAATGGATAGATCGAGGGTCAAATGCATCTGTGGTACATCCATATTTGGGGTTTTAAAATGTGAACATCGACCATATAAAAATTTCAAAAAATAGGAGAATTGTTTTTTGTGCATAAGCACAGCTAACTTAGTTGTGCACAACTACATCATCCTATACATATATGAGAATAATGAGAAACATGACATACGTGGCTAAGTCACATATGAACCTCAAAAAAGTTCATCATCTATTATTTTTTCAGATAATCGAAATCATTCAGTTTGATCTTCATATTCTAAAATCCGAAACCACCAAATATCGGGTGGACCAATAAGGTTTTGCATGTTCGTCCATAGTCAAAAATTTAACTGTTATACATGCACAGAATTTTTTGTGACAAATAGATGAATGAGCAGGACCGCTTGGATTCACCCATTATTTGGTATTATATGGTTTTAGTCTTCTAGAATGTGAAAACCAAAATGTTATGAAATAATATTGAAAGATAAAGTTCTAAAGAGTGACATTGTAAGAGTATCGACGGAGGTGATGGAGTTGGAAACCGTCATGCCGTCGTCGTCGAGAGGAGTTGTTGCTACCGCAAAGTTGAGTTCAAATGAAAGTAACTGTTGAAGAAAGTAGAACCGTTGGATCAGTTTGCCAGAAGATCTCGGTCACTCAACGATGTTATAATCTCAACCGTTGAATCTTTAAGTGAGTCGATCTCGTCCCTTGGAAATCAGGACATCAAGTGGGGCCCTCGTTAGTTGATTTCACAACGGTCTGAAGCTGGCTTCTTCCATAACCTCCAGCCGCGGCGTGAAACCCATTAACATTGAAAGAGGGAAGCTCACCGATTCTAACTAATTCAGTTGGGAGGCGGTTTGAGGTAGTTGGGTGATAACTGAGAGTTGTATAAATAGGGAAGCTGAAGAGAATTGTAAATCATCGATCATTTGAAGTAAATAAATCTCTTTGAGATTTCTGCCACTTTTTCCTTTATTTTTGTATTTTCTTTTCTTTTCTTTCTTTGAACTCTCTTCCTTATAACGGCGATCTACATTGTGAGCCAATGGGCCGACGAGTAAGGCGACAGGAGGAGGAGCAATCCAAGGAGGACGCTTCTCCATAAGTGGTATCAGAGCAGCCATGTTCGAGCCATACGGAGTCGAATGCCAAGGAGAATGTCATTGATGAAGATTCGGGGTCTGAAAGATTTTATAGGCTAGAAGAAAATAAGAAAACCTTGCATCTTCGTGTCGAGCATCAATGGGAGATTATGCAGAAGCCTATGCAACAACAAATGGCGTTCAACAGTGTTCAGTTCCAAAATCTTGTAAGTAGACTCGATGACCTCTCCAATAGTTATTTGTTGTTAGTTTCCTATAGGGATGGCCGACCCATTCAAGCGGAAGGTGCGAAAGGTGTTCGATCTTTTTCCTATGAGGGTGATCATTCTGCACATAGAAGGGGTGAATCCAATGGTGCTAGAGAAGGATATCATAAGGGCTTGAGGCCTGAATTTCCATTATTCAAAGGAATGGAAGAAGTCATTCCTTGGCTGAATCAAGTGCTGCAAATTTTTTAGTATTACAAAACTGGTAGAGATTCTCGGGTGAGAATCTACGGATTCTATTTGAAGGAGGAAGCTCTCCAATGGTATGAATGGGCAAAAATCAATGTGGATGTGTTCTTGACATGGGACAATTTCAAGGAGATCCTAGCTCGCTTTGGTCCCCCAGAAATGGAGAAGCCCTTCCAAGTGTTTTCAACCCTGAAGCAAGAAGGCCCCCTACGTGAATGTTGAAGAAGTTAGAGAAGTTTATGGGATTTTTTGACATATTACCAAAGAAATATATTCTTGACAAATTCATTGGTTGTCTCAAGGATGAAATAAGATATGAAGTCATGGCAGGGCAGCCCCGGGATTTTCGAGAGGCCATTCGCTTGGCCAAGATTTTTGAGGAGAATTTTCTCATATCCAGAAAGCCAGTTCAACTGACAACGGTGGTTGGTTCCTAAGCCAAAACACCCATCGGTACTTTAGCAACTTGATGCGTTTCGCTAGAGTTTTGATGGTAAAAGGAGATTTTTATTGCTAAACTCAGATCTGAAATTATAAAGAGGCTACTACAATTCAACTACTCACTAAATAACGACTACGAATAAATAGAACAACTCAATAGAAATTAATCTAAGGGAAATAGGAAAATTCCTAATACAAATTATTTAGGAATTAAACAAATAAACTAAAGAAATTACGCTCACAATTTTTCCCTCATTAGGACCGGCTTAACCCCTTTATATAGAAAAGTTACTCTATTTGTTATTTTACTAAAATGCCCCTAGCCTCCAACATTTCAGCAGTATCATTTCTTCGCCCCTGAAAACCCACCTTGTCCTCAAGGTGGTGCGTGAAGTGTATGGTCGGCTACTACACGTGCAGGTGCTCCTGATCATTGTCCTCACCGACTTCCAGCATTACCACACTTTCTCCCCCTTCTTCCACTCTTCATCGTCATTCACTATTAGGATCTGAAGAGTACGGTCCCCGCGCCGGTGCCTTAGAGTAAGCTTCTCGTCATACTTGAAACAGAGGCCTTTGGTCCGCTTGTCACGAATCTCTGCCTCTGTCATTCTCCGTGCTTGTCCTCCAGGTCGTGGTTCCACCCACTTCTCCTTGCTAGCCGATGCCCCGTCAGTGGATGTTGCCCCCTGGGACCGCCTTCTGTCCCCCTCCAGGATCCGGCCCTCGAAAAGGGGAGCCTCCCCACGCCCCTCGGGCTCTCCTCTCAGTCTCCTGATGGTCCTCCACCATCCTGGCCGAGGTCATCGTCTCTCGCCAGCCCACGGGCTTTAGCTGTCTCAGCCCGAATCTAACAGTGGGCTTCAGCCTTTTCATAAAGCAGCCCTCTAAAGATTCCCCTGAGACTCCTCGAACACGTTGACAGAGCGATTCAAACTTCTTAATGTACTCTCTCATGCTCACATGCTGCTTCAGTGAGTATAGCCGCTCATAGACTCCCTCCCCTAGACTGTATTGTGCCAAACCGCTCCACCAGTAAAGAGGTGAACTCCTACCACGTACGAAAAGTCTACTGTTGATGTGTCCACCTGAACCAACCCCAGGCTTCTCCCTCTAAGCAGACTCCTACCGCCCGAAGCCAGTCCTCCTCGGTCCCGCTGACACCTCAAAGTATCTCTCCACACGGTACAACCAGTCACCAAGATCTCTCCCCCTCAAAATGGGCATCTTTAGCTTCCTCAGCCGACTCTCCTCCGCAAATCCTCCACTCTCCTGCGGCTGATCTTGGTGTCTCGGCTGAAACACGGGTGGTCTGTCAGGAATGTACCCAACTACCGGATCTCGTGCGCCTACGTCTGCTCCATCCTACTGCCATTCTCCCCTCTCATCTCTCTGTGGTTGCCCATTGCCCATAATCCGCCTGATGGTCTCTAGGGGTGCCCTAAAACCCTCTCCAATCTCGTGTCACGCCCCCGAAAGGTGGGGGTTGAGCCGACGGACCTCCAAGATGCTGATGTTGTCCTCCATGCTGCTGAAATCCTCCTCCAGACCCCACCGATGGCTGAAAACATGGCTTATGAGCTGTTCGGGCCACATACTGGGCCCCAGGTGACGCTGACGAGATCGGAGGGGCTGTCGGGCCCTTATGAAGTGTGGCGGACCCACCTGCAGGTCAGGCGGCCCTCGAAAATGGGCGCGCTGGCTGGGCGAAGCCCCCCAAGGGGACGACGAGACCTGCCGTCCACAATTTTGGGCCGGCAGGCCGCTGCCGCTACCCCAGGGGGCTGCCGCAGCCCTTGGAGGGGCGGGCGGCAACTGTCGCCCCTCCTGGTGGTTCGCCGGCCCCCCAAAAGGCTGTCGGAGGGGTGGCTGCCCCCCTCCGGTGGCCGGCGTACCTCCCCATGGTGGGGAGATAGCCGGGAAAGCTTCTCAGTCGTCTGGATCTGCGACATTTCGTGGATCGAGATATTGGCCTTCGTCTTCGACATTTTCAGGAATTCCTTCGTTAAAAATCACATTTTCCCTTTATTCGTTGATAAAGGCGGCTCCTTTGGGCTTGGATCTCTCTTTGGATTGATGTTCGTGATCATCATCACTAAGTCCTTCATTATCTGAGTTCTATTCTCCTCGGCGCTTCGTTGGATGAACTCCTTCAACTGAGAATTGCTCTACGCCGTTTCCTTTCTCACCTCGTTAAATCCCTCGTTAATTTTGCTCTCAAGCTTCTCCATCTTCTCTTCCAACAGTTCGATCCGCTCCATAGATCTTGTGCTCGCCATGGATCTTGTGCTCTAATACCAAATGATGCGTTTCGCTGGAGTTTTGATGGTAAAGGGGGGATTTTTATTGCTAAATTCAGATCTGAAATTATAAAGAGGCTACTACACTTCAACTACTCGCTAAATAACGACTACGAATAGGTAGAACAACTCAATAGAGATTAATCTAAGGGAAATATGAAAATTCCTAATAAAAATTATCTAGGGATTAAACAAATAAACTAAAGAAATTACTCTCACAATTTTTCCCTCTTGTTAGGACCGGCTCAACCCTTTTAAATAGAAAAGTTACACTATTTGTTATTTTACTAAAATGCCCATAGCCTCCAAAATATCAGTCGTATCACAGCTGTGAATCCTGCCAAGAATACCACCCAACTCCAATTTCCAGGAAGCTAACTCAAGAGGAGATTCAGTATAAGCGACAGAATCATCTGTGTTTTGAGTGTGATGAGAAATGGAGTAGGTATCATAAATGCAAGAAGTTACTCATTATAGAGGGGGTGTGGGATGATGTTACCCAGGTGGTGAATGGATGGATGAGGGTGATCTTGTGGTTAGGGATGCATCTTGGCAGGAACAAGCAAATGAGAAGGATGAAGACACAGCTGCCATTTCATTGCAGGCAATGTGTGGCATTCCAGCAGCCCACACATTGCGGTTGGAGCGGAGCATTAAAGGGCAGGATGTGCAAGTATTGGTGGATTCGGGCTCCACACATAGTTTTATTCATCCAAAACTAGCTAAAGACTTGGGGTTGGAAATAGAAGACTCTAAAAATTTTACGGTCTGGATTGCTAATGGTGACAAGTTGGAGGGTTCGGGAGTTTGCAAGGGTGTGATGCTCAAATGTCAAGGAATTATCGTTCCCCTTGACTTACTCCTATTGCACATGGGGGAAATAAGATAGTATTGGGTGCTCAGTGTCTTGAACAGCTTGACGACACTGTGATGAACTTCAAGAAACTACATATGAAGTTCAATTACCAAGGCAGAGAATGTGTGTGGCAAGGACCCACGGGTGAATCACAGTTGGTCAGTGAGAAGCAAATACGAAGAACTCTAAGGCAGGAGGCACCAGATACTTGATTCAGTCGAGGTCATTAGCTATGTCACCCGACTATATGGGATGTGGGGTTCAGGAGATCCAAAACCAATGTCAGGAGATACAACATCTGATAAAAAGATATTCCTCAATTTTTGAAGAGCCAAAGGAACTGCCCCCTCGCATATATTGTGATCATCGCGTCCCTCTAGAGTCAGGTGCAAAGCCATTGTGTATTAGGCCATACAGACATGCTAACTTTTTGAATGGTGAGATTGAGAAACAAGTTGATGATATGCTGAGCTCGGGAATCATTCGAACTAGTACGAGTCCCTATTGTCCCTAGTAATCATGGTGAAGAAGTCCGACGGTTCGTGGAGAATTTATGTAGACTACAGAGCACTCAACCAGCAGATAGTGAAGGACAAGTTTCACATTCCAATAATAGATGAGATCTTGGATGATCTCCACGGTGCAGTAATTTTCTCTAAATTGGATCTCAGATCGGGCTATCATTATATATTAGTTCGGGAGGAGGATATATACAAAATGGTATTCAGAACTCACGATGGCCACTATGAGTTGGTTGTTATGCCGTTTGGGCTTACTAATGCTCCATCGACCTTTCAATCTTTGATGAATCACATCTTCAGATCAATTCTAAGGAAATTTGTCTTAGTTTTCTTTGATGACATCTTAATTTACAGCACCAACTTCTCTTCTCACATCCAACTTCTCTTCTCACGTGAGCCATCTTGAGAAAGTCTTTAAAATTCTAAATGAGAACCAGATGTTTGTGAAATTGTCCAAGTGTCAGTTTGGCAAAAATTCTGTGGATAACTTGAGCCACATAATTTCTGGTGAAGGGGTTGCTGCTGACCCTAAGAAGATTGAAGATGTGGTTGTTTGGAGTGAACCCAAATCAATGAAGGCCTTGAGAGGATTTCTGGGGTTGGCTGGGTACTATCGCAAGTTTGTCAAAGGCTTTGGGTGTATAGCTGCTCCTTTGACCAATATGTTGAAGAAGGGTGAGTTCGCATGGAGTGCAGAAGCGCGGACAGCTTTTCAGAAGTTGAAGGATGCCTTGTTGACATCCCCAGTCTTGGCACTGCCAGATTTCAATAAAAATTTTATTGTGGAATGTGATGCTTCAGGACAGGGCATAGGGACAGTTTTGATGCAGGAAGGCATATAGCTTATCTGAGCTCTAAGTTGAAAGGAAGGACTCCTTCTCTCTACACATGAAAAAGAGTTGTTGGCACTTATCATAGCCACAAAAAATGGAGTCACTATCTTATTGGGAGAAAATTTGTCTTACGCATAGACCACAAAAGGTTTGAGTCCTCTACTTGGACAACGCTTGCAGCATGAAATCTAGAGTAAATGGTTGGTCACGTTGCAGCAATTTGATTACAACGTGGAATATAGGTCTGGGAAGAAGAATGTCGCAGCTGATGCTTTGTCCAGAGATCAGAAGGAGAGGAGTTCCTACAAGAAGATTATTACTCTATGTGTCAGGTGTCAGCTGTCCAGACTGAGTGCTTGCAAGGAATTAGAGATATGGTGAACAATGATTCCTTCTTCCAGGAGTTAGAACAGAAGTTGCTGGAAGTTGCTGTGAAGGTGACCACATGAAGAAGGTTAATGGTGTGTTCTATTATAAGGGGAAAATATTGGTGAATCACAACAATCACAAGGTTGCGAATATATTGTTGGAGTATCATAGTTCTCCTCTGGCAGGACACTCCGATGCTGTCAGAACATTGCATATGTTGAAAGGAGTTTTTTTGGGAGGGAATGAAATCTGATGTAAGGAAGTTTGTAGGAGAATGTGAAGTCTATCAGCACAAGACAGAAAATGTGGCTTCTCCTGGGCCGTTACAACCTCTTCCTGTCCCTAAACAGATATAGGAAGATATATCCATGGATTTTATAGTGAGACTACCTCCTTGTGGAATATTAGTGCTATCTATGTTATGGTTGATATGACGTTTAAAGGTGCCCACTTCTTTGGAATCAGATACACCTTTACATCAAGGCAAGTAGCCCAGATTTTCTTTAATGGGGTTTCAAGCTACGTGGACTTCCAAAAACAATAGTGAGTGATAGGGATCCTATATTCACTAGTTTGTTTTGGAAGGAACTCTTCACTTTACAGGGAACTACTTTGGCTCTTAGTTCATCATATCATCCCCAATCGGATGGGCAAACGGAGATCACCAACAAGCAATTGGAGTGCTACTTGAGGTTTTACTGCAGCCACAAACCCAAGGAATGGCTTAAATGATTACCATTGGCGGAATATTGGTTTAATACCACTTGGAAAGCCCCGACTCAAATGACACTGTTTGAGGCAATGTATGGGAGGAAACCACCGACATTATTAAGCTATATGTGTCCTGCATACCTCACAAGTGCAAATGGTTGATGAGGAGCTATTCACCAAAGAAGTGGCCCGTTTAGTTCCTCAAAGATAACCTGAAGAAAGCAAAGGAGCATATGAAGAAGCATGTGGATCAACGGAGATCAGACAAATGTTCGCAGTAGGGGATTGTGTGTATTTGAGTCTTCAACCCTACAGACAAGTAACTGCCTATATGAGGAAGCTTCACAAATTATCTCCCAAGTATTATGGACCCTACAGTAGGGGGTGGCAAAATGAGCCTGACTCGACCCAAACCCGGCCTCCTTAACCAGATATGGGTAGGTGCCAATCCGGGTCAAGTAGGATTCGGGTTGACCCGACCCGACCCGGATTTTATGGGTTTGACCTATCAACACGGATGACCCGAATTTGACCCGGTTTACTTTCTATTATATATATAATAACTTCAACACACAATTGCAAGGGGTGTTGTGCTTATATGGTTTGAATTGGTGTCCTCTTCTTTAAGAGGTCTTGGATTCAATTTCCTTTACATACAACTTTTTAGTCACTTTATTACTTTCGTTAATAAAATGGTAAAATTAATTATACTTACATGCTGTCATCAGTGAGGTTTAAGCGTCGAGCTGCTAGTTATTATGCAACACTTAATAAATTGACGGTTGCTCTTAATAAATAGCCGAACATCGAAAAAAGAGCAGTTGCATGTAATTCAAATCTTAACCAGACGGGTGAACCCGAACCCGAACCCGACCCGAGTATTTTCTGGGTCACCCGAACCCGACCCAACCTCATCCGGGTCGGGTTAGGGTTTACCCCAATCTGGGCCGGATCAAATATGACCCGACCCGACCGGACCCGTTTGCCACCCCTACCCTACAGGATGATGGAGAGGGTGGGGCAGGTTGCTTACAAGCTGGAGATGCCTTCGACTTTTCGAATTCACCTTGTATTCCATGTTTCGCAGCAGAAGAAGAAATTGGGAACTCAAGCGGTGGTGCAAAGTGATCAGCCTTGTTTTATATGGAAGAAATAGTTGATGAGCCAGAGTTAATTCTGGATTGCACAACCATCCGTCTCCGAAATGCCTTGGTTTCACAGGTTCTAATCAAATGGAACCAGAGGGATTTGGATGAAACAACATGGGAGGAACTATTGGGATCTCGTTAAGGTATGTAAGAGTATCGACGAAAGTGATGGAGCTGGAAACCGTTGTGCCATCGTCGACGAGAGGAGATGGTGCTGCCGCGAAGTTGAGTTAAAATGAAAATAGCCGTTGAAGAAAGCGGAACCGTTGGTTCAGTTTGCCAGAAGATCTCGTTCACTCAACGATGTTATAATCTCGACCGTTGAATCATTAAGTGGGTCGATTTCGTCCCTTGGACATCAGGACATCATGTGGGGGCCTCGTTGGTTGATTTCACAATGGTCTGAAGCTGGCTTCGTCCCTAACATCCAGTCACGGCGTGAAACCCATTAACATTGAAAGGGGGAAGCTCACCGATTCTAACTAATTCAGTTGGAAGGCGGTTAGAGGTAGTTGGGGGATAACTGGGAGTTGTATAAATATGGAAGCTGAAGAGAACTGTACATCATCGATCATTTGAAGCAAATAAATCTCTGAGATTTCTGCCACTTTTTTCTTTATTTTGTATTTTGTTTTCTTTTCTTTCTTTGAACTCTCTTTCATGTAACGTCAATCTACGTTGTGAGCCAATGGGCTGATGAATAAGGCGACAGGAGGAGTAGCCGACGGAGCAGCCCGAGGAGGACGCTTCTCCACAGACATACATGGCTTGGCATATGTTTCTCATTATTCTATACACACACAGACTAATCATACACGTAAACATATGTTAAAGGGCATTTATGGTCACGAAGTATTTAAAATATTTCCTAAAAAAATTCAACACAGTCAAACCCTCCCCAAAAAAATTGCAACTTCTTCAAAATCCCCCAAAAAAATTTACAACCACTTTCAAAATATCCCCCAACAAAAAAATTTAACCACATTCAAACTAAAATTTAGTTCCATAGAGAATTAGTTCCCCCAAAAATTTTAGTTCATCCCAGAGTTTAGTTCTCTCCCTATTTAGTTTCCCTTAAAATTTAAAATTTTAGTTCTCTCCAGATTTTATTCATCTCAAAATTTTAAATTAAAAATTAGTTATCCACACTCCCTGAAACATTTTAGTTTCCCTCAAAATTTAGTTCCCTTCAGATTTAGTTCCTACTAATATTTAAAATTTTCGCTCGTTCAAATTTAAGTTCCATCCAGATTTAGTTTCTCCCAACATTTTAGGATATTTCCCCAACATGTTAGGATTTTCCCTACAAAATTTTTATAAACTATCATCATATCTGTTGATTACTCAAGATTCAATCTCAGACGTCCTTCTACCCATCATATTATCATAGTCATCAAACCCTTTCAAAATCATCACTCAATTGTATAATAGATATGTTTGTATGTGTATAAACGTATATGTATGTACGTGTATAATGGAAAAATAATGTTGTCGGAAAGAATCTTTCATATGACAGTCAAAAAATCTACTATTCACATAATTTTTGAATGATTAGTACCATTGAATTTGATCTACGATAAACCAAAAATATTGTGATTTTCACGTATATCGAATCATTGAAATTTTAACCGATTTGAGGCTGTACAAATCTTTTTCACCCCCTAATAAACCAGCAAAAACCTAGGGTTCAATAGATATTTGGTATTTTTGGATTTTAGAATATGAAAATTAACTTGAACGGTCCCGATTGTGCAAAAATTATGTAAAGAATCAAGTTTTTTACCGTCATAAGAGATGATTTCCTCCTATGACACCCAATTTTCTGTTTCATTCTATGTGTGTGTAACACATTTTAAATTGCCTAAAAACTTTTTATAAGTAGCATTAAAGAATTGTAATCGTCTAAAAACTACTTAGAAACTATCATTTATCTTTAAACCCCCTCCAAAAAGGTTAATGGAAAAAGAAAAAGGAAAAAAAGGAAAAAAAATAAGTGCATTAATTTTTTTTAAAAATCATTAATTTGTATCCATCGCTAATAACATTGAATATCATGTTTAAAATATCTTCAGAAACACAGAAACACTTATTTCAAAAAGAATACTTGTATCTAAAGACTCCTTGAAAGTTGTGTGAGAATAAGAAACGAGCAAACCGTCCATTTCTTTTTTTATCTTTTTAATTTTTATAGTTTATCTAATCCTCTTCCTTTCGTATCTTTCTATGAAAAACTGGATCTCCTAAGTGTTCTTAATAATGAATTCTCGCATCACATATTCTTTTCACTGGGAGTGAAAATCATAATCACTCATTAGGACACACGGTTCACACACATTCAATACAAACATCATGTACCTAAATTACTCATCACTACTTTACTAGTTTCATGCGGCCTAAACCATAATCACTCATTATGGACACACGGTTAACACACATTCAATACAAACTTCATGTACCTAAATTACTCGTCGCTACTTTACTAGTTTCATGCGGCCTAAATTACTAAGAATGGTAAGATATATTAGATACAGATCATATATCAAAGATGGTTCAGAGTCCATTCCTAAAGCAACAGAAATGAATCCAATGATCCATAAAAAATTTAAGAAAGACGCTGTACCAGATTAGATCAATAAAATTGTCTAGAGCAGATCAATTGTTGCAATTAATGTCCCCCTCAAAAAATAGTTGCAATAAAGGGAACAATATTATTTTGCAGTGCAGGAAAATTATGTTTCTAGCAGCTTAATGAGCATAACATGTGACCGAAGACAACGAACCCCAAGTCTGCTGACTTGATTCAAAGGTCGGCATCATATTCTGAAAAAAGAAAGAAATATATGTACCAAGTAACATAACAAGACTTTAGGGAGTGAATTTGATCTTCCCACCCATAGTTCTAGCCTGCATGCTGACTCATGGTACCGAAACCACGTCACATATAGATGCATCCCTAAACAACTTGATTTGTGACGATTACTGATTTGAGGGATAAATCAGTGGCACAGATTATAGGAACCCACCATAATTTTTTAAGAATGTTTTAGAGGATTTGAAGATCTATTAAAGGGCATTTTCAGGCAGAGCAACACCATCTATAATGGTGTCTATATGCTTAAGAATTAGTTTAGAAATTAAGTATCCATATACTAAAAGAAGCTTAATGTAACTCATGGATCAATTGCAATCAGACAATATAATACACGACAAATCAAAAACCACATGAAGTAATTCTCACACTCATTAGCACCTGGGATATATTACTAAGATGAATAGCAGACAACTGTTAGCTTCACAGTTCCCTATTTAAGCACATTTACACATTAAAATATATTTCAAGAACAAACAAACAAATAACACCGCACCTTAGGTTCTCCAACATTTTTCAGATTATCTGCATGTTTTGCCACACTTTGCAGAAAAAGCATGTGCTTGATAGTCTTCTCCAGTAATGCATCAATGCTACACTGCTTCCCCATATACAGAAAAAATGGTGATGTTAAAAAAGGTCAAATGATAGTCAATAATTAAGAAATGAACATGCAAAGTGAAATTTGAATTTCTAGCTCACCTTTGCCCCATTTGGTACAAGTTCTCGCAATTCCTTCACGCGGTCCATTATCATCTGCCGGTCTTTAGGCCTTGGTCTTGGATTCTCTCCAGGTCTAGCTCGCTTTCGGTTTGGCTTACCTATCTCATCAATTCTTTTACTATGTGCACCTGAAAAACTACCACTACCCATATTCTGGCCACTTTCAACCCACATGCTAATCTGAGACTTACGGACTCCTTCGGTTTGAGAGCAATCTTCAGTTTTATTATCCAAACTGCATGCATGTTTAGCTGAAACAGAGCCTAGACCTTCAGCTTTGCCAAGAAGAGAAGGCAGGCTAGAAGACATGCTTTGCATCTGTTCTGAAGAAGCTATCAGATTATAACAAGGAGATATGAAAGGAACGGGTGGGCTACAAGTATTTGTGACTGAAGTCTTGTAAGATACACCATCTTCAGAATTCCCTTTGCCACCAGAATTGATCTTCGAAACTACATCATCCAACAGTTGGTTAGCATCAGCTAAGGAAAACATTGCAGCCCCGGAAATACCATCATCCGCTGAATGAGTGATAGGACATACATCCAGCTGTGGCGTACAAGTAGAATTATCTGCAGCCAGTTCATGAACACTTGCATTATCCTTATTTACAAGTACATCGTTAAAAGTGACACTGAAGCTATCCATTTTATAACCGGGACCCAAAATATCATACAGATCGTTTCCTGAAGTAGATTGCATGGGAAAGACATGAGAAAACTTGCATTCATGATCATCCTCGATATCCAGTTCAATCTGTGATACATCAGCAGCATTTGCATCACAAGTGTCAATATGATACCTTTGATTTTCCTGAAAATCATTTGAGGTGCTTAATTTGCATTCTTGAAGGGTACTGAGAAGTGTCCGATCGCAAAGACCATTTATATCAGATTCAGTGGAAGGGAGATCACAAGCTTTAAATAAACCATTCTCTTGTTTATGACTTCCTGCAGTTGTGACAGGCCCAGAGGTGTTAATGGACAATTGCTTCAGGAAAGGATCTACGGGAATTCCATGGCAATTTTCTGAATGACTACTTTGGTCTACCAGTTGAACTACCTCAGTACTAGGTAAGTTGGCATAAGGAAACCTACTGGTTTCCCTAGTTCCACCTGGCAGTGACCTAATGTTTTCAAGAGCATTTACACCATCACCTGTGTCGATCCTTTTAGCATGTTCCCATGATTTCATGTTAAACATAGGCATGTGTTTCTCAGGGAATGGAACACTACTTGAAGATGAATCTGAGGTCAATAGTGATGTGTGATCGTGACATTTAGAGGCCGAATCATGGGAGGATCCCGGCCGGGTCAACTTTACATTTGGATTTGAAAGGATCCCTTGAACCCCCACAAGTTTGCTCTCACATTGGCTATAAGAATGAAGGTTACGATTAAACTCAGGTTGAATCATCGGCTGGAATGCATAAGGATCTGGTGCAGCTGTGGTGTCCAGCTTTTCTGGCAGCTTTTCTGAAGCTAGAACTGGTAAGGCATCACATAGCTGCATTTATAAATATAAGACTTGAGCAATGTGTGACTAAATCTATCAGCAAATACGGGAATGATTAATCTAGACTTGAGCAAATATCTTTAAATTGGTATGTCAATTGAAGCACTTACTCCTCTGTTTTGGCCCAAGACTTTCGAAGTCATATCATGCGAACGTGCCCCAATCGAACATTTCAGCTGCTCGAATAAATCTTTCACATGCTTCACAAACCAAATGTTCTCCATAACCTGTGGAACAAGATTAGAAGGGTCAAAACATACAGGCAATAAAAGGAATTTTGTCCTAGACTAACAATTCTAATGGTCAACAGGTCAGATGCCACCACACCATGAGAAATTCTAGAGTCGCACAAATTATTTTTTTCCAAAGAAGCACGATTGATCGCTTCCCAGATTCAGATTTTTAAGAAGATAATGCATTATTTAGAGAAATAAACATACATTCTGGCACATTATATGACTTCAAACAGAAAAGTGATCCCGCGAATATAGTGTTTAGGGACTGCAACCATTCCAGAATATTCTACTCTGCCAAAAGAAAATATAGCATAAATATGTTCCCCAACTTATACTTATCGGTCGCTTACATTTAGAAATAAACACTAAGCTGAAAATAATGCAGTAGGAATTATTTTCAAGCTTAGATTGAGAAACACGGTTAAACTACATATGACTGCTTCAGAAAATCAACACCAGATCTTACCATCTGGGTAGAACCAAGTTGAAGAACTCCATGCGGAAGCACTGGAATAATTGCAATTGTCTGTAGAAGTAAAAGAAACACTCTAACAAACTCAGTCGTCAAATAACAACAATACCGGCATAATAAGCACAAGGGCAAATACAGGTAAACATGAAAGGTAAAGTGACATGTGAATAAAGGTCATGACCTGTATGCCTGCCAATAATTGGTGGTTCAGCTCGGCCAAATCCTAAAACGAAAAAAGAGATGGCATATACTTAATTTTGGAATTCCAGCATTCACAAGATATACGTAGAACAAGAATTAGCTAGCATGTCCAAGTTACAATGTTATAGTTCGAAATATATCTCAACAAGTGACATATCAGGTAGCATGAACAAGTTCAAGAACAGCACTGATATACATAGAACAGCCAGCCCAGCTATGGTGAAAAAATATGCAGATGGAAAAGGAACTGGTCTGCAGCAAACTTTTGGATAGCTGTAAATATAGTTAGGTCGTCATGGTTTGGTTGAAAGTAAAATAAAGTTTCAGAACCTCCAACGGATAGAACTTACAATGCATGGGGCCAGTTGCCTGGGCAAAGCCCATGCACCACCCATTAATATCCCAACTGTCAATATGTATTATCTCCCACAAATATTTCCACGACATTGACAGAAAATTTTTATGAAATTAAGGAAAATGCTTCTTCTTGTTTTTTATGGAGACATAATAATAGCTAGTGTCCAAAAATCACATATCACACAAATGATCATATCTGCACATACATAATATTATGAGATCTACGTATTCATTTACATGCTAGTCATCTAATGTGACATATGTAGCATCAGAAGCCTTCAATTTTCCCTTTAAGTTTTTAATAGTCGTTTTTTAATTATGTGCCTTTTTTAAATTTCACTTGCAGAAGTTTCTGAATTAGGTCTGTCTTAAGTCTAGATTGCTTTTTATTTCAGTCATTTGTAAATTGTCCTTCTACACACAACTAATCCGCCGTCATATGATTGCACTTCAATAGACTTGTTTCTGAATTATTTCTGAACTCAATTGATAAAGGTTACCAGCTTTATCTTTATGGACTGGATCTACATAATAGTTACCACAAAGCAAGGTAATAATAAGATGTTAACATGGTTATTGATATATATAGCACGATACGATATGATACGATTTGAAGAGGTTTCAAAATAAATATAATTGTTATACCAATTTGACACAGCACAAGCAAAGATCTAAGAGGAAAAAGGAAAAAATAAAATAGATTTAGGATTTGAAAATTGGAAAAGTAAGGTTGTGAGCAGATAAATGATGCTAATGGACCCCACACCTAGGATAATCCTTAGCCTATTCTAATTTCTCACAAGCAAGCGATTCAAAATTTTAGAAATCTAAGGTTCATCAAAAACACTAATATTTCAAAAAAACACTTAACTTTTCATGCATCGGATCGTGCTAAAAAATTGTTCTTCTCAGTTATATACAGGATTTATTTAAAGAGACTTCCTACGTGCGTAAAACATGCCATAAAAGCAAATTATGCTAAAATAAAACACATGCATATCATGTGCCATATTAAGATCCTAACAACTAGAATAAATTAAAAGTCTAATTGAACCGAATTGGTTCCCCGTCACTTTTCATTCATCTACAACTGTCAGTGGTACCAAGAAAAGATAAACATCCATACAACTTATAACAATATTGAACACTAGGGTAAATCTACCAATAACCCGCATGTTGCCTCTCACAAGTCATAAACTTCTTCGCATAACTATTATAACAAAGCCTTTGGAAACAAATTAATGGCATTATGCACACAGCATAGCTTCTTTAGACTTGGGCATACTATGTGACACAGTCATACAAAAATATTTACTAATAAATCCTAGCATTGTATAACTGAAAGAGAAATTATTCATCACTGGTCCATATAAAGATAGCCATACTTCTTTCTTTGGTATTATCCATGCTTCTTTGGTATAATCATGCAAACTTTCTGGCAATGATGGTTGAACACGCTGCTCTAACATTATATTTACTACTTATCAGTTAACACATCGTCAAAATTTACTCATCACGAGTTTCTTCTTCTTTTTTTCCTGAGATAAGCCGCATCAGCAAACTGCTACTTATTCATCCTAAGCTTACCAGGTGCATTGGCATTAAATGTTTCTTATATATAATTTCCATGTATTAATCATAACCGAAAACCTCTTAAACCCAAGACTCGTCAGGAAGAATGCCATGTAATTAATAATCAGAGAAAAAATTCCACAAAAAAAATTAGATAAACGAGCCACCTCTGCCAACAAAGCAAATGAACTTTTTGCTCAAGTAAAAAGTATGTACCATCTCATAAAAGTAATCACAAACAAGTCGCAGGTGTTATGGTAGAGCAAAACCCAAACCATGGAATCAAAATACAAAAGTTACTAAAACTTGGCGTCCATTTCACGGCATTCATATCACTGAATCAAATATAAAAGTTCACCTTGGCATCCGACCCATTAATTTGAATGCTATCAGTAAGTATCCAATGATGACCTCCTGTAGAGGCAGCCTGCCCAATGATCCTGCAGTTGAACATTTCCCAGTATCAAATTAATAACACATGTAAAAAACAGACACAAAAAAGGGAAAAAAACTGAAATTTCAGAAATATTTTAAAGTTTAGCTACAGATAGAGAAAATGTTACACACCCTTCTCCAATAAGATGAACTTGCTGTGTCATTATCTCGTTAACCAGCACTTCTGCTCTACTCTCAGCTACGTGCCCATCCTCCCAGACTAAATGCCTGCCAAATTTTCATGAAAATGTAAGAAATTTACCCTAATTGCAAACTTACATGCAACATAATTCGGAATTTATTCTGGTTTTTTTTTACTTTGTTTTACTTAATCAAAGAAAAATGCGCTAGAGTATCTAACAGCAAAAAGTCACATATACAAACAAACAACTTTTCAAAAAAGGAGGTCCCATCTCTATCATAACTAAAAAGAAAAGCGATAGCAAAGGCCATGTTCTTTTCCGGATCTATTCGAACTATCAAAACTAGTTAAATCACCATTAACAAAACCCTAAATTTGAACAAAGAAGACGGGAAAAAAGACTCACATTGGACTCTTGCATCCGATTGATCGCCAGAAGACGGCGTAACTCCACCCGATCTCAACACAGAGGCATCTCAGAGCCTCTCTCAGCTGGGACCCCATCGATTCGATTTGAACGAAGAAAGAGAAATATAATCCGGAAAAAAAACTAGAGTGCCTCGTCAGCACCGGCGAGCTCTTAAACCCTAGCTGCCGCGGCAAGATCCTCTGCCAGCCTGCTTCGTCCGCAGCCCGCCGCCCCTCTTCCTCGCAGGAGCCTCCGCCTCCGCCAACCCCGCCGCTCTCCGGCGACCCATGGAGCGAATCAATGATCTCGAGAGTGTGTGAGGGAGTGAGAGAAGAGTTTCGCGACAGAGAGGAGCAGAATGGGAAAGTTAAAGAGCGACGATGGCTCGACTTCCGTGGACAGCCATCATTCCGTCCACTAGCAGGGGCAGAATGGGAACCAACTGGAAGGAAAGATAAACGTTAGAGAGAGAGAGAGTAGCGCTCGGATTCAGTTTTAGATTCCCTCATTCCCTCGTAAATTCTCTGCCCGGTTTAAGGCTCCGTGTTCTGGTGTCCCGCGGATGATGCTTTGTGTTATCTTTCTCCCATGAGACGCTGTCCACAAAAACGGCCAGAAAGTTGGCATAATTTACGGTGCATGACACAGTTATTGTCAGCTTTTGTCGCAATTATATTTTTTTTCCCATGTGTTTTCTGTTTGGTGATTTGAGAGTAACTTGTGTTTTTTGATAGGGTGTTTCTATTTGCACTTTAAAATGCACTAGAAATATACTAGAATTTCTATTCCGTGCACAGTGCACTGTTGGAAAAAATCTTATCGAATATTATGCGGTGTACACATACAACTGAAACTAAAGAAGTGAGAAGTGTGTGTTATTGTCGAGGTAAAATGTAGAAAAATTCCAATGGCAAACATGTAAATAAGGGGAGGTTAAGAGAGGAAAAATATCAATGACAACTTTGTAAATAGAAGAGGCCTATAGAGAATGTTTACATGAGTGTTGATGTAACATTGCCACATAAGACAGATGTTACGTCAACATTCCTCATTGTTATAAAAACTTTCGTGAGCTTAAATTTTCCATAATTAAATATAACCGATTTTTATAGGATTTTATAGGATTTGAATTTAATTATTTTTTTGGATTTAATTGGGCTCTTTGGGCCTAATGAATTTTTTTCGTTTTTTTGTTTTGGTTTAATTGTGAGAGGCTGCAGAAATTAGAAAGGGATGTATGGGTGGAGGTAGCGAATGAGGCAGAGGAGGAGGCAGCATTATAAGAGTATATGAGAGGAGTCGATAAAAAGAGAGAGAAAAAGGCGGTGACAACGGGGGATTGGATGAGGCGTTCGTAAGAAGGGGAGTAGAGGAGTAGAAGCAGAACAAGGAAGAGGAAGAAGAGGATGAAGAGTTGGAGAAGGAGACGGTAACATAGGAAAAGGTGTGGTGAGTTCAGGAAATTTTGAAACTTTGTACAATATGTTTAGAACTGATGTATATTTAGGAAAAGGAGCAGCACAAATAGAAGCACATTAACAAAAAAAAGTGTGATGCCAAAAACGTGATCGTTGGTTTTAGTGGCTGCACGAACAACGAAAGTGCCACTGCTCCAAGTTAAAAAATAATGTTTAACTGGGATTAAACTAAGGATATAGCTTATATAGATAAGATTGTTTAAAGCCATAGGCCTTTCTTTTCAGCAAGGCTGCACATCCATTTTATTATTTTTAGGTTTATCTTATGATATTTAATCTGGGTGGAGTTTAATATGAGAACTCCTCTTTATGGATCCAAGCGCCCAGTCTTTGTTTAATTACGTTTCCTGAAATTTAGTATGTACTAATGTGAGGATTAAAGAATTATCATCTCTTACTCCCAAAAAAAATAATTAAAAATATTAAGTACTAAATAGTCGTTATCAAAACTACTTACAAAAAAAAACACAAAATAACATGGGAGTTGCTACTAGCACATACCTGATTGCTGAGTTTACAGACCACTTATTTACAAGTTTGCCATTAAAAATCTTTTCTTGAGTTCACAACCCACTTGTTTACAAATTTGGCATTCGATCAATCGATCACTGCTCTCCAATGGCGAAGGAATTCAATGTTCCTCCGATGATCTTTCCCTCCATCTCCACCACTACCTCCGCTCCCGACCATCGCCGGCCCCCAACACCATCATTTACCCCCCTCCAACCCTAACCCTAACCACAGCCTTCCCTTTATGCCCTTCGACATCCCCTCCTCGTCCTCCTTCTATGCCACTGTTTTCGCATCCTCCTCCAGTGGCGGTGGCGGTGGCGGTGGCGGCAGCCTCTCCTTCGATGACGAGCCCCGTCTCCTCGAGGAGCTCGGCATCAAGCCAGATCTAGCGGAAGACAACATCCATCCTCACCCCCTTCCGCATAAACCCTAATTACCTGCAGACTTTAATTGACGACTGTTGATTTTAGCGCACACCTACATCTGCGGGGCCACGCCCAGAAAAATAGAATACTCCACTATAATAATCAGAGAATACAAACTCTAATAATCACGCTTCTCTAAGGAAGAACACCCTCCCCCTTAATACAAACCGTGAGGGGTGATCGCAATCAACCCCGTGAAGTATTCTTGGCAAGCTCCCCTTGCCAGCAAGCTCCACTTGCACAACCGACTAGATCAACTCCCTTGATCCTACGTGCGTAGCCGTCGGCCTCCTCCCGGAGTTCTTCAAAAAACTTTCGTCAAAAGTCCCCAAAAACCTAGCCGCCAATCCCCGCAACCTTAACAACCCCTCTCCCCCTCAAATCGTGGAGTAGTTAAGGAAGATAGCTCAATTAAATCTGAGAAGATTGGGCGCCCACCATTAACGGAACCAGCTGGGAAATAATTCCGCCAAATCTTCTAAAGATAGCAACAACAATAAGTGGGCGAGATTCTCTCCAACCGATTCTATAACAAATTCCGAGAGAATAAAAGCTTCCAAATATATCTTCAGCTCGCCCATAATAATAGCTACATATACCAGAAATCTTAGAAGAATCTGAAGGGAGATATGAGGAATCCACCTTTAATAACCACTGAAGACGTCATTCGATTCCAGCAACATATCATCCAAATCCCGTGTTCAACAAAATGTTCAACATTTTGTTTAACAATTTGCTCAAACAGCTCAAAAACAATACAGATTCCACAAACTGAGCTCTCCAGATATAGTGCAACTAATGCCAACAATTATCAACAGAAATTCAACCCTAACAATCTCCCCCTTTGGCATTATGTGGCACAACCCAAAGCAGGCACCAACCAACAACCAAGCACACATTCTCCCCCTTTGAGCCACAATAATCCAAACCACATTCTCCCCCTTACTAGAACAACCCAAGCATAGATCATCTCAGAAGAGACAGCCAAAAATCAGAAAAAGTATGTCCTCATGACTCTAATTCATTTCAGCTAGCCTCATGTCTTAAAAAATTATTCTCCCCCTTTCTGGCTCTCTTATTAGAAACAAAATCCTCAGGCGCAACGGAAAAAGGGGGAAGAACAAATACCTCACATCTGACAGTAGGGCGACGAATGAAATGATGTCCAGGGTAGAAGTCGAGCTCTGAGGGGCCGAAAAGTAGTTGGAGAATTGAAAACATCGACGGTGTTGACAGAAGGTACATACGAAGATCCATTGGCACCGGCGGAGGAAGAGCAGTGAGCAGAACGACGAGATAGCACTCTAATGATTCTGGAGGAAGATTCATGAGACTTTGGCACAGATTGCTCACAGTGATTATCGAGGGGAGATGTCGAGTCTGCTGTCGTAACATCTGCAGCTATATTGTTCTGTGTTGTATCTAATGTTACAACATTAGTCACAACATGAAGAGTTTTCTCTGAAGTTGTAGTGTTCTTGCTGTATAATTCAGACTTTCTGACCCATTGCTTCTTCATCTTCATATCAGGGTGTCTAACATTTCTTCCTTCTGCCCAATGTCGCATGCGGCTGAAGCAGTTTCTCTCAGTATGGCCTTTGATCTTGCAGTAACTGCACACAGAACGACCACCTTTTATGCCTCTAATCTGCCTCTTCTTTTGATCATGGCCATTGTGTTGACCCATTCTTTCAAGTTCTTTGGTAACTTGATTTCTTCTTTCAGCAGACACATTATAAAAAGCTCCTCTATTGAATCCCACTCCAGTGCGATCTCCAGAAATCTTCCCCATGTTTAAGATATCATCCAGCTTTGCTTTTCCAGAATTCCACTTCTCCAATGTGCATTCAGCTTTCTCTGCCCTGAGAAGAACATTTCTGAAGTTTCTTTCCAATTCTATGCAGTTTCCCTCAGCTTTCAGACATTCGATTTTGACCCCCTCCTTCTTTTTCTTCAGTCTTTCATTCTCCACCTTCAAGACTTTGTTGATATTGCAGATTTGCACCCACTTCTCAAACATCATCTGGTATGCTTTTCGGATATCATTGTTACTAACTTCCTCATCGCTGTCAGCTTCAGAATCTGATTCGATTGTAGATGTTGTACATGATGTTGAACATGATGTTGAACATAATGTTGCAACATTCTGTCTGACATTTGCAGTTTTGTTCTCTAATGTTGCACTAGTTGTCGCAACATTAAGTCCAACACAGCTAGGAGTATACCCATCAGATTGATCATCAAGAATAGCCGGAAAAGCCACATAGTTGCTGGTGTTGTCCTCATTTCCAGAACTTCCTTCTGAATCCTCATCACTCCAGGTACTAGCTAATGATTTCCCCTTTTTCTTCTTGAGGGTATTAGCACATTCGGCCTGTATATGACCGAAACCTTCGCACTCCCTGCATTGTATTCCTTTACCCTTACTCTTTGGCTCATACCTCTGTGCGGGGTGACTGATTGTCTTTCCAGCTGTAGGAGGATACGGTCTTGATTCCTTGTTGGCAGATCTGTAATTCTGTCCCTTGTTACTTATCTTCCTCATCATTCTGTTGAGATTCTTAGTCAGCTGATCAATGTCATCATCAATATCCGAGTCATTTTCAGACTTAGATGTTTTACTGACTTCAACCTTTAACGCCACCCCTTTATCCTTGTGGTTCGGCTTCAGATTCATTTCATAGGTCTGAAGAGATCCCATGAGTTCATCCAATCTCATAGTGGATGTGTTCCTCACTTCTTCAATGGCCGCAATCTTCGCAGAGAACTTATCGGGTAGGGATCTCAAGGTTTTTTCAACCAACTTCTTTTGAGAGTACTTCTTCCCCAATTGAAATTCCTGATTAGATATATCATGCAGTCTCCCATTGAACTCAGCCACAGTCTCATCATCATTCATCCTGAGATTTTCAAATTGAGATGCGAGCATTTGAAGTTTAGATGCTCTTACCGTACTGGTGCCTTCATGAATATTCTGCAGTATATCCCACGCTTCCTTTGCATACTCACACATAGAGATTAATTTGAATTGCTCTTCGTCGACAGCCGAAAAAATAGCATTAATTGCTTTAGAGTTGCACAAGGCCGCATGTTCTTCAACCCGACTCCAGTCTCTTGCCGACTTGAGGTGTTCTTCGCCATCTTCGTCGATTTCAGTTGGCGGTGTCCATCCTTCACTGACAGCGATCCAGGCCTTCTCATCAATGGACTTAATGAATACACGCATCCGAGACTTCCAGTAAGTGTAATTTGTACCAATGAGCAATGGAGGACGAACAACGGAGGCACCTTCTCGTGTAGCCATGATTCACGTACTGAAATTCAAGATCACACCTTCTTTGAAAACAAAGTTACACAGGTGACCTGCTCTGATACCAATTGTGGGTTTCAGTACGTGGGAATAATCAAAATAAACACAAAGAGAAAACACAAGAATCAATCAACGACACACGAGACTTGGTTTCGCAGTTCGGTGCGCACACCTACATCTGTGGGGCCACGCCCAGAAAAATAGAATACTCCACTATAATAATCAGAGAATACAAACTCTAATAATCACGCTTCTCTAAGGAAGAACACCCTCCCCCTTAATACAAACCGTGAGGGGTGATCGCAATCAACCCCGTGAAGTATTCTTGGCAAGCTCCTCTTGTCAGCAAGCTCCCCTTGCACAACCGACTAGATCAACTCCCTTGATCCTACGTGCGTAGCCGTCGGCCTCCTCCCGGAGTTCTTCAAAAAACTTTCGTCAAAAGTCCCCAAAAACCTAGCCGCCAATCCCCACAACCTTAACAACCCCTCTCCCCCTCAAATCGTGGAGTAGTTAAGGAAGATAGCTCAATTAAATCTGAGAAGATTGGGCGCCCACCATTAACGGAACCAGCTGGGAAATAATTCCGCCAAATCTTCTAAAGATAGCAACAACAATAAGTGGGCGAGATTCTCTCCAACCGATTCTATAACAAATTCCGAGAGAATAAAAGCTTCCAAATATATCTTCAGCTCGCCCATAATAATAGCTACATATACCAGAAATCTTAGAAGAATCTGAAGGGAGATATGAGGAATCCACCTTTAATAACCACTGAAGACGTCATTCGATTCCAGCAACATATCATCCAAATCCCGTGTTCAACAAAATGTTCAACATTTTGTTCAACAATTTGCTCAAACAACTCAAAAACAATACAGATTCCACAAACTGAGCTCTCCAGATATAGTGCCACTAATGCCAACAATTATCAACAGAAATTCAACCCTAACAACGACTGTTGTTCGAAGACCTTGGCACTCAGCAATCAGGCATGTGCTAATAGCAACTCCCAATAATATATTGTGCAAAACATGTTGTTTATGCAGACGGAGCAGCATTACATCCGCTTTTCAGCGGAACGGCCAAGGATCGATCCCTACTAGGCGCGGGCTCCATGCGGGCCTTTAACCAAATTTCCTGTGAATCAAAAAAACATGCGGTGTATGGAAATTTCATTGCCTTACAAGGCAAAACTGTCGCATCAGAGTGTAATGATGTGACAATTGATGTGACAGTTTTGTCTTTTAAGACAAAAAATGTCCACCGACCGCACGTTTTGTCGTGTATATAGCAGTCACCAAACATAAATGTGTGATTGTTTGTGCTGGATGCAGCAGTAGATCAAAAATCCTTGGGAGGAGCACTTTGGGATAATACCTAAATCCTGACAATGAAGGGAAAAACTACTAGCCAAACTAAAGATTGGGTGAAGTTAATCTATTACTAGTGGAGGTCTATCTGGGTTTCTTTTCAGCTGGGAGTGCATCACCCATCATTCTCCATGATGAAAGGAAAACAGCCAAGGCCAGGACCAGAAGCACTTCAAGAACAAACAGAGGGGATGTGGAGAAATGATAGGCAGCCAAAAGTATTGCCCAAAAGAAAGACAAATCTGTATGAGAATCTTGACATTGGCCTTGGCCCAAAGTTTTGCACCCCCCTAAAAAGCAAACAGCTTTGAAGATCTCCTAAAGCCCCACTCCATATAGTAAACTAACAGGGCAAGATGTTGAGGCCATGAAATGGAGTGACTGAGACATTTGGATCAAATTAATTCGATTAAGATGCGCACTTGGGTCCTTTTCCTAAGGCTAAAGCACTAATGAATGGTATTGTCCAAGTTAAGCTTTTGTGGGCTTGGACAAAGATTGATGGTGGTCAATGGTCGGCTACTGTTTATCTTAAACTATTTTGTTGTCTCTTTGCTTTTTAATTGAAAATTTGTTAATAACTCTGTATAAAAAATATTGGATCACAGCTTGTATTTGTCAGGCTTTTTTATTCAATATTGATATAACTTCCGAGAAGCCCACTAGAAACTTTTTTTAATTTGGGCCAGAAGCCCTAATGGATAACTCAGACCTACTTGGGCTACTTCTTGTACATAATGACTCATTAACTCTCCCCTACATGGGCCCGAAGGACGCTTGTCCAACCGCAATTTTAAATCCCCATATTTTGGCTCGTCGGAAATTTCATTCTTTTTTCTTGTAGCAGTTATGCATGCCACAAAAAACAAGCAAATAAAAAATGCAAACTAATGGACGTGCAAGACGATCAAACTAGTACAGCCGAAGTTTCCAGAAGGATTTAATGCAAAGAATTGCAGGCTGGCTTTAATATTGAATTGATTATATATCCACCAAACGTGTGAAGGGCATGTTTCCCACGTGCGAGTTTCATTCGTTCTTCAGTCCTACGGACCAAATGAAGCTCAAGTTCCAACCATGCAGTTTTGGCGGCGGCTCCTCGAATCGCTTCATTGATTATCATTATGTTACTAAGTGAGCTTAATTAAGAGAATTGCTCTATACACCGAATGTTCGGTGTATGGAGGTGACTGTCATACCAAAAAGTGCAAAAAATTTTAAATTAAATGTCACTTCTTTCGCTCTCTCTTTTAATTTCTTTACAAATTTGGAAAAACGTCACATCCTCACACCGAATGGGGAGGTGTAAATAGTCGTTCTCTTAATTAATTGTAGCATGCATATATCTAATTGGTCGCCAGAATTCTAAGATGACATGGAACTGAGATGCATGAGGTATGGGGTTAGCTTCTAACCCCAACCAAACACCAATTTTGGAACAGTGAGTTGGCACAAAGTCTTACAAGTACAATGTCATGAACTTTTTTTTTGAAAAAATATTATTCATTCTGCTATCTACTTCCAGATAAAAGCGAAGTCCCCTCTAACTACTTGCACCGCGCGTTCATGCATGACGCATGGAGGTATAAAAAGCAAATTCCTACTCCTCCAATTTTTGCAGACAAACGGAGAAAATATTAACCTCAGTCAATAAATCGACGGTAAAAGTGAGACCCAAGCCAACAACAAAAAATTTCTACATGGGGAAAGCCGTAGGAAACGCGGCTTTCTCGCTGCGTTTTTGTGTCAGTGCTAACCATTATGAATTTATATCAGTTTTTAATTTTTAATTCGTGTAGGAGCGTGTAAAGCGGTCCTGTGAGTAGCAATTAGGTCTGTGCGCATAGTAACTCCCTTTTATTTTTAAAAATTGTTAGTGGTTCCGTACTCGTCTATTTGTGTGGGCAACAAAGGCTTAAGGCTGTACTTTAAGACCCAAAACAGCAATCCTTGGGCTTAATTAATTAGATGTCCATGCTCCTTTGCACAAAATAACATTTGTTTCCTTAGTGCTCTCGATCGTCGTCAACCGGTGAAAAAACGGACGGATATGAGATTTGACGGGATTAATTAAGATTTTGGAGTTGACGGTGCACTGTTTGTTGGATGATTAAACAACATCACAATTTGATAAAGTGGCTCAACATGTGATTATGTTAACCATGTGATTTGATGATTAAAGGGAAGATACGAGGAGGAAGCATCAATTCGACTGTGAAAACTTTTCTTAAGCAATCACGGAAAGAAACAGATTCCAGCAAATGCTGACTTCTAGTTAGCTTCCCTAATACACTTATGTCGTGCATGGACCTCACCAAGAACAAAAAAGGTTTGATCGAACGGTCCACGTCGCATTTAACGATCACATGATCATACGTGTATATGAGCCAACCCGGCCCAGTCGTTGTAGATATGATAACCTGATATGGATGCATTTTGTTTCTCTTAATATGAAAGCAAAGATAAAGTTCTCCACGTCGTGTTGAACGATCACATGATCATACGCGCGTAGGCGACCCCGTCGTTGTAGATATGATAACTTGATACGCGATGCATTTTGTGAAAGCAAAGTTCTAGCTAGTGAATTTTTTGAAGGTTTGTGCTATATACACCTCCACAGGGAGGGTGTATGGCACCACTCATTGTTTACTTGTCTTTTCCCGCACTCTCTTCTACTTTTTCTATTTTTGACAATGAATAGTGACATACACCCACTCATTGGGTATGCATATAGCACGTTCCTTTTTGATAAAAATTACACCTCACAAAAGTTCCTTTTTGGTTCGGCCTTTGCTCCAGTCTTACTTTGACCATTGCATCATCCTTGCAGCTTGATTTACTTTTCAGTAACCCTTGTAGTCCGGATGAGTTCGGACTCATGACACCGCCGTTACGCAAAATTCATCCATGTATCCCCTTAACCCTAACATTTATTCTTACCGGTAGACAACCAAAAATTCTAATCCTAAAACCTTAACACCATCATTATTCATCACATCAAAACCCCAACCGTATAACTATGACCCTAACCACCAAGCGGGCCCTTATATGGTTAATAGTCAAAAGCAGGCAAATTGCGAGACTAATTGCGAGACTCTCCCATGATGAGAAAACTCCTCGTATGACAATTTTCAATCGCAAATATCTGACATATGAAATGAGTAATATTGACGTCAGATATCCAAGCACGAATTTCTTTCGATGTACGCGTCAAATAATTCACTTTTTACATTTTCTTTGAATGATCGGGCCGTACTCATTTTGATCTAACTTACATTCTAAAACCCAGATACACCAAAGATACATAGACCCAAGTTGTTTTGCTCGTCAATCTAACTGTAGATTTAAGTACTTCGCAATAATATGACTTTTTGCAACAAGTAGAACAATAAGCAAAACACATTAATTTCGTTAAATTATTGATGTAATGGGGTTTCAAAATATGAAGATTAAAATTACAAGATGCATCTTTAAAAGTATATTTAAAAAGTGAACATTTTAACGAGTGCATACAAGAAATTCTTTGAAATTGCATGTTTGAATGGTTGATACACATATTTTTCAAATAAAATAATAATATTTATAGACAACCTTGGGGTGCTAGGAACACACGCATCAGATTCGTTGGCATGGTTTCCAAACCCTAATCCAACAGGTTGTTGCATGCTATCAACCAAAAACTCAAATGGCTCGGGTTAATCAACACGTCTTTTTTACGAGAAAGAACGTCTAGACTTGATCAGCACTTCAGCAGTCCTCTCCTCTTGCTTCTTTTCTTTCTAATTGGAAGTCTACACCTCTGTAGGTGGTTGGAGTTGCTCCACCACCGCTGCCAATGCCAACGCAGCTCACCAACGCCATCCTCACACCTTATTCCGTGTGCCTTCACCTTCCTAGAGTTTCCATCGACTTCGTCCAATGATTGTGAGAGCCTACTCTGAGATTGTATTGTGAGCTTTTGGAGAAATTTTGTTTGCTTCTTTTTTGCTTGAGAAGAAGAAGATTTCGGTTTGTTCTCTCTTTCCATAATAAAGCTTATCGGTATTCTTCATTGGCCGGTCAATGGCCTAAAAGCAATCTTATAGTGCTCTATAGTTTGTTTGATTGTTCATCCTAGTTCTGGGATTCTTCGACGATCCGAGTTTCCGCAGTAGCGCACAACATCATGAACTGACTTAATTATCGAAGGGGATTAGTTCGGACCCCAAATCCGACGCTCCCTAACGAGCTTTTCGCGTTGCAGGAAGCTGAAGGTAGTTTTAAAACAGCTCGGACTTGGCTGCTGTAGCTTGGACCAGAGCCCTGATCATAGCTCATACTTTGACGGAGATAGCTCGATCGCACTTGTCTCCAACCGCTCGGGTCAAGGCATTTTCAGCCCCGGGTTAGCTCGCCCAATATTTAGACCGCGGTCAACATCCTCCCCCGCCAAGCCTCTGCAACGTCGGCCTCGCCGTGGTTAATCATCATCCATTAATGACCGTGGCCAACCATCATCATGTTCGGCTCCAGAGTCCAATCAGCCGCCAACGCCTTATTACGCAGCAACTGCTTGCACCCTTATGTAATCATACCAGCGGTGAGAAAATAACCGTAATTAAACAATATGGTGATCAGGTGTGCTTGTGGGCATTGTCCCTTAGCCATGTGCTCGACATGTTCCTTTTTCTCTTGTCTGCTCAAGGGTCATGTCTCCCCTGGGAATTTCCAAAATTTGTTCAAAACTCAAAAGTGGCTGCTGCGCTTTGCGTTTCAGGTTCACGAAGCTGGCAAGAAAGGAGTCAGTTGGTTACAGTTCAAAATTTATCTCTTTTATTAATCTTTTCTGTACGTTTGTGTGGAAAGCAGCAATATCTGATGGACTCCCTACAGTTGGAGCCACCCACATGTTACCTAAGCCTCAAAAGCATCCCTTGTACTTATTTCCTCTCATTAAAATATTGCCAACTCGATCAAATTCTCATTTCTCACAACTCCTATATAAATCTCCTCTCATCCATTTCCCTCTCATGCAACTATCTCCCCACAAAGACAAACTGATATTTTCACTCTGGCTATCTACGTATTGTACGTACGCATCAGTTAGTTACAATGGAAGTTGCTAAAGAGAGCAGCGCTGTCGACAGTGAGAAGTCGTTGCCGGAGCTGATCAGGGCAAGTGCGATCGGACTGTATAGGAGATTGAAGAAGGTCGGCAGAGACGATCCGAGACGAATATCGCATTCCCTTAAGGTGGGCCTGGCCCTCACGCTGGTCTCCGTCTTCTACTACGTCAACCCGCTCTTCGACGGCATTGGCGTCTCGGCCATCTGGGCCGTCCTCACCGTCGTCGTCGTAATGGAATACACCGTCGGTATGTTCATGATCACCTCCATGCACAATCTTATGTTATAGCGTTGCTGTCCGTAAAAAAGCGGTCTATTTAGCAAATTTTTTTCCTAATTTCAGGCGGAACGCTAGGAAAGGGTCTGAACAGGACATTTGCGACGTTTCTCGCAGGATCACTAGGACTCGGGGCGCACCACATAGCAGCCCTTGCCGGCGGGAAGGGCGAGCCGGTGATTCTCGGCATGTTCGTCTTCCTGTTGGCCGCGGCGGCAACATTTTCAAGATTCATCCCGGAGATCAAAGCAAGATACGACTACGGGGTGACGATATTTATACTGACGTTCAGCCTGGTGGCGGTGTCGAGCTATCGGGTCGACGAGCTCGCCCGGTATGCGCAGCAGAGGCTATCCACCATTGCCATTGGGGTGGCGATCTGCCTGCTTACCTCTGCCTTCGTGTTCCCAGTGTGGGCCGGCGAGGACCTCCACAAGCTGGCTGCTGCCAACTTAGAGAAGCTTGCGAGCTTTTTGGAAGGTAATTAACTTATTACAGTGGATTTGAACCTAATTAATTATCTAAGTTACATGTAGAATTAGGTTCATTTGTGGCCGCCCGTGGGTGGACCCTGTGGACCATTCAAAATATTCCTCCGGTCATCATATATGACAGGTGCTCGGATTCTGCGCACCATGCATGCAGAAATCGAATCATTGAAATCGTGTGATCAATCAGCAAAATTAACAACAACATTAAAAAACTCTCTTGGTGGCTAATATACATACATATTTAAAAATGAGATTTGCAAAATAACTGTAAAAATACAACTTATGTTCCCATTTCATTTTTGAAATGACTAACAAGGAATTATTATATATATAATTTGCAGGATTGGGATGTGAGTACTCTGAGGAGAAGGTTGGAAGTGAGAATTTAGAGGACAAGTCTTTTCTCCGAGTTTACAAGAGCGTTCTCCACTCCAAGCCCACAGAGGAATCTCTGGTAAATTTACAGCCAACAAGCATATATTTGCAAGCTCAGCTTATTCTTATTCTACATAAATTCAACACATATGTAGGCAAGCAGTACGAAGCACGCAAGCTTAATTAGAAAATGCATGCATGGCCATTATTACGTGAATCAACAATCTTGACTATAAGTAATAGTACTGCAAGAAAAGGCATTATCGTAATTATTTTGTTCAATCTTTCTGTAGGCAAATTTTGCAAGATGGGAGCCTGGCCATGGAAATTTCAGCTTCCGTTATCCATGGGGACAATACTTAAAGATTGGAGCTCTCAGCCGTCAGTGCGCTTACAACGTTGAAGCTCTTGCTACCTTCATCACCAACGCTGATAGATCTCAGGTACCATAATTTGATTCAAAAATAATTTACCTTATTTACGTTTATAAGTATATTTTTTGCGCAGGCACAAAAAAAAATTATGAGAAAAAAAAAATCTTACTTCAATGCATGATAGTGTTTAACTTACACGTGTCTGACCCTAGTACCCTTTTGCTATGATCAGCCCACAACAGACCCGGAGTTCCGCAAAAAGATCCGATCCGCTTGTGCCGAGATGAGCTCCGAATCCGCCAAAGCCCTATCGGATCTGGCCTCGTCGATCCGAAACATGACGTCGCCCTCAGCTGCCAGCCTCCACGTGGCCAACGCCCTAGCCGCCGCCGGAGACATGAAGACCGCCGTGCCTCAGGGCGGCGCCGCCCTCTCCGACGTTATCCGGACGGCCGCCGCCGCCTCTCTCTTAGCCCAAGTCGTTAAGTCCACGGACCAGATAGTGGGTGCGGTGGAAGAGCTCGCCCGGACCGCTCGGTTCAAGAAACCCGAAAGTGAACCGGAAGACGACAAAGCCGCGGTCAACCCGGTCGATGACGGAGAGAGTCCGACTCCGAGTCCTCCACATGTAGCGATCGATGTAGAATAACAATATATACAGTTTTGGTGAGGGGGACGCGTACCATTACATAATTTAACATATTCATGGGAGATTGAAGGGAGGTTATATTTGTAACATATAATTTTTGTAGCTAAACAACATTCTTTTGTTGATTTATGTGAACCAAAACATGCAATTGTAACCGCTGATAAAATAAAACTACATTTTTTCCTGACTACATGTGTAAATTTCCATTTCTTTACATTGTTTTGCCGTGTCAATATGCTAACATTGAGAATAATGTGTACCATATAACATATAAGCTATATCTTTCATATATGATAACATGACGTGACGTATTCTACATCTATGGTATATGGAATACATATAGTACTATGCGAAGAAAATGTACACGTCATCGTATATTACAGAGATATCATATGATACTCACTAGTCTCAATATAATTATTGGATTTATAATTGTTGCGTGCATAGTGAACACACACATGGTGTATGAGAGATATATCCAACCTTTTCTCTTCTGTATTGAGAACCCTCTAACAAATTTTGAGTTGAATGCTTAAGCAAACGTAACCAGTATATATGGCAGCGATCATCAATTGGATGCATGTCATTATTGTGGTTGTTGGCTCAATTAGAGCTTATGGGCTGCCATGGTTGTTGCACCAACCCAATGGGGGGTTGGTGCACCAACCCCCGTCCCCTTTGAGTCCTATAAAAGGATACCGAATGCATGGTTATTAGCATCGAAGAAGTGTTGATCCAATTGAGCTTCTATCGAAGCATTGGGAGAGTTGTATGAGATCCTATTGGAAGTTCCATAGGATCATTGTGAGCGATCTTTGAGTGAGCCATTTGTGAGGATTTCTTTGTAATGGTTGAATGTTTTATTTGAAATTAAGAGAAGTGTTCCCTTGGTCGTTTAGGCGACCTAAATCTTTTGTTTGCTCTCTATTTGTTCTTCGTGCTAGATACTTCGGCGATCCGACTGCTTCCGCACGGCGCACAACAATTGGTATCAGAGCTTTGGCGACGAAGTTCTAGACGAAGAAGATGGGCAAAGACGGCGACGAAAATCCTTCTACTCCAATGGCGCAATCTTCAACAACGCGAACTATCGTATCTAATACGAAGTTCGAAATTGAGAAGTTCGATGGGCGTATCAACTTTGGCATGTGGAGATGCGAAGTACTTGACATCTTGAACCAACTTGGTCAAGATCAAGTACTAGATGAGAGGCCGACTACGACGTCGGATGCGGAGTGGAAGATGATGAACCGGACCGCTTGCGGCACGATCCGGCTCTACTTGACAAAGGAGAAGAAGTACCCTTTCATGGAGGAGACGAATGCGAAAGCGTTATGGGATGCGCTTGGTGAGAAGTACATGAAGAAGAACATTCAGAATCGTCTACACCTAAAGAAGAAGCTTTTTGGCCTCAAGATGAAGGAAGGAATTTCAGTTGAAGAACACCTCGACTACTACAACAAACTCCTCACAGATTTGAGGAACATCGACGTCAAGGTGGAAGATGAGGACAAGGCGATGATTCTCCTCAACTCACTGCATAAAGACTATGAGCACATCGTTTCGATCTTAACCTATGGTAAAGAGTCTATCACCTTCAATGAAGTTTCTAACGCTCTTACTAGCAATGAATTTAGAAAGAAGGATGATGAGAAGATGATGGGCCAAAGGTCCGAAGCGCTTACCGTGGTTAGAGGTTGGAGCAATGAAAGAGGTGGAGGCCCCAAGGGGAACCATAGATTCGAGACGAGGGACAACAGTAGAGCTCCGCGCACAGACATCGAGAGGGATCAATGTGCCTTTTGCAAGAAAAGAGGACACTGGGCGAGGGAGTGCCCAAAGGCCAATAAGAAGAAAGATGCTACCGCCAACATCGTCAAAAGCGAGGTGGATGAGTGGGTCCTAGTTGGTGCGACGGAAGGCGTGATGAAGGGCGGATGGGTGCTTGACTCGGGTTGCTCGTTCCATATAACACCCCACATAGAGTACTTTACTACTTTTCATGAAGGTTGTAAGCGTAAAGTCCTTCTTGGAGACGATGGAGCATGCACGACGGCGGGCGTTGGCACGGTCCGCATAAAGATGAGTGATGGTGTCACACGAGACATAGGTGATGTTCATTATGTGCCAGATGTGAAGTACAATTTGATATCGCTTGGTTCACTTGAAGCCAAGGGTTGCAAAGTGACTATGGAGGACGGCGCTTTGAAGGTGACACGAGGAGCAATGATCCTGATGAAGGGTAAGCGTGAAGGCAACCTCTATTACTTGGATGGTACAGTGATGATGAAGACGACGAGAGTTCCAGATGAGCGAGCTACCGACTCAAGCTCGCACGCAACAAAAACACCATTGAATGATCTCCGAAGAGGTGGTGCTTATAGAGGTGATGGTTCAAGTCAGATGGTGGAGACACCTTATCCCCACAACTTGCACAGCAGATGGATTCCATCAAAGTTTGGAGACCAAGGTATGAGAGATGCCAACCTGCAAGAAGGGTTTCGTTTGCTTTCTTTGTCAGGTGTGATGAGTTTTCAACCTTATTCGGTGAGGTGGAGCACAATGACAGCCTATGTGGACGAATGAAAGATTGGTGTGATGAGATGGAATCAACAACGACTGATGAAGCAAAGAATCGGGTGGAGCTACTTGGCACTAATGATTGTTGACGGACGAGCTTATGAAGGTCGATATTGGAGTCAAGTTTGAGTATGGCTCGGACTTGTATGTTGACGATATGAGATGACTTTGGTGGTCCCTTCTAGGGCAATGAGGCTCTGCGAAGCTATATGAGCCTTTCAATGCAAGATGACGGGAACACGAGATGATTCTCACCGAGGATGAGCGTTGACGGTCGATTGTGTGACATAGACCTAATATCTCGCCAAGGTGGAGATTTGTGGTTGTTGGCTCAATTAGAGCTTATGGGCTGCCATGGTTGTTGCACCAACCAAGGGGGTTGGTGCACCAACCCAATGGGGGGTTGGTGCACCAACCCAATGGGGGGTTGGTGCACCAACCCCCGTCCCCTTTGAGTCCTATAAAAGGATACCGAATGCATGGTTATTAGCATCGAAGAAGTGTTGATCCAATTGAGCTTCTATCGAAGCATTGGGAGAGTTGTATGAGATCCTATTGGAAGTTCCATAGGATCATTGTGAGCGATCTTTGAGTGAGTCATTTGTGAGGATTTCTTTGTAATGGTTGAGTGTTTTATTTGAAATTAAGAGAAGTGTTCCCTTGGTCGTTTAGGCGACCTAAATTTTTTGTTTGCTCTCTATTTGTTCTTCGTGCTAGATACTTCGGCGATCTGACTGCTTCCGCACGGCGCACAACAGTTATATAGCTTATACAATAAGTTAAGCACTGACATATCTCGGCAAATCAATTGTTTTTGCTCTTTGCATATAACTCTACTTGAACACGGAGAAAATTATTGGAAACGTGACATGCATAACAATGAAACTCAATATTTAGTTTTGGAGAGTAAACTACACTCAAAAGAAGCTCGAACTAAAATGACAACCAACTATTTGTCAAACTTAATACAAACACAGAGTGCGTCAATGCATGATCAACATCAAGTAGAAAGCATGTAATCTCTCCCACCCGATCCTGTCATCGCTTTAATCGGTCCAACCTTTTTCTAACAAATTTACCCAGTTACAATAAGCACGCATAGTCAAAAGAGATGGGCATATTCCCATCAGTTTATTCTTGCAACAAGCTGGTCCTTTTTGTTCTGTACTTGAACCCTTTTTTCCTAAAGTACTCATGATATCAAATTTTATACTGGGAATATATAATCCTGATGTGAGTGGAGAGATGCATGCAACTTTCTTCGTCACACTGAATCTAGACGAACATCATCGGTCTTCAGGAAGTTGCCAGGGAGAAAATGGTCGGAGGTGGGGTCTGAGCTGTTCCCCACACAATAAGCAAGTGGCCTAACGAGAGATTTCGACCGATGATTAATTCTCCCTTTGAGATTAGAAATCAGCGATCAAGAATGTAATAATATAAACAAAAGGAGCTTTTAGCAACATTCCCTTTCTTTTTTGCAGCCGTGCGGCTCATTGACCGGCGACTCCCTGCAATATGCAACTTGCATGGCATAAGATTCGTGTAACCAGCAGGAATATCATGCTTTGTGGCATGTTACACTTTATGACAAATTTGATCGTGTCCTAAGCCTGTTTCATGTATGGCCACCCTTTTCTGCTTGATTATTATTCAGTGCACCTCTTTTTAAACTTGGCAAGCAAATGAAGAAGGAAATTCACTTGTGTTTCTTTCCACTGTCCTACTTTGTCAAATGAACCCTATTAAGGGGATCCTGTCAGGCACTATTTCTGATCATCTACAAGGCAGCGTGGCATTGCACCGTGCGCTCACAATCCGTCCACTAGGACATGTGACATTATCTTGCTGCACCTCACTGTGAGACACTGGATACCTCAATTTATATATGGCATACTGATGGTGAGAACAATTAGGGGATCGTACAGAGACATGCCATATTGCCTACATTACTAATAAAAGCAACCCCCAGCAAATTAACAAATGCTTTGGGGGCATGAGCCACTCAGATTTCCTGCTACTGAACCTGTGCCTACTGGAACATGAGCCATCCATTTACGGAAGAAGATGCTGATGTTGCGGCATCTAATGCGACGAAATGACTCATTGTCCACAACATCCTTTTCGTCCTGTGGAACCAGATTATTGGGACTAAATTACATACCTGTTCGGTTTGCTGATCATTATTCTTCATGTTTTAATAATCATGGATGCTTCTTAATCAATTAAATTGGGCAATCAGGGTTTACGCGGCAACCATAATGTGTTTGCACATGGATCCGAACGGATGAACATGTACAATTGTATGCCATGCAAACTGTCATATTGTGGCTTCATGAATAGCGGCAATTAGGGGTACTGAGAATCTCATATACATGGACGTCGGTCCAGCCTGCAATCACTCATAAATCGTAGTTGGAAGTTGGAAAGAACACACGCTTAACTCGTCACTGCAAAGTAGAAAACCCCCTCAGGATTTGACCATAGAATGTAAATAATGAAAAATCAAAAAATCACACTGGAGTATTATTACATTTTAAATATGATGTACATAGAGGAGGCTTACAACTCAGATATACTTCCACACAAAAGAGAGAGAGAGAGAGAAATCAAATAATTAATAAGTTGTCGAAGACCGTTCCGCAGCGTCCAGGATCTTTGTATCTACAACCGGAATAGCCATCGCAAAAGCAGAACCCATGCATATATCCACCAGCTTGCAGTCTCCTCCGGAGTCCAAATTGTTTAACCAATTCATCGCACCATAAGACTGAGAAGACGGGATAAACGCAGCTGACCATGATTCCGTGAGAAAAATGAATAGAAGAATGCTTCAATTACCTCAGCTGGCATCCATCCAATCATTCATCATTATTGCATTTCAGCTACATATTTACAGCGACCATTAGCGATCCACCCATGGAGGACTGCTCAAATTTTTGATGCAGGGTCGTATCTAGCACGGCATGTATTACACAATAGGTTGCATACAGACAGAGAATCGTCACTACTTCAGATGGCACATCTGCCCGTGTTCCCTCCACATGCCAGGTTCGTGAGTGTGCCATCAGGATCTCAGCAGCTCAAAATGGAAGATGATCACCAAATATGAATTTGAGCGCAGTTGAGCACTTTCAGTATTTCACAGAACATTGTTCATTGGAATGATGTGAAATGGGATTTTCTTACCACCCATACACAGGATTCTGCACTTGAGGTGGCAAGAGATGCAAATCATGACAATGTTGCTCATCGTAGTCTCTTGTACCAGGTATTGCTCCAGTTGCCAATCTGAGGATCTCATTTCCTGTAAGCCAGTAGTGAGCAAAAGCCAGTCCTCCATCTACCAACTCTGACAAACTGGGCATGGAAATTGATTTCCTGATCAAACTATTATGCACTTTCTTGGACCGCAACAGCTCATTCTTGTTATTATCGAGCACTTTGTCAAGGTCGGAGTACTCTACAAACCTTTGGGTTGCAGCTTCCCAGGACAAGTTGTATCGTTGCTCGGGAGTAAGAGGTTGAGGCTCGCTAGACATTGCCTCTTTCACTCTGGCAACAAAATCTTCTGGGGTTTTGTACGTCAAGCAGTTGGGAAATGACATAAAGAAGTCATTTGATGGGTGATCCGCACATACAACAAACTTCCCCATGGCAAGAGCTTCAGCTGTTGCCGTACACAAGACGTCACTTATGCTAGGATTAACAAATACTTTGTATCTGCATAACCAATCAAAGAAAATTAACATTATCAGGCAAAATGTAAACAAAGAAGAAAAGTATATAAAAGCACTTTAGGTATATTGGTAGTACCCATGAAGTGAATCATCTGCATGATCCCTTCCTCTGAGAAAATTAAGGTTCAGTTCTAACTTTTTTGCAGTGGATTGTACTTCTAATGAGTCTTCTCCATTTCCATACACATCCAGCTTGAAACCTTCTAGCTCGTTTTTGTTCTTTGCTAACAAATCAATCAATTCCCTATACCCTTTTGCCCATACCATCTTCCCCAGAAAGTATGCGCCCTTGGAGAACGACTGCTGCCCACACTCTTTTTCTTCAGCTATTTTCTCACCTACCTTGAGGAATTTGGGATTCACACCATGAACATTGCAAACGGTGGACCTGGGTAGATCCTGTGTTGCTGCAGAAAGGCGCAAAATCTGCAATAATGACAGCCATTAGTTAAAGAAGGCAGATAGGCGGAGATGGCAATGATGGCATATTATGACGAGTGCTGATACTTGAACCCAGGTCTGCTGACACATGGTGAAGTGGCGTGCCGAGAGCCGAGGAAAAATGGCGGGAATTAATGGATTTGATTTTTTTTTCTTTTTATTGTTTTTTAGACCAATCAGATCCTGGAGTCTGCTGACCTTGGGTCTGATAATCACTACTCAGATTCGGAAATGATGCTACCATAATAGGATGGACTAGACCAGTCGACCTCTTAATCAGACCACTTGGTCCTCTTGCTTGGTTGATATGTTAATTACTAGAGTAAATGCATATGCTACATAATTGGACCTTGATATGATACCTTGATTGATTGCTACGCTAATTACTAGAGTAAATACATATAGTACAAAATTGGACCTTGATATGATACCTTATTGCAGTAAGCTCGAGAAACCCAGTTATTAATATGTTTGACCAGGAAAGCTTGGATAGCCCCATTCTTCTCCCTTTTAATGTACTCCAAGTAATTTGTGTGAACAACTCCAACGACATGGTTGAATCTACCCGTCCAGCGCTGCCCATGATGGTACCAATTTAGGTGCTCTGGTTCTTCCAGTATAGCAATATCAGCCTCCTTTGAGGAAATAAACTGTGAAGTATCCCCTGCAGGTATAATACTGCGTCTTTCTTTTGAGAACTGAAAGCAAAAGCAAAGAAGAAGAATGACTCAGGGCTATAAAACTTTATGGCAAACAAATACAAAATACAAAATGCACCATATGATTACCTTTCCTGGATAAAATGAGATCTTAAAATCCGACTTAAATCCAACCCTTTCCTCCACCCATTTTCGTATATAAGCTTCCTGCTCCTCAGGCGAGCTAAACGTCAAACTGTTTGGATAAACCAGTTCCTGATCAGCCTTGCACAACCAAGGGACCAACAATGTTACATTTTGCTTTGCTGTTTTAGCCAGATAAGCAGCACGAAAAAGTGGATTCACAGCGGTTCCAGTCATCCATGGAAGACTGGCAGTTGTCACTATTGCAACATGACGCTTATTATCAGCTGTGTCATGTTTTGGGGAGTTAGTCCAGAAACCACCATCTTCGCGATGCCCTGTGCTTTGAAGAACGCTAGCTATTCGGAAATCAAGTTCATCCTTAATGTTTTCATGTTCAAGAAGGGCAGCAGAATGACATATGAGTGGATCTTTTCGTCTGCTGCACAACGCCTCTACCACTTTGTCACATACATCTACATCCAAAAAGTACTTCATAAGTTGCGATACATGGCTTCTTGTAGACATGCATAAAGGCACAAGTCCAATCAAACCCGAGGATCAATGGTCAACATAAGACTAATAACCCTAGTACCCTACAAACGAACTCATCTCAATAGAAGGTGTTAAATCAGTTTCCCTGCACATACCAATTTCTATAAAAGCTTTCCAATTCAAAGAGCAAGAATCGGAACAAAACTACATGATTGCAGACGAAGTATCAACATCATACAATCAATTTCAAAGGTTACCTTGTTAATAACAGTCATGATGTCAGATGAACCCTGCATATGGTAGGATACACAGGAGACACTTGATTGCTCACAATGGACAAGACAATAGGACAAGTTTAAGCGCAAGAAGAGGCAGAAGAAGAAGAAGAAGAAGAAAAGTAAAGATGAGTAAATTTTGTACCAACATGAATAACAGATATATAACATCCAGTTCCACAGGCTACACGAATTAACAGTAATATGTTCACAGCAAGCAGGGAGATGGGCATATATTGGTAAGGTTATGATTTTACAAAAAGGAAAAGGAAAAAATGAAAAAAAAAAACAATCATCGGCTTTCACCAATCACAAAAGAACTCACGTAGGTGGGGATAAGAACCAGTGGGAAGGGGGATGGGGTGGTGTCCACCCCATCTGAGAGGTAACAGTGTACATCTTCAAAAATGGGGTGGATAACCCTAATGGTCTGGTAACTGGTAAGACCACAGGAAGGATATCTTGGTCACCCCTCCCATTCAGCTCAAATCCTTAACACCTTAAAAAATGGTGAGTTTCTTAATCTCCCAAGGAGACCTAAGTCAAAGAGGGATCTAATAATAAAGGGGATAAGGTTTCAGATATCTCCTAATCGAACAAGAATCAGAAATAACATCAACAACCATATGTGACGCATATGCCATCAATAATCACAGGTGGTAGGCAGGTTTTGAATGCGTATAGTTTGCATACACAGCAATGTCGATACAATACTGCAATAGCACACACATAATGACCATACTGAATGGCTAATATTTGTGCTGTAGCATGAAATAACATAAAGAAGTCAAATCTTTTCATTTCATCTTGATTCAGAATTGAAAGGACAAAAACGATAACACGGGGTATGCTGGATACAGTAACAAAGAACCTGTAACATAAGACCAATGTGCGTGGTAGATTTTTGAACATAATTGTGCCATGGAGTAAGACCATTCATGCATTTTATCAGAGAGTCTGATATAAGCAAACACTTAAAATAGAGCACAACATAAACTTCAAGTCGTCAATATGATATCCTTGCTTTAGTTATTCCACATATGTTCTTGAGACTACATGTCCGATTTTTTTTCTTAAGATGACACCAACTTCACAATGCATGCCAATACAGAATATCTCCTAATACAAGGTCAAATTTGTTGGGGACCTAGTAGATGACAAGCAACACTAGAGGGTGTGTTGAATAATGTTATAAAAAATAATCGCTTCATTAAAAAATTAAACCTTCTAGTATGCCCAAGTCTCCTATGAAAGTTACTTCATTAGGTACTTAGTCAACAACTCAAGATACTTGCAATATAAACAACAATTCAAGTAAAGAGAGTAAAGAGATAGAGGCAATGGATCAAACACAAATAAGCACGATATACCCTGGTTCGGCCAACCCTAGGCTTACTCAAGCATCCCCTAAACAAGCTTCCAACCGAGAGCAAATTGCCTCAACAATTGAGGGCTTTTACGACTAGCTTCATTTCTCCGCTAGAGGGTTACAACAATTACCTTGCCTTTAGTAAGGGTTTCCAACAACCAATACAATTTCACAAATTACAAGTAACTTACCACCACACCTTTATGTGGATTTACAAACCTCTTTTGATAAAGATGAGTACAACTTGTTCCTATAGTCAATTGATTGAAGCTCAAGTGCTTACAATGTGGCAATACGAAAAATTTCTTTTGATTACTAGAAACTAAAAATTAAAACTTGGAGATAAAATCTTGATTCGATCTCAAAGTAGTCAAGATTAAGCTTGAGAGATTAAAATCAAGGATGACCAAAAAAACTTTGCTTAAAAGCTTTTGTTAAAGAATGAAACCTTTGCCTAATTGAAAATCTTAGAAGGGCTTGGAGAAGGTTTTAAATGCTTTTAAAACTCTTAAAAATTGCTCTAATTCTTGCAAAATATCTCAGCCAACTCTCCTTAAATAGGGGTAAATTCAGTATAAGACAAATTCCCTAAAATCCCTTACAATATCTCTCTAACGGCTAAATTAAAAAGTCAAACATAGCCGTTAATAGTCGACTACAATACTCCCAATAGTTGACTACTAGCAATACTGTAGTCAACTACTCTCAGGGTTTTACAGAAAGTCACATGAGTCTATGTTTGCCTATTAGTCGACTCCAGTTCTCCTGATAGTTGACTCCTTTTTTGATACAAAATTTTATTAGAAAAGAGAATGACACTCACACAAAATGATTTTAAAACATTTCAAAACATTTTTTGTGTGTTTAAAATATTTTACCAAGTGTGTGGAGCTTCAAATCAAAGGCCTACACTGAGTTTAAGACATGAACAAAAATTACATCAATATTACCACTAACTCCTGGGCATTTAATGTAGCTTTGGCTCTTCATTTCTATGTCTTGATTCTTGAGCTAGGTTTGCCTTCCTCCACTCATCATCTTTGACCATGTGCTCCAAATTTGGTTGTCTTCAAGCCTTTAAGCAATCTTCATTGGTCAACATACTTCCATTGCTTTAAACTCATTTTTTAAAATAATCTTTATACATACACCCTCATAAATCATGATTAGCACATATTATTTGTTTAATCATCATCAAAACTACGCTTGAGGTGTCTCAATATCTAACATTCTCTACCTTTTCATGGTGACAAACAAATAATATAAAATATTTGATAATATGACTTTTCAAAAGATTATACTTACTCTACCTATAATGATGCATGGTGTTGACAATTAACTTTAAACTCCTCCTACTCCTCTGCATCTTTGCATGTTAGAATAAGTATAAATGAGCATATATTCATATTATACTATCATGAGGGTGTTCGAGTTCAAATGATAATATAATGAAGCATATTATGAATTTCTCCCCAATAACATATTTAATATGCATACATTTTTCTCCCCATTGGCATCATAAAAAAGAAAGGATATGAGACACATAGTCATACATATCAAAATAAGAAGAGACAATCATCAAAGTGGTGTATCGATACTTACCAAAAAAAGTGGTGTATCAATATATCACAATATATTGAATTTTGATGAACCATGAAACTCAACTCAACAAGGGTGACTCAATATCTCCATAATTTTAAGAGCCATGAAATAAAATCCCTTGTGAACCAAGATTTCAAACTTCATAAACTTCAAAAAGTGTTGTGAAAATGTATACATGCATATATTTGTGATCCATATGATATATGTGATACATTAAGCAAAAATGAGATATAAAAAAGATGTCAATTCCCTTAAATTTATATAAGCATATGATATCTAAAGTAAGAACACGTGCTCAATAATCATCATTAATCATCATTAATCATCATATAAAGTGTCTCTATATTGATATCAACAAAGTTAAGCCTCATGGAGATAGAACATTAAGCTTACTTTTTAACAGAAGTATCGACTCCTTTATAGACAATACTCGACTCCTTAGAAGATATGCAGAAACATGATATAATCATGGTATCCAATCATATTCAACATATAATAAGAGAAGTGCATAACACAAAATTAAGCATATCCAACATTTTTATAATATATCTAATATGTCCAACATATGACATAACACAAAGAGATATCATAAACATATTCAAATGCCATATGTTTCAACGGATCAATATAAACATACATATTGTTTTAACATAATACACTATCATCAAAATGTTACATAACCAAATGTTATTAAACAAACATGATTAAACAACTAAATGTTCCTAAACATCCGAGCATCGAACATCATGCACTTAAATATCCAATCTTCTAACTTGAGGGTGGATGTCCTCTGAGCAAAGCATGCATCCCAGCCATCTCTTGTTGCATCTCTTCCATAACACTATCTGAGATAACCATCCTCTCGTAAATATCATCCTTCATTTGATCCATCGTCTGAAACAGATCACACTGATCACCCTTAATCTGATTCATCTCCTGTTTCATTTCAAGCTGCATATGATCTAGCTTTGAGAGTGGAATGGCTTGAAAGACAGTGAAATAGAGAGGCGGGTCAATGAATGAACTAGAAGAACCTTCATGATGTGGAGTGGGAATGAGTTCATCTCCAGGTTCTCCCTCGAGATCTCCCTTATCAAATTCAGATTCAGCAAAATTAGGTGAGTTATCAGCTGGATTTTGATGAAGTTTCATCCTTGATAATACAGCCTTAACAAATCTAGGTTTAGGATGTATGATGGTTGTCTCAGTGTCTAAATCAATGCCATGATGCATGAAGATGTGAGCTAAGAAAATCCATGATGTTATGCAGGAATGCTAGTGTGGGTCAAGTTATCATATATCAAACTTGCCCAATTCACTTTAATCCGAGCTATAAGAGCGTAGACACATTTGTCAAGCGCTCAGACACATAGCTTCCAAATTTTTGGATGATTGTAGGCATGTTTATCGTCAAAATTCTTGTCCTTGGCCTTAAAGCCTTTGTTTTTATGTGAAGCTTAAAAAAATATTCCCTTAGATAACATGAAATTTATGGCATTAATATTAATATCCTATGTAAACATCTCTCTAAGAGTTGCTCCCTTGCAAAGGATGCTTAATATGTTTCATATTATGACCGGTGAAAGTCTAATATCTACGTTCTTAACACTAGTGGTTAAATCTGAAATCTTAATGACCTTGTTGTGTAGAACAAGTGTAACAGCCTAGAATAATATTTGCAAGAACTACCAAACGAGAAGAAATTTTCCTTGAAATGCAAAAGCTTCCCTAATCACTTATCCTCCAAGGTCATCATATTTAATAAATTGTTCCTTAAGGATATTTAGGCTGGATATCTTCTCATAATCCTCAAGCAAACTAGACACTGCACAATTGATGCACTCTCAGACCATGGTCGATAATATGATGGTTGTGAAAGTGTTCTCCTCTTCCTAAGGGTAGGTCATCTAGTGCCTCTTTACATCTTGACCTAGTGTGAGAAAGTGTTATAACACTATTAATTATGGATGCAACTAAATGATGCACTGTTCAAGCTAAACTAAGATGAAATTGATGTGCAAATAGGAAATGTTAAAAAATAATACCAAACGGGATGAATCCCTTCCAAAATCCTCTGAGATCCTCCTAAAGCTCTAGCAAGTTGGATCAAGAGGGATCAAGTGATTTTTGGGATATGGTTTCTTTGGATGGAAATGAGAGGGTTTGAGTGAAGTTCGGGTTTTCTGAGATGAAAGAAATGTTCTGGGCCATATGATATGAATGGATGGCCAAGATTTAATCTCACTAATGAGTTTAAGTCATAGAGATAGCTAATAGGAATCGGGTATTAATCAAAATAGCATAAAATAAACACATAAACCCAGCAAAACAACAAAGCAAATCGGTTTCAGAAAACTGAAAAGCACAGCTAGTAGTCGACTACTTGCACTAAAGGAGTCGACTACAATACTAAAACAGGCCAGATCAATCCGCAGCTCAAACTGAAACATATTCGAATTATCCCAAATCAAATCCTAGGGATTTTAAACTATCCTACATGCATAATCATATCAAGCATACGCATGCAATTAATTAACCCTAAAAAGTGAGATATCAAAGGTTATGTTATGGTATCTCACTTAGGTTCAAATCCCAGCTATTGCCTTGAAAACTAAATCCAATTGGGTTGGGCATTCTTATCTTTTATATACTTGTAGTTAGATGAACATATTACTTAAATTTAATTACATAATCAACAAATGATTTTTGATCTAATCTTTTGGAATCCATATTTTAGTCATTTTCCCTTTATTAGTGTATGTATTGGTAGATGTTGTCTTTCTAACATTTGTTTGTTTAGGATGTGATATTTAGGAGGTCCTAACATTACTAATGTTAACATTGAAGTTGTACCATAATCCTCTTTTCTAATTTTTTAAAATCTGAGATCATATTAAATTATCTAGGCGTTCTTTCCCTTTATTAAATTTTGAGACATTAAGGTACAATTTATTATACTTAGCTTTAGTTGCTTCTATCTCATTACTGAGGTTGTTTATGCTAGTGTTCAAAATTTTAAAATCATCAGTCTTTTATTATCCAATTTTGTTGGTTCTCATCCCTAAGCATTTTGTTTTCTTTTTCTAATTCTTGGTTAAAAAGAGTCAATTCTTTGATGGTCTCCTTTAATTTCATAAGTTCTGATTTTAACCTAGTGTTTTCTTCATCAACTATATATTTTAGATTAACACAATTTTCATGGAACTTTTCTAATTAGTGGTACTCCCTAAACAATTTTTGATAGTGCACACATAAATCCTCAAAGGCACTACTAACATCAAAACCACTATCATTATCATTATCATCATTCTCATTATCCATATCATTATCTCATCGTCACTATCATGAGGGGTTAAGGAACTTATCTTAGCAAAAGTTGAGGCCATAAAATACATATGGGTCATCGTCTCTTCCTTTTCTTATTTCTCGTCCGTAGATGATGATGAATTGTCAGAGTTATCTTCTCCATCGCTCCTATCCCAAGCTGCAAACGCTGTCCTCTTGGGCTTCTTGAATTTTTGTTCCTTGTAGCTTCTCTTTTTCTTCTTCTTCTTATCCTTGTCCGTATCCTTCCTTTGTCTGTGTCCTTGTTCTTTCTCTTTTCCAAGAGACAGTCCCTTCTTACGTGTCCTAACTTATTACAACCAAAACAAATAATGTCGTTTATTAATCTAGCTTTATGTTTGGATAACTTAATTCGAAGCATTCTCTTGAAAGTCCTTAAGATGAGAGCTACGACGTCTTCATTGGGATCGAAATTGTCGGATTCGAATTCGGGCTCCTTCACATTGGCCTTGACTGCAAGTTCTTCTTTGGTTGAGCCTATTGCTTATCTTTTTCAAGCTCAATCTCAAATGCCATGAGATTTTCCATTAACTCATCCATAGTGAGCTTGGTAATATCATGTGCTTCTCGAATCGACGTCGTCATTGGCTTCCACTCCGGCCTTAAAGACCTAAGTATCTTCAATACCTGCTCATATATTGAAACTTTTTTGTCTAACCCAACAAGTTTATTAATAATTTCTGTAAATCGAGTATTAACTTCCGAAATAATCCCACATTCTTTCATCTTAAAGCTTTCAGATTTAGCAATTAACATGTTAATTCTATATTCTTTTACTCTATTTGTACCTTCATGTGTTACCGTTAGGGTGTGCCAAATTTTATATGATGTTGTACATTGCGATACCTAATTTTATATGATGTTGTACATGGCACACCCTAGCAGTTAGGGTGTGCCAAATTTTATATGATGTTGTACATACATTCATCACCTTTGCATTTAAGTTGCCCTTCTTCTTTACCTCATTCTTCCACGTCTCCATTGGAGTGCTCAGAGGTGCATACTCATTCTTTGTGATCATCCAAATGTCAATGTCCATCGATTGGAGGTAAATCATTGTTCTAGTCTTACAAGACACATAGTTGGTTTCATCGAAGAGTGGAGATCGGCTTGTGGAGAGTCCTTCGGTGTGAGTTGATGTTGACGCCATATAAACAAACTGCTCTTATACCATGTGATAGGGATACTGTAGATGACAAGTAACACTTGAAGGGAATTGAATAATGTTATAAAAAATAATCGCTTTATTAAAAAAAATAAACCTTCTAGCATGCCCAAGTCTCCTATGAAATTACTTCACTAGGTACTTAGTCAACAACTCAAGATATTTGCACTATAAATGCACAACAAAAATTTAAACAACAATACAAGTAAAGAGAGTAAAGAGATAGATGTAATGGATCAAAGGCAAACAAGCATGATATATCCTGGTTCGACCAATCTCATGTCTATTCCAGCATCCATTAAACAAGCTCCCAACCAAGAGCAACTTGGCTCAACAATTGAAGGCTTTTACGACCAACTCCATATCTCCACTAATGAGTTACATCAATTACATTGCCTCTAGCAAGGGTCTCCAACAACCAATACAATTTCACAAATTACAACTCACCACTCCATCCTGATATGGATTTACAAACCTCTTTTGATGAAAGATGAGTCCAGCTTGCTCATATAGGCAATTGATTGAAGCTCAACTGTTTATAGTGTGGCTATAAGAAAAACTTCTTTTGATCTCTAGAAAATAAAGATTAAAACTTGGAGATTAAAAAGAAATCTTGATTCAATATCAAAGTAGTCAAGATTAAGCTTGAGAGATTGAAATCAATGATAACCAAAAGAACTTTGCTTAAAAGCTTTTGTGAAAGAATGAAAACTATGGCCTAATTGAAAATCTTAGAAGGGTTTGGACAATGCTTAAAATGCTTTTAAAACTCATAAAAATTGTTCAATAATTCTTGCAAAATACTTCAGCTAACTACCCGTAAATAGTGGTGAATTCAGTCCAAGACAGATTTCCCAAAAAGCCCTTACAACATCTCTCTAATGGCTAAATTAAAAAGTCAAACATAGCCATTAGAAGTCGACTACAGTACTCCCAGTAGTCAACTACTAGCAATACAGTAGTCGAATCTCATGGTTTTATAGAAAGTCACCCGAGTCTCTGTTTGCCTAGTAGTCGACTCCAGTTTTTCTGGTAGTCGACTCCTTCTAATACATAGAATTTTATCAAAAAAGAGAGTGACACTCACTCGAAATGATTTTAAAACATTTCAAAACATTTTTTGTGTTCAAAATATTCTCTTAAGTGTGTGGAGCGTCAAATAAAAGGCCTAAATTGAATCTAATATATGAACAAAAATTACATCAATATTAACACTAACTCTTGGGCTTTTGATGTAGCTTTGGTTCTTCATTTTCATGTATTGATTCGTGAGCTAGGTTTGCCTTTAAGCAGGCTTCCTCCACGCATCATCTTTGACCATGTCCTCCAAATTTGATTGCCTTCAAGCTTTTGAGCAATCTTCATTGGTCTGCATACTTACATTGCTTTGAACTCATTCTTTGAAATAATCTTTATACATGCACAATCATAAATCATGATTGAAACCCATCATTTGGTTAACCATCATCAAAACTACACTTAGGATGTCTCAATATCTAACAAAATTTAGGCTAGTATTTGTTTACTTGGAGGAAGCATATGATTGAGGACCAATATAGAACGCAATTCATTCCCTCAAGGAATGAAGGATCCTACAAATAATATAATAGCCGCTACTGTGTCCAGCCATGAGGGCAATATGAGAAGAGCTGAGACTAGTCTACGACTTAGTCAGAGAAACTACACCAAGCATTAGAACCAAGAACTTATTTCTTTGCACAACACATGAATATGCATGGCTCGAAACTTCAAAAATTTACAAAAAGCAGAATAACAAATAGAAAGGAAACATGTATCTTCATACCTCGGCTAATGCCAAGCTGATCAAATAATGGGCCAGACTGTCTAACTAGATATGCCAAAAGTTCAGGGAGATCCAATGGTGGTACTTCCTTCATAAAAGAGCGAAAGGGAATAAGCTAAGAACATAAAGAAGACCACCAATTGCATGCAACTTAGGTAACAAAAAATAAGAGTGGCATATAAAAGAACAGAGAATGAGATCTACCGTCAATTCTTGAGGCTCCTTGTGAATAGATTTCTGCAGAAGACATGCATTGACAAATAAATGAGCAAGTCATATCTGCTATACAAAAGGCAACAGGTGGAAAGTATGGTGAAAATAACACTTTAGATTTAATTCTTATAATAGCCTAGTTCATGCATCATGTCGATACAATCCAATTGCCTCCAGCAGTGAGTTAATCAGAAACTACAATAACCAAAACTATAATAACAATCATGGTCGAGGTTTACTTTTCAACAGTTACTATAGTTTTATAAGCGCTCATAAAGGCATTCAGATGCAAGTTTAAAACACACAGCCAGCCAGCCACCTGGGCAGAGGTGTGTGGGTGCACAAAAAAAAGATAATAATAACAAAAAAGTAAATTAAAAAATATCCACCCAATTAGGAAGCAGTTGTAGGTTGTGCTGCTAGGCATACCCACTTCAATGAAACTCACAGAGATGATCAAGGTAAAGTTGATCTGATTATGAATGGCCTATTTGCAGGTGTGAATCATGTTGATGACCACAATATAGTCATTGGCGAGACAAAAAAGAACTACAATGTAGTAGAGTACCATAATGATTTCAACAGATCAATAGCGGTGGAAATCAGTGCAAGATGCCATCATCATAAACAGATTAAACGTGAAACATTTTAAGCAGATACTAACTTAAAAAATCTAAGCATACATATTCCACATTAGGTGTTATGGCTGTCATTTCTTCCAACATTATGATAATGCAGCATAAGAGGAATCACTTCACACAAGGGCAGATCGCTATAGCTATCTCTATTGACTTTGAACATGAACAATTACAAGCATTAACATCCAACAGGAATATTATCTGCATGTGGTATCCCATGAGGTAAATTCCTCATCTCGTTAATAGATGATGTCGTTCTGCAGTACGTTACAAGTCCCAAAACCGAAAATGGTTAATCTCATTCACAGTTTGATGCAAAACTGCTCTGATATCCATGTATTTTATCATTGTTAACCAACAAGTTCTCCAATCAGCTCCTTGGAAAACTTAAAAGAAAATGCCTTTCACTAAAAATTGAAAGATTCAACTAATCTCTTTAAAATGATATAAAGGAGGCATACATAACTGCCTGACAATTCGGCGCGGGTGGTTTGGGGGGGGGGGGGGGGGGGGGGGGGGGGGGGGGGGGGGTGGGGTGGGGGTGGGGATCAGAAGTGCCATCAAAATTTTAGTAGTGAATCCACTTGAAGCAATTACGAGACGTATAATTCACTGCCCAAAACGAGTATTTAAGACAATGGTTTAAACTTTTATTAAGTTCATGAATCTTTTCTCCTTATCACAGACATCACAGTTGGTATGTAACATGCAAACTGCTGACATTTCCATTATAATAATAAAGAATAACCAAGTAGACAGAACGTGAATGATTGTTGACGAAGTACCCACGTCCTATCCACCCATTTCCTTCTTTGGGCTTCCTTACGAGTTTCCCCAATATCAACTTTTCCCCTTAACACATTTGTTTGAGTCCATGAGAATTTGGTGGATGCTGAGGGGCTTTTAAGATAACGGCAAGCCACTCTCCCATCCATGTTCTCATCAGCCTGGTAAATTGTACCAACTATGGGAAGATTGACATTAACTATCGGAGGATGCCAACTGGCTTTATGATAATGGCAAGCCACTCTTTTGTCCATATTTTCATTGGCCGAAATTGGCACTAATTACGAGGTAGACATTAGATCAATGGTTGGTACTCAAAATTGTCAAATCGTTCATGAAGCCCTTCTCCATTAGCGACCTCATGTGGATGGGAAAAAGGTTCTCAGTGACATATGAGCTAAAGGATAGTCCGTAATGCAGGTGATTTTACCCAATAATGGCTGAAATTTTGAACTATTCCCTTTTCACATTGCTCAATTCCCATCATAAGACCAAAATTAGAGTTCTTGCAGTTCCTGGCTTCTTGCTGATACTATCAATTCACATGCATAGCTAGTTGCCTAAACACAAAATCAAACGTCACAGCAAAGGACTGAACAAAATTCATCTCATCGTATTAATCATTTTCATTCCCCCCCCCCCCCCCCCCCCCCCCCCCCCCCCCCGGCGGCCCGGCGGGGGGGGGGGGGGGGGGGGGGGACGCAATATCCTTCTGATCTTCAATCCATTTCAACTACAAACAATCTAATTCTTCAGCTTATTTACATAAGCCTGTATTCTAGGCTTATTACTAATATCTATGTGACTATGTCCATGGCCGCATAGATAAAGCAACACCCATCGAACTTGAAAGGACATTCAAACAAACAATACAACATGGTATTTGGAAAGAAAATACAATATGTATAAATCATTATAGCATTAACAGAGATGATAGTTTCTATCTGATTAGCTTTTAAACAATTCCTATCATTGCCACTCGATCTTAGTCATATTTGTTGGACTACCATAAGCTTAGCATCAATAAATGTTATATAAATCAGGATAGATTTATGGACACCATATTCATTGATTTTCTTCTCATTAAAATTACACGTAAGTTTTCCCTAAACTGTTACACAGTTTTTCTGCATATTGGGTACCTTCCTACAATTTCCATCCATGCCACCTCAGGACTTCCTACATATTCCAGACCTATTATGCCAGGTATAACTCTTGTTCACACTGGGCATAATGAATTTTCCATTGGATACTAAAAGTAGAAGTAGTGGAAAGATCCTGCCAGTTTCGTTAGAGACTAGAATACAGCCAAAAATGCCTGAGCACACGAAACCTTCCAGCTCCCAAGCTTTCTGCTAGATATGGAGGGAATGAGCATGCCCAAAGCCCGAATGGGCATGCCTCATTCCCATCCCTACTAATCCTTTATTAATCCTTTCACAAGAATTAATGAAGGATTAGTATGGATGGGAATGGGTCATGCTCAATTGGGAGCCCAATCGGGAGCCCAATCGGACTTTGGGCATGCCCATTACCATCCCTACTACTAGATAAGGCTCAACTACCTTGGGAACTTCCTCAGTTCTTTTTTCCAAGCTACAATTCTCTATTTCAGAAATTGTATTCGAATGCTTCTTTCATCATTACATGTTCTATGAAAAACTACATATCAGTTGTATAACCTGGTTAAAATCACAGGTCTAATGACACCGCCTTCAAGAAATCTGATGTAGCTTAAATCTTATGTATTGAAATGTGTCTGATGGCTGGAAAAAATAAAAGTTTTAAACCATATAGTCTGCTTCGTGTAACCTCTTCTTAGGCTTGGACATCACTGAAGTTCAAATCTGGAATTCCTATTGTAAATTGGTCATTCAAGCTTCTTTGCTTGTGACAATCTATAATTAGTTGCGCATGTTTAGACTGTGAAAAGCATCATCTTTTAAGTAATCAAAGCAATTGCAATTAAAAAAACATACTACTCTCATCTTTGCTCTCAATAATTAAAAAAACTCTTGAACATTAATAAGCCGTTTACATGATCATACATAAGCTAAAAGGCCAAATAACTGCTAGTTAAGAACGAAACACAAGGCAAGTCCCAAAGAATAGACAAAGGCAATAAGTTCTGCAATTATATTTCACTATAAAAATAAGAATAAAAGATTACCAGGCTCAGTTTTACTTTCTCCACAAGCTCGTTTCTATTAAAATTCCCAAAAATCTCGTCAAACTGGCTCTTCTGCTCAAATTCCTTCAATCTTCTCTTCAAATTGCGAATCAGTTCCCACTCTTTCAAATTCACTCCCTCCCCCTCCCCTTTCCTTCTAATCCTCCGAACTTTCTTCCTCACTTTATCTCTCTCATAGTCCACCAAACCGCCCCTCGATTCGTCCACTTCAGCCACAATCGCGTTCTTAAACCCCGACAAATCGATCCCAAGCGTCGCGCTTGGGCTCCACTTCTCGAAAACCTTTCTGCTGAACTCAGGCGACGAGTAAACCCTCCGAATCTCGGAAAGTTTCGGCTGGATCCGCTTCATGAACTCGAATTCGGCGATGGATTCGTTCTTCGCGGGGTTGAGGAAGTTCTCGAGCTCTCGATCGGCGAGATTCTTGAATGAATTCGCTCTCATTCGGATCAATTGAAGATCGGCGCCGGCGGAATCCCTGACCTCTCGCCATCCTTTCGAGATGAAGGAGAAGGCCTTCTCGGCCGTCGCCGATGTCGACGGGCGAGTATCCATGCCTAGATTAATCATGGCGACGTATCAAATACCTAGGGTTAGGGTTTTCCTCTTGTACTCCTCGTTGCCGCCAACTGTTTCGCTTCTTTCCGCTCGCGAATCGTGTGGAGGAAAACAGCGAGAGGAAGAGGACGGTGAGGAGCTGACTGCTATTATAACGGCTGCGACATTGCGGGGCCCTGCCCTGGCGCGTGTGCGTGCCGACGTGGAGTTTGGTCACGTGATCGTGATGAGCTGGAGTTGTTTAGTTGGGTGGAAGGAAATCGGGATGGCATCGTTGTTAGCGGGATATTGAAGACCGTAGAATATTCTACCAGGAGCGTGTCGGACTCGCTCGAGTGTCGACTCGACTTTCTGGTTGGGTGCAAGTCTCGCACAGGGGAGAATTCCGTGTGGTGTACGTCCAGATTCATGTGTCAGGGTCACGTTGGGCCCAAACTCATTTGTAGATATGTTGACAATTGAGCCCACAAGGATCATTTGCAAATACGTCGTAAAATTTGGCATTTGGTTATAGCTTTTTTAAAAAAGGTTTAAGGAAAAAACACAAGGTAAAAAGTGTTGGTTTGAAGAAGCTATATTTGCACCCTTTTTTTCCGTCTCTTTTTATCTCTCACGTGGTCTTCAACACAATTTATATCTGGAAAGGGCAAGGGGTTGCAAAGTACACGGCATGGGTTAGAACAAGGAACACGTTATAATCAAACACCGAAAACCAAACCAAAACGACACCCTTAGGCTAAAAATCAAGAAACTAAGCTGGAGAATATTTTCCTCGGGATGCGAATAATATAATTCCATGAAAATTCCACAGCCCATTCGCGTTGCATTCAGATATACAAGTACGTCTACGAACTAGGGCCCGGTCCAACTAAATAACAAGAATACGACGATGACAAGAAGAGAATTCCAAAAAAGGGAAAACACTAGAGAATCGTTCATATGTCAATGGCGATGTCCCAACAAATGTTTGCTTCCAGTTTCGAATATAACGCGGTGAGGGCCCAGGCGATCTGCAGCCGGCCAATCACGTTCTTGCATGCAAAAGATAAGCCCAGACCCTACAAGAATCAGCACAATTCAAACTTGAGGTTTACAGGGCCCTGAATATTTCTGCAGCGATTTCGAATGAAGATTCCCAAAGCTCTCTTCGTCGCTGTCGGGTGTGCTCGAAGGTTCCAGCCAGCGTTGCAAGTGGCACAATTCCCGCCAAAAATAGTTGAAAGGCATCCACTCTGAACTCTGAAGGTCACTGATGACCCGTTGGGCCGAACGTCCTAACCATATTGGGTTGGACATCTTTGAAAACTTACAGACCCTTACTGGGCCAGGCTAATTAGCTCTGATAGATCACAAACATTATGGTATATTTGGCCCAGCCCATTAAAACAGATCCCCCCAACCCCGACACCCCCCCTCCTCTGGCTAAAGGCTGGGATGGCGCTAATGTCTGCATCCTTCTCATTCGGATGAGTTCTCTGACAGAGGATTGTACGCAAGATCGGCGCAGATTTCTTGCCGATCGATGCTTTTGGGTTCCTTGAAAATGAAGCATCCCTAATTTCAACAGAAACAACGAGGTCGCCGGCGACAAGTCGAGTGGCCGATCTTCAACGAAGCGTGAACTGAAGCGTCTTCGCCGGCCGCCACGTTCATTTAGCAACGAATACATCAATGACGTCGCAACAAGTAATTCGTCCTTGAGATACTCTATTTCCATTTCTATGTGAAGTGTATGCTCTTTAAACTAGGTTGCAATCCTAGTTGATGCTTTTTGGTTGTTCATTCTTATAAGACATTAGACTGATTCTTTGGTATTTGAGAGAAAATAGGTTAAATACCATCGGTCAACCCTACGTTTTAATATCTACCACATATTTTAAAAAGTTTGCTGAAATACCACCTCGCTTAAAAAAGAGACTAAAATATCTTCATTCGTTCCCAAACATTAAAACTCAACAAAATTGCAGCGGACGACGGAAACAATTGCAGCGGACGACGTTCTCCCTCCGGCGAGCGAAGCCCAGCACCTCGCACCGCCTCGAACTCCCCTTGACAGCCTCGACACCGCTCATCACCGCCAACCCACAACCCAACGCCGAAAGCACCCCCATCTACGTCGACGCCGAACTCCGACCACCACGCTTCGCCGTACTCCGACCACCCCACAACTACGGCAACGCCTCGCCGTACTCCGACAAAGCCCTATGAGCCAATTTGCGCCAATTTGCGCCAATATACGCCAATGTACGTGACGTATATTGGCGTATATTGGCGCAAATTGGCGCAAATTGGCTCATAGGGCTTTGTTGGAGTACGGCGAGACGTTGCCGTAGTTGTGGGGTGGTCGGAGTACGGCGAAGCGGGTGGTCGGAGTTCAGCGTCGAAGTAAATGCGAGGTGCTTTCGGCGTTGGGCTCCGACCACCCCGTTTCGCCGTACTCCGACCACCCCACAACTACGGCAACGCCTCGCCGTACTCCGACAAAGCCTTATGAGCCAATATAAGCCAATTTGCGCCAATTTGCGCCAATATACGCCAATATACGCCACGTATATTGGCGTATATTGGCGCAAATTGGCGCAAATTGGGTTATATTGGCTCATAGGACTTTGTCGGAGTACGGCGAGGCGTTGCCGTAGTTGTGGGGTGGTCGGAGTACGGCGAAGCGGGTGGTCGGAGTTCGGCGTCGAAGTAGATGCGAGGTGCTTTCGGTGTTGGGTTCCGACCACCCCGTTTCGCCGTACTCCGACCACCCCACAACTACGGCAACGCCTCGTCGTACTCCGACAAAGCCTTATGAGCCAATATAAGCCAATATACGCCAATATACGCCACGTATATTGGCGTATATTGGCGTATATTGGCGCAAATTGGCGCAAATTGGCTTATATTGGCTCATAAGGCTTTGTCGGAGTACGGCGAGGCGTTACCGTAGTTGTGGGGTGGTCGGAGTACGGCGAAGCGTGGTGGTCGGAGTTCGGCGTCAACGTAGATGTGGGTGATTTCGGTGTTGGGTTGTGGGTTGGCGGTGATGAGCGGTGTCGAGGCTGTTAAGGGGAGTTCGAGGCGGTGCGAGGTGCTGGGCTTCGCTCGCCGGAGGGAGAACGTCGTCCGCTGCAATTGTTTCCGTCGTCCGCTGCAATTTTGTTGAGTTTTAATGTTTGGGAACGAATGAGGGTATTTTAGTCTCTTTTTTAAGCGGGGTGGTATTTCAGCAAACTTTTTAAAATGTGTGGTAGATATTAAAACGTAGGGTTGACCGATGGTATTTAGCCTATTTTCTCGGTATTTGAAAGGGTAATGAAAAATTTGACCTTCCCTAATATCAAGAGCACAAATACTATTGAATTAAACCTAATGTATCTATAGTTAACCAGGGAAAGGGCAAGAATCCGACTTGTGGAGCCTTTCCTTATCCAGTCCATCCTCTCCAATCGCAAGCGATGATGGTGAATGGAGTAATGGAGTATGAAAATTATTTTAGTAGCTAGACTCTAACGACGTTGCAGATTACAGCCTATAAATGTTGTTGTTGTTTTTTGATTCAAGTCTCGTGTGTGAAGATTTCTCAGGCGACTCGGTCGAATAGCATGCTACTCGACCGAGCTACAGGAGTAGAGCAGAAACAGTATGTAGTGGGAAGTTCTTGCCGACTCGGGTAACCTTCTACTCGGTCGAGCAGGATGCTACTCGGTCGAGCTACAGTAAGATTCTGATAGTCTCAGAAATCCGAGAGCTCGCTGTTGAGAGAGCTCTGCAGGGAATACCTACTCGGGCCGAGTAGCTATGATACTCGACCGAGTCGACTCGACTCCACACAGCGGCAGCAGCAACGCGGATCAGCTCGGTCGAGCAGCCCGAGCTGGGGACCGACTCAGGCCGAGTCCACGCGGGGCCAGGCGACGCGACCGACGGCCAGGATTGATTTTCTCCGTTTTTGGGGGTTCCTACTTAAACCTAATTGTTGTTTTAGATTAGGTTAAGCCTCTATTTGATATATGGAGTTCTTGGAGAGCCTTGAGCCACCCCTTTGGAGATTTCTTGTGAGAGATTAGGGCTTTGGAGTTTGATAGAGAATGTGAGTGATTTCTTCTTTACTCCTTTTGATTTCTTCTTCCTTGAGTGAGATTGTGAGGGCTTGTGCTATTGGCCAAATTATTACTCACGCGAGTGGAAGTAAGATTGTAACCCTAAGATTGGATCTCTCTGATAGTGGAATCGTCTCGGATTGCTGGATGTAGGTTGTCTACAACCGAACCAGTGTAATTCTCTTGTGTCTGCGTTTGATTTGATTGTTGCTATTACTCGTTTGCTACTTTCTATTGCAAGGTCATATGGTTTATTGTTTGGTGAAATGAAATTCTTTTGCTACCCCTAGATTCCTGATCAGTTTATTAGGGTTGGTATTTTGCTTGGATCCCAAGGCGTCGATGTGTTCTGCCACGCCGTGTTGTCATTAATTCCCAACAAATGTGTCTCTTTCAACATATGTGACAACCTCCAAGTACTGCCAATCATTGCCCAAAATGCTAAACTCTTACGATCAACAATCCAGATCACACGTTTCGAATTGTAGTTGCTAAGCAAGTTGCAACGGTTGCTTAACTTTTTAGAATAAATAAAACAAATGTTGCTACTAAAACAAGGAAAATTTGTGATAAATCTTATAATACAAAAGCTATTGTGTACTCATACCTACCGCAGATCTGTGTATAAAGATACAATAACCGTCTACAATCTCGTACAAGAACAGCCGTAATTCTAATTAACGCATTACTAAAAAGGAAATCTAAACAAAAGTAAACTCAAACCAATTAGGATTCAAACTAGATGTTGATTCAAACTCTAATATATTATATCTTTTAAGGTATAAATTCTTCTTAGACCCCTTTTACTGTAATCATTAGCGTGTCATTAACACTAAACACCCGTCCTGGATTTTGATATTAAACAGAAACTATCCTTAGTCAGAGGGTGTTAGAGTCATTACACGAGTAAGATACAAGTAGTATCTGCCACTTTTTAGGGATAATTTTTTCTAGTATCATAGTTTAGAGGGTGTTTAATGATATACTGATCATAGTTCATGAAATGTTGCAAATTTATCATGACTTTTTTAAAAAATTAGCAAATATGCATCTCATCCTGATAACAATGATTGTTTGTTTTGTGTTAACTTTTATAAATCTAAAACATTGATTTTACCATTTCAAATCATTAATGTATCACAATTTAAAATTGTGATCAGGATCGTGGATGGGTTGAGCGTTTTTGAATAAAATTGGGTTCCAATATGCCCTTCATGGTCATTTTTGTGATGGCATTCTATTTGGTGGCATGTTATGATGAGCGCTTCTCAGTGATAAGCATATTTATACAATGGCTATCGTAATTGTGTTGAATCTGTTGATAAGCGACCTGCTGCACAGAGTAACAATTGAGTTTGTAAAAATTTAGAGAATACACCGGGCACATACCCCAATTTTCAATACTGTATATATGAATATTTAGATTTGCACAGACATGAGAATTGAGATGATGAGTGAATGAAGTTGACTTCTCAATCATCATTATATATATGATAGCAACAATGATGATATTGATCCAAACGCATCCATTACGGAGGGTGTGTTGACCACTAACTATAATTTTTCTTACAATGTAGAACTAAACTTACCCAACACAATTACACCACTCCTTTGTCTCTCACTTATACACTTATTTACATGCATTTCTCAATACATACATGTAGCTACACTACTCAACACACCACACACTTCTCAACACAATGCACACACTTCTAACACACTACACCCACACACCTTCACAACACACCCACAACACTTCACCACAACACACTAAGAACGCAAGTATGCCTCCATATATATATATACACACACCTTAATGGAACTTTCTCAAGATTGGATATTTTGTTTGACCACTAGATATTTTGTTTGACCAATATTCTATATATTTTGTTTGAAGGCATGTTCTTCTGGCTTCACAGAAAGCCCAGCCATTTGTTTGGCTAAATCTTCCAGATCAGCTAAGATATTTTCCAACCGTTTCAAAGTTGGTGTGGTAGCCCAATCTTGGGTAGCTGTAATAATACTTGTATACTCGGGCCTTAATCCATGAATTATTTTTATTCTCGTACTTGTCTCGGAGATTTGGAATTCGGGATCTATCTCCTAAATCTCTTGGTAACTGGATTTTACTTTTGTAAAATAATTCATTATCGTCATATTTTCTTGCTTTAGTGACATAAGTTCATTTTCTAATAATTAGAGACGAGCATTAATTTTTTGAGAAAATCGAGCAGGTAAAATGTCCCAAGCTTATTTAGGTATGGTGGCATACCTGATGTGCTCCAACATTGCTTCTTCAATGGTAGTCTTGATCGCAAACATGGCTTTAGCAAATTTGATCTTCCATTTTCTGTGTGTAGTGGCATCTGCTTCTGCAGGTGGAATGGTATCTTCTCCCTTGATAATGTCTAGTAAATCTAGGCTTTCAAGGTAAGACTTCATGCATGTCTTCCAGGTGCTATAATTTCGCTCATTTTTGATAATGCCGACAAAGTTGAATTCTGTCTTGGTGACTTAGTATGAACCCAGTCAATACTATGTAAGATTGGTCCCAGACCATCTAGCTTCACAGTCCCAGACTATGGACAAGTAGTTGCTCCTTGAGCAGAGGATCCTTGAACCTTCAGAAATCCGGTCCCAAAGCGTTTGAGCACTGATACCATATTGTTGAACACTAACTTTAATTTTTCTTATAGTGCAGAATTAACATACACAACACAATTACACCAATCCTCTGTCTCTAACTTACACGCTACACTTAATTACATGCATTTCTCAATACACACAGCTACACCACTCAACACACCGCATACTTCTCAACACAACACACTTCTTAACACACTGCGCCCAACACACCCACACACCATCACAACACACCCACAACACACTAAGAAGGCAAGCATGCCTCCATATATATAGACTTTAATGGAATTTTCTAGAGATTAGATATTTTGTTTGACCACTAGATATTTTGTTTGACCACTTCTAGATATTTTGTTTGACGGCCTTGGAAGGTTCTAGAGTTGAGATATTTTGGGCTCCCTTATTGTCTGTCACGCCCCGCTTCCCATTAGGCTTGAGAGCGAGGACGTGAACGGGCCCGCTTGTGCAAGTCAGGAGGAGGTACTTTTGCTTTTCTTTCCCCTTGACTTATCACAATAAGCGTCTGTGTAAAAACTGCAGGTTCTTGCTTGCATTACTCAAAAACAACACAGATAAGTAAAACAATATTACAATCTCAACCGTCTCAACTGAATTACAACAAATGGAGAAAATAAGAGTGGGTCTTATGACCCGTACAACAAACGAAAAGAAGTGCAATGAATGTTCACTAGTTTGATAGTTCCTGGTCCACTGGTCCAGCTATCTCAACTAATCCTCCTGGTGCTAAAGCTCGGGATCTGACATACATCCAAAAACATGAATGTATGTCAGCAAGGGTCTGCAAGTAAAGGTTAGAACCCAAGGCAAGACATATACAAATTTATACTGCATTTAAGAGGCATTAATCATTTAAATGAGATAGCGACAAAAAGGATTAAACAAACTGATTATAAAATGATTTAAAGTAAAGACATCCTAACATGCAGTTCTAAGCAGTGTAGATCTTTTCTTTGTTTCATTAACATGTCAATCCAACTGAGACAATAATTTCAAGTTGCAAGTTTCACGATGTTAGCATTTCACGATTGTTAGCATTGTCAATTCTACAATAGGGTTCTCGCCCTTAGGACGTGATGAGTGAGTCCTTCTTCTCACGGGGGCTTACCGTGATTGGCGCTAACCCACCGCCTACGGGTGGTGCCCTTGAAGAGAGTACTCGTTCATACGCCTAGCAGCCGCTCAACCCTTACCCCACCCAAGATTTGTGCTGGAAACACGAGCCAGCCTAATTCACGAATTACAAGCACGAATTTGTCAACTTACATGACATCACGAAAATCACGATTTCGCCTTCGAGGCGCACGATCTCACGATGTCACTCTCTAATGACCAAGCAAGATATTCTTTCAATTTAAGTCGTCAACGTTTCACCATTAATTTACAAATACACAATAAATAAAAGAATGGAAAGCAGGTTGGTTTGATGAACATTTTGTAAAAATGAATTTTCTTTGTTATCATAAAAAAAAAATTCTTTTGCTACTACTCCTTTGCTACTTTCTATTGCAAGGTCATATGGTTTATTGTTTGGTGAAATGAAATTCTTTTGCTACCCCTAGATTCCTGATCAGTTTATTAGGGTTGGTATTTCGCTTGGATCCCAAGACGTCGATGTGTTCTGCCACACCGTGTTGTCATTAATTCCCAACAAATGTGTCTCTTTCAACATAGGTGACAACCTCCAAGTACTGCCAATCATTGCCCAAAATGCTAAACTCTTACAATCAACAATCCAGATCACACGTTTCGAATTGTAGTTGCTAAGCAAGTTGCAACGGTTGCTTAACTTTTTAGAATAAATAAAACAAATGTTGCTACTAAAACAAGGAGCATTTGTGATAAATCTTATAATACAAAAGCTATTGTGTACTCATACCTACCGCAGATCTGTGTATAAAGATACAATAACCGTCTACAATCTCGTACAAGAACAGCCGTAATTCTAATTAACGCATTACTAAAAAGGAAATCTAAACAAAAGTAAACTCAAACCAATTAGGATTCAAACTAGATGTTGATTCAAACTCTAATATATTATATCTTTTAAGGTATAAATTCTTCTTAGACCCCTTTTACTGTAATCATTAGCGTCATTAACACTAAACACCCATCCTGGATTTTGATATTAAACAGAAACTATCCTTAGTCAGAGGGTGTTAGAGTCATTACACGAGTAAGATACGAGTAGTATCTGCCACTTTTTAGGGATAATTTTTTCTAGTATCATAGTTTAGAGGGTGTTTAATGATATACTGATCATAGTTCATGAAATGTTGCAAATTTATCATGAATTTTTTAAAAAATTAGCAAATATGCATCTCATCCTGATAACAATGATTGTTTGTTTTGTGTTAACTTTTATAAATCTAAAACATTGATTTTACCATTTCAAATCATTAATGTATCACAATTTAAAATTGTGATCAGGATCGTGGATGGGTTGAGCGTTTTTGAATAAAATTGGGTTCCAATATGCCCTTCATGGTCATTTTTGTGATGGCATTCTATTTGGTGGCATGTTATGATGAGCGCTTCTCAGTGATAAGCATATTTATACAATGGCTATCGTAATTGTGTTGAATCTGTTGATAAGCGACCTGCTGCACAGAGTAACAATTGAGTTTGTAAAAATTTAGAGAATACACCGGGCACATACCCCAATTTTCAATATTGTATATATGAATATTTAGATTTGCACAGACATGAGAATTGAGATGATGAGTGAATGAAGTTGACTTCTCAATCATCATTATATATATGATAGCAACAATGATGATATTGATCCAAACACATCCATTACGGAGGGTGTGTTGACCACTAACTATAATTTTTCTTACAATGTAGAACTAAACTTACCCAACACAATTATACCACTCCTTTGTCTCTCACTTATACACTTATTTACATGCATTTCTCAATACATACACGTAGCTACACTACTCAACACACCACACACTTCTCAACACAATGCACACACTTCTAACACACTACACCCACACACCTTCACAACACACCCACAACACTTCACCACAACACACTAAGAACGCAAGTATGCCTCCATATATATATACCTTAATGGAACTTTCTCAAGATTGGATATTTTGTTTGACCACTAGATATTTTGTTTGACCAATATTCTATATATTTTGTTTGAAGGCATGTTCTTCTGGCTTCACAGAAAGCCCAGCCATTTGTTTGGCTAAATCTTCCAGATCAGCTAAGATATTTTCCAACCGTTTCAAAGTTGGTGTGGTAGCCCAATCTTGGGTAGCTGTAATAATACTTGTATACTCGGGCCTTAATCCATGAATTATTTTTATTCTCGTACTTGTCTCGGAGATTTGGAATTCGGGATCTATCTCCTAAATCTCTTGGTAACTGGATTTTACTTTTGTAAAATAATTCATTATCGTCATATTTTCTTGCTTTAGTGACATAAGTTCATTTTCTAATAATTAGAGACGAGCATTAATTTTTTGAGAAAATCGAGCAGGTAAAATGTCCCAAGCTTATTTAGGTATGGTGGCATACCTGATGTGCTCCAACATTGCTTCTTCAATGGTAGTCTTGATCGCAAACATGGCTTTAGCAAATTTGATCTTCCATTTTCTGTGTGTAGTGGCATCTGCTTCTGCAGGTGGAATGGTATCTTCTCCCTTGATAATGTCTAGTAAATCTAGGCTTTCAAGGTAAGACTTCATGCATGTCTTCCAGGTGCTATAATTTCGCTCATTTTTGATAATGCCGACAAAGTTGAATTCTGTCTTGGTGACTTAGTATGAACCCAGTCAATACTATGTAAGATTGGTCCCAGACCATCTAGCTTCACAGTCCCAGACTATGGACAAGTAGTTGCTCCTTGAGCAGAGGATCCTTGCACCTTCAGAAATCCGGTCCCAAAGCGTTTGAGCTCTGATACCATATTGTTGAACACTAACTTTAATTTTTATTATAGTGCAGAATTAACATACACAACACAATTACACCAATCCTCTGTCTCTAACTTACACGCTACACTTAATTACATGCATTTCTCAATACACACAGCTACACCACTCAACACACCGCATACTTCTCAACACAACACACTTCTTAACACACTGCGCCCAACACACCCACACACCATCACAACACACCCACAACACACTAAGAAGGCAAGCATGCCTCCATATATATAGACTTTAATGGAATTCTCTAGAGATTAGATATTTTGTTTGACCACTAGATATTTTGTTTGACCACTTCTAGATATTTTGTTTGCCGGCATTGGAAGGTTCTAGAGTTGAGATATTTTGGGCTCCCTTATTGTCCTTCTGGAAATTTCTATTAGGCTCAAATTTGGTCTAACTTTAATAGGGAGTTGGAAGGTGTTAAGGCCAAAAATGATCGAAACAATTGTGTTGCTAACGTGGACCCTTCCTGCTGTGTCGGAGCTTCGTCGGCCGATTGAGTGAACCCTAGGTTGGAAGAACCAGGGTCGTTGATGGATGATGGATGACTTGTGGTGCTCGATCGACCCTCGAGCGGTCCGTGTATCGATCGATCAAAGCTGAGAAGCTCTGGAATGACCCTCATGTAGGATCGAGACCCGTAACTTTGCACCACAAGGAAGCGTCAAGGGGGTCGGATCTGGGTTTCTACCCAAATCCCCTTCGATACTTAAGTTAGAATGGAACTTAAGGAAGAGTAGGAGCTTGCTGCAGCTGAGATCAACACACGGATGTTCGTCTTAGATCTGACGTCGCAAGCTCTTTTGGGAAAGAAATGTAAGATGGAATGTGTAGAGTCTATGTATTAGATCTCGTCTTTTGGGAGTTGAAACCTCCTGTATTTATAGACCTTCTGTGTCTTTTTAGTGACGTTGGGGAATAACGGTCACCAATTATGGTGATATGATCTTCCCCTTTGATAGGAGTAACCGTAGCCCACGTTTCCGCTATTTATAAGTTCACCTTCAATCCCACGTTCAGTGGGTGGGAGTGCAACGAGCGACTGGTAGCTGGACATTGACTGAGTCATTATCAGGCTTCTCTCATGGGCTCTTTGGGCCTTAGTCACTCGTCGATCGATTCATCTCGAGTGCCGGACCGATGATTCAACAATGGTCACCGTTGCACAACCTCAGAGAGTCTGCTTGTTAGGGTCAAGCGACGTTACATCACATTAATGGGGCACGACAGTCGAGGAATTAATACTCATGTTCTAGGCGCCAAAACGCCCGCTTTGCTGATTTGGATGATTCGCCGGTTCGGAATCTAAGATGCTTAGAGCCTCGGATTTTCGACACGTGTTTCATTATGCCGTTGTCGTCTTGTCGATATAAGACGGTTCTAGTGCGGAAATTTGAAGATATCATCTTCGTCGTTCCTGATTTAGATTTCATCCCTTTGAAAAATGGCTTCATCATCCGTTCCTCCGTTCATGCTTATGAAAGAAGTTTGGTTACCGTCATGCAGAAGAACAAAGAGTGGGATATGGAGCCTGGTCTGATCGTCAATCTGAGACCCAAAGTTGGAGCCGATCAGATCCCCGAGTTCAGAGAAATTACGTCCGGCTTGACTATCAGATCCGGGTGCCGGGGAGGAATGAAAGGGTTCATCGTCCTGGTGACCGGGAAGTTGGGGTTTACGTCAAAGCCTTCCTACGAGGGCTTCGATTCCTCATGCACCCTTTCATGCGCTACTTTCTGAGCACACTGAACCTTTCTCTTTGCCAGCCGATGCCAAATGCCATAGGTGTATTGGTGAGCTTTGTTGCTCTATGCGTGATGAAGAGAATTGAACCATCGCTAGGATTGTTCAATTACTTCTTCGCGATTCCTCCTTTAAAGAATCCAGGTTGGTACATGGTAACGGCCCATCGAGGCAGGAAGCTATTCGATGATCTCCATTCCTCTAATTCTAAGTAGAAAGAGGAGTTCGTGTTTGTGGTGTTCCAAGGCGAGGCGAGCTTTTGCACCGGATGGGGTGTCCCTGACTTAGGTCTCGTCCAGTACAAGCCTTTGTCTGGAGTGAAGAAGGAAGCCGATGACGCATTGTTCAGCCTGCAAGAGAATGTAAGGAAGACGAAGTGGTTGTGGTCCGACTCGGTGCTGCGCCGAACCATATGGATGAAAAGTCGGTTCAATCGTGCCCATCGACTGTTCGATCATTGCTCTCTGCCTTGACATATTGTTTTTCTTCTGCAGCCATGATCGGTCTGGAGTATCAGGTGGAACCCTACGCTGAGGAAAGGTGTCTGAGGAAAGGTGTCGCGGCTTCTATTAGATAAGCTGAGGAGAGCATGTTGTCTCCCTGAGCACATTCTATAGGAGAAGAAATAGCTCGATCGTCCGAGAAAAGACCCATTGTCGCTGATGGGGCTACTCAGCTGGCTCGCCTCCAGCGGAAGAAAAAGGAGAAGCCTCCCACCGAATTTAAGGTGGTTGCAGTTGAGGGAAATAAGAAAAGGTGACGGCTTCGTCTTAGTGACTCGGAGCCATCTGGGTCGACTGAAGCCGTGGAGTGGCCTGGGCCTTCGGACACGAGTCAGCTGCTCGACGAGACCCGGATACCTCAGCAGGAGCAGGGAACTCTTCTAGAGGGAGACTCGAGGGAGACCCGGGCCCCTCCAGAGCCCCTTCTGCATGAGGATTTCTGGCCTTGGGGAGGCCTATTCCCTCCTGTATCTCTGTCTGAAGACATTTCCGATGAATTCAAACCAATTTTGTTAGAGAGTCGATCGCCTCAAGCTCCAGTTGATTGTTCCACGGAGGAACTCATCCAAATTAAGGTTCCGATGAAGAGAGACGATTCTGCTCTTCTTGAGTGCGGGACCGCCTCTCGGATTGCCGATAACACGCGACCCTTCCACGGGATAGGGCCGTTGTGGAGATGGTCGATTATGAGAGGCTTGCGTCGATGACCGTCCACGCGAATGTCCAGGTAACTACTGCTCCAGCCTCCATTATAGGTGATGCAAGCATGGATGTTGATCACTATGTCTTGTTTGCAGGCTCTCGTGGCCACGGATGCGCTGTGTCGATGCGCGCCTGTGGTGGCTAATCATGAAGTCACCCTGGGGACCGTTAAAATGGCCGTGGAGAAGTCTCAGGCGAAGCTGGATATAGTGGAGCTTCTGTGCAAAACTGAGACTAAACATCATTCATCAGCTCGAGCACGATTTGTGTGTCTCGTAAGAGGGAGGTTGAACAAGCCGCCTCGTAAGAGGGAGGTTGAACAAGCCGCCTCGAGGTTGAACGCCGACCCAAATCTCTTTTGATGCTTAAGTTAGAATGGAACTTGAGGAAGAGTAGAAACTTGGTGCAGCTGAGATCAACCCACGGAGGTTTGTCTCAGATCTGACGTCGCAAGCTCTTTTGTGGAAGAATTGTAAGATGGAATGTGTAGAGTCTATGTATTAGATCTCGTCCTTTGGAAGTTGGAACCTCTTGTATTTATAGACCGCCTGGGTCTTTGTAGTGACGTTGGGGGATAACGATCACCAATTATGGTGATATGATCTCCCCCTTTGATAAGAGTAACTGTAGCCCACGTTCCCGTTATTTATGAGTTCACCTTCAATCCACACGTTCAATGGGTGAGAGTGCAACGGGCTACTGGTAGCTGGGTCATGACTGAGTTATCATCAGGCTTCTTTCATAGGCTCTTTGGGCCTTAGTCACTCGTCGGACGAGTTATCTCGAGTGCCGGTCCGATGATTCAACATACGGAGAATGGCTCGTGTCTCATCGTCGCCGCTTTTCACTGAGACATGATTCAAGGGGAAGGATTTTGCTTTTGTGTTGTAATGTCAGAGTAAATATGGGTAATGTTACCTTTTTGATAGCCAGTGTGGCAGTTTTGTAGCTAGCTATGTTGTTTTTATTATCCGACTAGTTTGTATCATGTTGGTTGTTTTGTATTGTTACTTTGTTTCATTATAAGTTTTTTAATAATACTTGTGAAGAGTATGCGCTTACCAAAACCAACGATGATGCTATTCATTTATATAGTCGTTTGATATTATCTACGTATTTTGATATCTGCAAGCCTCTCCCTCGCCTGAAGTTCGCTTGTCCATAGCGTTGATACTGGCTTCTGTAGAGTTGACGTTGGACGGCATGGAGATTTGGTCAGTGCTTGCTACTGCTAGGGCCTTTTCTATTCAAGATTTTCACCAGAAATGGCTCAGATGATGACTATGGCAGTGATGATGAATCATTTTGTAACAATTCGTGAAAATATCGGTTTGGTGGTCTTTGTATCATTTCAGTTGGTCTCCCTTCTGTTAAACGTTTTCACAAAATCGAGAAATTTTTCTTGTTTGATATTGCAATATTCCTTTCTCTCGCTTGCTTATACCTTTGTTTTGTTGAAGGCCTAGCCGGACATGGATGCCAAATCTACAGCTGAAGCGTCTTCTTAGCTACCTTCATGGCTGTGACATCCAGCCAAAAGTCGCGGGCCACGCTGTCAAGCCCGCCGAGAGAGCTGGTGGATACAAGTCCGTTCTTCAGACGCCCTACTACAAGTAGGAGAAGCAGATGGGCTTAATGGGGAAGGAATGGATCAAAAGTAAGTGGGTTGATTTCTGGAACAAAGTTGGCTCCTCTCTCCTAAAAAATTGAGTTCCAGTTTAAAATTAGTGCACAGGTCAAGACAAAAACATCTTTTCCTATCATTCATCAAAGATTTTTCTCAGGATTGCCCATTTTTAGTTCCAGGGCTTCTCTGACGGGTCTCTTTATATGTGTTGCCCGGAAAGAGGAGGAATGGGTCAGACCCCGCCATTTCGTCACACCGAGAGAGCCCAGGAAGAGAGACCGGAAAGCGCACAGCTTTAGGCTGGAGCTGAATGTGAAGGAGAAAAACTCCAGGGGCCAAGAAGACTGCCTCCAAGAAGAGATCATGATATCAAATCTGCAGTGTAGTAGGCATATGTACTGCATTGTTCAAGTCTCGGTATTGTTTAAAATAGTGAAGGCTTTGTTATAGTATAAAGCCATGTGAGCTGTTAGAATTCATACTGGGACTCTTCTTTGTGGAAGACAGCAATTTACCTGTCAGCTTTAGTTTGAAATAGAGCTGCTGAACTTGACAGTAAAAACAATTAAACCAGTTTTGTGATTAATTAATTAGAGTCGTATGCAATTAAGGTCTGGTGCCAGTTGGGCTTTGGGCTCTAAATTTGAACCAGTGTCAAGTCCAGTTTGCCAAAGACTGGGCTAAATACGTAGTCTAACAGAGTCTAAGATATCTTTGAGTAACGCCAGGAGAACGGTTCGAGAGAGAGAGAGAGCCGCATCAGAGATTTTTTTTGATTTCGATTTGCAAATATTTTAAACGCGTGGGAAGTCACTTGGAGTTAAATGAATATATAGACACACTCCTTCCCATCTATTTCTCAACAGATTTCTATTTTTTTCACGTACAAATACGCATTCCACGCTTTCTTCCTTCTCTCTCTTCCCCCTCAAAGAAGAACAAGGTAAGCCCAAAAAAGTGTGGAAAAGGAAGGGAAAAAAAAAGAAAAAAAAAAGGAGGTGGATCATTTAAAATAAAATGCAAGAAAAGAACAGGTTTTCGTTGATTAAATCGCCAATTTTTGCGATATGTGTTTTGGTTTTGTGAATTTCGAGCTAGCTACCTTCGTTTAGTAAGTTTTGACTGATTTACCTGCTTTTTTTCCCCTCTTTTTTTGAACGATGGTTGCTCTTTTGCTCTGAAATTTGTTGAAGGGTTGGGTGAGATTTATTACTGTTTTATTGATTTTGATTTTTTTTCACTGTTTATTGCGAGAATCTTCTTTCTAGTTTCTAGGGTTTTGGCTTGTTTGATGTGAGGCGAGCTTTACCTTCTAGTTTCCAGACGGCTTTCTATTTTCTTTATTTTTAGGGTTGTCAAAATGCTTGTCGAGTTGCTGTTTAGAGCATAGATTTGTGAGATGTTTTTGATAGTCTGAGGAAAAGTGGTCGTTAATAATTTCAAATAATGCAACTAGAATTTTGTGTTTCTTCTCTCTTCTTCTTATAGATGTTGCATATGGTATCTTTCTGTTCAAATTGATTACAACTCCTTTTAGGTTCTCTCTCCCACTTGACACTTGAGCAGTTCTGTGTCTATTTCAGAAACAAAATGAAGCCTTAAATGCTTAAGTTTGGTAAGTTGAGCTCGCAATGTCACGGGTTTCGCACCTCCCTCCTCGCTGCCCGCCGCTGATCCGAACCAAAGGAGATGAATTTCGTGACCTCATTAGGTTCCCATCACTTGGTACCATCTTGGAAGAGCAGCCCTCTTGGCTTGATGATCTCTTGACCGATTCAGATGTTAATACAAAAGGAACACTTCGGAGATCAGCGAGTGATTCAGCTGCTATTCTTGATGTCTCAGCTGATTTACAATGCCCAAATTCTAATCCATTTGAAGAGAATTTTTTATCGAGCATAGATGCCCCTAAATCGGTGGAGATTGGAGAAGGAAGTGGGGGCGAAATTTGTAATGGGTTTGAGGGAAGTTGTGTATATGGTCCTAACTCACCTAGGCAAAAGAGTAACTTGACAAACTCAGAAGTCTCTGCATTGTTGGAGAGTATTCCTCCCAACAAATTACAGTATGTGACGGTGGATTTTACTGCCAATGACATCGTTAAGCAGCCTGATCCGAAGGGAGATTCACATATGTCACCTGGTGATCTGGATACAGAGAATGTAGCAAGAAGGTAATCCTTTTTCTTCTATTGTGCATTGCGTGCATACTTGAATTGAAAAATGTATAACTTGGTTTGGTAACATGCATCTGCATCAAGGCTTGTGTTAATTTCCAAGCTCTATTTCACATAGGCTGTTCACACGACTGTATATTATCTTCTGTATTCATAGCACAGTGATGATTGGAATAACTATAGCATCTTCATAATAGTTAAAATTATGCATAAACATCATCTGAGCCTTCTTCCACCAGAAGGGTTGGCCGTGGAACATGAGTTGAGGTTGAGAAAGCTCAATGCGACGGAACCGACTAAGTTTTTAAGACGGTTGTCAAACATGAGATTGACCTTTTATCATTTAGTGTCGGGCTCTTGTTCAAGCTAATATGAGCAAAGAGGGTCTTCATGTTGTGCACTACCGCGGAAACTTGGATCGCCAAAGAACCCCGAATCAAAGACAAGCAAGAAAGCAAACAACAACCAATAGAGCACTATGAGAATTGCTTTTAGGCCGTGGACCGGTCAAGGGGAACACCGATAAGCTTTATTACGAAAGGATAGAACAAAACAAATCTTCTTCTTCACAAACGAAGAAGAAGCACACAAGATCTCTCCAGAAGCTCACAATACAATCTCTCAAAGTTGGCCCTCACAATGGCTGCTCAAATTCTCTCAATGTGTTCCACAATGTTTCATACGAAAGCCTAACCCAAAACCTCATATTTATAACCCTATGTTACAATAGGCGTCATTATCGGCTAGGAATTCCTATAGATACGGATCCCGACTTTAACGGCATCATATCCAATCACAGCTCTACGCAATTAATGCACCGCATCCTAGTGGGCCGTATCTCAATGGCCCCCTTCGACTGATCGATCTTCCTTTTGTATCGAACGACCGAAGTGTCGAGCCAGTTGTACGATCTATCGACCAACGAGCCACCGCTACGACCGATCGATCGAACACGGACTTCAACCGAGTTACGACCGAACGATCCAATGCCGAGCGATCGACCATCAGACCCAAGCTGACGACCAATTGACCAACTGTACTGTAGAAGACCAAATGCTCAGCATCCTCGTATCTGACTTGTTCGGAGTCAGATAGGTCGAGCCCAAGCACAATCGAGTTATCTCTGCACAAGATAACTCGTCTGTACGACCAATGCTCCTTCAACGCCGAATCGAGTCAACTTCCACACTTCAAACATCTACCATGCCTTTTGTAGTTTTATCATCATTTGGTAGGAAGGTAAACTGCCTTTCTCGGTTCTGCTGTAAAAGTGTGGCCACTGATTTTTCATAGATCCCATGAGAGGCAAGAAGAGGACTTGGATATGATTTGTCATGGGAATCACGCTAACAAAACAAGCAAAGTAACCAAATGAGTAATATTGCTTAAATATCATATATAAGAGAACTTCCTTTGTATGGACCATGGAGTGCACCACCATGTTCAGGAGAAGTTAGTGTGCTTGAGATCAAGCATCCTTGCCTAGATGACCTCTTTATTTATATCATTAGGTAAAATAATGGAACATTTTCCGGTTATGTTTATGTTAGCCTAGGCCTAATTTGGAGGTATGAATTGCCGATGCAAAAGGAAGTTAATTATTTGTGCCACTTTATGCATTGCTAGGGTGACCACAAAACAACATTACTATTGGTAATAATGACTTAGTATCCATGTTTAATACTTTATGCATAACGTTCTGAATGATCGTTGTGACACCTTTGCACTAACACAATGTTGTGGATCAAATTTTATTGAATGCAAAATTCATAGATAAGTTGAGCTCCTTGCTTTAATATCTTATTGTGCAAAATGTGTTCTGATCCAAGTTGCTGGATCATGAATGAAGTTGATTTTCTCTTGTTTTATTTGCTGGAAGTTTATCTTCAAGATGTTTCTATTTATTAAATCATTATTCATGTTTACTGTCAACATTTGAAATGTGGATCCTTGTCCGTGTTTCTAAATATTAAAACATTAAATTGTGTCTGTATTGTCAGTATAAGAAACGTGGACCTATATGCATTTGTAGTCTATCAGTACTATCCTGAATTTATGTTATAACTGTTTCTCTTTGTTAATTATGTCTACTGTCACCATTTGAAATGCAGACTGTGGGTCATGTCTGTATTCGTGGGTTTCTATGTATCACTACATGTTGTATTTGTAGGTTTCTATGTATCAATACATGTTCACCTGTCTAATTGCATGCTCTTTTGTATTTTTTGTGTGTGCGCATGTGTGTATGCACACATTTATATAACACACACACACACACACACACACGAGCACATTTTTATAACAATTGTTGGTTTGAATATCAAAGATTTTTTCAAATAGACAACTTTCACATATATGCCTACGCTATCCACACAAGAGAGATACTCATTGGTCTGCACCATCCCAAAAAAACTTCTCCAAATTGGCTCATAAACTTTGTATCTGGGTTTTTCAGGTGCCACCTCAGATTCGCTAATGTAAATAATATTCAGTTTTGTTTCTATAAGTGGCTATTTTTCTCTGACATTCAGTTTGGTGTTAAGGTTGGATGCTTGTCAGCTTTTGATACATTTATGACATAGTATCTACGGCTTGATGGTGTATGTACTCCTAATAATCCACCATAATGGCATAATTGGCTTTATACATGTTGCTTTTGTTAGGTTTTTCTATCATGCACAACAAAACTTACACGCGGCGGAAAAATAGAAACATACCAAGATCCATGTGTTTCAAATTGATTCGATTAGATTACTAAACTTTGTTGACTATTCGAATGTATCAGACTGTAGGTGCTGCTTAATGAACGACCACCCTCTATCAGTATCCACACACGAACGTCACGAACGGAAATTGCAAGTGTGCTAGCTCCTTCTCTGCAGCCAGGGTTTCTCTCTCGCTCTTTGTTTTTTCTCAACAACGGCAAAGATAGATTGAATGTGTAACCAACTGAAAATCCCATCTATATCATATATAGAGTCACACGTTAACCCTTTAACACGTTTCAGTTACGCAGAGATATCTTAGGGATATATTAACAAGATATTATATATGTTAACGTGATTCAGTTACGCAGAGATATCTTAGGAATAATATCTTAACAAGATACAATATGTTAAGATATATCACTTTATTTCGAATTTCAAATCAGATTTAAATTCGAAGTCTCATTTAAAACCTTATCACATACATTACGATCTTTATGTGCGACCCAATAGGCTCATATCAAATTGGCAGTGGGCCTAATCCCATTAAAATTTCACAAGTCATAAATGGTCTCTAACAGGACATTATGACTATCCAATTAATATGAATATCGTTAGTCCAATATTAACTTAACCAATAGAACTTGTCATAATTCTTTTGTCACACGATATCTGATTTGAACATAAAGTCATGTACAGTGTCATACTTATATTGTTCAAACATTCAATTTCTTGATTACTAAGTAGCCTGATAAAATCAAATGACATTGATCATGTATCAATTCATCTGAGCACAGACATGCATTTCTCAGTCTTACTTATCGAGTGGTCCATTAAATATCTCTCTCATAAGAGGGACAAATTCCATCTTGTTCATTCACTTTCCTTTGCATAATTTACATCATATTCAATCATAATCTTTATGATTATCTGATTAAAGATAACATTTAGTTATGTCAAAACATGATGTTTTTCATGTAGAAAACTATGATGATCTACGGTCTAAGGATTTTATGACATAACTATTATGAGATCATTTTTGACATTGATCCATGCAATGATCTCACAGCGAGTCTATCTAGTACATTGTTTTCCAACAAGTACCCACAAGTTTGATTTGTATCACCATACATATAATTATCTTATAATTATCAACCAAATTTATACTAGTCTTAATTCATCATTATACCTTTAGTGATGAATGACTAGGGATAATTAGAATAGCATAAAACAGCTATTCAAACATTATTATAATAAAACATGCAAGTAATATGTAATAATAACATTAAGAGAACCATTTTATAAATGAAAAAAATGACATAATATAAAGGTCCACATATTTGGCCTACGGCATAACCACTAATAGCTTTTATGTTTTCCGCAAAATTCTAAGCCTGGTCTTATAGAATTATGTTGCCAAACTTTGTGATGTTTTATTCTATTGTTTATTGCTTTGGTGGTTTATCAGGGATGGGGTCACTGGGGTCACTGAACTAATTGCTTTAAATCTAGGTAGAGAATATGCACTTAGTTACCATAAGCCGACATCCTGACACCTGGAGGCAACCTATGGATTTTCCATCTGATAAGGCTATTGAGTCTGTTGGCAAGTTGCAAGGTTCATATGGAATTATGTTGCCAAACCTTGTTCTTTTTTGTTCTTTTGTTTATTGCTCTGGACCGGTAAACTAATTGCTTTTGATCTAGGTAAAGAATAAGTGGTTTGTCATCACAAGCTGACATCATGTAATTTGGAGGTATCCCACGGAATTGAAATCTTCTAATGCTATTGAGTTCGCCAATTGGCGGTTCTTATGTTTTAATGATAATATTTTAATGTAGTTAGAATATGATTTCCTGATTTGTTATACTTAGTGATTTTTTTGATTGGTTTTGTTATCATTTAGATTTAATACAAAATGGTTTTGTATATTGTAGAGAATCAGGACAGCATCTATGTTCATAGGACCATTGTAACATGTATTATGTAATTTTATTAGGCCACAAGCCCACTTCATAGTGATAGTCTAGCATAGGTTTCAATTATTAGATATATCATGATATAGATGCTAACATGATATAATATGATCATAACTGTATATGCCTTATCTTACCAAATCGTATATGGCATGCCTTCAATTCATACATAGAATTTCTTGAAAGTTTAATAAAGAAACACGGTTCTCTTGAGGAGTAGAAAAACACGGAAGTTTAAACCTGTTGTTTGAAATATTAAGTACATCATCAAGTTTGATGCTGAAATCAGTTATAGTTGGCTTCTAACTGTAGCATTTGGAACAATGTGGACTTTAGATTAGTCAATTCAAATTGTCCATTGAGGGTTTTTTGACATGGAAACGGGACTTGAAACATGAATAACAATATAACATAGGTACTCATTCTGGGAGCAACATGTGATGCACTTCGATGCCATGTAACTTGATGTTCTACCATTACTGTATCATTTCTCTTCATCATGCTAGTAGGATAAAAAATAAAAATTGTTCAACTGTTGATTGTGTTATTCAGCCGATTATTACTTCCAATTCATGGTCATGTTAGAATGAGATATAGTGCTAGCATTCAAAAGATCTAGGATCTGTTTGTCAGGAGTGTTGGTGTAGGTGTTATCAAATTTATGCATTCTTAGGAGGTGTCATATGCTTTAATAGAACCATAACATGTGGTATGGTTACACATGATGACTTCTAGCAACTTTTGCACTTTTACGTGTTGCAGGTTGTAATATAATCATAAAAGGTGGTATGATAATAAATAATGACATCAATAAAGAGTGGGTTTTATTTACACTGATCACTCCCCTTAAAGCATGGGGTTTTCAATAAATATTTTCAAAAAATGCCAATACTAATTGTTGCATCCTTGCATGTTTTCAATTTTGTGTGTTTTTAGTAGGTGGTATGCATCTAACACCAACGTTTTAAAAACCAGACTGAAATGTGCAGACAGACCAGATCTATTAGAATTGGTCACCGGCTCTTAACCGATCCATTCATTGAAGAACCCAAGATTGTTTAAAACCCAGCTGAAGCAACGAGTTCCAAGTTCCAACCATGAAGTAGTTGAATTGAATCAAGAGTTCTCCCCATTTGTGGTAAATAAAAACAATATTAATATATAATAATTGCATACACTGCTAAGCTATATCTCCTCCTGTATAATTTGGTTCGATCAACATGAACCTATGGTTTAACCATAAAAGAGTGAACCACTTATATTCCAGACTGGTTCGGTTCTAAAACACTGCCTAAAACCTGCAAATCCCTGGACCCTATGATCATGGGCATTGGCTCTTGGATCAGTAACACTACTACTTTGATGATCTTGACTCAGGTCAATTTTAAGTTGGACATCAATGCATAGTGTTAAGAGCGGCTGACCTTTTTCAAATTTGCTTGTATGATATTGGAGAGGCCCGCATATCGCCCTTCGACAGAGACACATTGGTAGTCCATGCCCTAAACATTGCGTGTTTGCCCTTGGTCTATGCGGATCAGGGGCGCAGCTAACAGGTGAAACACTCAGTGCATTGGACACAACAATTATCCAAACACAAGACCGTGGGTGGGTGGGTGGGTGGGTTGCTTGTTGGCATATTTGACTTGTGTACATTTATGTATTGGGTTTATTTTCTTATAAGAAAGAACTTGATATTAATATAATGATCCATAGGTTTTGTCAAAAACAGGCATAATAAATTTCATCATATTTCGTGCAATACATATTATTAAGGTGAATAACAAAGTACATATTCATTAGTGTCCGGCATGCCTGCCTACGACATATTCATTAGTGTCCGACATACAAATATTACCTAGCTTCTGATAAAATAATAGTATTATTGTATTTACTTAATAGTGCAGCATGCCTACGACATATGACTGGAACTAAATGTATAGTCATCTGTTGTATTCTGTGGAATATGGATTTCAATTTAACATCTCTATATGTTGTACCTGTTGTAAACCAGATATGCAGTCAGTTTTTCTGTCAGTCTGATCTGAAGGTTTTGCATTAGATCATTTTGGTTACCATGAAATTTCATTTGATGTGTACTATAATACATGTATATTGATATCCCCAAAATAATTACGATGCATTATTATACTGATCAATCTTAAAGGATTCGACACAAGTGTTAGCATTAGTGTTAAATTTATAAACGTGCAATGCTTCTGCAGGCGTTCTGGGCAAAGATCTCGGGTTCGTAAGCTTCAATATATTGCTGAACTTGAGAGAACCGTTGAGGTATATCAGGTAATTGAACGTGCTCAAGCAATAGGGCGCATGGGGCTTCCTCAGGCCGTTTTTATTCTATTTTTTTTAAAACTTTTTTAAACTTTTTTTTTCTGTTCTAGACTTTGGGAGCAGAGTTGGCAGCTGGAGTTGCTTCTCTTTTTCAGCAGCGTGTTGCTCTATACGTGGAAAACAAAAATCTGAGACATCAGATTACTGGGCTTCGGCAGGAGAAAATGATCAAAGATGGTGAGTGAGTCTCTGAACTAAAAGGAAAACAAAAATAGGGTATTTCCTTCCATTTAAAAAATAAAATACACTAAACTAGAAGGATAATAGTATAATCTGCTATGCTATACACTAAAAAAAGCTCCGCTCTATCGTTTCAACAGAGATGTAACTTGATGTATGTGACCAATATCGGCAGGTCAGTTTCAGTCGCTGAAGAACGAAGCGGATAGGTTGAAAGGGATCTATGGATGTCACCGTAGAACCAAAAGTGCCGCCGCCTCCTTTGAGACAGACGCCGTGGAAGCTGATCCTTCAGGAACAAGTTGGCAGATGTTGGATTTCGGAAAGCTTAGTCTTGGCGGGAACCGGGCTGCGCCCTTGAGACATGGTTTCGGTCTCTAACTGATACTTCACTTAGATTAACATGGCTAAAGCTTTGCCAGTGTTACATGATCATTGCGATCCTAGTCTAACGAAAACCATAGTTTCTTTAGGTTCTAACTCTCATTCCCACACTTATGTTACGTAAATACTAGTTGTCTTGTAACAACTAGGCTACCACTTAGTCCGCTGATGATCTCTAGTTGAGTGATAACAGCCTTGAGAGGACACGGAAGATACTGTGATAGGACTGCATCACAAGCTTCCTTTTGGGACGGTAATTAGATGGTAACTAAATGGGTGATCAGTGATTCTACCGCTGCTGCGATCAGTGCAATGTGTTTGGATTGAGTCAGCCAATGGATTCAACCTAATTGGAACCATTATCATGTGGTTGTTGCAAGTCTCATTCGCTTAGATTTATTGAAATCGTACCACTCACTGCAATTTTTTGTGATTTGAGATTTTAACGTGGAATCTGTCTGTGTCCGAGGTCATAGAGTTAGAGCCGTGAGAGAAATGCGGTGCATTATCTAAAAGACGAACAGCTGTGAATTGACAGCTAGAATTATGGAAAGTCACTCCTCTTTTATCTATGCTCGCCCAAGGCCGAGAATGCCTCACTCCGGCCTCATCAACGGCGGCCCCTGCCGGCGACGCCTTTGTGCAGCGCCTTGGTCCTAGCGCGGCATCGCCCAACCTCTGGCATAGCCTACGCGTCGGCCTCCCATCCATCTCCAAGAGTGCCCCGTGATACCTCGTTCGTCGGACGATGTGATGTCTGTGCCGGAACCAACAGGCAGTCCCCGAAACGCCGACGAAACTCGACGACGACGGCCTTGTTGATATGAATCTAAGAATGTTGAAACTCGACAACGTTGAAACTGCGACGACGGCGATCGGCTGGGTCTCTCGGTTCATTGTTGCAAGAGCAGAAGGAAGATCATGAGACCATTAATTAAATAGGAGGGTGTTACCGAAACAACTTCGTTCCGCATACAGCTTGCTCTCTGCAATCGGACTTGCATTGAAAGCAGCTAGCTTCTGAGCGATGAAACAGTTGAATTAGACCCGAGCATGACTTCTGAGACATTCACTTCCCTACCTTCCTTGGCTTCATAAAAGGTTTGGGATATCATAACTAGTGAATGATTTCTTGGTCTCAATATATGACTTGGAGAATAGCTAGCCTTAATCTTTAGATTAATATTGAAGTATATCATATCTCTTGCATATAAACATCTTGCACATCCTCTCACTTTTTGTATAAATATACAGTCTGTCAGTAACTCCTAAAGAGAGGGGTAAAAGCAGACAGACATGACTGCTGCTCTTGAGAAGAACAGCATGGAGATGGCCACCATAATGGTTTTGACAGTGGTAGCCTCGCTGGCCGTAACTGGATCAGCATAGCATGCAGGTGCAAACGTATGCGTCAAAGTTCTCTCCTGCGCGCCGTTCGAACTCGACCAGCCCACGAGGTGCTGCCCAACGATCGTCGTTTTGGGGCCGACATCACATCGTCGGTCTGGCGAATGAGGTACCAAGGGGGGACTCTCGGAGCGAAGGAGAGGACGGCGAGGAGGGATGGGAGGCTGACGATGTACAGTTCGCGCCAAGAGGGGAAGGCGTAGGCTATGCTGGAGAGGAGGGCGATGCAGCTGGAGAAGGTGGACATGCCCGACGCCGCGTATCTTGCGTGGCGAGGACCAAGGCAGCGACAAAGGCGTCGCACGGAGGGACCGCCGTTGGATGTCGAGGTCGGAGTAGGCTTGGGAAGTTGGTAGTCGATACAGGAGAAGAGAGAGAGAGAACATTGATGAAAGAGGAGAGAGAGAGAAATGATTCAGGCTTACTCTGACTTCTCATAATTCTCCCAGGCCATTACTGTACGTAATTATTGCAGCTGTTAATTCCCTGAGTGCTCACGGGCTTAAGGAGAAGTCACGTTTCAGTTACATCTCCTCAAATTCCGTGCATGCACCGCATACCTAGATAGCACGTCTCTAGAGTTAAAGATGGATGTTGCTTTCACTCGATATGGCCTTCTGATGTCATTGTGCTTCTTGCAATGTTTTTAGTTGTCCTTTTGTCAGTGTTATGCATGCAAATTTGTCTAATTCTATTTCGTAGTCTATATTTTCATGTTACTAACGAAAATTACACGGGTTGGGGGAAGAAAACGTGGGTTAGTAATGTGCTAGGAATATTCTCTGGTCACCGTAATATATTATTGATTTTAAAGGAATTATATTAAGGAAGAAAATTGGTGTATCATTTGAACAAGTTAACTCGTATACAAGGAAATGATATCTATTATACATTTGAGCGAGGAATCTTACAACTAGAACAAATCGGTTGTCTCATTTGGTATCATTTGTTCTAAGTGATAAATGGATATGGGTGTCACATCACCTCTTACATAGGGGTGCCACCTCACCCTTCAAGAAGCACTATTTACATGTTCGTCATTGTTTTTTAATGAACCCAAAGAGCACCCCTTAAAAAACTCTTTTGGGCTATGTAGGATTGTCCAGCTTCTTTCGGTTTTATGTGAACTCTAAAGTTAATCATTCGGTGACGAGAGCAGTATCATGATAGTTGATCTCCTCAGAAGTCCTCGTGTTTTCGCGACTCGTGTGTCCTTTCTCCCGCTTTGTGAGGTCGATGGTTCTTTACTACTTTCCGATAGAATAAAAAAAACTATCATTTTTGTTGTATTTATGTGTTTGTCATTAGGCATTTTCTACTGATCTTACTTTTTTGCACTTTAACCCCAACATTTTCCCCTTTTTCGCGACTCGTATGTAAGTGTTCATGTCATATAATATCCATTAGGGCCTGTTCTTTTGCCAAGAATAGGGGCGGGAATAGGAATAGAGACACTATTCATGTACTATTCATCCTATTCCAAGTTTGTATTCCAAGCGATTGTTCTTTTGGGCGTGGAATAGAATCCTACGTGGCTATTCCAATATGGTAATCATGAGCACTTTTGTATTCCAAGCTTTTTGCTTGGAATACAATGGAATCCTTGGAATTGTGGGCCCCACTCTTTCATCTCTCTCTATCTCTCCCCTCCAACTCATCCACTTTCCACTTTTCCATTCCAACTCTCCAATCCCAAAAGAACACAAGAATAGAATGTGGACCCCACTTTCTATTCCAAACCCCACTTTCTATACTCTATTCCACCCAAAAGAACACAAAACTCCATTTTCTCTCTCCTTGGAATACAAACTTTCACCTATTCCATTTTTCCTACTCCCGCAAAAGAACAGGCCCTTACTCTCTTATGTTAAATTGAGTACTAGTACTGATCGGCTCGGCTAGCACAAGTGATTAAAAAATATATTAACAAATTTTTAATGCAACAAATTTGTCAAACAGACTAAAGATCACCGTGACGTATAATAGGATATTATCTTTGGCATATCAACATCATGCATTTGATACGGTTCTGATAATTGACGTCGGTAAGTTTATCTGCCAACCTCCAAAGAGCACAATTATTTCAAGATGAGCATCTTTAAGTCAATCTTATCAGAAAATCGATTGCACAGTATAAATCTATAGAGGATTAAAACCCAGTCCAAGAGAACTTTATGGCAAAGCTGCGTACATTTAGATTTGTTGGAAAAATTAAGTAATATTTATTACTTAAATCGAATGAATCATGAAAATATTTCGACGGCATTTGGAGAAAGTGTTATGTTAAAAGGTCATAAATACTAAATAGGGTGCAGAAAGCCAGTACAGATTTTAGAATATCAAAGTTGGTCTATTCCCATATTAGACGCTGTATGTTTAACCAAAAAAATTTAGGGAAATCTACTTCAATACTTCACTGTTGTAATACTTCACATCGGAATCTTGGTGTCAAAATGGCCCGGCGGCCCGGCGGCCCGGTTTCCGGCCCGGGGACCGGCCCAAGGCGGGGCTGGGCTTAGATGCCCGGCCCGATTTTTGCCTGCGAAATAGCCTTACTGAGGCTTTAAAAATCCAAACGGGCTAAAAAAAGCCGGACCCGGGCCGGTGGGCCGGGCTGAGCGGGGATTCTCCCCGTCGGGCCGGCCCGGGTTTTGGATGGGCCCGGCCGGACCGTTTTGAAACCAAGCCATCCGAAGTTTTGACATATCTGTCATTGATGATAAAATCGTTACTTTCCATAAATAAACAAAATATGACGCTGCATTACGACCTTCCAAAAAAATATTTCTCCTCTTATGGTTCTTCTCCTCTTGTGATCCAAAGATGTTTCATTTCGTATGGGGCCTACAACATAACTCTTTGTCCACGTGCAATCCACATGTGCAAAGGACTAGCTTAAGGTGGAAAAAAAAGTCCGGCCTAGCTTATAGCCATGCCGACGGGAAATCATCATCATGGGCTTGAAATCATTATCATCATCCTCTTGTGGACTTTGCGTGAAAGACAATCAGTAGAACAAGCTAGTTGGTGACTACAATGGACCACTAATTATTTTATAAATCAAAGTAATTAGACGCGAGTTAATTTTTAATTTATCGTTTGATTCTTTTTTTTTTTTGCCCCCTTTAATATCTTTGTTACTTGCTCTTCTAGATTCATTGCTGGCTCCAGTTAACATCGCCTTTATTTTTTTGATTTTCCATTCAATGTTCAAAAATACTATTAAGAGTTTTGTTTTTTTCCCTCCAGTTATGCTCGATTTGCAGCAGTTTGATCAACTTTTTTAACCTGGGTCATTATGCACCTCTTAAATCCCATTCAGACCTTTTAAAAAGCAGTTAAAAGGCCACACACATGCACCAAAAAAAAAAAAAAAGGCCACACACAAAAATTCATGCATCAAAATATAATGCTAACCGAATCTTACAGTTTACATAGAAACCGTGAGCACTCATGTCATCAGTTTTCTCTCCAACTTTCCTCAATAGCGTCACCCAAGAATATTGCCACGTCAATTTCTCACATGTTTTAGCCCCACGCCCGAAAGTGGGGTCCACGTTGAAACAATTCATTAAAACGCAAGATTTTGATCTTTATAATAATAATTTTTACCTTAAAAGGGCTTTTAATTACATGCGAAAGATAATCTACTTAATATTCTCTGAAGCGAGGGGCCAAGAGAGATGAATTTGGAGAGGAGAGAGGCATGTCCATTCATCTTCTTGCTGTAGCGACATCTGTCCCTCGTCCGAAAAAATAAAAAGATTTTAGAAACACAGCCGACACCTTTCTCTCTTCTCTCCGTGTCCGAAACAGGGAAAACAACCAATTTACATCCCAAAAAAAAAAAAATTTTGAAAAACAAACAATGAAAATATCTGAGGTAAGCCGCCATTGACGTATACTGGAAGCCTCTCTTTCATATGAAAGGTTGGATTCTTCCACAATGGTCTAAAAATTATCTTTTGCTACAATTGACACCGAGTCATGTTCTTGTTTTCTTGATCTTTCTCTGCAGATTGAATGTGTGTCAATGGAGGCTGTGAAATGAAGCGGGCCGATTGTTAGAGTTTTTCGAAGCAGACCCATTTGCTGCGGCTTGGGTTTTTTGGAGTTTTGAGTTGATTTTAATCGATTGGAAGGCAATTGGCGATAATGGTCGCCATCAAAATTCAATCTTTTTCCCCCCTCCTCGTCTTCATCCTCATCCTCATCCTCATCTTCTTCAGTTCATCGGTTCTAGGCGCTACAGACCCAAACGATCTCGCTGTACTGAATGAATTCAGAAAAGGGTTAATGAATCCCGAGCTCCTCAATTGGCCTGAAGACGGCGATGACCCTTGTGGGCCTCCTCTCTGGCCTCATGTCTACTGCTCCGGCGATCGGGTCTCCCAGATCCAAGTCCAGAATCTGGGCCTCACCGGCCCGTTGCCTCGAAGCTTCAACAAGCTCTCCATGCTCTCCAACATTGGCCTCCAAAGGAACAATTTTTACGGTCCACTGCCGTCCTTCGCCGGGCTGTCCGGCTTGCAGTACGCCTATCTCGTCGGCAATCGATTCGACTCAATTCCATCAGACTTCTTCGTTGGGCTCACTAGCTTGCAGGTCCTCGCTTTGGATGGCAGCCCTCTGAATCAGAGCACTGGCTGGACCCTGCCTAAAGAGCTCGAGAATTCAGTTCAGCTCACGAATCTGTCTCTCATTGGCTGCAACCTTATCGGCCCGTTGCCGGAGTTTTTAGGCGGAATGCAGTCCTTAAGATCGCTGATGTTGTCGTACAACAATCTTTCTGGTGAGATTCCGGCGAGCTATTCGGGTTCAATGCTGCAAATTCTATGGCTCAATAATCAGGCCGGAACCGGACTGAGTGGGCCCATCGACGCCATTGCATCGATGACATCGTTAACGGATGCTTGGTTGCATGGAAACTCGTTTACGGGCTCGATCCCTGGCGCCATTGGCCAATGTACTTCCTTATCTCGCCTCTGGCTCAACAACAACAAGCTTGTTGGTCTCATCCCTGAGAATTTAACATCCTTGCCGCAGCTCGAATCCTTGAAGTTGGACAATAACAAGTTGATGGGCCCAGTTCCGGATGTTAAGTTCAACTTCACATATGCATTCAACTCATTCTGCCAGTCTACTCCCGGTGTTGCTTGCTCGCCGGAGGTCGCCGCATTGCTGGATTTTCTCGGCGGTGTCAATTATCCGGAGGCGCTCGCCGAGTCTTGGACTGGTAATGATCCTTGCTCCATGTGGTTGGGTGTATCTTGTGTAAGTGATAAGGTCTCTATCATAAATTTGCCGAAGTATAGACTAAATGGTAGCATTAGCCCATCTATCGGAAAGCTAGAATCTCTTGTTAATGTCAAGCTTGAGGGGAACAATTTGGGTGGCACGATTCCAGGAAGTTTAACAGGGTTGAAATCACTAAGGGTGCTGAATGTTTCCACGAACAATCTTAGACCTCCTGTTCCGAAGTTCAGAAGTAGCGTGCTGCTCCTCGTTGATGGAAACCCACTGTTGGATTCTTCTTCGTCCAAGCCTCCAACGGCTCCACCCGATATCAGTCCCCCATCAGAGGACTCGCCTTCCCCTTCTACTAGTAGCAGCCCCCTCTCAACGCCCGTGCCGGCGCCGCCCGGCCAAGCTCCGCCTCCAGAGACGGGGAATTCGCCTTCCCGGAAGAAGCCGACCAGTAGCAAAGAGGGCAACAATGAAAATCAGCCCAAAAGTTCCACAAAATCGAAGCTTTTGATGATTGCAGTTCCAGCTGCATTCGGAGTTTTGATCGTTTCACTAGTTGTGATAGTCTTATGTTGCCGGCTAAGGGGCAAAACCAGTGGGCTCGAACCGCCGGGGGCTGTCGTCGTGCATCCCAGAGACCCATCGAGTCCGGATGATACGCTCAAGATCGTGGTCGCAAACAATATGGATAACAGCTCGGCAGCAAGTGAATTCAGGAGCCACCATAGCCAGATGAGCGAAGCACACAAAATTGAGTCAGGAAACTTGGTGGTGTCGGTCCAGATCCTCCGCAGCTTGACGAACGATTTCTCCACCGAGAATGAGGTCGGCAGGGGTGGTTTCGGGGTCGTGTACAAGGGAGAACTGCACGACGGAACGATGATAGCGGCTAAAAGGATGGCGGCCGCGATGATCAGCAACAAGGCGTTCGACGAGTTTGAGGCCGAAATCGCCGTCCTCTCGAAGGTCCGGCACCGCAATCTGGTCTCTCTGCTGGGCTACTCGGTCGAGGGGTGCGAGAGGATCCTCGTGTATGAGTACATGCCTCAGGGGGCTCTAAGCAGGCATCTGTTCCAGTGGAAGCAATGGAACTTGGAGCCTTTGCCCTGGAAGAAGAGGCTAAACATCGCGCTGGATGTCTCCCGCGGGCTGGAGTACCTTCACAACTTGACTCATCAATGTTTCATTCATAGAGATCTCAAGTCCTCCAACATTCTCCTCGGCGATGACTATCGCGCCAAAATCTCCGACTTCGGGTTGGTGAAACTCGCGCCTGACCGCAAGAACTCTATAGTGACTCGACTTGCTGGGACATTTGGTTATCTAGCTCCAGAATACGCTGGTAATTAGGGCTTCTTCTCGTTGATTTTTTGTTGTAACGTCACATGAAACTTTAGTTCTTGTTCTTTCTAATAAGCATATTGTCCTCTCGATTGAACCAGTGACGGGAAAGATCACAACAAAAACAGATGTCTTCAGCTTCGGAGTAGTTTTGATGGAGCTCATAACGGGCCTGATGGCGCTTGACGAGGATCGGCCAGAGGAAAGCCGGCATCTGGCTACGTGGTTCTTCGAAATCAAGTCCGACAAAGAGAAGCTCAAGGCGGCTGTCGATTCATCGCTTGGCGAGACAGAGGATGCCTTTGAGAGCATACTGATTGTCGCCGAACTTGCCGGCCATTGTGCGGCGAGGGAGCCGCACCAGCGGCCTGACATGGGCCATGTCGTGAGCGTGCTTGCTCCTCTGGTCGAGAAATGGACGCCGGTCGATGAGGATCAGGATGACCGTCTGGGGATCGATCTGCAACAACCTCTGCTTCAGATGGTCATGGGATGGCAAGCTGCCGATGGCAAAGGTGACGGCTCCGGGAGGCTTGATGACAGCAAAGGAAGCATCCCGGCTAGGCCTCCGGGATTTGGGGACTCCTTCACGTCTGCAGATGGCCGGTGATTTCGATACTATCAGTCAGCTTTTCTTAGTAATTTCCTTTAATTTTAGTGCATCGGTGCTTATTGTTAATATCAGCTCCTAGTTTATCTTTTTTGTTCGTGCTGTAGATAGATAGTGTTGAGCATGCCTGCTGGCCTTGTTTGCTTTGCCATTTTGTATTTGATTTGTACGCTAGGACGAGTAAGTTTGATTTCCAAATAATGTTGGTTCTGGCGCAGAGAGAGCAACGTAAGTTTTGTTAGCATCAAGTTTTTTTCTTCAAAATGGTTGGTTGTTACATGCGTGCATAAGTTTAGCCTTTGATTGTCTGAAACCGTTGGGTGACATTCACAACTAGCCAGGAGAACAAGTACTCTGACAGTCTGTTTTCCGTTGAGAGGATCAATAATGGAAATCGTGAATATTGCTGGGTCTTGTGGGTTCAGGGACAACCTTTGGGGGTGCAAAGAACAAAAGATACTTTGTCTTTCATGTTGTGTGTGAGTTAGGTGGCAGGGCTGCCAGAAATAATGCAGGTAAATTTGGTTTTATGAGAGGCAGCATTCGCTTTCACATGGACCACAAAGGACCCCTCAATAATATTGGTGGTCCTTGCTGTAGTTATTGCATTAGTGTTTTGGCTGCAGGCATGAACTTCAATTGTGGAGGGCCAATTAGGAGAGCAAGCAACCTCTCTGTTACTGCTTTATGTCATGAACTGAATTTTCCCTTGTGACTGTTGAAAGGCTTTGAACAAGTGAATTATTAGATGCATGTGCTTATGTTTCTGAATCTAGGCCTCTTGTTGAAAGCAGTCTCCTTGGCTTATGAAAATTGCGCAGCAGCAGTTCTGAAATTGGACAGTGATATTGATTATGCTTGCCAGCTGATTAACATAGGCATTACATAGGGAAATGAGATGATCATATCGCACCGGTAATAGCTTATGTATTTGCAAAACCCGATTTATTTAAATCACTAGTGGTAATATATTTTTTCATTTTTACTACTGCGACTTTTTCCTATGTTTCAAGCCAGTAAGATTGCAATTTACAGACTTTTACCTTATCGTCTTCATGAAAATATCTAAAGACCACAGGTTGATCTTCAAAGGGGGACTTCTTCTCCTACAGTTATACTCAAATTTCCACACGTGATTTAAATTACATTAAAATTTTGTACTACTTGTTTGTTAGGGAGATAATGTAGGACCACATGAATTAAAATGTAAGGCCGAGCTTTTCGTACATTACTTCTGTTTTGTGGTCCTACAAAGAAACAGTCACCGGCCCACTCTTAATTTGCAGTAGATCATGATACTGGTGGGGATAAGGTTATAGAAATGAGCCAGTGGCCCAGTTACAATCTAAAGTCCAACGTACGAGCTCGTTTTGGGCCAACAGATTGGGCTTATAGTTGTCCCGCTGCCAGTTTTGTGGGCTACTATACGGGCCAATTTAAGCATTCCAACAAGGCATTCGTTAACGCCATCTCAACTAACTTTGAGAGGGCCTGGGCCGTTGCCAGTTTGGTCATAACAGTGCTACTCTTTAATCCATCATTCTCTCAGATGCTATCATGGTCCCTATGGATCGAAGTGGACTAAGTAGCTTAAAATTATATATTTCTCGCATACAGTTAGGCCATATATCAGTACACTGTCCAAAACAGCACGCCCTGCTACGATCGTACAATCAAAGGCAACAAAAAACAGATGAAAATCTGAAAAAACAACAAAGATAACGTCCACGTTAGCTAACTACATGCATGTCTGGCTTTTCTTTCTTTGAGAGTTTGACCTAGCGACATGCTTAGCCAGAACACATCAGGGTGTCTGTGGTTTCTTGGGGCTCCCATTGTGGTGCATCGGGTCCGGACCCGATGGCACTGACCTTAAACCCGACCCGTACCCGCCCGCGGATGTCTTCAAACCCTTAACAAACTCCGTCGATTCACCAGAAACCTACATGCAACCAACAAAACAACAAGTAAACCGAGTTACTACACAAACTACATATATATCACACAACGTAATTTACGTGCCAAACCTTCATGTTTGTACTGTTTGCAACGGACATCTTAGGATTCACACAGCAACCTAAAAAAGAACAACAACAGAAGCTACGTTAGAGAGAGAGAGGGAGAGAGAGAAGAGAAAGAGAGACGCGCGCGCGCGCACACACACACACACAACCTAAACGTCCATGAACAGTGAAGCAGAGGGCCAGAGCAGCAAGAACTGAACACAACACAACAAGAAGAAAGCTGCCCATTTTCAGAAAGCAGAACAAAGTGCTAAATGCTGCTCTCTGAGTCTAAGCAAAACCGAAGCATAGCCCCATTTATAGACGCACCTGGAGAACTCGAGCTCAACTCAAACTGGACGGTACTTAATTCTCTCTCCCTCCCTCCGCCCTCTCTTTATGACTAATAGATACTCAGAATCGCGTACAGAGAACTAACCATGATTACTTTCCTGCAGCAAAAGACCTGGACTCAAACTCAAACTATATGTCGGTCTAATCTCATCTCTGCAGCTTCGGGATTAACGGCGCCATAATTCAATTCCCATCTGCTTTAATATTCGCGTCCCCAGCCACCCAAAACGTCACCCACATACTCACCGGTGCGTAGTGCTGGGGGTGGAAAAGTGGGTAACTTTATGATATTAAACCGACACGTCGCCCGATCCGACCGCTACGGGCCGAGGTGACGGCCGTATCCCGCCATATTTAAGCACCCGCTGACGTCACCAAGATCTTGCCGCCACAAGTAGTAAAAGATGCCGATCCCTGAGGGGCGTTCTGGGAATTTCCATAGCCGGAGGGGGCATTTTGGGAGCGATTTGAGGATTAATCCGGGGGGTTGCTAATCATATTATACTTTTTGCTAAAAATATACAATTAAAGATAAAATAGCTATTAAAATAACACCAAATAAAATGTAATATCTTCCTCAAGAAGTGTAATGTGACTAGCATCACTATTAATTAAGAGACGGGCCACGTTTTGGGTTTAAAAATCTGACGAAGGGTGAGGGGATTAATTTTAGATCATAATGAATTAAAATCTTTGCTTTTTTTTTGCAATGGAACGATGCTGTGATGTGATACGTAATGAGAGTGTCTATTTATAGTGAGAGGACCGAAGACATGAGAGTGGTATTATAAGTAGTTGAAGTACAATAATGTCGTATTTGTACGCTCAGAATACTGTACGTCGAGGGCTGTAGAATTGGCAGCTGGAAATTTTTTAACAGAAAAGATTCCGAACAGATCAATCGTACACTACTCTATCATTGTTCTGCTGCACCGTGACTGCAATCAATCTAGGGTTCTATGTGCATGAGCTAATAATCCTCATCAGTTTCTTGAAATGGACTACCACGGTTAATGTAGTAATGAACCCGAATTCAGACTGGCCCGGGTAGGGTCAGGCTCGGATACGTTTAGTTAGCCCAATGTTTGAGCTCAAAATAAAGTTCTAGACGGCCCACTACCCTGGAAAATTTAGGCCCCTAGAACTTCACTTTAACATAAAGTATCGTTAATCTAGAGCCTTTCATAGAGGCCATATAATCTAGAATCTTCCATAACGGTCTATATATAGACATGCATGCTTGCCTTCTTGGTGTCTAGCTGAGGGTGTAGTGAGAAAATACGAAACGCCTTGAGATCAATGCGGAAACCAACCCTAATAAACTAATCAGAAATATTGGGCTAGAAAAAATCTAATCTCAAAGACCTAACAAAAATCCCAAATGACCTTGCAATAGAAAGTAGCAAACGAATCACAGCAACAAATTAATCAAACGCAGACACAAAAGAATTTACCCTAACAACCTACGTCCAGCAATCCAATCCGAGACGATTCCACTAGTAGAGAGATCCAAACAATTAGGGTTACAAAACGCTCCCTCACGCGTGAGTAATAACTTGTGAACGGAACAAGCCCTCACGATTCCACTCAAGCGGAAGAAATCAATGGAAGAAGATGAGAAGGAAAAATCAAACCTTTCTCTCAAGAACACAAACCCTAAAACTCTCTCCAATCTCCAAATGGATAGCAAGAGGCTTTCAAAAAAACAATGGAGGCTTACCAACTCAAGATGACGGCTTAACCTAATCTAAAACATAGATAGGTTAAATACGAACCCAAACGAATGGAAAGAAACATCATCCAGGCCGTCGAATGCTGCGCGCGGGCCCAAGTAGATCGACCGAGTCAACCGCCTGCTCGGTCGAGCACGGAGAAGCGAGCATATCTGACTCGATCGACTCGGTCGTGCTCCAAGGTCGAGTCAAGTCCACTCGGTCGAGTAGACAAGCTACTCGGGCCTAGTATAACAACAGCCTCTTCAAGGCAAAACATCCCAGCTCTCTGTTTTTCGATGCGACGGACTGCTCGGTCCGAGCAGCCTGCTGCTCGACCGAGCAGCCTGCTGCTCCGAGCAGCCTGCTGCTCGACCGAGCAGCCTGCTGCTCGACCGAGCAGCCTGCTGCTCGACCGAGCAGCCTGGGAAAATCTGTCCAGTCGATTTGAATCACAAAAAACAACACTCTACCTTGATTCAAATCTCATCACCAATGACTCCTGCATCTCCACGCTGCGCGCCAAGACCCTCTCTCTAGAAGCATCATCGTCTCGGAAACCGCGCCCTCTGGCACCACCTAAGCCAACAAAGAAATCAGCTCCAAGCAAACCTGGAGCTTGACGGCGGGAACTGGCTTGGTAAACATGTCTGCGGGGTTCAAATCAGTCGGGATCTTCTGAAGCTCTATCTCCTTCTTATCCAACTCAAGGAAGAATCGCGCACCTCAATATGCTCCGTCCTTGAACTGTGTGCCTGGTGCTTTGCCAGATGAATGGCACTCTTGCTGTCACAATGCACATGTGACGAATGCTACGACATCCCCAAATCTCTCGGCAGACTCCTCAAATACTTGGCCTCCTTCACAGCTTCCACCGCTGCAACTAACTCGGCCTCTGTGGTTGATAGCGCAACCACAGACTGTAAAACCGACCTCCACGATACCGCGGCAGTGCCCAAACTAAACACATATCCCGTGATAGATCGCCGCATATCTCTATCACCTGCGTAGTCGCTATCTGCTCTTCTCCGTTGATCCGAGTGGATGATTTAGTTTTTTCGCGGGTCGGAACCGCTATAACACTATAATTAGTAGCGGATTTAGCAACCGCTACTACATTAACCGTTACAAATCACCCTTTCTTTTGTAGTGTCCCATAGAGGATCCCGACACTCACTGTGGCTCGCAGATATCTCAGAATCCACTTAACGGCCTGCCAATGCTCCTTACCAGAATTAGCCATATACCTGATAACTACTCCAACAACCTGTGCAATATCTGGACGTGTGCAAACCCTCGCATACATCAAGCCTCCTACTGCACTCGCATATGGCACCTGAGACATGTAAGTCTTCTCCTCATCGGTGCTTGACGACTGACTCGCCGACAGCTGAAAATGAGCTCCCAAAGGTGTCGTCACGGGCTTCGCACTATCCATCCCAAACCGGGCTAGTACCTTCTCAACATACCCCTTCTGTGACAATCTAAGCTCATGCTTCTTCCGATCTCGAACAATCTCCATCCCAAGAATCCTCTTGGCGGGCCCCAAATCCTTCATGCCGAATTCTTGCCATAGCTTCTCCTTCAGCTTCTTCACTTCTGATATGCTATTAGAAGCAATTAGCATGTCATCTACATAGAGCAACAAGTAAATCTTCAAGCCACTCTTAAGTGTGCGAACATACACACATTGATCCTTGATGCTCCTCTCGAAGCCTACTCCCTTCATGAAGCTATCGAATCGTTTGTACAACTGTCTGGGTGACTACTTCAATCCGTACAACGATTTCTTCAACCTGTACACCAAGGTCTGTTTCCCTTCAACTCTGAACCCCTCAGGCTGCTACATATAGATTTCCTCATCAAAGTCTCCAAGCAGAAAGGTGATCTTCACATCGAGTTGCTCCAACTCTATGTCCATGCTCGCAACTAGCGCCAATAACACACGAATGGACGTATGTCGCACAACCGGTGAAAATATTTCGTTGTAGTCTTCATCCTTCTGTTGTGCAAATCCCTTGGCAACCAACCTTGCCTTGTATCTGACATTGTACCCGTCTTGAGTTGAGCTTTCCTTGACCTTGTATATCCAACGACAACCAATAGCACGCTTCTCGCAAGGTAACGGCACCAAATCCCAAGTGTCGTTCCGGTGAAGTGACTCCATCTCCTCCATAGCTCCTTGCCACTGAGCGACATCTCCTGAGACTATGGCTCCACCATATGCCATTGGCTCCTCGTGCTCTAGGTTGAGTGCATAAGACGCCATATCGTCGAAAGAATATCCGGCATAATCTCATGAACCTAATCTTTCTGACGCTTTCTTCACCCTCTTCGATCTTCGCGTTCCATCATAACCTGCATAAGTGTCAACGCGTATCTGAGATGTCCCGGGTGTCTGCACATGGTCCTCAGCATGGACCTCATCATCTTCCTCAACTGGAACATCGAACATCAACTCTTTGCCTGGTCGTTGAGTGGGCTGGACCGGATGGTTAACCCTTTCCGGTGAAATCTCCTCTGCAGACGTGTCACCTTCTGAGTGAGAATGCTCCGCCCTGAGCATTACATCCTGATCAAAAGTGACATGTCGACTCACTGTCGCTTTCTGACCCTCTGGATTCCACAAAAGATATCCCTTGACGTCGTGGCTATATCCAAGGAAGACACACTTCTTTGCTCTTGGATCCAACTTGTCACCCCTCTCATGCACATATGCCGGGCAACCTACGATGCGTAAGTATGAATAATCAACAGCTTCACCACTCCACATCTCCTCAGGGATCTTGTAGCCAGTCGCTATTGAAGGAACTCTATTCACAATGTGCATAGCAGTCGAGAGTATCTCTCTCCCAGCATTCCATTCCCAAACCGGCTGAGTGCATCAAACACCGCACTTTCTCCAGCAATGTTCTATTCATCCGCTCCACCACACCATTCGACTTCTGTCACGACCCGCTTCCCTAAAATGGAGGCGAGACGTGAAAAGGTCCGCACGAGAGTGGAGCTGTGAAGCCCCAAACCCGATAAGCGTCCACAATACATAAACAGGTCCCTGTAACCACAACAGAATAACAATAATAACACAAGGAGAGACTGAAATAAAATTCCTCATCTCACAAAATGTCCAACATCAAAATAAGTCCAACATCCAGAAAAACCACCAGGCTAAAAGAAAGAGTCCAAGGCCCAGAACAAGGCCAACAAAAGAAATGACATAACAAAGATATAGGTGCCACGCACCGAATACAAAACAACTGTCTAACAAAAGTAAAACACATGAAGACACTAGGACTGGTCCCCAGTGTCCACGTACTCCCCGTCAAACACAAGCTCGGGCTCGGCGTCAGCAAACACCTCGTCCTCAACGAGGTACTCAGGCTCAGGATCTAACATGTGTCACCCAAAAGAGTAAAGGGGCACATGTCAGCAAGTCTAAAAGACTTGGGCAAGGAAACTGAAAGTAAGGCAACTAGCAACCTAGCAGTTTAGTATGATGCATGGCATGGCAGTTATAACATGAGTGCACAATTTAAAACATGGCAAGACAATTTGTACAAGAGAACAATCATCGGACAAGACAAGACAAGACAAGAGTAGCCACGCTACTATCAATCTCAATCAACTCACTAGTCACGTTGTTTTGTAGATTGTTTACGCCTTACAGCTGAATGGTTCCACATTCGCTGATTGGCCGCTTAACAACTACCCCACCCCAAAGAGTTTACGCATTACAACTGCAGTTGTTGATCAAACAGACTCCCAGTTGAATGGCCGCTTAACCCTCACCCCTTATACCCACACGTAATGGAGCCTAGGGTCCCCGCACAATGAACTCAGCTAGTGAGCCTGGGGTTGCCCCGCACATTGAGCTCGCATTCTTAAACATTTGGCGTAGGGGTGCACCTAGCCGGAAACACGCAATTCGGGCATTGGCTATCAACCAACACATGGCCCGCTTCTGGAACACGAGCCAGGAACACAAGCATTTGTAGCAGAGCTACGCAATCACATGAACACTTAAAGAATGCAATGACATGACATCTAATTTGCGTACCGTTAATGGAAAGTAAACATGACATGGTAATTGTGCAACATGCTAAATGTCGGAATTAGCTTCGTTGTCAAGCTAGTCCCTCAATTTGCGCCTAGGCGAGTATCATTTCGTCGCCTAGCCTCTTTTACGCCTACAACTAGCAAATGGCCTAAAACATGGCCTAAACCCTAAGTGGCAAGTTTCACTTGCCTAGCACCGGGGATTGACGATCGCTTCGTCACACGGATGCCAATCTACGGGGGAATCGCTGTTTTGGGGGAACAATCATCAAACAACATGAATTTTATTAGGGTTTCATAAAAATACCAATATGCTATAAAAACAACGGTAGATCGATTTCTTACCAAGAGGAGACGGAAGAAACACTCCGGGGAACCCTAGGTTCAGATCTGGAGAAGATTGGAGAAGTTTGGGGAAACTAGGGTTTTTGGGGGATTTGGGGATTTTGATGGATTTGATGAGATTTTGGGGAAGATGAGAGGTAGATAGAGTGATTGGATGGTTTGGATGATGATTCTAGGGCTTGGAATGGAGAAATGGAGCTTGTAGGAAGATGTGGGCTGAAGGGGGAAGTTTTTAGGGTTTTGGGTCGTGTTGGAGAAGATGAAGTCGTTTGGGTTGGGTTTAAATAGGATGGGCTGGCGGCTGCCCAGAAATTAGGGTTTTAACACTGGTTAGTCGGTCAAAGAGCAACCACTGACCGACTAGTTTGGCAACTAGTCGGTCGGTCGACCAACGTAGACCGACTAAGTGCAAACAGTAACTCCTGAACGAAAATAGGATTCTAGAGTTAGTCGGTCCATGAACAAGTACTGACCGACTAGTTTGGCATCTAGTCGGTCGATGAATGTTCTTAGACCGACTAAGAGTAAACAGTAACTGATACAAAAATAATATGATGAGTTAGTCGGTTCAAGAAGCATTGCTGACCGACTAGTTTGCAACCTAGTCGGTCAACCAACGTTCTTAGACCGACTAACGATAAACAGTAACTCCTGAGAAATTTAGAAAGCGAACTAGTCGGTCCAAGAAGGATTGCCGACCGACTGGATCGTCATCTATTCGGTCGGTGGCCCTTCTTACACCGGCTAATGAGCACCAAAAGTACCGATACGGAGCGCGGGGCCCCGGGATCGATTCCTAAGACTCCTAGGCTTGATCTAATAGTTAGATACGACCGTTATGAAGTCCGTCACGAGTGACATACTTCGAAATCGACAATCCTACGGAAGAAGCGAGAAAATACGACGAATCGATCGAAAATGAAACTACGGAGACGAAAACCACACAAGAGGAGAAAATCCACCAAAACATATATTATATTATATTAAATCCAGATTCATGAAAAGCAGTCGTTACATCCTCCCCAACTTAAGAAAAATTCCGTCATCGGAATTTCCAAAAACTCACGAGTCCGGAAACAAAAGTGGGAAACGCTCTCGCATCTCATCCTCATTCTCCCAAGTAGACTCTCCAGGTGAGCCGTGCCGCCACATCACCCTCACAAGATTGACAATCTTGTTCCGAAGCGATTTCTGACGCCTGTCCAGAATCTGCACTGGATGCTGGTCATACGTCATATCGGGGCGAACGGTAATCTCCGAAAAATCCACCGCATGAGACGGGTCGCTAATGTATCGACGAAGCTGCGACACATGGAAAACATTGTGAACTCCTTCCAAAGATGGCGGCAAGGCAAAGCGATAAGCTACCTCGCCAACCCTCTCCAAAACGTCAAACGGTCCAATGTATCGCGGGCTCAACTTTCCACGCTTCCCGAAACGAATCACACCACGATTCGGGGAAATCTTCAAGAACACATGGTCGCCCGGCTAAAACTCCAAAGGACGACGTTTAGCATCCGCCCAATGCTTAAAACGGTCCTGAGCAATCCTCAACCTCTCCCGAATATTCCTGACGATATCCACGGCCTCCACGATCATCTCAGGTCCCAACAACTCCCGATCACCAACGTCATCCCAACTCAATGGCGATCGACATTTCCTCCCATAAAGAGCGGCGAAAGGCGCCATGCCAATACTCGCCTGGAAGCTGTTGTTGTAAGAGAACTCCACCAGATGCAGATGGTCCTCCCACGAACCCTTGAAATCCAACATGCACGCCCTCAGCATGTCTTCCAAAATCTGAATCGTCCTCTCGGACTGGCCATCCGTCTGCGGATGGTACGCCGTGCTGAAACTCAGACGCGTACCCAAGCTCTTCTGCAAACTCTGCCAGAACTGAGATGTAAACCTCATGTCTCTGTCAGACACGATACTCACGGGGACTCCGTGAAGTCGCACAACCTCCTGCACGATTCACGTTACATCACTATCCAAACTAGGAAAAGGACATAAAACGGAGAGTAAAAGAATTTTACCTCCATATATCTCCTCGCTAGCGCCTCAGTGGACTGTCCCACTCAGAATGGAATAAAGTGCGCAGATTTGGTCAATCGATCTACGATCACCCAAATCGCGTCATTCTGCTTCGGACTCCGAGGTAGTCCAGTCACGAAGTCCATAGTGATGTGTTGCCATTTCCACTCCGGAATCGGAAGCGGTTGTAGCAACCCGGCCGTACGCTGATGCACCGCCTTCACTTGCTGGCAAACCAAGCACTTGGCTACACTCCGAGCCACGCTCCTCTTCATACCATGCCACCAATAATTCAGACGAAGATCCTGGTACATCTTGGTGCCACCAGGATGCACAGAATACGGCGAACTGTGTGCCTCCACCATCAACTCCTCTCTGATATCTCCAGCTGGCACACATAACCTGGCTCCAAACCTCAGCGAGCCATCCTCATGAATCAAAAAATCAGTCCGCAGACCGGCTTCCACTGTAACGCCCGCTCCCCCGGGATACCCGATAAGTACGAATCTGTATCAGGTATTCCCAAAGAGGTGGGTGTTACGAAGGAAATGAAAAGTTTCAAAACACAGGCAGGCCCACTGCGCACTGCTGAGATAGTACCTGTAGCACTCCAGATATCAAACACAAAACACAAAAGAGACAACAGCTCAACCTGAAAATGCAATATTGAGATACAAAGCAACATGCTATATTAAAATGCAACTTAAGTTTCTCCAATAGGAACTATCCTTCATGACTTAAGCTTAGGCTCAACCCACATGGCACTCATCTTGCAACCCACTTAGCAAAGCCCACATCTAATAGCAAGATTTAGTAATTCTATGCTAAAAGTGCAACATTCACAACTAATTGGGATAGCATGCAAGTTCTTCCCATACGAGTAGGCAATCTTTGTGAATGCTATTAAAATTGTAAGACGTTGTTACCAATCTAAGCAACAAGCTAACTCTATCAAGGCAATTGTGCTAATAAGATTTAAATTAATAAAGAGTTCATTGCCATAGCCATATTTTAACCAAGGAAAATCCTAGCTTTGGCCTAAGTTAGCATGTAATATTAGAAAGGTGTCATCTTTGGCCCCACATGGCTTGCTATTAAAAAAAGATGCTAACTTGGAATTAGTCCTTGTATAAAAAAATTGCATCTTGCTAAGGGAAAGTGGTAATGAAATCCACAATACAATGAAAACACAACCCTCTTTATGTTTCCTACTAAAAATGACAACTTCCTTCATAGAGACATTACTACAAACACATGGTAAGCATGATAATCAATTCTTAATTTAATAGAAATCAACATGAAACCAAAAGTAAAGCAACCACTAGCAAGATGTCATCTTGAAGATATATTGGTCTACTCCATAACATAGAAAGACATGCTCATCTTTAACTAAAATCTATCTCTTTAACATACTTAGAAAATTCTTGAGAATAATAAACCATATGAAGAGGGATTCCTACTTGACTTCATGTAAGCATTACCACATATACATGGTGGGCATAAAACATAGGCAATAATCCGATTGAGAACAACATGAGACTAATTACATGATGGCATCTCAATAATGGGATGATTAATTTCATAGTATGGAAAGGAACACATCTTCATAATTAAAGTTAACCTCTTTAGCAACATACAACTTAGTAGCAACATACATCATGTTACATAATTTTAAGGCATATCATAGCTTGGATTCCACAAATACAAAGAAAGGTGACAACTTTGTAACATGGTGATTAATTCATGGTATGAAAATTTCATCTTCTTAAGAAAGGTAGTGAATTTAGCTTGGATGAGATATTGAATAATAACTATATGAAGATGGTTTTCCTACCTCAAACCAATTGGTTGATGAAAGCTTCCTCTTGATTTCTCATCCAAGCCCAAACCCTAAGCAAAACCCTCTTCCAATCCAAGAGAACCCATCAAGGATCAAGCTCCAAGCTTTCAAATCCCAAGCCTCCTCTTTCACTTTCCCCTTCTTCTTTTTGTTCCTCCTTCCTATCTCTTTGGCCTGGCAACATTCGGCCACTTTCTTCTTCTTCTTTTTTTTTTTGCAACTCTTTTTTTTTTTTGCTTCCAGGTTGCTTCGGCCTGGGACTTGGTGGGGGAGAAAACGAAATGGAAATGGGGAAAGGCAAAAGTATTAAAGATTTTTTTGGAAGAAAGATGTAGAGGCTTGTAGAAAAAGAGAGAGAATTAACTAATTTGGAACCCCTATTCACAAGTTTGCCATCCCCAATTAAACTCTCTTCTCTCATCATCCAATAACTCAAGCCTAACTAACAAAGCCCAACCAACCCTAGCTACTAAAATTAGCTAAAGTCACAATCAATAATAATAATAACAATAATCATCTCAGTAAAATAAATCTCCTTAGAATGCCATCACTAAGTATATTACTAACCAATAATAACATCCAATACAACCCTATAACCATTTGCATAGGGAAGTACTACGCATACCACGAAATTATTATACACACATATTACTATATACATCCTACGGAGGCACGGAAGCAAGTATGCACTATATATCAACAAGATACATACATTACCGTATATGGCACTAGGGCCATTACATTCTACCCACCTTAAAAATAAAGTCCGTCCTCGGACTTTCTAACTTAAGGCTCTTCCTTAAGGCTAGACTTCTACACAACTTAAGACTAAACTACCTCTGGAATCCTACACGCACTACCCTTACACAGCCACAGTGCGGTGACCTGCATGGGCCACCAAATGTAACGCCCGCTCCCCCGGGATACCCGATAAGTACGAATCTGTATCAGGTATTCCCAAAGAGGTGGGTGTTACGAAGGAAATGAAAAGTTTCAAAACACAGGCAGGCCCACTGCGCACTGCTGAGATAGTACCTGTAGCACTCCAGATATCAAACACAAAACACAAAAGAGACAACAGCTCAACCTGAAAATGCAATATTGAGATACAAAGCAACATGCTATATTAAAATGCAACTTAAGTTTCTCCAATAGGAACTATCCTTCATGACTTAAGCTTAGGCTCAACCCACATGGCACTCATCTTGCAACCCACTTAGCAAAGCCCACATCTAATAGCAAGATTTAGTAATTCTATGCTAAAAGTGCAACATTCACAACTAATTGGGATAGCATGCAAGTTCTTCCCATACGAGTAGGCAATCTTTGTGAATGCTATTAAAATTGTAAGACGTTGTTACCAATCTAAGCAACAAGCTAACTCTATCAAGGCAATTGTGCTAATAAGATTTAAATTAATAAAGAGTTCATTGCCATAGCCATATTTTAACCAAGGAAAATCCTAGCTTTGGCCTAAGTTAGCATGTAATATTAGAAAGGTGTCATCTTTGGCCCCACATGGCTTGCTATTAAAAAAAGATGCTAACTTGGAATTAGTCCTTGTATAAAAAAATTGCATCTTGCTAAGGGAAAGTGGTAATGAAATCCACAATACAATGAAAACACAACCCTCTTTATGTTTCCTACTAAAAATGACAACTTCCTTCATAGAGACATTACTACAAACACATGGTAAGCATGATAATCAATTCTTAATTTAATAGAAATCAACATGAAACCAAAAGTAAAGCAACCACTAGCAAGATGTCATCTTGAAGATATATTGGTCTACTCCATAACATAGAAAGACATGCTCATCTTTAACTAAAATCTATCTCTTTAACATACTTAGAAAATTCTTGAGAATAATAAACCATATGAAGAGGGATTCCTACTTGACTTCATGTAAGCATTACCACATATACATGGTGGGCATAAAACATAGGCAATAATCCGATTGAGAACAACATGAGACTAATTACATGATGGCATCTCAATAATGGGATGATTAATTTCATAGTATGGAAAGGAACACATCTTCATAATTAAAGTTAACCTCTTTAGCAACATACAACTTAGTAGCAACATACATCATGTTACATAATTTTAAGGCATATCATAGCTTGGATTCCACAAATACAAAGAAAGGTGACAACTTTGTAACATGGTGATTAATTCATGGTATGAAAATTTCATCTTCTTAAGAAAGGTAGTGAATTTAGCTTGGATGAGATATTGAATAATAACTATATGAAGATGGTTTTCCTACCTCAAACCAATTGGTTGATGAAAGCTTCCTCTTGATTTCTCATCCAAGCCCAAACCCTAAGCAAAACCCTCTTCCAATCCAAGAGAACCCATCAAGGATCAAGCTCCAAGCTTTCAAATCCCAAGCCTCCTCTTTCACTTTCCCCTTCTTCTTTTTGTTCCTCCTTCCTATCTCTTTGGCCTGGCAACATTCGGCCACTTTCTTCTTCTTCTTTTTTTTTTTGCAACTCTTTTTTTTTTTTGCTTCCAGGTTGCTTCGGCCTGGGACTTGGTGGGGGAGAAAACGAAATGGAAATGGGGAAAGGCAAAAGTATTAAAGATTTTTTTGGAAGAAAGATGTAGAGGCTTGTAGAAAAAGAGAGAGAATTAACTAATTTGGAACCCCTATTCACAAGTTTGCCATCCCCAATTAAACTCTCTTCTCTCATCATCCAATAACTCAAGCCTAACTAACAAAGCCCAACCAACCCTAGCTACTAAAATTAGCTAAAGTCACAATCAATAATAATAATAACAATAATCATCTCAGCCATCCTCATGAATCAAAAAATCAGTCCGCAGACCGGCTTCCACCTGCTCCCGAATCTTCATCAGCTTCGGATCCTCAGCCTGGCCAGCCTTAATCTGATCCACGATCGTCGACTGTACCTGCATGTACATCAACGACGAAGCCTCCCCAGGAAGAACAATCTCCACACCAGACCCACAAAAATCCCGCTGCAATCTCCACTGCGAGGTCAAAATCATCACCGCTGGAAGCCTACTCAAAGCATCTGGAACTACATTCACCTTGCCAGGGTGAAACTGCAAATCAATATCATAATCCGCCATAAGCTCCAACCATCGACGCTGTCGCATGTTTAGCTCCTTCTGAGTGAAAATGTACTTCAAGCTTTTGTGATCGGTGAAAATCTTCACTTTCTCACTAAGCAGGAAGTGCCTCCAAATCTTAAGAGCAAACACAACGGCAGCCAACTCCAAATCATGCGTCGGGTAATTCTTCTCATGAACCTTAAGCTGACGAGACGCATACGCCACAACATGCCCATGCTGATGCAACACACAACCGAGACCCTTGCCAGAAGCATCGCAAAAGATCTCAAATCCACCGCTGCGATCAGGCACGACAAGAATAGGGGCAGTCGTCAACCTCTCCTTCAGAATACCAAAAGCACTCTCACAATCACCCGACCAAACATAAGCAACATCCTTCCGCGTCAACCTGGTCATCGGCTCAGCAATACGAGAAAAGTCCTTAATGAATCGCCGATAATAACCAGCAAGTCCAAGAAAACTCCGAATCTCAGACGCAGACGACGGAACAGGCCATTCCCTGATGGCCCGAATCTTCTCGGGATCCACTGAGATACCATCTCCAGTCACCACATGCCCGAGAAAAGCAACTCGATCCAGCCAAAACTCGCACTTCGAAAACTTAGCATACAACCGATGCTTCCTCAAAATCTCCAACACCGTCCTTAAGTGCGAGGATTCTTACCGTACACTTTGTCTTCTTACCGTACACACAGGATTCGCAGACTTCGACACTCTCATTCGAGGCTTCAATCAACTTACTTCTTCGGAGTACATCAAGCGTATTGTCACATGGATGACCCAAACGATAATGGCATAACTTGGCTGAATCTCCGGAAACAGCGCTCGTAGTACTTACGTATGCTTCACCTTCAACTGTGGTACCTTGAAGAGCATATAGGTTTCCAACCTTCCTTCCCTTCATCATAACCATGGCTCCATTCGAAACACGAAGTGGGTCTTCTTCAAAGACCGACTTACATCTGGCATTGTCCAAAATGCCTATGTAGATTAGGCTCTTCCGCAAATCCAGGATATGCCTCACATCGACAAGTGTACGTACTATGCCGTCATGCATCTTTATCCGAATGGTTCCAATACTCGTAGTTCTACACACTGCATTGTTTCTCATGAGGATTGAGCCTCCATCTTGCTTGGAACGGTATGTCGCGAACCAACTCCTATGAGGAGTCATATGATGCGATCATCCACTGTCTATGAGCCATGCCATACTTGCATCATCTGCAATCCCCGGTGCAAAAATATCGGTATCTCTACCTTCACCATGAACCTGCTCACCATCAATCCCCAAAGATGCCGAACCGGAATCCTTCTCGGTTTCCTTTCCTTTCTTCCTATTCTTGATCGGACAATGATTCGAATAATGATCCTTTTTGTGGCAATTATAGCATGTGATACTCGCAAATCTGTCCTGCGAGTGTCTCGACTTGGAGCGGTCAATATTCTTCCTGAAGCCTCCTCTCCTTTCCTGTCGACCCCTCATATGCAATGCCTCCTCGCGGTTACTCACATGAGCTCTACCTTGAACCTTGCCACATAGTTGCTCCGTGTGAAGCGCCGCCTTCATCTCTTCCATGGTGAGAGTAGTCCGGTTGTAAATCATTGACCGAATAAACGGATTATACTCTTCAGGCAATGAACACAACAAGATAACCGCTTGCTGTTCATCTTCAATATTCACATCCATACTGCGCAACTCTAGCACAATCCTATTCAATTCATCCATGTGATCCTTCACCGCTGAACCATAGTTCATCTTGAGAGTATACAGCTGCTGAAGCAAATATATTCGACTCGTGAAGGAGTTCTTTATATAGAGTCCCTCAAGCTTCTTCCATATATCAGATGTCGTCGCCTCATCCAGGACTTCCCTCAGAACATTATCTGATAACGACAACTGAATTGCGTTGTACGCCTTTCTCTCCAATTCCGCCCTAGCAGATGCAGTCACCTCCTTATCGATATTCGAGACATCGAATACGATCTGGTAACACCCCATCTGCATAAGAACATTCTTCACCTTCGTCTGCCAAATCAGAAAATCATTCCGGTCGGTGAACTTCTCAATGTTCAAAGTTGCCAAAGACACCATCTTTCCTTTGCCACTAACTTCCTTTGCAATAAAACCACAAACTCTGATACCACTTGTTGGGAGAAAATCCGAAACACCTTGAGATCAATGCGGAAACAAACCCTAATAAACTGATTAGGAATTTTGGTTTAGCAAAAATCTAATCTCAAAGACCCAACAAAAATCCCAAATGACCTTGCAATAGAAAGTAGCAAACGAATCACAGCAACAAATTAATCAATCTCAAACACAAAAGAATTTACCCTGGTTCGGTTGTAAACAACCAACGTCCAGCAATCCAATCTGAGACGATTCCACTAGTAGATAGATCCAAACAATTAGGGTTACAAAACGCTCCCTCACGCGTAAGTAACAACTTGGCAACGAAAAAAGCCCTCACGATTCCACTCAAGACGAGGAAATCAATGGAAGAAGAAGAGAAGGAAAAATCAAACCTTTCTCTCAAGAACACAAACTCTAAAACTCTCTCCAATCTCCAATGGGGTAGCAAGATGCTCTCAAAAAAACAATGGAGGCTTACCAACTCAAGATGATGGTTTACCCTAATCTACAATATAGATAGATTAAATACGAACCCAAACGAACGGAGAGAAACAGCATCCAGGCCGTCGAATGCTGCGTGCGGGCCCAAGCAGCTCGACCGAATAAAGCGAGCATATCCGACTCGATCGACTCGGTCCTGCTCCGAGGTCGAGTCAAGTCCACTTGATCGAGTAGATAAGCTACTCGGGACGAGTATGACAGTGGCCTCTTCAAGGCAAAACATCCCAGCTCTCTGTTTTTCAAGGCGACGGACTGTTCGGTCCGAGGGGAAAATCTATCCAGTCGATTGGAATCACAAAAAACAACAGAGGGTGTGTGCGTGTGTGTGTGTGTGTTGAAGTGATGTGTGTGAAGTGTTAGATGTAATTGAGTATGTGCGTTTGTGTGAGGTGTAGAAAAGTGAGTGACGCGTGTGACATCGGCACCCTATTTCCCCGCGACCTCCTCGTCCTCTTCTCCAAGTCTGGCTCCTCCGACGAGGACCTCCCCCTCGTCCCCTGTGACCGCGCCAAGGGTGCTACTCTCGTCTCCATCACCTCCGTCCCTGGGAACCATCTGTCGACGGCGACGCGAAAGGGGTGGGGGAGGAGGAGGAAAAACTTTTAAATAAGTGGTCTGTGAACTTAGAAAAAAAAAATTATTGGTGTTAGGGCCAAAAATGATCGAAACGGTATTTGGGCCGACAAGAATGCTTTCGTTGGATTAATCCATCGTTGGCTGAGAGATAGGGACCCGTGAACGAGTGTCTATGAGTCGGAATGAGCTAGGATCAGACTCCACGGGTAGATGTTCGCCTAGCTTCCTTGTATCTCCAAGATCGTTAGGAGGTCGGGGTTGGGGCCCGACCAATTCCTCTCCGACGCTCAAGTAAGTCTCCAATAAATGAAAACACATAGAGCAAGATGAAGAGGAAGATAGTAGAGAAGGAGATGAAAGTATAGTGTAGTATGCAGGGGCGGACCCACGTAGAGGTTGGGGGGGGGGGCCATTTTTCAAAATTTATGTATCTATATATATTGCAGCATCGCCTAAATGTAAGGATAAGTAACGAAGTTTAATCTCCATTAACAGAATTGTTTGTCAGCTTTGGTGGTTGTCCGCTCCCGTCCCACGCAAAAGGTCATGATTTCGATTCTGGTGTTGGCTGCCAATATTTTTTTTATTTTTGTTTAATTTCAACGGTCATGAGTTCAAGCAAAACTCCATTTTTCAACAGTCAACGATGGTCTAATGGGCCTTTAAAGCTCTATTCATTCCTAAGGAACAACTGAAATTGAATATGATTAGAATATATATAATCTGAATGGGATTCCACTGAAGCAATTTAATTAGTATCAATAACAATCTTAACTATTAATACTTTAATCCTAATCCAGTCAAAATATGGAACCAACTTCCAACTACTACTCCAGTCAATCTCAACTATTGCAACTATTGACACTATGCCTTTTTTAATGTTTTTAATTATAACATAGCAGAGTCAACATCTGATTGAGTAATGATAAACAAAAATGTATCTTACTTTAAGTTTAAATTCTCACAAAAGTCATTGTAAAACAGAGAATTGTCTGATCACACAAGTAAACGTTGTTATATCTGATTATAGTTTTTAAACTGTCATGGTTAACTTAATCTACCTAAAAAATTTAGTTACTAAACACGCTTCTCACCTTCTCTTAAATTTAAAAGATTAATTAATTCGTGGCAAGTCTCAATGATTATAATTTAAATTTTTGTTTTTTTGCAGATTAACGATGTAATCAGCGTCAGTTTCTCGTTCATATCTCCGTTGATATGTGATTTGTGTTTAATAAATGCATAGAAAAATTTGCTGCTTATTAAAGTAATTCGGTTTGAATCTTTGCAACTTATTTTCGTTCTTATGCAATTGAAATTTGTTTTTGTTTTCGGCTTTCTTACTCGATCCCTCACACTTATGTTGCATTGGGCCTGATGAACGAATTTCATATCTACTTTTTTGTTCAGTTCGTCACCTCAAATATGTCGCAATTTGTATGCTTCTTTCAATGCCCCCCCGGTCATCTAATCCTGGTTACGCCCCTGGTAGTATGGAATTTAGCCTTCAATGAAGATCTGACCTCCTCATCTCTCTCCCTTTGTTCTGGTGATATTTATTCCACTCCTTTGCTTTGTATCCTCCCTCCATCAAATGTGGCCACTAACTGTGCTTTGAACCAGTCATCCGGGAGTGTAATCCCCCCGTATTTAGCCCATCAATGTCATCTTTTTTTTTGATACATCGGAAAGCTGGTTAAAGACTCGCGCGAGTTCCGCGTCCACCAGGGATCGAACCCTAGTGGCCTCACTCGGAAGCGGGGGTAAATGCCGCTAGACTACAGTCCTTTGAGCAATAGAAGTTGGCCCTTTTTAGAGATGGAATTTGACCAAGCCATTTGCCAAATTAGTTGACAATTTGACTTGGTAATAGTTTTACCCTCATCAGCGGGCATCGGGGCTATTGGGCCGTGGCGTACCACTCTTAGTGGGCCTTACTCACCAACTAGACTCCAGCTACTCATTTCGTGGGCCGAACCTATGACGAAGTTGGTATCAACAAATGGTAAACTTGTAATGAAACGATATGTGAACTCAACAATCAGCTTTATGCTAATAGCAACTCCCTTTCTTATTTTCTTTTTTCAATTAAGTACAGGGCCGCAGTAATATTAAAATGGGAGGGGTTGCCAGTTGCCAGAATTTTGGCCATTGAAATTCTGCAAAGAGTGTGCTCTATTATGAAATAAGCAAGTTTCAAATTGCCCTTTCTCCCTTCTCCTCTCTCATCAACCATTGCTGCTGCGCGTCCCAAAGATTTTACTCTTAATCTGGGCATGAGCTCGACAAGAACCAACCCCTCCCTGCAAAATCAATCACCTCCTATCATTCATCGGCAACAATATCTCCCTCTGAGATGCAAGTCCCTAACATTCTCACTATGGGCAGGAGCTCTCCTCGTTCTCATCCTCTCCATTTCCCTCAACAAATTCAACCCAATACCTCCCTCAATCTCTCTCGCTCTCAAAACCCATCTCCTCTCTCGCAGTCCCAACATCTTCCAAAGGCTCCACTTCCCCCTCAGCCCATCTCGTCCCCGGCCTGCACCCGACCGCCCACCATGTGTTCTATGGATGGCCCCTTTCCTCTCCCCCGGCGGCTACAGCTCCGAAGCCTGGTCCTACATCAAATCATTGGCTACAACCTTCGACAACTCAGACTTTGCCCTCAAGATTTTGCACCACGGCGACTCGGAGTCGATCAGGTTCTGGCAAGGCCTGCCCGAAAACGATAGGACTCTGGCCTACCAGCTCTACAATGCGAGGTGCAGGCTGAACGAAACCATCGTAGTCTGCCACAGCGAGCCCGGGGCTTGGTACCCGCCTCTGTTTAAGACCCTCCCGTGCCCGCCCACTGGCTACGCTGACCCGTTGTTCGTCGTGGGCCGGACGATGTTTGAGACGGACAGGCTGAGCGAAGAGCATGTGAAGAGGTGCAATCGGATGGGTGCGATTTGGGTCCCGACCGAGTTCCATGCGTCCACGTTCATTGAGAGCGGTGTCGATCCGTCCAAGGTCGTGAAATTGGTTCAACCGGTGGATGTTGAGTTCTTCGATCCAGCGAGGCATCGACCGCTCGTTCTTCATACCCAAAGGCCGATCTTGGGGTCGAGGCCAGGTGCCGATGATCGTTTTGTTTTCCTAAGCGTGTTCAAGTGGGAGCAGAGAAAGGGATGGGATGTGCTGCTGAAAGCGTATCTTCAAGAATTCTCAAAGGATGACAACGTTGCGTTGTATTTGCTGGTTAGCGCTTATCACTCTGATACGGATTTTGGCGCCAAAATTTCAAAGTTCGTCGATGAAATTGGGTTAAAAGAGCCGGTTGATGGCTGGGCGGCGGTCCACGTAATCGATCGCCACGTGCCGCAGTCTGATCTGCCGAGGGTTTACAAGGCAGCGGATGCGTTTGTCCTCCCTTCGAGGGGCGAAGGATGGGGGAGGCCGATTGTGGAGGCAATGGCGATGGGGTTGCCTGTGATCGCGACAAACTGGTCGGGGCCAACAGAGTACTTGACAGAGGAGAACGGCTACCCGCTGGCCGTGGATGAGATGAGCAAGGTGATGGACGGACCGTTCAAGGGTCATCGCTGGGCCGAGCCATCTAGCGATAGGTTGAGGGTCTTGATGAGGCATTTAGCGAGGAACCGCGAAGAGGGGGTGAGAAAAGGGGAGAAGGCAAGGGAGGATATGATGCGGAGGTTCTCGCCGGAGGTTGTGGCGAGGGTGCTTGCCGATGAGATCACGAAGATATTCAAGAAGCATCTGAGATCGACTTGAGGAAGACGAAGATGAAACGGCTGGGGTTTGCCTTTTTTCATGTCTATGTTAAGACGATCCTAATCATTGAAATTGCATTATGGTTCAAGCTGACAAATTTGTAGAACTTGTTTTATTTGTTGGCATTCTTTCCTCAACACCTTCGAATTTCGCAACTGATCATCTCTGCAATCCATTTAGTGTGATTAGGACATTAGGAAAGTAAGCGGAGGATTGTTGCATCAAATTTGGTACCATTTGATAAAGAAGTGATATTTGTAGAATTGGATCAGTCAGAGTAACGATCACTAATATAAAGGTATGCACCAGAATGTTTCGCAAATTCTGGGGTTTTAGCTAACGTGCACTATTTGAATCGCCAGCAAGGTTAACGCGACGTCCACGCATTCCTCTCGTTGTATATCCAAATGCTCAAAACCAAACAAAGAAAAAGAAATCAAAAACAAAAACATAGAAATAAAACGGAAGAGAGAGAGTTGCAATATACCAATGGACCCAACAGTTGATTTCTCTGGACAATTTTCATAAAGTAAAAAATCATTTGTAATCACATGAAATGTTTTTTAAACAGCAAGAAGAAAACAAATTGTTGATGTATGGACTCTTGCTGGGCCGGATTGGTCCATCGGGTGCCTGGGCCGGTCCAGAGGAACGAGCAATCCCGCAACATGTAGGGCCTGGACATGTCGGTTTCGTCGGGCCGTTCTCCTTTCCTGATACCTGAAACGGAGAAACAACAAAGGCGTCAGATATCTCGAGTGATGCCACCCCGGTTTCTTTTTTGTTTTTTTTGTGGGGGTGAGGGTGTGTGTGCGTGCATGCGCGCAGACCGACCGGCTCTCCTCCGATGCCTAGGCAGGCAAGATTGTTGGAGGAAAATAGATGATGTGCGTAATATAAGGAATATCAATGAAGTCAACCAAATCTCCACAATATCCGGCGGCCATCATTGTCACATCCATCAGATAGTGACCCGGTGCATTGCACCAAATCTTGCCAAGATCCGCAATCAATGAAATATCAAGCAAATCAAGCAAGTCAACCAAATCTCCACAATATCCGGCGGCCATCATTGTCACATCCATCAGATAGTTACCAAGTGCATTATACCGAATCTTGCCAAGATCTGCAATCAATGGAATATCAAGCAAGTCAACCAAATCTCCACAATATCCGGCGGCCATCATTGTCACATCCATCAGATGGCGACCAGGTGCATTGCACCGAATATTGCCAAGATCCGCAATCAATGTTTGTCATTAAATCTAGATTTCTCTCATCATGTAAATTACTATTATACCCGTAATACTCTGTATATTTAAACAAATCATGAGAAATGAAAACTTAAGCTGGTTTCTCTTCATCTTCTTCTATCATTCGTCTATTTTCCGCTTCTATAATTTCTTCATGGTATCAGAGCTTTTCTGCTTCACAGCATTCTGATCCTTTGTCCTCTTCCTAAAATTCCAAACCAACTTCTCTTATCAAAACATTTATCCTTCTCAGATGGAGCTGATCTCTCCCAACCTAAAATTTCTTATTTCAAAATTTCCCACTCTTATCACTACTCGCCTTGATTCCACAAATTACATTCTATGGCGATCACAAGTTGTGGGTGTCCTCAATGCTCACGGCTTCCTCGACTACATTGATGGATCGAAGCCTTCTCCCTCTCCCACTATTCCAGATCCTACCTCCACTGACTCAATCCCTCTTCCTCCAATTCAAAATCCTGCCTTCCAACAATGGTTGATCACTGATCAACATCTATGTATTTGCATCCAAGCAACCATGTCCACCTCTGCTCTCAGCGTCATTCTCTGTGTTTCCTCCTCACATCTACTATGGTCAAAATTGGAGACACGATATGCCTTTCTCTCTGAAGGGCACATCGAGTTACTTCAAGAAAAGTTAAATTCTCTCACCATGGAAGACGAATCCATGGTGACATATCTAGATCGTGCTAAATCGATCTACGATCAACTGCTCACTGCGGGGCCCGACACTGTCACAACTCGACATGTTGTCCGACAAATTCTTCATGGCCTCCCCTTCTCCTAAAACTCTTTTCGCATCATGGCCAGAAACCGCGAAAAATCATATACTGTTGAAGAACTGTGGAATAGTCTCCTCGCCGAGGAGGCCAACATGCAACTGCAGCGTCAGCCGACCTCTGCTCATGCCTCAACCAACACCTCTGCCCTTTTCTCTAACCCTGGTCGGCGTGACAATCGAGATCATAGGGGTCGCCCCAGCTTGACGACCCGAGGTGCTTTTCGACCGCCAAATCAATATCACAGCTCGACACCCGGTCAGACACGATCTTCTTACTCGGGAGGCAGGCCGCATCGACCGTTCAACTCGACAAGCGGACCGAGTCGTCCCCTTCACTCGACAGGCAGGCCGAGCGGGTCATTTCATCGGTCGGATGCGTCTAAGCGTCGGGTGCCGACTGATGCCACTGGCTGCTACATCCCCTGTCAAGTGTGCTCCAGCACGACTCATCACACACTTGACTGCTTTCGGCTCACTAACCACCTCAAAAAGACGGAGCCACATCTTAACAAGTCAGAGGCACATATCTCTAACCCAACCACATCTGGAAGTGGTGAATGGTACCTCGACACTGGTGCTACGGATCATGTCACGTTCGACTCATCTCAACTAGAAACGGTGACACCGTATGATGGTAACAAACGAATCCTAGTTGGCACTGGCTCCAGTGCAACTATTAACAACATTGGCACTGCCTCTATTTCTTCTCCTTATTCTACCATACATCTCAAAAGCATCCTTCATGCTCCTCAATTCTCCAAGAACCTCCTTTCTGTTTATAAATTCACTCGTGATAATAACTGTAGGGTTTTCTGGGACCCTTAGGGCACAAAAAATTTATGCCCGTCCTAAGTCGGACGGAACATAGACAGAAAAGCAGCGGAAAAATAAACATGTTATTCTAATTAACAATTAACCCTAAGGTCCAGCCCTAATCCAAGATATATGCCGCCTTGGGATGGGTCTGACCATCTGTAACGACTGGTTTTTCATGTATGGATTTTATTATAAATATTTATATATTTGGTTGCTTTCCCTTGTTGAGATTTCCATTTCCGTCTCCGTAGTTTCATTTTCGTTCATTTCGTCGTGATTCTCTAGATTCTTCCGTCGGTCGGCGTGTTTGAAGTAAGTCATTCGTGACGGGCTTCATAACGTCGATATCTTAGAGTTAGAACGAGCCTAGGAGACTTAGGAAACCATTCCGGAGCTTCGCGCTCCATTTCGCACGTTAGCCGGTTTAAGAAGGGGCACCGACCGACTAGATGACGATCCAGTCGGTCGGAAAACCTTCTTGAACCGACTAGCGGGCTTGAAAAATTATTCAGGAGTTACTGTTTGTCGTCAGTCGGTCTAAGAACGTTGGTTGACCGACTAGGTTGCAAACTAGTCGGTCAGCAATGCTTCTTTAACCGACTAACTCATTTACTAATTTTTGGTATCAGTACTGTTCATTCTTAGTCGGTCTAAGTTCATCTTTCGACCGACTAGTTGTTAAACTAGTCGGTTAAGTTTTGTACGCAGACCGACTAATTCTTAGTTCTTCTGTACAGTCGAGTTACTGTTTACTCTTAGTCGGTCTAAGAACGTTCATCGATCGACTAGATGCCAAACTAGTCGGTCAGTAGTTGTTCTTTGACCGACTAACTCTTAGTTCAGGTTTTCGACTGGAGCTACTGTTTACACTTAGTCGGTCTGCGTTGGTCAACCGACCGACTAGTTCTCAAACTAGTCGGTAAACAGTTGTTCTTTGACCGACTAAGCAGTGCAGGAAACCCTAGTTTTGCCCTAGCCGCCACCAAACTCTATAAATACCCCTCCAAACGTTTTCTTCTCCTCCCTCAAGACCTAAAACCCTAATTTCTCCCCCATTGAGCCTCCATCTTCCTCAAACCATTAATCCTTCATCCCAAGCTCATCCTTCATCATCCAAACCCTCCCTTGTCACAACCCACCTTCCATCTTCCCCAAAAATTCATCAAACCCCCAAAATCCACATCAAAACCCATTTCTCCAGATTTTTCCCTCATTTCCAGATCTGAGCCGGATCGTTCTTCCGTTGCCGTGGTTGCTCGGCATCGCTCCTTCGCTTCTTCACGATAATACTCGATTCCTTTAGTTTTAGCATAACCGACATTGACATTGTGAAACCCTAATAAAATGGATTATTAGATGATTAGGGTTCCATTAAGAAATCGATTTAGAATCGTTGTTCTAAATAATTGTTTTGCTATAACAGTGATCCATCCGTAGTTTAGCTTGCGACGATCTTCATTGCTCGTCAACCCCGGTATCAGGCAAGTGAAACTTGCATCTCTTGTTTTGGGACATGTCTTAGGCCACTTCCCTTGCTTTAGCGTAAAAGAGACTAGACGGTGAAAGGATAGCCGTCTAGACGCCCTTGACCTAGCTTGACAACGAAGTTTGGTCCATCACCTTCATCATGCTTGTATGTCACGTTTAAATTCAATTAACGGTACGCAAATATCTGCTCATGACATTGCATGTTGATTACTCATCGTGATTGCGTAGCACACGCTACAATACTTATATTCCTGGCTCGTGTTCCAGAAGCGAGCTCAGTTAGTTGGAAACCCCAACGCTCGACACATATGGGTGGGGTAAGAGATATGCGGCCACCTGAGCCCCGAGTTGGCCTGATCCGCCACTCCGGCCAGCAGGCGAAATCTCTAGTGCACAAGTGATTAATAGTGATAAGAGATAAGCGGCCTGAGCCACGAGCTGGCCAGCAGGTGGACTCTCTATGCACTAAGTGATAAACAGTGATAAGTGATAAGTGATTAGTGAATTGGTAGCTTTCACTACATCGTGCGCGCTTGTCTCTCTTTTAAACTGCTGCATCAACTAAACTGTCATATCATTGCTAATATTATAAGTGCTAGGTTGTTAGTTACTTTCAGTTTCCTTGCCCAAGTCTTTTAGACTTGCTGACATGTGCCCCTTTTCTCTTTTGGGTGACACATGTTAGACCCCGAGCCAGAGTTACTTGCTGAGGGTGAGGTGTTTGCAGACGCCGAGCTTGCGCCCGTGTTGGACGAGGACTTCGTAGACACTGGAGATCAGTCTTAGTGTCTACGTCTAGTTTTTGTAGATTGCTTAGGTTGTCGGTGCGTGGCACCTAGTTTGATACTCTGTTATGTTTGCTTTTGTTTGGCCTTGTTCTGGGCCCTTAGACTCTTTCTTTTAGCCTGGTGGCTTTTCTGTGATGTTGAATATTTTTGGGGACAAACTGTGGGATTGGTATTTCATATCCGTCTCATCTTATTATCATTATTATTGTTGTTTCGTTTGCAATTACAGGGACCTGCTTATACTAAATTTACGCTTATCAGGCGTGCAGCTTCACAGCTCCACGCTTGAGCGGACCTTCTCACGTCTCGCCTCCATTTTAGGGAAGCGGAGCGTGACACCATCCAAAGAAGGATCTAGCCTACTGCGATTAAATTAACCAGATGCTAATAAACACATACCCGGAATCTCAACCCTGGGGCAGGCGAGATGTTCCACACCGTCTTCCGAGCCGCTCCCGTCCCACGCCGATCCGCTCCTCGAACCGCTCCCCGAACTGCTCCTCGAACCGCTCCGCATCCCGAGGCGATCAATCCCGTGTCGCCGAGCCAAAAACGCGCCGAAGAAAGTTTCACACGAGTGAAACCTCCGCCTAGATTTCGGATCTGAATCTGAACTCCTTTGCGGCTTTGTCAGAGCCCTCAGGAGCAAGGCAGAAATTTATAGGGAGATGAGAAATATTAATTTAGCTTAGATCCGAGCATGCTCCAACATTTACGAGCGTCGCTCAGATCTAGAGCTTGGGACGAGTTTTAAGGAGGAGAGCAGACCCCTATTTATATAGGCGGCTGACTGCTCCATTCCCTCAAAATCCGATGTGGGACTAATTTAGAGTTAATCAAATTCAATTTAGTTTGCCTTTCACAAAGTGCAAACTTCCGTGAATTTTAACTCCCTCACCGTTGAACTTCAGAATTGATACAACCGATCAATTCTAAGGGTGTTCAACGGTGAACGCATAGGAAAAAACCGTTCGTCAATCGGAGTTCGTTTGACCCTCCAATTAATCGTCCAAAGATCAGCCTACGGCTTGGTTTTCTCAAAAACAGCCGTTAAAACTGCAAAAACGTAGGGTTTTGCAATTATGCCTTATGGGGACCACCAGGCCACCAGCCTGGACCTGGGCGCAGCCCAGGCACCTGGCCTGGGCGCCTGGGCCTGCGCCCAGGCGCCCGGGCCTGCGCCCAGGCGCCCGGGCCTGTTCCTGGGCCGGGCGCCCAGGCCCAGGCGGGTCTGGGTGCACAGGCCCAGGCCCAGGCCGGCCTAGGCCTTACTGGGTCTGGCCAGCAGGCCAGACCAGGTTCAAACTTGGCTGGTCTGCCTGGTCTGGCCTGATCTGACCCTTTGGGCTGTTTTGGACATATCTTGAGAATCTGGTGTCCGATTTGGACGCCGTTCGAACCTGGGTCTAGACCGGGACATTCCCGTCTTACCCGTGAACTTTTCCTTGTGTTTATATAATTAAATATTGTCTTAAACTATTTAAAACACATTTAATCTCTTTTGCATCAAATGCAAAATAGTCCCTATCTAAGCTTAAATTACCATTTGCATCAAAAACAAATGATCCGAGGGCATATTCCTCTACAATAACTGCACGATTCAATTTTCATCTTCTGGATTTATTGTGCAGGATGCCACTACTGGCCGCCAAATTCTCAAGGGTCCAAGTAAGAATGGTCTCTACCCGATCCTCTCAAATCCCGAAGCACTCCACACTTCTTCATCTTCGGGCTCGCTTTGGCACTCCCGCCTTGGTCCTCCAGCTCCTCTCATCGTGTCTAAAGTTGCTTCAATGATGTCTCTCAAGCTCTCTCCACAAATACCTTGTTCTCAATGCTCTATGAGCAAAAGTCATAGACTTCTCTGTCCTCTATCAACCTCTACAACTGATTCTCCTCTCTCCTTAGTTCACTCTGATGTATGGGGCCCTGCTCCTGTTCTATCTAATAAAGGATATCGCTATTATGTTAGTTTCATTGATGACTACTCTCGTTATATTTGGCTATATCCTTTAATTCACAAATCTGATGTGTTTGCTGCCTTCCAACAATTTCAAGTTTTGGCTGAACGACAGTTCAACACAAAAATAAAGATTTTTCGATCTGATGGCGGGGGAGAATATTGCAATAATCAATTTTCTTCCCACTTTCGCCAACTCGGGATCATACATCAGATTTCGGCTCCTTACACACCAGAGCAAAATGGTGTCGCCGAAAGAAAACATAGGCATATCATTGACACAACTGTTGCTCTTCTTTTAACAGCGTCCATGCCTACCAAGTATTGGCCTGATGCGGCAATGACGGCTGTGTATCTCATTAACCGCCTCCCTTCCATAAATCTCCACAACAGGTCTCCGTTTGAGATTCTCCATCACAGGCATCCCGACTACAACTGGCTACGCACTTTCGGCTGTCTGTGCTATCCCTGCCTTCACCCGTATGAACCCAACAAGCTTGAAGCTCGATCGCGTCCATGTGTCTTTCTCGGATATGCCGAAAATATGAAGGCCTACAAATGCATGGAACTCTCCACTTAGAGGATTTACAACAGTCGACATGTAAAGTTCGAAGGGGCAACATTCCCTTTCTTTCACCATTCCTCTAATCCACCACCTCCGATTCATTGTTCTCCTCCGACCCATTACCCCCCTCACCCGACCAATAATCCACCTCCTCCGACTCATATCCACCCACCTCCAATCTATCATCTCCCCGGGTTACTCCCTACACCAACTCAAATTCCTCCTACTCATCCCCGAGTTATTCCGCCACACCCACCATCACCTCTTCAGCAAGTGGACCATTTTCCACGGCCTGCAGACTCTCCCTCTCGGCCTACGACATATCCCGATCGACAACCAAACTATTCTACTCTGTCTACGACCTCTCCCTTTCAGCTTTCGCCTCTCACCGCACATCCACCGCCCATTGCTGCCGACCCACTGAGCCAAACTCTCCATCCGACTCCCCATCGCTCGGCTATCCACAACCCCACGACTCATCCACACTCTTATCTCCCAGTAAATCCTCCACACGAGCCACCCACCACTATCCATGTTGAGTCCACTCACCCTACGATCACCCACTTGAAAGCAAGCATCAGTAAACCTCACCAACCTCTCAACCTACATACTCAGCTTTCCTCTGAGGAACCACTATCATACAACGCCGCTGCTAAATCACCCGAATGGGTCACAACTATGCAGGAGGAGTTCATTGCCTTCGTCAGCAAGACACATGGGAGCTTGTTCCTCGCCCACCCTCTGCCAACATTATTGGCTGCAAATGGGTATACCACATCAAGCGCAATGCTGACAGCTCCATTGCTCGTTACAAAGCTCGTCTCGTCGCCAAAGGCTTTCATCAGAAAGAAGGAGTTGATTATGCCGAGACATTCAGTCCGGTGGCGAAGCATGGCACCATTCGTCTTCTTATCTCACTTGCTCTTCACTTTGGCTGGCCTATCTGACAGCTTGATGTTTCCAATGCATTCCTCCATGGGATCATAGAGGAAGATCTTTATATGACACAACCACCTGGCTTTGAGGATCGCTCTTTCCCAAGCCACGTCTGTAAGCTTTGAAAAGCCTTGTACTGCCTGAAGCAATCCCCGTGGCAGTGGTTTGCTCGCTTCTCTCATTTTCTCCGAGCACAAGGGTTCCTTCCAAGCACTGCCGACTCCTCTCTATTCATTCACCATGTCGGTGATCATCGCACAGTCTTCCTTCTTTACGTCGATGACATTCTTATCTCGGGCTCATCTCCCGACTTCATTCGTCAATTCATCACCAAATTGGCCGATGAATTTGCTCTCAAGGACCTTGGCGAGCTTTCTTATTTCTTGGGCTTAGAAATACATCGCAACTCGACAGGTTGTTTTATGCATCAAACCAAGTACACTAAGGAACTCATCCAGAAGGCTGGCCTCTCCGACTGTAAGCCAAGTCGCACTCCTGTCGCATCCAAGCGACCCACCTCTGAGTCAGATCATCTCCTCCCCGATGGATCCTTCTATCGCAGCATTGTCGGCGCCCTCCAATATCTTACTTTAACACGTCCAGATATTTCGTTTGCCGTCAACCAGGTGTGTCAGTTCCTCCATGCCCCTCGAGCTCTTCATCATACTGCTGCAATGCGCATCCTTCGCTACCTTCGAGGCACTTCAACTCATGTCATCCTTCTTCACCTTGGCCCTCTTTCGCTCATCGCCTTTTCTGATGCCGACTGGGCGGGTGACGCGACAGATCGGCGATCGATCAATGGCTTCGGTGTTTTCCTCGGCAAGTGTCCCATTACCTGGTGTAAAGGTCGCTTTACGACCTTATGGATTTTCTGCGTGCACGTGCTTTATCGTGCACATATTTTATTTGGCTATTTTTGGATTTTGATATATGCGATGTGATATGCCGTTGTGACCGTATGGGAGTGTAAAATTTTATAGTAATTTTTAGGAACGTCATTTCACGGCTCGTTTTCTCGCAAAACGACTTGGAGTGGTAGGGGCGTTTTAGTCTTTTGTCTTAAAACACAGTTTCCGATTTTACGTAAATTCTTGGTAGGCGTTACGCACGATCAGACTCCGTAGCCCCGTGCATCTCGTCTCCACGATCGACACGGTATTTTCGGTTTATTTTTCGGACGCCCGTAGCGAGAGAAATCTTCCGGTTAAAACTCGACAGTTGATCTTCCCTAATCAATTCAAATTTCAAACTGTTAATCAAATCTGATAAAATCCCTTGGAATACTCATACGTATCAAGGTGATTGATTCATCTGTTAAGTGCACATTTCTTTCACCTTAAGTCCACTTCCTATATCTCTTACCCCCTCACACATTTAACCTATATCTTAAAACCCTACAGCTATTAACTTTTTTTAAACCCCAACCCTAACTTTCTCATTCACGTGACCTAGGCAGATGTTTCTCAGCCGCCGCCCTATATCACAGCTCTCTCCATATCTCTCTCTCGCGTCTCTCCCTTTCATTAGGCATCAACGCCGGCGACCCTCCACCGCGGCCTGACCGCCGTTGCCCGCCTACACGCGGCCGCCTCACCGCGCCCTTGGCCGCCCCTACGGCCCCGTCGCCGACCGTTCTGCGCACGCATAGCAGCAGCTGTCGCTGCTGCAACCTTCCGACACCGGCCGCCTCCGCAGGCCACCTCCCGGACACCGCCTTCTCCCCACAGCCGCCGCCAACGACCGGATCTCCGATCACCCGCCGCAGAATGCCCCGCTCGCTCTCCGCGCCGCCTTGATCGCCGAACAGCCGTGCGGGCTGTCCCTCCACGCAACGGCAGCCACAACAGCTGTAGCTGCCATTTTCTGCCGCCGCTCGACGCTCTCCACCGCCGGAGGCCCCTCCACGGCCTTTCCCCCATCACCGACATGCCGCCACGACCAACCCGTGGCTCTCTCAAAGTCCGGCCAACCTCCCTTAGTGCCGCCAAGGCCTTCGTCGACAACCCCCTAGGCTAGACAGCCCACGGCCGTGTTCCGGCGACGTCGTATCGACGTTTTCGCCTCCGGGCTCGCTGTTTTGGCCGTACTTCCACTTGCTCGTTGTTTCGCGGACTCTCGACGCCGGCAACGACTCCTAGAGACCGCTACCGGGCTCGTCTTCGCTGTCCGCTTTTCCCGTCGCTGCCCTCACCTTCGGTTCGCTGCTAGGACGTGTCTGGCTACGCTACCCGTAGCCGAGACGCCACAAGAAGACGTTCCGTAGCCGTGCCGTTCAGATCGGTCGCCGTTCAGACTCTACTTCCCATCCGCGTCATACACCGGAGAGGTTAGTCCACCCTAACTCATAGCGAACCCACACCGTAGCAAAACTGAACCCTAACTAAAAGTTGGACAACTATAACTAAATTTACTTTTCCGCACCAGTAAAACGATGTCACTGTAGAAATCGACCGTCGGACAACTTTTCTGTGCATATAGGGTAGTGGTCGATCTATGCTGATGAAACACCAAAAAGTGACTTATGACAATTTGGATAGTCTCGATAATCTAGAAACAAACCCTAATAGGACTAGATGAAAATCGCGACCTGACACAGTTGCCGTGACACTGTTTCAGACGGACTACCGCGGACGCGACGCCTGGACGTGACCCCCCGGACGGACGACACACTCGCCATCGCAGACAAGTGTACTCACTTGCGCTTTTGGCCGTGCCTTGGTCTTAAACTGCTAGAACTATTAGAGATCATCTAAAGTACTAAGTTGTGTTGTTGTTGAAGAGATCATCTAAATAAAAATCAATATTATTTTTATGGACAAATATTAAAATTTATTATTTTTTACAAAAATTATTAATAAAATAATAAAAAATTATATTATTTAAAAATTTATTTAATAAAGAAATAATTAAATAGATTAATCATTTTTCAAATAAAATATTTTATCATTATGTAAAGATAACTAAATATGAAAAAATACGAGAAATAAGATTTGAAGCGGAAGTGTTGGAGTTGACCATCCGTCAAAATAAAATCTTTGAAGTATATTCAATTTTGGAGGGTTTTTTTTGAAGAATTGAATTCGAGATGCTATTGCTGTGTAATATGGTCAGCGAAATGTGTAATGTGTATAGCCGCACTCGTTTTGATGAGAGAGGAGCCGGAGACCGGGGAGAAGACCGCGGGACCACTATGCCACGTGACAGTACGGTCACGTTTGGCAACAACGACCCCACCCCCGCGGTCACTCTTCCAGTGGGAACAGATCAGGTATCCCATCGAAAACACGAAACAGAAGATTGCAAAAGACATCCAAAACGGAAGGGACGCGTGTCGAAGAACCAGAGCATTACGACGCTATTTCTGGTTGGCTCCAGATGGACCGTTTCCTTTTGGGGGTGACGCGCCTATTCCACAGTTCAGCTGAGGCTCGTAACGCCGCGACCCTTTTTCGGAATAATTACGGGATTTTACATAAATACCCCTCCACGCTGCTTTCGATACGAACACCTTGGGGAAATACCTATTTTACACTCCCCTCCGGCCTCAATTGGACTCCAGTCCCGCCGCTATATTAGGCTCACTTGCCCTATTTCCATCACCTCTCGCCTTTCTCTCCCCCCGCCCCATATTTTTCTCTCTCACTGGTCCTCTCTCTCTCTTCCCCTCTCCTGCAATGGCTGCAGAGTTCCCGCCAAACTTGGACGACGGCGAGCTCTGGCTACCGTCGGATATCATCCCCGAACTTGGATACCCCCGCCGAATATCCTGCGGCCCCGACATCAAGTCGCTCGCTGGGCAGCTCGCCGTTCTGGGGTTGCTCGACCCGTGCCCGTACTCGAACGGGCCAGAACCCGCTACCGAATGGACGCCAGATCCCACCGAGGTCATTTGCTTCTTCATTATCTAATATGGTTATCATCTTCTATGCTTTTTAAGTTTTTATTAGTAAAATCTTTCTGTTTTTGGGTTTTGGTAGAGTTTTACCCCTGCTACTGGTTTCGGATTCGGGTATGCTGGGTATCGGGTTCCGGCTGGGGCTGGTGCTTTTATGCCGTGTTCGATGGCAGGGCCCCTGTTCAACCTCTCGAGGACTGTTCAGCCGCAGGTGTGGATAAATTCCCTTTTAGTCGTGTGTAATTTTCATTGTTTTTCATTATGGATTAATGGGTTAATGGGTCGTGGATTTGTTTGTAGGTGGTTCATGGATGTGGACAAGGGAGAGGCGGGGCTTGTGATCAGGTTCCTTCTCGGGTAAACGGGTCGGGTAGAGCTTGTGTGGGTACGGGTGTATTTTTGCCCCGTGTGTACAACAACAGTGAAGTCAAGGAAGTCAAGAGGAAACCAGGTAGTTTTATTGTGATTATTTAATGTTTTTACTTGGCTATATTTTACCCTTTTTTCGTTCACATAAACTAATTTTTTTCTTTCAAAATTCAATTTTTAGCGAGCTTGAAGAATGGCGAGCATCAGAAACAGGCAGAGAGGGCTACAATGAAAAAGACGAAGGCGGCGGCGGCGGCGGCGGCGGCGGCGGCGAAGCAAATGGTGCCATTAAGACAAGCACCACCAGAGTTCACTCTGCCTCAAGAATGGACTTATTGATCCCATCGCCCTGTTCTCCTCTCGTTCCGAGAAAATAATAATAACAATAAAGAGGATCATGACGCAGGAAAAGAAATAGGACATGAAAGTAGTAAAAATAATTGCATGCAGCGGTCAAAAGAGGAGAGCAAGAACAAAAGAAAATGGATGGGATAAGAAAAATTGCAAAAAGAACAAAAAGCTTGGTATGCTTTTGTAATTTGGTCTCTTTCTTTTTCTTTTGTTCTTGGCCTTTGCCTTTATTATGGTACTGCTTTGTACTTAACATAAATATGAAAAATGAAGAGGTGGGCTATAAACATCCCTATTTAAGGGGTGTATGGAAACTTTGTCACTTCATTTGTCGATCTCTCTTCTAATTTTTGCTATATTTATAATAAGTAAAATTAAATACACCGTTTATCTGGGTGTTTATAGCACAACTCAAAAATGAAATAAAAAAACTTAGGATTAGGTGGGTTTTTCGAAGTGGTGTTTTGTTTTTATTCTGTGGGTACCGAGGACTCTGAAAGGGCATGTCTTCGTTGCTTTGACTGTTGACTAGATACGACTGCGGCTGTGACCGTACTGTTTTTTAATTTTAAAAGGGTTTTAGATTAAGATTAAATCGTTTTAATGGAGGGGTTTGAGAGAACTGAGAGCACCGCTGCCGCTTTTTTTGCGGTAAATTAATCAATTAAACAATTACAATTTTGAGAGGGATTATATACACCTAGAAAAGAAGAGGTGCACATTTTGTCAAAAAAAACATATAGAAATTAGCACAGTGCAGAGAAGATGTGACACATTAGTTGATTTTTTCTTTTCATTGTTGACAAATAGTCCCTCTGAATTTTGTCAATTGATGTTTATATAGTCCCACTGAATTTTTTTTCCTAGGTAGAGATGAAAACTTCACATTATGAAGTTGTAATCACATGGTCATCTGGAGTAGAATTTTAAGGCTACATAATTTTCTTCTGGAATTCCGTGAATTGAGTGTCCATGGTGGGGATTTTTTTGCAATGGTGGGGATTTTTTTGCCAGCGACTTGCTGAGTGTCCATGGTGCTGCCAATGAGCAATTGAGTAGATGTAATGCTCTTCCCACTCCTTATCCGAATCTGAATTTCTCATCTTTCGGGGGGTTTTTATGAATTTGAATCAAATTACAACTCATATACACGTGTGTCTCTAATTTATTTATGAGCAACATATGCGTCAAGTTAGACATGGAGGAAAATTTTCTCTGTGGCTAGCATCTCACGCCCTACTCCCCCTAAAAAAACCTGGTATTTTTTCGACGATTCTGTTCATATCACAATATTTTAAGAGGAGTGCTACATACACCGAAACAATTCGGTGTATGCACGGAAAACAAGATGCCAGAGAAATTTAATTATTATTGTATAAATTATGTGAGCAAATCAGCATATCTCGTGAGCCAACAGTGTATGCACAAGCCCACATCATTATACAGCACGGAAAACACGCTGATTTGTCACAGCTTTATCTCGTGAGACAATATTGACTTTACTTATTATTATATTAAAAAATAAAAGAACAGCCTTCCTCCCCTCACCCGTCGCCTGCGCCTCCTCCGCCGCCTCCTCCTCCGTCTCCTCAGCCGCCGGCTCGTCCACCGCGACCTCCTCTGCTCCACCACCTGCAACCTCGCCGGAGACCCCCTCCGCCTTGCCGTCGGCCAGGGCCCCTGCCAGTTTCCAACCCTCTCATCCCTCCGCTCCTTCTTCGACTTCTCCGTTCCAATTCGCTCCGGCACCCCACATTCCCTCAACTTCGACGACAGCTCCACCTGTGTCCCCTGCCAGACAGCGGTCATCGCCGCTAGCTTCTCCCTCTTCGACGCCAGCGGCAGCAAGGAGCTCGTCCCCTGCAGCATGGCCACCACCATCGGGGTCTGGTCGGCCAATCCCCCCTCCATCCTCCAATTCTGATCCTACGCCCACTGTATCATCCTCGCCATCGAGAATTCCGGTACTCCTGTCAGCACAGGCAACCTCATCCCCACCCCCTCCTCTCGAACCCCATCTCCGTCTTCCTTCCTCTCCCGATTGGTCAATATTGCCGTCGGATCGTCCGCCGCTGCCGCCCTGGTCTCTGTCGCCTCCATCGTCTCACTAACACGCGCCATCAAGAAGCAGAGGCAAGCGATGGCGAGCGAGGCGGACGAGAGTGATCTGGATCCTCCGTCGACGTCAACGGCGAGGGGATCGTATACGCTGCTGATTGAGGGTTTGTACATTTTCACGAAATCTGAGCTGAAGCAGGAGACGAGCGGTTACTCGGATCGGCTGCTCCTCCAGTGAGGGCGGATCGGGGAAAGTCTATCTGGGAAAGCTCCCCAGCGGCGGTGCGTTGAGCTCGGAGAGCATGCTTTCAAGCCACTTGGAGAGATCCGATGGGCTGTAGTGAACCGTATCGGAGGCGATTTGAGAGACGAGAGCATCGTCTTGGGTGGCGCTGGTGCTCATCACCATGTCCAGCTGCTCCAGCTTCTGTGCGCCATCGGCCATGTCCGACTACCGAACCTTGTAACCGAGAGCTGCAAGTAGCTCGTCGACGCCGGCGTTGATTACATAAACTGGAGATTTAAAACAGCATCAGATGAATTGGTGGAGATGTGATGCTCAAATCCCAGAGCTTGTAGAACAGGGAGACGTTGCATATGCCTGGGTGACGGCCCGCAGCACGGTTGGAGCAAGGATATATTCTTTCAGCCAATCAGAACGCCGGCACCGAGCCAGTTTGATCACCATTGTTCATAGCCTTGAGAAATCAATTCTAGCCTGTACCACCAAAACATAATCATACAAATGCCACACAAGTCCCCTTGAAACAAAAACATTTCCATGTAATCCCATCCCTGTAATTTCATCACCTATGAAAGGCTTGAGTCCTCTGAGCCTGAACCTGAACCTGTAATCACCATGATACATTGTTTTGCTCTCTTTAGTTTCTCCCACAGAATGATGAGTTGTCCTCAAGCAAATTCTCCATTTCAACATGAACAATTTGTTCTCCCAAATCTCATACTGACATCCACATGATAAGTGCAATCGATCAAAGATTCTAATCATGCAGAGGAACTTAACTGACCCTGCAATTTCCTTCTAAGACCATATACTGGCGTCTTTTATGACCTAAAATCATAAAATGGGAGAGACCTAAGCTGAGTAGAGAGGAAACACCTGCTCAGCACAGCATAACTTGAAGACTTCTACCTCTACAACAGTTTCTGGGCAAATAGTTATTTCAGCAAGTAGCTGCAAGTAGCTCGTCGGCCATGGCCTCTTCTTCCATCATCTTGCTCTTTCCGCTCATCATTATTGGAGGAGGCGGAATCCCACCACCACAACTACCTCCTCCGATAGCCTCTTGATGCTCTCTCTGGTTCCTCCTACTCCCCCGTCGCGGCCGCCGGATCCCTTCGTTGCCATCTTCGCCCCTCTCGTCCCCCGCCAGAGATCATGCGCAAGGTTCCGTAGGGCTGCCCAGGAGGACGATGACTTCAGGCGGAGGCGAGCGCTGGCTGAGGGGCTGGAGATAGCGGGGGGGGGGGGGGGGGGGCGGGGGGGCGGAGCTTCGTGATCCAGAGGAGGCAGCGGAACGGTCTCTTCTGCTGCTCTTGGTCCCCGATCGCCGGCGATATCAAGCATCCCTCGTTTTTTAATTCTAGTTAGAAAAGAAAAGCTTTTTAAATGGGATACAATTGATCATATATTGAGATTGTGATGTGGGAGCGGGGCCCACTGTTTTACTGAGCCTGTCTACAATTCCTCACCGAGAAAAACGCTCATGGGCCCATCCTTTCGTTTCACGCTACACAGTCGCGTCCCATCCGCAATGTTTTTCGTGCATACACCGAACAGTCTTCGGTGTATACAGCACGCCTCTATTTTAAAATCTCAAACCATCACAGACAGCGACTCGACACGAGCCCACCACGCCGATTGACGTGTGGAATCACACGCCCAGGGATACCCTCGTTTTTTATGAGTCAAAAGTTGAAGCACTCTGCTTCATCAATAACAGTTCCATGCTGAGTTTTTTTGCCATCATGTCTATCTAGCCCATTTTGGTGCAAAACTATCATGATCGCATCCGACGACTCATGCGTGACAAAACCCAGCCAAAACAGCTGACAATTCACAGCCTTTTGGTGCGATATTTCACAGCATTTATGTTCTTCAGTCTGATATCTTTTCAGTGATGCAGGCAGGACAGTGCCCCAATTTGGCAACATGAAATTGGGCAGTTTGACTGAATGGCATACTTGGAAATGAATGGTCTCAATGTTGAACGTATTTATCTTAGACCTTCCGCAATTTGACCGTAATAAAATCTAAAGAACACTCCCAAAACCCCCAATCTGAATAATGTGACAAGATCGATACCTTGAGTAAATAAGAAGCCGAAAGGGGTTTTATTTTTCGTTTTTCTTTTCCAAATCGTCGATCAATCTAGACCCGAGGCCTGCCAAATCCGCACAGCATATATCCACCCAATGTAGGTTATCGCGCTCATGGATCCTCATCCAAAGGTGAACCTTCGATGTTGGTCAAGCCTCCCAAGTTCAACTAAAGCGTTGCCCAGCAAAAAACCTAGAGGCAATAACCATTCTACGACAAGTTCTCTCTCTGGTTGGTTCAGAATATTAGGCGCAGGGAGGTGATATTGTTGAGTCCACACTCATAACGCAGTTGTCAATTACTAACCGCGTCAACTTTCAAACTATGTCGACTCATTATTGACAATGTGCAATTGACTCCAATACACCGGCTTACTCACTGATCAAACGTTACTTTGAGGCAACATTTGCAAGCCGTAGACAAACAGTTCAGGACAGAAAGAAGGAAAACAAAAGAATAATTGTTGTGGTGTCCAATCAACTGCCCTCATAAAACAAAGTTGATAGGACTATTTGGTTTTTTTTTATTTTGAAAAGCGACGGAAAACATCCCATAGGAAACTTTAATCATAAACAAAAAGATTACACAGAAATACAATGAGTATAAAAAAAATACTACATGCATCAACCACAACCAAAAGTAAAAGTTGAAGCTAATGAATAAGGAAGAGAAGGGATCTCAACGGAAAACCTGTGGAATGTGAATGGCAAAGTTGTAAATAAATGATCAGTGTGTACAGCAACCAGGTCTGTGTGCACCAACTCCCCAGCATGAAGGCAACATGCAAGAATAAAGGCGGATACACTCGTAAGCAAATATTTGTGAAGTACCGCACAAAACATGGATTATTAGATGGAAAGGCCAACATCATCCAAAGTGTAAAAGACAAAGGACAGTTTCGGCTGACCAGACGACAACGCTACAGCTGCACAGAAACAGAACCACTGAATATTCAATAAACCGACTTAATGTTCCTAACGAGATAAGCACACTTGGAACATTCGTTATTTTTTTAAAACAAGAATAGGCAGAATCACACTGAAATCATAATGAAAACTTTTTAATATAATCATTTACTTACTGTAGAATTGTTCTAGATACAGCTTTAGGTGAAGTCCTGAGAATTTCAAGCTCGCTGAGGAACCATTTATTTTGGTATCCACAAATATAGCGAAAATTCTTGGGCTTTCAAACCGAGACTAAGAAAATGTACATTATATGTGCAAGCTGCTCAGAGTCAGTTGTCTCCTTCGGCTGTTGTGGATTCTGGAACTTTTTGCCTCACAAATTGGCCTTTTTATCCTTGGTCGCTGTCCAGCAAGCTTTTGTCTCCTGTAATATCTACCCTGAAACCAAAATGACTATGTTAACAGCAAAATGAAGTCCGCCCTCTACTAAATTAGAAGCAAGGTAACATGACACTTTCAAACATGGAGACATATGTTGCACAAGCGTCAAGACACACATCAGACATAATTCTTCTATTTTGAGTATATATTTAAGAATTTTACTTAAGAGCCTCCATGTTGTGCCATCTAGATGCCAGCGTGTCTATGTCCATACATCATCAATTGGAAATTTAGAAGATATAATGATTAAATGCCAATACCGTTGATAATGAGGCCACTTCTCTCATTAGAGAGCAAAACAGTTCGGGGTTGGTCATCAATTTCTCTAAACATTCAAGAGCAAAACCAAGAGAGTCTAGGAGAAAATGTTTCAACATTTTGGGCAACCAAATCAAACATCGGTATGGGACAGTCAACACCCCAACCAACTAAAAACCAAGTAAATTTATGGCACGCATACTTCCAAGGCTAAAAACACATTTCACGTCACATACAAGGTGAAGTCACATATGAAACGAATATCACATAACAGACATTGTTATTACACATTACTCAAGTGGTATATGTGCAACAAGAAGTGTCGGACTGCATAATAGATCGTTTCTCATACAACTTCACACAGCATGATCGTTTTTTTGACGCCATGAATGTTGCCCATAGATGCATCAGCTCCCCATTAGCATGTGTGATGGGGATCGTGTCAATCCATAGGCACATGGAGGAAAACGGCCCAAGGAATTTATTGTAGGTGTTGGTGTCCCGCTGTACCTTCCCAACACTTAGGCTAGCTACACAACGCCACCTTGAATGCGCGGAAACGGTGGCCAAACAATCCCAAGCCCGAATTCCACCGAGATGTCACCTAGGCACAAAACCAAACACCTCACGGGCAGAAAAGAAAGTTGTCACCAACAAACAACCCTCTTCTTGATCTTGCGACAGATATATGTAGGCACACGAATATAATACGAAAGTAAGAGCAAACACAAAAGAGACGGAGATTTACCCTGGTTCGTTGCGAACAACTTACGTCCAGCATCCAATGTACCCGGTTCCACCATCGATCAAGTAAGGTATACACCGACCCCATCATCTTCTTCCTCCACATTGAGAGACAAGCTCCACGCAACAAGACCTTGTTGGATCTGGATCCTAGCCTAGATGGGGGTGAATAGGCTTATAAAAATAATTCGTGCAACCCACGAATAAGCACACGCAGTTATAACAGCAACATGGTAAATGAAAAGCAGACACAGAGTACACAGCAGATTTACCATGGTTCGGTCGTCCCAACGACCTACTCCAGCCCTCAAAGCAGAACTAGTATTGAATAGCGCAATAGGTACAAAACCACAAGTTAGAGCACGCTCAGAGAACCCTCTACGTCTCTACACTCGCCAGGCTCTCAGTACCACACACAATGTGTTTTCTCTCACTATCAATCCTAGTAACGCTTTCTACCAGCTAGTCCCAAACTAGCTGGGTCCCACTTGTCTAGTCCTAACTAGACAAGTCCCAAAATAGTCAAAGAAAAATAGGTAAAAGTTTTCCCCTACAGAGAACGTTACACTAAGACACGAATAAAAGAGTTTAAGGGTTAGAAATGCTCAGTTCGTGTCCGTGTAGGCGTCTCTGTCCAATCAACACGTTGTCAGCTCCAATCTGACGCAAACGGTGTCTCAATCCGACTCCTGGATGTCAAGTTATGCACTGGTCTGTGCACTAAGCAATTCAGTTCAAATCCTTATAATTGGGCGGTCTGTGCGCTCAGCAGCTCCCTTTAAATAACTCGGTCGGTGCGCAGAGCAAATGCAGTTCTCTTCTTTTTATACTCGGTCGGTGCGCAGAGCAAATGCAGTTCTCTTCTTTTTATACTCGGTCGGTGCGCAGAGCAATCCTAGTAAAATTTCCCCCCGCCACGTCAGCGAAATTTTAATTTACTTCGTTCCGATCTCGCTTTCACGTGAATCCCGCATGAACGAATCCCAGTCGTTAATTCTTAAATCTCTCGTGATCGTACGGATGTGAAGTCGCCACGTCACCACAACAAAAGAACTCCGCTTCGTTTCGAGTTAGGGTAGCAGCAGCAACTCTCCGTCTCGACTTTGCGTGGAGATGGACTTCGCCGCTCGCTCCGTCGATGCCTCCTCAGTCTCGACTCCTTAGGTAACGCGACGGCGATTAGCTTAGACGTGTGGCGTCTCGTCTTCTTCAGCACCAGCTCGACGGCGGCGTCTTCTTGGCTGATGCGACAATAGCTCCGGCGATAAGTCCTCTACTCCGGTGGCGGCTTCAGCGTCTTCTCCGTCCTTTCAGCAGCTCTCGGAGATCATGGCGGCGAGAATGACTCGATGGCTCCGATGGCGACTTCGATGAGGAAGGCGATGGTTGCTGCTCCTACTTCTCCGACTACAGCTTTGGTGGAGTTCGGCTTCGTCTGTGGTAGCACATCGATCCAGCGCCTTCGACCGGTGGCACAGTGGGCACGATGAACGGCAGCGACGACTTGTTCGTGGAGCTCGACAGCGTTCTTCACGGCTACTTGAGGAAGAGCTGCTTTTGAGTGGTCGACGGCGACTTCTCTGACTTGCAGCGGCGGCTCTCCGATGACGAGGATGACTTCTCCGGTAATGATCGGATGTTGGATGCTTGGAGTTTGCGAAGAGACTAACAGCAAGGAAGAGGGTTGTTGGGTGATGGTCTTTGAGAGGAAGCTTGCGGCCTCAAAGCGTGGGTTTTTGATTGAAGAAGATTACGTGAGCTTTTCCCTTGTGGCTTTGGCTTGAGAGAGGATTTGTTGGTAAAGATGGAGTTGACGGCTTGGCCTTGGGTCTTTGATGCTTGGAAAGTAGGGTTTTTGCTTACGAAGAGAAGAGAGGTATCTTGTGACGGCTCTTAAAAAAAATTAAGCAGATGGGTTTCTTTGAATTGCGAGGCTTAGCCAAAAAAAAATATTTGATCCCTTTTTTTTGTGTTTTGCCGCATGAATATTTTTTGTGGCTGCCGCAGATTTTTTTTTCAGCCTCTCTCTTTGCATTAGGGAAAATGGGTTTATATAAGATGCCCCTAGGGTTTTTGTTTGTGCGGCTAGGGGTATTCTAGGGATGAGAGAGAATCTCTAAAATCTAGGGGATTGGGTATTGGTAGAAGTTTGTATTTGACTAGGATTGGAGAGATTGGCTTTGACTTGATCTCTTCTCCATTTGAAATACAAATTCGGCTAGGAGAATCAAATGTGATCTCTCTAAAAGATTTGATATGAGATGTCATCCCATTTCTCTCCCATTATGCTATACGAATAGCAATTCCGTCGAAAAGTGAAACTATATTGTTTCGCCAATCTTGAAACACACTAAGCACACACGTCAGATATAACGATACGTTTGTCATCATCAAACCAAGCTCCAAGATCGTTGCCCGTGATAATAAACCCTATCATTAGTTGGTATTAGGTTAATTAAGAGGTTGTTAGTAATAGGTCTCATATCAGCTAATTAAATTAATTTGAGCTTGTTAAATGACTATTAATTAATATTAGGATAATAATATTAGTATAAAAATAAGTGTATCAGGTTAGTGTAACACAATATAGACATCACCCTAGCCAGGAAACTCGATAAAATTAGACGAACTCGTTTTAAAGATTATTTTAATATAGTGTTTATTCACGAAAAATCTAATACGGTGATTTGTTTAACCAAAACAGAGAACCAGCGGTATCGATACGTAGTGCCCGTCGAGACGAACCCAACGGCACCAAAATCGCGGAAATCAGGCAAGTATACAATTTATAGTGTATTTTTGAAGTTGGATGTTAAATTAGTCTTTTGCACGTAAAGTTGTGTAACTTAAAATCTAACCGTGAAATGACGCGTGATATTACCACCATGAGATCCGTGACCAAAAATGTAATCCAACGACATATAATTTGCTATACTTTAGTTTAGAACAATAACAAGAAAAATCAACTTTCTGTTCGTTTTCGTTAGAATCGCATGTTCACACTTTTTGCTAATTATTGTGAATACTCTTGTAACGTGAAAATTGCTACATGTAAATAAATGATCAGGTTATTTAATTGCTGCATGCCTTGAAATAATTAACTAGCATGTGACATCATGAGATCGTGCGCCTCGAAGGCGAAATCGTGACTTTCGTGATGTCATTGAATTGACAAATTCGTGCTTGTAATTCGTGAATTAGGCTGGCTCGTGTTCCAGCACAAATCTTGGTTGGGGTTGGATTGGGCGGCCACTAGGCGTACGAAAGAGTACTCTCTTCAAGGGCACCACCCGTGGGCGGTGGGTTAGCGCCAATCACGGTAAACCACCGTGAGAAGGACGACTCGCTCATCACGACCTAAAGGCGTGAATCCTTTTTAGACATGAAATGCTAACAGACATGAAATGCTAACATATGTGAGATGCTAACATGAAACTTACAAACTTGGAATTGTTATCTCAGTTAAATTGCTATGCTAATGAACCAAAGGAAGGATTACTCCAATTGTTAAAACTGCTTAGGATTGCATGATAGGATGTCTTTTACTTTATTCCATTTTATAAATTACTTGTTTAAATCTGGTTGTCGCCATCTCATTTAAATTATTAACGCCTCTTAAATTCAGTATAAATTTGTATATACCTTGTCTTGGGTTCTAACACCTACTTGCAGACCCTTGCTGACATACATTCATGTTTTGGATGTATGTCAGATCCCGAGCTTTAGCACCAGGAGGACTAGTTGAGATAGCTGAACTAGTGGACCAAGAACTGTCAAACTAATGAACATTCATTCCACTTCTTTTCACTTGTTGTACGGGTCATAAGACACACTTCTCTTTTTCTCCATTTGTTGTAATTCCGTTGAGACGGTTGAGATTGTAATATTGTTTTAGTTATCTGTGTTGTTTTTAAGTAATGCAAGCAAGAACCTGCAGTTTTTTTTTACATAGACGCTTATTGTGATAAGTCAAGGGGAAAGAAAAGCAAAAGTACCTCCTACTGACTTGCACAAGCGGGCCCGTTCACGTCCTCGCTCTCAAGTCTAATGGGAAGCGGGGCGTGACAGGTTTTAGTGGTGGCCCATGCAGGTCTCTGCTCATGCAAAATACTCTAAAAACAACATAGATAATATTACAATCTTGACACTCAACCAACACTTTCCATATAATCTTCTACCCCGATCAACTTCTTTAGAAAATTTCAGTCCTAAGTTTCCTGATCCTTAGTCAACCAAATTAGTATATCCTTGATTTTTAACCTCCCTTCATTTTACATTTCACTTTTGATCTTAGGAATCTATCGTAACTTTTCACAAGTCAATTCCTACCCGTACTCACATTTCTAATCCTTGCTTTGATCCATGTGATCTTCCGGACAACTAACATTATTCTTTTGATTCATCCGCATTACTATACTTATTCTTCTGTAGATATCACTTTTATGAAATTTCTCGCCCAGTTTAACTTCTTTAAAATTCTTTTACATAGGCCTCATATTTTTCCACTGACTTAAAATTATTCTTCGATTTTGAGTTTCCTTCACTGAAAATTTTTAGTCACAAAAATTTTAATGATTTCAAATCTATACCATCCTATTTTACTTTCTACATATGGAGATATTTATTTTTTTAAAACTCTTTTGTTAATGGCACGCATATAAATGATAAACTTCCTTCAATGGACCATGATCCGGTCTATGTGCTTGGCTAAGTTTGTTGGATCAACCTAGCTCGACTTGGGGTAAGTGATCCTGGCTTAGTCACTTCCCTGACCGTGTCCGCTGGACCGTAAGGACGTGAATCATAATTATGTATGGCATTTTTCTTACTATACTACAACAGATTCCAAAACAACCGACCATATACTAATTTTAAATACTTTTTATACCAAATAAAACTTCAAATATTTCAGTGTATTAGTTCTGTATTCATCGTATTTATACTTTAAAATTTTTTGTAAAAAAAATCTATCCCCATTTACGAAACAAACACTACATCTCTACACCCATGACTCTTTCGTCTTTTGCTTATCTATTATCATTATATATGTTACACATACCTCCAATTCTCCCATTGAATTATTCATAACCATCTCTTTGCCACCTGATCAAAGCTAACCCTGGTCACGATTTGATATCACTGTCATACAGACTGATCGAGATTACTCGAACGTGATAGAACGATATAATAATGAGCGGTCTTAAATTACTACTGGATCAATGTCTAGAAAGGAATGGGAAGGGGGTTGGTCAACCAAAGGACTTGTCCTGCGGTCATAGAAGTGACCGGTGCCTTCAAGCCCTGACTGCCTGCCTGGTTTGGGAATTAAGCTAGACTTATTCTTATTAGGCCAGCCTACACTATTAGATAGTCAAGCGACGTTTGTTTCCCTCATGCTCACTCATTACTTATCCTTTTCAGTATTACTGCATCTACCTGGTTGTCTTATTATTGCTATTACATTACCTGTTGGTTAAAACATTGTTACTATCATATGCCATGCCACAGTCATTACTTTTACATTGCACAGTCACCTTTACCTTGTACATTACATGCACTTCACGTACCACACTTGAGCAGCCACCAGTACTTTACTTTCCGAACGTATATGCATACGTGTTCTTACCCCTTGCACCTGTAAGATCATCTTTCTGAAAAAGCTAACTTCATATCCTTGTCTCACCTGAAACCACTCATTGCAAGCTTGATTTGTTACATCATACAACATACAACTCTGTATCCTACACTATCCCTTGGTTACCACATTAGTACATCTATTTATTTATCACCACTTTAGTGAGATTAGTTTTAAATTTGTGTGATAACCTTTTCTTGAAAATGTTTACGTCTACCTTTCTTTCTATCATTAGCAGTGTTGAATTTTTGTTATGCATTATGTTGATAGAATGTTAGATATGATTATTATTATTAAGGGATTATAATTACAGATAGGAGTAGTTTAAGATGATGTAAGGTGTAGTTGTATTGATTGGTTACTACATGGTGGATAGAACGTTCTGTTCAAGAGTTATATTTCACGTTTGGATATACCCGTTCATAATAGCTTCAATAGAATTCCATACTATGAATAGTGCACAGAACGATGAGTACATTACAGATTTAAAAATTTAGACGAGTAACGGATAAGAGTAAATATGAAGCTATAGTATGATCTAGGGTGCTCATGAGAATGAGTAGAATATTTAACAAAGACTTCATTGTATGGATAGCGTGATGAAGACGTTGAAAATGATAAGATATGTTTATATGAATGGATAGTGGCGTAAATTGATGTAAGTCGCTTGAGATAAGATTCAATAAGGAATGATGAGATGTGATTTGATAATTTGTTAATTAGGGTGTTTAAACTTATAAGTTGTCACGATAAAGGATGAGTTGGGGGCATGATAAATGTTGGAGTTAGATGTTGTCACAACTATAGTACTACAAGTAACGTTATACAATGAACAAGGGATGATACACTACGGATGGGTAAACTATGAGAATATACAGCTTTTTGGAGAACTTAGGTATAGAGGATATCGTACATTAAAGACCCCCAAACAAAAAAAGATGTTACTGTCCTAATAACATTGATGAGCGTAGGAACAATGAAATTTATAAGAAGTATTGGTTAAGGATAGTTGATATTTTTCTTTTGAAGTTGCCTTGTTTAGAGTATTAATTGTTTAAAGCAAGAATTATGTGATAGAAATCAAAACAGAAAGGGGAAGTATTGGACCCATATTTCAGTTCAGGATATGATTACGGTTGTAACATTATTTAGTGACGAGACGAGAATTGATGATTTATTTTAGTAACACTTGTTTGAGGTGGTGGATTTAACAACCAGTGTGTTAGAATATTGGGGTTGCACCTGTGAGTATTTTATTATTTTTCTCATCCTCATCTCTGCACATCTTGGGTAGCCGTCCCTAGTCTTTTTCACTTGCCCATTAACGGTTAAGGCCATTGATGTGCTTAGTCATCCGAACTTTTTTTGGAACTCAACCTTAACCACATCACTTGTCTTTTCCTAACCAATTTCATTTCTTCTTCTCGAAGTATTTCAGGTCATAATTTACCTCATAAAAATAAGAGAGCGTTATCTATTTTTGGTCCTCCTCATTAGTTGATAAGAATTCCGTGGACGAAATTTTTCTTAAGGTGGGTAGAATGTAACGGCCTGTATTTTTATACGTGTGTAGAATCGTGCGTACCAGTATTTTACTTCTGTCGTCCGGATAATATTTTTAGTCCGTACGTTCTCTGCTACGAGTCGACGCGAGCGCGTCTCAGTTCTCGTTTTTATCGTGTCACCATTAATTGACTGTCAAGTTTAACAGATCACTTTAACTTAATTATCTCGCTAATCACAACTTCCTAATCACTTTCATTATTTACTAATTACTTTACTTATTTTTTGGTTACTAATTACCGTATTTTAATAATTACTTTAATTCAATTATTTTACCATTCACATTTATTTTACTAATCACTTTAATTTAAGTACCTTGCTAAATACAATTTACTAATCACTCTTAATTTTCACCAATTACTTTAATTATTTTAATAATTACATTTATTTATTTTTAATCACTTTTAATTTTTTACTCAATTGCTTTAACCCTTCTACCTCATATCTTAACTTATATTTCATGTTACGTTTTAAAACACATGGTTAGAGGTGAGAAACACGTTTCTCATATCAGATACATTTACCCCTCACGATTTGTCATGGTTACATTTAATCCTACCTAACATATGTTGACTAAACATGTAGTTGATATCAGATACTTTCCCCTTGTCATGACAAATCAAACACGCCTCTACAAAACACATTCTTCCATCGTTAGTCAAACCAATGTATAAAATCCGATTAGACTTGTCCCCCTGCTAAATCTCCTTAAGAACAGGACATCTTCTTCCCCGGTAAAACATAATTTGCAAACTCATTTCATCAAACCCATCAACACAATCTCTTCTGCAAAATCTCCCACCAAAATCAGTTTCCCAAATTTTGTTCACCATTCCCAAATCCAAAAATCAACTGCAAATCCATCAACTACAAACCTGCAAACCAAACTCAAATCAGCCCAAATTCTCCATCAAATTCTCAAACCAGAAATAATCCTCCCCCAAATTTTCCCCAACCAAAAATCCCAATCCCAATCAGCCCCAACAATTCTCAAAACAAACCCATATCTTCTCTTCCCAAAATCAAATCTCCAAGACTCAAAACTGAAAATGGGAGACAAGAAAACTCAGATATGATGACTCTTGATTTCAGATTCAAAAACACCTTACTCCAGATCTATACAATCTTAGATTGAAATCAAACAAAACATTTTTAGAATTCAAAACCCTCATCTTCTTCCTCTTTTTTCTCCCTCCCTCCTCCTCTCCCCCGCTGCCCGTAGAAACGCGCCGCCCCGAGGAAGAGAAGCGCGCGCCGCCGCCCGTGCTCTGGAGGCCGGCGCCGCCAGGCCGACGCCTGCGACGCCGGAGCGCCGCCGGCGGGACGCCTGGCCGCCGGAGCCCGATCCCTCCGTGGGTGCGTAAGTAAGGCCTCGCCCTTTGATTTCGCGTGGACTTCCTTGCGCGTTGATTGCTTGCTGACCTGCAAGTTTGAAAGAAAAAAAAAGAAAAAAAGAAAAAAGAAAATGAAAGAACAGAAGTAGAAGAAGAGAAAGAGGACATGAGAAATGAAAAGGGGGTTAGTTTAATAAAGAGAGGGATAGGTGTCATCCCTATTAAAGAATAAAGGAAAAAGAGGGGGAGTTATATTAATGAAATAGAGTAGGGTGACAGTCTTCTCTTAGTATTATAATAAAGAAATGGAAGAGGGTGTTAATAAGAGGAATATTAGATACGTATGAATTGTAGTAGGTGTTAGTAGTTGGGGGGTATTAAATATAATGTTAACATGATAATAAACCCTATCATTAGTTGGTATTAGGTTAATTAAGAGGTTGTTAGTAATAGGTCTCATATCAGCTAATTAAATTAATTTCAGCTTGTTAAATGACTATTAATTAATATTAGGATAATAATATTAGTATAAAAATAAGTGTATCAGGTTAGTGTAACACAATATAGACATCACCCTAGCCAGGGAACTCGATAAAATTAGACGAACTCGTTTTAAAGATTATTTTAATACAGTGTTTATTCACGAAAAATCTAATACGGTGATTTGTTTAACCAAAACAGAGAACCAGCGGTACCGATACGTAGTGCCCGTCGAGACGAACCCAACGGCACCAAAATCGCGGAAATCAGACTAGTATACAATTTATAGTGTATTTTTGAAGTTGGATGTTAAATTAGTCTTTTGCACGTAAAGTTGTGTAACTTAAAATCTAACCGTGAAATGACGCGTGATATTACCACCATGAGATCCGTGACCAAAAATGTAATCCAACGGCATATGATTTGCTATACTTTAGTTTAGAACAATAACAAGAAAAATCAACTTTCTGTTCGTTTTCGTTAGAATCGCATGGTCACACTTTTTGCTAATTATTGTGAATACTCTTGTAACGTGAAAATTGCTACATGTAAATAAATGTTCAGGTTATTTAATTGCTGCATGCCTTGAAATAATTAACTAGCATGTGACATCGTGAGATCGTGCGCCTCGAAGGCGAAATCGTGACTTTCGTGATGTCATTGAATTGACAAATTCGTGCTTGTAATTCGTGAATTAGGCTGGCTCGTGTTCCAGCACAAATCTTGGGTGGGGTTGGATTGGGCGGCCACTAGGCGTACGAAAGAGTACTCTCTTCAAGGACACCACCCGTGGGCGGTGGGTTAGCGCCAATCACGGTAAACCCCCGTGAGAAGGACGACTCGCTCATCACGACCTAAAGGCGTGAATCCTTTTTAGACATGAAAAGCTAACATACGTGAGATGCTAACATGAAACTTACAAACTTGGAATTGTTATCTCAGTTGAATTGCTATGCTAATGAACCAAAGGAAGGATTACTCCAATTGTTAAAACTGCTTAGAATTGCATGATAGGATGTCTTTTACTTTATTCCATTTTATAAATGTGATGACCCGTATTCAGCAATACCCATTGTCTATGTATTTTATTAATTAATAATATTTTATAATGGTTTGTTAGGAGTTGAACATCAAAATAGTTTATAAATCATTTATAAAAAAATGTTTTGTGGAACCAATATACTTATAACATATTTTAGGGTATACGAGTGCCATCCTAAATCCCTAAATGATTTTTATAATTATTTAAACTCAATTATTGATGTTACAGCCGTAACAATTATTTTTCTATGTAAACGTTTTCAAAATGATTTCAAAATTCTACAGTGTCATTCTATGATCATTTAGAGCCTCCCACATTAATTTCGTAATTTTTCGAGGTCAAATCAATAGAGAACCCGCAAACCCGCTTCCTAAACGTTTTGGCCCAAAACACGTATTTCCGTAGTCCAAACTACGAAATAGATCTCGTAGTCACGATCCTCGTGACGATACGAACCCGTGGCTATATTTTCGTAATTTTTCGGAGTTGTTTAAACCGATGGGCAAAATTGTAATTTCACCAATTGTTTTCACTAATTACCGTTTTACATTTTCCTAATTACTTTTTACTTAACTAAATTACCTAACTGAATTCTCTAATGTCGGCAACCGGACACGTTTTATAAAAGAGTTGGGTCTAAGTTTCTAACCCATTTGTCAAAAGAGCTTAACTTTACATTAATTGTTTGGACTAAATAGTTATTGCTATCCCATTTAACTAATATTATCTTAACCTATTTAAACCCTGCTTCTCTTCACAAAAACCCATCCCCAGGCCAAGTTTCAAGCCCGTAACCCATCTTCTCCACCCTCTCTTTTCAACTTCCCTCCGAATCTCTCCCGCTCTCCTCTTCAACTCCGACCGCCGCCTATCTCCAACCGCCGGCGACCCGCTTCAACTCCCCTCTCCGACCACCGCACGAACGCTGCTCCGACGAAGCCCACGGCGATCTCGACCACCCCGCTGCCTCCGCTCCCCTCCTCCCTCCGAGCCGCCGCTTCCCTCCCTCCGACAGAAGCCCGGCGACCCCCAGACCCCGCCTTCCTCTCCCCGCTCCGCCACGGCCAGCACCCTCCGCCGTCCGAAGCCGTTCGCCACCCACCGCCCATAGCGAACGCCGCCCGCTCCGATCAGCAGCACCGCCGCCCGAGCGCCCTCGCTCCCGCTCCCGCAGCGCCGCCGTACGCCGCCGTCAGCGCCCCCGAGCGCGCTGCCGCCGTCCGCCGCCGTCGTCCGCCGCCGCCTCCGCCGACGAGGCAAACGGCGAAGTCCCCTCCGGCGATCGAACGGTGTGTGCGTAAGTATTCAATGGCAAACTTGTAAATATGATTAATTTCGTATTTTTAAGTATTTTATTAATTAATAAATGGGTTTTATGGTTTATAATCCATAAGTGATTATATAGGGCTCAGAAAATTGCGAGACTAGTCCCAGAAAATCAGAAACGTCGAAACGAATCCATTGGCGCTAGTTTCATCTCCATAAGGCAAGTATATTTCTCACAGTGAATTTTTAAAGGCAAAACTTAAATAGATAAAAATCCTTTTAAAATTCGTAGTTTGCAATTTTTACACATACCATTGTACGATAAAAATATATGTTACAGTACTTGTAAATACGATCGTTTTGACATCTTGTTTACAGAATTCCGACGTATGGTTTGCCCGGAATAAATCTTTGAAGATATGTTGTAATGATAAATTCTTGTTTTAAAAATCCTTTTAGAATTCGTAATCTGTGATTTTTACATACTCTTATGTACGATAAAAATATATATGTCGTAGTACTAGTGAATACGATCATTTTGACACCTGGTTTGAAGAATTCTGATGTACGGTTTGCTCTAAACAATTCCTTGAACATATGTTTTAAAAAAAATCATTTCTTGATTTAAAATTGCTTCTTGGCTATTTAAAATTGTTTAAAAATTGTTTAAAAATCTTGAAAAATAACCACTAATCTTAGAAAATATTTTAAGCTAATTTAAACTCATTTTCTTAGTTAAAATCATATCTTAACCGTTCTTTCATCTATTTAAGTGAATTTTTATGTTTTCATTTAATTGCTGAATCAAGTCGTGAAGTTGTGAACTTTGGTGAAATTGTTGTACGGACTACTGAGACACTGAGATTGAATTGACTGAATGGAAGATGGAACTTCAACAATATTGAATGGAAGATGGAACTTTAATAATATAGAATGGAAGATGGAATTTCAATAATAGACAGATAATACACGTTCTTTTGACCGACACTAGACTTGACCTGGGATTGGGGTAGTCTATGATCACAAGTGTTACAGAATAACTGGATGCGCCATACTAAATTACCTCCAACACATTACGGGGGTTAGATCCTTGACCGTTGCCATATCGGAACGGTGGGTAAGCCTCGGAGTTGCTCCCGTCGCAGGCTGCATGTTGGTTATCTCTAGTACTCTTGGATATGGACTTTTCACTAGGATAGACTGGTTGTTGATTAATTGTTCTAACATCTTTTCTGCAGGTTGCTATAGTGTTATCATTAAATGTTAAATTATCACAGGTTACAGATGGCTTTGAAAATTATTATTGAATATTGAATTGTTGCAGGTTGCTAGCAGTATCGCCAATTGCTATCAGATTATTAAATTGTTGCAGGTTACAATTGGTTGCGAACATTTAACTGCTTTAACTGCTTTACACCGCTATAACTCTTTTATACTTATCTTATTACTTGTGTTTTCAGTTTTTAATTTAAATGTCTAACATTTTGGTTTTGAGAATATCTTGCCGAGTATACCTCGCTGACGGACATTTCATTTTGTTGTTTTTACGAAATGTCCGTCAGGTACCGACAGTGAGTTCGTTGAAGTCTTTGCTGCAGGAACCGAGCCAGAGCTCGAAGGCTACGTGGAGTACCTACCCACAGAAGACTAAGATATTCCCCTTCGCGACTGCACTTTATATATTTGAGATAATGTAATTTGTGTGCTATGCTTGTATTGGCCATACTAGGCCTATGTTGTACTTTACTTTCAGACGCTTTGGTATTGTAATAATGTCATCCGTACTCTTTCTTATAAGCATGCAAGATCCTGCCATATTATTTCATGGACGCTTAGTGTGTTTAAACCAAGGAGGAAGAAAAGAAAAAGAAAAAAAAAGTACTCCTCTTTGTTTTAAGCACATCGCGGACCCGCTCGTGTCCTCGCTCCCGGTAGAATGGGAAGCGGGGCGTGACAGGTTTTAGTGGTGGCCCATGCAGGTCTTGCTTATGCGAATACCTTAAGAAATGGTTTGGATGTCATTGATATCAAAGTATCTAACTAGTATATAATTACCGAACTTACCTTGTGGTTTGTTTTGCAGCATGGCAGGTAGACCCAACACCAGGAACACCAACGGCATCACCGAGAACGACTTCATGGGGATCATCAGAGAGATGTTGGACATCCAGCATCAAATCCTCGAGCGTGAACCTAGAACTGAACGCCGAGGAGAAGCCGGAGTTAAACAATTCCGTGAGATGCGTCCTAAAACGTTCTCTGGGAAGGAAACTCCATTGGAAGCTGAAGAATGGGCACGTAACACTGAAGACAATTTGGCCGCTGCCCGTATCCCCCAGGCAGGATGGGTGGAAATAGCCAGGCTCCAACTGACTGATTACGCCCGAACCTGGTGGGACACTGAGGAAAAGCGTATAATGCGACCTATTGCCTGGGCCACATTTCGTGAGCGTTTCGACACAAAGTTTTTCCCTAAAGCAGCAAGAAGGGAACTTCAACAACGTTTCGTCAACTTAAAACAGGAATCAATGACTGTTGACGAGTACGATGCTGAGTTCTCTATGCTGAGTCAATTCGCTCCTCACATGGTGGAGAATACGGAAGATCATGCCTTCCAGTTCCGCCAAGGTCTGAATTACAATATTCAAGCTTCAATGACCTCGGCTGATCTGACCAGCTATGAGAAGATACTGGAGTTTGCCCGCAACCATGAGGCTCTTGACAAACAGCGTAAAGCAGCCCAAGGAAAGCGCCCGATGGAACCACCGAGGAACAATCTTCGACCGATGCAGACTACTACCTTCAAGAGGCCTACTGCTCCCAACAACTACAGGCCTGTTGCTCCAGCCAACAACCGGACCGCTGCTCCTCCAAACAACAATCGAGCTACTATGGTATGCTTCCACTGCAACCGACCGTGCCATACCAAGAAGGACTGTCGCCAACTGTTGAACCAATGCTTGGCATGTGGATCACCGGAGCACACTGTTAAGGACTGCCCCCAGCGCATCAACAAACCATTTACTAATGGAGCTCCTGGATCAACATCCCGTGGACCACCCTTACCGCCACAGCAGAGGGGTTTTCAACAGGCCCAACCTAAACGCCAAGCTTTTACCATGACTGCTGAAGAAGCCGAGGCGACTGAACCAGTGATCACGGGTAACATCTAAGACATCCTCCCTTACCTTACTAGATGCTCATAGCTTTACTTTAGACTGCTAAAGAATGCCTTATCGTACTCTAGGTATCGTTTTAGTAGCATCTACACCAGCCTTATCCCTCTTTGATTCTGGAGCATCCCATTGTTTCTTATCACTTAAGTTCGCTACAACACATTCCATTCCTATTGACCCTCTTTCTAACCGATGGAACATCAACACCGGGAATGGCGTAGTGAAGACTTCTGGTAGCTGTCGATCATGCCCTTTGGTGATATGTGGTCGCGAGCTCTACGCTGACTTCATGATAATCGACATGCCAAACTTTGACGCTGTATTCGGAATGGATTGGTTAGGAACTTTTTACGCTACCATCGATTGTCGCAAAAAGAAGGTAGTGTTCGAAATTCCCAACCATCCAATGTTCGAATTTTCGAGCGGAAGCCAGTCGCTTGGACCTATTCAATTCCGAGCCAAGCCTCTGAAGATGATGATGGCCTCTATGCTAGCTGAACCTGAGAAGCCTAGAGTAGTTCGAGAATTCGACGACGTATTTCCTGAAGAAATTTCAGGATTACCACCCGATCGAGCTCTCGAATTCACCATTGACCTGATGCCAGATACTCAGCCTATCTCCAAAGCTCCTTATCGTATGGCACCAGCGGAATTGGAGGAACTTCGTACCCAATTAGACGACCTGTTGCAGAAGGGATTGATACATCCCAGCGTATCTCCCTGGGGTGCACCAGTCCTATTGGTCAAGAAGAAGGACGGCTCAAGAAGGATGTGCGTGGACTACCGAGAGCTGAACAAGGTCACCGTGAAGAACAAATATCCATTGCCGCGCATCGACGACATCTTCGACCAACTTGGTGGATCTCGAGTCTTCTCCAAGCTTGACCTCCGAAGTGGATATCACCAAGTGAAAGTCAAGAAGGACGACATATCCAAGACTGCTTTTCGAACCAAGTATGGACACTACGAATTCGCAGTTATGCCCTTTGGCGTGACCAATGCGCCAGCAGTATTCATGAATCTCATGAACCTCATCTTTTATGAGTTCTTGGATAAATTCGTAGTGATCTTTATTGATGACATTCTGGTCTATTCGAAAAACGAGGAAGATCATGCTGACCACCTGCGGATCGTATTGAAGACTCTGCGTCATCATCGACTTTACGCCAAGTTCAGCAAATGTGAATTTTGGCTTAACCGCGTTGCCTTTCTTGGGCATGTGGTATCTGGAGATGGAATTTCTGTCGATCCAGAGAAAGTCGCATCTGTTAGAAATTGGCCAACCCCTCGGTCAGTTTCGGACATCCGGAGTTTTCTTGGATTGGCTGGCTACTACCGCCGATTCATCCAGGACTTCTCCAAGATTGCTGAGCCTATGACTCGACTGACGAGGAAGGACGTCAAGTATTTTTGGTCTGAGGCTTGTGAGCAAGCTTTCGAAGGATTGAAGACGAAGCTAACAACTGCACCAGTTCTGGCTATACCAGACAGAACTGGGGGATTTGAAGTGTATTGTGACGCATCTGGCAAAGGTCTCGGATGCGTGCTACATCAACATGGTCATGTTGTGGCGTATGCTTCTCGACAACTGAAGACTCATGAGAAGAACTATCCGACTCATGATCTGGAGCTTGCTGCAGTTATTTTTGCTCTGAAGATCTGGAGACATTTTCTACTGGGCGAGCAAGTGAAGATCTTCACCGACCACAAAAGTCTGAAGTATATCTTCACGCAGAAGGAGCTGAACATGAGACAACGCAGATGGTTGGAACTCATGGCTGACTACGACATCGACCTCCAATATCATCCTGGGAAGGTTAATGTCGTACCAGACGCATTGAGCCGGCTACCAACTGTTATGACACTCACGGCTCAGAAGAGACTACAACTAGAGCTGCGAGAGATGGAGATTGAAATCATTCTACCTGGGATTGAAGCTTCATTGATGAATCTTCAAATTCAGTCTACCATCATCGACCGTATCAAAGCCGCTCAAGCTGGAGATGTGTAACGACCCGCTCTCGGGGCCCGTTACTGTTTGGAAATGCACAAGTCCTGCTAGGCACCGATGAGATCAATACAGGCTCTGTTGCAGAAATGCACCAAAATACTCATACATGAAAGTGGTGTAAACCTTATTACAAACCAGCAGCGTACATGAAAGGAAATACAACTCGAGAATACAACTCGAGAATACAAATACACACCAAGCAAGCCAATCTGATACATATAATAAAAACACACTCACACTCACACTTAATAACCAGCGTCCTCCTGGTCAAATTCTACAGCAAACTCAGCGTCTGCAGTCCCTGGTGCAACTTCCTCAACCTGTGCTGTATCTGGCGAGACCACCACAAAAAGAAGGGTCGCCAGGATCAGACGTAACTCAAAGTATCTTTAGCATGTTATTTAAAACAATAAATGAGCATGGCAAAAATAACATGGCAAACTAAAAAGTAAAGTGCGAGCAATAGGGCAGAAAAGTAACATAGCTGTCTACTTCTATCAGCAATAACAATATTTAAAATGACCAGTTACGAGACTTTTAGTTGTGCCTGAGCCTACGTGACTTATAATGCGGGGTACAATAAGCAACCAAGAGGCCAACTCTTGCCGCGGGTGCTACCCGGGCGAACCAATTCTCTGAGTACTGTGCAATAATCTGTGATCTGTGATCTGTGATGGTTGTCACCGGCACTGTTATGGGTTGCTAGAACCCGCACAGTGACAACAAAGTCTGGACTAGTCGCTCCCATACCCTCGTCATTATAAGTTACCCCAGAACCCAGTGTGTGTGCAGGTTACCGTACTTACAATTTACAAGTCAATCACCATTCTTTTCCAATCACATCTTCCGGTTAACAGTTAAGCATGTCACAGAGTCCAATTCAATTTACGTACGGTGCAATTTATCAAGTTTAGCTAACTGTTCAAGAGAAACACTCTGCTAATGAAAAGAAACTACTTTTGGCATGCATCAATATTGTTTTTAAACCCCATAGCTAGGGTACGATGAGTTACCGTTTCGCCTCGTAGGCGTGTTCTTGGTCAGCGGTAGGGGTACCTGGTTCAAAAGTGAGTTAGTTACACAAGTTGTTAACATGCTGAGAGGGAACATTACACTAACTAAATTGTAATTAATTACTTATATCATGTTATTAAAACTTAACTTAACTAATAACTAACTTATAAAACTTTAGATAATAACACATATGATAAAACTTAACATAACCTATTATTACCTTATAAATTAACTTACTTTATAAGAATAACAGGTTATACCTATCTTAAAAAAATATATAACTAACTATTATTACTTAATAAACAAAACCCAACCAGCACTATTGCCTATTAATATCAAGTTATTAATATTATAATTTATAACTTAAATTTTATAAAACTTTATAATATAAACTCATTAATAAAATTACCTACTCTCCTCTCTTTCTCCCTCTTTCTCTTCTCTGTCGTCCTGCCTCTCTGTTCTCTTCTTTTTCTTCTTTTTTTTTTTGCTTTTCGTTTGCAGCAGATCAAGGGGCAAGGGGGGAGCCGGCGGCCTGGTCGACGGCGCAGCGCGAGGGGGCCGGCGGGCGGCGCGAGGCGGGGGGGCCGGCGGCGCACGGGGCGGTGGATCCGGTAGGGCGGCGGTTCGGGGCTTCCGCGAGGCGGCCGAGGGCTCGGGCGGCCTGGAGATGGGGCTGTGCGTGGCTAGGGCAAGGGAGAGAATGATTTTTGGGATTTTGATTTTCTGTTTCTCCCTCTCAATTTGTTTTTCTGATCTGAAATTGATGTTAGGATTTTGGATTTGGGTTTCTTTGATTTGGGTGTGGATTTTGTTTGTGCTTGGCTGATTTTGGGATGAAGGAAATCGGTTGCCTGAGGTGGATGGACGGGAGAGGGGTTGATGATGATGGTGTTGGTGATGGGTTGTGGTGGTTGACGTCGTATATGGAGGAGGGGGGTGGCTGATGAACGTTGCAGTCATCCTTAAGAATGAAGAGGCAGGGGACAGGGTTTACGCTTAGTCAAGGATTAGGTTCTTATTAATTACAGGGAAGAAATTTTTGCCATGGAAATTTCATCGTTGGAGAGACGTGTTAAACGAAAATCAAACGTTAGCATTAATGAAGGGAGACTAAAAGTTTAGAGGGAATGAATTGAACCTGGTTTGAGGTTGCTACTGACTCGGAATGAGAAAAACGTGAGGGGGGGAATTTTGACTAACATCTAATTAACTAACTACTTAATTAATTAACCAAAGTAATTAATGGTAATTAGTAAAATAATTAGTAATCGTAATTCGTAATTATTAAAATAAAGTAGCTACGGTAATTCGTAAATTAAAATAACCATAGTAACACTAAACTACGGTGAAAAATGTAGACGCGCTCGCGTCGACTCTACGGATAAAAATACTCTGACAACCGGAAGAAAAATACAAGCAGACACGCAATTAATCATACCTAAAAATTACCGGCCGTTACATCCTACCCTCCTTAGAATAATTCCGTCCTCGGAATTCTCTACAGGGCATGGAAAAGATAGGGGTAACGTTCTCGCATCTCGTCCTCTCGCTCCCAGGTAGATTCACCAGGTGAGTCGCGACGCCACATCACCCTGACTAGATCAATAGTCCGGTTCCTGAAGACCTTCTGACGTCGATCTAAGATCTCCACTGGTTGCTGCTCGCATGTCAAGTCCGGACGAACTGCGATCTCCGAGTAGTCCACGACATGACTAGGGTCGCTCACATAGCGACGCAGCTGCGAGATGTGAAACACATTGTGCACTCCCTCTAAGGCAGGGGGCAGTGCAAGCTTGTAGGCCACTTCTCCTACTCGCTCCAAAATATCAAAAGGTCCAATGAATCGAGGGCTAAGCTTTCCTCTCCGCCCAAAACGAATCATCCCTCGGTTAGGCGAGATCTTCAGAAAAACATGGTCTCCGGGCTGAAACTCTAGATGTCGACGTTTCGCATCCGCCCAATGCTTGTACCTATCCTGAGCCAATTGCAGCTTCTCTCTGATGGTTCGAACCACATCAACGGCTTCTGTGATTAGCTCAGGACCAACCAACTCTCGATCTCCTACATCATCCCAGCTCAAGGGGGATCGGCACTTCCTCCCATACAGTGCCGCAAAAGGCGCCATACCGATGCTAGACTGATAGCTGTTGTTGTATGCAAACTCCACCATATGGAGATGATCTTCCCATGATCCTTTGAAGTCCAGCATACATGCCCGCAACATGTCTTCAAGTATCTGAATAGTACGCTCTGACTGGCCATCTGTCTGCGGATGGTAAGCCGTACTAAAACTCAAGTGAGTTCCCAAGCTTTCCTGTAGGCTTCTCCAGAAATGAGAAGTGAATCCGGTGTCTCTGTCTGAGACAATGCTGATAGGAACTCCATGCAGCTTCACAATCTCATTCATGTACTTCTTGGCCAAAACTTCTGTAGACTGGCCCACTCGGAAAGGAATGAAGTGCGCTGTCTTGGTCAATCGGTCTACGATCACCCAGATAGCGTCATTTTGCTTCGTACTCTTGGGTAGTCCAGTCACGAAGTCCATCGTAATGTGCTGCCACTTCCACTCCGGAATAGGCAAGGGCTGTAACAAGCCAGCAGTCCTCTGATGTTCAGCCTTCACCTGTTGGCACACAATACATTTCGCTACGCTCCGCGCGACGCTTCTCTTCATGCCATGCCACCAGTAATGCTGTCGCAGATCCTGGTACATCTTGGTACCTCCAGGGTGTATGGAGTATGGAGAACTGTGAGCTTCCTCCAATAGCTCCTCTCTGATGGCGCCAGATGGTACACAGATCCTATCTCCAAACCTTAAGGATACATCTGCATGAATCTTAAACTCTGGCCTCTGGCCTGCTATCACCAAATCTTTGATCTTCCGCAGCTTCTCATCATCCATCTGAGCATTCTTGATCCTCTCTACCAAGGTTGACTGGATATGCATGCCCATCAAAGATGCAGTCATCCCTGGTAGAATCACTTCTATACCCATGTCTCGCATCTCTTGTTGTAATCTCCACTGAGTCGTAAGGGTCATTACCGCTGGTAGACGACTCAATGCATCAGGTACGACATTGACTTTCCCAGGATGGTACTGAAGGTCAATGTCATAATCCGCCATGAGCTCTATCCATCGTCTCTGACGCATGTTGAGCTCCTTCTGAGTGAAGAGATACTTCAGACTCTTATGATCCGAGAACACCTTCACATGCTCTCCCAATAGGAAATGCCTCCAAATCTTTAATGCAAAAATTACTGCTGCCAACTCAAGATCATGAGTGGGATAGTTCTTTTCATGGATCTTCAACTGCCTGGATGCATATGCTACGACTCGACCGTGCTGATGTAACACGCATCCAAGTCCTTTACCAGATGCATCACAGAAGACTTCAAATCCTCCTGATCGGTCTGGAATGATCAGAATAGGCGCAGTCGTCAACCTCTTCTTCAGCTCCTGGAAAGCATCCTCACATGCTTTCGACCAAACAAACACCACATCCTTTCTTGTTAATCGCGTCAAGGCTCCTGCGATCTTTGAGAAGTCTTTGATAAACCTCCGGTAGTAGCCAGCAAGTCCCAAGAAACTTCGAATTTCGGTCACCGTTCGGGGGACTGGCCAGTTTTGAACAGCGGCTACTTTTTCAGGATCAACAGCAATCCCTTCTCCGGACACTATGTGGCCTAGAAACGCCACCTTGTTCAGCCAGAACTCGCATTTGCTAAGTTTGGCATAAAGCTGGTGTCTTCTCAGGGTCTCGAGGACCTTCCTGAGATGCTCAGCATGCTCCACCGCATTCTTCGAGTAGATGAGAATGTCATCGATGTAGACTACTACGAACTTATCCAAGTATTCATACAATACTTGGTTCATGAGGCTCATAAATACCGCGGGTGCATTGGTTACACCGAACGGCATTACTAAGTACTCATAATGTCCGTATCTGGTCCTGAATGCAGTCTTGGGAACATCTTCATCCTTCACCTTCACTTGATGGTATCCCGTCCTCAGATCCAGCTTCGAATAGATGCTTGATCCACCGAGCTGGTCGAAAAGATCGTCGATGCGCGGTAGAGGGTACTTGTTCTTCACGGTGACTTTGTTCAGCTCACGGTAGTCAACGCACATACGAAGGGATCCATCTTTCTTCTTCACCAGCAATATAGGAGATCCCCATGGAGATACACTGGGTCGTATCCATCCCTTCTTTAGAAGCTCATCTAATTGGGTCCGCAATTCTTCTAGCTCAGATGGTGCTAAACGATATGGTGCCTTAGATATTGGTTGAGCTCCTGGTATTAATTCAATGGCAAATTTGAGAGTGCGATCCGGAGGCAAACCTGTAAGGTCGTCTGGAAACACATCCAAGAATTCTCGAACCACTTCTGGTATCTCAGGCTCAGCTTCCATAGCAGCTACCATTGCTTCGGTCGATTTGGCTCTGTACTCCACTGGGCCTACCGATCTGCTTCCACTATTGAACTCGAACTTTGGATGATCAGGAATCTCGAAGACTACCCTCCTTCGACTACAGTCGATGGTGGCATGGAAAGTTCCCAACCAATCCATCCCGAATACAGCATCAAAGTTCGGGATATCAATCATCATAAAGTCAGCAAATAACGCTCGCCCACAAATAACCACTGGGCATTGAGGATACCCACGGGTCGTCTTTATCACTCCGCCACCCGTGTTGACGTTCCAATCGGATGCTAAAGGTTTGACAGGAATAGTGTGGGTGCGAACGAATCGACTCGCCAGAAAGCAGTGTGATGCTCCTGAGTCGAACAAGGAGAGGGCAGGTTGCCCAGCTACTAGCACGACACCTAGGTTCAAACACTAATCTAAGCAACCAATGCTAATGAAGGAAATGAGTTATGAACTATGCAAGAAATATACCTGTGATCACTTCACCGGTGGCCTCGGCCTCTTCGACAGTCATGGTGTAAGCCTGGCGTCTCGGTGGTGGCTGCTGCCTCGCCTGCTGGAACACCCTCTGCTGTGGAGGTAGTGGTGGACGCTGTGGGGCGTTCCCAGTCGGGTCAGCACGAGGAGCTGGAGCTGGAGCTGGAACCGGAGCTGGAGCACGTGGTTTATGATGTGGGCAATTCCTAGCCACGTGTCCAGGGTCTCCACAAACCAAACAAAGGCCTAAAAATCCTCGACACTCAGATTTGATGTGTCCAGGCTTCCCACAATAGTGGCAGACCGGGAGGGCCTGCTGCTGTGGTCCTGGTTTCTTAAACTGAACCTGCTGAATAGGGCGGTGTATCTGTGGTCGTCTGCTTGGCCCAGCTTGGGTCGGTGGGGGCCTTGCCGGTGCTGTCAGCCTTTGCTCTTCCTTTGCTTCTAATTCAACCATCTCATGGTTTCGAGCAATGGCTAAAACTTCAGCATGTGTGGTCGGACTAGCACCGACCATCATCCTCCGAATCTCAATGTTGAGCCCCTGCTGGAACTGCTGGGCTCGAGTCAATGGATCTACAACCATCTCCGGGGCAAACCTGCTGAGCCTGGAGAACTCAGCGTCATACTGATCCACGGTCATCGAGCCCTGCTTCAGGTTAATGAACTTCTTCCTCATCAGGATCTTTGCCTGTGGGGGAAAGTACTGAGCATTGAATGTTTTGGTGAAGACATCCCATGAAATCGGCAATCCCAAGCGGTCTTCTACCGCCTGCCACCAGTCTCGAGCTCCATCAGTTAATTGCCTTTTGGCGGTAGCCACCCATGCTTCTTCTCGAATCTGAGATGCTCTCAGATCATCAGTGATGCTCTTGAGCCATTCTTCCGCTTGGAGATGATTCTCGGTCCCAGCGAAAGTCTTCGGGTTCATCCCTCGAAAGTGATAAGCACTTGGGTCAGCTTTCTGCTCTCGGCGCAAGGCCTGCTCCAAAGCCTGTCCAAGCTGCTGATGAAGGGCATACATGCCTCGCATGCAATCTTCTGCAGACAATGGTGCGGTCGGAAATGCTGTCGCGTTCGGACCGGTGTTGGCTCCATTGCCAGCATCATTTTGGTTGGGACCCCCATTCAGGTGATTGATCCCGGATCCAAACGCACTGTCCTCGCTTCCTGAAGTGTTCCTTTCCATTGCTTTCCTGCGTTTTCATAAGGTTTGATCAGTTCCATTGAGTATTTTATACGGCACATTCTGAACTTCCTGTACTGCTCATGTGGTATTTAGCGCGGACCTGCATGGGCCACCAAACCTGTAACGACCCGCTCTCGGGGCCCGTTACTGTTTGGAAATGCACAAGTCCTGCTAGGCACCGATGAGATCAATACAGGCTCTGTTGCAGAAATGCACCAAAATACTCATACATGAAAGTGGTGTAAACCTTATTACAAACCAGCAGCGTACATGAAAGGAAATACAACTCGAGAATACAACTCGAGAATACAAATACACACCAAGCAAGCCAATCTGATACATATAATAAAAACACACTCACACTCACACTTAATAACCAGCGTCCTCCTGGTCAAATTCTACAGCAAACTCAGCGTCTGCAGTCCCTGGTGCAACTTCCTCAACCTGTGCTGTATCTGGCGAGACCACCACAAAAAGAAGGGTCGCCAGGATCAGACGTAACTCAAAGTATCTTTAGCATGTTATTTAAAACAATAAATGAGCATGGCAAAAATAACATGGCAAACTAAAAAGTAAAGTGCGAGCAATAGGGCAGAAAAGTAACATAGCTGTCTACTTCTATCAGCAATAACAATATTTAAAATGACCAGTTACGAGACTTTTAGTTGTGCCTGAGCCTACGTGACTTATAATGCGGGGTACAATAAGCAACCAAGAGGCCAACTCTTGCCGCGGGTGCTACCCGGGCGAACCAATTCTCTGAGTACTGTGCAATAATCTGTGATCTGTGATCTGTGATGGTTGTCACCGGCACTGTTATGGGTTGCTAGAACCCGCACAGTGACAACAAAGTCTGGACTAGTCGCTCACATACCCTCGTCATTATAAGTTACCCCAGAACCCAGTGTGTGTGCAGGTTACCGTACTTACAATTTACAAGTCAATCACCATTCTTTTCCAATCACATCTTCCGGTTAACAGTTAAGCATGTCACAGAGTCCAATTCAATTTACGTACGGTGCAATTTATCAAGTTTAGCTAACTGTTCAAGAGAAACACTCTGCTAATGAAAAGAAACTACTTTTGGCATGCATCAATATTGTTTTTAAACCCCATAGCTAGGGTACGATGAGTTACCGTTTCGCCTCGTAGGCGTGTTCTTGGTCAGCGGTAGGGGTACCTGGTTCAAAAGTGAGTTAGTTACACAAGTTGTTAACATGCTGAGAGGGAACATTACACTAACTAAATTGTAATTAATTACTTATATCATGTTATTAAAACTTAACTTAACTAATAACTAACTTATAAAACTTTAGATAATAACACATATGATAAAACTTAACATAACCTATTATTACCTTATAAATTAACTTACTTTATAAGAATAACAGGTTATACCTATCTTAAAAAAATATATAACTAACTATTATTACTTAATAAACAAAACCCAACCAGCACTATTGCCTATTAATATCAAGTTATTAATATTATAATTTATAACTTAAATTTTATAAAACTTTATAATATAAACTCATTAATAAACTTACCTACTCTCCTCTCTTTCTCCCTCTTTCTCTTCTCTGTCGTCCTGCCTCTCTGTTCTCTTCTTTTTCTTCTTTTTTTTTTTGCTTTTCGTTTGCAGCAGATCAAGGGGCAAGGGGGGAGCCGGCGGCCTGGTCGACGGCGCAGCGCGAGGGGGCCGGCGGGCGGCGCGAGGCGGGGGGCCGGCGGCGCACGGGGCGGTGGATCCGGTAGGGCGGCGGTTCGGGGCTTCCGCGAGGCGGCCGAGGGCTCGGGCGGCCTGGAGATGGGGCTGTGCGTGGCTAGGGCAAGGGAGAGAATGATTTTTGGGATTTTGATTTTCTGTTTCTCCCTCTCAATTTGTTTTTCTGATCTGAAATTGATGTTAGGATTTTGGATTTGGGTTTCTTTGATTTGGGTGTGGATTTTGTTTGTGCTTGGCTGATTTTGGGATGAAGGAAATCGGTTGCCTGAGGTAGATGGACGGGAGAGGGGTTGATGATGATGGTGTTGGTGATGGGTTGTGGTGGTTGACGTCGTATATGGAGGAGGGGGGTGGCTGATGAACGTTGCAGTCATCCTTAAGAATGAAGAGGCAGGGGACAGGGTTTACGCTTAGTCAAGGATTAGGTTCTTATTAATTACAGGGAAGAAATTTTTGCCATGGAAATTTCATCGTTGGAGAGACGTGTTAAACGAAAATCAAACGTTAGCATTAATGAAGGGAGACTAAAAGTTTAGAGGGAATGAATTGAACCTGGTTTGAGGTTGCTACTGACTCGGAATGAGAAAAACGTGAGGGGGGGAATTTTGACTAACATCTAATTAACTAACTACTTAATTAATTAACCAAAGTAATTAATGGTAATTAGTAAAATAATTAGTAATCGTAATTCGTAATTATTAAAATAAAGTAGCTACGGTAATTCGTAAATTAAAATAACCATAGTAACACTAAACTACGGTGAAAAATGTAGACGCGCTCGCGTCGACTCTACGGATAAAAATACTCTGACAACCGGAAGAAAAATACAAGCAGACAGGCAATTAATCATACCTAAAAATTACCGGCCGTTACAAGATGCAAAGTTACGGAAGATCAAGACTCAAGTGGAAGCAAGTCTTCGAACGGATTTTCTTATCCATGAAGACGGATCCTTGAGATATGGCAGCAGAATCTGCGTGCCTTCAGGCGATATCCGAGAGGAGCTAATGAATGAAGCACATAGCTCCCCATACTCTATACATCCTGGTGGCACCAAAATGTACAAGGATCTTCGTCTAAATTTTTGGTGGCATGGAATGAAGAGAAGCATTGCTCGAAGCGTCGCCAAATGCCTGGTATGTCAGCAAGTGAAGGCTGAACATCATCGCGTCGCAGGATTGCTTCAACCGCTGCCTATTCCCGAGTGGAAGTGGCAACACATCACCATGGATTTCGTCACTGGACTACCCCGGAGTACAAAGCAGAATGATGCCATCTGGGTGATCGTTGATCGATTAACCAAGTCGGCACATTTCATACCATTCCGAGTAGGACAATCGACTGAATTACTTGCAAAGAAGTACATGGAGGTAACGATTATTTCTATACCTTATAGCTTCTTCCTAGTTTATGTCGTAATATGAGCGATGACCGTACAGGAAATCGTGAGATTACACGGAGTCCCAGTGAGCATTGTCTCTGATCGAGACACGAGATTCACATCTCACTTTTGGAAAAGTCTGCAATCAAATCTGGGTACCAGTCTGAGCTTCAGCACTGCGTATCATCCGCAGACAGATGGACAATCTGAGCGCACCATCCAGATACTCGAAGATATGTTGAGAGCTTGTATGCTTGACTTCAAAGGCTCGTGGGAAGACCACTTGCACTTAGTGGAGTTTTCATACAACAACAGCTACCAAGCAAGTATCGGTATGGCCCCATTTGCAGCACTCTATGGAAGAAAATGTCGTTCTCCATTAAGTTGGGATGACATTGGCGACCGAGAACTTTTGGGACCAGAGCTGATTGTAGAAGCTGTTGATGTGGTGCGTACTATCAGAGACAAACTTCGCATTGCACAAGACCGATACAATCACTGGGCCGATGCGAAGCGTCGTCATCTAGAGTTTCAACATGGGGATCATGTATTTCTGAAAATATCTCCTAACCGTGGAGTAATCAGATTTGGAAGAAGAGGAAAGCTCAGTCCGAGATTTATCGGCCCTTTCGATATACTGGATCGAGTTGGAGAAGTAGCTTACCGCCTGGCCCTACCACCTTCACTGGAAGGAGTACATGACGTATTCCATGTCTCACAGCTGCGTCGTTACATTAGTGATCCTACTCATGTGGTTGACCACTCAGAGATCACAGTACGACCCGATCTTTCATATGAGCAACAACCAGTGCAAATTTTGGATCAACGACAAAAGACTCTCAGGAATAGCGTAGTCAATCTCGTTAGAGTGATGTGGCGACATGACTCACCTGGCGAATCCACCTGGGAACGAGAAGATGAAATGCGCGAGAGATATCCATATTTGTTCACTGAATCTTAGTTCATTGTATCTTCCTTATATGTATTTTAGTGTGAGAAATTCCGAGGACGGAATTTTTATAAGGTGGGTAGAATGTGATGACCCGTATTCAGCAATACCCATTGTCTATGTATTTTATTAATTAATAATATTTTATAATGGTTTGTTAGGAGTTGAACATCAAAATAGTTTATAAATCATTTATAAAAAAATGTTTTGTGGAACCAATATACTTATAACATATTTTAGGGTATACGAGTGCCATCCTAAATCCCTAAATGATTTTTATAATTATTTAAACTCAATTATTGATGTTACAGCCGTAACAATTATTTTTCTATGTAAACGTTTTCAAAATGATTTCAAAATTCTACAGTGTCATTCTATGATCATTTAGAGCCTCCCACATTAATTTCGTAATTTTTCGAGGTCAAATCAATAGAGAGCCCGCAAACCCGCTTCCTAAACGTTTTGGCCCAAAACACGTATTTCCGTAGTCCAAACTACGAAATAGATCTCGTAGTCACGATCCTCGTGACGATACGAACCCGTGGCTATATTTTCGTAATGTTTCGGAGTTGTTTAAACCGATGGGCAAAATTGTAATTTCACCAATTGTTTTCACTAATTACCGTTTTACATTTTCCTAATTACTTTTTACTTAACTAAATTACCTAACTGAATTCTCTAATGTCGGCAACCGGACACGTTTTATAAAAGAGTTGGGTCTAAGTTTCTAACCCATTTGTCAAAAGAGCTTAACTTTACATTAATTGTTTGGACTAAATAGTTATTGCTATCCCATTTAACTAATATTATCTTAACCTATTTAAACCCTGCTTCTCTTCACAAAAACCCATCCCCAGGCCAAGTTTCAAGCCCGTAACCCATCTTCTCCACCCTCTCTTTTCAACTTCCCTCCGAATCTCTCCCGCTCTCCTCTTCAACTCCGACCGCCGCCTATCTCCAACCGCCGGCGACCCGCTTCAACTCCCCTCTCCGACCACCGCACGAACGCTGCTCCGACGAAGCCCACGGCGATCTCGACCACCCCGCTGCCTCCGCTCCCCTCCTCCCTCCGAGCCGCCGCTTCCCTCCCTCCGACAGAAGCCCGGCGACCCCCAGACCCCGCCTTCCTCTCCCCGCTCCGCCACGGCCAGCACCCTCCGCCGTCCGAAGCCGTTCGCCACCCACCGCCCATAGCGAACGCCGCCCGCTCCGATCAGCAGCACCGCCGCCCGAGCGCCCTCGCTCCCGCTCCCGCAGCGCCGCCGTACGCCGCCGTCAGCGCCCCCGAGCGCGCTGCCGCCGTCCGCCGCCGTCGTCCGCCGCCGCCTCCGCCGACGAGGCAAACAGCGAAGTCCCCTCCGGCGATCGAACGGTGCGTGCGTAAGTATTCAATGGCAAACTTGTAAATATGATTAATTTCGTATTTTTAAGTATTTTATTAATTAATAAATGGGTTTTATGGTTTATAATCCATAAGTGATTATATAGGGCTCAGAAAATTGCGAGACTAGTCCCAGAAAATCAGAAACGTCGAAACGAATCCATTGGCGCTAGTTTCATCTCCATAAGGCAAGTATATTTCTCACAGTGAATTTTTAAAGGCAAAACTTAAATAGATAAAAATCCTTTTAAAATTCGTAGTTTGCAATTTTTACACATACCATTGTACGATAAAAATATATGTTACAGTACTTGTAAATACGATCGTTTTGACATCTTGTTTACAGAATTCCGACGTATGGTTTGCCCGGAATAAATCTTTGAAGATATGTTGTAATGATAAATTCTTGTTTTAAAAATCCTTTTAGAATTCGTAATCTGTGATTTTTACATACTCTTATGTACGATAAAAATATATATGTCGTAGTACTAGTGAATACGATCATTTTGACACCTGGTTTGAAGAATTCTGATGTACGGTTTGCTCTAAACAATTCCTTGAACATATGTTTTAAAAAAAATCATTTCTTGATTTAAAATTGCTTCTTGGCTATTTAAAATTGTTTAAAAATTGTTTAAAAATCTTGAAAAATAACCACTAATCTTAGAAAATATTTTAAGCTAATTTAAACTCATTTTCTTAGTTAAAATCATATCTTAACCGTTCTTTCATCTATTTAAGTGAATTTTTATGTTTTCATTTAATTGCTGAATCAAGTCGTGAAGTTGTGAACTTTGGTGAAATTGTTGTACGGACTACTGAGACACTGAGATTGAATTGACTGAATGGAAGATGGAACTTCAACAATATTGAATGGAAGATGGAACTTTAATAATATAGAATGGAAGATGGAATTTCAATAATAGACAGATAATACACGTTCTTTTGACCGACACTAGACTTGACCTGGGATTGGGGTAGTCTATGATCACAAGTGTTACAGAATAACTGGATGCGCCATACTAAATTACCTCCAACACATTACGGGGGTTAGATCCTTGACCGTTGCCATATCGGAACGGTGGGTAAGCCTCGGAGTTGCTCCCGTCGCAGGCTGCATGTTGGTTATCTCTAGTACTCTTGGATATGGACTTTTCACTAGGATAGACTGGTTGTTGATTAATTGTTCTAACATCTTTTCTGCAGGTTGCTATAGTGTTATCATTAAATGTTAAATTATCACAGGTTACAGATGGCTTTGAAAATTATTATTGAATATTGAATTGTTGCAGGTTGCTAGCAGTATCGCCAATTGCTATCAGATTATTAAATTGTTGCAGGTTACAATTGGTTGCGAACATTTAACTGCTTTAACTGCTTTACACCGCTATAACTCTTTTATACTTATCTTATTACTTGTGTTTTCAGTTTTTAATTTAAATGTCTAACATTTTGGTTTTGAGAATATCTTGCCGAGTATACCTCGCTGACGGACATTTCATTTTGTTGTTTTTACGAAATGTCCGTCAGGTACCGACAGTGAGTTCGTTGAAGTCTTTGCTGCAGGAACCGAGCCAGAGCTCGAAGGCTACGTGGAGTACCTACCCACAGAAGACTAAGATATTCCCCTTCGCGACTGCACTTTATATATTTGAGATAATGTAATTTGTGTGCTATGCTTGTATTGGCCATACTAGGCCTATGTTGTACTTTACTTTCAGACGCTTTGGTATTGTAATAATGTCATCCGTACTCTTTCTTATAAGCATGCAAGATCCTGCCATATTATTTCATGGACGCTTAGTGTGTTTAAACCAAGGAGGAAGAAAAGAAAAAGAAAAAAAAAGTACTCCTCTTTGTTTTAAGCACATCGCGGACCCGCTCGTGTCCTCGCTCCCGGTAGAATGGGAAGCGGGGCGTGACAATAAATTACTTGTTTAAATCTGGTTGTCGCCACCTCATTTAAATTATTAACGCCTCTTAAATTCAGTATAAATTTGTATATACATTGCCTTGGATTCTAACACATACTTGCAGACCCTTGCTGACATACATTCATGTTTTGGATGTATGTCAGGTCCCGAGCTTTAGCACCAGGAGGACTAGTTGAGATAGATGAACTAGTGGACCAAGAACTCTCAAACTAATGAACATTCATTGCACTTCTTTTCACTTGTTGTACGGGTCATAAGACACACTTCTCTTTTTCTCCATTTGTTGTAATTCCGTTGAGACGGTTGAGATTTTAATATTGTTTTACTTATCTGTGTTGTTTTTAAGTAATGCAAGCAAGAACCTGCAGTTTTTTTTACACAGACGCTTATTGTGATAAGTCAAGTGGAAAGAAAAGCAAAAGTAACTCCTCCTGACTTGCACAAACGGGCCCGTTCACGTCCTCGCTCTCAAGTCTAATGGAAAGCAGGACATGACAGAAATATTTATTACTCGCGAACAAAAAGAACTTATGTTGCATAACCACATAGTATTACAATACAAAAAGTTCAATGTCATAAGGGACTACTTCCATCCACATAATCCGTCTTAATCAGCCCAAAACTAAACCCCATGACCCAATCGCCGGTAAAAGCGAAATGACCGTTTTCTTATCGTTTCAACATAAAAGAGATTTTTTACGCGAATCTCGTAGGTCCCAATTGGCAATTGGCAATTTGCAAAACCGCGTGCAATGAAAGGTCGTTTTAAAAAATTAAAATAGTAATATATGATAAAATTTAAGAAAGCGGTAAATGTTTTGCCTAAACTTTACTATGCTACAACGCGATCCCCCCAGCCGTACAGCTGGTAGATCACTTTTTTAAAGTTGAATTTTTTTATATTTATCTTTTTCTTTCACTTTCGGCAGCTACCAATTCCTTGCTTATATCGTCAGCGAGGTCACTAGAATTTTCCAATTTCGCGAGAAATTACTCCTCCTTTAGAACTCCCTCTCGGCTGGCATTTCTGCTTTTAAAAATTAAAAAAAAAGGGCTTTCATTCATCTTCGTCTTTGAGCAGAAGCCAACGAAATCGGCGATGGGTTCAACGAGCGATCATCGCGATCCGAAGCCCGACGTTGTAACTGGCTATCCAGCCACTGCCACCGCTGCCCCCAGCGCGGGAACCGCCTACCCTTACCCCCCTCCGCCGCCTCACGCCGGCCCGTACTACCCCAATCCCAATCCAAACCCTAACCCTAACGGCTACTACCCTAACCCCAACCCCAACTACAACGGTTACTACTCGAATCCTAATCCTGACTACCGCCGAAACATCTTCCTCCGTCGCCTCCTCGCCGTGGTCGTCGGCGTCTTCCTTATCATTGGCGCCATCACCTTTATCGTCTGGCTCGTCCTCCGTCCCAAGCTCCCCGATTTCTATGTCTCGGGCTTTGATGTCTCTTCGTTCAATCTCTCCTCGTCAAACTCTCTATCGGCCGAGTTCAACGTCAATTTCACCGTCCAAAACCCCAATTCGAAGATGAGCGTCGGTTACGAGGATGTGACCTCCGCTGTAATCTACGGTAGCGATCTGATCGCCGAGACATCGATGTACCCTTTCTATCAGAAAACGGGGGATGTCACAAATCTCAAAGTGAAGTTTGTGGCGGCCGGAGTTTATGTCGACGATGATGTCGTGAGTGGGATTCGATCGGACCGGGGAGATGGGGTTGTGATGTTCGGTGCTAGGGTTTTATCGATCGTGAAGTTCAAGGCGGGAGCTTGGAGGACGAGAAGGCACTGGCTAAGGGTGTTTTGTGATGATATTGGTGTCGGATTCAAGAATACGACGGCTCGGGATGGATCCATGGTGGGGCCGGCAAAACGATGTCAAGTTGGGATATGAGCAAACACCATGTAAGTAAATAAAACTGAGTTGTTGGATTTTGTCAGAACGCAAGGAGCAAGCAAATTATCTTCATTTAGATGCTCATTGACAGGTTAATATTTGGCTACAAAGAGATTCGGATGTGCTTTTTAGTTCTAATGTCCTTTATCATTATTATCATCTTGATGTTTTCTAGTGCAAATATATTTAGCATGTGTATATTCAGTTATACGTAATATATCTGCTCTTTATAAGAGGCTATTGGTCCATTGCCGTGGTTTAGTGTTGCGTGATGTGTACATGTGATGGCAACCACAATATTACTTCTATTTTCTATTCTTAGGTTGATGGATGCTTGATTTGTACCATTGCGTTTATTATGGAGTATTTTAAACTGGTTTCAAGAACATCAAACTGGTATCTGGTGGGTTTTCTCATGACAATTTGGTGGCAGTTGCTTAGAGCGTTTACTTGATTTTGATCAAATATGGAGGCTAAATACGGGTTTGGCTAATTGGAATCAAGTTTTGTATGAGTTTTCTTTTTTATCTTTGTTATATGAGAATATGGTATGTGTTTGGTGCTTATTATATTCTCCAGTATTCAGAGTGGCATGTTTGCATGCAATACAGTCACAGTCATGGAGGATGCGATCATAGAATGGTCCATAGAGAACAAATGTTAACATTTTTAAGTAATCTCTGTTTCTCTTACTGACTTTTTCTTTGTAAAATTGTCAGTTTCCATTCACGGTTTAGGTTTGGTAGATTAAAAAGGGGACAAGTGTTTAAATTGTATTTTGGCAGCTAAAAATTTTGGCCACGGGTTGAGAGACATTACCAATATTATCTACAGCTGATCATGTAGTCAGGAAAATAATATGTTCTGTTGTCCATGATCTGCATGTTGAATTTAGTATGACATATTCCATTTTGGCGTCAGGATTGAATGGTGAGCTTGCCAACCAAGCAATGCAATTGCATCAGATGCGATTGCTTGCACCTTGGAGTGTAGAGAGGATGTATCAAGGTTATATATTGTGATTTTACTTATGAGTTTGTCATTTGGTTCAGCATTGTGACTGCTCGTGTCATTTATTAGTTCAAAGTAAACTTTGGCCTAAGTGATACTTTCAGGTGGTTTGCGTTTTATTTTCAACATGGAAGTCATCTTCTTGTATATTGTTATTTGATACTATTCTCACTTATATAACACGGAACATGGCAATGGCAGCAATTGTATGAGATGGAATACATGAGAACCTTTGGTGATCATGGTGTATGATTTTGAATGACTACTTACTTTGTGAAAACCTTGTTTTAGTTCTTTTTTGATATATTTAGTGTCTTGAGAAAGCTCTTTTAGGTCTATTTTGTCCTTCATAGGCAAGTTGGATTTGTCTGAGCAAATCTTGACTCATTCCCTGTTTTTTCCTTGGTTGAAGTGGATTTGAATCTCTCTATTCTGGATTTGGAACCTAGAATTTCTAGTTATCAGCATAAAATAATTATTTAGTTTAGGATTTTGGGGGTGTCTTTTTGACTTATTTTTACCTGGCATATGAACCATGGTTTGAGGTATCGCCCGATACCTCTTGGTATTGGGCGTATCGGACCGGTACCGTCCAGTACCGGTCCGAAACTGCAGCATTAAACGGTACCGGTTTCGCCTAGTATCGGACGAAACTGGCCGAAACCCTATGGTTTCGGCTAGCAAATGTGTAAGAAACTGGCCAAAATCAAAAAATAAGAGGAGGAAGAAGAAGAAACTGAAAAAAACGAAAAATCAAACTTACCTCGCCGCGCTGTCGCGCCTCGCCGCCGCCTGCCGCCTGCTGTCGTCTGCTGCCGCTCCTGCCGCTTCCGTGAGAGAACGAGAGAGAGAGAGAGAGGTAGAGGGAACCGCGTGAGAGAGAGAATGCGTGCGAGAGAGAAATATGGATATTTTGAATGGTAAACTTGTAAATAAGTTATATGTGTAGAGGAAGATATTTTATGGCAACTTTGTAAATAAGTGATATGTGCACAAAGCAAAATGGTAGGTGCACAAAGCAACTCCAAGGCAAACTTGCAAATAGGTGATACATGCGCAAAGTAAAACGGTGGGTGTGCAAGGCAAAATTCTAGCTACTTTAGTTTTTTACTTATCTGATAGATTTTATGTATTTAAAACTACCGATACTGACCAACCGAAACCCACGTCCGATACCGCTGAAACGGACGATACCGATACCGAAACTTAAATTTTCGAGAGAGTGATACCCTCTCCGAAACCGATACCTAAAACATTGATATGAACACATCACATAATAGGATACCATAGATCATCTTCTTGACCCTATATGCATCTTGGAGAATTAAGTCTTTCATGATCTTAAAACAGGTTCAGATGGGTCCAGATGGGTTGCATCTTGTTGGCAGCAAAACTAAAACCAACACGCTTCCTTTTTTGGAGCCTTCTTATCTAAATCATGTTTGCATGTGTAGTTAACCCTTTTTGTGGGAAAGAAGTCTGATGGCGGTGGTGGCAATGAGAAGATTTCCATCTTTGGGTGAGCATTGTCCAATGTGTAATTAGAGACTCTTTTGAAATCCCATTCTTAGATTGATTTATGTTAGATCCTTAGATTAACATTCATTTTAAGATACCAGTCGACGGTTGTGTTATATGGACATTGTCCAATGTGTAATTAGAGACTCTTTTGAAATCCCATTCTTAGATTGATTTATGTTAGATCCTTAGATTAACATTCATTTTAAGATACCAGTCGACGGTTGTGTTATATGGACACGAACACATCAACAGGGGACGACACAACACGACACAACACGATGCTTAAGTTGGATTCGTCTGAGCAAATCTGGACTCATTCCCTGTTTTTTTCCTTGGTTGAAGGGGATTTGAATCTCTCTATTCTGGATTTGGAACCTAGAATTTCTAGTTATCAGCATAAAATAATTATTTAGTTTAGGATTTTGGGGGTGTCTTTTTGACTTATTTTTACCTGGCATATGAACACATCACATAATAGGATACCATAGATCATCTTCTTGACCCTATATGCATCTGGGAGAATTAAGTCTTTCATGATCTTAAAACAGGTTCAGATGGGTCCAGATGGGTTGCATCTCGTTGGCAGCAAAACTAAAACCAACACGCTTCCTTTTTTGGAGCCTTCTGATCTAAATCATGTTTGCATTTGTAGTTAACCCTTTTTGTGGGAAAGAAGTCTGATGGCGGTGGTGGCAATGAGAAGATTTCCATCTTTGGGTGAGCATTGTCCAATGTGTAATTAGAGACTCTTTTGAAATCCCATTCTTAGATTGATTTATGTTAGATCCTCATATTAACATTCATTTTAAGATATCAGTCGACGGTTGTGTTATATGGACACAGACACATCGACAGGGGACGACACAACACGATGCTTAAGCAAACTGTAGTAGTATAATAAATATAAACTATCGAATACAATATGTCTCTGTCCAGTGTATACGCCATGTGTATGTCTGGACACAACTTCATGGTTGAAGTATTTGTGTCACTTAGTGGTCATTTTATGAGGAAAAAATTACAAGCTTGAGATCGAATATTATTAGATAAGTTTAATGAACATCTGTTAAGGGAGAAATGGGCATGATATTTTTTACGAGGGAATTTTTGTGAGGCAGGACATGGCAACATTGGATCCATACAATCAGTTATATCAAAGCACCAGATAACCACACTGTTTGAAGATGAAAGAATTCTATTGTCTCAATTTTTCTTTCTTTCTGACCCACCCTTCAGATTTAATTATTTCTTGGTTGATGTCGAAGCCATTCTATGATGTCAATGCTTGTCTTCCAGCCACAATGTGGTGCATGGATATCTTAAATTAAATAGTTAAATTTTCTCCGCATCCGCATCTATTGAAGCGAATACCGATGGTAATAATTATTGTTGTTGGGTCGCTGTGGCATCAGTGCCTTTGTCTCCTACGCGTAGGGTTGTTTAATGTGTATTTGAAATATTAAAATACACTCCACCAGGGGTGTAAACAGATATATACAATTTGTATTTGATTTTTGAATGTGAGATCCATATTTGATATTTATATGAATACACATATTATAATGATAAAATATACGATACATTTGATAGTATATCTGAATGGACCAAATATATTCAAATGACTTTACATTTCAAGCTTATTGCTCAAACAGAATCCTTACCGGGCCAATATTTTAACTAAGCAAAATATTCATATACGTTAAAGAAAATTGCTTTACTTCCATATTTATTTAAGTGCATACAAATAATATATGGGTATTAATAATTAGTATCCAACTTTGTTTAATATGTGTATGCTTTGTATCCTCTGGTAAATGAAGTAGATATGATTATAATGGTATACTAGAAATTACCCGTGCACTTGTGCACGGAGTAAAAACAACCCCACGAACAGGGCACGGTACATGCGCGTAACCGAAAGGAGCAAAAATTGTGGATGCGTGTGCCGGCTAAAAGGCATTTTAACCAAGACGGCTAACCGGCTATATGAAAAATTGTGGGAGCAAGCATGTAAATAAGACGCTAAAAGGCATTTTAACCTGTGCCCAAAGTGCACGGACACCCCCCAAAAACCAATCCACACAATCAAGACGCGGGACCCGAGACCGACACGGGTGTTTCGATGAGTGCAAAACCGGGTGAAAATGAGAAGAGTGGGTTTAAGTGTGTATTGTCTTGGGGTTTTTGGTTTATTTTATTGGGGTGTAATTTTGGGTGTTTTGGGGTTGAGTGTATTTTGGGGGGTTGTGTGGGGTTTTGAGTTTTTTGAGTTTTGGGTTTAAGGAGATGGTCCTATGTGGCGATGTGACATTGCCACATGGGACAAAGATTCAAAATCTGCCCTCTTTTGTAATAAAGATACTTTTTTTAACACACGGATCACATTTAATTAATATGTATTAGTCTCATGTAGATTTGATGTTTTAAAGGAACATTATTTTTATATTTGGAATGTCGTATACGAATTGGCAGCTCTTCTAGCCAAAGTAAGCTTGCCAAGAGGTGTAAATGGAGCACATTTGGAATAGACATTGCAAGAACCATATCCGCCCTACTGAAAAAGTATATACCATGTTGATGAATTTTTACAAAGTCGGATACATATCATAGTTATTCATATTTGTTTAGCTGTGGACACGAATTAGATTCGGATATTTTGGATATCAGCTGATAATCGTAGTTCATGTTAATGTTAGTTTTTATGAATATTACATATAATACAATGGTCAAAAGATATATTATTAATTTTCAAACAAGAAGCACATACATATCGATTAATATTAGTTTTATTATACATACATGATAGTAATACATTAAAAGTGTAACATGTACCTTTGATAGTTTTAAAGGAACATTACAAGATCAGCCAACTGTCTCTTCACGCCCCTTTATTCAACATGGGGCAGCGTCCATCCCTTAATACTCCCATTGATCCTCTCACACACAGACATGCAGAGAGACACCCGCCCCAACAACACCCGCCCCCCAACCACCCCCTCTAAGGTCCAACTCGTCATGCCTTCTAAGCTCTAACTCCGCGTCCCTTCCCGTTCTTCAAGTCATGTAGACAAGACTCATTTTAATAATTCATCCATGTATTTATGTGACCATTGTGTAGTATATGAGACTCATTTTAATGGTTTATTTATGTAATAATGTCAACCTTGGTTTACATGTGCTACAATTTCCTCAGATGCCTATTGGAGATGTCTGTTTTGCCCTTGAATGATGATAAAAATAGAGGAAGATTGGTGATATTTTTCTTGTAAATTGTTAGTTCATTTGTAATTAATGTTAAATTGGCCATGTTAGTTTGTGAATTGTTAGTTCTATATGAAGTATAGAAGGCATCTACACTTGAAACTTGTCGATCTTAATAGTGGAGGATACGTCCATGTATTCTGAAGCATTATCTGAATATGAAGTACCAAGACATTGTCCCCCATGGACGATAACTTAGATGAGTCGCATAGGAGATTTGGAGTAACCTTTTTAAGTTGAGTGTTTTAGTCACAGACTTTGGGTTCCAAGGGTATGCTATGCAGAATATGTTTGCACTTTAATCCAGCTAGATTCTTAAAAAAAGTGTTATGGGATTTGTCTCGATAAAAATGTCTCCATTTGCCATAGCAATGCATTCCTCTCTAACCCTTGTCTTTGTGGCCTCTGGATGGCCTTGCTATTTACACATCCTGAATGGTTGGAATTGCTAAATCTTATCTCGGTTGGCTATGCATTTCATAACCAGTTTCTTGTACACAAATCATGCAATGTATTTTGGGAGAATCCTACTTGTTAAGGCCAAAAATGATCGAAACAATCAAGATGCTGATGTGGATACTTTCTCGCTAAGTTGGAGCCTCGTCAGTCGGTTGAGTGGGACCCTAGGTTGGAAGAATCAGGGTCGTTGGTGGATTATGGTTGACTTGCGGGGATTGTTCGACCCTCGAACGGATCAAGCGTCGGTCGATCGATGTTGAGAAGCTCAGGTGCGACCCTCTCGTATGATCAAGACTCGATGATTTACACCACAATGAAGCGTCATGGGGGTCGGATCTGGGTCCCAACCCAAATCCCCTCTGATGCTTAAGTTAAAATGGAACTTAAGAGAGGGTGGGAGCTTGGAGCAGCTAAGATCGACACACGAATGCTCGTCTCAGGTCTGGCGTCGCAAGCTCTTTTGTGGAAGAAATATAAGATCGAGTATATAATATCAGAGTATTAGATCGTACCTTGGGAGTTGGAACCCTTTTAGCATTGTCCTTTTGGGTATTTATAGATGTTGGTCCGACGATTGTGAGTAACCATCCCTTATTAATTTGGACGGAATCTTCTCCGGCATTGGTGATAACGGCCACAGATTTACTTAGTCTCATTAACTCCCTCTAAGTATCAGCAGGAACCTAACGGTCGAGTGAGCCGTTCGCTTGACTGAGTATTACTTCGCCTTAATGACGGATTGCGGGTTGTAGGCTCAAAATGGGCCGCATATTTTGACATCACTTATTGGGCCGTACCCGTGCACCAACACTATTGATGGGACCGCATCTTTTACAGAAGGGAAAATCTGGATTTTTGCAGATTTCTGGGGGGTTTTCTATAATTTTCAGTTTTAGTGTTTTTTGGTAATTTATAATTTTCTTATTTTCAGTTTAGTATTTATATGTAGCCTAGGAGTTAGGGATTCAGAGGTTTGATTATTGAGAGAAACTTATTAGAGGTTGAGAATTCCCTCTTTTGATAGGAGAGTGCTGCCATCCTCTAGAATTGACTGCTTGGGAAAGCGTTCCACCTCTCGAACTTGGCCTCAATCTTCTTATTTTCAGTTTTTATTAAATAAAAATCAGAACTTTCTTCGGTTCTTGTCAATTTGGTACCAGGGCATATATGATCTATGGCAACAACATGATCCAAGGACAGGTTCGAAGCGTTGGATGAAGCATTGGATGAAAAATACGATGGCGAGATCAAAGAATTGAAGAAATCCATAAAGAAATTTAGGGCCTCAAGCGAGGAAAGGTTCAAGGTGAGTTAGGAAAGATCCAAGGCGAAGAATGCGAAGATAGATTCATTTGGTGGAAAGTTCGATAATATCATACAAACCCTAATCCAATCGTCTCGAGAACCCGAGGCGAAATCCATGTAGAAAGGGAAGGAAAAGGTGGAAGAATTTTACGAATGGCTCCTTGAGGATACAGATACATACTTTGAGGATGACAAGGATGGACTTGTGGAGGGCGGCGGTTCTTTCCCAGCACCCAAAGGGTACGCCCACCTCCGGGGTTCCCCGTCGAAGGCAGGTGAGGCCTAGCAGGGCCGCTAGGGGGTCATGAGGCCCCTGGCGGCTTGCTGGGGGCGTGGGGGGACTCGCGTCCCCTTAGCGCCTCCGCAGGAGACGCCAGAGGCCTTGCAGGGCAGCCTGGGGCCTCGCGGCCCTTCAGCGACTAGACATGTCCTCATCGGAGCCCAACAAAGCTACGGGAGCTCTAGTGGCCCCTAGCAGCCCCTTCATGTGTTCCCAAGCACCTGTGGAGCCGCCCTGCGGCCCTTCGGTGGCCCGGTAGGGGCCCTGAGCTCTTCGACGGACCCACCCTGGGCCCCACGGCAACCTGTCAGGACCATGACGACCCCTGTAGACCCCTTTGAGGCCGATTGACGACAGTGATAACTTTTGTGATCCCCACGGCCCCTGATACGTCGCAGAAAGATGACGACGTCCACTTCAAATTTACGTACCCAGGGGACTACGTTGATGACCTGGATCAGGCAGATGATGATCGAGGCTACGTCTTATGCAAGGATAACTGGGATGGCTATGGTGATAGAGACGACACCACATTGGTGGGTTATGTGCGACCCAGAGACAGATGTTGAGACACCAATCATTCTCATCACTTCAGACATGTAGGTGTGTGAGCTGATCAAGGGAATTTTGGGGTGGAAGGCAAAGTGAGGAAACTGAAGATGCTTATATTCGATGGAGATGATCTTTGTAGTGGATTTACCGGCTGAGAGATTTTTTGTAGTGACACATATGATAGAGGGACAGAAACTGGAGGCAGTGAGCATCTGTTTTGAGGGGGAAGGCGCTCTTTTGGTTTCAGTGGAGGGAGCAGCGACGATGTTTCCGCTAATAAGAGGAAATCAAGGACTGCTTGGTGGAGAGATTTCGTGATACCCAGTGAGAACATTTACCTGCTGGCACTCAAGCAGGACGTGTCTATTAGAGATTATCGAGAGAATTTTGAAGCACTGTCGGGACGAGCGAGAGATATACCAGATGTGATGTTGAAGGGCAGTTTCATGAAGGGGCTCAAACCGACCATTTGTGCACAGCTTCCCATACAGAGGCCTGCGGCCTGTGTGATTGATGGAGACGATGTACCTGACGTAGTTGGTAGAGGATCGTCTTGCAGAGGAGTGGAGATATAGAGGGACTGGGAGTTGCTCCGCTTTGCACAACCAGCGAGCGACAGGAGGACAAAAGGCATCAACAGGAGTAGAGTATGCCAGCTTGGAGAAATGCGACGAGTTACAGTCGGGTTGTCAGCTCAAGAAAATGATTGAGGCTGTGAGATGCATGAGAGGTTGAAGTAGTTGTGTTTCAAGTGCGATGAGAAGTTTATCTCCGAGCATCGTTGTGGAATTCGCATGTTCCAGCTTATGATAATTGACGAGGATGATGAAACCGATAACATCTTCCCTTGGAGTAGCACGCCTATGATTTTCATGCACCACCTTGAGGATAAGGTGGTTCTTTGAGGGCGACGTAATGATGAGACTGCATCTTCTACAGAAGGGCAAATATGGAATTTTGCAGTTTTGTGGCTTTTTCTGTATATTTCAATTTTAGTGGTTTTTGTTGAGAAATGAAGAGTCTCCAAGAAAGAGTGATGTCTAGGGGTTTTCTAGCATCACTTATATATTAATATACTTGAGAAATATGAAATGGTGGATATACAAAAGGTCTCAAGGAGCCTATTCATAACACTTCCACTTATCCATCCATATTTGTAAACTCGACATATGAATACTTCAGGATTCATAATGCTTATGAGTATCACAAGGGGTGAATACTTCTGAATCCTAAGTTAGAGAGTACAAGTCTCTTTAACTTCCCATGTTGTGTGGATATCACTAGGAGTGGATACTTCTGAATTCAGAGTTAATGAGGTTGCTTCGTTAAAACCTTTGGTCATGGAAAACCCAGTGAGAAAAACCATAGCAAAGGGAAAAGAGTACAATACAACATTTAACTCCCCTTTGATCCAGCAAAGGGAAAAGAGTACAACACAACATTTAACTCTCCCTTGATCTGTGCAAGCTTCAGGCTTGCAGATCTCCTAGGCATCTATACATCAATCTCATCTACAACATTCCAAGAAAAAAGTACAAAATACAAGCATCGCTCATCTAAACAAGTGTCGCTCATATATGGCAGTTACTGAATCCGAAGGAGCTCCTCTGAAGAGATGTGCTCTTTCTCATCGCCTTTTATGTAGCATTCTCAAGGATGAACTAGGAAAGTGGCATGGTCTGCAGACTGGGTAGATAGCTCCATGTCTATATTCTCTGACTCAGTCGTCACTGTGTCTGCGAGGTACTTCAGGGCGAAGCTATGCATACTCTCGATTTACTTCTTGGATGATGAGCTTCTCGGAATGATTGGATGATGTTGCCTTAGTTGCATGCTTTGTAGATTTTCAGGACGTGGCATGCCCTACGAGGTGGTCATAGCGATGATGTTTTACATGCATCTTCAAATACACTTAAATACACTTAACATGGACGATGATCCTTTATAGTATTGACCTTTGTAGGTAGCGCAGAAGATGCGTAGCTCTGGTCCATTGGTGCTGCAGGCGCTGCACAGTTTCTGACTAAACAGATTTACTGCTAACACTATATAGAGAAGCATGCAGTTGGCCAGATAAATGAATGTACCAAAGATACTCAAGTAAGGCACTTCGGGACCTAGGATATCTTTCCCATGTTCCAGCGAATGGAAGGGATCTTTATGTATATACATACTTCCATTAGGTGTATTTAAATGGATTACAATTTTCTATGTTTCTTCATCAACTTCCGGTGTATGAAGTTAAATGTCACATGATTTTCATCTTCTGGATGTTATTTTCACATGCTGGATGCTATTTTCATCTTCTGGGTGATCATCTTCTGGATGATGTTGTCATATACTGGATGAGATTTTCATCTTTTGGATGATAGTCTCATCTTCTTGATGATGTTTTCATCTTCAGGATGATAGTTTCATCTTCTGGATGATAAGTCTGTAAGCCAAGCTATTTTTTCTTAGGTCTTTCATATCATATTTGATAGTATGGCTTAAACAGATATTTCAGTTTTCTCTTCAGGAGATCCGATGAGATTTGAGTCATTTAAAGATATAATCTCCAATCATTTTCTTTACTCTTTTAAAGATGCAAAGACAACTTTTAGTAGGAGTCCTTATTTTGAGAAGGAACTTTGTTGGTTGAATTTTATATTTTTAATAAAATAGACGACCCAAAGTCTTTTCAGGCAAGTAAGGGAAATAGGAATAAATCTAAAAGGTTATGCTGTCACAACATCCATAGCAACAAAAACCAAATTTTCCTTTACTAATCGCAGGAATTTTGCAAGCATAACTAGGGAGCCTGCTGCGTCAGTTTTATTTCGTAAGTGAGTCAATCTCATCTTACTTGCTTCCTGGTTTCAGCGAAATGAACCTATAAGCTATAGCATGTCGCTTATAGCATACGATTTTATTTATTTATACTTGTGTTTATACAATACTCATTATGCCCACAGGTTTGATATCTTTTGATATCAGGACTTCAGATCCAAACACTTTATATTTCATAAGTGAGTCTAGCTCAATTTATTATTGTTGCGTTCCACATTTTTGGCCAATCTCTACGTTTGCTTCAGAAAACAGAGTGTAGAACGATATTTATAATTATCATTTAAACGGCAAAATGAAATGTGAGTAATTGTCGACAAGTGTGTTCTTTTATCCAAACACCTCCCTATGTACGTACATTATTCAATAATATTTCAATTTATTCCAGATTCATCTCTTCTAGATGTTCTGGAAATGGAGATGAGCTCACTTTCCTGTATCACTTTTCTGTAGTGGTATTGTTTAAAAGTCTCCAAAAGTTTACCTCTCTTTGGAGCCTCGTGGTATGTTCTATCATTCATTGAGGACATCCACTTCTGCTACTGGGGGATTGCATTCATTATTTTTGGTATGTCAATCCTAGCTGGAGTTTTAGCAGCAGAGATGTGTGAATTTGATAATATTCAGATTGTCAATAACTATGTCCAAAAACTGTTTAACAGTTTTAGAAGTGTGGATCTTCAGGATCTTATCATGGTTCATGATATTTGAAATGGTCAACTAAGCTTCAAGCTCGGGATTGATGGTAATATTCATGTTGGACCTAATACTGGAAAATTAAAGAGTTCTGAATGTGAAGGATCTTCATGATCAATATTCACTATCGATTCTTTATATGATGACTCATCAAGGCATAATCTATGAGAAGTGCTCTAAATGCTTCCCCCGTTTGGAGTGCTCGGGATCTGTTTATCTGGGTTAATTACATCCGATAAATAGTTCTAAGACGGCATTTTGATGGTTGATAGTGGTGCTATGGGAATGTGAACACATCATGGCACAATCTATAAGATATGCTCTAATTGCTTCCTTCGTTAGGAGTTCTCGGAAACTGTTTATATAGGGTGATCAGGTGCATATAAATAGGTTTTAAGGAGGCATTTTGATGGTATGCAGTGTAATTGCATGTCCCCATGTAGTCACCAGCAACTGGATTTTTAACGGATAAGTAATCCATTTAAATCATTTTAATGATTAATTCGTATAACCATTTTGGGTGTGAACACAGACTCAAGGGTGTTCAATTTTATTCCAGTTGCAAAATATGGCTGATTTCCCAGTATTATCCAATGTTCCTACCATTTAATAACGTGTCATATATGCTGTGAAAAAACTGGACTACGGTTGGATAATAGGTTTGATTATGACCATTTTCAGAGGATATATGGATGAGTACACTAATGTACATCATCAGCCCTATGTAGGCAGTGGATAAGTCCACTTTTATGCCTCAAATACTCTCAAGAGACCCAAAAGTCTTATTTTTAACGATAATAGTAAATATATCATCTTAAATTCTATTAGAGGAAGTTTTGAGAGTCAATGTCCACGCATAATGGAGATGGTCTCGTAATCATTTTTCCCGTTAAATGGGACAATTAAAACACACCCTTTAAAGAAGCTTCGTGTTCTTCAGATTTATAGGATGGGTTAATGATGTCTTGGATCATCAATCCGTGGTGACATATTATATCGTTCCATAGTTAAAAATTGGACGATTTTGGACAGTGCAGATGTTCCATTTAATTCCTCTTTTCAAATTTATGTAGGACTTATGAAAGTCCATTTGAACACTCAATATTCTTGAGTCATTAATGAGGGATTTCGTTTTGACGAATATCTCATCGAAACTGGGTAAGTTTCTATTCTAGTTTTTTAGAGTACTGGGCATCCTCATATAGAGTATTCAGGTTTGCAAAGCCTGAATATCAAGTAAGACGTCCCAAAAATAGTTTTCTATTTGACTATTATTAGGGAGAAATGCTTTTGAAAGCCTACGTCTTTAATTATGTTGGAACTCACTAATAATTATGTTATGGCAATAGATTAATTTTGGTTTCAAACGTCCATGTTTTCTCGGGGAATAACTAAGTATACAATAGCTAGATCGACTTACGTCTTTAGACAAGCTTTGTATATGTTATCTATGGCATAAATTAATGACCATTCATATTGCAACAACAATATGGATCTTATCAGAACTTCTGGGTCTGATCTTGGTTTTCCATTGCTTATTCCATGTCGATGTATATCATCTTCACTTTCTTCGTTTAATAGCAAGACATAGTTGGTCCTGGACTTCCCCTGTTTTCTATTTTACATATTGTTATATATAAGGAAGACTGAACAGTAGTCTCTATTAGGATACATATACTAGGGAATGAGCTTGTTTCTATACTTCCACTTTTTGAGTTTATGTGGGACTTTTGACAGTCTATTTGAATGCTCCTATATGGTCTTCATGCCATTATTTTCTTGAGTCATTCAGTTTTTATGTGGATATAGAAACATGCTTAAGGGAAATAAATACGTGGGTGCAAATGTCATAAATTATTTCACTTATTTATTAAGCCACGACTTCAGGAGTGAGCTTAAACTTAAGGCTAGATTTAAGAATCTTTCCTTGTAAACTGAGATTACTCTAAAAGAGTTAAGCGGTGTAATGGCATACTCCTGGTGTCCATATTAGTCTATATAGACCATAGATTTGTGAAATCTATTTACCGCGTAGTGCGAATCTTTGAGAAGATGTCATAAACAGTTTTCGCATAATCCCTTGTATTTTGTTTGGTCAGAAGGGTATTGATATTTGATTTTGAACTTCAGGTTCAATTATCATATATAGATATGATTTTTAAAATTTTTGAAAATTTTAATTAATCGTGTGCCTTAATACATAATTTATATTTGTGAGTATAAATGCATGAATTATTAAATATATCATGCAGATATATAGAGCATTTAAGTAGGCAATTCATTTGAAGTATACAAAACAATTATATACATGAAAATACCCTAAGTAATGACATGCAAACAAGGTATTAAATCAATTGTGCATTAATGTTTTGTTATTAAGATGCCTTGATTTATATGACACGTCCCCAAGAATTTCTTGGGACTTTAACCCAAAAAGAATTTTTGGTGGGGTATGTGGTGGAAGCGGAGGCTTCGGGCCGCCCGCGGTATGCACCGGGTCAATCGGGGCATGTTCAGAAAAAAATTTAAAACTGAACGAGCCCGAAAACATATAGATTAAGATTTAAACCTGTATGTGTTGTAAATTGATCTCTATGGTCAAAGCCATAGATTATATTTATATAGAGATATAGAGTTACTATTACAACAAAAAAATACTAAGGGGCTTACATTCATGGTTGGATACCAAGGGTCTTGGAAACCAAAGGTCCTAAGACCATTCATAACGTGAGGCATTATTTAAAGATTTTGAATAGTTTAGTGCTATCCATTTCTAAATCAATATTTTAAACATCACAGATATGGATATCCATATTGTCAAAACAATGGATGAATAATCAAATTTGCATCAGATTAAAAACTATTTATATACCTAGCAATTTATGTATTGCAAATTATACATGAACACCCAAGCACAAAAATTTGCAATTCATTTGCCAATAGCAATATAGGTTAATCAATATCTGAAGATTACAAATAAAGTATATTAGAAGTGCATACAAATTCAAGTTTTTAGTTCTCTTCAAACATAGTGGAAGTTAAATGTTAGCATAATGATTAACAAATCACAGAAAATACAAGGTATCTTTTGCCGTCATGATCTTATTATATTTCATGCCAACAAGTCAATTTATATGATTTTAAATTATTTAGGGTGTTCTTGTTAATAATTATCCGAGCAAAGGCATAACTAATAAAACGCCTTATTCTCATATGTGAAAAATCTTATTCACAATAACGGTCTCGGTGTTTGATAGGAAATTACAAGATTTTTTCTTGACGTGATACAGCTAGTTGTTTTGATGCATCTATAACATGTTAAAAAGTATTCTTTAGATCACATAAAAAAATCAAGTTTTTCATGATAATTAGGTCTCTAGTTCTTAAAAATTATGTTTTAGATCTAGGAAATTTAATATATGGCATAAAAACGATTTTGATCTAAATAAAATTAGATCTAGGACATCATGATCATGAAAAAAATTTGGCATTTTTGCACAAATCTAGAAATACCACTTGATCAGTCATCCTACGAAGCTTTTCGTCACGATCCGCACATAAGCTACTCTCTCAAGCCGTCGCAAAAAAATTCGTCAGAGCTTCGTCGCATCATTTCCTTCTTTACGAGCATAATTCGTGCTGATAACGTGTTGAGAGATGAAAAGTCTCCAAGAAAGAGTGATGGCTAGGGGTTTCGTAGCGTCACTTATATATTAATATACTTGAGGAATATGAAGTGGTGGATATACGAAAGGTCTCAGGGAGCCTATTCATAACAGTTTTTCGTAATTTTTATCGTCTAGGTATATTTCTGTAATTTTCTTATTTTCAGTTTACTATTTATTTGTGGCTTAGAGGTTAGGAATTCAAGGCTTGATTATTGAGAGAAACTTACTAGAGGTTGAGAATTTCCTCTTTTGATACGAGAGTGTGACCGTCCTCTAGAATTGGCGGCTTGGAAGAGCGGTCCACCTTTCGAACGTGGCCTCTATCTTCTTATTTTTAGTTTTTATTAAATAAAAATTAGAACTTTCCTTCGGTTCCTATATCACCTACCTTTTGTTAGTTAGATGAAGCAATGAATGTTTCCAGGACTCCACCAATAGATGATTTATGATCAGAGCTCATGCCTTGCCTAACTTTTGCCTATGGTTGAACTGAGAACAAATGTGAACCGGGTATGCTAGGTGAAAAATAAAATGGTAAACACAATAATGCTAGATGCTAAAGAAAGGGAACTATGTTTATGGTACTCTTAACATGATAATACTATATGCAAAGAAAAAAGAAACTACCTTTATGATACCATTAAATGATAATACTATATGCTTAAAATTACAAAAAAGACCGAGATGCTTACATACACGGGGAGCAACGGAAGGATGGATGTAATGAACCAAAGTAATCTTACCAACTAGAATTAGAACTAGGTATTAGCTAATCTTATATACATGCTCTTTGTGAATTTGTGACAGGATGGCTTTAAAAATGCAAGAATAGTTTAAGTTTCATGTTTATGCTTTGCGAATTAGAAAAGTAATTATACTCCTCAGTAATTTTGATAGTTCAACATATGGAATATGTATTGGTCAGATTCTAATTTAAAAAAAAAGGTCCACACAACAGCCGATTTATACTTACATTGTTTTAAGGTGATATGTAATGATATGTTGACAAAGGGTAACATTCCTTGCTTCTTTTTCCTCGGTTGTGCATTTTTTATTTATACATGTATGTGAGCATTGTAACCCCTTTGAGTCTCTTATAAGGTTTTCATTTGGCATGTAACACATTCTATAATAAATTGCAAGTCTGTTGTTTTTGTGCCGGTATATAATATCTCTATTGCGTGTTATTCTGTGTGTGTGTAAGAGAATAATGGTATCATACACGCCATATGGCCTCATATGCCCTTTCACATAAAGGGGGCGGGTACAACAAGTACAAGCCCATGTGGGCATGTACCTGCCCCATTTATGTGAGAGTGCATATGAGGGGGTGCCTTATATGGCGTATGATACCCATTATTCTCTATATATAAATTGGTTTTCGGGTGCGAAAACTACTGTTTTCGCACATGCGAAAACAATTTTATTTTTTTATGTTTAACCCATACAATTATATATCTCAGGGAAAATAATGAGTGAACCCTAGGGCGATTTAAGCACCGATCAATCTGTTACAAATAATGGTTTCAAAACAATAGAACTTTTTGTAATGCCTTGTTCGAAGGCCAAATCACATTATTTTTCAACCATTATTTTTTGAGGGGTGTATAACAACATAAAATGCAGGTAGAAAAAAATATGTTTTTTTCAAAAAATAAAATAAAAACCATTTCACACCGTGTGAAATGTTTCCATTTGAAGATTTGCATAGTCTTCGGTTGAGAAGTGTTCTCACTAAAATGTAGTGCGAACACGATTTATTTTATTTTATTGATTTTTTCCCAATTTTTTCAAGCTTCAATCCATATAATTATATATCCTAGGAAAAATAATGGGTGAACTTTAAGGTATTTGATCGTTGATCAAGCTGTTATAAATTCAATGGTTCACAACAGAAAATATATATACATTTTTTGTGATGCCTTGATCGATGGTCAAATCTCATTATTTTTCAACTATTTTTTGTAGGGTGTATAATTGCATGGATTGAAGGTTGAAGAAATTTTTTTGATTTTTTAAAAACAAATTCTTTTCACACCAATCCCTTGGCAAAATCACTTCTCAACAGAAAATTTCTATATATGTATATGTATGTTTAAAAAGTGAACCTTGATTTGCTTTATTGGCATCTTCTGCGTATAGCCACATACGTAAAGAACAAATTTTTCTAGCTTCTACATCAGATCTCATGCATCTGATAGGATTGGAAATAGATTTGGGACAAAAAAATGAGATTTTTATTATTTTAGGGTGTGGAACTACACGACTCGGTCTTAATTCGAGAGAAGGGCCACTCTCTCAATAAACGACTAACAAATCTAAAATAACTACTAATACTCTCACAAGTTTCTTCATAATCCCATTAAGATCTACCCCCCCTGTTTATAATAAATCTCTCTAATAAGTCGTCGTCCCGTAATTACCCAAATGTCCACGGTGGGTTTTAAGTCACTGCACTGAAATTGCAGATTTGCCACTCCATCTAGAAATTACAGAATTTGCCACTGGCCTAAATTACGAAACTGCTACTGACTTAAATTACGAAACTGCTACTGACCTGCACCCCTTATATGTGATCATATCATTAGCTCCTTCCTAATGAGACACATTGTCCTTAATGTGGAATACTAAAAACTGTCACTGAGCCATGCTGAATGGCTCAATGTCGTGTCCTAATCCAAATGAGGGTGCTCGTCTTCTCCTACATCTTCCTTCTCGGTTGCTATGCCTTCGCCTACATCATCGATGATCAAAACATGGAGGGATCAATCTCGACAACGATATCCTGGGCCAAACTTTTCGTCACAACGAAAGCATAATCTTTTAGCGCGTTTATTCTGGATCTTTGTTTCTGTAAGGTGCTTGAACTTGTTGTCGGGTTGGGACAAGTTCTTGTCATGGGCTGTCTGAACCCCTTTTGGCTGGGAGTTCTATACTTCCATTGTGGCGTCGGTGCAAGAAGTGAACATGTTCGGTGCTCCCTTGGTACCTCACTCTGTAGTGTTCCTGTTCTTAACCATCTGGGCCAGCTCTATCGTCTCTCTTAGCCCCTTCGGCCTCAACAGACGTAGCTCGTATCTCGTCTCAGATGCTCGCCTTGAGCCCCTTCATATAGTTTCCTTTAGAACCGTCTCTCAGACATTCCTCTCATCCAGCCCGAAAGCAACTCACAACTTTTCCTATATTCCCGATCTGTCCCTTTTTGTTTGATTGCTAGGAGCTGCTAGTGTAGATCTCATTCCTGAGTATCACGGAAACGTTTCAATTTGTAGTCGTTAAGCACAACCTACAAGCACACTGATTGCATCTGCTCTTCTCCATTGGAACCATACCAACGCCTATCTTTCCAAACTTAGTGCTCTTGCCATTAGCTTCTCCTCTGTGAGACGGTTTACTGTAAAATACCGCTCGACATGATACACGCATCCACAGGCGTCCTCTTCCTTAAAGATCGGTATTTTCAACTTTCAGATTTTTGAATCGGTGCCAAAGTGTCCCTGCTCAGCTCCCCATCGTGGCTTTTCATAGTGAAATTGTTGATATGTGTCTCAATTTGCAGCCGTGGGATCTCCAAACACCTCCATCGGTATTCTTCGGCCGCAACGTCGTTCGTCCAGCCGTCGTCAAACCTTCACGAAGTCCCTTCACCATCGTCGACGCCTTGGAAACTACAACTGCCATCATCATTGCTCCAGAAAGGGATGCCGTCCCATGTGGGCTATTGTCGGCCCCTTGCGGGCCCTCCGCCATTGCCTCAGGGGCCGTCGCTACTGTGAGTCTCCTTCGGTCTAGCCATCGCCCGTTGGACCTTTTTTGTCGCCTCGCGTGTCCCCCATTTGTCGAGGGTCATCCACCACCTCCAAGTGAGGGTTTCGTCATCTTCTACGCTGTCAATGCCCCGCCATGCTCCAATGGCTTTGTCAAAGCATCGAGGTTTTCTCCCTCTGTCGTCGAGCCACTCGAGTTCTTTGTCGCCCTCATCGATGCCCCCAAAAGAGCCGCCGCCACATGGGACCTACTGCCAAGCCCTCGTGGGATCCCTTTGTTGATCCATGGATTGCCACCCATCGGTGGGGCCCCATGGCCCCTCCCTTGCCATTCCAGGGACTGTCGCCCCCTGTGGGGCCCAGCGGGCCCTTATGTGACTGTTGTCGGCCCTCTGCAGGCCCCCTTGGGTCTGAGCTGCTTCCTTAGGGCTCCTCGGGGACTCCATTGTGTGCCCCAGGGCCCTACCCCTGCTGGTGGGGGGGGGGGGGGGGCGGGCCCCCTTGGGTCTGTGTCGGCTACTCAAGCCCTAGGCAGGCTGAACTAGATCTCCTGGGGCCTGTTGGCCATGGCCGGTCGTTGGCGGTCCCCCGTCGTGCTGCCACATTGTCTCGTCGCACCCCCAAAGATTTGGGAGGGTGTTCTCACTCCCCGCACGAGGTTCACACGCATCGCTGCTCGATTGGATTTCCTCCTCAAAGGCGATGGCTTTTCTCTTGTTTGCGCTTTTCGATGACGTGTCGCCTTCTCCGACTTCATCCTTGTTCAGATTTGTTTTCGTAGGCACCACCATAGGGTGGAGGCGGCTATTCATCTTCAATATTTGTTTCAACATGACAAAAACCTTTCCTCCAACGCTTGATGTCGTTCTTTCATTGTTTTCTTAAGGATCTTCACTTTGCTTTTCAATTTCTCCTCCAAAGCGTTAATTTTTCACGCCTCCATTAGGATCGACCGCTCTAATACCAATTTGATATGATTGGAAATAGATTCGGACCAAAAAGATAAAGATGAGATTTTTTATTGATTTAGCGTTTTGAATTGCAAGATTTGGCATCAATTCGGGAGGAGTGCCACTTTTCCAATAAACTAGGGCTAACTTATCTAGATTAACTATCTCTTACAGTTTTTTCATAGTCCCCTCTATATATCTCCCCCCTATTTATAATAAATCTCTTTAATGAGCCGACGCCCCGTAATTACCAAAATCACCTTGGACTAGGGTTTTCAGCCGTCACACTGAAATTACAAATTTGCCACTCAGCCCAAAAATTACAAAATCTGCAACTGGCCTAAATTTGAAATTTCCATTGACCTGCACCCTTAATATGCGATCATATCAGCCTGCCACTGGTTTAATACATTTGTTCGTCATAATTGGACCGTTGATCTTTTGAACTGTTATTATTTGTTTTTTGGGCAACCTCGAATCTTTTGTCGGCATGATAAATGAGCAATGTGCTAGATGTTTCACCGTTGTCTTTCTTGTATAATGTTCAACGAGCTATATTTGATTGACACGTCACAATTATTATCACTCTGCCCTTTGATTGGTAATCTTGAATTTAAATTTTGCAAAGAAGTGAAGATATATAACAATCGTAGTGTATAATAGGCATGATATGAAATCTATATGGAGTGCATCTACTAAAAAGAGAAAAAATCCCTAAATTGCATGGGGTAGACTATGTTCAGTACATATCTTGTTGTCTCTGAGTTGTATGGGTGCCTAATGTCTTGCACAGGTGTGCAGCTTGTTTTGGGCTATGATTTCATAGTATCTGTCAGAATTGGCTATTACTACTAGGTCTTGCAGAACTAGTTATGGTAATCATTCTGGAATTCCTTCAATATATTGTGCTTAATTACATGTATTTATTTTGATGACTTGCACAACTGCTGCCGCGGTTGTGGTTCCAACACGGTGCTGAAGTAGTCTCTGTTAACACATTTGCTTCAGTCAAACATAATGCTCAGTCACATACATCTAATTCGATGGTTTAACATTCAATATAACTGCCTTCATTAAGAATCCTCCACTTCAGGATATTTCTGGCATCAACCTACAAATGCTAGACATAGTTTCTTGAATGGTTTTGTGGGTGTATTAGGTCTGTGTATGATAGAAAGTCGTCGAGGACACTTGATAGAGTTGTACGTGCATAATGTGGTACATTGTTAGGTTCACATCTCAGGCTCGTACCCCATGTTTTTTTCCGGATCTGCTTTTTTTATCTGGTTTATGTTGTGAAATTGATGCCTTGTCTAGGACGGGTCTTAATATTTGAACAATTGGACCTTGTTTTCATGTATTGATTGATAAACGGTGTGCGGCTCCCTGCAACTTTCTACCTTAAATCTGATACTTCTTCCGGATGAAGAGTTCTCGAAGCTTTGATTTTGGCGTGAAGGTCCGTTTCACTGATCACACCTTCATGGCTTAAGAGACCATTCTTTTCAGCAGGTAGGAAATATCTTGGAAGTTTGATCTCTATGTAGATATCGTTGGGATTCTAGCCTTCTAAGGATCAATCATTGTTGGATTAAATTTTTGCCTTTAACCGAGCATCGATGCCTTTCCTTTCTTTTCTGAATAGGTAGTGGTCCTAATGGATAGTAGATAGAAGGTTGCATCAAGCTGTGGCTGCTTTTGTTTACCCTATTTGTTAGAATTTTCCTATAGCTCCAAGTTCCTTCTTTATCAGAGTGGCCAGACTATTCCGGTAAAGCATGCCTGGGTTTTCAGCTTGTTATACCGATCAGTTACAGAATTGTGCAAGCTGAGATGTAACAGTTTCATAACTCCGAAACAATTTTAAATATTTTTCTTCAATATGGTTCAAGTGTCTTGTTAGCAGCCGATACATGGTTCACGCTACATTGTTCGATTAAACCTGTAGTCTGGGTATTTTGGAAATGAGCTTGGAGAGAGCTATAGCACATTGTTATTTTCCCTGCCAATTTGTCGGAACGTTGCAACGTCTGGAAACCAATGCAAATTTCACATTTGTATTGAACACGTGTTGCTGTCTCTCCGCTTGAACTTCTAGACGCTATAGCTTTTTTATGTGTCAAATGCGGTTTTATGATCGGTTTTGGAAACCTTTTGAGCGAGGTTAGGATCATCCCTGGTCAATTTATCTTCTCCTTTTGATGGACTGAAAAACATTCATGCTTTATTCACCAAATGTATTTTTTAGATGAAGTCATATTCTCTTTTAGTATATACTGTTGGTTACGGGTTGAGTCTGAATTCATGCTCATCTGTAGGCTGTAGCATATGCATTTTTTCCTTTCCAGTTTTGTTGTTTCCTTCATTTCTTTTCCTCAACCATTGAACTGATGTGGCTGCAATGCTGCAGACCTGAATTTCTTTCACTTGACATCACAGAGTCTCCATGGTCCACCTTAATGCCTAGTGAACATTCTTTCAGTTGGCCTTTTTCTCTGCTGCTAGATTCCATGGGCCACCTTATGTTCATTCTTGTTTCTTCATCCGTCTCTCTTTCTACATGACCTTATGTCTGTTCTTTCCGATTTTCCTTTTTTTATGTATTGGCTTATCGGGAAAGATTATCTTCATTTATCATTCATTTTCACTCTCTCTCACTGTTGACAGCTGGGCTTAGGTGTTTGTTGATCATCTAAGAGCTACCGCGAAGGAGATTAGTGGGCAGGGATGGGCATGTTAGGTAGAGCTCGAAATTAGCAAACGAAAATAGACATCAAGCAGGGTGATATGCGTGCGCAATTGTCCCAAATGCCTGCTTTGCTCTGCTACGGGACAGATTGAGGGTGGTAGGATGTCAACATGGTGCTGAGTTTTGAAAGATACCCAACTTTTTCCCCCAATGGACGGAAGCTTACAAAGCTCATTTTCATCCTAGTGCCTCGCGATTTGCGTCTTGTCCGTTAAAATGTCATTTTTCATCATAATATCAAATATTGTGCCCTGCGTGTGTGCTTTTGTTTGATGTAGTGAGAGAAAGAAATTCTTGTTAGGACATGAATTGTTAGTAACTTTCGTGCCGTAAACTCCATTTGTCGTGTGGTGAGCCATTAATATCTTCTTTGTGATAATTCCAAACTTTCATTAATCGTGCATCTGGATCTGGTGATATCTATACAGAGAAGTGTTATGCAGCACGGGTCATAGAGTTGCATATAGGTTTGAATTACTCGAATCCGACCAACATTTGTTTTTTTGCCTGATGCGGAGCAGATAAGTATATTTAAAATACCTTATCCATTCCATTTGTGTGTGTAGATTAAGTTGCAAAATTCTTTCATCATTTTAAGTGAAAACCCTCAAGAGTGGAGGCGGTAAGTTTGTAAGTTGTAAATTTCTATTGCAAAGAGTTGTAACTATTTGGGAAATAGTGGATTTAGCTAAGTGGGACTTGGGTGGCGGGACGATCCAGGATATCCGAAACAAGGCACATCTCTTACGTTGTTCTTATCTCTATGTCATGCTTATCCAGTGTGTGCTCATTTCAGCTGCATGCTATTGCTTGGGAATTGCTTGGGATAAATATTACTGATGAAGTTTAAATTGAGTAGACTTAGGTAGATTATCTAGATGAATTTTTTATACACTAATCACCACATTCTCTCTACATGATCCCTACTTGTTTTACTATTGGTTTAATATATGTATTATTTATGCTGAATATGATTATTGTTCACAGGCCATTAAATTTGAGGAGATTGATTCTGGATTTTTGTTTCCTTTCAAAGTACATGCATTTGATTCCCTTTTGATTTCGGATATCAGTATGGTAAAATGCATGTCCAATACGGGTTAGTGCTGAATGAGTAAAGACTGGATTTGATCGTCCATGGAGCATGCGATGAGCCGACCCCAGCATTGATTTTGATTACATGTGAAGTGTGTATAATCTTCCACAAAAAACGTGTGTCTGCTTCCATCTCTTCCTGGATTCTTCCACAAAGACTAATCAAAATGTCTCGTCCTCGCTGTGATGTTTCCGCAGTGACGTGTCATCTCAGAATACCTTAAAAACCTCTGTACATATCTTTATTATTGAGAATTGCTAAATACACCCCTAGAAATAGGGGTGCATGTAATGATGGATTACCCAAATAAGAAATTATGTCACTTCATTTGGTTATTTGGCATTATCTCTCACTTGCTTTTTTCTTTTCTTAGCACCTAATCATTGTATACACCCCTGTTTGACTAATCGTCGTGCCCCCTTGTTTTAGATTTTACGGTGGGTCCCTAAGTTAAGTGATGGCTTCACGCAGTTATATTCTCCTCTTTGTCGTTTTTTGAACGGTTAAATAATTCCATAAATATTACCGATTGGCGATTGCTATAAATAAATCAATGAACCTATTTTTCAAAGACTGAGCGGAAAATATTAATCCTTTGGAAAACCGTTGTTTGATTAAATGCTATCTTTACTCCGTTAAAAAACGTCATCTTAATGTGTATTCATTTTGATCATTTTTGTACTTATTATTCCATCAAATAAACGTTGGGACTTGAAACCTCCTAGTTTGCAAGTCCAACAATCATTGGTCAAATATGTTTGGATTCTTGCAATTTTAGGACGCATGTTAGAAGAGGATTAACCATGGCAAATAGCCATGATACTATATTTATAAAACTCTCATGTTGAGTTGGGAGCCCAAGGGCCTCCCCACTAACTTAGTGGGGAGTAATGGAGAGTGATGAGGGGAGGGAGGCCAAAGGCCTCCCTCAACTCACAACACTCCCCCTCATCTCTCCATTACCTTGGGTTAAGCATATGAATACTTCAGGATTCAGTATGCCAATGGGGTGGATACTTCTGGATCCAGAGCCACTGTGGTTGCCTCGTTAAAACCTTAGCTGTGGAAAACCCAGTGGGAAAAACCAGCAGCTTAAGGGAAAAGAGTACAACTATCGAGGGACTCCCCCTGATATGTGCAAGCTTCAGGCTTGCAGATCTCCTATGTATCTATACAATCATCTCCTATTCGTCTATACATCCATCATGTTCTGAAAGAAAATACAATTATCACTCATCTACACAAGTTTCACTCATCTAGTGGCTATTGGAAGGTAGCGTCACTCTGGAGTGTAATGCTCTTCGAAGTTGGTAGATGACTCCACTAAAGTATTCTTTGAATCAGTCTTCAGTATGTCTGCAAGGTACTGCTAGACCTGGCTGAGCGTTTTCAATACTTGCTTCTTGGATGATGAGCTTCTCAGAAGATGTAGACATTAGATGATGATGTGTATATATTTAGGAGGTGGCCGGTCTATTGTGTTTCAGTCATCGCGATGATCTTTAAACCTGCATATGAAATATATATTCCTTGACCCTTGGAAGTTGCGCAAAAGCAGCTTATCCTTGGTCTAGTGTTGCTCTCCAGGACAACACTGGATCTGTTTAACAACTTTACTGGAGACGTTCTATCAAAGATACGTGCAGTTGGCCAGATAATACACTAGAGCTAGGCTCTTCGGGACCTAGGATGTCCTCCCCCTCTTTAAGCTACTGAAAGGTGTCATTGATACGTATCCATTTTTAATAGGTTGCAAAAGGACATCATTCTTCATAAACTCCATGTGTATGAAGAATATGAAAGGGTTCCACCACGAAGGTGTTTAATATGTAAGCCGAGGCATCTTCGGCATGATTAATAATAGTTCATCTTCAGGATGATTAACGTCATCTTCAGGATGATAGTTCATCTCCAGGATGATAGTTCATCTTCAGGATGATTAATGTCATCTTCAGGATGATGGTTCATCTCCAGGATGATTAATGTCATCTTCAGGATGATAGTTCATCTTCAGGATGATTATTGCCATCTTCAGGATGATTAATGTCATCGTCAGGATGATCGTTATACCTAGGTTTTTCATTTCCAAGGTACGCTTTAAAGCTATCTGAAATCTCAATGGTCTCTGCTGGAGATCCTATTAGCTTTAAGTCGACCATATGTAAGGCAAATATAACAAATCCTGTCAACGATCTTTCGAAAAAGATACAAGGGCAGAATATTGCTTAAGATCAACTAATGATCTTTGTAGCCTTTATGGAGAAGACGTTTCTACGTTTCTCTTTCATCTCTGAGGGTAGAGTATACCCTTCTGGAAGTTTTATATAGATCTCTATATCTATATTGCCGTATATATATGCAGTCACAACGTCCATGAGCTGCATGTATTGGTTTTTGCAGAGAAGTGTAGGCTTAGTAGGAAAATGATCACATTTCCTTCATTTCAATTTCTTTATGAAATTCGAATTATATTCCACAGGTTTTTACACATTCAGGTGTATGGACTACTGGTCCAAAGACTTTGCTTTTCAAGAGTGAGTCCAGCTCTACTCTTATTGCCTCGTCCCACTTTGGCCATTCTATGCGTTTACGCTATAGAAAAGTGGATAGACGTCATCGTCGTATTCAGCGACGTGAATGGCAATAGCGAAAGCAAAACCGTCGTCGACGACTGTGCTATATCTGTCCAGTACCTCTCCAGTACGTACGTAATAAATGATGTTTCTCCTGTTGTTTTCTCTGCAGGGAAAATTAGGAGGGGAGAGGTTGCTGGTCTGAGCTCAGCATCCTGTGGTTGGATCATTTTTATTTATCCAGGTATCTTCCTATTATGAGGAAATTTTTATTTTGAACCTGGCCGGCGTCCTCTTTTCAAATGAGGTACAGCCAATTCTGCTGCCGGTGGATTGCATCCATCTTTGGGAATGTCAATCCTAGCTGGCGTGTTGGCAGCAGGGACGTGTGAATGAACAATCTTCTGGTTGTCCGCAATTTTATCCGTCAATTGATGTACTTTAGTCTGAATGTGAAGGATCTTCTGGATCTCAACGTTACACAGAAAAAGTATGCGGATCATAACGAGATGAGGACTTATGTGTCCCATGATATGGTCTCAGAAGCTTCAGGCTTCTTTAGACTGCGTGCCTATTACAATGAGACTTTACTCATCAAATTCACATTTATCAAGACTTGGTGGTAAACCATAAGGAAGCGGCATCAGCAATAAGATATGGTCACAAGCGGGCCGTATCGTGATAAGCGATGCGGAGTGCAGCTTGTTGGTACCTAAATATCAACAGGCAACTGGAATCTAACAATGGACGTGAAATCCATTGGAGTCTCTTTACCAGAGATTCTGATAACACATTCTGAGTATGAACATGCTACAGGATGTTCAATTTCAATGCCAGTTGCCTGGCAGAAGTCTTGAATGATATGAGTAGTGAATTCACCCTCATTATTAGCTTTGAGAAAGCTATGTTGCGAGTGAATATGAAGGCACACAGAAGACCATCTAGTAGATGCATATATCAGTACAGTAATGAAGTACCGAAAATGGTCCATTTGCGGGGTGAATAGGCCCACAAAAGGTCACCATGTATTCTCTCAATGAAGCCAGGAGACTCTAAACCCACTTTCAGGAGGGAAGGTCTCTCTCTAAGTTTTCCCTTATGACAAAGGGGGACAAGGAAACTCAACCTTTTGAAGAATCTTCATGTTCTCCAATGGATTCATTTGATGATGCGTCCATCATCGCTGATCCAGGATGACCAAGTCCATTTTGCCAGAGTTAAAAACTCTGGCAATGAAAGGCACTTCTGGTGCTTAGTTAAGTTGGCTTTCTATAGGATGAATATCTGTAATTTTAGGGGCCCGACGGGGGTCCAATGAAATCGTAAGTAGATAGTCTTCTGGCCATTTTTTTGACGAGTTACATATTGATATTCAATATATATTATCCACAATTTTCAAGTTATTTTCTTTAAAAGAAATATCCTTGAAAATTGGAGATTTCCTATATGTTTATGAGGAGAATTTGCATCTTATAGTCTCGTTGTGTGTGGGAGCAATATCAATGCTACACCAGTGCAATGAGGCACTGTCCACAGTATTCCATACTTCATCTATAATTAAAACGAAAATTTATTTAAGTCAATGAAAAAGACGAACTTAAGCAAATTAAAGATGAAGTAACATTGACTTTTAAATGCATAGATAAAATATGAAGCTTAATCGAGCAGGTCGTCGTTCTCGAAGTCTATTGCAGTGAACATCATTGGTGGCTGAACATCCGCCAAGTTTGTTTCAGGCAGAGACTTCTGGCTCGCCTGATATAGTTCCTGGAGGTGGCGAGGAGTGCGGAAGATTCTGGACCAATGGCCAGTCATGCCGCATCTATGGCATTTATCATCCCAGTTCTTCTTAGGAAGTGACACTTGGTCAGTGTTCTTTTGCTTCCATATGAAGTTACTCTTTCCTGTATTGTTGTTGTTTGACGGGGGTGCTGCTCCTCGTCCATTCTCCATCACAGCTTTCCCTTTGTAATTATTAGCATTCTTCTTGTTTTTCCACTTCTGGGGAGAAACATGGTGGGCTTCAGGGATAGGTGCAGTACCAGCTGGACGTAAGTTATGAGTGGCGAGCAGTAAATCTCGATTCTGCTCTGCCCTAAGTAGGCAAGAGATCAGATCAGAGAATTTCGTGAAGTTGCGTTTACGATACTGCTGCATGAGGATTGCATCTTTCTCGTGAAACGAGGTAAATGTCTTTTCCAACATGCATTGTTCTGTCACTTCTTCACCGGACAACTTCAGGCGTTAGGTGATATTATGAAGTGCAGAATTATACTCAGCGACGGACTTATAGTCCTGAATTCTGAGGTTTTCCCACTCATAACTGGCACACGGTAATATAACATCAATTTGATGTTTATACCGTGTCTCCAACGCTGTCCACAGTTCCTTTGGGTCCTATACCGTTAAGTATTCGGCCTTTAAGGTCCGATCTATATGTTTCCTAATGTAGATTATGGCTTTCGCCTTATCCACATCAGAGACAGTGATAGGAGTGCTGCTAGATGATTGGGCCGCTTCTGGGGCCTTACTAGCATAAGCATCGGCTGCTGCTGGGGCCGATGTAGGAGCTAAAATTGAAACGAGGAGGGCCATCGAACGCAAGTGGAACTTCAGGTCCACTCGCCAACTCAGGTAATTCATTCCTGCAGCATCAAGAACCTCGAAATCGACGCTTGCCAATTTTACCATTTATCTATGCAATTTAAAATAAGCATGAATTAATTAAAATTGAAATTCACGCATTAAAAATTAAAATAAGTAAAATGTGGGGATCGGCCAGATACCCAAAAACGTACAAAGTCCAAATTCCGAACATACAGTCCATAAATAAAAGAAAAATACAACTTGGAAACCCAGAAGGGTCCCTATATTTTCCAATTTTCGCCTCCGTCTTCATTTATCGGTACACCGGTCTTTGGCATTAATACATTTAATCCTCACTTACAAATTCTCTCAAAAGGAAAATAAAATTGCAAGGAATTTAAAAAGGGTATCAAATTGGCCGATCCCAAAAATCACATTTTAGCTTATATAAACATCCACGCAGTTTATAAATGCTATATGCACAAAATAAACAAACTCGCATGTATATAACACAGTCATATATAATACGGAAAAATAGACTATAAAATATAATAATCTCTCGGACCACGGGGAGACGCCATACACCGTTAGGTTAGTTGACTAACGGCAGAGCGGTCGCAGGATCCTTAAGATAATTATATTTTTGAAAAATCCTAATATTCCATAAATTAATAATAATGCAAGAGTGTTATAATTTTAGCAATATGACGCGACAAGCTCATAACAAAGAATTAAAATAAATTAATATTTTGAATGGGGCTGCAGGCCCATGAATATTAATCATTTTAATATATTATTATTATTTGGGCTGCAGGCCCATTTGTCAAAAATTAACAAATAAATTATTGCAATTGAATTAACTTGGCTTCAGGCCGAATAAGTCAAATTAAAATATCATTAATACTTGGGCTTCAGGCCCATTCGCAAAAATTTAATTGACAAAATAAGTTTGCAATTGGATTTAATGGGCTTCTGGCCCAATTGGGAAAACCAAAATAATAATTAAGCTGAATGGTGCTGCAGGCCCATAAAACTTATTTTCATGTATAATCTGGGCTTCAGGCCCAATTAAACAGCTAAACTACTGTAATAATCAAAATTTTAATTAACACAATGAATATTGCAATTGGGATTACTGGGCGTCAGGCCCAATTTTGGTAGACAGAAATTTAGTATAAAGCCAAAATGGGGCTGCCGACCCATAAATAAAATATTAAGCAATTGTATTAAATTAGCTTCTAGACCAATAACCCAAAATTAATGTGGGCTTAAGGCCCATTAGCAAAATTTTAATTAACTTTTTTTTAGTGTGTAGCAATTACTGGGTTTCAATTAATCAAAATGGGGCCATTGTTGGCAATGGGCATTTTTGGGCCGTGGGAGGATCCCCCGTCAGGGAGGAGAGCCCCCGGATGGGGTCGGCGCCAGATACAGAAAGGAACCCCTTATTATTTTTTGATATGGGATTCTAGTTTACGGCTACATGCATTTGTTTGCCGTTGTCGTCAGGACCATGGACTCGCAACATTTAGCAGTTGAATGTTTCAGACAAAAAGGATGTGTTGAATTTGGTGACATCAGCAGTTACTGAAAATTTTCAGATTACATTATTAGCAAACTCTGAAAGAACATGCCACAAGATGATTCCTGATTTACTTGGATCTACAGGTACAACATAAGATGCATCACATGAAGCCCAAGTAAATTTTTAATACATACAAAAATAAAGAAAGAATCCAAAGTTTGCTAGCTAGCTGCAGATTGTTTTATTTCGATGAACTTTGAATTTTTCATGAGTTACTCATGTTGATGATTTGTAATTGTCTACGGGATCGAAAAAATTACCTCTAGATCAAAGATCTAGGGACGACCGTAATATAAAATCCGTAGATAGAATTCCCGGCTCTCGAACGCCTAGAAAACGCCGCAACGATAACCGCAACGGATCGCCGCAACAACAATTAGATTCCTTCGCGTAGGAGTTTAATTTAGATGGGATTTAAAATAATTTTAATGACTCAAAATTTGTAGAAGACACATGCTGATAACGTGTTAGAAGAGGATTAACCATGGCAAATAGCCATGGTACTATATTTATAAAACTCTCATGTTGAGTTGGGAGCCCAAGGGCCTCCCCACTAACTTAGTGGGGAGTAATGGAGATTGATGAGGGGAGGGAGGCCAAAGGCCTCCCTCAACTCACAACAACGCACAATTTCTTGAGAGGTTCTTGGATTTTAACCGCAACTGCTGCTTCGTCTTACAGTAAGAGAGCTCTGTCCCTACGTTCACGCCTTGACCATCGAGTCGATGGTTGTACGTTCATGTTCTCACTTCACCGTCTCATCGCATGCTAAAGTTCTAATTAGCACAGACTCTGGCTGTATTTTACTAGATACACATCCCTGCTTGAGACCATAATTGACGGTCTCGATAATGACATCTTATCAGACTCCCATATAAAGGAAAGGTGGGGAGCCGTTGCTTCCCGTAGCCCTCGTTGCCGTCGGCGTCGGTATGGGTCCCACAGATGTATTTCAGTGTAGGATCCAAGAACACTATATGACTCATTGGACTCGGTAATTCTTTCTTGTATAAACTCGTATGGTTAAGAGTTTAAAATAAATAAATAAATCTATATTGCAAACTTGCTGGTTGGGTGCTACCAACCATATATGCGTCATTGACCATTACTTTGATGTCACATGCGTTGGCTGACTGATTAAGTAATCACTGTCTAATTTTCTATTTTTTCAAAGCGTGATGTTTGCACCGCTTTGGTTTATGAATACACCGCATAATGTAATTTTCATCAATACACCACTCCTGCATTATGTTTTAGCCTTTTGGCAGGTACTCTTTCCGCATGATGCTCCTGCTGAGGGGATTGCCCTGCGGTGGCAATGTTATCTTCTGTTGAAATTATGTGATACAAAACATCCCCATGTGTACCCACATGTGATATGTTTGGTTTTGATGTTGAGAGCTCACCAATTTTGGTTGACATGAAAGAACCAAAGTTTGAGACGTTGCCGCTTTCGAACAGTTTAGGAACACGTTGATAAATCAACACTTTTCCTCCCTATAAATGAAGCTGTTCCGCATAGAGTTCGATATTGAGCAGCTTCAGAAGCAACTCAGAGCAATCCTCAAGTAATACAGTGAGGGATCCTAGAGCGTTTTGAACGCTGTTTTATGAAAGGTTCGCGGCTCCCTGTAGAATAAATAGGAGGCGAACCAAGGAGGGTTTGGGGCTTGAGTTGTGAGGTTTCTACAGTTTGTAATCCGAATTTGCTGAAACAGTATTGAACCTCTCCAACTGGACGTGCACCATATTTGGGTGGAACCAGTATAGAACTTCGGTGTGCAAGATTAGTTGCTCTTTTGTGGTAAGTGCCTTTTATTTTACTTGGTTGCGTATTTTGTAGCGAAAGGCCATTCTGCCTTGTTCGTTGTCCCAACGATCTTGGAATTTCCGCGAGTGTTGGTATTACCCAATAGGTGACCCAGAACCCTACATAGTAGGAATTTCCGCGAGGGTTGGTATCTCTCCAGAAGTCAAGTGCAGAAATCTATGTCCTGTGTCTGGGCTGAACTGAAGAATCAGCAACATCATCGTCACATAGTGGGAACCCATTGATCTCTTCCAATGTCGTCTCCATGCGTGATGATGGTGTCGACGATCCTCCGACTGCTTCATGATCGTGCACTTGCTCAGTTCTTTGTCGTTTTGCAGTGTCATGACGATCAGTATGCCTTGCTACGTATTTCATTTTCTTTGCTATCCTGCATCAGAGATTGCCCTGCCGCTGCAACTGGAATCTTATCTTGGGCTAAGTATGCCTCCAGCAGTTGAACGTGGTGATCTAGGTCTGACGAATCATTAGCTTCATGGTCATGTAGTAGGAATTCATTGATTTCTTCCAATGTCGTTTCCATGAGTGATGACGATATCGCTCGTCGATGGCGCCCTACAGAAGATGAGGGGAAACACAATGCAAGAGGAGTTGTGTATACATAAATATGACATTATGAGGCGTATTCATAAACTACCGCGATGCAAATAACAACACTCGTTCTTTAAAACAAATCATACCTGTGTATCAACATAACTAAAATTTTCAATACTCTTTAGAGGTTTTTGATACCTTTGTAGTAAACAACCGTTCTGTATCGATCTCACATTTTAAACGACTTGAATTTAAAAAAAAGATAGGAAATGTTCGTAAGTATCCTTTATTCAAAAAGATATGAAAAAAATGTTTGTAATTATCCTATGTTACGCTGTTTTCGTTTCATTCATTCATTTTTTTTGTCTCCGACCAGAAGAAAGAATCTTCATCGTCTCAGCCCACCATCCAAACGTGATCCAGCACAGGTCTCAGCCCACCATCCAAACGTGATCCAGCACAGATAGCTCCTCAGGCTCACCACACCATCACTCCCCTTCGGTTCTAATATCCCCTTCAATCGCTTTCTCTCCCTCTTGCTCATCCTTCTCTCTGCCTCTCTCTTCCTCCTTCCACTTCTCAGTCATCATCGTCCATCAGCGAATAAGCAAGGAGTCATGGGCAAAGACTGCGGCAACCACAAGGGCGACAAGTTCGGCGGCAGGCTCGTCGCGGCGGTCATCCTCTTCCTGTTCATCGTCGGCCTGGTAATCCTAATCGTCTACCTCGTCCTCCGGCCGACGAAGCCCAAATTCTACCTCCAGGACGCGACCGTCATCCAATTCAACCTGACGCAGCCAAACCTGCTCTCGTCGCAGCTCCAGGTCACCATCTCCTCCCACAACCCCAACGACCGCGTCGGCATCTACTACGACCGCCTCGACATCTACGCCTCCTACAAGTCCCAGCAGATCACCCTCCCCTATCGGATCCCCCAGCTCTACCAGGGCCACAAGGACGTCGACGTGTGGTCCCCCTACCTCACTGGCTTCGGGATCCCGATCGCACCCTTCCTCGGCGAGGCCCTGCAGCAGGACGAGGCCGACGGCTTCTTCTTCCTCTTTGTGAAGATCGATGGACGGATTAGGTGGAAGGTCGGGAGCTGGATCTCCGGCCACTACCAGTTATTTGTTAATTGCCCGGCGTATCTGTCTTTTGATCGGAGCAAGATCGGGAACGGAGGCGGGTTTGAGGTCTCGGCGGCGATCAAGTTCCAGCAGATCTCCGTTTGCTCGGTTGATGTCTAAAACTATCGGTAATTAATTACTTAATTGTCTACGTTTTTTTGGGCTTTTTTAAGTGTAAATTGTTGTGGAGGAAAACAATAATTAGGGGAAAGGAGGTGTTGATTTAAGAACAGGTTGAGATTACATTTTGTTGGAATACAGGTTGTCATGTGTGTTTAGAGAAATTGCACGCAAAGAGTTGTTAATTCATAATTCAACTTTCTTTAAACCCTTTCATCTTCCACTACTAAAACTTTGTAATAGTCTTTTTTACATTTTTTAAATGTGGTCTGTGCTTTATTTATCTTGATTCCTTTATCTAGTAAATTTTTTCCCTAATAAAGTGGCCTTTTGATATTACACAGACATGTTGCCTAATTTTAGTAGTATTTTTTATTGTTGCTTTATAAGCTCCACTTGTGCTCCACAAGTTCATTACTTATTAGAGGTAGGACTTTGCAGTTTAAGATTGTAAATTGTACAGTGAGGGACGCTCAGTAGTCAGTAATGGAGAATAATGTTACTATCCTGGCTGCTGAGTTTTAGTTTTTTTGTCTATTATTAGCAATGGTACAGCTCATTTTTTGCCGCGATAGTGATGTGCCAACAACTACACATTTAGCCTAACGTAGTCTTTTTCATCTATTTACCCGATGCTAATATTACCAGTAAAACAATGAAATCAAAAGAGTCAAGGACGATTTTTTTTGAGAAAAGGCCAAAAATATAAAATAATTAGTAAAATCGATCCAAAAAAATTATTAGCGAAATCGATTAACTTTTGGACACGCCAACACTAGGGGGTGACTGTGCACTGACAGGACGTGTTTCGAAACAGCCGCAAGAAGGTCAAAGCATTTGGCCACACTTACCATGTGCGGATGCAATGAAATAACTAATTTTTGAAAAATTTGTTGGAGACCAAAAGTTAGAGATTTGTAAACTCGGAATCTGAGTATCACCGCTCTTTCGTAACTCTTAGTCATCAAATTATCATGCAACACACGGGGATTAATGTAGCGATCGTGACCCTCTTCTTATATTAATCAATGAAAAGGTAAATAAATGTGGTGCATGCGTCACTTTCGGATCATATATTTTTGTCACGGAATATGTTCGTGTATAAAGATATTGGATGGAGAAAGTCGAGTCTGAGGAGTATAAAATCACCTACACTCAGAAAGTTTCAGCCTATAGAAGAAGATAAATTGAAGGGAAAATAAAGCCCACTTGATCGAAAGTTTCCTTTCGAGGTTGACGTCTTTGATGTTCCCACTCAACCGATTGATAATGGCTGGGTACTTTCGTTGGTATGGAAAAGATCGAGATGCCATTCTGTCACCTGCAAGGCTGCAACCTAAAGAAATGTGGTGCTTTATCTTCATCCTCCTAACCTTAGATCATATCTTTAGTTGAGTTGAAAATTGAGGAGAGGGCTAAGGCCATGTTGGGAGCTCTTGACATGAAGCGTCTTGCTTAAAACTAGGCTCTTGTGAGTTGAATTGGATTACCGTCGAAAAGAGCGCCTGATTAACTCCGGCTCCATCGGTGGGGTGCCTTCTACGATTACCTATTTTAGTACTTAAATGCCTAATTTCTAGCGTTTCCCCTTTTTTAAAAAAAGTGAAGGTAGTTGCAGAGTGGCATAAGAAAATTCAGGAGGTTATAGGCTCTGGGTATACCACTAAGAGAGGATCGGTAGCAGAAGAAATCATTGGAGCAATCTCGATATCGGCCATTGGAAGTAGTTTTTTTTATATATCAAACCATCGACCTTTTACAAGGGAGTGAGCGGGGGTGCCACTGGGCCAATTGGCTCGGATGAAGTAGGCTCAGTCCAACACAAAGAAAATGAGCCATGGATCCTTTGTTACTGCATATGGGCTGTGCTATGCCCAAAAGAGAAGGCCCAAAAAAGAATTTCCATAGTAGCTAAATTATGGATACAAAATTTAAATTCGGAGCAACTTATTTGTATTTGTTTACATCCCTATGCAGTAAATAGCATTTTGCTTGGGTGTAAACTAGAGCAATTTCACATCAAGTACCAAGGCCTTTCCATCTCAGTGTCATGTACTACACCAAGTTCGGTAACGAACTTCTTCATCCAAACCGTCTCCTTTGATGCTTCATTAGCTGTAATGTAATCGGCTTCCATCGTAGAGTTTGTCAATGTCATGTACTACACCAAGTTCGGTAACGAACTTCTTCATCCAAACCGTCTCCTTTGATGCTTCATTAGCTATAATGTACTCAGCTTCCATCGTAGAGTTTGTCTTAACGCATGAAAGAGCCCGCGGGACTGGAACCGTCGATCTCACACGTAGGGATAGACGGCCATACCACTGCACCAATTGGCCTTTCTTTAGTTAGTCTACAAGTACACCATCCTTGTTTGGGATAACCTCATCAATAAGGGATGGTCATGCTCTATGTAGTCTACCCTGAGTCGGTAGGCCATCTTTAATTTCAACGCCATTTAACTGCACATGTTCGATGGCATATCATTCCTATTTTCGATCGGTCATCACTTAATTTTTGGAAGAAAGTAGGGGAGTTCTTGTTTCAAGAGGTAGGAAAATAAAGACTTCCATCGCACAACGCGGTGCCATTCCCGCGTCTCAATCGCCATTTTCTTTCTTTCGCGTCACCCCCGGTTAAAAAATCTCCAAGGAAACTTCCTCCCAATTTCTCAACGCCAACTCGCTATATAAAACGTCACATCCTCCCCCCTAAACTCGCATCAACACCAAAAGTCGTAGTTCAGTACACATACAAATCTCTCTCATCTCCCCTCTAACTCAATGGCCAACGCAAAACAACAAGTTCACTTGAACGGGGCCTATTATGGGCCCCCAGTTCCTCCTCCCTCCAACTCTTACCGTAGCATGGGCCGGAGCAGCTCCGTCTGCTGCGGCCCGTGCTGCCTCATCTCCGCCCTCATCAAATTCGTCGTCTCCGTCGTCCTCATCGTCGGCGTCGTCCTCTTCGTAATCTGGCTCATTTTCCGACCCAACAAGATCCAAGTCTACGTCGAGTCCGCGTCTCTCGCCCACTTCAACCTCACCAACAACACCACCACCCTCAACTACGACCTCGCCCTCGACGTCAGCGTCCGAAACCCCAACAGCCGTGTCGGGTTCTACTACGACTACGTCGAGGCCCGCGCCATTTACGACGGTTCGAGGTTCGCGTTTGACACGTTGCCGACGTTTTATCAGGATCACAAGAACACGACGGTGTTGCACCCGGCGTTTAAAGGGTCTGCGGGCGCGCTCGGATCGGTCGCGGGGACGCTTGGTAGGGAGAAAGGGGAAGGGAGTTTTTATGTCGAGGTGAAGATCTACGCAAGCGTGAGGTTGAAGTTGAAGTTTATGAAGATCGGGCATTTTAAGCCCAAGTATGATTGTGTCGTCAAGTTGCCCGTGCCATCGAGCAAGAACGCCGCTGGCTCGTTCGAGCGGACCAAGTGCGATGTCGACGTGTTTTGACTTGATTTTTATTTTATTTAAATTTCGATATGGATTTGCGTGCGGAGTAGTTGATCGGTCGTGTGTTTGTAAATAAATATTTTTGTTGTGTGCAAGTAAATAAAAGGTTCGGTCTTTGTTTGCTTAGCATGGTTTAATAGATCAATAGATATGTTTTTCCTTTTTATTTGTTTCTAAAAATTATGATGGAGTCGAATAAGAAGAGTTCAACGATGTAATGCACAACTTGCTGATCCTGCATCCTCTGCAGCCTCTGCATCCAGCTCGATTGTAATGTGAAGATTCCGGTGCCAGAGAGCAAGAAGAGATCCGGCGGGGGGTTTGAGATGACCGAGTGTGATGTTGACCTATGAATTAATTTGTTGATTCGAAATAAAAAGTAGTTAAATCGCTTGACTTGACCTGAGATTTATTCTGGTATCAAGTCGTCGTTGACCGAATAAAAAAATACGTGGTTATCGGCTGTATTTAATCTTTTAAAAAATAGGGGTGTGCTATTAGTGAAATTTTTCAATAAAATTTCACCTTTTTAAATTTCCGGCTGAAGACACATTCATAGAAGTAGTTTTCACTTTGTAGTTAGCTTGAAAATCAAAGTATTTATTCCGATGTATTAAAAAATCAAATTATTTGGGTCAGGCGGCTACAATGTGCTATGGTCCAAAAGAGAGTTAGCCAGAGGTTTCTGTCAACAAATACGATACAATGAAATTTATTTCTTAGCTAGCTGACGTCCATATTGCTCTTGTTATAATCTTAGAACACTTATAAGCAAAATGATAGTTGTACAACAACCATGTTGCAACAATTCTTCCCAACTATGCAACTGTAAGTCTATAAAAACATAGCCTAGGGACTCAGTTTGGAAAAAATGTATTTCATTAGGTTCTGCATGTTAGAGTCGTACTAGTACATGAAGATCGTATCAATTTACTTGTTTTTTTTTACTATTAGAATGCTAATGAGTAATGACTCCTTGGCATAAACAGAATCTTAAATCGCACCAACTTAATATTTTTCAGTTTAAAGTAATAAAAAGCCTAATCTCGAAGCATATCAAGAGCAAAGCTGACAAAATTTTCAGTTACAAGCAGATACAATTGTCTGTGTGGTCCAGTAGTTAGTTGAAAAATGGGAGGTAGGTGAATGATTCATTCAAACAGAACTACAGATTGGCATAGCATTAATCATAAAAATTTCTCTTTCTTTTTAGGCACGTCTTATAATTTCACTTTCCCTTGTTCAACCACTAGAAACTTTACCTTCAACTGGCCCCTGGTCGCTAGCTCCCAATTGCATGCAGTCCACGCGCAATCCGAGGGCTTTTCATCATCTTTCTTGTGAATTTTGATCACGAGATCCACCAGTAAACGCCTAAAGGAAAAAAAAAATGCAACCATGGACTTCATCAATATGCTCACAGACAAAGATATCTAATTCATCAATCAACTTGTGGTAGCTACTTCAATAATTCTGGCTACCAAACGCCCGAAAGCCATCAAACATGGCACCCGCATCTTCCTCTATGATACATGCCTAAAATACTAATCCCTTCTTTCATCAAACAACCACCCTCTCTCTCTCCACCAACATCGAATGTCTAAATCAGGAGAAGCCTCCTCCCTTGAGGATTCTTGCTACAATCCTTCGACTAATCAGCCGGAAAAACGCCGGCCGAAGGTGCGAGAACTTGCGCCGTACTGCCTACTGTGCGCCGTCTTCAAGGCATTCACCGTTGTCCTCATCGCCGTCGGCATCATTGTATTGCTCCTGTGGCTCGTCCTCCAGCCCGACACCCTCAAGGTCTACGTCGAACACGCCTCTCTCACCAAATTCGATCTTGACGCAAACAACACGCTGCATTACAATCTCAGGCTTGGCATTTCTCTCCGCAATCCTAACAAGAAGATAGGGATCCACTACCAGCGCATTCAAGCCATAGCTAGCTACAATGGCGCGACATTCGGGCAGCAAGAAGTCCCGAGGTTTCACCAGCGGCGGAGGAGCACGGCGACGGTGGACGTGAGCTTCGACGGGCTGCGGGCGGTTTCGGCCGGAAGCGGAGTTGCGGAGACGTACGATAGGGAGGAAGGGGAAGGGTGGTTTTACATCGGAGTGAAGATGTACACGAGAGTTAGGCTGAAGATGATCGTCGTTAACAGTGCTGCGTATGCCCCGGATGTGAGCTGCGCGCTGAGGATCCCTGCGCCGATCAATGGCACTGCTAGCGAAGGGTATGCAAGGACTGGATGTGATGTGCAGAGCTTCTCATGATCAGTATTGCTTGTGTTTGATCATATTGAAGGATGTGTAAGGTTGTGTAGGGGTTGAAACTAGAAGGGTTTTGTTAGATGCACCGCAGAGTTTGTTCTGCATTGTACCATTTTTTTGCTTTTGAGGCCATAGTTTTTCATCACAAGATAACCATCATATGACACTGATGTGACCTTTTTTCTCAACTAGAATTAGAATATTTCAAGCGTGGTTACAGCACATTGTATTTTATTCTTAAGCAATAAATTTTTTTTAAAAAAAATCCATGAATAAAACTTCTAATCTGACCGTGAAGGCGTGAATCCTTTGTCAGCAACATAGTCCTTTTGTAGGCTGGACCTAATAACACACCAAGCCCGGTACATCGTTTGCAAATCATAAATAAAGCCACTCGCTTCTGTGGCGGATTATTGGGCTGGATCTTTTTTCCCCGTTTGGATGGCTGAACGAAGGCCCAATTTATATTTTGGATTCGTATACTTTTACTTGGAATCTCTGCCTTAGGTGCCGACCCTTGAATTGACCCGCAGTTTTCGTGGGCGCGTAAATTTCTCCTTGTCTTTAAATGGTCGAATGCCTCACCACGTCTCGGCAACCTGATCTCTCCACGTGGCATCATCCCATTCCACACAGCCTTTGTCTCGTCAGCAGGCCCTACAACCCCAGTCCCTCCACGTGGACACATTCCATCCAACCGTAAACAATTGCCGCCTTCTTGACTCTTCGCTCCAGTGTGCACTGTAGAAATTTCTCGGTTCTGTTCTCTCACAAGCTTGGTTAAATTCTGAAAAATCTTTGCAAAAAGTATCATATAATTCTGGACCCTGTTCTTTCTTTCCTATTTTGAGCAAAATAAATTGGGGGTTTCAATGGAGGATCAGTTGAAATCTGAGCAGCTTCACAAGGGAACTGAGGACCCAAAGCTGAAGAAACCCCAAGGGATCTCTCAGATCATCATCCCTCACATTCTAAACTTGTGAGTTCTTTAATTTTATTCGATCAGGAGCGAGTAGGTCATTGTTGTGATGTTAATTCATTTTTCTCAGATATGGATCTCGGGCTACCGCAAGAGACTTTGAGATTTATCATCCTAATGCTACTTTTGAGGATCCCCTCATGTGTGCTCATGGGTAACAAAAACCCTAACATTTATCTTTTCTTTTCCAAATAATTGGAAAACTTTATTTATTTATTTATCTTTATTTTTATTTCTTAATTATTTGTAGAGTGAAGCAGATTAAGTCGGCATTCTATTCGGTTGCTAAGGTTAGAACATTACCGTGAAAGACAAGTCTTTTGCATTCTTTTTGTTCGATAATTTTTCTCAGTTGATATTGTATACAATATAGTTTGGCGTAAAAATCAAAATTTAACTAAAGTTAGAAATTCTTCAAAAAATCGTTTGAACTTGAAGAGAAAGGGGACATTAGAAGGTGGTAAATTGGGCTGTCGCAGTTAAGTGGAAGTATGCCCTTGAAGTGCTCGACCACCTATCTGACTGACCTTGTTATTCAATTAAACATTGATCCAGTATAGTCCTTGAACCATCACCATTGCATAAGTTGCTCTTTAAGCACGTATTAATGACTTGGAAACTGTGATGTCAAGCCACAATTTCAAAATTTTATCAAAATCCTAATCTCTGTTGCAAAAGATCAAGGTGTTGTGCGGCTGAGCCCAACCCTGCCGACACAGACGCAGCGGAATAACTTAAGATCGTGTAGACCGAAGACGAAAGATCAGCAGCGAGCAAATAGAGCACAAATAAGATTGCTTTTAGGCCGTGGATGGCCATGGGGGAACACCGATGAGCTTTATTACGAATGGAGAGAACAATACAAATCTTCTCTTCGTCCAACGAAGAAGAAACACAAGATCTCTCCAAAGTCTCACAATACAATCTCTCGAAGTTGGCTCTCACAAATGGCGGCTCTCTCAAAGGATACAAATGTGTTCCACGGGAAACCCTAACATAGAAACCCCTATATATAACCCTAGAATGTCATCATTTGCTAAGGTCTCCTATCGGATATGTATCCCGACAATTACGGCATCCAATCCAATCACCGCTCTACGCAATTAATGTCGCCGCAACCTAGTGGTCCAATCGCCGCTTCCTAATGGGCCGCATCTCAATAGGCTCCTTCGACTGATCGACCTTCCTTCTGTGTCGACCGACCCAAGTACCGAGCCTTGCGTAAGGGCTTTTATCCTTCGAGCCTTCAAACGACCGATCGACCGAACACGGACTATAACCGCGTTACGACCGAACGACCCAATGCCGAGCGTTCGAGCCTCAGACTCGAACTGACAACCGAACGATCTATTGCGCTGACGAAACCACATGTCCACCATCCTCGTATCTGACTTGTGTATAGTCAGATAGGTCGAATCCAGGCGCAGTCGACTTACATCTGCACAAGATAACTCGGCTGCCATACAACTGCTTCTCCTGCGTCGAATCGAGCCAACATCTCCATAAATCTCCACCTTGGCGAGATTCGAGCCTCTGTCCAAGAGACGACCCCCACTGACCTTGGTTGAGCATCGAATGGTGTTCCCCCATTTTGTTCTGAAGAACCAAATGCTTTGCCAGAGCTACGACTGTCTCCTCCTGAGACTGGCTGACTCTCTCGAGTCTCAAATGGATTAAACGAACCTCAACTAGCTCCACCGAGTCTCAATGCCCCCCCTCCTGAGGCCGACATCAACTTCTTTGAGGAACCACATTGAGCAAGTCCAAACAATGTTTGAACTTGACTCCCGATACAAACTTCGTCAGTATGTCTACCAGGTTGTCATTTGTTCTAATCTTCAATAAGTTGATGTCGTCGTCTTCTTTTCCCACATAGTCCCTGGCAAAGTAAAATCGAACGTCGATATGCTTCGTACGAGCATGGAAGACCTGATTCTTAGCCAAGTGTACTGCACTCTGGCTATCACAATGGACATCGTATCTCTCTTGGTAGACTCCCAGATCATCCATCGGACCCATTAGCCATATCGTCTCCTTCATCGCTTCAGTCAATGCCATATACTCTGCCTCCGTAGTAGACAGGGCCGCCATAGACTGAAGGATACTTCGCCAATATATTAGAGCGCCAGACAGGGTGAAGACGTAGCCTGTCATCGATCGCCTCCCATTCAAATCGCCTGCATAGTCGGAGTCGACATACCTGACAGTGCGGACCATGAACACTTCGATTGTATGTCCGTCCAACTTCGATTGTGCCATTGATGTAACGTAGGATCCACTGCATTGCTCGCCAGTGCTCTCTTTCCGGGTTGTGCATGTATCTACTCACCATGCTAACTGCATGTGATAGATCGGGTCGAGTACATACCATTGCGTACATCAAGGCCCCTACTGCATTGGCATACGGTACTCTCGTCATGAGCTTCTTTTCCTCTTCGTTCTTCGGACACTACTCGGCACTGAGATTGAAGTGAGGTGCTAGCGGAGTAACTACGGATTTCATCATCTCCCAACCAAACTTTTAGACAACAGACTTCAAATAGCGACTCTGTGAAAGATGAACAATACATCCACTTTGATCTCTTGTGATCTCCATACCAAGAATCCTCTGTGACTTGCCTAGATCCTTCATCTCAAATGCAGAACTCAAATGGGACTTCAATCTCCGAATTTCCTCTTTATTCGATGAAGCAATGAGCATATCATTGACATAAAGCAGAAGATAGATGGAGGACCCGTCAACCAACTTACGATAGAACACGCAATGATCATAGGGACTACGAACATACCCTTGATCATCCGTCATAAAGCGTTCAAAATGCTTATACAACTGCCGTGGTGATTGTTTCAACCTGTAGAGTGACTTCCTCAATCGACATGCACGATCGTCATCACTCCCATAGCCATCGGGCTGAGTCATATAGATCTCTTCTTCGAGCTCTCCATGCAAGAATGCCGTATTGACATCCAGCTGCACCAGTTCAAGGTCGAACTGTGTAACCAATGCCAGCAGGATCCAAATCGAGCAATGCTTCACCACAGGAGAGAAGATCTCATTGTAATCGATACCTTCTCTCCGTGCGAATCCCTTCGCTACGAGGCGAGCTTTGTAGCGAACATCTCCTGATTCGACCCCTTACTTCTTGGTGTCGAACCATTTATACCCAATTGCATTCTTGCACTTTGGAAGCTCCACGAGATCCCATGTGTCGTTTTTTGCCAATGATTCCATCTCTTCGTCCAACGCACGTCTCTACCGCTTCGAGCCTTCGGATTGCTCCACCTCACCGAATGAGTTGGGAACCTCGATGCATACTGCAGGAAAGGAAAATGAGACCAACTTCGAGTACCTCGCAGATTTTCTTATCTCACGCCTTGGTCTTGATACTGCTATGAAATCTCTCGACTAGACGACCCTTGGAGACAAGCTATCTCTATCAACTGAGCTTGAGCCTCCAACTACACCATTGACGGCCTGGAGCCCGCCTTCTGCTACATCTGGTGCGGGTCGGTCTGAGTCGTCGATCGATCGTTGTTGAGTATCTGACGCATTGTCGAAAACTTGCTTCAATTGTGTCTGTTGGACCTCCACCTTTGGCTCATTCTCCTTCTTTAGTAACGCTGACTCATCAAACGTTACGTCTCTGCTCAGGATCACCTTCCTCTTTGTCGGACACCACAGTCGATATCCCTTGACACCACTGTTAAAGCCTAAGAAGATGGGTTTCTTGACTCGAGCATCGAGTTTGTCTTCCGTCATGGCATAGTAACTAGGACATCCCAAACTCGAAGTGATCCATAGTCGAAAACTGGATTTTCCGACCATACCTCCAAAGGAGTTCTTCCTTCCAATGCGACAGATAGTAGCCGATTGACCAAGTAGGTCGCATACGCCAGGGCCTCTTCCCAAAACTCCTTTGATAGTCAGCAGTTGACAACATGCACCGAAATTTCTTCAGCAAAGTCCGATTCATCCTCTCTGCTTCCCCATTCTGCTACGGCTTACTAGCAACGGTGTAGTGTCTTTGTATCCCTTCCGATCTACATAACTTCTCGAAGAGATCTGACATATACTCACTACCGTTGTCACTTCGCAGACGCTTGATTCACCGACCAGTATAAGCCTCGACCAGCTTCTTCCACTCGATGAAAGTGCTAAGAACTTGGTCCTTCAACTTCAGCGGAAACAACCACATCATGCGTGAGAAATCGTCGATGAACGACACAAAGTAGTGTTTTCCTCTTCATGAGGCCATCCTAGACGGACCCCATACGTCGGTGTGTACATATCAAGCACTTCCTTCGTATTGTGGATGGCCGTCTCACATGAAGCACGTGTCTGTTTTCCAAACACAATGCTTGCAGAACTCGATTTTTCCGGTCTTCGCTCCCTTTAGACGACCCCCAACGATAAGCTTCTCAATGCTTTCTCGCCCACATGACATAGTTGCATGTGCCATAACATTGAGTCGTCCTCAACCTCACGAGTCAGAGCTGTTGTGCCAGCTACGACCGAACCATCCAAATAATAGAGGTTGCCTTGACGCTTTCCCTTCATAACGATCATTGCTTCTCAGGTCACCCTCAGAGCTCCATTCTCCATGGTCACTCGACATCCCTTGGATTCGAGTGAGCTGAGCGATATGAAATTGCGCCTTAGGACGGGAACAAAGCGCACCTCCTTGATGTCTCGTGTAACACAGTCCCCCATCCTCATTCGCACATCCCGATGCCAGCCGTGCTACAGGCTCGGTCATCGTCCAACAAGACCGTACACTTACCACCTTCCCTGAAGACCATATAGTACGCTTGATGTGGCATCATATGGAACAAGCACTCAGAGTCGAGCACTCAACCATTTGACGTCACGCCCTCCGAAGCACCGACTAGTACATACTCCTCGACCTCAACGCCCTTCGCGACGTTGGTAGTTGAGTCGTGCTTCCTCTTCGCCTTTGGACAGTCTCTGACCCAGCGTCATCTTTCTTTACAGAAAGCACATTGGTCCTTTGTCACCTTGCGTTGGGGACCTCTTGTCTTGTCTCTGGACTTGGATCTGAAATATCCCCTCCTATCTCCACCATTCTCACCACTACGACCCCTTACGACTGTAAGAGCGTCGCTCGAAGGTTAGCTATAGGTGTCCCCATCGTTCTTCCTGAACCCGTTGCTCGTCAGAGCATTAGACTCCTCTTCAAATGTGATCGATTCCGTAACATAGGTAAGAACCGACACCAAGTACTCATACTCGATATGTAGAGAGTTGAAGAGAATCATCGCCTTGTCTTCATCATCGACCTTCACGTCGACGTTTCTCAGGTCGGTATGAAGCTTGTTGTAGTAGTCGAGGTGTTCCTCCATAGAAACCCCCTCGGCTAGCTTCTTCTTCAAGTGTAGCCGGTTCTGGATGTTCTTCTTCATGTACTTGTCTCCGAGCTCCTTCCAGAACTTACTTGCACTTGTCTCTTCTATATATGTGTATTTCTTCTCATTAGACAAATACAGGCGGACGGTACCACATGCACTCCGATTCAGAGTTCTACACTCCTGATCGGACATGCACGTCGGATTCTCGTCTAATGCAATATCTTGACCAAGTTGATTCAAGATATCCATGACTTCGCATCTTCACATACTGAAGTTGATCTGACCATCAAACTTCTCGATTTCAAACTTTGTATTAGACACAATAGTCCGAGAGGATGAACAATATCCAGAAGTCGACGCATTTGGAGAACCGTCATCGCCACCACTGCTACTCATCTTCGTCTTCTACATTGATCGCCAACACCGTACAGCTTTAATACCAATTTGTTGCGCAGCTGAGCACAGCCCTACCGACACAGACACATCAAAATAACTTAAGGTCGTGGAGACCGAGGACGAAAGATCAATAGCGAACAAATAGAGCACAAACAAGATTGCTTTTTTGCCGTGGACGACCATGGGGGAACACCGATGAGTTTTATTACGAAAGAAGAGAACAATACAAATCTTCTCTTCGTCCAACGAAGAAGAAGCACACAAGATCTCTCCAAAGGCTCACAATACAATCTCTCGAAGTCAGCTCTCATAAATGAAGGCTCTCTCAAAGGATACAATAGGTGTCATCAGTGGCTAAGGTCTCCTATCAGATACGGATCCCGACAATTACGACATCCAATCTAATCACTGCTCTACGCAATTAATGACGTCGCAACCTAGTAGGCCAATCGCCACTTCCTAATGGGCCGCATCCCAATGGGCTCCCTTCGAACGATCGACCTTCTTCTGTGTCGACCGACCCAAGTGCTGAGCTTCGCGTAGAAGCCTTTATCATCCGAGCCTTCAAACGGCCGATCGACTGAACATGGACTCTAACCACGTTACGACCGAACGATCCAATGCCGAACGTTCGACCTTCAAACTCGAACTGATGACCGAACGACCAACTGCGTTGACGAAGTCACATGCCCAGCATACTCGTATCTGACTTGTGCAGAGTCAGATAGGTCGAATCCAGTCGCAGTCGAGTTACCTCTGCACAAAATAACTCGGCTGTCATACAACTGCTTCTCATGCGCCGAATCGAGCCAACTTCTCCACACAAGGAACATAAAAAGACCTTTATACTAAAAATAGTACTTCTCATTGCAATGTTGCTTTGAGAGTATTAATTTTCAACGCTTCATAGGAATAATAAAACAAGAAACTATATGAGACCCAAACATAAAAATAAATTTTGCCACAAAGGAATAATAAAACAAGAAACTATATGAGACCCAAACATAAAAATAAATTTTGCCACAAAGGTTGTATCTTGCCTCAATATTAAGACTGAAAGTAGTAGTTCTCATTGTAATGGTGATCCGATCATGTTGATTCTTCCAGTTTTGATTGTAAGCACGTAAAAATATTTTTGGCAATAAAACTTGTAAAAAAATGTAGCGTAACAAGATAGGAGATGTACATCATGCAAATAACATGACACTTTATATTGAAAGAGAGATTAATTTCAATCTCAACCCAGATGAAATGATAGATAAGTTCGATTCACAAAGTTTGACTTAGATTGACATTTTTATTTGTTATGTATCATATTTTGAATCTATGTATGATACCTTTTTATCGCTATTACAATATATAAGCAAAACACTTTTGGTGTTTATTTTTTTTGCTGGTATTATTAAAAATTATTCGTGACATCATTTTTGCTTTTGCCCATGTCAACAAAAAATCATCGTTACGCCACTGACTATTAAGAAAAATATTCGCATATAAAATATTGAAACATGTTTTAAAAGTGAATTTTTTTTCAAAACGTGTTAAATTTTGAAATAATTTTAAAAACCTCCTACATTTAAATTTTATTACAAAAATTGATCAATTTCTCGCCATATTAGATTATACCTGTAAATTCACGCTGAAAAATAATTGGGGTTGGCAATACCGATCAAATTATGCACCCTCGAAATCGTTGGGGTTGTCAACCTGACCATTTCATTATTATAGCTATTTGTGAATCTTCCAAAACAGACGGGGTTGGCAAATGCCGTCATTTTGTATCTCAAATGAACCGGTTATTTTGTAATCTTCCACTTCACTGGTGTGGCAGGAAGTTTATCAGTTTGTGTACTCAAATTTAAATTTGATCGTTTTTTAAAATTATTTTAAGTTTTTGGCTTATTTTGTAATTTATTGTGCTTTTAGGTTAGAGTGTCTGAATCAAGATTATAACTTTACAAATTTAACTTTCTTGTTCTGCCGTTAAACATGTGTTTTGAAGGATTAGTCACAATATTAGAACATTGAGCCATTAGAATGGCATAAAATCATTGTAATTCACCATTGTATTGTTTTTCTTTGACGCACCTTGGTCATTTGGAATGAAAAATATGGGACATGATATACCTTAAATCATGGATGAGAAGTTTCTAGATTTTCAAAGTAGGTGATTCTGCTTATATATACCTTAATTTGTTGTGGATTAGAAAGGGTGAAATTAAGATTCAAAAGATCATTTTGGTCATGCTCTGATGTATATAACCCATGTACTTGAAGGAATTGTCTTAAATTTAAATTAAATCTGGTACATTGCTATCTGTAAGCTCTTCTTAACAGAATTCATTGGTTCGATTTGTCCTCAACTAATGCTAAAAGAGAGATTTTTGTTATTTACTTAGTTCCTTCAACCATGGAATGAGACTCGTTTTTTATGTGCTTCAGATATTTAGTGAGTCGAAAATTGTCGAATATACCATACAAGAAAAAGCAATTGCGCCCGGAAAATTTGAGGTCTGTATTCTTATATCACTCCTTTGCCGCCATCATTATGCTCATTTTTTCCGCAGTAGTCTACAGGTGCATAATTTATCATACCTGTTTTACTCAGATTCTGATTGACAATAAACAACATTACAAGATATTCGGAAAAGATGTGGATGTAGAGTCGCTTATCAGGCTCAATGTTCATGAAGGAAAGATTGTACGCCATGAAGACTGGTGAGAAGGAGTCCCTCTTGCTGTAATTTCCTTTAAGTGCAATTTGCTTTAATTTTCATACTCACATCGAATGAAACTAAAGGTGGGTTTTAGTATAGTAAGCACGATAAAACGTTAGGCACAGCAAACTTGTGATAGGATATAATCTTTTCATTTTTCATTGCATGAACTTCAACTTAATGTGTTGTTTCTTAATCGAATTTGAAGTTCTTCGCTGCACTCGGTTGTTTATCGTTTCTACTGTCCAGTTCTATTCAGAATCAGGACCATACTCTTCTTCTGACACCGGCAAGAAATATTAGCCAATTCATTATTCAGACTAAATCATGTATTACTGACACTATGCTACATAATACACACTTGTATCATAGAGCCATGCCGTATCGGTTACATGTCAGTCGGACAATTGTAGGGAGCATACTACTTTTGTCTTGCACTTACTTTTTGGAATTTTGCTGAAATATCGGTATAACAAATGAGGGAGTTTATATAAATGAGGGAGGTTTTTGCTGACTTGAACAAACCAGTTGGCAGGGTTTGCCCCATGTGCCAAGTGTGGTTGTTGGCTCAAGGCTGCCAGAATTTCCAGCATTTTCAGCAAGCCCCATATGGGGATTGGTGCCCATGTTTTGTCAAAGTTAGGGGTGGTTGGTGCACCAACCCCCTCCCCCTTCATCTAGTATAAAAGGAGGGCAAGTGCTTAGTTATTGATCATCGAAAAATTGGAAATCCAATTGAGCTTCTACTGAAGCATTGGAAAAACTTGTACGAGGCTCTATTGGAAGTTCCATAGGATCATTGAGAGTCATCTTTGAGAGAGTCAATTGTGAGGATTTTTAAGAAGTAGTTTGGTGTCTTTTGTATCTCCTAATTGATGTAAGAGAAGTGTTCCCTTGGTCGTTAAGACAACCTAAATCTTTTGTTTGTTTTCTCTCTATTTGTTCTTCGTGCTAGATACTTCGGCCAGCTGATTGCTTCCGCACGGCGCACAAACAATTGGTATCAGAGCTTTGGCGACGAAAATCTAGACGAAGAAGATGAGCAAAGATGGCAACGATAATCCGTCTACTCCAATGGCGCAATCTTCAACAACGCGAACTATCGTATCCAGTACGAAGTTCGAAATTGAGAAGTTCGATGGGTGTATCAACTTCGACATGTGGAGATGCGAAGTATTTGACATCTTGAACCAATTTGGTCAAGATCATGTACTAGATGAGAGGCCGACTACGACGTCTCATGCGGAGTGGAAGACGATGAACCGGACCGTTTGCGCTACGATCCGACTCTACTTGACAAAGGAGAAGAAGTATCCTTTCATGGAGGAGACGAACGCGAAAGCGTTATGCGATGCGCTTGGTGAGAGTACATGAAGAAGAACATTCAGAATCGCATACACCTAAAGAAGAAGCTTTTTGGCCTCAAGATGGATGAAGGAGTTTCAGTTGAAGAACACCTCGACTACAACAACAAACTCCTCACAAATTTGAGGAATATCGACGTCAAGGTGGAAGATGAGGACAAGGCGATGATTCTCCTCAACTCACTGCATGAAGACTATGAGCACATCGTTTCGATCTTAACCTATGGTAAAGAATCTATCGCCTTCAATGAAATTTCTAACGCTCTTACTAACAATGAATTTAGAAAGAAGGATGATGAGAAGATGAGGGACCAAAAGTCCGAAGCGCTTACCGTGGTTAGAGGTCGGAGCAATGAAAGAGGTGGAGGCCGCAAAGGGAACCATATATCTGAGACGAGGGACAATAGTAGAGCTCTGCGCACAGACATCGAGAGGGATCAATGTGCCTTTTGCAAGGAAAGAGGACATTGGACGAGGGAGTACCCAAAGGCCAATAAGAAACAGGATAATGTCGTCAACATTGTCAAAAGCGAGGCGGTGGATGAGTGGGTCCTAGTTGGTGCGACGGAGGGGGTGATGAAGGGGGATGTGTGCTTGACTCGGGTTGCTCGTTCCATATGACACCCCACAGAGAGTACTTTACTACTTTCCATAAAGGTAGTAAGCGTAAAGTCCTTCTTGGAGACGATGGAGCATGCACGACGGTGGGTATTGGCATGGTCCCCATAAAGATGAGTGATGGTGTCACACGGGACATAGGCGATGTTCATTATGTGCTCGACGTGAAGTACAACTTGATATCGCTTGGTTCATTAGAAGCACAAGGGTGCAAAGTGACTTTGGAGGACGGCGTTTTGAAGGTGATACGAGGAGCAATGATTCTGATGAAGGGGAAGCGTGAAGGCAACCTCTCTTACTTGGATGGTACGGTGATGATGAAGACGACGAGAGTTCCAGATGAGCAAGCTACCGACTCAAGCATGCACGCACCAAAGACGACGTCATTGGATGATCTCCGGAGAGGTGGTGCTAATATAGGTGATGGTTCAAGTCAGTATGTTGGATATATCTTGTCCCACAACTTACACAACAGATGGATTCTATCAAAGTTTGGAGACCAAGGTATGAGAGATGTCAACCTGTAAGAAGGGTCTCGTTTGTTTTCTTTGTCAGGTGTGATGAGTCTTCGACCTTATTTGGTGAGGTAGAGCACAATGGTGACCTATGTGGACGAAGGAAAGATTGGTGTGATGAGATGGAATCAACGACGACTAATGAAACCAAGGATCAGGTGGAGCTACTTGACAGTAGTGATTATTCGACGGACGAGCTTATACAAGTCAATATTGGAGTCAAGTTCGAGTATGGCTCGGACTTGTATGTTGACGATATGCGATGAATTTGATGGTCCCTTATGTGGCAATGAGGCTCTGCAGAGCCATATTAGCCTTGGGTGGTTGGTGCACCAAACCCCCCCTCCCTTCATCTAGTATGAAAGGATGGCAAGTGCTTGGTTATTTATCATCGAAAAATTGGGAATCCAATTGAGCTTCTACTGAAGCATTGTGGAAACTTGTAAGAGGTTCTATTGGAAGTTCCATAGGATCATTGAGAACCATCTTTGAGAGAGCCAATTGTGAGGATTTCTTAGGAGTAAGTTGAGTGTCTTTTGTATCTCCTAATTGAAGTAAGAGAAGTGTTCCCTTCGTCGTTAAGGCGACCTAAATCTTTTGTTTGCTTTCAATCTATTTGTTCTTCGTGCTAGATACTTTGACGATCTGATTGCTTCCGCACGACGCACAACACCAAGGAGATGTGTGTGTCATCTCATCTCCCAACATGGTGGGGTGAGGTGGTCGGTGCACTTTGGGGTGAAAAGGGTTAGCCCCAGAACAAAGGCCCCCTCCTCATTATTTGCAAGCTTGTCATTTGTCATTGCTTTTTCCTAAAAGTCAAATGACCCTCCATTTTTTTCACTTAACTACGGGTTTGCCGTCGGTCTTTTTTCACTTAGGCCTTTTGAATTTTTTGCACTTTGTTTTGGGTGGGGTTTATGCACTGTACCGAGTTTTTTCTTCAATTTAACAACTTTTACCCTCGACGATACCATTGGGTTTTTTTTTGTGTGTTGTCGTGTACTATGTGCACGGGTTATTTCTAGTTGTTGAATATGAGTCAGCCGTTTATAGCGCGTTTATGAATTTGATTCATTGAAAATATTTTTACAGGTGGGATAGGAAACCTCTAAGGAACCGGGACACAGTGAAGCCGGCTTTTGTAGGGAGATTAACTGAAATGACGCGCAGGGGCTCAATGCTAATTACTCACGCTATGATGGGATTTGGAAAGGATCCAAGCCCTTGAAGTTTTTGTTTTACGAAAAAGGATACACCGCTCGTCGAATTGCTTGTTACTTGTATATTGCGAGATATTTTCCAGTTGCGCAATCAAAATAGGGAGCCTTACTGAGCTCCTTATGTTCTAGCCCCCTTCAATAAATATTATCGCGTTATGCAAATTATAGTGCAGATCCAGTTGCGCAATCAAAATAGGGAGCCTTGCTGTATTCATATCAAGTTGAACTTTGTTGAGCCTGCACGGAAATAGGGCATGCCTCTGAGAAACACACTGCTTATTCCAATTTGTTTTCGGATCCACGGAATTTTGTTGATGGTCGTGTTTGTTTCGCTGCAAGGAGATGTTTGTGGTGGGGGGGGGGGGGTCAGCATATACGCTTGAGCGTGGGTGTGTCCATGCCCATTAGGGTATTTGAATTAGGATTTGCATGTTCAATTTTGCGTACCTGGCAGCGGAGAGATCATATCACTTAAATATAGATCATGCTGCGTCAGGCAGACATGGGGACCGTGGATCCCTTGGCGTAACCGTCTCATGCCAACTGGCATGGGTACAGATATGATAGGAGGTAAAAGGCCGTGTCTGTGGTTATGCAGGGATTGCCATGTTTGGTGCGTCAATAACAGCTTACTGTTTGGGTTGATCGCCCCGCCTTAGATTGCGCCACGTGGATGGCATGTGATGACCTGGTCGAGCAAGCTGGCGCTCGAGTCAAGAGACTGGGAAGGTCAACCTCAGGAAGTGAGGTCGTCTCCATAAATCAGTGCTGAGCTGAGGTCAGGTTGAGCTAACCTCTGGAGTTGATCAAGAGGTCCCCTGTAACCGGTCACATTTGACATGCTGGACTGTGCTGGGCCCCACTGCTGGAGGCCCCAAGCCAAAATCAGATATCTTTTTTTTTTTGTTCTTCGAAAAACAGTAAACCGTGTCCGAGGGCCGGCTGGCAGCCCGGACAAGAGTCCGAGGGAGTCACTACACTGCACTACACTGGGAGGGGGGGATTACATAAGGAGATGGGGGTACAGGGGCTCGAACCCGGGACCTCACCCTGAGGTCCCGCGTTCGTTCCCGGACGCCACAGAGCCAAAGGCGCTCGGCAACAAAATCAGATATCTACAATACACATAGAGCCTTAATTTCTCCTGTTGTTTATTGATTTTGTCAATTTTAGTAAAGAAAGAACGTCCATTTTCAGTAAACAAGACTGGTCAAGCTCCAGCATTGTTTTCAAAATCATGAAGTTGGACCCTCTCTTCTGCACTTTTTTTTTTGGATTAAAATGAAAATAAACTAGGAGAATTCACATAAAAATACCCTAACGTTTGGAGGCGCTTTCATATTAATACCCTGAACTTTTAAGTAGTACAAATCTATACCTTTCCGTCTGTTTTGGCTAACGGTGTTAAATTATTCCCATTTTGCCCTTGCACCAAAACAAAAAAATACCCTAACGTTTTGGGATAGTTTCAAACAAGTACCCTCCACCGACTGAGGGGGCGACAGTGGGGAGGACGGGGGCGGCGTCCACGACTGAGGCGGAGGGGGAGGCAGTGGCGGGGGCGGCGCCCCCTCCCCTCCGCCACTGAGGCGGAGGGGGCTCCGCGGGAGGGGGCGGCAGTGGCAGGGAGGGGGGCGCCCCCTCGGCCTCAGTGGCGACTGAGGCGGAGGGGGAGGGGGCGTCGCCCCCCTCCCCCGAAAACAGGGGGCGGCAGTGGCGGGGAGGGGGCGCCGCCCCCTTCTCCACCGAAAACAGGTGGAGCCGTAGGGGTTGGTGGGTATTAATATGAAATGTACATTAAACGTTAGGGTATTTACTGAAGACTGGCGTTGAGGGGTATAATCGTCCAAATTTCAGTAATTTGGACGGAAAATTAAAAAAAGGTATCAAATTAAAACCGGCGTATAACGTTTGGGTATAAATTTGTACAACTTAAAAGTTCAGGGTATTAACATGAAAACGCCCCCAAACGTTAGGGTATTTTTATGTGAATTCCCCAATAAACTATCAAACCTCCCTCTTCTGCACTTTTTTAGTAGATGGTTCATTACATCAAATTTTTTTTGATGAAATCGTTGCATCAATTATGTCTCTGTTTACTTCAACAAAACAGAGAGATAGAATTATTGCATGCTAACAGTAACACCAAATTCAAAATTAACAGTCACCAACGGATAGATGATCATATTCATCTAACGGATCGTAGAACTGTGGCTGCTCCATACTAAGTACAGTCTACAATAAAATTATTTACTTGTACTACAAGATCCCAAAACTTATCACATTCACAAACACTAACTCCTGGCTCCGAAATTTTAACTAAAACATGCAAAAGACAAGACATTAAATCATGTTCAACAACAGAACCAAAAAGAGCAAAAAAAAACAATAAATAAATAAAAATAAAAAGCATTTCAAATATCAGCAACCAGCGGTCATTTACTACTCGCATTGCACATTCTAACCACCACACTGTTCCCGCCTTCACTCCCGACCCTCAAATTTACCATTCCACCTCCTAAACAGCCCCTTAATTTCAATTAGCAGCCTACATTAGATTTAAACAAAGACACACGATTTTGAAATTACTAAATCAGCTCCCTATATCTCGCGCTGGAGACGACGCCGGCGTGTAGTACGGCGTCTCCGCGCCCTCGTCCTTATCGGATCCAAGCCCGAACCCCTTCTCCAAATCCGAATCCAAGTCCTCCTCTTCCCTGATCGTGTACAAAACCCTCGACGGGCCCAGCCTGCACATCGCCCTCCACTGCTCGAGATCGCACTCCTCCTCCTCCGCTGCCGTCAGCGCCGGCGGAGGCTTCGTCTCCTCCATCTCCGCCGCCGCCGCCGCCGGCGACGTGGCGGGCTCCACACGCGACCGGCTCTTCTTCAAGGAGAGAGCGTAGAGGAGAAGATTCTTTCGAGATGACTTCGAATCTTCGGGAGATTCTGTGGGCCCCGCTCGCCGGAGCCTACGACGATAGTAGAGGATGTAGAAGAGCTCGACCGTGAATATTAACAGACAGGAAAGGGCGACGAGAATGAGAGAGAGGGAGAGCTTCGTGATGCCCATCATTTGGGTGAAAATGAGGGGGGGAATTGAAATTTTTTATAAGAAACAAAAAGGAAAGGGGCCGAAGACAAGACTGAAGTTGAATTAAAGAAGCGGCTGGTATTGAAGAGTGTGGAGCGGAAGAAGAAGGAGATTACCGGTGAGTCCGGTTCATACCGTGCGTTTAACTGGATGGTGGCGGTTGAGCTGCCGTGGGAGAGGGGTTGAACTGGTGACGTGGAGGTCAAGGGTGGGGTGCGCCGTGCGCGTGATGGTAACGTAGGAACTGTGAGGATTTAAAAAAAAGTGATTTTCACGTATTAGTCCTTTATATCATGCGTAATTTGATATTAATCCCTTAATTCTTTGTATTTTGAGTTTAATCCTTCAAATCTTAAGCCGTTAACCTAAATAGTCCCCTCATCCTAGGGGTGTGCATGGGTACAGGATACCCAGATACCCCATTGGAATCTACCCGAACGGGTAGGTTCTGGGTAGATAGTTATGGTTCCTGGTATGTTCTGGGTAGGAAAATTAGGAACTGACGAGTATCGGGTCCGGTTCCAGTTCCAGTTTATAGGGAACGGGTACCCAGAACCGGAACCGATGTTTTACATATTTAATTTTTTATATTATAATATTAATGATCAAAATATATAAGAGTGCTCCACCATGGATGTATCTAATTTGAACTTATAATATTAGGGAGTACAACTTGCATCCTGAAGTTCTGAGCAACGCGTAAATTCATCAAACAATGCATTTGAATCAAAGATCATATTGTTCTCTTATGCGTTCAAAAAAGCAGTAGAGGTAAACGTGAATCATTATTCCATATGTCTAGCTTTATCTAGTAGAAATGACTGATCAGTATATCTTTATCACTGAAGAAAGAGACTAGAGACAATATTTTACTTTCAGATTGATCTTTAGTCATGTGTATTTGAGGTAATTGTCATGCACAGATCATTTGGAAATCATTGTTCGTAATGCATCACAAATTAGATTTTTTACAGGGTACCCGGAACCTACCTGGAACCATAGGGTCCGGATAGGGTCCGGATATATGGTCCAACTGGGTAGGTTCCGGGTCCAAATTTTAGGAACCGGTCCCTTACCGGGTAGGGTCCGAATCCAAATTTTAGGAACCGGTCCCTTACCGGGTAGAGTCCAGGTAATATAAAAAAACCGGGTACCCAGACCCGCACACCCCTACCTCATCCTATATTCTGTTAAATAGTTAGATTAATTAACGATTAATTAATAATTAGTGTTAATTAACTACAAATTAAGCCCTAATGAGGGAAGGCGGAGAGGGAGAGGGGGAGGCGGACCTCCTCCCCGCCGCCCCCCCTCCTCCCCGCTGCCGCTCTCCCCCTCCCTTTCCCCCTTCATCCCCCTCCTCTCCCTCATCCCCCTTCATCCCCGCCGTCGCTCCCCCCTCCTCCTCCCCCTTCATCCCCCACCTCCCCCACCACCTCCTCCTTCCCCTCCATCCCCCTCCTCCTCCTCCCCCTCATTCATGACGCCGATTCCCCTCCTCCCCGTCGATCTCCCCTCCTCCCCGTCGATCTCACCCGCCTCCTCGCCCTTCATCCCCATCATCCCCACCGCCGCTCTCCCCCTCCCCTCCTTCATCCCCCTCCTCCCTCCTCCCTCCTCCTCCCCACCACCGGGAGAGCTCTTCCCAGCCGCCTCATCCCTCTTATCCCCCTTGTTACGAGGTGGAACTCGCGTACAATGAATTTGTATTATGTGGAACCAAGGGCACGGTGGTTATATGAAAATGGGGGGTTAGGTAGGCTGTTTTACAAGTGATTAGTGGGATGAAGAGGTTGGATCCGTTGCCGGTGGAGCTCACGGGATCGTGTCTCGTCGGACGCAGCTGAGGAAGGTTGGACGGCGGGAGGCTGACACTGACTTTGGTCAAGGGGCGAGCTCTCCTGCAGCACGAACAACTCGTCAGAAGGGCGGGGTTGGGGTTCAACCCTTAGCCCCTCCGATGCCTAAGTCAGTAAAAGGGCTTAAAAGGGGGGCTAGTCACGCCGGCCGGACTAACGGTGTGTCCGCCTCGCGTGACGAGCTATAGGTGGGAGAACAAAGATATGGAGGACCTTTGCTCTCGTGTGTGAATAATAGAAGATGAGAGAATTTTCCAACCCCCTCTCCGTAAGAGGAGAGGAGGTATTTATACCTGACGGGTGATGACTAGGCGTGCTGAGCTGGCTCGGGTGTCAGCGGAAGCTTCGGACGAGGACGTTGGGAACAGGCGTTCCTGATCCGCTTCTGTCAGGCAGCGCAACGGCCGAGGGGTGCTTTTGTCGGGATGTCAGGGCAGAAAGCATTAACCGTCGGATAGGTCAGCCGCCTGGGGGTGCTTTGTCAGGCGGTCGGGTGACGTATGTGTCAGTCGTGTCCTTATCCTTGGCTGTTTGTCGTTAGTGACGAACTAAAGGTCGGGCGGGGTCACTCTGGGCGCCGCGGTTCGCGGGGGTCGGGCGGGCCGTCCCGATCGGGGGTTGTCCGGCCCGGCCGCGCCCGTCAATAGGCCTGGCCTAGCTACCCAAGCGTCCCCAAGCGCGTTACCCCGGTGGGTCGGGCGGCTGCGGTTGTTCGCCTCGGCCGGTTCGGGGAGCGCTGCAAGGCGCGCCTATCTCCATGCCCCGGATTTTCGGGGCGGCGGCCCTTTTGTGAAATGGTGAGCTAATGGGGTATGTTAGCGGATCCGGGTGGGTGTCGGGCTCCTACGATCTTTAGGTCGTAACAATTGCCCCCGGCATTCGAGTGCAAAGCGGAAGCCTGGTTCGGCTCGGATGGCGTAACGTTACCGTGGTACTACCTTTTGCTTGTGACTCGGACCTGGATCTCAGCTCCGGGGGGTGATGCCGGCGCCGCGGGGTGTGTCCCGCTATAGCGGGATCACGAGGTCTCTCCCTGACTCTGAGCTAAGCGGGGCGTTGTTCGAAAAAAAAGAAAAGGGGGAGTATTATACACCAATCTTTATCGGAAATCTAGGCAATATTTACAATACTTGGGAGAAGATGTGTGGGACGGAGGGTGGTCCACATTTGTTGTTCGCTTTGCCGGGAGGAGCAGATCCTCGCGTCGGGGCGGTCTTCCCTTATGTCGTGAGGGTTTAGCCTTCGGGGGGGGCGACCCTCGGTCGTAGGAGGGGACCCTCTTCCTTCTCCTTTCATTGCTTCCTCACGCTCTGCCTTGCTGTCGTCGTGCTGGAGGGTCGTTCGGCCTTGCCGGGGACCTTGCGCACCGTGGGGGAACCCCAGGGAGGCCGAGGACGAGGTGGCGGTGGCAGCGCCGCTGGGAGAGCCGTTGGGGGGCTTCCCCCCAACACCCCGTGGGAGTCGCAGAAGGTGACGGCGTTAATTGGGGTGTTGCGGCACGCGGAGGGCCATCTGGACCTGCCTTTTGATACAGTAACAAGCAGGAGGCCAGCTGGCGGGCGGGGCCTTCCGCGTGTAAGGGGAATATCCAGTCGGAGGTGGCGGGGCTGTGGCGCCTATCGTCGGGGGAAGTGAGGTCCGTCGGGGGCTGTCGGCTTTTCTTAGCTCGGTGGGGCGTTTAGGGGCGTTTAGGGCCGTTTTATGCCTGGAGTGAGGGGGAGGGGGATCCTCAACGTCTCTTCTGCCTTTACCCTGACCTCTGGGGGGTATTTATAGCGAGATTCTGTGGGAAGGGGTTTTCTTGGGTAATGCGGGGGATTAGTGCCGTTAATGGGCTTCGCAGAAATCCGCGCTTTGGGAATCGTTTTTCCCTGGCGGTATCTGGCACTCTGGCCTCTCGGGGGGCGTGTTGTTGCTGATGGCGTGTAGTCCAATCGTCCTTTCGCCGCATCGTGGCGCTGCTTTTACGGGACAGGGCTGCTGCTCTGTCTGGACTGGGCGCCTATACCGCGGCCTCTGCCTTGTGACCGGTCCGTGCCGGGTCACGTGACTAGGCTTCTTGATGGAGTTGCACAACGCGCTTTGGGAATCGTTTTTCCCTGGCGGTATCTGGCACTCTGGCCTCTCGGGGGGCGTATTGTTGCTGATGGCGTGTAGTCCAATCGTCCTTTCGCCGCATCGTGGCGCTGCTTTGACGGGACAGGGCTGCTGCTCTGTCTGGACTGGGCGCCTATATCGCGGCCTTTGCCTTGTGACTGGTCCGTGCCGGGTCACGTGGCTAGGCTTCTTGATGGAGTTACACAATTCCTAAATATGCCCCCAACATTCCCGTGTCCGAGATTGCTAGGTCTCGGGGAAGGGGATGTTGTCGGCTTGTTGCCCGGAGTGTTGCCTTTGGGCGGGGCGGGGGGTCGGCGGAGTGGCTAGGGGTGATTCACGCTATCCTATCGTTATTTAATCTCGGGTCGACCCTGTTACGTGGGGCAGGTTTCAATGTATCTCTTTCCCCCTTGAGGGAAAGGTGTCGGTGACTTTTAGTGAGCGGGGCTCGCGATGCAGGCGTAGATTTCCCGGAAGTTCTATGCCAATTAACCCGGCGCTTGGCGGGGGGATAGCTACCCGCTATGGTGTTCTCCGAAAAATCTAAGCGTATAAAGAAGAACATTTTTATTTAGATTTGTAAAGGCTGGTCTACAGCTTGTACAGGAGTTCTTAGTTTATCGCCCATTGTGGGGTCAGATCCGGCTGGGGGGGAGCCATAGAGCTGTCCTCGCCCGTGGTTTAATGACCTCCGGATCGGGTTGTCGCTATGGGCCGGGTGGGCCCTTCGTAACTTGAATTGAGCTCGGCGCGGAGGAGAGTGGCCGCCTTCCGTGCTGAAGTGTTGCAAGGTCTCTTTGGCGATCGTGCCGCCTTCCCTCCGTTGCTTCGTCATCTCTTTCCGTGGAAAGGGTTTTCCTCGGTCCGGAAGAGGCGCCGAGGAGGGAAGCCGTCTCGCTGCAGCTTGCTCCTTGGGGAGGTTCCTGAGCATAGGGCCGTCCCCCGCCGCCCTGTGCCTCGCTGCTTCGGTTTGAGAGTGGGGTTTGGCGCCCGATGGTGCATGGGCGAGCTGACATGCCAGGACTCGCCGTTTGGGCTTGTCGGGGATGCAGCCTTTCCGAGGTCCTCGGTCGGAGGTCGAGGGCGGGGAGGTACCGACCGGCTGGCGCTGGGGGCTCTCGCCCGCCTAGTCGGCTTTGAACGGATGCCATTCTTTCTCCGACTCGTCCTTGCTCAGGGGACGGAGGCGTGAAAGGTGGATTTTCCTTGTGTAAGTGGAATATCCTGTTGGCAGTGTTGGAGATGCAGGCATCGCTGCCCTGGGCGGCGGGAACCATTGATGGCCGGTGACCTCTCTTTTGTTAGGGCGTTGTATCTCGGCCCGTTTCTCGGCGGGTGGGGGGATCAGGTGGCGGTTTCTCATGTCTGCCGGTTCCCCTATTTTCCGGAGGAGGAGTGGCGTCTTTATAGGGAGATCTCGCTGACGGTTTCTCCTCTAGTTATTGCGCTGAGTTGGCACCATTAATGGGCTCCTCGAATTCATGCCCGTAGGAAACCGTCTTTGCCAGGTGGCTCTCACGGGTCCTCTTTTGGAGCGAATCATTAATGGTGGCGTGTTTCTCGAGCGGCCTTTCGTTTTGTCGAGTCACATCGGGGCCGCCTGCTCGAGAACAGGCGACGTTTCGTCCCGGTTTGTGTGCCCCTGTTTTTAATTTTTCGAGGTCCACGGGCCCGGGCCCCTCTCGGGTTTGGGTGGCTAGGGTTGGTCCTGCCCCAGAGGTCTGGAGGGGGGGAGCGGGCGCGTAGCCCGGCCCGTGCCCTTCTCTGGGTTGGGTGGCTAGGGTTGGCCCTGCCCCAGAGGTCTGGAGGGGGGGAGCGGGCGCGTAGCCCGGCCCGTGCCCTTCTCTGGTTTGGGTGGCTAGGGTTGGCCCTGCCCCAGAGGTCTGGAGGGGGGAGCGGGCGCGTAGCCAGGCCCGTGCCCTTCTCTGGTTTGGGTGGCTAGGGTTGGCCCTGCCCCAGAGGTCTGGAGGGGGGGAGCGGGAGCGTAGCCCGGCCCGGGCCCCTCTCGGGTTTGGGTGGCTAGGGTTGGCCCTGCCCCAGAGGTCTGGAGGGGGGGAGCGGGCGCTTAGCCCGGCCCGTGCCCTTCTCTGGTTTGGGTGGCTAGGGTTGGCCCTACCCCAGAGGTCTGGAGGGGGGGAGCGGGCGCGTAGCCCGGCCCGTGCCCTTCTCTGGTTTGGGTGGCTAGGGTTGGCCCTGCCCCAGAGGTCTGGAGGGGGGGAGCGGGCGCGTAGCCCGGCCCGTGCCCTTCTCTGGGTTGGGTGGCTAGGGTTGGCCCTGCCCCAGAGGTCTGGAGGGGGGGAGCGGGCGCGTAGCCCGGCCCGTGCCCTTCTCTGGTTTGGGTGGCTAGGGTTGGCCCTGCCCCAGAGGTCTGGAGGGGGGAGCGGGCGCGTAGCCCGGCCCGTGCCCTTCTCTGGTTTGGGTGGCTAGGGTTGGCCCTGCCCCAGAGGTCTGGAGGGGGGGAGCGGGCGCGTAGCCCGGCCCGTGCCCACCTCTGGTTTGGGTGGCTAGGGTTGGCCTTGCCCCAGAGGTCTGGAGGGGGGGAGCGGGCGCGTAGCCCGGCCCGGGCCCCTCTCGGGTTTGGGTGGCTAGGGTTGGCCCTGCCCCAGAGGTCTGGAGGGGGGAGCGGGCGCGTAGCCCGGCCCGTGCCCTTCTCTGGTTTGGGTGGCTAGGGTTGGCCCTGCCCCCCGCTTAGCCCGGCCCGTGCCCTTCTCTGGTTTGGGTGGCTAGGGTTGGCCCTGCCCCAGAGGTCTGGAGGGGGGAGCGAGCGCGTAGCCTGGCCCGTGCCCTTCTCTGGTTTGGGTGGCTAGGGTTGGCCCTGCCCCAGAGGTCTGAAGGGGGGGAGCGGGCACGTAGCCCGGCCCGTGCCCACCTCTGGTTTGGGTGGCTAGGGTTGGCCCTGCCCCAGAGGTCTGGAGGGGGGGAACGGGCGCGTAGCCCGGCCCGTGCCCTTCTCTGGTTTGGGTGGCTAGGGTTGGCCCTGCCCCAGAGGTCTGGAGGGGGGAGCGGGCGCGTAGCCCGGCCCGTGCCCTTCTCTGGTTTGGGTGGCTAGGGTTGGCCCTGCCCCAGAGGTCTGGAGGGGGGGATCGGGCGCGTAGCCCGGCCCGTGCCCACCTCTGGTTTGGGTGGCTAGGGTTGGCCCTGCCCCAGAGGTCTGGAGGGGGGGAGCGGGCGCGTAGCCCGGCCCGTGCCCTTCTCTGGTTTGGGTGGCTAGGGTTGGCCCTGCCCCAGAGGTCTGGAGGGGGGAGCGGGCGCGTAGCCCGGCCCGTGCCCTTCTCTGGTTTCGGTGGCTAGGGTTGGCCCTGCCCCAGAGGTCTGGAGGGGGGGCGCGGGCGCGTAGCCCGGCCCGTGCCCTTCTCTGGTTTGGGTGGCTAGGGTTGGCCCTGCCCCAGAGGTCTGGAGGGGGGGAGCGGGTGCGTAGCCCGGTCCGTGCCCTTCTCTGGTTTGGGTGGCTAGGGTTGGCCCTGCCCCAGAGGTCTGGAGGGGGGGAGCGGGCGCGTAGCCCGGCCCGTGCCCTTCTCTGGTTTGGGTGGCTAGGGTTGGCCCTGCCCCAGAGGTCTGGAGGGGGGGAGCGGGCGCGTAGCCCGGCCCGTGCCCACCTCTGGTTTGGGTGGCTAGGGTTGGCCCTGCCCCAGAGGTCTTGAGGGGGGGAGCGGGCGCGTAGCCCGGCCCGTGCCCTTCTCTGGTTTGGGTGGCTAGGGTTGGCCCTGCCCCAGAGGTCTTGAGGGGGGGAGCGGGCGCGTAGCCCGGCCCGTGCCCTTCTCTGGTTTGGGTGGCTAGGGTTGGCCCTGCCCCAGAGGTCTGGAGGGGGGGAGCGGGCGCGTAGCCCGGCCCGTGCCCTTCTCTGGTTTGGGTGGCTAGGGTTGGCCCTGCCCCAGAGGTCTGGAGGGGGGGAGCGGGCGCGTAGCCCGGCCCGTGCCCACCTCTGGTTTGGGTGGCTAGGGTTGGCCCTGCCCCAGAGGTCTGGAGGGGGGGCGCGGGCGCGTAGCCCGGCCCGTGCCCTTCTCTGGTTTGGGTGGCTAGGGTTGGCCCTGCCCCAGAGGTCTGGAGGGGGGGAGCGGGCGCGTAGCCCGGCCCGTGCCCACCTCTGGTTTGGGTGGCTAGGGTTGGCCCTGCCCCAGAGGTCTGGAGGGGGGGAGCGGGCGCGTAGCCCGGCCCGTGCCCACCTCTGGTTTGGGTGGCTAGGGTTGGCCCTGCCCCAGAGGTCTGGAGGGGGGGAGCGGGCGCGTAGCCCGGCCCGTGCCCTTCTCTGGTTTGGGTGGCTAGGGTTGGCCCTGTGTAACGACCCGCTTTGGGGGGCCCGTTACTTATTTGATAATTGCGCAGGTTCTGCAGTTAACCAGTGAAGTCAAAATAGCCACGATGCAGAGATGTACAAAGATACCCAAATAGTGTCCAATTATTACAATCTGAACCGTACAAATATCCCAACAGATATACATGACAGAAGAAGGTACACCACTGAAATAGCTCTGGAAGCTGTGGTCTCATGGTCGAAGTCTGGCGCTATTAGCTCAAGAGCATCTGCCTCCATATGTACGTCGTCTGCGGTGCCACGGAGATGGAACCCTAGGTAAGTCACAACAATTCTAAATGAAGAAAGAGAGGTACTGTACAAGTATGACAAAGCAGACCAAAGTGAAAGTAAAGTAAAGTACGGTGCAGTGTCTGTACAAGTGTAGAAAGTAACGTGCATGGAATGCGTAAAGTAAATGTGACTGTACTGGTAAGTAAAGTGAGGCAAGCATGGTAACTGTACTGGTAAGTAAAGTGCATGTACTGTAAAGAAAGTAACTGTGCAATTTACACTAGAACTACGTGACTCAAGTCGGAGAGTACAATATGTGACCGTTCAGTTCGTCTCTTGCCTGGGTGCTACCCAGACGAAGGCCGGTACCCAGGCAGCAGTATGGTTTGCCAAAACTCAGGCAGCAGGACAGGATTGCCGAAACTCAGGCAGCTTGACAGGTAGACCAAACTCTAGTCACTCCCGTACTCTCGCAAACTATGAGTTACCCCAATACCCCAGTGACGTGTCAATTACAAGTTCTAGACAGGATTGTTCCACGGGATGTTCCACACATGATATTCCACACGATGTTCCGCATGTTAGTCACACCAGGTCAACTGGTTGACTTCCTCATTGAAAACCAGCAAGTAGGATAAAGACAAGTCCAACACCAAAAGCTGTTACTTCCGTGCTTTGAGCACGTGGTAGTGTGGCTAGCACACAATTTACCCAAGTTGAAAGTTGGCAAAGTAATCTTTGGTAGATTACTTTCATTTTAGTTCTCTAGTTTGGTTTAACTTGAATAGCCGTTCTGAGGCTATAAGTGAAGTGTCACAAGTTCATGCAAGCACAGTAGACTAGTTTTCTAAACTTAGAATCTGTCGTGACTTACTATATTTCGAGCTCGTCGTGGCAAGACTAGATTGGAGCTGGAAGAGCTGGTGCACGAGAAATGGTACCTGCAATCACAAGAAACAATTGGTTAAAGCGCACCCTATTTTCTATTCAAATAATCTTATCGTTTTGATTTTTAAAACTGGTTGAAACGTTGCCGAAAAGCGTTCTAAATTTTTATATAGACTATATATGTTAAAAATAGTTTTACTGCAAGATAGAATATTTTTCTGAGGCTTATAGTAATTTTTAGGATTTTTAAAAGCTCAAAAACTATTTAAAAACTATTTTTCAATTAGTGACGTATTTATTCAGGAATTTATTCTGGGTGCAATCTACATCGGAAAGTTGCAAATGAGGTGTCAAAATGACCGTCTCGAAGAGTACTTTAGCATATATTTTTATCACATATTTGTTTACGTAAAAATAAGAAGATACAGATTTTTGAATGAAAATAACGGATTTAACTTATAGGCTTAATAATTAATTCTGGAAAAATTAAGCGTCGGGTTGAGATGAAACTAGCGCCATTGGGTCCAGAACGTCATTTCTGATTTTCTAGAGGTAGTCTCATATTTTTCTAGGCTCTATATTATTTATTATGAATTTAAAACTATAATATCCATTTAATAATTAATTTAATTACGGAAAATACTGAAATACTATATTATTACGAAAATGCCATCGACCCTTACCCCGCTCTCGTTCTCCTCCGTTCTGCGTGCATGCGGAGGGGGCTCGTCGGCGATGTCGTCGTCGGCGAGCGGCGGCGGCTTCAGGCAGCTACGGCGGAGCTTGGGGGGCGTTGCAGTCGGAGCTCCGGTGGTCGTGGGCTCGTGCACTGGCAGCGGGCAGCGGGACGTGGTCGACGGCGGTCACCGGAGGGATGCTCGTACGGGGCTCCGAGCATCGACGGCGATGGCGTCGATGTCGAAGGCGAGGCAGGGCGAGCTCGGCGGCGTGATCGGGGGACGGAGCACGAGGGGAGGTCGAGCGGCATCCCTCTGTAGCTTGGAGATGGCCATGGGTGTCTTCGGGAGCGGACAATGGAGGAGCGGCGACGGTCAGCCTCCGGCGACGAGGGCGGGGGCGTCGAACGGAGCTCGGGGAGGTGACGATGACTTCGCCGTGGGTTGAAGAGAACAGGGAAGAGAGATGGAGGGAGAGAGAAGAGAGTGTGGGTTTCTTAAACAACGGAGAGAGAGAGAGAGAGAGAGAGAGAGAGAGAGAGAGAGAGAGAGAGAGAGAGGCCGTGTGCATGGGTTTCGGGTTGCTGTGAACGAAGGAGGTGTGAGATATATAGGTAGGGTTTTAGAGAATAGGGTAGATGGGGTTTGTTAGCTGAGAGGGGTAGATGGGTGGATGTGGGTAGCTGAGGGAAATGGGTAGGGGTAGTTACGGGTAGATTAGGTGGGATAATTAGGGGGGTAATGATAATTAGTAATAGGTAAACCCCTATTAGTGAAAGTCATTAGCTAAATACAAAACGAAATTACGAAAATGCCCCTACTAGTAAACGTGTCCGAAAAATTACGAAAACATACTCACGGGATCGTATCGTCGCGAGGATCACGAATACGAAGACCGTTCCAGGGTTTGAGTTACGGAAATACTAGATTTTGGCCAAAACATTTAGAAAGCGGGTTTGCGGGTTCTCTATTGAAACGATATCAGAAAATTACGAAATTAATGTGGGAAGCCCCAAATGATCATAGGATGTTACTGCAGAAGTTTGAAATCTTTTTGAAAACATTTGTATAGAAAATAAATTCATTGACCCAAATCTGCAATATCTGAAAATGAATTTTTATCAGATCTTTTAGAGGTATTTGACGAAATCCGATTTTACTAAAATACTCCATAACTAGTCTGGTATTCCAAAATATTTTTATAGGAAATTTTTGAAATCAGTTTAAGACTCCTAACAAACCATTATAAAATACAATTAAAAATGAATTTACTTTAAATACTTGATTTAAATGTATTGGAAAAATACAGGCCGTTACATTCTACCCTCCTTAAAAATAATTCCGTCCTCGGAATTTAAAATATTTTTGAAACAAATAATTGATATTATAAAGAAGCTCAAGCAAATAAATGATAGAAAAGATAGTAATCTTTGTAAATCAGGTTGTAAATAACATGAAATGTGATAAGAAAATATGGGATGTCACTAATATACTTTATCACAATAGCTACTTCAGATTCATCAAGTAGGCAAAACATAAAATAATGGCATTACTCGGAAATGATAATGAGGATGATGATGACATCTGATCGAACTTGGGACATAAGATGACAAGTCAGAAGCAAGCACACCAAAGAGAAGAACGGGACGTCTAGAATACATAAACGATGATCACATGGTCTCAATCATGTAAATTATCGTCATAACATACAAAAGCGTAAGGGGTAAACCTAGTGCGTCCTTACGGTTACAACTTAACCAGCCGAGCACAAAGGGCTTCATCTGCCACGCTACCAAACTACAAGTCAATATCCAGATCGATACGTATAGGCAAATGTAAGGCCAACTCTCATGGATCAAGATCATTGTCACCACTGCTTCCAGTAATCTCCACCACATCCAACAGTAAGCCATCATCAAAGCTGTCCTCCAAATGAGAGCACAAGACTGGCATCTCATCTCAACACCTAAGGCCAAAAGGAATCCAATACCAAATCCTAAGGATACTGCTTCCCAATACCATTGTTCGATATCCACGGCTAACACCATCAGCCCTAAGCAATTTAATGACCAAAAACTTACGAACCCAAAAACATTAAGGAGCGCCCCTAAGAAGCAATCGAAGCTGGGCAGCTCAAGGGGGAAGAACCAGAAAAAGGAGCTCCCAATGATACCCATGGCGGCGGGTTCCCAATATCCCGACCACACGGCCATAGCGAGGGAGGCGGCGAGGGTTGTCGCCAAGGCCAAAAGTCCCACAACGGAACGTTGATGGGCCATCGGCGGCTGGCGATCTGCGGCGGCGAGGGCTCCGACGGGCTGGCAATCCATGGCGGGGAGCTAGGGCCTACGGAATGGAGCGAAGCGGAAGCTGGCGGATCTTCGGGTGAGGCTGGCGGATCGGAGATCGGAGTGGCGATGCGGGGTCCGATAGAGCTCGCTTGGGGGAGAGGCCGGGAGGAGGAGGGGGTGATGTCTGAGGGAAGCCACGGGGTGGCTTGCGGAGGAAGGAGCGGGGTTAAAAACGAGAAAAGGGGGGCACCGAAGTCGGGGTTAGGTAGGGTAGGGTTCGGCGGGCACGGGTTTCGAGGGGGGAAACAGACAAAAGAATTAAAGAGGGGGGAGGTGGTCGGTGGGAAGGGAAATCAAACCCTTGGAGAGAAAAAGACGGGTACAAGATAGAAGTAGGGGCTAGAAGAGAAACACTAGCTCAAAAGACGCAAACAGCCTACACTTACACGTCAGGTTTGGCTCGTCTCAAATCACCAGCACTATCCTCCAATACTTCTGAGCGTCCTTCAATTTGCTTCCGTTGTCGAATTCGAACTCCTGGTGATCGAATGCTACCCTCCTTAGAATAAACGTAGCTAAAGTTCAGACGAACTAAAAGCGATTAGGAAGAATTGTAGAATGATCGGAAGGCCATCACTAGCTAAAGAAAGGGTGCTAGTGATGAAGATCGATGGCGTTACATAATCATGATTCACGTCCTTGCGGTCCAGCGGACACGGCCAGGGAAGTGACTAAGCCAGGATCACTTATGCCCAGTCTAGCCAGGTTGATCCAACAGACTTTAGCCAAGCACATTGACCGGTATCATGGTCCATTGAAGGAAGATCATCATTCTTATGAGTGCCATCATCAACTGAAGGAAGGTGATGAAGTTGGTAGATAGTTCAACCTATGGAAAAATCACTATAACTGCTAGCAAAAGAGGGTACTAGAGAGGTATAATCAAGAATGGAACACGAATTCCTAAGCAAGCGTTAAGAGTTCAAAGGAAGTGATGAGGATCAAGGAAGACCTAATGAAGATGGTAATAAGGACACTTTACCCGTATATCCAATACAGGTGAACACTCGAGACATCTAGTACTCGAGAGTTCAATTTGAATATTTTATATTGTACATCCTGATCTTGCTATAATGTTCACGAGGTAGTTAGCGAGGACCTGCGTATGGCCACCAAACTTGTAACGACCCGCTTTCGGGGGCCCGTTACTTATTTGATAATTGCGCAGGTTCTGCAGTTAACCAGTGAAGTCAAAATAGCCACGATGCAGAGATGTACAAAGATACCCAAATAGTGTCCAATTATTACAATCTGAACCGTACAAATATCCCAACAGATATACATGACAGAAGAAGGTACACCACTGAAATAGCTCTGGAAGCTGCGGTCTCATGGTCGAAGTCTGGCGCTATTAGCTCAAGAGCATCTGCCTCCATATGTACGTCGTCTGCTGTGCCACGGAGATGGAACCGTAGGTAAGTCACAACAATTCTAAATGAAGAAAGAGAGGTACTGTACAAGTATGACAAAGCAGACCAAAGTGAAAGTAAAGTAAAGTACGGTGCAGTGTCTGTACAAGTGTAGAAAGTAACGTGCATGGAATGCGTAAAGTAAATGTGACTGTACTGGTAAGTAAAGTGAGGCAAGCATGGTAACTGTACTGGTAAGTAAAGTGCATGTACTGTAAAGAAAGTAACTGTGCAATTTACACTAGAACTACGTGACTCAAGTCGGAGAGTACAATATGTGACCGTTCAGTTCGTCTCTTGCCTGGGTGCTACCCAGACGAAGGCCGGTACCCAGGCAGCAGTATGGTTGCCAAAACTCAGGCAGCAGGACAGGATTGCCGAAACTCAGGCAGCTTGACAGGTAGACCAAACTCTAGTCACTCCCGTACTCTCGCAAACTATGAGTTACCCCAATACCCCAGTGACGTGTCAATTACAAGTTCTAGACAGGATTGTTCCACAGGATGTTCCACACATGATATTCCACACGATGTTCCGCATGTTAGTCACACCAGGTCAACTGGTTGACTTCCTCATTGAAAACCAGCAAGTAGGATAAAGACAAGTCCAACACCAAAAGCTGTTACTTCCGTGCTTTGAGCACGTGGTAGTGTGGCTAGCACACAATTTACCCAAGTTGAAAGTTGGCAAAGTAATCTTTGGTAGATTACTTTCATTTTAGTTCTCTAGTTTGATTTAACTTGAATAGCCGTTCTGAGGCTATAAGTGAAGTGTCACAAGTTCATGCAAGCACAGTAGACTAGTTTTCTAAACTTAGAATCTGTCGTGACTTACTATATTTCGAGCTCGTCGTGGCAAGACTAGATTGGAGCTGGAAGAGCTGGTGCACGAGAAATGGTACCTGCAATCACAAGAAACAATTGGTTAAAGCGCACCCTATTTTCTATTCAAATAATCTTATCGTTTTGATTTTTAAAACTGGTTGAAACGTTGCCGAAAAGCGTTCTAAATTTTTATATAGACTATATATGTTAAAAATAGTTTTACTGCAAGATAGAATATTTTTCTGAGGCTTATAGTAATTTTTAGGATTTTTAAAAGCTCAAAAACTATTTAAAAACTATTTTTCAATTAGTGACGTATTTATTCAGGAATTTATTCTGGGTGCAATCTACATCGGAAAGTTGCAAATGAGGTGTCAAAATGACCGTCTCGAAGAGTACTTTAGCATATATTTTTATCACATATTTGTTTACGTAAAAATAAGAAGATACGGATTTTTGAATGAAAATAACGGATTTAACTTATAGGCTTAATAATTAATTCTGGAAAAACTAAGCGTCGGATTGAGATGAAACTAGCGCCATTGGGTCCAGAACGTCATTTCTGATTTTCTAGAGGTAGTCTCATATTTTTCTAGGCTCTATATTATTTATTATGAATTTAAAACTATAATATCCATTTAATAATTAATTTAATTACGGAAAATACTGAAATACTATATTATTACGAAAATGCCATCGACCCTTACCCCGCTCTCGTTCTCCTCCGTTCTGCGTGCATGCGGAGGGGGCTCGTCGGCGATGTCGTCGTCGGCGAGCGGCGGCGGCTTCAGGCAGCTACGGCGGAGCTTGGGGGCGTTGCAGTCGGAGCTCCGGTGGTCGTGGGCTCGTGCACTGGCAGCGGGCAGCGGGACGTGGTCGACGGCGGTCACCGGAGGGATGCTCGTACGGGGCTCCGAGCATCGACGGCGATGGCGTCGATGTCGAAGGCGAGGCAGGGCGAGCTCGGCGGCGTGATCGGGGGACGGAGCACGAGGGGAGGTCGAGCGGCATCCCTCTGTAGCTCGGAGATGGCCATGGGTGTCTTCGGGAGCGGACAATGGAGGAGCGGCGACGGTCAGCCTCCGGCGACGAGGGCGGGGGCGACGAACGGAGCTCGGGGAGGTGACGATGACTTCGCCGTGGGTTGAAGAGAACAGGGAAGAGAGATGGAGGGAGAGAGAAGAGAGTGTGGGTTTCTTAAACAACGGGGAGAGAGAGAGAGAGAGAGAGAGAGAGAGAGAGAGTAAGGCTGTGTGCATGGGTTTCGAGTTGCTGTGAACGAAGGAGGTGTGAGATATATAGGTAGGGTTTTAGAGAATAGGGTAGATGGGGTTTGTTAGCTGAGAGGGGTAGATGGGTGGATGTGGGTAGCTGAGGGAAATGGGTAGGGGTAGTTACGGGTAGATTAGGTGGGATAATTAGGGGGGTAATGATAATTAGTAATAGGTAAACCCCTATTAGTGAAAGTCATTAGCTAAATACAAAACGAAATTACGAAAATGCCCCTACTAGTAAACGTGTCCGAAAAATTACGAAAACATACTCACGGGATCGTATCGTCGCGAGGATCACGAATACGAAGACCGTTCCAGGGTTTGAGTTACGGAAATACTAGATTTTGGCCAAAACATTTAGAAAGCGGGTTTGCGGGTTCTCTATTGAAACGATATCAGAAAATTACGAAATTAATGTGGGAAGCCCCAAATGATCATAGGATGTTACTGCAGAAGTTTGAAATCTTTTTGAAAACATTTGTATAGAAAATAAATTCATTGACCCAAATCTGCAATATCTGAAAATGAATTTTTATCAGATCTTTTAGAGGTATTTGACGAAATCCGATTTTACTAAAATACTCCATAACTAGTCTGGTATTCCAAAATATTTTTATAGGAAATTTTTGAAATCAGTTTAAGACTCCTAACAAACCATTATAAAATACAATTAAAAATGAATTTACTTTAAATACTTGATTTAAATGTATTGGAAAAATACAGGCCGTTACACCCTGCCCCAGAGGTCTGGATGGGGGAGCGGGCGCGTAGCCCGGCCCGTGCCCACCTCTGGTTTGGGTGGCTAGGGTTGGCCCTGCCCCAGAGGTCATGAGGGGGGGAGCGGGCGCGTAGCCCGGCCCGTGCCCTTCTCTGGTTTGGGTGGCTAGGGTTGGCCCTGCCCCAGAGGTTCGGAGTTTTATCGAACTGCAAAACTTGTGCAGGAATAACCATATTGGGAAGAACGGATGGATATGTACACTGCATATAAGAAAAGAAAAACTCACAACTATTGGTAGAATTTCAGCAGATGTTTTGCGTTCCAAGGGTGGGCCAGTTCGCTCCCTTCGGGGGTAGCCAGGATGTACATGGCCGGCCCGACAATGTCGATGACCGTGTAGGGTCCTTCCCATTTAGCGGCCAGCTTTCCCCGCTTTGCAGTCTCGGGGCGGAAGGTGTCATCTCGGAGGACCAAATCGCCGATCCTGAAGGTCCGCGGTTTCACCCGGGAGTCGTAATACCGTGCCATCCTTTGGCTGTGCTTGACGAGGCTAGTCAAGGCCCGGTCTCTCACCTCGTCTATCAACTCCAAACTGAGACCGAGTCCTTCTCCGTTGGTTTCTTCGTCGAAGAGCTTTAGCCGGAGTGTCTCCTCGCCGATTTCCACGGGAACGACCGCCTCCGATCCGTATGCTAGCATGAAGGGGCTTTCCCCAGTCGAGGCCTTGTGGGTGGTACGATAAGACCACAGGATCCCCGGCAGCTCGTCGACCCAAGCCCCCAGAGCGACGTCCACCTTCTTCTTCATCGGGTTCAGGATACATTTATTCGCGGCCTCTGCCATTCCGTTGCACTGTGGGTGGGCGACTGACGCGAATTGGAGTTTGATTCCCCAGCCCGAGCAGAAGTCGCGGAAGCCCTCGCAATCGAACTGCTTTCCGTTATCCGTGACAATGGAGCGGGGAATCCCAAAGCGGCATATGATGGATTGCCAGATGAAGCCCTTCATATCCGTCCACGCGATTCGCGCCAGCGGCTCTGCTTCGATCCATTTTGTGAAGTAATCCACGACGACGACTAGGTATTTCCTTCCCCCGGAGGCCTTTGGGAATGGCCCCAGGATGTCGAGCCCCCACTTGGCGAAGGGGATCGGGCTCAAGATGGGCATTAGGTTGGCCGGGGGTGCAGTCGTCCGCCGGCAGAACTTCTGGCATGCCTCGCACTTCTTGACGTACGGTACCGCATCCCGGATCATCGTCGGCCAGTAGTATCCTTGGCGCATTACTTTGTGGGCGATGGTGCGCCCGCCATGGTGGTTTCCGCAAAAGCCTTCATGCACCTCGCGGATGACTTGCTCAGCCTGCTCCGGGCCCAAGCATTTCAGGTAGGGCAGGACGTCGAAATTGGCTCGGCGGCGGCGGTACAGCACTCCGTCGAGAAGTACGAATGAAAGGGCCCGCCTTTCCACCTGTTTTGCCAGCATCCGTTCCTCGGGTAGCTCGCCCGTCTCTAGGTACTTCATTATGGGGGTCATCCATGACGTCCTCGTGTCCGCGCACATCAGTTCTCCCTCGTCGATGGTTGGCGTCGCCAGGCTTTCCACGTAGATTGCCTTCCCGATCTCGGCCGCCGAAGAGGAAGCCAGCGTAGACAGGGCATCCGCCCGGAGGTTGCTGGAGCGGGGTAGGTGTTGGACGTCCGCTTTCTTGAACTTTCGGAGTTCGATCTGGATACGATTTAGGTATCGCTTCATTGTTTCCTCTCGGGCTTCGAAGCCCCCCAGGATCTGTTGGATGACGAGGCGGGAGTCACTCAGGAGCAACACGTTCGTCGCCCCCACCGCCCTAGCGAGCTTCAACCCGTTAACCGCGGCTTCATATTCCGCGACATTGTTGGTGGCCGGGAAGCTGAAGCGCAGGGCGTACTCCAGCGAACATCCATCCGGGGTTTGAATGACTATACCTGCTCCTGTCCCAGAGCCTGTTGCGGAGCCGTCGACGTGGATGGTCCATAATTCGCCCACTGTCGTCGGGGAGGGTGCTGAGGGTTCACCCACCTCGATCCTCCGCGGGGACGTGGTCACCGATGGGAGCTCCGTCCGGTCCCCCGGTGGGACTTCCGTTGTGCATTCCACCACAAAGTCGGCCAGCGCTTGGGCCTTGATTGCCATCCGGGCTTTGTACGTTATGTCGAACTCGCTGAGCTCGACACTCCAATTGAGCATCCTCCCCGACCGCTCCAGCCTTTTCAGGTTCTTTTCGAGGGGCATGTCGGTGTGGACGATTATGGGGTGGGCCTGGAAGTAGGGTCGGAGCTTCCGGGCCGTGGTGACTAGGCAGTAGGCGGCTTTCTCGATAGGGCTGTAACGAGTCTCCGCCTCCCGGAGGATCCGGCTGGCATAGTAAACGGGGCGTTGCACTCCTCCTTCCTCCTTGATCAGGACGGAGCTAACGGCCCCCTCGGTGGTCGCCAGGTACAACCCCAGGGGTTCGCCCTCCTCCGGCCGCGCGAGGAGCGGTGGGCTCTGTAGGTATGCTCTCAGCTCCGCGAACGCCCGGGCACAGTCGTCATCCCACGGGATCACCTTCCTTTGATCTTTAGCTTCGCCCAAGGCTGTGCGCAAGATCCTGAAGAAATGGAGCGATTTCTCCGCCGATTTCGACAGGAATCGCCCCAAAGCAGCGATCCGGCCGTTCAGTCGCTGCAAGTCCCGGATCATCCGGGGCTCCGTCATACCGATGAGGGCCATCACCTTGTCGGGGTTCACCTCGATTCCCCGCTTAGTTATCATGAAGCCCAGGAATTTTCCCGATTGCACACCAAAGATACACTTCGCGGGATTTAGCCTCAGGTTGTACCGGCGGACCCTCTGGAAGGTTTCCTGCAGGTCTGTGAGGTGGTCGGGGGCCCTTCCGCTCTTTACCAGCATGTCGTCGATGTAGACCTCCAGGTTTCGCCCCACCTGAGGGCCGAATATTCGGTCAACCATTCGTTGATAGGTCGCCCCGGCGTTCTTCAGTCCGAAGGGCATCTTGGTGTAACAGAAGGTGCCTTTATCAGTGACAAACAATGTCTTCTCCTCATCTTCCTCCGCCATCGGTATCTGGTTGTACCCCGAGAAGGCGTCCATGAAGCTCAACAACTCATAACCGGACGCCTGGTCCACCAAGTGGTCGATTCTGGGTAGAGGGAAGCTGTCCTTCGGGCATACCTTGTTGAGATCGGTGAAGTCGACGCACATGCGCCACTTCCCACTGGGCTTCTTCACCAGAACGACGTTGGCGAGCCAGTCGGGGTAGTCCACCGGCCGAACAAATTTGGCCTCGAGGAGTCGCTCTACTTCTTCCTCGGCCGCCCTCTTCTTTTCGCCCCCTGCACTTCTCTTCTTCTGTCGAACAGGTCGGGCTTCCGGGTCCGCATTCAACCTGTGGGAGATTACTCTCGGGTCCACCCCGGGCATGTCTGCGGGTGACCACGCGAATATGTCCGCGTTTTCTCGGAGCAAGGCAACGAGGGCCGTCCTCAATGCGGACGGGAGTTTCGTCCCGACGGAGACGGTTTTTTCCTCGTCCGAGGCCACTGGGACCTCCTCCACTTCCTCCGTCAGGGTCAGCCGCTGGTCGCAGAAGTCCTCCCCGTCAGGGGCCGCCTCGGGCTCCTGGGCAGGGATGGCGCCTGGTTGTGGTCTCCGGGCACCTCCCGTCCTCCCCGCACCTGTCCCACCCCCCGCGGGGTCTGGAACTTCATCGTCTGATGTTGCAGGCTGGGGAGCGCCTCGATGGCCGTCATATATGGACGCCCTATGATTCCGTTATACGCCGAGGCGATGTTGACGACGACAAATTGCGCTTCCCTGGTGACGACCATCGGTTCCTCCCCCAGGGTCTTGGGCAGGGTGATCGTTCCCTCGGTGGGGATCGCATGGCCGGTGAAGCCAGCGACAGGGCCCACACAGGGCTCTAAGTCTGCGCGCCCCCATCCCATCTTCTCGACCGTTGTCAGAAACAGGATGTCACAGGAGCTACCGGTGTCAATCAGGAGCCGGCCGACGTCAATCGCCCCAATCCGAGCCTCGATGACGAGGGCGTCATTGTTCTGGCTCCGTGTCTCCTGACCGTCCTCCTCGGTAAAGGTGATCGGGGGTCGGGGTATCTTCCTTCGCTTCGGTCGGCGGCCGGCGCCCGTCATCATCACCTGTCGGGCCTCAGCCTCCAGGATTGCGGGCGCCCGTCCCACCGAGGTTGGGCCTCCAGTTACCATCTCAATTCGCATGACTGCCTTCGGGGGGGCGGGGCTCCTCCTTATCGCGGTTTGCCAGCGGACCCCGTCCCCCCTCCTCCGGGGGGTCTCTCTCTCCTGTCGCCACCCGCCTTCCCGCGACAAAGTTTCCCAGGTGACCCGCCTGGATCAGTCGTTCGATCTCTCTTTTAAGGGAGTAACAACGGTCGGTGTCGTGACCGTGGTCCCGGTGATAACGGCAGTATCTCCGGGGGTCCCGCCTCGCTGGGTCCGTCCTCATCTCCCGGGGAGGCTCCGGCAGTAGCCCGGCCCTTGTCGCCGCGGCCAGCACCTCCATCATGGGGGCATTGAGTCGCATGTAATGCGCCAGTGGGGGGTCTTCTCGTCTTGGGATGACTCGGGGGGCCTCCGCACCGGGGCGAACTCGCGCGCCGGGCCAAGGCGATCTCGTGGGCGAGGCTCGGGCGGCTCCCGCCGCGGTAAGGCCATCTGATCGCGGCCTCGGCCCCTCTCTTCCTGCCTCGGCCGAGGGTGCGGCCGGGGTCCGTCCTGGGATGGTTTCGCCGGGGGGAATACGGCCTTTGCACCGAGGGTCTCTTCGGCCAATGCGTGCCTCTCCGCCATTGCAACCAGCGCTTCGTATTCGGTCGGCGGGTTGTGGGCTACGGCTCTCCCAGCGCCAGCTTCTCCCGGCCAGCTCTCCCCGGGCCTCCATCCGTTCTTGATTCTCCCGAAGGAGTCTCTCGCGCTCGGCGGTGAGGAAGCGTAGTTGTCGACAAACGGCTTCCTCGTGCAGGGTATCGGAGGGGTGGTGCTGGTGATGCGGGCCGCCTCCTCCAGGCGGGGATCTGTTCAGCAACGGGTCCCGCCCGTTCCCGGGCCGCCGGCCCGTCGCCGTCTCTTCTAGGACTTCTTGGTTGCTCCTGTTTTCCCTCCTTAGCCTCTCGCGTTCCGCGACAATGAAGCGGAGTTGGCGGCGGGCGGCCTCTTCTTCCTGGTAGGCCCTCCGGGCGGTCTCGGCCGCCTCGTCCAAGCGCCTTTGCGCTGCGGCCGCCTCCCCCAGGCGCTTCCACCGCCGCGCAACTTCCACCTCCTCTTCCAGGAGCCTTTGCTGGGCCGCAATCTCCTCCGCGAGCCCCCTGTTTTCTCCCTCCTCCTTGAACTGAAGGCGGAGGTTCCGCCTCACGTTCTGGGGCTCCGAGGGGCCGGGCGACAGCCCCGTTCCGGTTGTCTGATAGCCTCCCCCGGCCTGAGTGACGGCCTCGAAGCTTTTCAAGACGACGTAGGATGAAGTAGGTTCGGTTTCGGTGCCCACGCCCGGGAGGGCGTCGGACGCCGGAGTGATTTGCAGAGAGAGCGGTTCCTGTCCCACGGGATCTTTGCCGTGGTCAGGGTTCCGCGAGATTGGCATGGAGTCTAACATGGGTGTGACCCTTCGTTCCCACAGACGGCGCCAATTGTTACGAGGTGGAACTCGCGTACAATGAATTTGTATTATGGGGAACCAAGGGCACGGTGGTTATATGGAAATGGGGGGGTTAGGTAGGCTGTTTTACAAGTGATTAGTGGGATGAAGAGGTTGGATCCGTTGCCGGTGGAGCTCACGGGATCGTGTCTCGTCGGACGCAGCTGAGGAAGGTTGGACGGCGGGAGGCTGACACTGACTTTGGTCAAGGGGCGAGCTCTCCTGCAGCACGAACAACTTGTCAGAAGGGCGGGGTTGGGGTTCAACCCTTATCCCCTCCGATGCCTAAGTCAGTAAAAGGGCTTAAAAGGGGGGCTAGTCACGCCGGCCGGACTAACGGTGTGTCCGCCTCGCGTGACGAGCTATAGGTGGGAGAACAAAGATATGGAGGACCTTTGCTCTCGTGTGTGAATAATAGAAGATGAGAGAATTTTCCAACCCCCTCTCCGTAAGAGGAGAGGAGGTATTTATACCTGACGGGTGATGACTAGGCGTGCTGAGCTGGCTCGGGTGTCAGCGGAAGCTTCGGACGAGGACGTTGGGAACAGGAGTTCCTGATCCGCTTCTGTCAGGCGGCGCAACGGCCGAGGGGTGCTTTTGTCGGGATGTCAGGGCCGAAAGCATTAACCGTCGGATAGGTCAGCCGCCTGGGGGTGCTTTGTCAGGCGGTCGGGTGACGTATGTGTCAGTCGTGTCCTTATCCTTGGCTGTTTGTCGTTAGTGACGAACTAAAGGTCGGGCGGGGTCACTCTGGGCGCCGTGGTTCGCGGGGGTCGGGCGGGCCGTCCCGATCGGGGGTTGTCCGGCCCGGCCGCGCCCGTCAATAGGCCTGGCCTGGCTACCCAAGCGTCCCCAAGCGCGTTACCCCGGTGGGTCGGGCGGCTGCGGTTGTTCGCCTCGGCCGGTTCGGGGAGCGCTGCAAGGCGCGCCTATCTCCATGCCCCGGATTTTCGGGGCGGCGGCCCTTTTGTGAAATGGTGAGCTAATGGGGTATGTTAGCGGATCCGGGTGGGTGTCGGGCTCCTACGATCTTTAGGTCGTAATACCCCTCATCCCCGCTGCCGATCCATCCTCTTCCCCATAACCCCCCTCCCCCGTCGATCTCCACATCCTCCCCACTGTCGATCCCCCCTCTCCTATCATCCCCTCTCCTCACCGCTACCACCCCTCCTCCTCCTCCCCTTCATCATCGTCGCTGTCGCCGCGAACAAGCGGACACGTCAGCACTAACAGCCACGTCAGCATTAACGGATTTTTTAACAAAAAATTAGAGTGGGTGGACTATTTGGTTATAGTTAATGATTTGAGGGATTAAACTCAAAATTTGAAGATTTAAGGGATTAATATCAAATTATGCAAGATTTAAGGGACTAATACGAGAAAAACCAATACAAAGTTACAACTTCAAATCATAATCATATCAATTCAAGTAAATTTGAGAAGAGAATAAAATACGTGAGCAATAAAAAAAATTCAACATTAGCGGTCGAAAACCCCCGTACCGCCTCTAGTTTCGATGATTGGCAACGTTCATATTGATTACTATTAAATATTTAAATACATACCCTTGCCCATTAACATAAGAGCAAAAAAAGTCTCATGTGTTGTGAGTTGAGGGAGGCCTTTGGCCTCCCTCCCCTCATCACTCTCCATTACTCCCCACTAAGTTAGTGGGGAGGCCCTTGGACTCCCAACTCAACATGAAAGTTTTATAAATATAGTACCATGGCTATTTGCCATGGTTAATCCTCTTCTAACACGTTATCAGCACCGAAGCTCTCATTCTTTGAGCTTTTTCTCCCGTATCGCCTCAAAATTAACCTCCTACGTGCGAAGGAATCTATTGTTGCGGCGAACCGTTGCGGCGATCCGTTGCTACGATCTTATAGGCGTATCGGAAGCGTGGATTTCTATCTACGGGGTTTTTATTGCGATCGTCCCTAGATCTTTGATCTAGAGGTAAACGTTTTTGATCCCGTAGAGAATTACAAAATATAGTTTGCTATGATTTTACACAGCTTTTCTATAGGCTTGTATAAATCTGCAATATTCTGATTAATATCAAATTAAAAAAAAAATTCTACGGGTTAACAGTAACAATAATATTAAGAAAACCCACAATTATTGATATATGGTAAACAAATACGATGCGGATGTCATCCTTTTGCGACTCTGTACACAATTATTGGCATTGATGTCTGTGTCTTTTCTTTAAATACTGCAAACTTCGGCATCCACTCGTTTCAGGGATGCTCCTCTTTTTATTCAAGCGTATGGAACTTGCTTGCGAACTTCAAGAATAAGTTTGATGTTCTAATTGTATGCCGTTACTTGGAGAGGATTCGTTGCATTGCTTATTAAATCATGACATATCTGTCATCAAATTCTTCTGTAGTTATAATTCTATAGAGAAATTCAGAGCCTCTCTAAATCTTTCAACCAAAATCCCTGCCAAGCATTTTGCAGTCCTTTGACCAAGTAAAATCTCAGGCCTCCAACCAATGCTTTGGAACGTAGCATGCTATCTGCATCTTATATATTAATTAACCACTTTGTTTTCTTCAAAGAAAGCCGTATTAAATTTTCCCTGCTCTCCATTTGATTATGCAATCAAGAAACTATAACAGAGGGGGGGACACGATCTTTAAGATGAGGGGTTGGGGGATTTTTGCATTCCTTAACACTAAAGTTAGTTTTTTGGGCTTGTGTTACATTTAAATTTTACAGCCCATAGGCATGCAGCCGAAAACTGTATAATAATTTTGTTGAGCTGTTTATTGGGCGTGAAGCCGAGTAAATAACAATTAAATTTAAAATGAGTTTTAATTTTCTTTATGGGCCTGCAGTCCATATTACAACAATAATTTATTTTGACTGCTTATTTGGGCCAGAAGCCCCGATAAATTGCAAAATAAATTAATTTTCATTTTGCTTATGGGCCTACATCCCATATTAGAATAATAATTAATTTTGTGTTCTAATTTGGGCCTGAAGCCCAGTTTATAACTATGTATATAAGTTTAATGGGCCAGCAGCCCCATTCATATTAATAATTAATTTTGACTTCTAAATTGGGCCTGCAGCCCAAATAGTAGATTAACTATTAAAATGATTATTATTTAACTTATGGCCTGCAGCCCAAATCATAATAATTCATTTTAAATTCTTGTATGGGCCTGTAGCCCAATTAGTCAATTTTCTAGTATTATGTTAAATATCACTCTTGCATTAATATTAATGGATTATTAGAATTTTCAAAATATAATTATCTTAAGGATCCTGCGACCGCTCTGCCGTTAGTCATCTAACCTAACGGTGTATGACGTCTCCCCGTGGTCCGAGAGATTATTATATTTTATAGTTTCTTTTTCCATATTATATATGCATGAGTTATATGCGTGGTTGTTTGTGCCTGTAGCATATTTAAAACTGCGTGGATGTTTATATAAGTTAAAATGTGTTTTTGGGATCGGCCAATTTGATACCCTTTTTAAATTCCTTGCAATTTTATTTTCTTTTTGAGAGAATTTGTAAGTGAGGAATAAATGTATTAAAGCCAAAGACTGGTGTACCGACAAATGAAGACGGAGACGAAAATTGGAAAATATAGGGACCCATTCTGGGTTTCCAAATTGTACTTTTCTCTTCTTTATGGACTGTATATTCGGACTTTGGACTTTGTATTCTTTTGGGTATCTGGCCGATCCCCACATTTTACTTATTTTATTTTTAATGCGTGAATTTCAATTTTTAATTAAGTCATGCTTATTTTAAATTGCGTAGATAAATGGCAAAATTGGCAAGCGTCGATTTCGAGGTCCTCGATTCTAACAAAAAAAAAATTCTTGAGTTGGCGAGTGGACCTGAAGTTCCACTTGCGTTCGATGGCCTCCTTGGCTCCATTTTGGCTCTTCCTTCGGCCCCAGCAGCGGCCGATGCTTCTGCTACATCTAGCAGTAGCACTCCTATCACTGTCTCCGACGTGGATAAGGCGAAAGCCATAATCTACATTAGGAAACATATAGATCGGACCTTAAAGGCCGAATACCCAATGGTAGAGGACCCAATGGAGCTGTGGACAGCGCTGGAGGCACGGTATAAACATCAAATTGATGTAATATTACCGCGTGCCAGTTATGAGTGGGAAAACCTCAGACTTCAGGACTATAAGTCCGTCGCTGAGTATAATTCTGCACTTCATAATATCACATCACGCCTGAAGTTGTGCGGTGAAGAAGTGACAGAACAACGCATGTTGGAAAAGTTAAGTACCTCGTTTCACGAGAAAGATGCAATCTTCATGCAGCAGTATCGTGAACGAAACTTCACGAAATTCTCTGATCTGATCTCATGCCTACTTAGGGCAGAGCAGAATCGATATTTACTGCTAGCCACTCATAATTTACGTCCAGCTGGCATGGCGCCTATCCCTGAAGCCCACCATGTTTCTCCCCAGAAGTGGAAAAACAAGAAGAAGGCTAATAATAACAAAGGGAAAGCTGTGATGAAGAATGGACGAGGAGCAGCACCCCCGTCCAACAACAACAATACAGGAAAGAGTAACTTCATATGGAAGCAAAAGAACACTGACCAAGTGTCACTTCCTAAGAAGACATTGGAGGATAAATGCCATAGATGCGGCATGACTGGCCATTGGTCCAGAATCTGCCGCACTCCTCGCCACCTCCAGAAACTATATCAGGCGAGCCAGAAGTCTCTGCCTGAAACAAACTTGGTGGCTGTTCAGCCACCAATGATGTTCACTGCAAAAGACTTCGAGAACGACGACCTGCTCGATTAAGCTTCATCTTTTATCTATGCATTTAAAATTCAATGTTGCTTCATCTTTAATTTGCTTAAGTACGAACTTTTATTTTGAATGTATTTTTCATTGACTTAAATAAAATTCCGTTTTACTTATAGATGAAGTATGGAATATTATGGGCAGTGCCTCGTTGCACTGGTGTAGCATTGATATTGCTCCCACATACAACGAGACTATAAGATGCAAATTCTCCTCTTAGACATATAGGACATCTCCAATTTTCAAGGATATTTCTTTTTAAGAAAATAACTTGAACATTGTGGTTAATATATATTGAATATCAATATGTAAATTGTCAAGCGAATGGCCAGAAGACCATCTACTTACGATTTCATTGGACCCCCGTCGGGCCCCTATAATTACAGATATTCATCCTATAGAAAGCCAACTCGACTGAGCATCAGAAGTGCCTTTCTTTGCCATAATTTTTAACTCTGTCAAAATGGACTTGGTCATCCTGGATCAGCGATGATGGACGCATCATCAAATGAATCCATTGGAGAACCTGAAGATTCTTCAAAAGGTTGAGTTTCATTGTTCCCCTTTGTCATAAGGGAAACTAATAGAGAGACCTTCCCTCCTGAAAGAGTGTTTAGAGTCTACTGGCTTCATTGAGAGAATACATATTGACCTTTTGCGGGCATATTCACCCCGCAAATGGCCCATTTTCGGTACTTCATTACTGTACTGATATATGCATCTACTAGATGGTCTTATGTGTGCCTTTATATTCACTCGCAACCTAGCTTTCTCAAAAGCTTATAATATGGGTGAATTTACTACACATATCATTCAAGACTTCTGCCAAGCAACTGGCGTTAAAATTGAACATCCTGCAGCATGTTCAAACTCATAACGGGTTAGAAGAGTCTCTGAAAGAGACTCCAATGGATTTCACGTCCATTGTAAAATCGCAGTTGCCTGTTGATGTTTAGGGACCATCACACTGTATTCCGCATCGCTTATCACGATACGGCCCGCTTGTTGCCATATCTTATTGCTGATGCTGTTTGCTTATGGTTTACCACCAAGTCTTGATAAATGTCAATTTGATGAGCAAAATCTCATGGAAATAGGCACGCGGTCTAAAGAAGCCTGAAGCTTCTGAGACTATATCATGGGGACACAAAAGTCCTCATCTCGTTATGATCCGCATACTTTTTCTGTGTGAAGTTGAGATCCAGAAGATCTTTCACATTCAGACTAAAGTACATCAATTGACAGATAAATTTGCGGACAACCAGAAGATTGTTCATTCACACGTCCCTGTTGCCAACACGCCAGCTAGGATTGACATTCCCAAAGATGGATGCAATCCACCGGCAGCAGAATTGGCTGTACCTCAATTGAAAAGAGGATGCCTGCCTGGTTGACTCGGAAAAACGCGCAAGTGCACGCCTTCCGCTCCCAAGCGTAGGAGCGTCAATGCAATATAAAAATAACCGGTGAGTACCGGGTCGGATCACAGGGACAAGTCGTTCTATGTTCACAAAATTGATCGATAATGAAAAATAAAGTGTTTTACAACAATCTCAATTAACAGTGGATGAGTGGTAAAAGTGTGGTGAAAACGTGAGGAAACTAAAATCCTATCCTACGCACTAGGGGTGGAGAGCCGAATCGGTAAGCAACGAGGAGGGCTCATGTGGTGTGCGTGTGAATGAGGCCGGGGCGTGGAAAATCATCCCTAAGATAACTCAATTGATCTCCCGGCTAAGGGAGCTCAATCGGAAAATACGGCATTTCATCGAACGTGTGGGGTGCAATAAGTAATGAACGAAACTCAAGAGTAATCGACAATTAACACAAAAGAGAGGGTCCACTAGGATGATCCTCTCTTTGGATTTCCCCTTCGGGTTCCAATAAACAAGCATACTCAAAGTTTCATCCACAAATTAGACAATGAAAATGTGCTAGGGTTTCAATTCACAACAATCAACAACATTCAACAACACAACCACACAAGCAATTACACTACTCCATCATACTAAATAAGATGAGATTTATAGCAAATTCATCACAATTCATTACAAAATGAGAAGTGCAAAATACAAGGGGGGAGAGGAAGAATTTCACCAAAGATCTCTCCAAATGAGTCTTCCCTTCCACTCTAGCACCTCCACCAAGCTTCTCCACCTTCCATGGCCTCCAAGCTCCACCCCTAGCCCTAATGGGGAAGAAGAAACCCCCAAGCCCTAGAATCTGTCCCAAAAACGCAAGAAAAAGCCCCCAAAACCGAGCTCCCCTCTGAAATTCGCAACCAGGCCAATTTACCCAGCCTATCGGGCTTGCGGGTCGGGGAATCACGCCCGACCCGCACAAACCGCCCGCTGGGCGCTTGAAATTTCGGGGCACGCGACTTCCGCGTGCCCCCGCTTCTCCGTGCGCGCGCTGCTGCTTTTTTTTTTTTTCGCGCCCGCCTGCGCTGCCGAACGGAGCGGGGCCCGCTCGAAATAATCGAGCGGGCCGCCCGCTCGCGAGAGCGGGCGAAGCCCGCTCGATTTTTTTCGAGCGGGCCAGCGGCCCGCTCAAATCGTTTAAAAAAAACTTTTTTAAAAAAAAAATTTGCGCGCGCCTGCAGCGAATTCGCAGAGAGCGGGCCGGCCAACGGGCCGGCCCGTAAAAAGAAAATATTTTTTTTAAAACAATTTTAGTGCGGCTGCTGTGGGCCGGCCAGCGGGCCGGCCCACAGGGCTTTTAATAAATTTTTTTTAATATTTTTTTTGATTTTCTTATTTCTAAAATCCCAGATATTGCTCCTTTGCTCCAATAAATCATTAAAAATATCTGGAAATTTTCAAAAATTCTGGAAAAATTCCAGAAAATCCAGAAAAATACCAGAAGTACCTGAAAAATACGAGAAGCAAGAGTTAGTCCATTTGATAAGAAAATTAATATAAAGACTCTTAACAAAACAATATTGACGCCCAATAATCTATATAAAATATTTCAATACTCAAATAATTCTCAAAATTTGTCAATATGATCAAAATAATACCAGGAGCATGTGAAAAATAGTAGGAAGCCAATACGTACGATAAAACCCGTATTTTGTGCCAAGAATGAGAGTAAGCCCTAAAATTGATATGAAATGAAAATATACCCAAAAAGAGCACAATTAAGCCTAATCTTTGGCACAAAATGGGAGTAGTTAGGGGGGAAAATATGCAATTTATATCCCGAATCACACCCCCCAACTAGCCTTTTGCTAGTCCCTAGCAAAATATGCGAAAAATTCGGATTAAATTGAAAAACATGCACCAAATCCAAGATACCGTCATGGCACACCCCAAAATGATATTTCCAATTGATTTCAAAGCCAATATACCAAATGTATGAAAGTAAATAACAAATGACATTCTCCTCAATTCAATTCAAAGAAAAGTAAAGAAATAAGCACCGTATCACACGTATCGGGATATCACGATGTCAAAATTTCCAATTTTCATGAAAGTGGCCAAAACAAAAGAATTTTTCTCTAAGTTGTGGTAGATGAGATTGCATCACTCATGTGGCTTATTCTTTTATTTTTTTCATTCATTTTTCTTTTCCTTTCTTTTTTTTTTCTTTTTTTTTGTTTTTGATGTTTATGTTTTGCATTCACGCGATAACGCTATAAATGCAAACACGACCACATTTACATACACGTGATGACGCTATATATGCAAATGGATGGAATGATCTCCTAAATCTCATTTTTGGCTTCCTCCCCAATGTTTCGTGGGGCACCGGCTACTCGATTCAATTAGAAAGAAACATTCACTTTATACTACTCTATTTCTCATTCCAACACAAATTAGCAACTCATCCACCCACTTCTAAGAGGAAAACAAAGCATGCACAATTGGCCAAATCCAATCCAATTAAAAACCACACCGTTCATCCCAACAAATGCAATCACTTACACCAAACTTTTCCCAAATTGTTTCAAAGAGATATCACGACGTATAAAATAGTTCATACAAGGTATATTAACATTCGACTCCAAATTGGAAAAGAAATGAAACATGCCAATCCAACATCGAGAAATCGATACCAAATTGATAATCCGAAAAATTGCATGGCATTAAGCATATAGGGACTAAGCAAAGCTAATGGCATAGGAACGAGAAGGCCAAATATGATATGCAATAACATTCATGGAATGAGGCGAAACATGGAGGAATCTCAAAAAAAAAAAAAATTAGGCCAAAATACTAACAAACCTAAAGATTCTAACACTCTCCCCCCAACTTAAAATAAGCATTGTCCTCAATGTTGGGAGAGTACTAGATCTCGCAAAAGATCCTAAAAAAGGAAAGAAAAGCATACGAAAATACTAAAATAAGATATTTATTTATTTACACTAATGGAAAGAACACACCGTGGCAAATGGCGGATCCAAAATGTGTAACTGTGGTGGCAACTGCTCGATCATATCCTTTCGCTCCTCCGCGAGCGTCGCCACATCCAATGCCCTACCTCCATTGCGGGCATCAATGGCAAGCGACACAACCCCAAGCATCTCCTTGTGATAGGTTCCTGCAAAATGGGGGAGATAGGTCGTGTCAAAAATAATTGGGCGAGAGCGCCCATCCAAGTGAAAAGCTTGCCAAAATGGGTCGTCGAAATGAATAAAAGAATTTACAATCAAATGACGACAATCCGAATCATCATGATATGGAATTAAATAATTGGATTCAGGGGTGGAGGGAAAAGAAAGGTGGGAACTTCCCTGAAATGTGATGCTAGGCTCGGGATGATGCACGGCCTCAGGAGGAGGTGGAAGTGGCTGCAGAGGGAGAACTGGAGTAAGAGGGAGCTCGGGCTCAATATATACCATCTCGCAATCCCCGTTGCTATCATCCCCCTCGACATCCATATCAACATCAACGATCTCTGCGGCACTCCCCACATCTGATAACTGCTCCTCACAAACCTCCTCGATGACTGGCAAGTGCGCATCCTGAGGCGAGGGAAGTGACATCTGTGATAGGACTGGAGGTAGACACGTCTCGGGCAAATCCAAGCACGCATCATCCTCGCCATCCCAGAAATAGCTCATCTCAGTCGTCCTCCCAAAATACTCAACCGCCTCGACCTACGAAGCTAACTCTGAAGTGAAATGTGGCTCAGGCTCCATGGTGTACTCGATCTGCTCTCGACCATCATTCACATCCACTTCATCATCAACCTCAAAATGAAAATGCATCGTGTCACCGTCGTGGTCGACACGCACTCCATCATCTATCTCCTCAGACTCATCAAAATATAATCTGTCAATATCCTCTACCTGGCTCTCATGCAACCCATCCTCCTGCTCTGCTCTGTATCCCATGGGGTCGCAAGAAAAAGAGCCCACAGGTGGCTCCTCAAGCTGACACTGGACCTGCAGCTCTGCATCCTGAAATGGAAACTGGGACTGGCCATCATCCTCATATCCAAGTGACTGCTCTCCAGATGGCTCAGTCTGCTCCCACTCTGCAAGGTCCCTCAGGTACAACCAAGAATCCTCGGTCGAATAATCAAAGAACTCTCCACCGCAGCTCATCTGCACCAAATCTCGCCCAGATAGCGATAACCCTGTGTAGAAGATTTGCAGAAGATGATCCTCGTGAAAGCTCTGGTGTGGGCATGCAAGCACCAAATCAGTGAACCTCTGCCAAGCCTGATGGTAGGCCTCCCACTCAGCCTGGATAAAGCTCGCTACATGCTCCATGGCCTGCCGCCCATGTACCTGCTCCAAAAAGATAGGCAAAAACACTCGGAGAAATTCAGCCTGAAATGACAACCAAGTAAAATGTGAGTCGAGAGACAATGAATCAAACCAAAGTCTAGCATCATCCTGTAAAGAATCGGGAAAGAATCTAAAATATATGAAATCATCATCGATATTCCCACCAAGACATGAATGCATCCAATCTTCAAAATTTTTAATATGTAAGTGAGGGTTCTCCCACTCCGTGCCATGAAAGTATGACGGAAGTGGGATATCCTCCAAATCAATGTCTGAAAAATCTGAAGAAGATGCCATGTTGTTCATAAAAAAAATTCCAAGAAAAATGAAAATAAACAAGCAAAAAGACTCAATAAGTGGAAAATAAAGAAAATGAAAGACACACACTAAGAGATAGAAGTCACACACTAAAAGTTTCAAAATCAATCAAAGATTGCTAATAATAAAAACCGTTGTCCCCGGCAACGGCGCCAATTGGTTGACTCGGAAAAACGCGCAAGTGCACGCCTTCCGCTCCCAAGCGTAGGAGCGTCAATGCAATATAAAAATAACCGGTGAGTACCGGGTCGGATCACAGGGACAAGTCGTTCTATGTTCACAAAATTGATCGATAATGAAAAATAAAGTGTTTTACAACAATCTCAATTAACAGTGGATGAGTGGTAAAAGTGTGGTGAAAACGTGAGGAAACTAAAATCCTATCCTACGCACTAGGGGTGGAGAGCCGAATCGGTAAGCAACGAGGAGGGCTCATGTGGTGTGCGTGTGAATGAGGCCGGGGCGTGGAAAATCATCCCTAAGATAACTCAATTGATCTCCCGGCTAAGGGAGCTCAATCGGAAAATACGGCATTTCATCGAACGTGTGGGGTGCAATAAGTAATGAACGAAACTCAAGAGTAATCGACAATTAACACAAAAGAGAGGGTCCACTAGGATGATCCTCTCTTTGGATTTCCCCTTCGGGTTCCAATAAACAAGCATACTCAAAGTTTCATCCACAAATTAGACAATGAAAATGTGCTAGGGTTTCAATTCACAACAATCAACAACATTCAACAACACAACCACACAAGCAATTACACTACTCCATCATACTAAATAAGATGAGATTTATAGCAAATTCATCACAATTCATTACAAAATGAGAAGTGCAAAATACAAGGGGGGAGAGGAAGAATTTCACCAAAGATCTCTCCAAATGAGTCTTCCCTTCCACTCTAGCACCTCCACCAAGCTTCTCCACCTTCCATGGCCTCCAAGCTCCACCCCTAGCCCTAATGGGGAAGAAGAAACCCCCAAGCCCTAGAATCTGTCCCAAAAACGCAAGAAAAAGCCCCCAAAACCGAGCTCCCCTCTGAAATTCGCAACCAGGCCAATTTACCCAGCCTATCGGGCTTGCGGGTCGGGGAATCACGCCCGACCCGCACAAACCGCCCGCTGGGCGCTTGAAATTTCGGGGCACGCGACTTCCGCGTGCCCCCGCTTCTCCGTGCGCGTGCTGCTGCTTTTTTTTTTTTTTTCGCGCCCGCCTGCGCTGCCGAACGGAGCGGGGCCCGCTCGAAATAATCGAGCGGGCCGCCCGCTCGCGAGAGCGAGCGAAGCCCGCTCGATTTTTTTCGAGCGGGCCAGCGGCCCGCTCAAATCGTTTAAAAAAAACTTTTTTTTTTAAATTTGCGCACGCCTGCAGCGAATTCGCAGAGAGCGGGCCGGCCAACGGGCCGGCCCGTAAAAAGAAAATATTTTTTTTAAAACAATTTTAGTGCGGCTGCTGTGGGCCGGCCAGCGGGCCGGCCCACAGGGCTTTTAATAAATTTTTTTTAATATTTTTTTTTTGATTTTCTTATTTCTAAAATCCCAGATATTGCTCCTTTGCTCCAATAAATCATTAAAAATATCTGGAAATTTCCAAAAAATCTGGAAAAATTCCAGAAAATCCAGAAAAATACCAGAAGTACCTGAAAAATACGAGAAGCAAGAGTTAGTCCATTTGATAAGAAAATTAATATAAAGACTCTTAACAAAACAATATTGACGCCCAATAATCTATATAAAATATTTCAATGCTCAAATAATTCTCAAAATTTGTCAATATGATCAAAATAATACCAGGAGCATGTGAAAAATAGTAGGAAGCCAATACGTACGATAAAACCCGTATTTTGTGCCAAGAATGAGAGTAAGCCCTAAAATTGATATGAAATGAAAATATACCCAAAAAGAGCACAATTAAGCCTAATCTTTGGCACAAAATGGGAGTAATTAGGGAGGAAAATATGCAATTTATATCCCGAATCACTGCCACGTTCAAAATATAAAATTCCTCAAAAGAGGAAGATTCTTGGATATATCAAAATAATCCAACCACAGGATCCTGAGCTCAGACCAGCAACCTCTCCCCTCCTAATTTCCCCTGCAGAGGAAACAACAGGAGAAACATCATTATATTACGTACGTACTGGAGAGGTACTGGACAGATATAGTACAGTCGTCGTCGACGGTTTTGCTTTCGCTATTGCTGTTCACGTCGTTGAATACGACGATGACGTCTACCCACTTTTCTATAGCGTAAACGCATAGAATGGCCAAAGTGGGACGAGGCAATAAGAGTAGAGCTGGACTCACTCTTGAAAAGCAAAGTCTTTGGACCAGTAGTCCATACACCTGAATGTGTAAAAACCTGTGGAATATAATTCAGATTTCATAAAGAAATTGAAATGAAGGAAATGTGATCATTTTCATACTAAGCCTACACTTCTCTGAAAAAGCCAATACATGCAGCTCATGGACGTTGTGACTGCATATATATACGGCAATATAGATATAGAGATCTATATAAAACTCCCTGAAGGTTTTACTCTACCGAAAGAGAGACGTAGAATCGTCTTCTCCATAAAGGCTACAAAGATCATTAGTTGATCTTAAGCAATATTCTGCCTTTGTATCTTTTTCAAAAGATTGTTGACAGGATTTGTGATATTCGTCGTATATGTGGTCGACTTAAAGCTAATAGGATCTCCTGCAGAGACCATTGAGATATCAGATAGCTTTAAGCATACCTTGGTAATGAAAAACCTAGGTATAACGATCATCCTGACGATGACATTAATCATCCTGAAGATGACAATAATCATCCTGAAGATGAACTATCATCCTGGAGATGAACTTTCATCCTGAAGATGAACTATCATCCTGAAGATGACATTAATCATCCTGAAGATGAACTATTATTAATCATGCCGAAGATGTCTCGGCTTACATATTAAACACCTTCGTGGTGGAACTATTTCATATTCTTCATACACATGGAGTTTATGAAGAATGATGTCCTTTTGCAACCTATTAAAAATTGATGCTTATTTATGACACCTTCCAGTAGCTGGAAGAGGGGGAGGACATCCTAGATCCCGAAGAGCCTAGCTCTAGTGTATTATCTGGTCAACTACACGTATCTTTGATAGAACGTCTCCAGTAAAGTTGTTAACCAGATACAGTGTTGTCCTGGAGAACAACACTAGACCAAGGATAGGCTGCTTCTGCGCAACTTCCAAGGGTCAAAGAATATATATTGCATATGCAGGTTTAAAGATCATCGCGATGACTGAAACACAATAGGCCGGTCACCTCCTAAATATATACACATCATCATCCAATGTCTACATCTTCTGAGAAGCTCATCATCCACGAAGCAAGTATTGAAAACGCTCAGCCAGGTCTAGCAGTACCTTGCAGACACACTGAAGACTGATTCAAAGAATACTTTAGTGGAGTCATCTACCAACTTCGAAGAGCATTACACTCCAGAGCGACTCTGCCTTCCAATAGCCGCTAGATGAGTGAAACTTGTATAGATGAGTGATAATTGTATTTTCTTTCAGAACATGATGGATGTATAGACGAATATGAGATGATTGTATAGATACATAGGAGATCTGCAAGCCTGAAGCTTGTACAGATCAGGGGGAGTCCCTCGATAGTTGTACTCTTTTCCCTTAAGCTGCTGGGTTTTCCCACTGGGTTTTCCACAGCTAAGGTTTTAACGAGGCAACCACAGTGGCTCTGGATCCAGAAGTATCCACCCCATTGGTATACTGAATCCTGAAGTATTCATATGCTTAACCCAATGTAATGGAGAGATGAGGGGGAGTGTTGTGAGTTGAGGGAGGCCTTTGGCCTCCCTCCCCTCATCACTCTCCATTACTCCCCACTAAGTTAGTGGGGAGGCCCTTGGACTCCCAACTCAACATGAAAGTTTTATAAATATAGTACCATGGCTATTTGCCATGGTTAATCCTCTTCTAACATCATGATCAAAAAATCGTTATTTAGCTCCATTATCCATATGTAAAGAGTATAATGTTCATTGTTTTTTGTTTTCATCTATTTTGGTTTTAGCATAGATATGTAAGTATGAAAAAATCGCATCATTGCCAATGCGCAATTACTCAGATGTCATTTTCTTCTCATTCTCTCCTGAGAGGCACGGGATCGAAAACCGACAAATATATGCACCTTACTGCTTTCCAAAGTATGAAAAAAGAAATTTCTTATTAAAGAAGAGTGTACGAAGTTTTTTACCAGACAGTTCAAATTACTAATTCTCGTCAATTTCTTAAGACTAATCATCTTCCAAGCTTATAGCCATCCGTAATAGGACTAGTTATGACCGCTGTATATATAGAGCAGCGTGCTCCCATAAAGTCTTCCCATAGGCCTTCATTATGTCACCGTGAACCTAAAAACTTGGGAGTATGACATCTTGGGAGAAGAATAAAAACCTCCTCATTATGATGATGTCATGTGATAGTTAATCTGTGTGCTTTTTCAACAGGTAGATCAATCTCCTGTCAATAACAATGATATTTGGGCTAATTTTCAAAGGAAAAAAACCTTAATTTATTTGTTTTTTCCCCTGTTTTCCAAAATATTATCTTAAACTTTGAAAATAATAAAAAATTATCGTGAATTTTGATTTTCACGAAATACTGCCGGTAACATTGTTAATAGAAAACTTCCTCAATCTTTCTAAACATGCACAAATTACTTCCTCCAATATTTTTAGAAGGCTAAAAAAACTAGCTCAATATTTGAATTACATTTTAGAAAACTACTTATTTCTTGTGACGAATTAGATGGAGTGCTTTGGAAAAAGCAAAGTTCGGGGTAAGTTTTTGTTATTTTCAAATTTCAAGGTAGTGTTTCGAGGTGTTTTCTCACTACTGGAATTGTTGGAAGATAGTTCGGATGTAGCTACTGATGTAGATTGACGTGGGCAACTATATGGACACTAGACGAGCTATCTTCAGGCTGAATGGGCTCCGATCCAAGTTATGAGTGTTGGGTCTGAGCTATCTCCAAGCTATCTGCAACACATGAAGCTCGTCATGGGGTCGGATATGTGGTCCGACCTAATCCCCTTTGATGCTTAAGTTAATAGATAACTTGAAGAGACTCGGTAGAACTATGTCCGACCTGTTGGGAGGTCGTCCAGTAGTTCTCAGGATGAGCTATGAAGGAAATGTAAGTTGGGTGGAGCAGATTTTGAGTATAGGAATACATGAGTGTATATTCTCAGAGACCCGTCCCTCACTGTTCGAGGGACTATTTATAGGGGATGGTTCTTTTGATGTCGTTTCGGAGTAATGTTCGAGCATTGACGATATTTTATTGCATTTGGCCTAAGTTATCGCTCTTGATGGCGAGCTGAACGGCTAGCCATTGAATGTCCTCATTGATTATGAGCGTTACAATCGGTATTGATGGAGTATCCTAATGGTCAGCTTGGCTAGTACTTGAGTAATTGTCAGCCTTACATGAGGGTCACGTGGCTGTTGGGCTGAAGCCGTTGACTTTATTGGGTTTTTGGGTTTGATCAGCTCAAATACATCATTAAGTCTTCAAGGGGCCGACCCAATGTAGTAATAATGGAATCCATCACCCGTGCTCAACCGAGGTGGTAGTTGCGGTGACAAGCGCAAAAGATTGCACATGCTACCAAGTATATGAGGTCGTTAAGCAGTAAAGTCCCAATGAGTCCAGTGTCAAATTCACATGGACAAACCGTTCTACAAACCACAAATTCGATTAATGAAGGGAATGCAATGGTGATGATACAACCACCTCACTAACGAGATAATTATGGTAAAATGTGTGAAATTATCAACCTACCCTACGATAACTATGGAATTGGAGGATCGGATGGGCAATTAGCAAGGATGTGTGTGTGGGTTATGCTATCGCTAAGGTTATGGTTTACTATGTGTAGGATCCTGCCAAAACAGAGTTAGGATCGATAATTAAAGTTGAGACTTACGCTAGCGTATGCGGAACGGTAGTCTCGGAACTTTGCCTTCGGATTCGCCACGACGGATCGAGTCTTCTCACGAACGGAGTAAGGCTACTAATCCACAATCTAAATCTCTATTTTAGATTAAGAACTTGGATGGAGGGAGAGGAAATATTTCTGCAGAGCTTCGCTAGGATGAAGATGCATGCATGAATTTCATGCAAAAAGTGTAAGGAAAATGGCTACCCTTGGGTCTTATTTATAGCCCCCAAGGTAGTTATTTTAGGGTAAGTTGTTCCTTTGGAACAACTTAATTAAGGTGTACCATGATACATGGCACATTATAAGCTTAAGTTGTACCATATGCATGGTACAACATAAGCTTAAGATATTCCCCCTTTATTAGCCATATGTCGCATGCACTTATGCATATATAATGCGACTTTCCCGCTCATCCAGAGATCCTCTCCGCAAGGGAACAGATTCCCTTTGCACACGACTTCGTGTACGCGACGTTCGAGGTCCGTAATCCCTCGTACATCCCCCACAAGGGTGTACAAACGTCTTCCATATCCAACATCTCCCACTCACACTTGAGGGGATTGTAAGAGAACGTCTTTCCCTTAGTTCTTTCATCTATCATACCGAGAAATAGACCGTGCGACCGTCATGCGCGTAGAGTCTGTTGTTGTGCACTTGTTAGAGATACACAACGACCTCGAAGGTGCAAAGTTGAGTAGTTCAATGCATGCTTTACCCTAGATTATTTCTTCACATTTCTTATACTTTATATTCAACAATTGAATCCCATCTGGATTACAATTGGCTGGCCAGCTTTGAATCATTAAAGTTCAAATGCGAATATGAAATCAATCTTCCTCTTCTTGCGAACCTTCTGATCTTGACTTGATTCGCTTTTCTAACGTGCCCCGCCGAGCCGAATTACCATAGCCCATTAGCAACACGCTAAGATAGCGATCATCTCGTCAAATCTAAAGGAACCAATTAGAGTCCTTGAGGGTAAGAGTTAAGACCCGTATGGCCTTTGAGTCTCACATAATAGCAAACACTATTGCTACTAACTCAGTGGTCGAAATGCATACGTGGTATGAACACGTACTACAACATCACTCCTTTCCCAGGGAGAGTATGTCTTAATGATGTTGTACGGATGAAAAATCAGACACCACAGTGCCTATCTTTTTGAGTCCCCTTACTACTCGTGAAATATTCACGGACTCTCATCCTGCATAAGACAGATAGGATTTAAAAAATCCAATGAGATCTTTATATCCTTGTGATACAGATCTCAGATCTTTTGTAAGCATCCGTATGATGCAGATCTTTTATTCGACTATCTTGTTTAAGTCATGACTCTAAATCATTTGTCTAATGATTTTGACTTTAAACTAGTCTCATCTCTATCTTATCCATCTGATAAGATAAGGCGGTTGCTCATGTGAGAGAGCCAACCTTAATCTGTCCGACATACACACAATAAAATAGCTGAGACTTAAACACAAATGTTTAAAATCATTTGTAAGAAACTTGTATGCAATATATAAAAGAACTTCTTTCTTTTATTAAACTTTGATCTTCTATAGACATGTGAAATATTACATGATACAGCTCAGCACCTACGCATTCCCATAGATGATAAGTGTTTGAAAAACACATCTCTGGGGATCGCCTTAGTAAGGGGATCCGCTATCATCTCATGCGTGGATATGTATCCTATGTCTACTTCCTTCCGTTTGTCATAATCCTTCGCAAACTTGAATCGAATGTCAATGTGTTTGGTCTTACAATGAAATTTAGGATCTTTGACATAGGCAATCGAAGCTTGACTATCACTGTATATAGGAACAGTGCTCGAGTCAGAGGCATTCGTCAGCCTGTCTAAGAATTTCCTAAGCCAAACAGCTTCTTGGACCGCCATGCTGAATGCTACGAATTCGGCTTCCATGGTTGATAAGGCGATGCAGGTTTGCTTCTTGCTGCTCCAGGATATTGCACCATTCCCGAGCAAGTACACAAAGCCTGAGGTAGATGTTCGCTCGTCGAGATCACCCGCCCAATCAGCATCGGTATAGCCTTCGAGTCTCAAGGTATTGCCTTGATAGCATAACGCATAGTCCGCAGTCCCTTTGAGGTATCTTAATATCCTCTTCACCGCTTTCTAGTGTGCTTGTCCTGGGTTGGATTGGTAACGGCTTACCATACCAACAGCATAGCAAATGTCCGGTCTGGTGCACATCATGGCGTACATCAGACTCCCGACAGCACTGGAGTATGGAACTTTTTCCTTAGCTTTCTTTTCTTTTGGATCTTTGGGACACATCTCCAAACATAGACCCTCGCCTTTGCTTATTAGAGTATCAATTGGCTTGCAGTCCTGCATATTAAACCGTTCTAAAACTTTCTTTATATATGTCTCTTGAGAGAGAGAAAGAAGTTTCTTGGAACGGTTCCTTGAGATCTTAACCCCAAGGATATATGCAGCTTCACCCATGTCTTTCATCTCAAAGACGGATGAAAGTCAAGCTTTGATATCCAATATAAGACGCTTATCATTTCCGGACATAAGTATGTCATCTACATAAAGAGACATAATTACATACTTGTTTTTAATCCTCTTAATATATACGCAGTTGTCTTCGTCGAGCATGGAGAAACCATACGACAAAACGACTTCTTGAAAGCGCATATACCACTGCCTTGAGGATTGTTTAAGACCATATATGGATTTACGAAGTTTACAAACCTTATGTTTGTTTTCTTCTTGTACAAACCCGTTTGGTTGTTCCATGTAGATCTCCTCATCTAGTTCTCCGTTAAGAAAAGCAGTCTTTACATCCATCTGATGTAACTCGAGGTCCAAACAAGCTACCATTGCCAGAATTAAGCGAATGGAGGTAAAACGCACGACATGAGAGAAAGTCTCTTCGTAGTCTATTCCTTCCTGTTGCGTGAAACCTTTCGCAACAAGGCGAGCTTTATATTTCTCGATGGAGCCATCAGCCTTATGCTTGATTTTGAGAACCCACTTGTTCCCAATGGCTCTACGTCCCTTAGGTAAATCAACCAAGTCCCAGACTTGGTTTGTTTTCATGGATTGAAGTTCTTCTTCCATTGCCGCTATCCATTTATCTTTAGCAGGGCATGTGACGGCCTGTTTGAAATTTGCAGGTTCGTCATCATCTTGTAGTAATGTCATGAATGTTTGAGGAAATTCATCCTCAAATCTCAGAGGTGTTAGCCTCGTTCGATTACTACGTCTTGTTTGAGTTTGATCACTCCCACTTGGAATGACATCACTCCCACTTGGAATAACATCACTCCCACTCGGAATAGGATTGGTATCGTTCGTATCATCCATTGGTGAAGTTTGAAACGTATTTTCTTCTTCACCAAGAATTCTCCCACTCGAACGTTCCGATCCTTCTTGATCCCAAGACTCAAACAAGGATAAGTCTTGACTTATCTCACCCTGTCTTGGAAACTCTTTTTCCAAGAAGACAACATCCCTCGATTCGAATTCTATTAGACCCCCATTGTCCTCTTGACCGACGAAAACATATCCTTTGGAGTTTTCAGCGTATCGGATGAAGATACACTTCCTCCCACGTGGCCCAAGTTTGCCATATTTGTGAGAGGATAAATGTGCGTAAGAGGCACAACCCCAAGGTTTTAGAATGTTTAAGTCTGGAGTTCTATTGTTCCACAACTCATAAGGAGTAGAACTTACCGACTTCGAGGGTACACGGTTTAAGATGAATGCTGCCGTCAATAATGCGTCACCCCAAAAGGTGATAGGCAAATTTGCCTGAGACATCATTGATCGGACCATTTTCATCAATGTCCTATTTCTTCTTTCCGCAACACCGTTTTGTTGCGGAGTATAAGGCATAGTTATTTGATGAACTATGCCTTTTTCATCACAAAGTTCCTTAAAACTTATTGATTGATATTCACCGCCCCTATCGGTTCGCAAAACCTTAATCTTGCGATCTAATTGATTCTCCACTAAACTCATATAGTTTTTAAAGCAAGCCAAAGCTTCACTTTTGTGGGATATCAAATAGATATGTCCGAAACGGGTGAAGTCATCAATGAATGTGATGAAATAGGACTTCCCGCGTCTTGTCTTAACATTCATTGGACCACAAATGTCTGAATGGATAAGCTGTAATGGAACTTCGGCCCTTGTGCCAGTTCCAAACGGCTTGCGACAAGTTTTCACTACAAGACAATGTTCGCAAGTTGACATTTCAACTTTTGAAACATTAGATAGCAAGCCACTTTTGGCAAGTCTATCCATTCTAGTTGGTCCAATATGACCAAGTCTTGCATGCCAACAAATGATCTCAGACTCAGAGTTAGAAGCATTTGTCAAATGGAAACTTTCATTAATGGAAGAAGAATCATCATACATTGTATTTAAAACAATTAATCCATTACAAACATTACCAGAACCAATCAAAGAATTATTACAAACAAGGTCAACATATTGTTTATAGAACCTCCACTCATAATCTAAAGACATTAACATGACCACGGAAACGATATTCCTTCTAATATCTGGAGCAAAGAGGACGTCGTGCAATAATAAAGTCCGGCCGTTGTCGAGAACTAGCTTGCACGTTCCGACGCCTTTGACTTCAACACGAGTGTTGTTGCCGACGTATATCCACTTTGTTCCTTGAGTTATCCTTCGATACTCTACGAAGAACCTTCTGTCCTTCGCTACGTGGTCTGTGGCCCCTGAATCAATCAACCAAAAATAGTTAGATTCAGCAAGAAACATGGAACTAGAAACACATATGTAACTAGCCCTACAAGTTACCTTATCACTTCCATCCGTACATGTACGGGCGAAGTGACCGTACTTGTTGCACTTAAAGCACTTGATCTTCTTCAAGTTTTTCTTCTTTGAGTGCACATTCTTTTGCCACTTTTTGTTCTTTGTCTTCTTTGAGGTTTCCGGTTCTTGCTTTCGTTCGTTCACAAACCTTAAGCGTTTATTCTTCCGCTTCTTTCCTCCATGTGAGGAACTAGCGGCCACGTGCACTTCTGCACTTGGTTTTGCGGCTTGAATCCGCTCTTCCTCGAGTTCGAGGTGTTTCGATACATCGCTTAAAGTTTTAATGCACTCATTATGAGTGAGATGCATTTTCATGTTATCCCAGCTATCTGGGAGTGAACGAATGACTGCTTGGATCTGCTGTTCGTCAGACAGCGTAACACCCGCATCCTTTAATTCAGATATAAGATTCGCCATGTGGCGGAGATGCTTTTTCATAGAATGATCTCGCCGCATCTTGTACGAATCAAATTGAATGTTTAAGGAGCGGAGTTTGGTAACCGAAGTTCCACCAAACTTTATCTCTAGCTCAGACCATATGTCTTTGGCTAGGTCGAATTCCCGAAATAGACGCATTATGTCATTGTCCATTGCGGACAGTAACGTAATACGTGCTATTTTGTTCTTTCGAGTCCAAGTGTCATAAGCTTCCCGGTCCCTCTTGTGTTGGGCCGTATTGCCCAACTCAGGTGCTTCCATTATGTTTTGGAGTGTTTCGAGCACATCTTGCTCCTCCAAAACATATTGGATTTTAATTGACCAAAGTTTATAATTGTCGCCGTTGAGCTTTTCACCTTTGTTAAGCTCTGCGACAATGTTCTTAGAAGCGGTAGACATATTCGATTCAAAAAACTGCAAAGAGAATGAAAAACTCGATCAAAATTCTATGCATAAAGTTTCGATTCTTTAAACACTTGATAAGTTCCTTGGATGCGTTGAAATGTTACTCTAGAATCGAGAAGTTCACTACGTTCCCAACTACCATCTAGAAGTAACTTTCAAAGTATCCCTCTTACTTATCTCAAGTAAAAAGAAATCAGAAATAATACCCGTATGGTATTAGCAGCGGAAAATTACTTTGAAAAACATATCTTTCAAAATAGAATAGGTGAGAGTTTGCGCAAAGAATTTTAGCGCAACAATTGCCAAGCCACGAGACCTGTTCTACACACCCATGGGTTAGATAACCATGGCCGGATCATGGTAGGACTTGGAATTCTAAATTGCGCTATCCCGATTTAAGGACGGGATATAACCTATTTGAAAAACATCTTTGTCAAAATTTGAAAGCACGTTGGCTAATCTCCGTAGAGTAGAGCACAACGTCATAAGTACATTGGCTAATCTCCGTAGAGTAGAGCACAATGACATGGCTAATCTCGCATGAAGTAGAGCACTATGGCTAATCTTCAAGGAGTAGAGCCCAAAAAAAACTTCATTAAAACGTTAGTCCCGTATGAACTAGTCGGAACTGTGGTTAGTCCCGTATAGGCTAATCGACACATTCGAGTTTGGCCAATGCCTTTTGTCACCCCGTATGGGTCAGTTGGCAAGTTTGCAGTCGACCCAGACCTTCTGCCAGATTGGTCGACCAAAAACACCAAATTGGTCGACCAATTTTTCGAAATGCAACTTCTCCCGGCCAGGGCCTCTGCCCTGGCCGGGGCTTGGCCAAGGGCCGGCCAGGGCCTCTGCCCTGGCCGGCCAGGGGCCTTGGCCCCCTTGGATAGGGCCGGCCAGGCCCTGGTCTCTACCAGGGCCGGCCGGCCAGGCCACTGGCCGGGGCCAGGGCTCCTGCCCTGGCCTCGGCCAGGCCCTGGCCTGAGGCCAGGGCGCTGCCCTGGCTTCGGCCAGGGCGGCCAGGCCCCTGGCCTGAGGCCAGGGCGCCGCCGTGGCCTCTGCCAGGGCGGCCTAGCCGCTGGCCGGGGCCAGGGCTCCTGCCCTGGCCTGAGGCCAGGGCGCCGGCCCTGGCCTCTGCCAGGGCCGGCCTGGCCCTGGCAGTGGCCAGGGCGCCGGCCCTGGCCTCTGCCAGGGCCGGCAGGCCGGCCAGGGGTCGGCAGGCCTTGGCCAAGGCCGGCCACTGCCGGCCTGGCCAAGGCCGGCCACTGCCGGCCTGGCCATGGCCGGCCATGGCCAAGGCCATTCGGCGTTGGCCGGCCATGGCCCCTTTGGCCATGACCGGCCACCCCCTTTGAATGGGGTTGCCGCACACTCTCCTCCCCCTTGATGGGGTGGTCGCCGGTGGTTATTGGCCGTAGCCAACCCCCTCCGCTTGGGGAGGGGGGGTGCATGGCCTTCATAGCCCATTTGGCCATGGTGCACATGCACCAAATTTCCTCTTACCCGATGGAAATAACTACCATCATCTTCCTCGATGAAGCACCCGTTCGTCGATGAAGCACCCGTTCGTCGAGAAATTAGTTATTTCCTAATGGCCGTGTGCCAAAAATGAAAAATAACATACTACGTGAACGGTCGGTTCTTCCCGTCACGGAGAGTTCCTACCATATCCGTAATGATAGGAGACCCTAACGTGAAAAGAACAACCGCTGCGTTCTCTCCGTCACGAAGCGTTCCTACCATATCCGTAATGGTAGGAGACCCATTCGTGAAAAAGACAACGACTCGTTCGTAGTTTCGACGGGGCGGTGGTTTGACCGGGGCGAACCCATATGGCTCTGATACCAATGTAGGATCCTGCCAAAACAGAGTTAGGATCGATAATTAAAGTTGAGACTTACGCTAGCGTATGCGGAACGGTAGTCTCGGAACTTTGCCTTCGGATTCGCCACGACGGATCGAGTCTTCTCACGAACGGAGTAAGGCTACTAATCCACAATCTAAATCTCTATTTTAGATTAAGAACTTGGATGGAGGGAGAGGAAATATTTCTGCAGAGCTTCGCTAGGATGAAGATGCATGCATGAATTTCATGCAAAAAGTGTAAGGAAAATGGCTACCCTTGGGTCTTATTTATAGCCCCCAAGGTAGTTATTTTAGGGTAAGTTGTTCCTTTGGAACAACTTAATTAAGGTGTACCATGATACATGGCACATTATAAGCTTAAGTTGTACCATATGCATGGTACAACATAAGCTTAAGATATTCCCCCTTTATTAGCCATATGTCGCATGCACTTATGCATATATAATGCGACTTTCCCGCTCATCCAGAGATCCTCTCCGCAAGGGAACAGATTCCCTTTGCACACGACTTCGTGTACGCGACGTTCGAGGTCCGTAATCCCTCGTACATCCCCCACAAGGGTGTACAAACGTCTTCCATATCCAACACTATGCTATCCAAACTTCCTCAGATAATTCAATCCCACATCCATGCCAACGTACAGGGATCTGAAAGTCTAACAATGAAGCACTATAAAATTAGCATCATATGTAATCATTGGATTCGTGTGTTTTATATTCTAATTTCTCTAGGTGAGCCTCGCGACACACGGCCCTCATCTACAATCCCTCGACGGGTTTTATGCATGTAGATAATGCCTTATTGCATATCATTCTTGTTGGATCTGGATCCTAGCCTAGAGTGGGGGGTGAATAGGCTAATAAAAAATTCTCGTGCAACCCACGAGAAATCACACTCAGTAAAAAGCACAACCAGAGTAATAAAAAACAGACACAGAGTGCACAGCAGTTTTACCCTGGTTCGGTCGTCCCAACGACATACTCCAGCCCCCAAAGCTAATACTAGATTGAATAGTGCAATAGGTACAAAGTCACAAGTTAGAGCACGCTCAGAGCACCCTCTACGTCTCTACACTCGTCGGACTCTCAGTACCCCACACACAGTGTTTCCTCTCACTATCAATCCTAGCAAAGCTTTCTACCAGCTAGTCTCAAACTAGCTGGGTCCCACTTGTCTAGTCCCAACTAGACAAGTCCCAAAATAGTCCACAAAAATAGGTAAAAGTTTCCCCTACAGAGAACGTTACACTAAGACACAAATAAAAGAGCTTAATGGTTTAGAAATGCTCAGTTTGTGTCCGTGTAGGCGTCTCTGTCAATCAGCACGTCGTCAGCTCCAATCTGACGCAAACGGTGTCTCAATCTGACTCCTGGATTGCAAAATACACACTGGTCTGTGTGTAAAGCAATTGCAGTTCAAATCCTTATAAGGCAGCAGGCTGTGCGCTCAGCAACTCCCTTAAATAATGCGGTCGGTGTGCAAAGCAGATCCAATTCAACTTTTTAAGCTTCGGTCGGTGCGCAAAGCAACTCCTGATAATAAATCCTCGCCACGTCAGCAGGGAACGCGAGACGAAATCGTTTTCGTTTCGATTTTGTATGCAGCAATCGCAGCCGTTGATCCTCGCATCGTGCGGCTCTCGTTCAGCTAGGGCATGCAGTCACCCAGCGAAGCAGCGGCGGACTTCGTTCGACCTCAGCGACGAGTTCTTCTCCGACGACAGTGGCAACGTGGATGGGTCGACGACGACTGCTACTCTCCGGCGTGGTCAGCGAGGAAGTCGACGGCAGCGGCATTCTCCGGTGCTCCGACTTCGGATAGGGGCTCGCAGTAGAAAGACTTTGACGGTGAACTGCTTCAGCAGCGGTCTGCTTCAACGGAGGATGGCAGCTTCAATGGCGGTGGATGATGGCGGCGGGTCTTCGTGGCATTCTCCGACTTTGCAACGACGGCAGCTTCGTCTTCAGCGACGACGAACAGCGGTCTTCTCCGGTGGCACAACGACGACGACAGCTTCTACGGCGTTGAGCAGCAGCAACAACTCCGGACGGCGACGGTGGCTCCAAGCAGCGACGAGGGCGATGACGACGTTCAGCAGCGGCAATGGCGGCGTTCTTCAATGTGCAGTGCGTCTTCAATAGCGTCGGGCTTCGTGCAGCTCTTCGTCGATGTGAGCAGCAACGGCGAGAACTAACGGCAAATGACGGCGGCTGCTCCGATGATGAGTTCGAGAGTTCTTCGACGAGCAGCGGTGGCGGCGTGCTTCTACGGCAGCGTCAAGTCTTGGTTCCTTCGATGGCTTTGCTCCGACGTCGTGGGCTTCTTCGAGATGGTGATGGCGGCTTGCTCTTTGACGTTGACGATGACGACGGCTTTAGTGGTTCCTCGGACAGCGATGCCTTCGAGCTCTTCTTTACGGCGGTCTTCGTGACGATGGCGATGGGCGGTGACCTCTTACAGGCAGCGGGCGGCGAGCTCTTGGTGACGGCGACCACGGTGCAGCATCAGGCAGCGGCTGGATCTCGTTGTCGTCGTCTTCTTCTCTTCGTGTGCTCGACGCCGGCTAGTTCTTCGTTGATGGGTTTTTTTGGTGCGTTAATGCTGGAGGCTTAAGAATTGGAACAAGTGATTTTTGATGTTTATTTTTTCGTGGCTTGCTCCCCTAATTTGTTTGATTGCCGCACAAAAAAAAATAAACAGTAGCTTCTCTTAATTTTTTTGTATATCATACACAAAATATTGTAGCCCCTCAACTGTTCATTGCTGCCGCAATTTTCAACCCTAGGGAGGATGTGATTATATAGGGCTAGGGTTAGTTAATATTTGGCAATGGATGACCAACTAGGGAATTTGTATTTGACTAGGGATTGGGTTGAATCAACCAACTTGGGATATGATGTGTGATTCAAAAACATTTGATTTGATCCAATCTCCTATTTGACCAAGTCCTATTTGACCAAGTCCAACTCCTTTGCGCACACACTTCCTTCCTCTCCTAAGATGCTATATGAATAGCAATTCCGCCACATAGTGCAAATATATTGTTTCTCCAAGCCTGAAACACACTGAGCATACACATTAGATATACCGACACGTTTGTCATCATCAAACCAAGTTCCTAGATCGTTGCTTCCAACAATTCTCGGATCCCTCGACGGGTTTTATACATGTAGATAATGCCTCGTTGCATATCATTCTCTGATCTCTCGACGGGTTTTATGCATGTAGACAATGCCTCGCTGCATATCATTCTCGGATCTCTCGACAGGTAGTGCACATACATGTATATAGTGCTTCGTGGTACATCATCCTTTTGGGACCACTCATTGATAATTCATATACACATAGGCAGTGCCTCGCGACACACCATCCTCATCGAACCCCTCACAGGTAATGCATGCATATGCAATACAAATATAAACAACCCATCAATCTAATGATTTAATCATTAAGTGTTGCTAGAGATGAATGGAAGCACAATAACCAGAAACCCTAACTACAACACAACACAACACACAATATTTAGCCGAACATCATGAACAAGATGATATTTTTCTACAAAATCATCATTCCAATACAAAACACTTGAACAAATATAAATGAACAAGAGAAAGGGGAAGAGATAGCAGTTAAGCCCTCTAAGGAGTTGCCTTTGCCCTTCTCTATTGCTCTTCATCTTCTTCTTCCTCCTCCTCCAAGCTCTCATAACTTGTATTCGGTCTGAAATTTACTCGTTTTTGAACCCAAACCCGCAACTAACGCACAGCCCGCTGCTTCTGCGTGTTTAATAGATCGGTAAGGTCGGGTCATGCGCTGAGCGCCGACTGCCCCGCTTGCTTGGCTGCTACATTTGGAATGCCCAGTTGCATCTCGCTTGGGGGTTGGATCATGTAATAGCTGGCTTACGGGTTAGTGATCACTCCGTATTTTACACCTTTTTTTCTGCATGTTTGCATGCCATTTAGATCGCTCAAATCGTGTTTTTCACGTTTATTCGACAATATTGCGATGCTTTTCACGATTTGTTGTTTTTGTCGTATTTCAGGAGATTTGGAGCGATTTGGAGTGATTCTGCGATACACCAACTCCGGAGTGTCACCGACGACTCTCTTGAGGGATATTCTGCGATTGGAGAGGAGTTGAAGAAGAAAGAATGTCGCATGAGCGACGAGGAGGCAAAAATAAGAAGAATGGGCATTTTCAGCATGCCACTCGGCCGAGTGAATACGTCCCTCGGTCGAGCATAGACAGCCCGCTCGGCCGGCCAGATCGGACACGCAACAGAGCCAATATCAGCGTGCACTCGGCCGAGCATCGCCATACCACTCGGCCGAGCACCGAGTCATCCCTCGCCCGAGTGGAGCCAAGACGACGGCATCAAAAATGCTGAACTCTCTGTTTTTTCGTCTGTACAGTCCCAAGCTCCGACTCGGCCGAGTGACGAACGACCGTCCGCCCGAGTGCAGAACGCCCATCGGCCGAGTGAAGAAAAGTCACTCGGCCGAGTGACTCCCGAGGAGACGACCCCCGAGACCCCCAACTCTCTGTAATTGTACAGGGTCTATCACTCGGCCGAGTGACATTTGTCACTCGGCCGAGTGAGCCGCGCTGACTGTAGCGTAAACTGCGATTTTGAGGCTGCGCAGGGGCATTTTCGTCAGGGTTTTTTTGGGCGATTTTGGGGGGTATTTAACCCCAGTTTTTAACCTAGTTTAGAAGAGCTTTTTCAGAACTTTGGTAGCCCCTTTTTGATTAACTTTTTAGGAATTAGATTTAGATTTTAGGGAGGAGAGGAAAGGGATATTTTGTTGGATGCTATCTTGTTCTTCATTGGTTTGTCTCTCTCTCTCTCTCAAAAACTCCATTTTTTGATTTATTGAATATAGCTATGAATTCCATTCATTTTACTTGTGAATTTCTATTACATTATATTATGGATTGTGAGTAGTTTCATCGTCTTAGGGCGTAGGGATGAACCCTACGAGCCCAATTTCAAATTTGTGATGAATTGGTGAAACTATTGCTAGGATTGATTAGGGTTAGTTTGAGATTGATTTAATACGAATAGCTAGGGATTCATACCGATTGGGATTTGCAAGAGATTGGATCCCAACTCGATAGGAAGCCCTAGAAATTCGAATTGGGTTGCAATTGAATTTCTCCGGAATTGGTTTGCAAGAGATTGGACCGAAACTAGGGTTTTCGATTGCAATTCCATACCAATACCCGTTTGCAAGAGATTGGACGGGTAGGAACTATCCCAACCTAGGTCGTAGCTCGAGTTTGCACGAGAGTGGGCTCGAGATGCGATTGAACGATGATGTTGTTCTTCACGCTAGCGTGCTTAGGTTAGGGTTTGCAAGAGATTGGACCTTACCCTAGGTTAGCTATAGACCGGCAATAGCGCGAGAGCGTGAGCTTGGTTCTACATATAGTTGCAACTAGTTCATCCGAACTTCAAGTCTAGCAATTGTGAAACCTACGAATCACAATGATGAGATACGGCGAGTAGCGGGGATTCCGTATCCCTAGGCGTCTTTATTAATTTGTTACTTCCTTTATACAATTGAACGACTGTGACCGCATATTTGCGAACATTTCTCAACTATCCTTATAGCCAGGTGATTGAAGAAGACACTGTTATTAGGCCTCCATGTGTTCGATACCCGCTCGCCGCTACACCGTGCGCTTGCGGTAAGACTACAGTGTCGCCGCTCCGGGACGTGTATCCGGGGCGCGATCAGTTAGCCAGTTCAATATAACTTTTTTCATTTTTCACTTCTTTTTTTGAACACGGGTCGGCTAGTTGGGCCGGCCCGTATGCCTCCTTTTTTCTTTTCTTTTTTAAAATTTATTTTCAATAAAAATGATTTTTTTGCATGTAAAATTTCCAGAAAATTGTCCCGACGTCTGAAAAAACTACAAAATAGCCATTGGACTTAGAAAATTGCAATTTTCACCTGAAAAATAAAATGAGCCAATATTATGCATAAAATCACATTTTCTACATAATACAATAAGCTCTAATATTATATGATATTGAGAAAATGCACGCATCGGAGCTAAAATAACCATAATATATGCACAAAATGCCCATAAATGAGGGGATAAATGTACAATATTATTCTCAAATCACACCCTAACTACCTTTTTGCTAATCTGTATTGTTTCGGGGTGTTTTCTCACCACAGGTTGGTTGTCTGGAGGGCCGGAGGTCAACACGATCACGCGGGACCGTGCATGTAACGACCCGCTCTCGGGGGCCAGTTACTTATTTGATATTTGCGCAGGTCCTGCAGTTAACCAGTGAAACCAAAATAGCCACGATGCAGAGATGTACAAAAATACCCAAATAGTGTCCAATTATTACAATCCGTCCTGTACAAATGTTCCAACAATGATACATGAAAGAAGAAAAGTACACAACTGAAAATAGCTCTGAAAGCTGTGGTCTCATGGTCGAAGTCTGGCGCTATCAACTCTAGAGCATCTGCCTCCATATATACGTCGTCTGCGGTGCCACGGAGATGGAACCGTAGGTAAGTCACAACAATTCTAAATAAAGAAAGAGAGGTACTGTACAAGTATGACAAAGCAGACCAAAGTGAAAGTAAAGTACGGTGCAGTGTCTGTACAAGTGTAGAAAGTAAAAGTACGGCAAGTAAAGTGCGGTGACTGTACTGGCAAGGAAAGTAAAGTGCATGTACTGTAAAGAAAGTAACTGTGCAAGTTACACTAGAACTACGTGACTCAAGTCGGAGAGTATGATATGCAACCATAAAGTTCATCTATTGCCAGGGACCGTTTTGCCGACGCAGGCAGACATTGTAGTTTTGCCGACGCAGGCAGAACTTGTAGTTTTGCCGACGCAGGCAGACATTGTAGTTTTGCCGACGCAGGCAGACCTTGTAATTTTGCCGACGCAGGCAGACCTTGTAAACACAGACATGCAAGTAAATGAACCCCCGGTCATAGCTCCCACACTCTCTCTACAATGAGTTACCCCAAACCCCAGTGATGTGTATCTATTCGAGATGTTCCACAAGATGTTCAACGAGATGTTCCACCAGATATTCCACACATGATATTCCACACGATGTTCCACACGTTACTTGTCAAACCAAGCCAACTGGTTGACTTCCTCATTGAAAACCAGCAAGTAGGATAAAGACAAGTCCAACACCAAAAGCTGTTACTTCCGTACTTTGAGCACGTGGTAGTGTGGTTTAGCACACAATTTACCCAAGTTGGTAGTTGTGTGCTACAACCACGAAAGTTGAAAGTTGGCAAAGTAATCTTTAGTTGATTACTTTCATTTTAGTTCTCTAGTTTGGTTCAAGTCAAATAGCCGTTCGAGACTATAAGTGGTGAAGTGTCACAAGTTCATGCAAGCACAGTAGACTAGTTTTCTAAACTTAGAATCTGTCGTGACTTACTATATTCGAGCTCGTCGTGGCAAGACGACGTTGGAGCTGGAAGAGTTGGTGCACGAAGATTGATACCTGCAATCACAAAAATACTTGGTTAAAGAACACTACTTTTCTATTTAAATAATTTGATCGTTCTGATTTTATAAACTGATTAAAACGTTGTCGAAAAACGTTCTAAATTTTTATATAGACTATATATGATAAAAATAGTTTTACTGCAAGAGGGAATATTTTTCTGAGGCTTATATTAATTTTTAGAATTTTTAAAAGCTCAAAAACAATTTAAAAACTATTTTTCAATTAGTAACGTATTTATTCAGGAATTTATTCTGGGTGCAATCTACATCAGAAAGTTGCAAATGAGGTGTCAAAACGACCGTCTCGAAGATCTATTTAACATATATTTTTATCATATATTAGTTTACGTAAAAATAACAAGTTACGGATTTTTGAACGAAAACAACATATTTAACTTTTAGGCTTAAAAATTAATTCCGGAAAAACTAAGCATCGGATTGAGATGAAACTAGCGCCATTGGGTCCAGAATGTCATTTCTGAATTTCTGGAGCTTGTTTCATATTTTTCTGGGCCTTATATTTAAGTTATGGATTTAATACCATAAAATCCAATCATTAATTAATAATAAAAAACGAAATTTCGAAATGTTCTTCGAATTTACGAAAATGCCATTGCTCGTTCACGTACCCACCGCCGACTTCTTCAACGGCAGCGGAGGAGGCGGGGGGAACGGCGGGATCCCGACGGCGGTTCGATGGAGAGAGGGCGGAGGCGGCGCTTGATGGCGTACGGCGGCGGCGACCTTCGCTTGGAGCAGCGGCGGGGTTCCTCGGGGAAGGTGTGACGGCGGACGGCAGTTGAGGCGGTGGCGAGGGGTCGTGCTCGGGGCGGCGACTCGGCGGTGGCTTCGGGGATTGACGGCGGACGAGCGGATGCGGAGGCGACGGGGCACGGCGAACGGCGTCGGCGAAGGGCAGCAACTGCTGCTGCTGCTGCTGTGACTCTCGACGGCGAGCGGCGGAGGGCGGAGGGGCGTCGCCTGAGCTCGGGGGGACGGCGGCGCTGACGGCGGGCGTGGGTCGAGGCCGCCGTGAGAGTGGGAGAGGGAGAGTGAGGGAGAAACGGAGAGAGGGAGAGAACGAGAGAGCCGGAGAGCGTGGTATGCCTGGGTTTCGAAAATACAAGGGGAGAGTGTCACGCCCCGCTTCCCTAATATGGAAGGCGAGACGTGAGGAGGTCCGCTCAGACGTGTAGCTGTGAAGCTGCAGTCTGATAAGTGTCTGTAAAATTTTTTTTGAAAAGTAGCATGTCCTTGCATTGCGACGAAACAACAATCAATAATAAAGCAGATAAAAGGACATCCACCAATAACATCCAACAAATATTACATCATCACAGAATAGTCATAATAGTACAAGTCTGAACAAGGCCTAAAGCACGGCCGAAACATAAACATCGAGATATATAGGTGCTACACACCGAAATCTAACAGCAACTATAAAAGCAGCAAAAACTAAAGAAGTCTCTAGGTGAGACTAGGACTGGTCACCGGTGTCCTCGAACTCGGTCTCGGTAGGGACCTCAAACTCAGCGTCAACGAACTGCTCTTCCTCTGCTACCTGCTCTGTCTCAAAGTCTGACATGTGACACCCAAAGAGAAAAGGGCACATGTCAGCAAAAGTCTCCCAAGGGAAGCGGAGAACTTTTGTGCAAGGATACAAATATAGAAAACGACTAGCAGTTCTAAACAATATGAAATGACATTTAAAGAGTGCAATAGTTTAAATGACATGATGCATGCACGTCGTAGCAGAAACTACGAAAACACTATTTCACGATTTTCACGAAACATTAACTTTTCACATTGTGCACAGAGTTTACGCCTTACAGCTGAAGTGGCTGTACGGGCACACTTCTACGCTGAGTGGTCGCTTAACCCTACCCCTCCACGTGTATATGGACTGGCGCCCATCTTCTGGATCACGAGCCAGGAAGTGTTTTTCATTTGGCGTAGGGGTGCACCTAGCCTCAATAGCAATAACATTTGTAGCGTGTGCTACTCAATCATGAAGAACATATGATGCATGACATGACATGGCAATGAGCAGATAAATTGCGTACCGTTAATTTAAATTTAAACATGGCATGGCAGCATGAATGAAAGCAGGTAAAGTGTCGGATCTAGTTTCGTTGTCAAACTAGATCAATATGGTCGTCTAGGCGACTATCATTTCACCGCCTAGTCTCTTTTACGCAATTTACAAAAATGGCCTAAAACATGGCCTAAATAATTACTGGCAAGTATCACTTGCCTGTTTCCGGTGATATCGGTTGTCGTGGGTTCGCCTCGACGAGCTTTACGCTATAGAATAACTGGTTCTATGTTTTGGTTAAACAATTCACCGAATTAGATTTAATGTGAGATAAGTCAAAATATCCTGTTAATCCTTAAAGTGGGTTCGTCTAATTTTTATTGGACTCACTGGCTAGGGTGGTGTTTATATTGTGTTACATTAACAGGGTACACCTTATTTTATTCTAATTTTTATTATCCTAACATGTCAATACCAACAAGTGGGTTATGTTATAATTAAATAATCTAACATGGAATAGTATATGTAGATTGAGGTTATTAACTTACAGAAATATTATTAACATGGTAGCAGTTAGCTAATTAATACGAAAATTAACACAACTAAACATTTAAATACTTTAGTACTATAACCTAACAGGTAAACTAATAAATTATTACATCAACCAACACATATACTCATATAATGAACGTGGAAGTTATCACCCACCCCTTTATCCTCTTACTGCCCATCTCTGTCTTTATTTTCTAAGGCTAACACTTGAGAAGAAAGACAATAGGCATTGGTTGATAAATTTTATACTTCGCAAACTAGAATAAAATAAATTAAAAACTTAGAAACTCCAATTAAGGCACTGTCAGCACTCATGTTTTCGAGATAATGATCTCTACTCCCAAACCAAATACTGATAATAAAGCCATTATCATTAACAAATTACAATGTTCAACCGTTGGCTATCAGAAGTGGACTAACGATTTGAAGAGTAGCAACATAACCAATCTTTAAATTAGCAATAATGACCAACAAGCATGAGAAACGATAAATCCAAGTAATAACAACTCCTGGGCAGTCCTAATGACACTAAAAACCGTTTGCCATCCAACAGGTCTCAGACATCGGTCCCACTTGTCAGAGTCCACCTCCCAATCTTTTATTTCTCTTATACTCTCTCTGTTCTTTCAAGGCTGTCACTTGCCCATTTAGCATCTTAATTCCCTCAACTCTCTCCTTACTCTGTCACTCTCCCTTTCCCTCAGTTCTTTGCTTTTCTTTCTTTCTTTCTTTTTTTTTTTGAATCTTGCAGCAGCAAGCAAAGCCCCGTGCGAAAATCAAAAAAAGGGGAGGGGATCTCTCACCTACGCGACGACGGGGAGGAGATGGCGGCGTACGACGGGTCTGGCGGCGGATTCGACGACCCAGGCGGCGGCGGGCACGTCCGGCGGTCTGTGCGCGACGCAGGGGAAGCTCCGGCATGCGGCGGTGGCTCCTGGCCGGCGGCGCACTGCTGGGTGGCGCGCGCAGCTCCCTAGGCGGCGGCGGGCTGAGGGTGAGGGCGATGGGGTGGTCGGCCATGGTGAGGGGAGGAGGAAGGAGGGAGAAGAAGAAGAAGATCTGGGTTTTGTTGTGGTTTAACTCCAGAAATTGGTTTGATCTGAAGTTGGTGTTTTTGAATCTGAAATTTGTTTGTGTTGATGCTTTCCTCTCTTGGTTTCAGATTTTGGGTTTGTTGGGAATTGATTTTTGGGGAGAAATTGTTTGAAGAATTTGATGTTGTATTGAGTTGGGGAAGATGTTTGTGGGCTTGAGGAAATGGATTTGATGAAAAAGGGTTTGCAAATTCTGTTTGAGATTTGGAGAAATTGTTTGCTGGCTTCTCGGTGATGGAATTGGGTTGTAGTTTCATTTGCAGGGAGGAAACAATGGTGGGTTATGAAGATGAGCAGGGGAGAAGATGTTGGTTTAAAAAGATTAGCAGGGAGACACACTTTTCCCATTTGTCAAACCTCATATTAATTAGATTGGGATAGGTGTCTCTGACTTTAGACTAATGAGGAAGGAGAGTGCTATTTTGCTTCAACGAACTGAATGCCATGTTAGACTAATTGTGAGGGGGAAATGAATCTGATTCAATCAACGTGTGTGTTGTCGTTTAGGTAGGGGTTAAGGTAATAACGTAATTAAGTAAGCTTTAATAGTAACCATTAAAGTATCAAGAAGTAATTAATAAACTAATTAAAGTAATTAGTGAAAATCTGAAACGATTAGTAAATTGTAATTCGCAAGGTAATTAAATTAAAGTGATTAGCAAGTCTTAATTAATAAGATAATTAAGTTAAGGAGATTTGTTAAACTTGATAGTAAATTAATATTTGACACGGTAAAAACGAGAACAGGGACGCACTCGCGTCGACTTATAGCAGATAACGCACAGACAAAAAGATTATCCGGACGATAGAAGTAAAGTACTGATACGCACAATCTTAAAAATATGTCTATAAAAATACTGGCCGTTACATTCTACCCACCTTAAGAAAATTCCGTCCTCGGAATTCTTATCAACTACTGAGCAGGAAACAAGTATGGATAGCGCTCTTGTATTTCTACGAGGTAAATTATGACCTAAAATATTTCGAGACAAGGAAATGAAATTGGTTAGGAAAAGTCACAAGTGATGTGGTTAAGACTGAGTTTCAACAAGAGGTTCGGATGACTAAGCATCATCGATGACCTTAACCGTTAGTGGGCAGGTGAAAAGGCTGGGGACGGCTACCAAAGATGTGCAGAGATGAGGATGAGAAAAATAATAATGGATATATGTATCCTCTTAACAACAACCCTAATATTCTAACACACTAGTTGTTAAACTCATAACCTCAAACTAGTGTTCCTAAAATAAATCATCACTTCTCGTCTCGTCACCGAATAATATTACAACTATAAGTATATCCTAAACTCAAATACATGTCCAATACTCTCTTTCTGCTTTTTTTTCTATCTCATAATTCTTGCCTTAAACAATTAATATTCTAAACAAAGCAATCTCCGAAGGGAAAATACCAACTATCCTCAATCAATACTTCTTACAAATTTCCTTGCTTCTTTGCTTATCGTTGCTATCAAGGCAGGAACATCTTCTCGGAAAATCTTTAATGTACGATATCCTTTATACCTAAGTTCTCCAAAAATCTGTACATTCTCATAGGTTGTCCCATCCGTAATGTATCCTAACTTGTAGTACTTTAATTGTGACATCCATAAATCCCAATTCTAATCTTATTCTTATATTAATCCATAACGGTGATATACCAATTACTAACATAAGATGACAAGTACAAATACGCCTAGTATATATCACCATCTACCATCAACATTTATCATGCTCCCAACTCATCCTTCATCGTGACAACTCATAAGTTTAAGCACCCTAATTATCAAATTATTAAATCACGTCTCATCGTTTCTTATTGAATCTTATCCCAAGCAACCTTGATCAATTTAAGCCACCATCCCTTCATATCAACTTGTCATATTATTCCTGACGTCCTTATCACCTTACCTATATGATGAAGTCTCGAGACTGTAATATCTACTAAGTTACTCCCAGCAGCTACTAATATGAATACTAAATCCGTAATGTACACGTCTTCCTGTGTACCTTTCATAGTATGGAATCCTATTGAAGTCATTATGAATGGGTCTATACTAAATCTGAAATATAATTCTTGAACACATTATTCCATCCGTCATATTGTAAACAATTAATACAACTACACCTTACATTATCTCAATTTACTCTTATCCGTAATTATATCCCCTAATAATAAAAATCACGTCTAACATCCTATCAACATAATGCAACAAAATTTAACACTGTTGATAATAGAAATAAAAGTAGAAGTAAACAATTTAAAAAAAAGTTTTAAGTAAATTTAAAACTAAACTCGCCAAAGTGGTAATAAGTAAGTAGATGCACTAATGTGGTAACCAAGAGATAGTGTAGGATACAAAGTTGTTTGATGTAACGAATCAAGTTTGCGATGAATGGGTTTCATGTGATTGCAAGGACATGGAGTTGGCTTGATCAGAAAGATGATCTTATCGGTAAAAAGTAAAGTAAGAACAGACTTGCATATACGAGCGAAAAGTAAAGTACTGGTGGCTGCTCAAGTGTGGTAAGTAAAGTGCATGTAATGTATAAAGTACAAGTGACTGTGCAAGTGCAAAAGTAATGACGGTGGCATGGCATATGATAGCAACAATGTTTTAACCAACAGGAAATGCGATGATAATAGTAGGACAACCATGTAGACGCAGTAACACTGAAAAAGTATGTAACGAGCGAGCATGAGGGAAACAAACATTGGTTGGCTATCTAATAGTGTAGGCTGGCCTAATAATAAGAAGTCTAGCTTAACTCCTAAACCAGCCAGGCAGTCAGGGCTTGAAGGCATATGTCACTTCTATGACCGCATGACAAGTCCTTTGGTTGACCAACCCCCTTTCTGTTCCTTTCTAGTCACTGATCCAGTAGTAATTTAAGACCGTTTATTATTATACTGTTCTATCACGTTCGAGTAGTCTCGACTTAGTCCGTGGAATAGTGGTATCAAATCAGTAGTCGTGACAAGGGTTAGCTTGATCAGGTGGTATAGAGATGGTTGTGATTGTTTAAATAGGAGAATTGTAGGTATGTATAGAATGTGACAATGTCCTAATAACGTATATAAGGATAGTGAGTATGTGGTATAAGTTAAAACAGTAAATAAGCAATAGACGAAAAAGTCATGGGTGTAGAGATGTAGTGTTTGTTTTGTAAATGGAGATAGATTCTTTTTTCCCAAAAATTTTAAAAGCATAAATACGATGAATACAGAACTAATAAACTGAAATAGTTGATGTTTTATTTAAGTATAAAAAAGTATTTAAAATTAGTATATGGTTGATTGTTTTGAAATCTGTTATAGTATAGAAAAAAAACGGAAATGCCATACATAGTCATGACTCACGTCCTTGAGGTCCAACGGACACGATCAGGGAAGTGACTAAGCCAGGATCACTTACCCCCAGTCTAGCAAGGGTGATCCAACAAACTTAGCCAAGCACATTGACCGGATCATGGTCTATTGAAAGAAGCTTATCATTTATATGCGTGACATCAACAAAAGAGTTTTAAAGATAAATGTAGAAAGTAAAATAGGACAGTAAAGATTAGTAATCATTAAAAATTTAGTGACTAAAAGTTTCAGCGAAGTAAACTCAAAATCAAAGAATAATTTTAAGTCAGTTGAAAAATATGGGGCATATTGAAGATTTTCAAAGAAGTTAAATTGGGCGAGGAATTCCATGAAGGAGATTGACAGTAGATTCGGTATAGTAATGTGGATGATTCAAAAAGGAGAATGACGGGTGTCAGAAGATCACGTGGGTCGAGAGTAAGGAGGGAGTTGAATGGTTAAAATGTAAACACGACGGGGAATTAACTTAGGTGAATCTGCTACGATGGAATTCTTTGGTCATTAACATAGCGATGTAAGGACTAAGAATAATAACAAAAATCAGGGGCCTAATTATTAGATCGACTAAAGATCAGGAGAACTTAGCACTAAGACGTTCTAATGAACTAGATTGTAATAGAGGTCTCAAGGAAGGGTCCTTAAGGAAAACAAGATCACGTTCTGCTGGGCCCGAAATTGATGGACTCGACGAACGACTAAAAGAAAAGCGCTAGATATCTAATATGGTCAGGGCTGGGTGAGAGACTACTATGGCAACCTAAGACGAGTACAACTAAATCTTGACGAAGGCACCTGACTATCAAACCTGGACGTCTATCTAAGTCTTCCTACCATCTAAGACAAGGAAAACCTTCTGATTAGACTCAATTCATGACTTGAATGTTCCAAATATTCAATGGATGTTGTTATCATTATTGTTGTTCCGATATTTCGCAGATGCAAAGAGGGACCTGCATGGGCCACCACTAAAACCTGTCACGCCCCGCTTCCCTAATATGGAAGGCGAGACGTGAGGAGGTCCGCTCAGACGTGGAGCTGTGAAGCTGCAGTCTGATAAGCGTCTGTAAAATTTTTTTTGAAAAGTAGCAGGTCCTTGCATTGCGACGAAACAACAATCAATAATAAAGCAGATAAAAGGACATCCACCACCAACATCCAACAAATATTACATCATCACAGAATAGTCATAATAGTACAAGTCTGAACAAGGCCTAAAGCACGGCCGAAACATAAACATCGAGATATATAGGTGCTACACACCGAAATCTAACAGCAACTATAAAAGCAGCAACAACTAAAGAAGTCTCTAGGTGAGACTAGGACTGGTCACCGGTGTCCTCGAACTCGGTCTCGGTAGGGACCTCAAACTCAGCGTCAACGAACTGCTCTTCCTCTGCTACCTGCTCTGTCTCAAAGTCTGACATATGACACCCAAAGAGAAAAGGGCACATGTCAGCAAAAGTCTCCCAAGGGAAGCGGAGAACTTTTGTGCAAGGATACAAATATAGAAAACGACTAGCAGTTCTAAACAATATGAAATGACATTTAAAGAGTGCAATAGTTTAAATGACATGATGCATGCACGTCGTAGCAGAAACTACGAAAACACTATTTCACGATTTTCACGAAACATTAACTTTTCACATTGTGCACAGAGTTTACGCCTTACAGCTGAAGTGGCTGTACGGGCACACTTCTACGCTGAGTGGTCGCTTAACCCTACCCCTCCACGTGTATATGGACTGGCGCCCATCTTCTGGATCACGAGCCAGGAAGTGTTTTTCATTTGGCGTAGGGGTGCACCTAGCCTCAATAGCAATAACATTTGTAGCGTGTGCTACTCAATCATGAAGAACATATGATGCATGACATGACATGGCAATGAGCAGATAAATTGCGTACCGTTAATTTAAATTTAAACATGGCATGGCAGCATGAATGAAAGCAGGTAAAGTGTCGGATCTAGTTTCGTTGTCAAACTAGATCAATATGGTCGTCTAGGCGACTATCATTTCACCGCCTAGTCTCTTTTACGCAATTTACAAAAATGGCCTAAAACATGGCCTAAATAATTACTGGCAAGTATCACTTGCCTGTTTCCGGTGATATCGGTTGTCGTGGGTTCGCCTCGACGAGCTTTACGCTATAGAATAACTGGTTCTATGTTTTGGTTAAACAATTCACCGAATTAGATTTAATGTGAGATAAGTCAAAATATCCTGTTAATCCTTAAAGTGGGTTCGTCTAATTTTTATTGGACTCACTGGCTAGGGTGGTGTTTATATTGTGTTACATTAACAGGGTACACCTTATTTTATTCTAATTTTTATTATCCTAACATGTCAATACCAACAAGTGGGTTATGTTATAATTAAATAATCTAACATGGAAAAGTATATGTAGATTGAGGTTATTAACTTACAGAAATATTATTAACATGGTAACAGTTAGCTAATTAATACGAAAATTAACACAACTAAACATTTAAATACTTTAGTACTATAACCTAACAGGTAAACTAATAAATTATTACATCAACCAACACATATACTCATATAATGAACGTGGAAGTTATCACCCACCCCTTTATCCTCTTACTACCCATCTCTGTCTTTATTTTCTAAGGCTAACACTTGAGAAGAAAGACAATAGGCATTGGTTGATAAATTTTATACTTCGCAAACTAGAATAAAATAAATTAAAAACTTAGAAACTCCAATTAAGGCACTGTCAGCACTCATGTTTTCGAGATAATGATCTCTACTCCCAAACCAAATACTGATAATAAAGCCATTATCATTAACAAATTACAATGTTCAACCGTTGGCTATCAGAAGTGGACTAACGATTTGAAGAGTAGCAACATAACCAATCTTTAAATTAGCAATAATGACCAACAAGCATGAGAAACGATAAATCCAAGTAATAACAACTCCTGGGCAGTCCTAATGACACTAAAAACCGTTTGCCATCCAACAGGTCTCAGACATCGGTCCCACTTGTCAAAGTCCACCTCCCAATCTTTTATTTCTCTTATACTCTCTCTGTTCTTTCAAGGCTGTCACTTGCCCATTTAGCATCTTAATTCCCTCAACTCTCTCCTTACTCTGTCACTCTCCCTTTCCCTCAGTTCTTTGCTTTTCTTTCTTTCTTTTTTTTTTTTTTGAATCTTGCAGCAGCAAGCAAAGCCCCGTGCGAAAATCAAAAAAAGGGGAGGGGATCTCTCACCTACGCGACGACTGGGAGGAGATGGCGGCGTACGGCGGGTCTGGCGGCGGATTCGGCGACCCAGGCGGCGGCGGGCACGTCCGGCGGTCTGTGCGCGACGCAGGGGAAGCTCCGGCATGCGGCGGTGGCTCCTGGCCGGCGGCGCACTGCTGGGTGGCGCGCGCAGCTCCCTAGGCGGCGGCGGGCTGAGGGTGAGGGCGATGGGGTGGTCGGCCATGGTGAGGGGAGGAGGAAGGAGGGAGAAGAAGAAGAAGATCTGGGTTTTGTTGTGGTTTAATTCCAGAAATTGGTTTGATCTGAAGTTGGTGTTTTTGAATCTGAAATTTGTTTGTGTTGATGCTTTCCTCTCTTGGTTTCAGATTTTGGGTTTGTTGGGAATTGATTTTTGGGGAGAAATTGTTTGAAGAATTTGATGTTGTATTGAGTTGGGGAAGATGTTTGTGGGCTTGAGGAAATGGATTTGATGAAAAAGGGTTTGCAAATTCTGTTTGAGATTTGGAGAAATTGTTTGCTGGCTTCTCGGTGATGGAATTGGGTTGTAGTTTCATTTGCAGGGAGGAGACAATGGTGGGTTATGAAGATGAGCAGGGGAGAAGATGTTGGTTTAAAAAGATTAGCATGGAGACACACTTTTCCCATTTGTCAAACCTCATATTAATTAGATTGGGATAGGTGTCTCTGACTTTAGACTAATGAGGAAGGAGAGTGCTGTTTTGCTTCAACGAACTGAATGCCATGTTACACTAATTGTGAGGGGGAAATGAATCTGATTCAATCAACGTGTGTGTTGTTGTTTAGGTAGGGGTTAAGATAATAATGTAATTAAGTAAGCTTTAATAGTAACCATTAAAGTATCAAGAAGTAATTAATAAACTAATTAAAGTAATTAGTGAAAATCTGAAACGATTAGTAAATTGTAATTCGCAAGGTAATTAAATTAAAGTGATTAGCAAGTCTTAATTAATAAGATAATTAAGTTAAGGAGATTTGTTAAACTTGATAGTAAATTAATATTTGACACGGTAAAAACGAGAACAGTGACGCACTCGCGTCGACTTATAGTAGATAACGCACAGACGAAAAGATTATCCGGACGATAGAAGTAAAGTACTGATACGCACGATCTTAAAAATATGTCTATAAAAATACTGGCCGTTACAGAGAGAGAGAGAGACAGTGTGGGTTTTGGGTTAATTTAAAATGGGAAGGGGGCCAGGTTAGCTTATATAGGGTAAGAGAAATGGCAATTTTGTGATTAATGGGGGTAGGGGTAGATGAGGGGTGTGTGGGGGTTAGCTGAGAGAGAGAGTGGGTGGGGGGGTAGTTACGGTTAGATTAGGTGGGATAATTAGGGCGGTAATGGTAATTAGTAATAGGTAAACCCCTATTAATGAAAGTTATTAGCAAAATACAAAAACGAAATTACGAAAATGCCCCTACTAGTAAACGTGTCCGAAAAATTACAAAAAAATACCCACGGGACCGTATCGTCACGAGGATCATGAATACGAAGTCCGTTTCAGGGTTTGGACTATGGAAATACTAGTTTTAGGCCAAAACGTTTGGAAAGCGGGTTTGAGGGTTCTCTATTGAAATGATATCAGAAAATTACGAAATTAATGTGGGGAGCCCTAAATGATCATAGAATGTTACTGCAGAAGTTTGAAATCGTTTTGAAAACGTTTGTATAGAAAATAAATTCATTGACCCAAAACTGCAATATCTGAAAATGAATTTTTATCAGATCTTTTAGAGGTATTTGATGAAATCCGATTTTACTAAAATACTCCATAACTAGTCTGGTACCTCAAAATATTTTTTTATAAGAAATTTTGAAATCAGTTTAAGACTCCTGATCAACCATTAAAAAAATGAAATTACTTTAAATACTTAATTTAAATGTATTGGAAAAATACAGGCCGTTACATTCTACCCTCCTTAAAAATAATTCCGTCCTCGGAATTTAAAAATCTTTTTTGAAACAAATAATTGATATTATAAAGAAGCTCAAGCAAATAAATGATAGAAAAGATAGTAATCTTTGTAAATCAGGTTGTAAATAACATGAAATGTGATAAGAAAATAAGGGATGTGACTAATATATATTATCAAGTAGCCAAAATATAAGATAATGTCATTACACGAAAAGGAGAGCTATTAAGATGATGACATCTGTTCGAACTTGGAACCTGTGTGATAAGTCAGTAGCAAGCTTTATTTAACAACATAAAGTTTAAAACTACAACTCATGCCATTAATGCATACTGGGTCCTAACCAAGTAAATCATCGCCATAGCATACAAAAACGTAAGGGATAAACCTAGTGTGTCCTTACGGTTACAACTTAACTAGCCGAACACAAAGGACTTCATCTGCCACGCTACCAGATTGCAAGTCAGTACCCAGATCAACACATACAGGCAAGTATAAGGCCAACTCTCGAGGGTCAAGATCATCGCTACCACTTGTCCCAACAGTCTCCATAACATCCAACATGAAACCAACATCCCAGCCGTCTCCCAAATCCGAGCACAAGACCGACATCCAACTTCAACGCCTAAGCCCAAAAGTATGCCAATACCCAATCCTAAGGATACTCCTTCCCAACACCATTGGTCGATATCTACGGTAAACACCATCAGCCCTAAGCAGTTCAACGACCAAAAACTCAGGGACCTACAAGCACTAAGGAGCACCCCTAAGAAGCACTCGAAGCTGGGCAGCTCAAGGGGGAAGAATCAGAAAAAGGAGCTCCCAATGATACCAATGGCGGCGGGTTCCCAATATCCCGACCACACGGCCAAAGCAAGGGTGGCGGCGAGGGTTGCTGCTAAGCCCAACAGACCCCAAGGTCGTTGGTGGGCCATCGGCGGCTGGCGATCCACGGCGGCGAGCGCTGTGACTGGCTGTCGATCCATGGTGGGGAGGGCCTCCGGGATGGAGCGAAGCGGAAGCTGGCGGATCTTTGGGTGAGGCCGGTGGATCGGAGATCGGAGCGGCGATGCGAGGTCCGATCGAGCTCGCTTGGGGAAGAGGCCGGGAGGGGGAGTGGGCGATGTCTGAGCGAAAAGGGAAAGCCACAGGGTGGCTTGCGGAGGAAGGAGATGGGTCAAAAAGAAGAGGGGGGGCACCGAAGTCGTCGGTGTTAGGCGGGAACGGGGCTCGAGGTGGGAAGAGGACAAACGAATTAAAGAGGGGGGAAAGGTGGTCGATGGGAAGGAAAGGTTTATCATCATTGTTGTTCCGATATTTCGCAGATGCAAAAAGGGAGGACCTGCATGGGCCACCACTAAAACCTGTCACGCCCCGCTTCCCTAATATGGAAGGCGAGACGTGAGGAGGTCCGCTCAGACGTATAGCTGTGAAGCTGCAGTCTGATAAGCGTCTGTAAAAATTACGAAAAGTAGCAGGTCCTTTGCATTGCAACGAAACAACAACAATAATAATGAAGCAGATAAAAGAGTATCCACCAACAAAACATCCAATAATTTTTCTCAACATTACAGATAGTCACAAAAGAACAAAGTCTGAACAAAAGGCCTAAAGCATGGCCGACATAATACAAAACATCAACATAAAAGAGAGGTACTACGCACCGACAACCTAACAACGTTTAAACAGAAAGAAACAACAACAAGGAAGAGCTCTAGGACAGGTCTCCGGTGTCCTCGAACTTAACACCTGTAACATGTTCGTCCTCGGCGACGAACTCCGGCTCACAACCTAACATGTGACACCCAAAAGAGAAAGGGGCACATGTCAGCAAAGTCTCCAAGGAGACTTTGTGCAAGGAAACTAATAAAGGTAAAATAAGTGCAGCTAGCAATTCTATAAAGAATGAATACAATAACATGGCATGTATGGCATGAGTGTAACAAGTAAGTAAACGAAACAAGCACGACAAGTGTAGCAGAGCTACTAAACACTATTCACTATTTGACGATTAACTTAATTTCACGATGTGCACAGGGTTTACGCCTTTTGGCTGAAGTGGCTGTACGGGCACACTTCTATGCTCAAGTGATCGCTTAACCCTACCCCTCCCACATGTGTCGAGCCTTGGTTTCCCAAGTACGTGAGCCCGCTTCTGGATCACGAGCCCAGGAAGTGTTTCTCAATATGGACTGGTGCCCATCTTCTGGATCACGAGCCAGGAAGTGTTTTTGGCATAGGGTTGTGCCCGCAAAGCAGGTGCCTAGCCTCAATAGTTACAATTTTTGTAGCGTGTGCTACGCAATCACGATGAAACATTGAATGCATGACATAACATGAGATGAGCAGTTAAAGTGCATACCGTTAATTGAAAATTAAACATGGCATGGCAGCATGAATGAAAGCAGGTAAAGTGTCGGATCTAGCTTCGTTGTCAAGCTAGATCAAGTAGGGTGTCGAATCTAGTTTCGTTGTCAAACTAGATCAAATAGGGCGTCTAGACAGCTACCATTTCACTGTCTAGTCTCTTTTACGCTAACAAGCAAATTGGCCTAAAAACGTGGCCTAAATAATTACTGGCAAGTATCACTTGCCTGTTTCCGGTGATATCGGTTGTCGTGGGTTCGCCTCGACGAGCGTTACGCTATAGAATGACTGGTTCTCTGTTTCAGTTAATCAATTCACTGAATTAGATCTTTTGCAAAATACGTGCAATATTAAAATAACACCAGAATTCGGTTGCCTAATTTTGTCCGGTTCTACGGCTAGTGTAATGTTATTTAGGGTCATTACCGACATGGTGCGCCTTATTTTATACTAGTATTATCACCCTAGCGTTATTTACAAACTTGCTAACATGCTAGAATTAAATAACATCTTAACAAACCGTTTTTAAATTAACACTAACAACTTACTAATTAACCTACTAGGCTAATTACAAGGGTGACATGATATTTATAGGTCCACCTACTAGCTTTGACCAAGGATATAAGGCTAACATGATAAAACTTACCTCTAACATTATTTAATATATATAACACTACTATCTCTCTCTTACTTTCTCTCTTCATGCATTAATCCAAGGCCATATCCTGCCACGTTTTGTCTCCCTGTCTCCCATATACTCTCTCTCTCTCTCTCAGCTTTTCTCTCTTCCCTCTTCTTGCTGTCTTCATATTCTTTTTTTTTGTTTTCAAATGTTTGCAGGCCAAGGGGGAACTCACGCAACACGCGAGGGGGGGCTTACTTGCCTCGCGCGACGACGGGGGAGGGCGGCTTCAGGCGGCCGGCAGCGCGGAGGCGAACGGCGGCGACGGCGCGCGGCCTTCCTCCGGCCAGGCGGCGCGAGGGGGCTCCGGTGGGCTCCTCACGGCGGCGGCACGCGCTGAGCTCCGGCGGCGGCTGCCTTGCTCCGGTGGTGGCGCAAGAGCTGGGCACGGCGGCGGCCTAGGGAGGAGAGGAAGAAGAAGAAGAAGATGGGGAGAAGTTTGGGTTTTTTTGATTTTTGAATTGACCCAACAATTTGTTTGAATCTGAAGTATTTTCAGATTTTGATTGAATCAGTAGCTATATGTTTTGATTTGAAGTTTTGGGTTTTGGATCTGAATTTTGTTTTTGGGTTTTGATTGTTTGAGGGCTGATTGGGTTGATTTGCGAGATGGGATGAAGCTTGCAGGGAGGTGGGGGTTTGCAGAGGAGATGGGTTTCTGATTTGTGTTTTGGGTTGGAGAACTTTGTAGGGGAAGATGAAGTTGCGGGTTGGCTTGTTTGCAGGAGAAAGGAGAGTTTTACAGGTTGTTGTGTTGACGGTGATACTGTTATAAAAACATTGTGGGAGACAGTTTGATGGAGGGAGGAGCTGGATGTGGGGGAGATTATAATGAGGCCTGTTGGATCTCACCCACCCAAACGGTGGAAGACAATAGGGTTAATTAGCAACTTAATTAGGGTTAAGTTAATCAATATTGATTAGGGATAATTTAATTAGGGTAAATAATTAGTGTAAAAATTTATTAATCGTGCCATGGAAAAATATTAAGAGATGGACGCGCTCGCGTCGACGCACAAAAGAATTTGCGCACAAAAATATCCGAACGATCAAAATAAAAATACGGGCACACATAATAATCATACGCCTAGCAGATACCGGCCGTTACATTCTACCCACCTTAGGAAAAATTCCGTCCTCGGAATTCTCATCAACTAAAGAGTAGGGAACAATATGGATAACGCTCCCGTATCTCATCTTCCCGCTCCCAAGTAGACTCTCCTGATGAGTCACGACGTCACATCACCCTGACTAGATCAACAGTCCTGTTCTTGAAGACTTTCTGACGTCGATCTAGAATCTCCACAGGTTGTTATTCGTACGTCAGATCTGGTCGAACTGTAATCTCAGAGTAGTCCACAGCGTGAGAAGGGTCGCTGACATAGCGACGGAGCTGGGACACATGGAAGACGTCCTGAACTCCCTCTAAGGACGGTGGCAAAGCTACGCGACATGCTACTTCTCCAACTCGCTCTAACACGTAGAAGGGTCCAATAAATCTCGGACTAAGCTTGCCTCTCTTCCCAAATCGAATTACTCCACGATTCATGGAGATCTTCAGGAACACATGATCTCGTGGCTGAAACTCTAGTGGACATCATTCAGCATCTACCCAACGCTTATAACGGTCCTGGGCAATCCGAAGCTTGTCCATGATATCGCGTACAATATCAACTGCTTCCACAATCATCTCTGGCCCCAAGAGCTCTCTATCACCGAAGTCGTCCCAACTCAGTGGCGATCGACATTTCCTCCCGTAGAGAGCAGCAAAAGGCGCCATGCCAATGCTCGCCTGATAGCTATTGTTGTAGGAAAACTCCACCAAGTGCAGATGATCCTCCCACGAACCCTTGAGATCCAACATGCATGCTCTCAGCATATCTTCCAAGATCTGAATAGTGCGCTCCGACTGTCCATCTGTCTGCTGGTGATACGCAGTACTGAACTTCAGACTGGTACCCGGATTGATCTGCAGACTCTTCCAGAACTGAGACGTGAACCTCGCATCACGATCTGATACAATGCTCACAGGGACTCCATGCAAGTGCATGATCTCCTCCATATACTTCCTTGCTAATATCTCCGTGGACTGCCCAACTCGGAAAGGTATAAAGTGCGCGGACTTGGTTAATCGATCAACGATAACCCAGATCGCGTCGTTCTGCTTGGTGCTCCGAGGTAAGCCAGTCACGAAGTCCATCGTGATGTGCTGCCACTTCCACTCGGGAATCGGCAAAGGTTGTAGTAATCCAGCAATGCGATGGTGTTCAGCCTTCACTTGCTGACACACGAGGCACTTGGCAACGCTACGTGCCACACTTCTCTTCATTCCATGCCACCAGAAATTCTGTCGAAGATCCTTGTACATCTTAGTACCTCCAGGATGAATAGAATAAGGCGAACTGTGAGCCTCATTCATCAACTCCTCTGTGATATCTCCGGCAGGTACGCAGACCCTACTACCATATCTCAAAGATCCATCCGCGTGAATTAGAAAATCTGTCCGAAGTCCTACTTCGACTTGCTCTCTGATCTTCTTCAACTTAGCATCCCCATCTTGAGCAGTTTTGATTCGATTTACAATCGTCGACTGAATCTGCATGTTCATCAACGACGATGTGACTCCCGGTAGTACAGCTTCAACATTCATCCTTCGCAGATCCTGCTGCAATCTCCACTGAGATGTGAGAATCATCACTTCGGGCAGTCGACTCAAGGCATCCGGTACAACATTCACCTTTCCTGGATGATACTGAAGATCGATGTCGTAGTCTGCCATCAATTCCAACCATCTACGCTGTCTCATATTCAGCTCCTTCTGGGTGAATATATATTTCAAACTTTTGTGGTCAGTGAAGATTTTCACTTTTTCACTCAGTAAGAAATGTCGCCAAATCTTCAAAGCAAAGATGACAGCGGCTAACTCCAAGTCATGGGTCGGATAATTCTTCTCATGGATCTTCAACTGTCACGAAGCATATGCGACCACATGATTGTGTTGGTGCAGAACGCATCCAAGTCCCTTGCCTGATGCGTCACAGAAAATCTCGAAGCCTCCGCTTCGGTCTGGAATAGCTAAGACTGGTGCAGTAGTCAGTCTCTCCTTCAAAGTAGAAAGAGCTTGCTCACAAGAGTCTGACCAACAGAACTTAATATCCTTCCTTGTCAATCTCGTCATCGGCTCAGCTATCCTCGAGAAATCCTTGATAAATCTACGGTAGTATCCAGCCAATCCAAGAAAACTTCTGATGTCCGATGCCGATCGAGGTGTATGCCATTCACTAACTGCTTTGACCTTCTCCGGATCCACTGAGATACCAGCTCCCGATACTACATGCCCAAGAAATGCAATTCTATCCAGCCAGAATTCATATTTGCTGTATTGGCATATAGTCTATGGTGACGGAGCGTCTCCAACACTATCTTCAATTGTTCTGCATGCTCCTCCTCGCTCCTCGAGTACACCAGGATATCGTCTATGAAGATCACCACGAACTTGTCAAGGAAGTCGTAAAAGATAAGGTTCATGAGATTCATGAACACAGCAGGAGCGTTCGTCACACTGAACGGCATGACAACGAACTCGTAATGCCCGTACTTAGTCCGAAAAGCGGTCTTGAGTACATCTTCCTTCTTGACTCTGACTTGATGGTATCCGCTCCGGAGATCTAACTTCGAAAATACCCTCGATCCACCAAGCTGATCGAAGATATCATCAATGCGGGGCAGCCGGTACTTGTTCTTCACTGTGATCTGATTCAACTCTCGATAATCAATACACATTCTCATCGAGCCATCTTTCTTCTTCACTAGCAAGACGGGTGCATGGTGGGACCGAAAAGGTGCTCTCTCTCAAGTGCAAGAGTCCGTACAAGTAGTAAAACCTGGGAGTCCAGGTGTCGAATCCACGGGAAGAAATCTGTTGCAACCACAGTTCAAATCAAATAGAAATCTATCGGAAAGAAACTAAACACTTCAACAATGGTGACGGTGATGGTGATGTGAGCACGTGAACAAAATAAACATAGAGAATCGTGTATGAAAATATCTATAAAGAGTTTGCACATGGTATGGGTTCGCTAGGGTCAACGATTCGTATTAATTTGGTTGATAGGTATAACACAATGAATTCTCCTTTTGGGAGCAACTCACCGGAAAATACCCAATATAACTCAATGAATTCTCCTTTTGGGAGCAATTCATCGGAAGATGCCCTTTTGGGGGTTCAAACAAAATATTCAAAAAGATCGTCGCTAAGATTATAATACGATATGAAACTCTCTTTTGGAGAGATCAAAACTACGGGATGAAACTCCCTTTTGGGGAGATCAAAACTCACCCTTTTGGGGCGATCGTCAACTTAATTAATTCTTTTGGAATCTAAAAAAGTCGATTTACGAACAACGATTACAATTTTAGCGACGTTTAACGATTAAACACAAGGAATTTCAACCAAACTAACACAAATCATAGCCCCTAACTACTCCAAACCATGCACAATAACAATTTAGCTACTCATGGCGCAGAAATAAACAATTTTCAGATCAGAATTCATAGGTTTAATAGCAAAATACGGAAGTTTAGAGGCAAAATACAAGCTAAAACACCCAAATACAAGCTAAAGTTGAAGAGAATATCACCAAATCTCTCTGAAAAGTCTTCAAAACTCTCTGGAAATTAGAAACAAGCCTCTGGAATTTTACAGAATTTTTCAGGGGGAAAATACGGCTTCTAGAGCCTCCAATACGCCCAAAATACGCCCCAATCTGCTTGAATACGCTCAAAAAACCCTAAATACGCTTAAATATAAATCATTGCGGGTTTAGAAAGCTATCGGGTTCAAAACCCGCTTAAAATCGCGCCCGAACCGATCTGAGCCGATCATCTCAAGCGGGGCATTTTCTGGCCGTTGATCCAGGCGGGATTTAACCACGACGCGCCACGTGTCCCTTCGTTATCGGATCTCGCCCGCTATTTATTCGAATTCGCCTTGGATCGAGTCTGGGCCGTCAGATCTTCATTGCACGGTCGTAACACGTCCACGTCGCTGCTTAAACGATTCGAATTCGGGTTTGATCTGAGCCATCCGATCTCCAATCGACCGCCCATGCGCTGCCACGTCGCCCGAAGAAAATGCGCCCGCTCGCTGCGATTTGCTTCGATTTAATCCGTTGGATTAAAATCCAACGGCCAGATAAGCGCCACGTCGCCCTGCGGAAGTCGCGATGTCAAATTCGAAGCGAACCGTCCGATCAAGCGGGAGTGCGCGGATCGCCGCCGCGTGTCCCCGATCGTCGCTGATATCCGCTTCGCGTTGGGCCGTTGGATCATCATCCAACGGTTGAAACGAAGCCCGCTTCGCTGCGTTGGATCGAAGACGTGGGCCGTTGGATTAGAATCCAACGGCTGCGGTATTTCCACGTAGCCCGCTTCTGATAGCCGTCGGATGAAGACGGGAACTGTTCTGATGCGTCCACGCATTGCGCCAAGATTCGTGCCAACTTTATTTAATTCCAATAAATGGTATTCTGCATTCAAAAATTCATAGAAATTAACACAGAACTCAGAAAAATACAAATAAATAGTCGTTAGAATCGTGAGATCGAGACGGTGCTAGAAAAAATATAAAAAGTGCAGAAATACCCCATTAATTGCTGTTTTGTGCTCAAATAAGGTGTTTTCTCTAATAAATAAATGTGTAGAAAATACATATGTACTAGAGAACAATATAGCATCACATGAGCACAAAATAGGGCTAAATGGGGGGTTAAATATGTAATATTGAACCCGAATCACACCCCCCAACTAGCGATTTGCTAGTCTCTAGCAAAAATAGCGATAAATACGGACGATCAATAAAACAATAAGTTCTTTCAAATTGCTCATGGCGTGGCTCAATAACACGCATTCCAACATGGTCTTGGCCATCAATATACACATCCATGAACAAAATCAATCACATGAAATTTTCTCTAATTTAGTGTGAATAAATAACATGCAAGCATCGTTTTGCGCAAACGAAAGTATAACACGTCGTTATATACTAGTTTTCTTGTTTCCAAGGAATTGGCCTATCAAAATAATCTTTCAAGACATGGGTATTGAAGTTGCTTAGTATATTCACCATTTCTTTTCTTTTATTCATTCCGCGTAACGCGCATCAAGCAACATTCGCAGAAAAAAGTATAACTTGGATCGCTCCGTCAAATGAGTGAGTTTCCGGTCAATGGTTCCCAAATCAGACGATCATAGGGCATTAGGCCAAGAAGGACCCCTCGGACTGTACTACTCGAGCCAACCAAGTTATTTATTAGTGACATACTTATTCATTCATTTTTCATCATTCATTTTTCTTTTCCTTTTCTTTTCTTTCTTTCTTTTCTTTCTTTGTAAGCAACTCAAAACCCATCAACTTGAATATAAACATTGGAATCAAAGGCCAAAATCCTCTTCAACTTGAAAATTTCTAATAAATCGTGTATACTTAAGCTTTTTCATCACATTAGCATGCATGAAATATATTCAAACTATTTCGAAATATTAATCATGGAAATTGAAAACGTTCATGAATAGTATATTAACGGTAATTCCATGAAGGAAAAATAATTAATCAGGCCATAAAAATTTTTAGAACACAATTAATGTGTAATCATCCGCATTTGAGGCATATGAATGAGTTTTAAAATGATGAGATTTGGTGATTTATTCTTCTCAAAAAAAAAATCCTAAGGTCTCATACACACCCCCCAACTAAAGATGGACATTGTCCTCAATGTCGGAAGAGGTACGAGTTTATTCAAGCAAGCAACCTAGAAAGCATATAAAAACTACACTACTGGAAAGAACACACCGTGATCAAATGGCGGATCCCGAATATTTGATGGTGGAGGAAGTTGTTCAATTTGCTCCTTGCGCTCCTCGGCTATTATTTTTCCTCCAAAAACTAATTTGGACCCCAGCAACATGACTCCAAGCATCTCTATAAGCTGTTTGCCAATGTCCTGCGAGAGAGGAGTTATGTCAGTCCAAATTATTTTAAGATTCTTTTCAATAAAATTATTCCAGACGTAGTCATCAAAATAAGTGAAAGAAATTAAAGCAAGTTGACGACTACTCCCTGAAAGATTTGCACTACTCTCTGTACGATGCTCGTTCATTGTGGAGATGGATAAATGATTTTGGGACAAAACTGGAAGAGGGCATGGTTCTGACTCCATGGCGATAATCTCAAAACCCTTTTCCCTAGCTATCTCCTCCTCTCGTTCATCCAAAATTGCTAGCTCGTCCTCTCTTTTGCACACACTTTTTGCCATGTATATATTTATATTCGTGTCCTCGCTCGGTATTCCTGCAATAGAAGATGAACTCGTATTAGGTTCTTGAAATCGAGTTTCAAAAGCATTACCTTCTTCTAAGCAAGCGGCAATCAAATTAAGATTTTCAATGGAATTCTGAATTTGCCGACTCCGAGCAAGGAAATTCTCCTGGAATTGATGGGATGTGGCCTCCTGTGTCTGAATAGTCTGGTAAGCTTCCTCTTTCAAGGATTGCAGAGGTACGTCTACGCTTTGCTCTTCTTGATCGAGGCACGAAGGCTCCATTGAATCGCTCTCTGAAGTCTCTTCCACGGTTTCTTCATTTTCTTGCAGAGACTCCATGTATTCCCACGCCACTGTCGGCGTCATGCTTCCCAATAATTCCTGCAGCTGAGGTTGTAGTCCTTCTAGGAAGAACTCCATAAGCTCTTCATTTGTGAAACCATGCTGCGGATAGCTCGATATTAGGTCTGTGAACCTCCTCCAGGCCTGAAAGAAAGTTTCACAGTCAGTTTGATTAAAATTAACAATTTTGAGCTTCTCCATTCTATGTTTGTGTGCATTTGCATACCGTGCATCATACAGGTTGTTTGTGCAGTAGAAGTTCATATATTCCATTTTTTAAAAATTAAAAGAAAATAATAAAAAAAAGTTTATGTACAGTAAAGTGGAAAGATCTCACCGAAGGTCCTCTAAATGAAATAAACCGTAGTCACAAACCATTCTTCCCCGGCAACGGCGCCAAAAACTTGGTGGGACCGAAAAGGTGCTCTCTCTCAAGTGCAAGAGTCCGTACAAGTAGTAAAACCTGGGAGTCCAGGTGTCGAATCCACGGGAAGAAATCTGTTGCAACCACAGTTCAAATCAAATAGAAATCTATCGGAAAGAAACTAAACACTTCAACAATGGTGACGGTGATGGTGATGTGAGCACGTGAACAAAATAAACATAGAGAATCGTGTATGAAAATATCTATAAAGAGTTTGCACATGGTATGGGTTCGCTAGGGTCAACGATTCGTATTAATTTGGTTGATAGGTATAACACAATGAATTCTCCTTTTGGGAGCAACTCACCGGAAAATACCCAATATAACTCAATGAATTCTCCTTTTGGGAGCAATTCATCGGAAGATGCCCTTTTGGGGGTTCAAACAAAATATTCAAAAAGATCGTCGCTAAGATTATAATACGATATGAAACTCTCTTTTGGAGAGATCAAAACTACGGGATGAAACTCCCTTTTGGGGAGATCAAAACTCACCCTTTTGGGGCGATCGTCAACTTAATTAATTCTTTTGGAATCTAAAAAAGTCGATTTACGAACAACGATTACAATTTTAGCGACGTTTAACGATTAAACACAAGGAATTTCAACCAAACTAACACAAATCATAGCCCCTAACTACTCCAAACCATGCACAATAACAATTTAGCTACTCATGGCGCAGAAATAAACAATTTTCAGATCAGAATTCATAGGTTTAATAGCAAAATACGGAAGTTTAGAGGCAAAATACAAGCTAAAACACCCAAATACAAGCTAAAGTTGAAGAGAATATCACCAAATCTCTCTGAAAAGTCTTCAAAACTCTCTGGAAATTAGAAACAAGCCTCTGGAATTTTACAGAATTTTTCAGGGGGAAAATACGGCTTCTAGAGCCTCCAATACGCCCAAAATACGCCCCAATCTGCTTGAATACGCTCAAAAAACCCTAAATACGCTTAAATATAAATCATTGCGGGTTTAGAAAGCTATCGGGTTCAAAACCCGCTTAAAATCGCGCCCGAACCGATCTGAGCCGATCATCTCAAGCGGGGCATTTTCTGGCCGTTGATCCAGGCGGGATTTAACCACGACGCGCCACGTGTCCCTTCGTTATCGGATCTCGCCCGCTATTTATTCGAATTCGCCTTGGATCGAGTCTGGGCCGTCAGATCTTCATTGCACGGTCGTAACACGTCCACGTCGCTGCTTAAACGATTCGAATTCGGGTTTGATCTGAGCCATCCGATCTCCAATCGACCGCCCATGCGCTGCCACGTCGCCCGAAGAAAATGCGCCCGCTCGCTGCGATTTGCTTCGATTTAATCCGTTGGATTAAAATCCAACGGCCAGATAAGCGCCACGTCGCCCTGCGGAAGTCGCGATGTCAAATTCGAAGCGAACCGTCCGATCAAGCGGGAGTGCGCGGATCGCCGCCGCGTGTCCCCGATCGTCGCTGATATCCGCTTCGCGTTGGGCCGTTGGATCATCATCCAACGGTTGAAACGAAGCCCGCTTCGCTGCGTTGGATCGAAGACGTGGGCCGTTGGATTAGAATCCAACGGCTGCGGTATTTCCACGTAGCCCGCTTCTGATAGCCGTCGGATGAAGACGGGAACTGTTCTGATGCGTCCACGCATTGCGCCAAGATTCGTGCCAACTTTATTTAATTCCAATAAATGGTATTCTGCATTCAAAAATTCATAGAAATTAACACAGAACTCAGAAAAATACAAATAAATAGTCGTTAGAATCGTGAGATCGAGACGGTGCTAGAAAAAATATAAAAAGTGCAGAAATACCCCATTAATTGCTGTTTTGTGCTCAAATAAGGTGTTTTCTCTAATAAATAAATGTGTTCTTCACTAGCAAGACGGGTGCACCCCAGGGAGATACACTAGGATGAATGAAACCCTTCTGTAGTAGTTCATCCAACTGCTTCCTCAACTCTTCTAGTCCTGCAGGAGCCATACGGTACGGCGCCTTCGAAATTGGTTGAGCTCCTGGCATAAGATCGATGCCGAACTCCAACGCTCGATCAGGCGGCAGTCCAGAAATGTTTTCAGGGAAGACGTCTTCGAAATCTCTCACTACTGCAGGCTTCTCTGGCTCAGCAATCATAGATGCAATGGTCAATCGATAAGGCTGGGCTCGGAACTTGACAGGTCCAAGCGAACGTCCTCCGCCGATAAACTCGAATACTGGGTGGTCAGGAATTTCGAACACTACTTTCTTCCGGTGACAGTCGATCGTGGCACAAAAGCTCCTAACCAGTCAATGCAGAGGATAGCATCAAAGTTGGATAGGTCGTGGACGATGAAATTAGCATACAGTTCGTGTCCACTAATCACCAACGGGCATGGTCTACATCCCAGTGCAACCTTCACTATACCATTCCCAGTTGTAATGTTCTGACACTTGGGAAGTGTATAGGTGGGTATCGAGTGTTCGACTACGAACTTCCGAGATAGGATGCACATGGAAGCTCCAGAATCGAACAGGGTCAAAGCCGGGTGAGATGAAACTAAGATGACACCTAAGGGTAATATGCAACTAAATTAACATGAATATAACTAATCAAATATAATGCATAAATAAGGAAGACTGGTATAGAAGTTACCTGCAATAACTCCGTCCTCAGTCTCGGCCTCCACTGCAGTCATCGTGAAGGCTTGCCTCTTAGGCTGAACAGCCTACTGGAAAGCCTGCTTCTGGGGAATGAGAGGCGCTCCACGTCCAGCGACTACCGGAGCTCTTTGCTGCTGAACTCCAACTGGTGCCTTCCACAGTTGCTTAGTTCTCGGACAATCCTTCAATGCATGTGTGGCGTCACCACAAACCAAGCACTGGCCCAAGAATCTCCTACACTGCTCCTTCACATGACCAGCCTTGCCGCAAAAATGGCACAACTTCGGAGTAGGCCCAGCCACTGATGTTCGCAGCTGTCGACTAGTAAGCGGGCCAATGACTGGTTCTCTGTTTCAGTTAATCAATTCACTGAATTAGATCTTTTGCAAAATACGTGCAATACTAAAATAACACCAGAATTCGGTTGCCTAATTTTGTCCGGTTCTACGGCTAGTGTAATGTTATTTAGGGTCATTACCGACATGGTGCGCCTTATTTTATACTAGTATTATCACCCTAGCGTTATTTACAAACTTGCTAACATGCTAGAATTAAATAACATCTTAACAAACCGTTTTTAAATTAACACTAACAACTTACTAATTAACCTACTAGGCTAATTACAAGGGTGACATGATATTTATAGGTCCACCTACTAGCTTTGACCAAGGATATAAGGCTAACATGATAAAACTTACCTCTAACATTATTTAATATATATAACACTACTATCTCTCTCTTACTTTCTCTCTTCATGCATTAATCCAAGGCCATATCCTGCCACGTTTTGTCTCCCTGTCTCCCATTTACTCTCTCTCTCTCTCTCAGCTTTTCTCTCTTCCATCTTCTTGCTGTCTTCATATTCTTTTTTTTTGTTTTCAAATGTTTGCAGGCCAATGGGGAACTCACGCAACACGCGAGGGGGGGCTTACTTGCCTCGCGCGACGACGGGGGAATGCGGCTTCAGGCGGCCGGCAGCGCGGAGGCGAACGGCGGCGGCGGCGCGCGGCCTTCCTCCGGCCAGGCGGCGCGAGGGGGATCCGGTGGGCTCCTCACGGCGGCGGCGCGCGCTGAGCTCCGGCGGCGGCTGCCTTGCTCCGGTGGTGGCGCAAGAGCTGGGCACGGCGGCGGCCTAGGGAGGAGAGGAAGAAGAAGATGAAGATGGGGAGAAGTTTGGGTTTTTTTGATTTTTGAATTGACCCAACAATTTGTTTGAATCTGAAGTATTTTCAGATTTTGATTGAATCAGTAGCTATATGTTTTGATTTGAAGTTTTGGGTTTTGGATCTGAATTTTGTTTTTGGGTTTTGATTGTTTGAGGGCTGATTGGGTTGATTTGCGAGATGGGATGAAGCTTGCAGGGAGGTGGGGGTTTGCAGAGGAGATGGGTTTCTGATTTGTGTTTTGGGTTGGAGAACTTTGTAGGGGAAGATGAAGTTGCGGGTTGGCTTGTTTGCAGGAGAAAGGAGAGTTTTGCAGGTTGTTGTGTTGACGGTGATACTGTTATAAAAACATTGTGGGAGACAGTTTGATGGAGGGAGGAGCTGGATGTGGGGGAGATTATAATGAGGCCTGTTGGATCTCACCCACCCAAACGGTGGAAGACAATAGGGTTAATTAGCAACTTAATTAGGGTTAAGTTAATCAATATTGATTAGGGATAATTTAATTAGGGTAAATAATTAGTGTAAAAATTTATTAATCGTGCCATGGAAAAATATTAAGAGATGGACGCGCTCGTGTCGACGCACAAAAGAATTTGCGCACAAAAATATCCGAACGATCAAAATAAAAATACGGGCACACATAATAATCATACGCCTAGCAGATACCGGCCGTTACAGGTACTAGGGAGGGTATAACCAAGAATGGAACACGAGTTCCTAAGCAAGGGTTAAGAGTTCAAAGGAAGTGATGAGGATCAAGGAAAACCTAAAGAAGATGGTAATAAGGACGCTTCACCCGTATGTCCAGTACAGGTGAACACTCGAGACATCCCGTACTCGAGGCCAATTTGAGTATTTTATATTGTACATCCTGATCTTGCTATATTGCTCACGAGGTAATTAGCGAGGACCTGCGTGGGCCACCAAACTTGTAACGACCCGCTCTCGGGGGCTAGTTACTTATTTGATATTTGCGCAGGTCCTGCAGTTAACCAGTGAAACCAAAATAGCCACGATGCAGAGATGTACAAAAATACCCAAATAATGTCCAATTATTACAATCTGTCCTGTACAAATGTTCCAACAATGATACATGAAAGAAGAAAAGTACACAACTGAAAATAGCTCTGAAAGCTGCGGTCTCATGGTCGAAGTCTGTCGCTATCAACTCTAGAGCATCTGCCTCCATATGTACGTCGTCTGCGGTGCCACGGAGATGGAACCGTAGGTAAGTCACAACAATTCTAAATAAAGAAAGAGAGGTACTGTACAAGTATGACAAAGCAGACCAAAGTGAAAGTAAAGTACGGTGCAGTGTCTGTACAAGTGTAGAAAGTAAAAGTACGGCAAGTAAAGTGCGGTGACTGTACTGGCAAGGAAAGTAAAGTGCATGTACTGTAAAGAAAGTAACTGTGCAAGTTACACTAGAACTACGTGACTCAAGCCGGAGAGTATGATATGCAACCATAAAGTTCATCTATTGCCAGGGACCGTTTTGTCGAAGCAGGCAGACCTTGTAGTTTTGCCGACGCAGGTAGACCTTGTAGTTTTGCCGACGCAGGCAGAACTTGTAGTTTTGCCGACGCAGGCAGACCTTGTAGTTTTGCCGACGCAGGCAGACCTTATAGTTTTGCCGACGCAGGCAGACCTTGTAAACACAGACATGCAAGTAGATGAACCCCCGGTCATAGCTCCCACACTCTCTCTACAATGAGTTACCCCAAACCCCAGTGATGTGTATCTATTTGAGATGTTCCACAAGATGTTCCACAAGATGTTCCACGAGATGTTCCACCAGATATTCCACACATGATATTCCACACGATGTTCCACAAGTTACTTGTCAAACCAAGCCAACTGGTTGACTTCCTCATTGAAAACCGGCAAGTAGGATAAAGACAAGTCCAACACCAAAAGCTGTTACTTCCGTGCTTTGAGCACGTGGTAGTGTGGTTTAGCACACAATTTACCCAAGTTGGTAGTTGTGTGCTACAACCACGAAAGTTGAAAGTTGGCAAAGTAATCTTTAGTTGATTACTTTCATTTTAGTTCTCTAGTTTGGTTCAAGTCAAATAGCCGTTCGAGGCTATAAGTGGTGAAGTGTCACAAGTTCATGCAAGCACAGTAGACTAGTTTTCTAAACTTAGAATCTGTCGTGACTTACTATATTCGAGCTCGTCATGGCAAGACGAGGTTGGAGCTGGAAGAGCTGGTGCACGAAGATTGGTACTTGCAATCACAAAAATACTTGGTTAAAGAACACTACTTTTCTATTTAAATAATTTGATCGTTCTGATTTTATAAACTTATTAAAACGTTGTCGAAAAACGTTCTAAATTTTTATATAGACTATATATGATAAAAATAGTTTTACTGCAAGAGGGAATATTTTTCTGAGGCTTATATTAATTTTTAGAATTTTTAAAAGCTCAAAAACAATTTAAAAACTATTTTTCAATTAGTAACGTATTTATTCAGGAATTTATTCTGGGTGCAATCTACATCGGAAAGTTGCAAATGACGTGTCAAAACGACCGTCTCGAAGATCTATTTAACATATATTTTTATCATATATTAGTTTACGTAAAAATAACAAGTTACGGATTTTTGAACGAAAACAATGTATTTAACTTTTAGGCTTAAAAATTAATTCCGGAAAAACTAAGCATCGGATTGAGATGAAACTAGCGTCATTGGGTCCAGAATGTCATTTCTGAATTTCTGGAGCTTGTTTCATATTTTTCTGGGCCTTATATTTTAAGTTATGGATTTAATACCATAAAATCCAATTATTAATTAATAATAAAAAACGAAATTTCGAAATGTTCTTCGAATTTACGAAAATGTCATTGCTCGTTCACGTACCCACCGCCGACTTCTTCAACGGCAGCGGAGGAGGCGGGGGGAACGGCGGGATCCCGACGGCGGTCGATGGAGAGAGGGCGGAGGCGGCGCTTGATGGCGTACTGCGGCGGCGACCTTCGCTTGGAGCAGCGGCGGGGTTCCTCGGGGAAGGTGTGACGGCGGACGGCAGTTGAGGCGGCGGCGAGGGGTCGTGCTCGGGGCGGCGACTCGGCGGTGGCTTTGGGGGTTGACGGCGGACGAGCGGATGCGGAGGCGACGGGGCACAGCGAACGGCGTCGGTGAAGGGCAGCAACTGCTGCTGCTGCTGCTGTGACTCTCGACGGCGAGCGGCGGAGGGCGGAGGGGCGTCGCCTGAGCTCGGGGGGATGGCGACGCTGACGGCGGGCGTGGGTCGAGGCCGCCGTGAGAGTGGGAGAGGGAGAGTGAGGGAGAAACGGAGAGAGAGGGAGAGAACGAGAGAGCCAGAGAGCGTGATATGCCTGTGTTTCGAAAATACAAGGGGAGAGAGAGAGACAGTGTGGGTTTTGGGTTAATTTAAAATGGGAAGGGGGCCAGGTTAGATTATATAGGGTAAGAGAAATGGCAATTTTGTGATTAATGGGGGTAGGGGTAGATGAGGGGGGTGGGTGGGTTAGCTGAGAGAGAGAGTGGGTGGGGGTAGTTACGGTTAGATTAGGTGGGATAATTAGGGGGGTAATGGTAATTAGTAATAGGTAAACCCCTATTAATGAAAGTTATTAGCAAAATACAAAAACAAAATTACGAAAATGTCCATACTAGTAAACGTGTCCGAAAAATTACAAAAACATACCCACGGGACCGTATCGTCACGAGGATCGTGAATACGAAGTCCGTTTCAGGGTTTGGACTATGGAAATACTAGTTTTAGGCCAAAACGTTTGGAAAGCGGGTTTGAGGGTTCTCTATTGAAATAATATCAGAAAATTACGAAATTAATGTGAGGAGCCCTAAATGATCATAGAATGTTACTGCAGAAGTTTAAAATCATTTTGAAAACGTTTGTATAGAAAATAAATTCATTGACCCAAAACTGCAATATCTGAAAATGAATTTTTATCAGATCTTTTAGAGGTATTTGATGAAATCCGATTTTACTAAAATACTCCATAACTAGTCTGGTACCTTAAAATATTTTTTATAAGAAATTTTGAAATCAGTTTAAGACTCCTGATCAACCATTAAAAAAAAGAAATTACTTTAAATACTTAATTTAAATGTATTGGAAAAATACAGGCCGTTACAGTGCAGCCTCCTGGAGCAGGACGCGGCTCGTTCAGCTTGGCGAAGAGCGTGTGGGTCCGAGCGTTGACGCGTCGAAGGGGGTCCTCGGTAGAGCGACAGCCTTCGTACGGGTGGAGATGAACGTGCTCGGGGGGCGAGCGTGTTCGGCTCTGGGCTGATTGGGCGTCGAAGGGTAGCCTCGGCGCAGCTGGATCTCCTTGACCTGAACAGATGAGAAAGCTCGTCAGTGGGTCAGATCTTGGTTCCTACCAAGTCTCCACCAATGCTTAAGTCAGAACGGGTCTGAAGGATGTTCGGTGGGATCGGTATGTCTCACGGAGAGGCCGATACGCGAGTCCTCGGGCCGAGCTGTGGATGAGAATCGTAAGGTGGGAGATAAGGTCATTTCAGAAAGAATACCTCGGAGTTTGGTATCCAGAAAGAGTTCCTTTTCCACGTTGTTCTTCGAGTTTCTTTATAGGAATCTTCCCCCGCCACGTCCCATCAACGTCTCCCTATTTCACCCCGTCGATCCGCCACTTTGATGGTGCCTTCATGGATCATAAATGTGGGCGTAATGGGACTCTTTAATGGTGATTAATGGGGCAACGTTTACAGGGAATGGTTAACTCCCGCTGGTGTGGGTCAGCGGCTATATTCGAATCGGTCTGAGGCCATCCTGACTCCAAGTCTTCGTGGGCGCCTCTTTCTTCTCAGGCCTGTTAGTTCGCGACACGGGCTTGGTCCGTTCAGTCTTGGCTCATATTGGGAGGATCGTATCCATTGCCCCCATCACTCGGCTGTTCGGATTTTGACGGTTCGGTCCGAGAGATGTGATCCGGGTAGAGTTGACAGGAGCGTCAGTTGAGGTAGTGGCATTGAACGAGGGCCATCATAACGCTGCCTGGTTAGACTTCTCCTGCCTCTAGGAGCGGAATTTGAAGTGACGACTGCTGTAGGATGTCACCACGTGTCTTTCCTCAAACAGCATGGATTCAAAATTGTCTCTCATATAAAATCGCCGTTCTTTCAGATTTTTCCTTTACGCTCCCTAATCTGATTTCGCTCCTCCTATTGGTAACGAATTCCTCTTCGTCTCCCTCTTCAAATCCTTTCAAGGTAATCTCATTCTTCCGTTTCAGCTATTTGATTTGTTTAATGGCGGCGTTGAGGATAAGCACCCCCTCTTCTGGGTCTGATAGTCCTTCCGAGCCTCGGCCGCTCCTCGATAATGGGAAGGGTCTGCTATTTGTGGACCCGGCCCATCGGGATGATGTACTTTCGACGGAGGAGTTCGATATCCCTTTGGTGATTCTTTGATTGGCATCCACCGTCTCCTATTCCACTGCCGAGGAGATTTGGTCGAGATACCTCTGTCACCCGAATGATGTTCGGGTTCCATTGCCGATGAAGGGATCTGCTTTCCAGCAAGTCGCGAGGTCGGTATGTACGTTGATATGTTCCATGTGGGTCTCCGCTTTCCTCTGCACCCCTTCATTATCCAGGTTCTGGAGTTCTTGGTGGTAGCCATATGTCAGCTGACCCCATATTCGATCCCGGCCTTGGTGGGATTCATCATGATCTGTAATGTGTATGGGTTGGAGCCGACCCTGCCTATCTTCTTCTACTATTTCAGGGTCCTGTTGGGTGGCCAGGGGTCATGACAGCATATCCGTGCCCAGGCGGAGATGGAGTGTTTGTTGGGCCTACCCCGCTGGGTTGGCGACTGGAGTAAAAACTACGTTTCTGTCACCTTTCCGGAAGACGCTGTGATTCTGACGGGTTGGGGGAGCTTGTGTTGGTATGACTCGACACTGTCCCTTTCCGAGGCCGATCAGGCTGCGATCAGGCTTTGTCGGCGGTCTGGCCCTTGCTGGACGATCTTCTCCTCAAGAATGTCATGTGGTCTCATGGTAGGCGCTTTTTTCCTTTTGCCCTTCTCCTTTGCTTACCCTGATCTTCCTTCCTTCTGCAGAGATGGCGGGTTGAGAGTTCAATCGCGACGTGCACGAACTCATTCGCCAGGGAGCCCCTGGAGGGCGTGGAAATCCTTCTGGCCACGTGCCTCGGCGCACGGTGGAAGAAGAGATTCACGTGACCGACACCGTGATTGGGACACTGGAGTCGACGAACATTCCCTTGCCACCACCACAGGTCATTGTCGATCCCTCTGCGACGGGGGACTTGACCGGCGTCAACCCTGGTTCCGCCCGTGGCGAGGGGCCCGCAGGGGGCACCGGGCAGGGCTCTCGAGCACCGGCCAGGAGCTAGGGAGAGCGAAGAAGCACCCCCATTCGGCGTCTGGAAGGCCCGAAGAGAAGAAGAAGATGAAGGGGAGAGCGGATCCTCGGTGTCGCTTGACTCGCCGATCGTCTCTCGGGCGATCCCTCAGGTGGTGGAGGTGGCCTCCTCTACCCGTCGAGCCGAGTGGTCCCCGGTCGGTGCGGGGAGCACCCCGTCTGCACTTGGGGCTGGCCCGGAGGTCCCGTCCGGAGGATCGGTTTTCACCGATCGTGATGTGGCCGTTCAGCTGGCACAGAGCTCCGTCCTCCCGAGGGACTACTCTTTGTTAGAGGGGGTCCGCTCCAAGGGTCTGGCAGACTCCCTGGTGTGGCAGATCCAGTAGGTCGGTCCCTTTCTTACCTCTACCTTTGTTTTGTTACGGTCGTCACTTATCCCTTCCGTCTTGCAGGCTTCCACGATGGCCGTAGAGGCACAGCACCGCTCGAAGCGGGTGGACGGTCTCAAGGTGGCCCTGGCACAGTAACGCCTGAGGGCTGAGGTAGCCAAGCAGGTAGCTGAAGATGCTCGTTCGGTAGCTCGTTGTTCACGACTACAGATCGACGAGCTCACCTCGGAGGTGAGGAGCTTGAGGGAGGCTCAAGCGGCCGCCGAGAGGTCCTCTATGAAGGCGGAGGAGGTGTTCCACCAGGAGAGGGACGGGCTATGGGCCGAGCTGGGTGCCTGTGGCAGGTGGACCCTGCTCGACTCGTCGAGGATGTCGAGAGGGTTACGAGAAAGTTCTGGCACCGAGGATCGCGGAATCCCTTCGGGGGGCTTTCCAGACATATGAGGATATCCTGGCCCCGAGGAACGTGGGGGACTTTCGGGAGGGGTTCTTGAGGTTCGAAGAGCGGGTCCGACAGACACTTCCCCGTCCTTTGACAGGCCCCGAGGAGCCTGCTCGACCAAGGCAAGGCGAGGCCCCTGGGGATGCCTCTTCCCGGGCCCCAGCGCTATAGGTAGTGCATGCCTTTTTTGTTCCCCTCTTTGTATGTAAAGAAGAACTTTTTTGAATGCAAGAGTTTTGAAACTTCCACCTTTTTGTGCACCGCTATGTTTTTGTCGAGTTGTTTTCTTGTGTATTTGACTCAATCTTGCCCCCTCCCGCTGTTCATGCCGAGGTAGTTTGCTTGGTTTGAGTTGCGGGAGGTTTTTGTCGACGGGGTCACTGACCTGTCTGTTGTGGGATGCCCCCGCATCAAGGTCGGTCGGAGGATCGGTCTGTTGTGGGAGTTACCCCCAGTCTCAATGTCGATCGGAGGATCAGCCGGCTGGGGAGGTGCCCCTGGTCTTATGGTCGATCGGAACGATCGGCCTGCTCCCAGCCTTACGGTCGATCGGGATAATCGGCCTGCTGGGAGAGTTGCCCCACACTTACGGTCGATCGGGACGATCGGCCCACTGGGAGAGTTGCCCCCACCCTTACGGTCGATCGGGACGATCGGCCCGCTGGGAGAGTTACCGCCACCCTTACAGTCGATCGGGATGATCGACCCTCTGGGGGACTTGCCCACAGCCTTACGGTCAATCGGAGGATCGGCCTGCTGGGGGAGTTTCCCCCAGCCATACGGTCGACTGGATGATCGGCCTGCTGGGGGAGTTTCCCATACCCTTGCGATCCATCGGAGGATCGGCCTGCTGGGGGAGTTGTACGCAGCCTTACGGTCGATCGAAATGATCGGCCTGCTGTGGGAGTTGCCCCAGCCTTACGATCGACTGGATGATCGGCCTGCTGGGGGAGTTGCCCCCAGCCTTACGGTCGATCGAAATGATCGGCCTGCTGGGGGAGTTGTCCCCAGCCTTACGGTCGATCAGAGGATTGGCCTGCTGGGGGAGTTGCGCCCAGCCTTACGGTCGACTGGATGATCGGCCTGCTGGGGGAGTTGCCCCCAGCCTTACGGTCGATCGAAATGATCGTTCTGCTGGGGGAGTTTACCACAGCCTTAAGGTCGATCGGAGGATCGACATGCTGGGGGAGTTGCCCCCAGCCATACGGTCGACTGGATGATCGGCCTGCTGGGGGAGTTTCCCCCAGCCTTGTGATCGATCAGAGGATCGGCCTGCTGGGGGAGTTGTACGCAACCTTACGGTCGATCGGAATGATCGGCCTTCTGTGGGAGTTGCCCCAGCCTTACGATTGACCGGGGATCTGCATACTGGGGGAGTTTCCCCCAGCCTTACAGCCGACTGGATGATCGTCCTGCTGGGTAAGTTGCCCCTAGTCTTACGGTCGATCAGAGGACCGGCCTGCTGGGGGAGTTGCCCTCATCCTTACGATCGAGCGGAATGATCGGTCTGCTGGGGGAGTTGCCCCCAACCTTACGGCCGACCGGAGTGATCGGCCTGCTAGGGGAGTTGCCTCCAGCCTTATGGTCGATCGGGAGATCGGCCTGCTGGGGGAGTTGCCTCCAGCCTTACGGCCGACCAGAGTGATCGGCCTGCAGGGGGGTTGCCCCAGCCTTACGGTCGATCGGCACGATCGGCCTGCTGGGGGAGTTGCCTCCAGCCTTACGGTCGATCAGAATTGTCATACTGCTAGGGGAGTTGCCCTCAGCCATATGGCCAGTCTCGGGGTTTAGTGTGGTGGAACGAAAAAAACATGGTTGCTCTTGTATGAACTTGCATTTCATTTTCGGAACTGGGAACACATTCGAAAGGAAAAAAACAGGAAAGATAATGGCGAGCTAGTCTCGCCTAGGGGGAGGAGGAGTGGCTGATTGTCCCGCCTCCTCACTTGATGATGCGCAGAGCGGTCTGGACAATGTTCACCTTCTTTCCTTTGTCCATCTGCTTGGACATCCCCTCTTCGAGGGCTGCCTTTGAGGTGTCAATGAAGTTCTTCAGGTTACCGCGACTGGTCAGTTGGTCGATGTGTTTCTTCAAGTGCCAGCATTCGTTAGTGTCGTGACCATTGTCCATTACTCATTCTCAGCAACAGAAAAATGCATCGTGTCTCTCACATAGTTGACACGTACCCCATCATCCATCTCCTCATACTCGTCTGGATCTGGATGTTCTACTCCATCTACTTGGCTCCAATGCACTCAATCACTTTTTTCTTCTTGGCATTCCACGGGTTGCATTGAGGGTAGCCAATATATGGCTCCTCAGGCTGGCTCTGGATTTTCTGGACTGCATACTCAAGTAGAAATGAATCATGGACATTGTCTTCGTATTTGAGTGAATGATCTTCAGATGGTACAGTCCGCTCGTAATCTGCAAGGTCTTGCAAGTACCATCATGTATACTCGATCATATATATGCTAAGAATTCTCCATTACTCATTCTCTGCGCAAAGTCCTGCATATGAGGCTGTAACACTGTGTAGAAAATCTTGGTAGGACCCGAGATGACAACGAGAACACTAGAGGCGGTGGTGAATAGTCTTTTCAAAAAATTAAAACTCATCTAGAATTTTATCCCTAAGTCCAAAATTATTGTTACCTAATTTTGTCTAAATCAACAAATAATACTTGCAATAATAAAATTAACACATCAGAAATAATAAGGCGCAAGTAAAGAGTCAATAACACAATCACACCAACAATTTATTCTGGTTCTCCACTACTGGGTACATCCAGTCCCCGAACTCTATCAGGCTTTAATCCACTATTTTCAGTAAATAGTACAAACCATCTCATCTCCAACGAGGATTTTCCCTTGCCTCACAAACCGAGATCTTTTACAAACACATTGTCCACAACAAGAGTATACTTACCACCTAGCCTCCAACTAGGATTTACAAACACTCATATATAATGAAGAAATCTCTCTTACTAAAACCCAAGTAAGAGATAATTATAACCTTTGAAGCTTTTACAAATACATAGCCATTTGATGAAGCCCTTGTATATGTGATTGCTATATGAGTGGATTTGATCTAAAAAATGTAGAACTTTTAAAACCCTGGGAGATTAAAATAAATCAAACTTAATTTAAATCTCTTAAAGATATAACTTCAACACATAGAATAAAACAAGTATTAAGGCCAACAAAATTGCTCAGAAGCTTTGAGAAAATAAGCATAAGAATTTTAGAAACTATGGCAAAAAATTGAGAGCTTTTGAAAAAGAGAGCATTTGAGAATTTAGCTTGAAAAATATATTAAAATGATTAATAATTCATATGTAAGAATGATAGAACAATGATCTCAGTAAAGAAATTTTAGCACAAGAAAATGCAAATTAAGGCCAAGAAGATTTTTGAAAGAACTTGATAGCTTTGAGAATTTGAGCAATAAAAATGATTTAATTGATATGTAAAATCCTCTTAATTCTTGGGTATTTACATAGGAAAAATCAGCTCAAACCCAGCTTAAAAAATTTCCTCAAACAATTAGTAAAAATTCAAAATCAACTTTCCAAAAAAGCCGAAAGTTGACCTAGATAATTAACTGCTATTTATGGATACATGAGTTTGTCTACATAAAAATGATTTGAAAATATTTAATAAAAATTATAGACTAATATAAAACTTTAATTACTATTTTTAAAAAATTAAATCATTTTTGGGATAATCCTAAGTGTGTGTGGGCTTTATGGTATTCTAAAACATTACACCAAGACAAACTTTTTAATCATGTGTGGGTATACGAGGGGATCTTCTGTCGTCATATGTCTGAACCGCGGTGTCAAACCGAACCAAACCGCTCCAAGCGGTTTTCGTTGGTTCGGAAACCGTCGGTCTGATGGTCTGGTTTGGTCTGGCCTGTGAGAAACCGCTACTTATACGGTCTGATTCGGTTTAGGTCTCAAACCGTCGGTTTGAGACCGTGCTCTCCCCTAGTCATTTGTCTTGGCTTCCTTGAGCTCCAGATGTCTGGAAGTCGAGCTCTAAACGTCTGTACGTTATCTCCTAGTCGGCTAAAGGCAGTCAACACAGTTGAATAGTCGAGAAAAAGTGTGGCACACAAAACAGAGCGCTTAAGGTTTTGACCACATGTGCCATCCAGCTGCATGATTACGCCCAGCCAGACGTCTGATCGAGCATAAGACGGCTGGCGCCCCTTCATCAGACAGCTGGCCCCGACTATCCAAGCTGAAGCACCAGGCAAGTTGACGCCTGGAACACCCGCTCCAGACGTCTGATTGCACTGACTTATTGAGAGCCATATCAGCAGGGCAAGACGTCTGGAGAGCATTATCCAGACTTTTGATCTTCTTTTTCCTGGCGATTTCTGCTGTGTTTTTAGCTGAACCCAATTCATTTTGAGCAGTTGATTCGAGCGATCAACAAAGGAGATTACGTGGGGTTTTGGGTAGTATAAATATGACCATTAGTGTTTATTTTCTTTATATTGGGATGATCTAAAGATTAGGGGAACCATTAGAGCTAGGGCTTGTAGGAGCTCAAGAGAATGACTTGGTGCTTCTTCTTCTTCAAGAAATTACAGATTTGATTCCTCATTCTTTCTCTTGTTTACTTTCGATTTAGTTGCATTGTATTAATAAATTGGATGATTATTTTGAGTAAAAATGCCTCCTTTATTATCATGTTGAACCAGATCTATGTTTGTGTGTGTTGTGAAGTTTAAGGCTTTTGTGATGTTGCGATCTCTATGTTATCTTGCACATTTTAATTCTTTGATTTATCATGCCATTAACTCATATATTTGCTTGTTGATCATCCGAAGAGGCTATGAGCCAAGTGGATTATGCCCAGAGACCCCTCTTGATTTGTTTTAATGCCATCAGATTAATGACACGATGAATCACGTATTGCAAAACCCACATTGATTTAATGGATTTATCATCAGATTTCGCACTCGAAAGAGACATGCAATTCAGAAGAGTTTTTCTCCTCTAGTATCAATCTATCCAGCCATTTTCCAAACAAAATATATTTCTATTTTTATTATCTAAAATCACTCAATGTGCATCAAGATGGTATATTTTTCCTCACGTGATGTCCGGTGGGTAAGGAAAGATGAAACATTTGTTGGCTCATTAAAACTGCCTCAGCCCTTTCCTGGAAATAATGGGGGCGAAGAAGAGACATTTCTCCTTCCAACCTTTTATTATTATTTTTCCCGCCTAAACTCCCCCCAAACCCTAACTATAGATCCAAACAGAAACTCGTTATGGAGTTGGCCGATCCCTTCGGATTCATCGTTCTTGAAGGAGGAGGAGGCATTGTCGCTCAGCTCCAACTCATCATCAACACCCCTTTCCTGAACGACAACCGTTTCCCATCCCCACCGCCGCCCGAACCCGTCCCCGAACCCGAACCAGAGCCCGGACCCGAACTCGCCTCAGCGTCTATGGAGCAAGGTGCCGAAGCTCGCAATGTTGATAAGATGAAGAAGAAAGGGAAAATGCCGGTTCAGGAACCGGAGCGATCTCCGCCTGGTGGGTCTCCGAAGAAAGGATCCGGACCCATACCCAAACCTGCCAGGAGAACTACAATGGATCTTTTTGAGGCACTGAAGCTGCTGTCTCCGGAGCCCGATAAGAGCTTGGAGAATGTGGATATTCTGGAGATCGCTGCGATGAAGGGGATCCACTTCGAGCCTCCGCGCTGGCACCGCCCTGGCGGTTACGATCGCAAGGTAACATTTTTCTTTTTCTTTTTTTCCCGTTTTTGTTGTTGTGAAATCGGAAGCTGTGCTGATAAATTTTTATTTGGCTTTTGCTAGCCGAGGAATTCACAGTGAAGAAAGTTTTGGATATGGGTATGCTGCATTTTGTAATCCAGAAGCTAAGGTTGCTTGATGTTTGATGAAATGCCTCAAAGAAGAAAGTTAGCTTTTGTAACACGCATTGCATATAATGCAATGCTCTGATATGTAGAAATCTAACATGTTTGACCTTAATGAAGAATGTTGAAGAAAATGGTTTGGTTTTTATAACAGCTCTCGTGTTATAATCCATTTTGTTGACGAGAGATCATGCGGATTAGAGAGCCAGCACATGCGTTAGCCTGGTTTTTGTCACTCATCCTCTCTTGGAATGCACAACTTGCCCGCGCGTTGGATTCTTCTCACTGATGTCCTGATAATTGTTGTCGCTGGTTGCATGCAAATTTGTTAGAAATCAGTTGAAATTCAATTCGAATCTTTGAAGTTTAAACTTGGCCATACATTAATTAAATTACTACATTGAAATTTATGACGGTTAACATCTTCTCCTCCTGTACTTGGATTTGGCAAAATAATTCATTTTAATCAGAGCCGTGAGATCGGATTTGTGGAGTCTAACATATGTCGAGTCCGGTTAACATCTTCTCCTCCTGTACTTGGATTTGGCAAAATAATTCATTTTAATCAGAGCCGTGAGATCGGGTTTGTGGAGTCTAACATATGTCGAGTCTTGACATATGTTAGACTCCACAAACCCGATCTCACGGCTCTGATTAAAATGAATTATTTTGCCAAATCCAAGTACAGGAGGAGAAGATGTTAACCGTCATAAATTTCAATAGAGTAAATTCTAGATTGGAAAGATGTTGCCTAAGTGGCATTATGGTATTGCAAAAGAACTGAAGCATCTTGGTTAGAAGCGATCTTAAACGAGAATGGAAATAGCTATTTCAAAGAGATGATTGAAACAAAGACTACTTTATCCGAACCTTACCAAAGAAAGAAAGTAACTCTCGTGAATATTTTGCTTTCTTGCCTAGCAAATTACGGCTCAAAAACTGAGAGGGATTCGTGGGCCACTGCATCCCAAGTATCATAGCTTATGAAGGTGAACTTGGGCTGGGGGAAGGGGGAGTGGTAACGTCGGCCCCGTTTGATTGCCAATTCAGTGGCCTATCCAAATGGCAGGTCATGTCCCCAACACAAGGAACAATGCGTATTCCAACACCAATGTACTAGATCATCAAGAGAACTCCTCTCCAAAAAGGCAAACTACGACGAGGGTATGTGTGAAAATAGAATGGAAGTATCGAACATTAGGTCAAAATGCACTAAAATAACATAATGTTTGGTGGGTATTTTCACATAAATAACATAATATTTATGATGTACATCTTAATACAATTTCATTATTTTTTCAAAAAACTGTTTTAAAATATATCGATCTTGGTCATGACCTCTGCCTCTTTTCCTTATTATTTTATGGAACCATGGAGAAGAATTGAGATTGAGAAAGGGCGATTTTGGGAGAATGAGAGAGTGAGATTTCTGTTCAACTAATCTCAAGAAATTGACAAATTTGCACAAGAAATTTACAACCATTCTCATGCTTCTTCTTCTTCGTAAAACCATACAAACAAAAACATAACACTTATCCACCATCTACCACTACTATGACGACGAACAGTTTTGAAAACTTTACGAAAAAATTCCAAAACATCTCAAAATCGAGAAGACTAAATAAAGGAGAAGAGCAGCCGGAAAGAAAAGAATAAGATGAGAAAATTGAAAAAGAAGATAAAAAAGATTAAGAGGCGAAAAGGTAGTAGTAATTTTTAAATAAACAAATGTTAACATTATCTATACATCAATTGATCTGGACAAATTTTTAAGAAGGCATGGTAAAATTTAACATTTGTTATCGTTAAGATGCTAACTTCCTTTTTTTGGTCTGATTAATATGCTAACTTCTAGGCCATGACTCAGGGGCTGTTCGTTTTTGCTTATTTGGGCAATAAGGTTGCTCAATAACACTCTTTGGGCTACTTTTCATCTACTATTCCCGACTTTCCTCATGAATTCCAATCTATGTTGTTCGTTTCAGATACTTGGCTGTTGGGGAAAAATTCCAACGCGGCGACCCGTTTCTCGCGAGCAAGAATCCCCGCAAAAAGCGGGAATTCCGGGTGAAATTGTGTTCGTGCGGGCCACATCCCCCTCTCCTCTTTTCTCCGCCAATCGCAACATTCCTTCTTTTTTTAGATAACATGTGAAAAAAATCTGTCAGAACTCCAATCATGCTATTCTCACATTTTTAAAGGGATTAATGTAGAGCAGGTGGCACCTGATCCAATGGATCATGTGCAAGACACAAAAAGGTGGGACCCAGCGAGTACAAGCCCATGTGGGGCCTTGTACTTCCCACCTTTTTTGTGTCTTAGCACCTGAACCATTGGATCAGGTGCCACCTTTTCTACATTAAATCCTTTTTTAAATGAATGAAATTTTAGTTTTGATTTTTTAATATTTAATTATTATAATTTATATTTAAAAGCGGGATCCACGTCAACTTTCTTCAAACTACATTCTCAACAAAACAAACACAACAAAGTTGTGTAGGACCCACAAAACTTTCTCAAAACAATTTTCCAAACCACTTTCCAACAAAACAAACACAACATCCTACTTTTCTCATCCCAAGATTCCAATCCCTAAATACTATTCACAACTTTCTCAAAAAATCATTCTCACACAAACGAACAGACCCTTAATGTTAAGATATTGATCAGAAACTGCCCCCTAACCCTTGGGGTATTTTTCTGCATTTTGCACTGAAAGTTATGCTCCACCAATGAGGTCAAATACACCTATCTAGGCCCAGCAAGCCCAACCCAGGAAAATTCAGGGGCCCAAAAGTACCCTTTAAAATGACGGTCTCCCGCTTCTTGCAGCTCATTTCCTTCCCCTTACTCTTCCCTCTTCTGCTTATAAGCGATCTTTTATTACAATTCAAACGCTCAATTTCGATCCTTTAATATTTTTTACGTCGATCTGATCCCTAAATCTATCCATCCGGATATGATGCGCATTCACTCATCTTGCCGCGATCACAGGTTAGGGTTTCTCGATTGAAACAATTTTTGAGCAATTTTCATTGTTCTATTTCTTTAAACGAAAAAAAGTTGATGAAAAGGAACTCCTTTTATGTAATTTATGTCGAAAATATGTTTCTATTATGTAATTCATTCAACTTATCGAGTCATTTATAATCCCAAATCCAGATACTTGACAACATAATTTTACAAGTTTCTAGATCATCTCTGTTGGATCATCCAGTGATTAGTAATTATATTCGAATTTGCATGAATAACCTCAAAAAATACTATTACCGTATTGCTTCTCAATTTTTTTTAAGAAGTTCACAGACGAGGTTTTGCCACACTATACAATGAGCACATGAAGGAATTGTCATGGAAATTGTTATAGAGGGTTGCTTACAATTTTCTTAATGAATTGTTTCTATCAACCAGTAAGGTTCAGTAGCAACGAAAAGTGGCATTATGCATCTATGGACCATCGTGTCATTTATAAGCATGTACATAGCTATTGCTTAACCCCCTAAGAGCACTTCCAATGGGGACCGAAATTGGGGCTGAATGTGGGGCTTAATCCTAGGTGGAGGGGCTAATTGCAAAATTGAGGAGAGAAAGAGGGGGTTGAACATGGGCTTAAAATTTTAAGCCCCTGTTGAGCCTCGCTTTAAGTCGCTGAGTTAGCACTTAGCAGTGGGCCATTTTTTTTTCAAAAACTGAATGGACTAGATGTTTGGTTGGTACCCACCAGACGCCTGGTTCTGGCGGGAGTTAATTTTTTATAACGCTTACAGAACCAGACGGCTGGTTACTAGGCACTAGACGCCTGATCATATGGCTATAAATAGTAGATCAGACGCATGGTGGGTATCGGCCAGACGTCTGATCCATTTCAGATTTGAAAAAAAATTATGCGGCTAAAGTACCAGACGTCTGGTAGGTTTACACCATACATCTGGTAATACCCAAGTGGCGGCTGACATGGCAACCATTCAGCCCCTGATTGAGCCCTCTATTGAGAAGGCGCATGGGCTGAATCTGACGTGGCTCAGATTCAGCCCCTACTGGGGCTGAATGGTTAAGCCCTCAATTGGGAGTGCTCTAAGTAGTGTTTATTTCTGCAGACTATTGTGACTTCTGTGAGCACATAAATATATTTTGGTTTTAACAGCGATATCAGGCTCATATATGCACCTGCATAACTTGATGGGACATACTGAAGTGGGAACTCCCTTTAACAATTAGAACACAGGTCCAAGAGCAATGAAAGTTGCATACATAATGTTACCCAAATAGATGTAGGTGTCATATATGATCTAGTCTTGAAATACAAAACAAATACCATACGGCTACAACATTTAAGAAAATTCCACCATAATGATGCAAAATCCATGGAGAACATACATTGTAAAGGCTTTTGATTATACTATTTCTTTTTTCCAACTCAATGGTTGCATGTTCATATTGTTTTCTGTTTTCTTCTTTCCAATTCATTCCATCAATGATTTTGGCGTTCGTGACCCATGATATCTGAAATTCCTACCAATGTAAACCAAATACCAAATTGATGTGCATCAAGCAGTCACATAATGAAAGAGTTTCATTTATGCCTTGGTTTGGATTTGGTTCCTGCTGCGTTGATGGAAAATTCACATTGTCCGACCATAACATACTTCATAAGACTAACTTGCATAAGACCGTTTCTTAACACACCTTAAATCTTATGAATATTACGGAAGTTGTTTATATATGTTTCCTCAGTGCATTAGTAAACTCAAGAATATTTTTATATTTTAAGTCTTGGTTTTCTTGCATATGAGGTGTTTTAAACATAATTAATTGTGTAAGTCTCATTTTAAATAGCACACTATACATTTTATAGCATTATTATGTTGTGTCAAGTTCTATTGATTGGTTTGTTGCTCAACTCCTGTTAACTGGCGTCTGGTTTAATAAACTTAGTTTTTATACTTTGTCTGTGCATTTCTGATGGCCACATGCACTGAATGGTTGGCATTTTAACATGGTTTGCTCATGTACCTGAGACAGTGGTTCCATGAATCCTAACCGTTTAACTTATGCATATTGTTTTACAATTCAAAGAACCGTTTGAACTTAGAACGTCGCGAACAAGGATAACATAGAAATGCTCTTAGTATATCATACTAGTTTGTTATGTCATTCTAACGTAAATGATATTTCAATCATCTTTATAGTTCATTGAATGAGACTAGGGAGTTCTCGTCCTAGTTGCTTTCTTTACTTACAGAAAGTCTTAGTTTTTGATGAAGTCATGAGCTTTGAAATCAACTCAACTAGTTGTTACTTTGACAATCATCCTTTCTTGATAAAATTATTTGCTTAATTTGTTCAACCTTAATTTTATATTTACAGTTCATAAAATGATAAATATTATTTCAGTTATTTGCGATATCTAGTTATGAAAACGAAGTTGTGCATCATGCATTGTTATCGGTGTTGCTATGATGGGTATTGGATCCACACCCTTCCTATTGTAATACTTTATGTTTTTGTGTATTCTTTTTATCCATTTTGTCTCATTTCTCTTTTTTATATATAAACTTTCAGTTTGTTCTTTATATATCTTCTGCTTTATATGCACCATTCCTACGCAAACCTAAAATTGTAATTGTTAATTGGATAATTACACCTACAATGTAGACAACTAACAAATAAATATAGATACAGTAGAGTAGAACCTCAAAAATTTACCATTAAATGGAGCAGATTTAATTGGATAATTACACCTACAATGTACACACAACTAACAAATAAATATAGATACAGTAGAGTAGAACCTCAAAAATGTGCCATTAAATGGAGCAGATTTATTGTGATTGGTTCTACATCCATGATCTAAGGTGTTTTGATGAGAATCCTACTTCGATTCAGATTACTATTGTAGTGTTTGACTTAATTTTATAATGATCTCTGGGTCCTTTTAGAATTTGCTATTTGATTCTGCTTAAAGTTTTCTTTTCTAAGAATTTGAGTTTTTATTGAGTTTCATGATCTAAGGAATTCTTTTATTTTATTTAAGTGTCTTTATTTGAGTCTATTTAAGAGTTTGAGTATGCAAGTTAGGCTTGTTATCTATAAATATAGCTTTGTAATCAAACATTTGGATCATTGATTTGAGTTATTGAATAAATTTAGAGTTGTGTAAATATCATTTGTCATTTGAAAAATTTCAAGTATGAGAGGTGTGACAAAGTGTTGGACTAGGCGTGAGATCCAAAAAAAATTTTCACGCCTAATATGTTGGAATAGATGATTGTATAATTTCTGTGGTGAGAGGCCTAATTTTTTTTCAAATCCCTAGTTAATTCTTTCCTAATTTTCCCCTCATTTCCCCTTCCATTTCACATCAAAATGGCATCAAAGTCGAATTCCTAATCTTTTCATCATCATCGTCGTCGTTTTGATTTCTTCATCTTCATCATCTTCTCTTTTCTCCAATTAGGTTTTAGTTAAAAAACAAAAAACAAACAAACAAAAACAAACAAAAAAAAAAGAAAAAAACACAAACAAAAAGTTCTAACCTTTGGTTCAGCCCAAAAACATCTTTCTGTTCTCGTTACCAAAAAATCAAGAGTCTTGTTCATCTTCTTTGTTCAGACACCAAAATAAAATAGAACAAACAAACAACAAGACCCATTGTTCATCTTCGTTCTTATCACCAATGGATAACACTCATCAAAGTCATCTCCATCGTCTTCATCGTGGACTACAACATCCAATTTCAGAAAAACCAACAAAGTTTACTCAAAATTCCTTCGAAGCCCGATTCATTCCGCATCCACAACAAATCTCTGTTTGCCATCAATGCCGACCCATTTGTTAGCTCCGATAAGATCCGAGCATCAATTGCTTTCACCGTTGACATTTGTTGGATATTGATACGCCAGATATAGTTTTGATGATGATTAATAAATAATGGTGCCGATTATTTTAAATGAGTGTGTAGGTACCATAAACGTTTTTATATGAAGAGTTTAAAGTCAAAGACAATGTGGACCAAAGTTGACTAATGAAGATCAAAACGGTTAAGGCAAATCATATTGGAGCTTTATGGTCAAGATAGAGTAGGGAAGAAGCCCACTCAAAGGCAATGGAAGCTCAAGACTCTAAGGGTGTGTTTGGTTTGAAGGAAAATGAAAGGGAAGAAAGTTAGAAGGAAAACTATTTTCCATTGTTTGGTTAGAAAGAAAAGCAAAATGAAAAGGAAAAAGAAAGAAAATGAGAGAAAAGTATACATTACAATTTTATTTCTAATTTTCCCTCCCAACCCCTATGGAAAATGAGAGAAAGACATAAAAATTTAAAATGGGGACTTATTTGAAGATGAAAAGTTTGCCAGCCACCAAACTAACTCAAAATTATTATTATTTCAATGTAATTTTCTATTTAACTTTCCCAATAACCAAACATCAAAATTGTTTTTCTTTCACTTTCACTTTTTTTTTCTTTTTCTTTTTCTTTCACTTTCACTTTCACTTTCTTTTTCTTTCTTTTATTTTTCCCTAATCCAAACGGACCCTAAGGTATGGAGAAGATGGACTTTAAGCTACATTAAGAGGGTATTTTGATGTATTTTGATGTATTTTTAGTCCTTGACTTTGATATGTTACCGCCTTTGGTATGGAGCTCCACACACATTTTGGTATTACACTCTTCCATGATACATGTCTATGTATCAGGAGGGAGTCGACTCTCAGATGAACTGGAGTCGACTCTTAGAGTCTTGACAGACCCAAAGTAGTTTTGGTCACCGGCTGGGAGTTGACTCCTTTAGTGCAGTAAGTCGACTCCTAGGACCAGTAGTCGACTCCCAAATGTACATGAGTCGACTCCTAGGCACCCAATGGTTATATTTTGACTGCTTCATTGATTGACGTGATGTGTAGATTCTTAGCCGTTGGGAGATAATTTCCATGTTTGCCTTGTGCGAAAATTGTCTTTCAATACTGAGAGTCATTTCTAGGCTTTATCAATAAGGAGAAAAGATTTTTACAAATTTTTCTAAGCATTTTATCCAAAATTTCAAAGCTCTCAATCTCTTTTACTCTCTCAATTTTTATGCCAATTTTGCTATTGATTTCAACAAGCTTTTAAGCCATTTATTTTTTTGGCATTCTCTTGATCTCAATACTTAGAGCTTCATCTCTAACATTTGAGATTGGATCAATAAGTGTGTTTTTTGATTCTTAAGCGATTTTTTCTTTAATATTTTTCTTGAGATCAAAGCTTTCTTATAGCAACTTATTCACATGAGCTTCAAATCAATCGACTATCGGATCGTTGTAAACGCTGTAAAGACTAAATATAATCAAAAGGGTGGTTGATTGGTAAGTTGTAAGTACTTGATTTGTACTTGATGATTGGAAAACCTCTTGCACGAGGTCCTCACATGGTGAGGTAATTGATATTGGTTGAAGAAGCCTCTTATCGGAGAAGATGCAATGGTGTAAGAAGCCTTCTACTTTGAGGCAGTGTAGCTCTCACTTGAGAGTTTGGTAGTGGAAATCCAAGTGGTTGGCTTGGTACTGGGGTAGCTTAGGGGTGGGTGAACCAGTATAAATGTCTTCATGTTTGCGATTGGTATTATTACTCCTATCTCATATCTCTCATTACTTGCTGAGTTATTTAATTTTTGATCTGCACTTTCATTCTATTGCAAGTAATATTGTGTAGTTGACTAAGTATCTAACAGAGTAACATCCATAGGAGACTTAGGCTTTGCTAGAAGGATTTTTATTAAGCTATTATTTTTAGCAATACTATTCAACCCCCCTTTAGTATTGCTTGCCGTCTACAGGATCCTAACACATGATACCAGAGCAAGAAAGATTAGATGGCGTCAACTTCATCTCACTTTGAGGGACTCTCCACCACCTGTCCACCTTAATTCGATGGAACCAACTATGCAAGCTGAAAGACGAGGATGATGATTCACATCCAGTCAATGGACATCGACATTTGGATGATAACGACGAATGAGTACGTGATGCCGGACACTCATATGGAGACATGGAAGGATGACGACAAAAAGAGCACCAACCACAATACAAAGGCGATGAATATTCTATTCTGTGCCGTGGTTGGAAATGAGTTCAACATGGTGTCACAATACACAACGGTACATCAGATCTAGATTACACTAGAGGTAACTCATGAAGGAACCAACAAGGTAAAGAAATCTAGAATTAACATGGTAAATGGTAAATTCGAGAGCTTTAAAATGAAAGAAGGTGAAACTTTTTCAGAACTAAATAATCGCTTTACAACGATTGTTAACGATCTTGCTGGACTCGGAAGGAAGTTTCTATGTATGACCAAGTGATGAAGATTATCAGATCTTTATGACCGGAATGGAAGGCGAAGACCATTGCAATCCGAGAAAGCAAACAAGATGTCTAAACTACCATGGAGGAGTTGATGAGAAATTTCATGGCTTTCGAGATCAAGTTTGAAGAAGACAAGCAAGAGACACAGCCGAAGAAGAAGAACTTGGCTTTCAAATCCAAAGCCAAGGATTCCGAATCCGATATTGATGAAGAGGAAATGGCTCCCATTTCACGAGACTTCAGAAGAATGCTAAGAGGTAAGTTTTCGAAACATAAATCCAAATTAACTAACGATATTATTTGTTTCGGATGTAACAAATCAGGACACGTGAGAAGGGATCGTCCGTTAGAAAAGAAAAATGAAAGGATAAGGGAAAAGAAAAAGAAAAAGATGAGAACGACTCATCCTCATCCTCATCAGAGGACGAAGAAGAAAGGGAAGAAAAGGCTCATATGTGTTTTATGGTCTCGACCAGGGGTTGAGGTCTCGGTATTGGTCTCGGTATCGCTCTTCCGAAAATTTAGGTTTCGGTATCGGTATCGTCCGTTTCAACGGTTTTGAAAATGAGTTTCGGTTCGTCCGTATCGGTAGTTTCCAAAATTGTAAGTCACATGTAACTAACAATATTAGTTAAAATTTGTTAATAATAAGATAATGACAAACTAATTAAGATAATTTGTAAGTTATAATATAATTATGAACAATATTAGTTAAAATATGCTATTCAGTTAACCATTTAGCTAAAAACACTCTCTCGTTAGTTACAATATGGCAAACTTGTTAATAATGCGCAATATGTTTAGACAAATATAGGGTGTGAATAGCGTGTCAATATCTCATTTTTGGAGTTTTAGAGAATTTTTTTAATTACACATTCTTCTTCCTCCGAGTTCGACCGATACTGAATGGTATCGGTTAGTATCCGGTATTGGCCGAAACTGACCGATACCGTTCAGTATCAGCCGATACCGAAACTAACCCCCAGTTTCGGTCTCGTTATACACCGAGACCGAAACGATACGGCCGATACCCAAGGGTATCGGCCGAAACCTCAAACCTTGGTCTTGACTTCCTTTAAGGTAAATGCTTCTAACTAAAATAATGATAGTGTTAGTGATAACAATGAAGATGATCTTGACGTTGAACGTGCTTTTGAAGACTTGTGTGTTCAAAATGATAGGTTGCTTAGAAAGTATAAATCTTTAGAAAAGATTCATAAAAATTGCTTGAATTTCAAAAATATAGTTGATGAAGAAAACTCTAGGTTAAAAATAGAACTTATGAAACTAAAGGAGATCATGAAGAACTAACGCTTTATAATCAAGAAGTAGTTAATGAAAATAAAAAACTTAGGGATGAGAATCAATTTTTAATATCTGAAAGTAAAAGACTAAATGAAGAATCTAAAATAATGAACACTAGGATAGAAAACTAAGGTAAAAATAGAATAATTTAAATCTAAGCATGATGATTTATACAATAATGTTAAAAAATTTAATATAGGCAAAAAACTAGATAATTTAATTAGGTACCAGATAATTAAAAACGATAAAAGAGGATTAGGATACAACCCTAATGCGAACTCTAGTAATGATAGGATGTCTAAAAATCATCCTAATAAAACGAATTCTAGAAAGACAATCTCCTCTAAACGTTAATAAATGGAAGACGATTAAAATCTGGATACCAAAATGACTAAATCAGAAAATGCCCGATATTTATGTAACTAAATTTAAGCAAGAAATACATCATTTATCTAATTATAAGTACATAAAAGATGAAAAGTCAAAACCTAATTGGATTTGGCTTCCAAGGTGAGTAGCTTAGGTTTAAAACCTTCGTGAGATACCCCAATATAACTCCGGGTATCTCACTATAATAGGGTTCACAAACTTGTATGCGTGTGCTTGACGTGTTTGTGCATGTAGGGTAGCTTAGAAATCCTTAAAAGCTGGCTTGGAGAGATCTGTACTGGCTTTAGTTTGAGCGGCAGATGTATCAGTCTATATCAATCCAGGAGCTGACTATCCAGTCAACATGAGTCGACTCTCTGACAGAATCCAGTACCTTGATTTTGCCTAACATTGGCTAGGAGTCGACTCCTGACTATCATTTTTCAGATCCAGACTAGAACTTCTTTTATTTGAGATGGGATAGTGGATTTCTTTTGTGCTTAATGGGTTCTTTCCCACTTCTTATTGGATACCCATAACTTGAATCCACTAGGAAAACTTATCTAAGCCTTTAACTTTCATCACATGGCTAATATTTCTTCCACCTCAAATAAAACCTTATCTCTAACCCTAAAACCCCAACTCATCTCTCTTGAGCTCCAAACCCAGAATTCTTAATTCACTTTGATCTTTTACACAAATTTGCTTCAAATCCTTGGATCTTGCTTGGAGCTTCTCTGTGCTAGGTATATCCCTTGTCAATTTTACTTGCATTTGCATCTCTTGCACCATATTTTAGTATAGTTGCATTAGTTGCATATTCACTCACAACCTTAGGACAAGATGAATAGAGGTGAGGGTAGTTTATCTGTACCCAAGAAGAAGAGAACCTGTTCACAAGCATCACAACCTCCTGAGTCCATAATATCATATTTGAATAATCCTAATTTGTTGAAGAATTATGAGATTAACTCCAGTCGTACCATCATGTTCGAAAGATTTATTGTCTATGAAAATCTTGATGGTTATAGTATTAGAGAAGTATTTGCTAAGTAAGGACTCGAGAAACTTTTTTCCACTGGTAGTACCCGTTGATGTTATCTTAGGTTGGTTAGCTTATTCTACACAAACATGATAGCTAGCAAGAAGGATGTATCCTCAAATGTTAAGAAAACTAGCGTCACCTTTTCACCCAAGAAGTTAGGAAGGATCTTAGGCATACATACGGTACGAAAAACTATTGGATAGGTCATAATGAATGATCCCGCTATCATACATGCCACGTTCTCCAAGGGTAGATCCTACGAACCAGGCATCACAACTAAGGCATTTAGGCCTAGGGTAAGGATCTTAGCTTTGATCATGTCCTATAGTATATGTCAAAAATCCGTAAGCTTCACTAAAGAATCTGAGAGCCTGACTAAATGTGTCTATGCTATCTTATCTAGGATTGAAATAAACTGGACAAGTACTATTTATAATAATCTTGTCAACATTAGCACTAATGCACTGAACCATGGATAATTTCTCACTCATATTTTTGAGCATTTTGGCATAGATGTTAGGTCAGAGATTTTAGTCATTCCCCGAAAGGTTAGGTTTGACTTGGGATTCCTTTATAGAATGTCTCGTAAACAAGACCCCTCTCTGAATCCCCCTAACTCTGATGTCCCTGAATCTGAGGGAGAACATGAGGGAGAACGTCAATATGAACCCATATCATATGCACATCCTACATGTCCATTTGTTCCACCTTAATACTTCTCTGATTTCCAAGTACTTCTACTTTCGAGACTTGATTACTTGGAGTCAAATATGTATAAGCTGAAGAAGGACATCTGTGATAGAATTGACATTTCTGATTACAGACTTGATGAGCTGGAGAAGGAGATTTGGGAGATTAAGAAGAAGCTTTTTGGCCCTCTTTCTTCGGACATTTGAAAGTGATATGTTTATGTTTTGTGATATTTTGCTTTGTATGACACTATGGTCCTCTAAGAACATTTGTGTATGTTTTGATGATGATGTGTTTGTGTGAGCTTGGAAACTTAACGGAATAATGTGATCCAATATGCACCTATCATGGATATATGTGAAATTATAGTAAATATGTGGAATTATGTTTCATATCATTTTGGTTCATATGTGGAATTATATTATGGATACATATGTTTCATATCACTTCGTTTGACTCCCACATTTTTGAGATGCTAAGGGGGAGAAGTGATTAATGGAAATGCATATGCATATGAAATATTACAACGTTCATGTTATGACTATTGATTTATTATGATTAACACGTGGTTTGAACTTATTTGATTTCATATTATTACACGTGGATTGAACTCTTATGCACTCATGAGTAATATGAATATATGCTTTATTCATGCTTAGTCTAACATGCTAAGATGCATGGAGAGTTTTAAAGATTTTTGTAACACCATGCATCGACGCAGTGGGAGTATGTATGTCTTTAATTTTTCGTATTATTTCATATTTTTATCATTTGTTTGTCATCATCAAAAATAGAGAGAATGTTGGATATTGATACCCCAGATATAGTTTTGATGATGATTAACAAATGATGATATTGATTATTTTAAATTTGTGTGTAGGTGCCACAAAGGTTTTCATATAAAGAGTTGAAGTTAAAGGACAAAGTTGACCAAAGTTGACCAATGAAAATCAAAACGGTGAAGTCAAATCAAATTGGAGCTTGTGGTCAAGATAGAGTGTGGAAGAAGCTCTCTCAAAGGTAATGGAAGCTCAAGACTCTAAGGCATGTAGACGATGGACTTCAAGTTATATCAAGGGGGTATTTTGATGCATTTTATGTATTTTTTAGTTCATGACCTTAGATATATTAAAGCCTTTGGTATGAAGCTCCACACACACTTAGAATAATGTTTTAAACTTATAAAAATTATTTGAAAATTATTTTGAACATATTTTGACAGTGTGTCACGCCCCTTCATGATACATGTCCATGTATCAGGAGGGAGTCGACTCCCAGGTGAACTGGTGTCGACTCCTGTAGTCTTGACAGACTTAGAGTGGTTACGGCCACTGGCAGGAAGTCGACTCCTTCAGTGCAGGAAGTCGACTCCTGGGACCAGTAGTCGACTTCCAAATGTACATGAGTCGACTCCTAGGCCCCTCCACGGCCATAGTTAGACTGCTTCCTTAATTGGCACAATTTGTCGATTTTTAACCGTTGGGAGATGATTTTCAATGTTTGTTTTGTGCAAAAATTGTCTTTAAATACCGAGTCTTTGCTAGATTTTATCTACAAGGAGAAAAGATTTTTACCAGTTTTTCTAAGTATTTTATCCATATTTTCAAAGCTCTCAATCTCTCTTGCTTTCGCAATTTTTAGGCCAATTTTGCTATGATTTCAAAAAGCTTTTAAGCAATTTATTTTTGGCCTTCTCTTGATCTCAATCTTTAGATCTTCATCGTTAACATCTGAGATTGGATCAAGAAGTGTTTTTTTTGATTCTCAAGCGATTTTATTCTTTAATATATTTCTTGAGATCAAAGTTTTCTTATGGCCATTTATTCACATGAACTTCAAATGAATCGGTTATAGGATCGTTGTAATTGCTGCAAAGAGTAAGAATAACTACAAGGGTGGTTGATTGGTAAGTTGTAAGTACTTGAGTACTTGGTGATTGGAAAGCCTCTTACACGAGGTCCTCACGTGGTAATGTACTTGTTCTTGAGTGTAGAAACCCTCTTATTAGAGAAGAGGCAAGATTGTAAGAAGCCTTCTAATTTGAGGCAAGTTAGCTATCACTTGAGAGTTTGGTAGTGGAAATCCAAGTCGGTTGGCTTGGTACTAAAGGTAGCCCGGGGTTGGGTGAGCCAGTATAAATTTCTCTGTGTTGCGATTGGTATTATCTTTCTTATCTCATATTGTAACGACCCGCTCTCGGGGGCTCGTTACTTATTCGGTTTATTTGCAGGTTCCGCAGTTTACCAGTGAATTCAGCATAGCCACAACGCAGAGATGTACCAACAACACTCGAACCAGCTTACAGACATTATTACAGTCCAAATTAAAGTACAACAACCAACACTCTCTCACACCAATACATGAAAGGAAATACTGAAAGGAAATGCAGAAACGGAAATACATAGTACAATACACACTCCGACAGAAAAGTAACTAAAACTCTGTGGCCTCCGGGTCGTACGCAGGCTCCTCATACTCTGGAGCAATCTCCTCAATCTGATCTTCGTCTGTCGGTGCCACAAGTGGAACCGAAGGTAAGTCACAAAGATTCTAAACAAAGAAAAGGAGTACTGCACAAGTATGACAAGCAGAAGTAAAGTACGGTGTAGTGTCTGTACAAGTGCAGAAAGTAAAGTGCATGACTGTAAAGAAGTAACTGTGCAAGCTCCACTAGAACTACGTGACTCAAGTCGGAGAGTACAATATGTGACCGTTCAGTTCGTCTCTTGCCTGGGTGCTACCCAGACGATTGCCGGAACCCAGGCAGCAGGATGGTTTGCCGAAACGCAGGCAGCTAGACAGGATTGCCGAAACACAGGCAGCTTGACAGGTAGACCAAACTCTAGTCACTCCCGTACTCTCGCAAACTATGAGTTACCCCAAAACCCGGTGTTGTGTCAAGTACAAGTTCTTTACATGAACGTTCCACTGGATGTTCCAAGTCAAGTCCAACACAAGAAAGTGGCGTATGTTTCCGTGCTTCGAGCACGTAGTAATGCGGTGCTACAAGTTCGTACGAGCACAGTGGCTAGATTTCTAAGGTTAGAACCTATCGTGACTTACCAGTTTCGAGGCTGACGTAGAAATCCGAAACTGAATCTAAGGCTTCCACGGAAGTTAGTGTACCTGCAACCACAAGAACGCTTGGTTAAAGAACGCGACATTTTTATTTAAATAATTTGGTTGTTTCGATTTTTAAACGGATTGAAACGTTGTCGAAAAGTGTTCTAAATTTTTATGTAGGCTATATATGATAAAAATAGTTTTACTGTAGGAAGAAATATTTTTCTGAAGTCCATAGTAATTTTTATAATTTTTAGAAACTCAAAATAGTTTAAGAACCCAGATTATTTAAGTTACGCGTATCTTCCGTAATTTCTTACGGGAGTAATACAAGTCGGAATGACTTGAGTGATCAGTCAAAATGACCGTCTCGAAGTCTATTATCACATATAATTTTATCACATATTTTTGTACGTAAAATCAGCGAGTTACGATTTTTAGAACGATTTATACCTATTAAATCTTTAAGTTCGAAAAATCATTCCGGAAAAAGTAGGCGTCTGATGGGAGTGAGACTAGCGCCATTGGATCCGAAATGTCGTTTCTGATTTTCTGGGACTATCCACTCATTTTTCTGGTCCTTGTATAATTAGTTATAGATTAAAAACCATAATAAGCATTTAATAATTAATTAAAATTACGAAAAATACGAAAATCTTTGTAATTACGGTTGTGCCATCGACAACTTACGCATCCATCGTTACGCTCTTCGCTTGGGGGGGCTTCGCCGGAGGAGGGGCTCGGGGCGGCGAGGCGAGCGGGGGCGACGGCGGCGACTGCAGCGGCGGGGCGAGCGGCGACTGCAGCGGCGGCGTCGGCGGAGGCGCTGGGCGGAGGAGGCAGTGGGCGAGGGGTGCGACGTTGTGGGGCGGTGCACGGCGGAGCGTGGGCGGCGACTCGTTCAGGCGACGGTGGCGTTGGCGTCGGAGGGCGGCAGTCGTGGCCGGCGGAGGCTTCGGGGGGCCGCTGTCGGGGCGGTGGCGGATGAAGCAGCGGAGTTGGGGGGCGACGGCGTCGTACGACGCTCGGGCGAGCTGCGGGGGCCTGTAGCAGCGGTCGGAGGCGTCGTCCGTCGTCTCCTCAGTGGCGCCGGAGAGGGGGCAGCGCCGATGGGTGGTCGGAGGGCTTCAGGACGGGGCCGGCGAGATCGAGAGGAGGCCGAGCAGTCGGAGAAGCTGGCGGCTGCTCGGGGCTTCGAAGTTCGCCGGCGGAGGGGCTCAGCACTGTGGGCGGAGGCGTCGAAGCTCGGAGAATGGGGCTCGCCGACGTTCTGAGGTGGTGGCGAAGTCGAGGGGAAGCTCGGGGGATCTTGGGAGTTCGCCGGAGCACGGAGGAGGGCGCTCGAAGTGCACAGTGGCGGGGCAAGCGACGGCGAGTTGCTGCAGCTGCTTGCTGCTCGACGTGGGGTACGTCGGGGGTGTCGCCGGAAGTGGATGCGGCGTGGGCGTGGGTTCGAGCCTGGGGAGGTGATGGCGAAGAAGAAGTAGAAGAAGAAGAAGAAGAATGAATGAATGAGGGGCTCGGGGGTTTCGTACGTGAGAAGGGTGAGAGAGAGACTGTGTGTAGAGGGTATGGAGAAGAGAGAGAGCACGGGTTTGAAGCGTGCTTGTGAGCCTGGGTTGTTTGCATGGGTTTAGGGAATAATCGAAAGAGAGAGAGGGCCTGTGGGAAATTTTCGAATGTGAACGCTGGGTTCACCCTTGAGTGAAACGAAGAAGCTGGAGGGTTAGGTTATTTATAGGTAATTAAATTAATAAATTAATTGGTATTTAGTCAAAGGAACTTAATGATATTGGGTGGGTAATAACTGAAGTTAGGTTCACTTTAGACTAAGCTAGGAAAGTTTTAAACGTGTCCCCTAACACGTTTTAGGTATGGTTAGGTTAATCTAATAGTTAATTAGGTTAAGGTAATTAGTAATTAGCTAGGGTAATTTGTGACGGTAGCGGTATAAATTGTAACAAAATTACGATTTTGCCCCTACTAGTAAACGTGTCCGAAAAATTACGAAAACATACCCACGGGATCGTATCGTCACGAGGATGGTGAATACGAAGTCCGTTTCAGAGTTTGAGCTACGGAAATACCAGTTTTTGGTCAAAACGTTTAGGAAGCGGGTTTGCGGGTTCTCTATTGTTTTGACTTCAGAAAATTACGAAATTAATGTGGGAAGCCCTAAATGATCATAGGATGCTACTGCAGAAGTTTGAAAATGTTTTGAAGACGTTTGTATAGAAAATAAATTCGTCGAATCAAAACGGTAATTTTGGAAGATGAATTTTAACAGAAATGTTTTGGGTATTTGAGGAAATCTGAAATTGCTAAAATATAATACGATAAGTCTAGTACTCTAAAATATTTTTATAAGAATTTTTTTAAAGTCGGTTTTGTTAGAAAATTCTTGACTAACATTTATAATATAAAATTTATTCTTAAAAATACGTATAACTACGTAAATTGAACTGTTGAAAATTACTGGTCGTTACATTCTACCCTCCTTAAAATAATTCCGTCCTCGGAATTTAAAAATTTCCGTTGAAAATAATTGATTTTATGAAGAAGCTCAAGCAAATAAATGATAAAATGGAAAACTAGTCGAATGATTACAATTTAGAAAATAAGTTGTTAATAGCATGAAATATAATGTGATATCATAGCATCAAGAAAACAAGAGATATTATATATGAATACATACTATTGACATCATCATAGTTTTAACTATTCCTGAGACCAGTTTCATTACAATAGTTGCCCTGCCTTCTCAAGTAGACCAAAATTAACATGAGATAATAATATCACATGAAAATGAGGGCTATTATGATGACACCATCTGTTCGAACTCGGAACCTGAGGTGATAAGCCAGAAGCAAGTTATTTAAACCATAAACTGAAGACTATAAAGTTTATTAGTGCTACTGGTGACTAACGGGTCTGGCCACAGATGTTGTTCATAATATAGCATGTATCGACTAATCCACGGGTACCAACACCATCAATTTCCATAATGCCCAACCACATGCTAACGTCCAAATCACCGCCCAAAGGTAAGTACAAGGCCAACATTCTAAGTCAGTGCTTCCTGCTAGCATTCCTTCCGTTAATCTCCATACTATCCCACAATAAGGCAGGATCCAAGCTCTCATCCAGAGCCAAGCACAAGGCCTACATCCAACTTCAACACCCAAGGCCAATATCATGCCAATAAGCATCGCCATCACTCCTTCCGTAGACCAATGCTTGACATTCGCCACACCCAACATCACCCAACAAATGAACAACCAAAAACACGCTTTTCCGCAAACCAAAAGAAGTAGACGTAAGAGGAAGCCTAAACGGGATCTCAACCGGGGTGAGACCCAGGGCAGAGAGCTCAAGAGAAGCCCAACGATCACGGCTTCCCAAGATCTCAACCATACGGCTACAGCGAGGGTGGCGACGAGGGTTGTTGCCAAGGCCAAAAATCCCAAAACAGGACGTCGAAGGGCCATTGGTGGTTGCGGGTCCTCGGCGATGAGAGCTGCGGCTGGTTGACGATCCATGGCAGGGACTTCCGATGGAGTGGAGCAGAAGCTGGCGGGGCTTCGGGTGAGATGGCGAGCTCGCTTGGGGAAGAGGCCGGGAGGAGGAGGGCGATGTCTGAGCGAAAAGGGAACCACGGGGTGGCTTGGGAAGGAAGGAGAAGAGGGGTTAAAAAAGAGAAGGGGGGCACCGAAAGTCGTCGGTGTTAGGCGGGAACGGGGATCGAGGTGGGGAAGCGGACAAAGGAAATAAATAGGGGGCACCGAAAGTCGGTGTTAGGTAGGGTAGGGTTCGGCGGGGACGGGTTTCGAGGTGGGAAACGGACAAAAGAATTTAAGAGGGGGGAGGAAGATGGTCGGAGGGAAATGAAATTAAACCCTTGGAAAAAAAATCGGGTACAAGTTGAATGTAGGGGCTAGAGAGAAACACGGGCTCAAAAAGACGAAAACAGCCTACACTCACACGTCAGGTTTGGCTCGTCTCAAATTCTTCAGCACCGTTCTCCAATACTTCTGAGCATCCTTTGATCTGCTTCCGTTGAGGAATCCGAACTTCTGATGATCGAAAACTTGAACGCTACCCTCCTTAAAATAAACGTAGCTAGGGTTCAAGCAATGGAAAGATTCTAACAAAGTCAATCGAAAGGTCCTCAAGATAAAGGAAGGTTGATAGTGAAGAGGATCGATGACGTCACATAATCATGATTCACGTCCTTGCGGTCCAGCGGACACGGCCAGGGAAGTGACTAAGCCAGGATCACTTATACCCAGTCTAGCTAGGTTGATCCAACAGACTTTAGCCAAGCACATTGACCGGTATCATGGTCCATTGAAGGAAGATCATCATTCATATGAGTGCCACCGACACAGAAGGATTTTTTATTAACAACTAGTTAATCCTATCAAAATTTAGGTTTTGTTATTAAGGCTGGATAAGTCAACTCCATTGGTGTTCTCCGAAGGGTCTCCATCCGTCCTTCGAGTGTCAAACCTGCATTCATAGAAAAATGTCAGCTTAGTCGAGTATCGTACACGATACATCCTGGTTTTACTATACTGTTCACGAGGTATTTTGCACGGACCTGCATGGGCCGCCAAACCTGTAACGACCCGCTCTCGGGGGCTCGTTACTTATTCGGTTTATTTGCAGGTTCCGCAGTTTACCAGTGAATTCAGCATAGCCACAACGCAGAGATGTACCAACAACACTCGAACCAGCTTACAGACATTATTACAGTCCAAATTAAAGTACAACAACCAACATTCTCTCACACCAATACATGAAAGGAAATACTGAAAGGAAATGCAGAAACGGAAATACATAGTACAATACACACTCCGACAGAAAAGTAACTAAAACTCTGTGGCCTCCGGGTCGTACGCAGGCTCCTCATACTCTAGAGCAATCTCCTCAATCTGATCTTCGTCTGTCGGTGCCACAAGTGGAACCGAAGGTAAGTCACAAAGATTCTAAACAAAGAAAAGGAGTACTGCACAAGTATGACAAGCAGAAGTAAAGTACGGTGTAGTGTCTGTACAAGTGCAGAAAGTAAAGTGCATGACTGTAAAGAAGTAACTGTGCAAGCTCCACTAGAACTACGTGACTCAAGTCGGAGAGTACAATATGTGACCGTTCAGTTCGTCTCTTGCCTGGGTGCTACCCAGACGATTGCCGGAACCCAGGCAGCAGGATGGTTTGCCGAAACGCAGGCAGCTAGACAGGATTGCCGAAACACAGGCAGCTTGACAGGTAGACCAAACTCTAGTCACTCCCGTACTCTCGCAAACTATGAGTTACCCCAAAACCCGGTGTTGTGTCAAGTACAAGTTCTTTACATGAACGTTCCACTGGATGTTCCAAGTCAAGTCCAACACAAGAAAGTGGCGTATGTTTCCGTGCTTCGAGCACGTAGTAATGCGGTGCTACAAGTTCGTACGAGCACAGTGGCTAGATTTCTAAGGTTAGAACCTATCGTGACTTACCAGTTTCGAGGCTGACGTAGAAATCCGAAACTGAATCTAAGGCTTCCACGGAAGTTAGTGTACCTGCAACCACAAGAACGCTTGGTTAAAGAACGCGACATTTTTATTTAAATAATTTGGTTGTTTCGATTTTTAAACGGATTGAAACGTTGTCGAAAAGTGTTCTAAATTTTTATGTAGGCTATATATGATAAAAATAGTTTTACTGTAGGAAGAAATATTTTTCTGAAGTCCATAGTAATTTTTATAATTTTTAGAAACTCAAAATAGTTTAAGAACCCAGATTATTTAAGTTACGCGTATCTTCCGTAATTTCTTACGGGAGTAATACAAGTCGGAATGACTTGAGTGATCAGTCAAAATGACCGTCTCGAAGTCTATTATCACATATAATTTTATCACATATTTTTGTACGTAAAATCAGCGAGTTACGATTTTTAGAACGATTTATACCTATTAAATCTTTAAGTTCGAAAAATCATTCCGGAAAAAGTAGGCGTCTGATGGGAGTGAGACTAGCGCCATTGGATCCGAAATGTCGTTTCTGATTTTCTGGGACTATCCACTCATTTTTCTGGTCCTTGTATAATTAGTTATAGATTAAAAACCATAATAAGCATTTAATAATTAATTAAAATTACGAAAAATACGAAAATCTTTGTAATTACGGTTGTGCCATCGACAACTTACGCATCCATCGTTACGCTCTTCGCTTGGGGGGGCTTCGCCGGAGGAGGGGCTCGGGGCGGCGAGGCGAGCGGGGGCGACGGCGGCGACTGCAGCGGCGGGGCGAGCGGCGACTGCAGCGGCGGCGTCGGCGGAGGCGCTGGGCGGAGGAGGCAGTGGGCGAGGGGTGCGACGTTGTGGGGCGGTGCACGGCGGAGCGTGGGCGGCGACTCGTTCAGGCGACGGCGGCGTTGGCGTCGGAGGGCGGCAGTCGTGGCCGGCGGAGGCTTCGGGGGGCCGCTGTCGGGGCGGTGGCGGATGAAGCAGCGGAGTTGGGGGGCGACGGCGTCGTACGACGCTCGGGCGAGCTGCGGGGGCCTGTAGCAGCGGTCGGAGGCGTCGTCCGTCGTCTCCTCAGTGGCGCCGGAGAGGGGGCAGCGCCGATGGGTGGTCGGAGGGCTTCAGGACGGGGCCGGCGAGATCGAGAGGAGGCCGAGCAGTCGGAGAAGCTGGCGGCTGCTCGGGGCTTCGAAGTTCGCCGGCGGAGGGGCTCAGCACTGTGGGCGGAGGCGTCGAAGCTCGGAGAATGGGGCTCGCCGACGTTCTGAGGTGGTGGCGAAGTCGAGGGGAAGCTCGGGGGATCTTGGGAGTTCGCCGGAGCACGGAGGAGGGCGCTCGAAGTGCACAGTGGCGGGGCAAGCGACGGCGAGTTGCTGCAGCTGCTTGCTGCTCGACGTGGGGTACGTCGGGGGTGTCGCCGGAAGTGGATGCGGCGTGGGCGTGGGTTCGAGCCTGGGGAGGTGATGGCGAAGAAGAAGTAGAAGAAGAAGAAGAAGAATGAATGAATGAGGGGCTCGGGGGTTTCGTACGTGAGAAGGGTGAGAGAGAGACTGTGTGTAGAGGGTATGGAGAAGAGAGAGAGCACGGGTTTGAAGCGTGCTTGTGAGCCTGGGTTGTTTGCATGGGTTTAGGGAATAATCGAAAGAGAGAGAGGGCCTGTGGGAAATTTTCGAATGTGAACGCTGGGTTCACCCTTGAGTGAAACGAAGAAGCTGGAGGGTTAGGTTATTTATAGGTAATTAAATTAATAAATTAATTGGTATTTAGTCAAAGGAACTTAATGATATTGGGTGGGTAATAACTGAAGTTAGGTTCACTTTAGACTAAGCTAGGAAAGTTTTAAACGTGTCCCCTAACACGTTTTAGGTATGGTTAGGTTAATCTAATAGTTAATTAGGTTAAGGTAATTAGTAATTAGCTAGGGTAATTTGTGACGGTAGCGGTATAAATTGTAACAAAATTACGATTTTGCCCCTACTAGTAAACGTGTCCGAAAAATTACGAAAACATACCCACGGGATCGTATCGTCACGAGGATGGTGAATACGAAGTCCGTTTCAGAGTTTGAGCTACGGAAATACCAGTTTTTGGTCAAAACGTTTAGGAAGCGGGTTTGCGGGTTCTCTATTGTTTTGACTTCAGAAAATTACGAAATTAATGTGGGAAGCCCTAAATGATCATAGGATGCTACTGCAGAAGTTTGAAAATGTTTTGAAGACGTTTGTATAGAAAATAAATTCGTCGAATCAAAACGGTAATTTTGGAAGATGAATTTTAACAGAAATGTTTTGGGTATTTGAGGAAATCTGAAATTGCTAAAATATAATACGATAAGTCTAGTACTCTAAAATATTTTTATAAGAATTTTTTTTAAAGTCGGTTTTGTTAGAAAATTCTTGACTAACATTTATAATATAAAATTTATTCTTAAAAATACGTATAACTACGTAAATTGAACTGTTGAAAATTACTGGTCGTTACACATATCTCTCATTACTTGCTGAGTTGTTTAATTTCCGCTGTGTACTTTCATTTTATTGCAAGTAATATTGTGTAGTTGATTAAGTACTTAGCATAGTAACATCCATATGAGACTTATGCTTTACTAGAAGAATTTTTATTAAGGTATTGTTTTTGAGCAATACTATTCAAACCACTTCTAGTATTGCTTGCCATCTATAAGATCATAACAACATATTCATCCTCAACCACTGCATTTGATCTCACCATCACCTTCTTGGGATAGATCCATCATCATCGATTGACGTTGCCACCAACTTCTTCTTCATCATGTTCTTATCGCTATTGCAGTTGATCGTCATCACCAACCTACACCGCTATCGCCAATATGTGATTCTGTCACCCTCAGAAACGGAACCTGAACCTTAGAACATTGAAAAGTTTTGGCCAACTTCAATTTGTTGGATATTTGAATTTGGATTTGATTCTAACCCATTTCAAACAGACTCAACTTGAATCGAAGATCCAACCTGCTTGAGCCTTTTAGCTACAGTTGAGGGTCAAACAATCCAAATTCAACATCGGGCCGAGCCATCAAACTCTAGATCAAGCCGAGCCGAGCCACATCCGAGTTGGCCGTGCCAAACTCAAGCCAATCATGCGGACTTAAACCATAAAGCTTATGTCAAGCCAGCATGCTGTAGACTAAGATAACTGCTTAGACAGGTCATTGACGAAGCATATCAACCCATGCAATAATGCATCTTGATAATTTGATAGGGATTAGAATTGTAAATTTCATTTTCACCTTGTTTTGGGTTTAGAGTCTTTAGGTATTTTGAGTCTTTTTATTTATTTATAGTTATTTTAATGTTTAGTACCACATCGGATATGTGAAGAAGAGTTATTGGGTTGTAAGCTTATATATAGACACTAGCTTGTCTTATTTTGAATCACTGAATAAATCAATGAAGAAATTAAAAGAGAAATGTTCTCAAAACCTGTAAAAAGTTCACTCTTCCTGGATAAGAAGCCTCGGAAACACTTGGTGAGAAGCCAATAACCCTAGTTATACAATTTTTTCCAAATCCTTCGCAAAATCACTATATTTCCATCCCATTCGGTAGCAATTTGGTATCAGAAGATCCAATCTCCGCTCTTTTCAATTTCAGATTTTTAAAAAAACAACAAAAAAAGAACAAAAAACCCCTAACACTAATTTCAGCCGCCACCCTCTTTTGCCAAAACCCTAGCTTTTTTCATGGCAGATTACGATATCGATATTCAATATCATCCTGGTAAGATTAATGTCATACCTGATGCTCTCAGCCGTATGTCAACAGTGATGATGATGGCAGTATAGAGACAACTTCGTGATGACATTCGTCAGATGGAGATTGAAGTTGTCCTTCCTGGCACATCGGTTATGATGATGAATTTGCAAGTCAAATCCGATTTGGTTGAGAGGATTAAGACATCACAGTCTGGAGATAAGAAGTTGAAGAAGATTCGAGAGCAGACGAGATTGGACTTCGCACGGATTTCCGTATTAATGAAGTTAGATCTCTACGCTTTGAAAAAAGGATTTGTGTGCCAGCTGGTGATATTCGAGATGAACTTTTGAAGGAGGCTCACAGCTCTCCTTACTATATTCATCCAGGAGGCACCAAGATGTATCGAGATTTACGACAACATTTTTAGTGGCATGGTATAAAGCGTAGCGTAGCCAGAAATGTGGCTTTGTGCTTGACATGTCAGCAAGTGAAGGCAGATCACCAGAGGACAACATGACTGCTTCAACCGCTTCCGATATCAGAGTGAAAGTGGCAGCACGTAACGATGGATTTTGTGATTGGTTTACCTCGTACTCCTCGAGGATATGATGCTATTTGGGTAATCGTTGATCGATTGACCAAATCAACTCATTTCATTCCTTATATAGTTGGCCAGTCGACCGACCATCTTGCTAAGAGATACATGGAGGTAAGATCTTTTTCTTCCATCTATCTATTGAGATTTGTTGGTAGTATAGATTCTGATTTGAGTTAGGTATATAGAAAATCGTGAGACTTCACGGAGTGCCTATATGCATAGTCTCTGACCGTGACACCAGATCCACGTCACATTTCTGGAGAAGTTTGCAAGCCAGCTTGGAAACTCAGTTGAGTTTCAGCACTGCATACTATCTCCAGACAGATGGTTAGTCGGAGCGGACTATCCAGATCCTAGAAGATATGTTGAGGGCTTCTATGCTGGACTTCAATGGGTTTTAGGATGAACATATACACTTAGTGGAGTTTGCATACAACAACAGTTACCAGAAGAGCATAGGCATGTCGTCGTTTGCGGCATTATACGGAAGGAAGCGTCGCTCCTCTCTTAGTTGGGACGATGTTGGCGACCGTGAACTGTTGGGCCCAGACATGATTGCTGAAACAGTGGGTGTGGTGAGGATCGTCAAGGATAACCTTCGTATTGTCCATGACCGTTACAAACACTGGACGGATGCGAATAGACGACACTTGGAATTTTAGCTGGGTGATCAAGTGTTCTTGAAGATTTCACTTACGCGAGAATTAATTCGTTTTGGCAGACGAGTGAAGTTGAGCCCGAAATATATTAGACCATTTGAGATCTTAGCTTGTGTTGGTGAAGTGGCTTATAGACTCACATTACTACCATCTCTTGAAGGGGTGCATAGCGTGTTTCACATATCACAACTCAGGAGAAGCGTGGGCGACCCTAATCATGTTGTCGACTTCTCTGAGATTAAGATACGACCATACCTGACTTATGATCAGCAACCAGTAGCTGTCTTGGATGGAAGGCAGAAGATGTTGAGGAAGAAGGCTGTCAACCTTGTAAGGGTCATGTGGCACAGAGAGTCACAAGGAGAATCCACTTGGAAACTGGAGGATGAGATTAGAGATGAATATCCCACTTGTTTGAGCAATGATGTGATCTTTTGTTGTAACATATATGTGAGATAATGTATAGAATGATTCCTCCCCTTATTTTGAAATTCCGAGGACGTAATTTATTTTAAGGGGGATAAGATGTAATACCCTTAGTACGTATTCTTGGAACGTACGTGTACGTATAAATTTTCATAGTATTCCATAATTTTCCAAATTTTTGTAGTAACGAAATTAGTTTTAAATAATTTCTAATTATTATTTGGATTTAACAAATGGAGTATATGAGGAGATATACTTGTATGGAGAGGTATACATGAATGGGTATACTTATTTTCTAAAAAACAAAAATTCAAAAATTACCTTAATGAGACACCTCATGGCATGAGGTGTCATTAGTGGGTTAATCCCACCTAACTCCTACCTAGGTGGCAAGCTAAGTGGGAATATGGGAGGATGACAAGGATTAGTGGGAGATTAAAAGTGGAATTTTTTGGTGAAAATCAGAATAAAGAAAGAAAATAGAGAAAGAAAACTCATACTCTCCCTCCCTTTCCTCAAATCGCACTCACGCTGAACCACTATTGCTGTCGTTTCCTCAACCAAAACCAAACACAATTCAAAAACCTAGTTTTCCAAGCTTTGAGCTATCAATTGAAGGAGGATGAGAAGCAATCAGAGGGTCATCAATGATTAAGAAGGGCCCTAGATTATTGAAGGACAAATTCAGGTAGGAATCTAACTAGATTAGATATGATTTCGTATTAGAATCGCTAGGATTTAGTTGGCTGTTTTGGGAGATGGTTTCTGCTGTAAGTTCATCCATGCATAATTCTCTCTCTAGAACGTCAAAAATCATGGAAAAATGAAATATGGAAAGCTTAATAAGTTCTTTACAAATTTCGTTTAGAAACCATGATCTAATTCTGTTTGTACCGTGACTACATCAATGATCTATGCCGTAGTGACAGATTCTGTCAGAATCTGCACCTTTTCACTAAAAAGAGTAGAACTCCCATTGTAGTGATCCAGCCATTATGATTTTGGACAATTTGAAAAGCTAACTTCAATATCTACAACTTTCGTGTTTTGCTCTTACTAAGAATCTGACTGTAAATTACTAGAAACAACAGATCTTTAAGGCTCAACAAATCTGTTTAAAAACAGATTCTTATCCTGTGGGGTTTAGCACATATTAATTAGCTCGTTAATTCTAAATTTACGATATTTGGTATATGAGTAGAAGACTGCATTCTCCACAACTTTCATTTAGTAAGTTTTATCAAATTCATAAAGGAAATGGGTGATAACTGTCACGTTTAGTTAATCGTAGTGATATTTACAACAAGAGGAACTCAAAATTGTCGTTTTTGAGATGGCAATTTCCTAGGAAGTCCAGACGTTTGGAGTTCAGCCATCAGGCGTCTGGAACAGTGGTCTAGACGTCTGGTCAACGAACTCTAGAGGTCTGGTCAATAGAGCCAAACTTTTAGTTCTCTCTGTTTTCAGAAAACTGTTTTCTGTAGACAGTCCAGTCTGTATTCAAACTGCTGTAACTTTTTCTGTAGTTGGAATTTTTCGTCCATTAAGCCCATCAGTTAGAAAATTTTGTTAGCTGTTCAATGCATCTTGAATCACCCCAAGCGGAGTCAAATTGAGGGAGTTATGTCAGTTTTAGTGAACAAGTGTCAGTCTAGACACATTCTGTCAGACGCTGAAAACGTCTGACCAGTCATCTGAATAGTGTACCAGACGCCTGGACCATGAACTCCAGACGTCTGGTCGACCCCCAAAATCTATCCGTGTGTTATTTTTCCAGCATGACACTAAAGTGGATGTTTTCATTTCAGCTTGTAATTCTTACTCCAGGTTTAATTTAAATGTTGTAGATGCATGTTGATTCATATGTTCTATGTGTTATATGCATACTATCTCCATGTTAATATTATGTGTCAAGACTATGCCATGAGTTATTCAAGTTATATACCATGTTATTCTGTTGCAAGCAAGAAAGAGAATCATGTTGCTTCTAATGTGATCTTTACGTAATATTGGCCATGCGAAGAATGTGAATTGAAATAATGAAAGGATATAATGAAATATCCATATGATTTCTGTAAATGAGGAATACTATGAAATATTCATGTGGAAACGGTATTCGTGGAACGAAATGAGAAAAGTGTTATTGAGACCATAAAGATGAAAGTATTGTGAAATAATGAATTAAGAGTGAGATGTGAGCAATAGTCTAAAGTCCTCGATCCATTCAGAAATGGGTGAGACTTTAGATATGGGGTTGGGGAGAATACATGTAAAAAGTAGGCTTTAAGAAGTGGACACGGATATTGATTCTCACTCGCACTCCCAGCAGCCGGCAGTGGGAGTAGAAAGGGTTGGAGAGGCCGGATGTGTACTCGTGATGCACCTTTGCGGTAATGGATAGTTTGCTTCGTTTGACCCAAAAAACTGAGAATTCTCACTCCCGACACAAGGAGTTACGAGAGGCCCCTACAGTGATCGTGTCGCTGTTTGGGGTATCACTTTTCATCTACCATAGGTGAAGTCCAGCTCCTTCAGTGTCTTACGATTTCCATGGGTGCCCAAACATTTAAATTGATAACTCCAAAGTAATTACCATTAATACATGAACCATGTTATTACATGTCGATATGCTTTACAGTTTTACTTTCAGTTCGTACTTGTTGTGATGTGCTCCTTTATGAATAATCTGTGGACCCCTTTTCTTTTGTAGACCACCTTTTTAGATAGGTAGTCCGGTTCTAAAACTGGTTTCTACCAGTTTAGTTAGGTATCTTACTGGGTTACACGTTGACGTGCCCCATCTATGCTTTTTAGGTCCAGAGTTAGATGCGCCAGAGCAGACTCATGGTCAGCAGATCACTCCATCTACTGAGGTACAAATGGAGACTGACGGAGATTTTGTCCACTTAGACTTCCTTAGGGTAGACTAGGGAGTGTGTTGTACAGGTGTCAACACCTTTTGGTTTCTTTTGAGGGTTTGGGTTTCTTTTTGGGTTTACCCCTTTTTGTTCTTGTGTACCCGTGTACAGTTGAGAGATATATGATTTACTCTTATATAATGTAATGTTCAGTTCAGTGTTTCTGTCAGTACTTGTGGATTTTAAATTTTGTTGGAGCTCTGTATTTACTTTTTTGTACTATTCCAGTGCATCGTCGTGGCTTGCATGTATAAGTAGTATTTAAACCACAATTAATGCCTATTTGTATTTGGACGTTAGGGGCTCGAAGCCCAGTGTCTGAATTCTACGGTAGTCTAGTCCGCTACACGTCTTCCGTATTTAGGAGAGCAGGGCGTGACATATTTTTGTGGTGGCCCATGCAGGTCTACTTGCACTGCGATTTACGTAAGAGTAGTACGGATAAGGCTCCAACATTATAATCCGTTAATCTTGTGCTGAATTTTATTTCTTTTATTCCTTCTTGCAGTATGGATAGCGGGAATGGAATGTCCGGAACGGGACATTAGCTTTTGAATGGTCCCGTCTGAATTGTCCCGGATGGCAACAAGTTTGGTAGGTGTACGAGGGCAACTGATTCAACAGGAAGAGAAGCCGGCCAGTACCTGGATTAGGAGACATGAAGTTTCATACTTGTAACTGCAGATAGACGCCCTACTAGACAACAGAGGAATTTTTCGAGGCATGTGTAAACTACTCAGTTCAGGAGGCCTGGAGTTCCATCAGCTCTATGGAGAAGTGTTCTGCCAGCACTGCGGCAGGCAAGGACATAAGAAGAAAGATTGCAGATCCCTTGCTGGGTAGTGCTACACTTGTGGTATGGTCGGGCATATTAGTAGATTTTGTCTTCAGCAGACAGCAGCGGACCTACATGAAGGCAGCTTCAAGACGTCAGACCCTTAACATGATAGCTGTATAGGCGGAGAATACCGGGCGAGTCATCACTGATATTTCTCCATCCTTTTTAGGCATTGATTGCCTTCCTTTTTTCTTCCTCTAGCTTGTAGATTATGAGTCCCTTTGGTAGCTTTTCTAGTTTAAAACTATATTACCAAGGAGTGATTTAGCTAGGTGTGGGATTGGTCCCTTGAGGAGCTCTACATGTTATATGGGTTTTGTTATCAAGAATTCCCACTTGGTTGAGAGTGAGAGAGAGCTTGGTGAGAGATCTAGTGATAGGTCTTGTTGATTGGAGCTTTTCTCTCATTGCGGTGGTGGAAGAAGAAAATGATGTGGTCAGTGTATGTCTTGTTTGATCATTAGTGAAACCGGGTGCATTAGATGCTGGATGTAGGTTGTTCGCAACCGAACTAGGGTAAATCTCCGTCTCTTTTGTGTTGCTCTTATTTTTATATGATAGTTTCGTGTGCCTACATATTTCTATAGCAAGATCATTGAGAGAGTTGGTTGTTGGTGACAACTCTCTCTTGTGCCCGTGAGGTGTTTGGTATTATGTCTAGGTGACATCTCGGTGGAATTCGGGCTTGGGACCATTTTGTGCACCATCGTGTACCTAGCCTAGGTGTTAGGGAGGTGCACGGGGAACCACCAAGTTTAAACAAAAACAACTAATTACTACTTAGATCGTAGAAGGCAAGATGGGAGGAGGAAGAAAGAGAGATCAACCAGTCAAAAAATTCTCAATTAAATTATGGTTGCATATCAGGTCGACCCTCATCTCTTCTGTTTACAAGGTTAATTAGCTATTGGATATTCAATTTTAATTGGATTTGATCTAAAGAGACTTAAAACAAAAAAAAAACTCTAAAATCGGCCGATATTCCAAACCAAAATTTCGGCTGATATAACGGCCAAATTCCGAAATTAAGGCCAATACCAGTCAAAATCGGAAATTGAAATAAAAACACAGATATCCTACTAGCCACTTATTTTTTTCCGATATTACGGCTGATATTGCAGATATCAGGTCGATATTTGGAGGTCGATATTTGGAACACTGCATACAAATGAACATGCTGTGAAAACCACCAATATAGTGTTGCAAAATTTATTATTATCGATAAACATTAACTGAGTTCAACATTTATAGCTTATGTTTCTGAAAGTTGAAGGTCAATGAACAGGTTATGCTAGTATCAGACACCTATTTTCTTTGCTCACGCACTTGAAAATTGTGCTGCCTAGCTTGCAGACATGTTGGTTATTGGCTTGTGGCATATTGCAATCATTCTTGCAATCCTGCCGAAGATGCAGTGAAAGACAAGTTTGAAAAATATCCCCTAGTACATGGTATACCCTGTGCAACATATACTACTTGGTAGATATTCCATAAGTTTGGGCCTCTAAGAAAGCAATGTAAGGAGAGACACTAACATGGGCCAATGATGGCATGTCTTGTGATGATAACTTTGATTAATTAATCATTTCTTAAGCAGATTTGCAAGCGCTATGGATAAGGATGACGATGGCAATAACCGACAATAGATTGACCACAGATAATCAATCGAGGATGGACATGGTCCGTACGCTAATACTCATTTGGGGCAGTATCTCAAATGGATAATTTTCCTTAAGATTGTACTGGTACGTTTGGAAGATGATCTCAATTTTAGTTTAGCCAAGCTTTGGTTGTTGTTAATGGTAAAAGCTTATCAATTCTGGAAAGATACAGTAATAAATGTAGATAATCTTCTCAAGTTGTGAAGAACCCCTACTAACAAAGAGCTGAATTTCCAGATTTAAATAAAATCTCAGAGGTTCCTGATTCCTTTGTATCTCCTTGCTTTCTTCAGTTTGTAAGATGTCTTGAGGAATCCCCACTTTCTTGAATAGAACTCTTTTGAGCTTCCTCTTTTTTGTGTTCTTTTTCATTATCTATTCTGATTCAGTCTGCAGATAACTCCACAAACAAAGAATTTGCCATACTGAGTACACAATTGACCTTTTCTTACATAATCATTAAATTTACATATAACTAGATACACTCATGTAAAAATATGTATACATATGCAGACACTTAAAGACTATACAGTACTCAAAGCCTTCTGTAGAATTTTTCTGAGTAAATTGTATCTCTCATTTCGGATTAGACGAGCAATGCAAGGAACTCCATAATGATCAGTTTACTCTTTTAGTATCCAATTACCTTCCCGGCGTAGTATACTAATCCAGCAATTTCAGGTAATTTTCTTCTGAAGATACAAATGATACCAATTGCTATATGTTTTATTCATCACTAATCTTTGTCCCACATATGCCTCCAATAATAAAAATATTGTTGTAAGATTCCATGAGATTCCATGAGCATTTGGATGCCTTTTCTTATCAACATATATATCATACCACAGGAAAGAATTTCCCAAATTTGTGAATTTTTCTTAATATAATCACAAACATATATCTTCAGTTTTCACTGTATCCTAATCACAGTTCTAATTCTCATGTTTAGATTATATATCTAAAACATCCAGTTGTTTATTTCCTCCCATGTGTAACACATTCGTTGATCCAGCAGGCAACACTTTCATTTCGTGCAATATAGCGTGATAGAATTTTCTGTCACATTGTTACTAGCTTTTTTTTAGTTTTGGAATTGCATGCATTTTAGTTGATTGGAAAATGGGAATGAAAGGTTAGATGCTCTTTTAGCTAGCATTATTAGTTCAATGTGTTATGGTTTCTCTATTTGCATAGTTGAGAATTAATTAATTTTTACAAAATAAAAGAAAAATTAATTAATTTAACTTAATTGGTGTTCTATACACTGGTCAAAAATATATGGAGCATTACTGGGAAAGCAAAAGAAGGGGAGCACAAGCACACAATACTATATGAAAAGAGAATATGAGAGAAGCATTGATGATCATGGAGAACTTGTAACCAGCACCTTGAAGCAGCTTGCAGAATGTTCAGAATGGTTAGAAGAGAAGTGTCAAATTCACACCGACCATAAGGCTGTAAGTGGGATTGTCATATGTTCTGATTTATCTCATTCGTTACCCTCATGATGCACTATCATCACATGGATATATATGATAATTTTTTTTGATGTATATGATCCTTTCCAAGAGTTTATAAGTTTCTTTTGTTTGCCTGGCTGAACCATGAGTAGAAAATTTTCAAGTTAAACCAGATCTCTTGTACATCTTTTAATATATGCAACTTGCCAAGTTTCTACCATGCATAACTTACAAATATGTTAATGTAGCTAGTTGTTCAATTGTATTTAGTATTGTTATGGATAGTAGAAGATAACCGATGCATGGAAGCAAATCGTAAGCGCACAAGGGAAGTAGGAAAAATTGCAACACTGACGACACAAGAATTTATGTGATTCAACACAATAGCATACATTTATGGGTAGTGATAAATTGATGTTTACTATATTAGAAGCGAGAAAACAAATATAGAGAAATGAATTGTAATTTAGAATTCAAACCCCACAAACCTTGATGTTTCTTGTACAAGAGAGGAGAAGCAAGACCACACCGCTCTTAATTCCTATAAAGAGTAACAATTGATCCCTTTATGTAGCAGTAGACACCCAATTGAGCTAGACTTGAATTCTAATCATGTACTAATTATCTGTCTTATACCTTGCGGAACTCATGCAACCTTGTTCAAATTAAATTCAAACTCGAAACTTTGATCTATTTGACATATGTCAAAGACGTGTGTATCATATTTCTTTCTGAACTCTTGCATGTGGTGCTTCTCTTTCATGCACGATGATGAATTCCCAAACATCCCAATCTAACATTAATTTAGATCTCGATCATGAGATAGAACGGGTTGGATTCGAAAGAGGTAAAGTTGGATATCTATATACATCATAGTCTAACAAATATATATCTTGATGCAAATAGATAATGGATACTTGACGTTAACTCGAACATCATTGAGTAGATGGTAAAAGATCATCTATGTCACCATTATGCCCAATAGGGCTCAGCTTTTGCTAAGAGAAACATTGGTCAAGTCCCCGAGTTATATGAACTTGTGCAAAAAGAGTTGACCTATTAATCATATTACTTCACATCTATCATGCATGTTCTTCATCGATGACTTCATCTGAATAATTGGATGATTTTGAAATGTGCTCTATTACACACAATGCAGAAGTAACAAAAATCTGCATATCCATATAATGTCTCTTTTCTTGACCAGTGGTGATCCTATTGGTTCTCACGCACTTTATACTCACTATCGAATTTATGCACATCTTCCTAATAGGACTAAAATCAATTGGCGATTCGATTTCGCTCTAAAATTACTTCAAACTTTACCTCATTGTTAATGCCGTTGCCTTTCACTAAAAGCATGTATTTCTCATCAAAAATGACGTCTCTGCTGATCATCAACTTAGGCTTAGGATCAATGTACCAATTCTATCTTATTTAATCTCTGAAGCATAATCAATGAAGATACATTTCTTTTACCATTGAGTTAAGCTTTTCATCATTAACAAGATTATATGTAGGGTATCCAAATACTTTCAAAACAAAGTGCTCTATGTGGGTTTTAGATCATACCTCGATTGAAATTTTGTGATCAAGTATAGTTACTGGAGATCGATTCATTAGGTAACAAGTTATAGATGCCACTTCAACCTAAAAGTTCTATGACAATCCGGCATTTAAAAGTATGAATCTTGTTTTCTTGCATGGATGGAAGTGATAAGAATGAATATAAAAGATCTTAGTTTGACAGAAGAGAAACCTTTAGATCATAATACGTGAAAAACAAGTATCTAAAATCACAATCCAACGTGATCACGACCCGGTATGATTTTGTACTGATTTGTGTTTATTAATTATTATTACTACTACTACTACTACTATTTTCTTTTATTTGTTAATAATAGTAATAGTATATTATTATTCTTATTTTATTAGTTTCTCTCTTTGTATTGAGTCCATAAAGCCAACCTCAATTTTTTGGGATGAAAGCTTTGATGATGATGATGATGATCAACTTGAAAAAATGAATGGTTTGGGTATTAAACACGAAAAAGATAATATGGGGTATTAAACACATGCAAAAATGTATGTGGTATTAAAATAAAAAATTTGAAAAAATTTGATTTATTTTTCAAAAAATAAGCCTACATATATTCTCAAAGGAACATCTACATGTTTACAACCGATTACCCAAATACCCAATGGTACATAAGCACAAGGTTTGACATCTTTTTTCTTTTCTTTTCTCTGTTTTTTTCTTTTTCATATCAGATCTGAATTTATTTAGTTGGGAAAACAAAGAAGGAAGAAGACGCGGCGTAGGGTGGCGACCTTGTAAATGTGTGCGGGCATGATGTCGGCTATTGGTGGGGTCGGATGCAGGTGGGGCGGATGCACATTGTTTGGGTGCATAGTTGGGTGGTGAGATCAAGGCACAAGGGTAACGTAGGTGAGGTCAATTGCATATGGTAGCGTCACGAGTGAAGAAGTGATTATGATTTAGGGTTGGAGTTAAAGGTAGGGTTTTAGTTGGGATTAGATGCATAGGGAGTTGTTTTGGGTTTGGGTTGTGGTTTTGTTTCTAATTGGATTAGTTGAGTTTGGTTATGAGTTTGGAATCTTTGGATTTGAGTTAATGAAAAGAGATAAGGGTTTTTTTGAAGAATATAGAAGAATTTTGGCGGTTTATTGTGCTAATCACAACATATCAGGTGCTTTGATAACATATTGAGATACAAAATAGGCCACACCTAAAATTGGGGTATTGATGTTGATTATATAGCTAAGAAAATACCATATGATTACAATTCTTATTCAGTTTCTGATGTAATTTCTTATAATTCTTATTTCTAAACTTAAAACTATAATTTCTATTTGTGAACACCTCCAAAAGCGTCAAACCTAGAATTCAAAGTCATCTTTTAAGGGAGAATTTTCATCAGAATTGTGAGCCGGAATTTGATCGCTGTCAATTCCGACGGTCTATATCAGGAAAGGCCGTTGTTTAACCCTTTGAGATGGACAACAACTGTTTACCACAAACAATATTGCAAACCAAATTTTGTAATCTAATTGAGGGTGATAATTAGTGTAATGGTCCCAACATGTTATGTTATTTTTATAAAATTATGATGTATTTTTAGACCAAACTATTTTAAACAATCATTAGAATTTTAAAATATTTTATGGAATTAATTCATATTTATTTAATTAAACCCCATTAACCCATTAATTATAACCTATTAAATTAAATTCGAATTTAATTTCAAAATTTAAATCGAGACTTCAAAATACAAAATTATTTAAATTAGATTGGAAATAAAATTCTTTTTCAAATCAAATTAGAAATCCTAACTAAATACAAATTCTAATCTTATTAAAACTAATACTAAAGCCTACCCATTTACACATAATAACCCACCTATTTAATTCTAATTTAATCTGAAATTAAATTTTAATTTTAAACCTTTAAATTTAAGTTTCAAAATTTAAAAATCATTTAAAGTTAGATTTAAAAACATGATCTATTTTCAAAATCAAATCAAATCCTAATTAATCTTAATTTTATTTTCAAAATTTGAACATTTTATATCTAAATTTCAAAATATAAATCATCTAAATTAAAATTTTAACAACAATATATCTTCTAAATTCAAGTCATGAATCCTAAACAAAAACAAACACTAGAACAATTAAAATTTAAAAATAAATTTCAAATATGAAATTAATTAAAATTTGATTCAAAAAAATTATTTTCTAACTCGGAATCAAATACAAATTGAAAATGAGTTCAAATTATACTCCAATTTTAAATCTAAAACCCTACTCATTTACTCCTAAAACCCAATCCATTAATAACCCAAACCATACACACCCCCCGCTAAAAACCCTCATTAAAACCACCCCTATCTCCCCCTATTCTGTTTCTTCAACCAAAAAGAAAATGAAAAAGAAAAACAGAAAGAAAGAAAAGAAATAAAGAAAGAAAGAGAAAGAAAGAAAGAGAAAGAAAGAAAAATAAGATCAGAGGGAGAACAACAGATGGGAGAAGAAGAATATAAACTGTGCCTGGATTGCTCCTTCTCTTTCTCCAACGAGCTGCAACTCGATATCCGTTCCTTTTTGAGACAAGTAGATTCCTTAGTATTTATTTTTGGCTAAATTAATTTTCAAATTAAATTTGATTTTAAGAATTTTTGACTTATGTTGATTGAGTGAGAATTAAATTAAACTTTCTTGGAATTTAATGGAGATTCTCAAATGGATTGAATAGATTTCTACTAATTTTTTAATATATAACATGATTGCGGTGACCTACGAATTCTATTATCTTAAACAAAATGTTGCCGTGAAAGTCAATGAATTGATAGTAGGTTCCCCAATTTTATTTTATTTTCAATTTAATTTGTATTTAACTCTTTAGTTAAATTGGTTTAGGTTGAATCTTTATCAAAGTTAAATATTTGAAATTAATTTTGAAGATTGTTATATGTCATGTAGATCTTCTAAGTTGGTAATAAAAAATTGATTTTTCGGAATGTGGATATTGGTTTGTAATTTTTAGTAAATTAAATCTAGAAAGAATTTTATATCAAAAATTAAATTTTAAGGAATTGATTTTAAAGATTTTTATGCAATGATTATATTTAGATCTTGTAAGTTAGTAATCTATAAATTATAGCGAATTAAATTGTGTTAGAATTTTATTTTAAAGTAAACTTTTTTTTAGAAGTTGATGTTAAAGGTTGTTATTCTATGTTTAGATCTAACAAGTTAGTGTTGGTTCTTGAGTTCAAGACCAACGTTGTTTTGATGATGATCAACATTATGTTGTTTGTTAATCATCTTATACGTTTTAGTCTTAGTTATTTAACAATGTACATCAAGGAGAGACAAAACAATGGTGTTAGGATGATGGACTCAAGGCACATAGCATTGGGTTATAACATTAGGTTATTAAGCCATAAAGAATCATGTATCTCATTATATATCTTTTATGATTCTTTATGTATTTTGCTCTTTCTGTAGTATTATATTTGTATGTCTTGATTAGATGGACACTTACATTCATACTTGTCTATTTCCATCTTAGTGAACATTCCAATAGGTTGCATGGCCAAAACACTCTAGATTATGCTTTCAACCTAACACCAGACGTTTGGTTTACACCCACTAGACGTTTGGCGTATTCGTTTTGTGATGGCCAAAACCTAGGGTTTTCTAGCCATCTGAAGTGCAAACACCAGGCATTTGCACGAACTTTAGTTACCTGATAAGTGGCTTAGCATTTTCTGTTGCTCTGTTTTTTTCTCCCACTTATCTCCAGACGTCTGAAGGAGACTTGCCAGACGCCTGCACAGTGCATCAGCATCTGCCAAGTGTTCTTTAGACATATATTGCTTGGAGATTGGCTTACAAATCTTTTTTTGCCATCTCGTGCCAGCCGTCTAATGAAGGAGGACTAGACGATTGCACAGTTTGTCAGGGGTCTGGTTACCCTTCTACAAATGTCTGGCCGTTGAGAAAACTAGCCGTTTATATCAGTTTGACATCCTTTTCATTTGATTGTTTTCTTGGGTTTTGTGCCTGAGAGAGAGGTTATTTATACCCCATTGTGAGGGAGTTTTTGGCAGCATCCACGTTCTATTGAGAATCATTTGCGAGCCAAAAACTAGAGAGAAGCTATCAATCTTTCTCCATCTCTCTCATTTCCCTTAGAGCTTCTTAATGTTGATTTGAACTTCAAGCTCAAGGGAAGTCCAAAAGTGCATCAAGCTCACATCTAGTAATTAGACATCAATCTTTCTTTGCCTCTACACTTAATGATTTGTAAGTATATTGGCGTGTGCAAAAGATTGCACGTGCTAACTACCAAGTGTAGGAGTTCGCCAAGTAGTAATATTCCTAGTGAGCCTAGGGTCGAACTCAGGAACAACTTGTTTACGATCAACAACGGTCACAAATGGCTTTAGCGATGTGAGGAATACCACCCTTTGGGGGTGAGGATTGGTTAAGCGGATTTTTAATGTAAACCAAAGTCAAGTATGCAAATAAAGAAAAATGTGAGATAATATTCAAAGATGAGGAGTGCGAGTGTTTGTGGTTTCATGATGTAGTTGGGCTTATAACTCAATCTCAAATCACTACGACCTCTCATCCGGCTAAGGAGAGAGTGATCGGTTAATATGACATTTCATCGAACAGATGAGGTGCGAAAAGTAATGAATGAAACATTTGAGAATAATCCACAATAAGCACAATAGAGAGGGTCCACTAGGATGAGCCTTTCTTTGGATTTCCTACTAGGGTTCCAATAAACAACCCTAACTCAAAGTTTCTGATAGCCCGCCTGGGTCTAGCCACCGCCCATCTTGGGCCGGCCCATGTGGGCCGGCGGGTTGCTCTTGCGCGCGCGCCCATTTGCCCTAGGAACCCTAGTTTATTTTATAAACAGAGGCTAGCCGTCATATGGGGATTTTCATGCTTGATATTTGAGATATTCTCTATTGAGCGTCCTAGGAGTAGTTCTTAGATTAAACGAGTGCGGACGTCCTCTAGACGTCTTGGGAGGAGAATACACCTTTTTGTATTCAATTATTGTGTTTTTGGCTACTTTTATCTACAAAAATCATCTTTTTATCTTGGATCCTAACATTTTGGTATCAGAGCACGTGACGATCCATGGCGGCTACGACAAGATCCCACGACAAAATTGAAGCTTTGGAGGCCAAACTCACGAGCGAAATCGACGGGATCAAGAAATCATTGGCGGCCAACGACGAATCCATGACAAAATTGACGGCTTCCATCATCCAATTGACGGCGAACCAAGCGAAGCACGACGACCAATTCGCACAAATGATGGCAACCCTAAATCAATTGGCGGCAAACAACAAAGGGGATGTGAACCCTAATCCGACACCAAAGGCGGCACCTTTGAAGAAAGAGAAGGAAAAAGAGGAAATTTTGACCCAAAATCTACCCTTTTTGGTGGAGGAATTGGACGAGGACGAAGACGAGGAGCCATGGAGGGTCGACTACCGCGAGGAGGTGCGGCGGAAGGCGGTGCAAAGTCAAAGGGAGGTCGGGGGACCTAGCCGGCCAGCGAGAGGGCCTCGAGGCATCGGGGAGGGGCGGCCAACCCCCCACGACCACTGGGGGGGTCGGCCGCCGCTGGAGAAAGGCGGGGGAGCCCCCCCGCCACCTGCGAGCCCAGGCAGGGGCGGCGGGACCCTGCCTGGGCCCGCCGAGGTCCGGCGACCCTGCCGGAAGGCCGGCAGGGCCTGCCGGCATCGACAGAAGGTCGCAGGGGGCCCGTCGTGCCTGGCCGAAGGCCGGCCGGCCCCTGTCGACCTCCGGACAGCAGGGGACCCCCCTGGCAGCCGCAGGGGGGGCGATGGGCATGGGCAGACAGCAGGGGCGTTTTTCCGACCCCCCGGGCAGCGGACATCGACTATGGAGGGCTGTGGACTGCTTTCGGGAGGATTTTTTGACCCTTCGGGACGACGGGCAGCAGCAGAGGACCCACCCTACGGTGACGGACACGGGAGAGATTACTATTCTGACGGCAGGGGTGGCTACGAGGCGGAGTTTGGCGACGATGCCGGATGGGATGATTTGAGGGCCGGCGGAGGGATTACCGCGGAGACTACGGGGGTTGCGGAGGAGGACCACCGAGGCAGTACGAGACTCAGGACCCGAGGAGACAGCATTACCGCCCGCATCACAGAGAGGAGGGGAGGCCCGAGCAGGGGCACTTCGGCGGAGATTGCAGAGTCCGGAAGCTGAAGATGTCGATCTTTTCTGGGGAGGACCCACACGCCTGGTTGTTCACCGCGGAGAGGTATTTCGCGGCGCATCACATGACCGAGGCGCAGAAGCTGGAGGTGGCGGCCATCTGCATGGAGGGGAGAGCTTTAGGTTGGTTCCAGTGGAAGGAGAGGAGGCAGCAGATCCGGAGCTGGGCGGAGCTGAAAGACTCGGTGCTGGAGAAGTTTAGAGACCCCCGCCTGAGGAACCTACACGAGCAGCTATTTGCCCTCAGGCAGGAGGGGCCGGTGCGGGAGTATATTGAAAAATTTGAGACGTTGGCGGGGCGAGTTCATGGGGTATCGGACGAGTCGCTGGAGGGCACCTTTTTGAAGGGGCTGAGACCTAGCCTTCGAGTTGCGGTGAGGCCATACAAGTCTCGTGGGCTTTCTGAGGTCATTGAGATGGCGCAGATGGTGGAGGACTCCCGACCTGAGGATATGAGAGGTGGGAGCAGCTACAGTGGGCAGATACAGCGGGGCACTACGACTGGGGCATGCGGAGCGGTGATCACTGCTGAGACAGTTCAAACGGGACTTGAGAAGACGGGAGAGCCGAGCCTGCTACCGACCGGGGGCCCATTTCGAAGGATGACCGATGCAGAAATGAGGGAGAAGAGGCAAAAGGGGCTATGTTTCAGATGCGACGAGCACTTCACTCCCGGACATCGCTGTGTGGATCGTAGGCTGCAAGTACTGATAGCAGAAGAGGACGAGGGAGATGACGTGGAGGACGAACGGATCAGAGGGAGGACGACTCCCACTCAGAGTAGCACCTCCGGTACTTACACCACCTTGAGGACAATGTGGCTCTTTTGGGGGGAGTATTGATAGACCTCTTTTGGGGGGAGTATTGATAGACCCGCCTGGGTCTAGCTGCCGCCCATCTTGGGCCGGCCCATGTGGGCCGGCGGGTTGCTCTTGCGCGCGCGCCCATTTGCCCTAGGAACCCTAGTTTATTTTATAAATAGAGGCTAGCCGTCATATGGGGATTTTCATGCTTGATATTTGAGATATTCTCTATTGAGCGTTCTAGGAGTAGTTCTTAGATTAAACGAGTGCGGACGTCCTCTAGGCGTCTTGGGAGGAGAATACACCTTTTTGTATTCAATTGTCGTGTTTTTGGCTACTTTTATCTATAAAAATCATCTTTTTATCTTGGATCCTAACAGTTTCTCCACATATGAGATTTTAAAATCATGCTAGAGATGAGACCTATAAGCCACACATACATCAATCCACCAAAAAACACACAAAGATAACAACTTTGATTCCAAAAGCTTCATCCAATAGTCCTTACAAGTAGCAAAGATCAAAGAGAAAGAAAAATATAAACTTTAATACAAGGAAACTCCCTTTTAAGAAGACTCTCAAGCTTTCCCTTTGAGCTTCTCCCTTAAGCTTCCATCATCTCCATTAATCTCCAAGCCCTAGTACTCTTTTTGATAGCAAAGAAAAAAAGAGCTACCAGAAAACAGCCCCCAAAAACACCTAAAACCCCAACTCCAGCAATTTCGGGTCTGTTCATGGCATTGCGGGTCGGGGTTTGCACCAAAACCCGCACTAAACCGTCCAACAGCAAATGGGAAGGCATTGGGGCGCGGGCACGCGCGGGATGCGAGCACGCCCGCCTGCTGCTGGCGTTGTGGGCCGGCTAAGCTGGCCGGCCCACAGAAGCAGGTTTTTTCTTTTTTTTTCTTTTTTATTTAAAAACAGCGGCCCGCTCACTGGGTAGGCCGCGGGCTTTGAATTCTTTTTTTTTGTTTTTCTGTTTTTTAAAATCCCAGATTGCTTTCATGGCATGAAAAAAAATCCCAAAATAGCTCCAAGCTCCAAAAAATCCTGGAAAAATTCCAGAAAATCCAGAAAATTCCCAGGACTACCTAAAAATAAGAGAAGCTAAGATTAGTCCATAAAAATCGCATTTCATGTATAAAATAAGAATAAGCTTTAATAATCCACGATATCACGAAAACGCACGTATCAAAGCCAATATAAACATGATATACACATAAAATGCCCAGAAATGGGGGGATATAAGCAATTTAACCCCGCACTAAACCGACCCGCGGGTGCTGAGCGCCCGCATCTGGGGCGTGGGCACGCGCGGGGCGCGGGCATGCCCGCCTGCTGCTGGCGTTGTAGGCCGGCCCATAGAAGCGGGTTTTTTCTTTTTTTATTTAAAAACCGCGGCCCGCTTACTGACCAGGCCGCGGGCTTTGAATTCTTTTTTTGTTTTTCTGTTTTTAAAGTCCCAGATTACTTCCATGGCACGAAAAAAATCCAAAAAATAGATCTAAGCTCCAAAAAATCTTGGAAAAATTCCAGAAAATCCAGAAAATTCCCAGGACCACCTGAAAATAAGAGAAGCTAAGATTAGTCCATAAAAATTGCTTTTCATGTATAAAATAAGAATAAGCTTTAATAATCCACTATATCACGAAAATACACGTATCAAAGCCAATATAAACATGATATACACATAAAATGCCCAGAAATGGGGGGATATAAGCAATTTAAACCCCGAATCACACTCTCAACTAGCTTTTTGCTAGTCCCTAGCAAAACAAGCGATATATTCGGATTCACAATATGGCACCATCAAATTCCACAATATTCATGTCACAAGAAATTTTTTCAACATAAACTCAAATTCAATATACCAACTCATAAAAGAGAGAAAATCTAAGAGCAAAACTTCAATATGGCTAAAACCAACAAAGCACAAGCAAAGTTTGCATTCATTGAGATTAAAACATAAGCGTTTCATAGTATCACAATCTTCAGGAACTTGGCCAAAAACAATACTTAGCTTTCTAAATTCATGGAAGTTTGATATGTAGATCATGTTTATTCATGTTTTTTAATATGAAACTTATGATGGCCCATGTAACGAGGGTTCCGTCAATGACTCCCAAATCAGAAGATTTTTGGGCTTGGGCCAAAAAGGACCCCGTGGACCTAATAACTCGAATCACCTAAGATTCATTTATTTTTCTCTTGTGCACTCCCCTAAATCCTATTTTTCGACGCGAATCCCCAATGTTTCGTGAGGACCCGGCTACTTGACAAAACTAGAAGAACGATGCACTTATTCTTTTTCTTTCTTTCATTCTTTTCTTTTTTATCCAACACACCAATCAACCACTCAAGCATAAAACAAGCATATATCCAAGGCCAAATCCCATCAAATCGAAAACCAATCTACATTAAAGACTTAATCCAACTCGTGCATCACAAAGTTTGCACAAAACTAATCCAAACCACATCGAAGACAAAATTCATCGGATTATGCACTATTTTTATGAATAGCATATTAAAATTGATCCCATGAAGAAAAATCGCTAAAATGCATGCCAATCACAATTTAGGAGTTTGAACATAAGATTTGAATCCAAATGTATGCATGAATATGAAGCATGTAAGGGATTAAGCACAAAGCTAGCAAATGAGTAAGGAGGGTCAATGATATGCTCGCAAGATATTGGAGATGTCAAAAGGGATGTCTCCATACCCAAGTTTTTTTAACAAAACAACTAACTATGGAGATGTCAAAAGGGATGTCTCCATACCCAAATTTTTTTAACTAAAACAACTAACTAAACATCCTAAAACTACCTACAACTCTCCCCCAACTAAATATATGCATTGTCCTTAATGGATGAAAGGGTAGTAGAAGCAAAAATTGGAACAAACACACCTATTTAATCGCCGACCGAAGGCGGGTCCGCAAGTTCCTCGGTGTTCCTCTCCTTAGCCCATGAATCAAAGTAAGGCTTCAAACATTGTCCATTGATCTTGAATTCACTCCCATCTTTTTTGTTCATCAAGATCACCGCTCCATGATTGTAGACATGTTTCACTACGAACGGTTTGGACCATCTCGATCTCAACTTTCCCGGGAAGAGATGAAGCCGGGAGTTGTATAGTAGCACGCTTTGGCCAGGAAAAATTCCATCCTCAAAATCATCTTGTCATGCTCAAATTTCATTCGCTCCTTGACAATTTTGGCATTGTCGTATGCATCATGCCGCAACTCCTCCAATTCACATATCTGCAATTTACGAAAATTGTTGGATGAGTCACAAATGAAATTAAATTGTTCACTGGCCCACAATGATTTGTGCTCTAATTTCACGGGCAAATGACAAAGCTTTCCATAAACAATCCTATACGGCGACATTCCTAAAATTGTTTTGTATGCGGTCCGATATGCCCAAAGTGTTTCCGGCAATCGGACACTCCAATCCTTGCGTGTATGATTCATCGTTTTTTGTAGGATATTCTTGATTTCTTTATTAGCCAATTCCGCTTGGCCATTGGTTTGGGGTAGTAAGGTGTGGAAATTTTGTGTGTGACCCCAAACCTCTTCATCAAGTTAGAGAATGGTTTATTACAAAAATGAGAGTCACCATCGCTAATAATAGCTTTGGGAACTCCAAAACGTGCAAAAATGTTTTCCTTGAGAAATTTGAGCACGGTAGAACCCTCATTGTTCCTACATGCGATGGTCTCCACCCACTTGGATACATAATCGATGTCTAACAAGATATATGTGTACCCAAATGAAATAGGGAATGGCCCCATAAAATCTATGACACAACAATCAAAAATTTCAATTTCTAAGATCGGGTTTAAGGGCATCATATTTCTTTTTATTATTCCAACTAACTTTTGACACGACACACATGATTTACAATACGTGTATGTGTCCTTAAACATAGTGGGCCAATAAAATCCACATTGTGGAATTTTGGCCACCGTTTTATGTGCGGAAAAGTGTCCCCCACATGCACCACTATGACAAAAGTGTAATACACACCACTATGACAAAAGTGTAATACACTATCGAACTCGTCATTTGACACACACTTTCTAACTATTTAGCCAGTACAATATTTATACAAATAGGGATCATCGAAAAAGAATGATTTTACCTCATTTTTGAATCTCTTTATGTCTCGAATCGACTAAAAGTGAGAAACCTTACCGGAAACCAAGTAGTTTGCAATATCGGCGTACCATGGCAAGGAAGACAAGGCAAATAGTTGCTCATCCGGAAATGCATCATGAATCGGTACGTTGGCGGGCTCGTTCCTGAAAGTAAGCCGTGACAAATGATCCGCTACCAAGTTTTCCACGTCCTTCTTGTCTTTGATCACGACGTGGAATTCCTGCAAAAGCAATATCCATCGAATAAGTCTTGGTTTAACGTCTTTCTTTGAGAGCAAATACTTTAGGGCCGCATGATCCGTAAAAATGAGAACGGGTGACCCTAAGATATAGCTCCTAAAATTTTCTAATGCAAACACTACAGCGAGCAACTCTTTCTCTGTTGTTGTGTAGTTCCTTTGAGCTTTGTTGAGGGTTTTGCTGGCGTAGTAGAAGACACATGGTACTTTATCTTTCTTTTGATCGAGCACCGCTCCCATGGCAAAATCGCTTGCGTCGCATATAATCTCGAATGGGAGGCTCCAATCCGGCACCTGCAAAATGAGAGAAGTGGTCAATAAACACTTCAATAATTCAAATGAAGACCGACACTCACGTGTCCAAATAAATTCAGCATCAATGGTTAATAAATGGCATATGGGTCGGGAGATGGCACTAAAATCTTTGATGAAACGACGATAGAATCCCGCATGCTCCAGGAATGATCGCACATCCTTCACGGTTCTTGGAGCCGGTGGCTTTTCAATTAACTCCACTTTAGCTCGGTCTGCCTCCATTCCTTGCTTTGAGACCTTATGTCCAAGAACCATCCCCTCCGTATTCATAAAGTGGCATTTCTCCCAATTGAGGAGGAGGTTCTTCTCAATGCATTCACTCAAAACCAAAGAAAGATTAGACAAACAAATTTCAAACGAGATACCAAAAACCGAAAAGTCATCCATGAAAATCTCCACAATTTCAACCATGCCACTAAAGATGCTTAGAACACATCGTTGAAATGTGGCGGGTGCATTGCACAAACCGAAGGGCATCCTACGAAAGGCAAATGTGCCAAAGGGACAAGTGAAAGTGGTTTTCTCTTGGTCCTCCGTGACAATTTCTACTTGGTAGTAGCCCGAGTACACGTCCAAAAAGCAATAAAATTCATGGCCCGCAACCCTTTCTACGATTTGGTTAAGGAATGGCAAAGGGAAATGGTCTTTGCGGGTCATGACATTAAGCTTCCTATAATCCACACACATACGTCAACCGGTGGTGGTTCGCGTAGGGATCAACTCATCATTCTTGTCCCTAATGACGGTGATTCCGGACTTTTTGGGCACAATTTGGATGGGACTCACCCATCTACTATCTGATATTGGGTAGATGATACCTGCATCTAACAATTTTACAAGTTCATTTTTGACAACCTCCTTCAACATCGGGTTAAGCCGACGTTGCAACTCCCTCGATGGTTTTGAATCCTCTTCCAAATAGATGTGATGTGAGCATACTAAAGGGCTAATTTCTGTGATATCCGCTAGTGTCCATCCTATAGCCTTTTTGTGTGTTCTCAACACATCCAATAAATCGTGTTCTTACTTTTGTGTGAGGTTAGAATTTATTACCACCGGAAATGTCTCACTCTCCCTAAGGTAGGCATACTTCAAATATTCTGGAAGTGTCTTAAGATCCAATTTGGGATGCTCCGAAGAGATGTCATTTGAGGTGGGGAGTCCGTAAGCAATGTCTCGAATCTCGGGATCCATTTGATGCTTGGTCCCACATGTGTCTTCTGTGCAAGAAAAGATTCATCAATATGCTCACAAAAAGTGTCAAGAAATTCTAAAGCATTATCAAATTCGGAACCAAAATGATGTTCAACACATGAGTCTATAGGTTCCGAAGCTAAGAAGTCAACCTTGTTAACTTCATTGTATTCCCCCTCTCATGGTGGCAATTTGCATGCATTGAAAATATTATGTTCGAGGGTCATGTTTTCAAAAGAAATTTTCAATTGGCCACTCCTACAATTAATCAATGCGTTGCAAGTGGCCAAAAATGGTATTCTTAGGATTATCGGGGTGGGATTCCCCGATGTGGATCCTTGAATGTCAAGGACAATGAAGTCAACGGGGTAATAGAATTTGTCCACTTGGACAAGCACATCCTCCACACAACCCCGTGGAATCTTCACACTCCTATCCGCTAGTTGTAAAACAACCGGCATGCTTTTTAGTTCACCCAATCCTAGTTGAAGAAAGACCGGATATGGCAATATGTTAACACTCGACTCCAAATCCAAAAGTGTTTGACCTATCCTCTTTGTGCCTATGGTGGATTCAATTGTAGGGGATCCCGGGTCTCTAAATTTTGGTGGAGTGTTGTGTTGCACAATGGAGCTTACTTGCTCCGTTAAGAAAGCTTTTTTCTTCACATTCAAATTCCTCTTCACCGTGCACAAATCCTTAAGAAACTTAGCATATGTGGGAATTTGATTAATTGCATCAAGTAAGGGAATATTAATTTAACATCGTGGAAAAATCCCACTGATTTCAGCTTGATACTTGTCCTTGGTTGGCGGGGAGAGTCTTTGAGGGAATGGTACCAGAGTGGAATAAGGCTGACGCTCCTTGGATGGATTCTTCCTTTTTGTGCATTCACCTTGCTCCTCTTCTAGTACCAAGTCCGGCATTTGTTCCTTCTCTCCCACTTCCTCCACTTGTGGATCTTTAGGTGGCTCCACATTTTCAAAAATTTTGCAACTCCTCAACGTCGTCACCGCTTAGCATTGCTTAATCGAATCTCCCGCCGATGAGGAAGAGTTCATATTGGGGTTGGGCAATGGTTGGGATGGAAGCTTCACCTTCTTGAGACTTGCTGTCAACTTTGCCAAATGCTCCGCCATTTGTTGATTCTGAGTTTGTTGGAGTTGTTGAAATTGTTGGAATTGTTGGCTCTGGGCTTGTTGCACTTGGATGAGTTGCTGCAACGTCTCGTTCATGGAGTTCATTTGGGTCTCTGTAACGACCTGCTCTCGGGGGCCCGTTACTTATTTGGTTTTATTCGCAGATTCCGCAGTTAACCAGTGAAATCAGCATAGTCACAACGCAGAGATGTACCAACAACACTCAAACCAGCTTACAGACATTATTACAGTCCAAATTACAGTACAACAACAACCAACACTCTCTCACACCATTACATGAAAGGAAATACTGAAACGAAATGCAAAAAAGGAAATACATAGTACAATACACACTCCGACAGAAAAGTAACTAAAACTCCGCGGCCTCCGGGTCGTACACAGGCTCCTCATACTCTGGAGCAATCTCCTCAACCAGATCTTCGTCTGTCGGTGCCACAAGTGGAACCGAAGGTAAGTCACAAAGATTCTAAACAAAGAAAAGGAGTACTGTACAAGTATGACAAGCAGAGGTAAAGTAAAGTACGGTGTAGTGTCTGTACAAGTGCAGAAAGTAAAGTGCATGACTGTAAAGAAGTAACCGTGCAAGCTTCACTAAAACTACGTGACTCAAGTCGGAGAGTACAATATGTGACCGTTCAGTTCGTCTCTTGTCTGGGTGCTACCCAGACGAATGCCGGTACCCAGGCAGCAGGATGGTTTGCCGAAATGCAGGCAGCTAGACAGGTTTGTCGAAACACAGGCAGCTTGACAGGAAGACCAAACTCTAGTCACTCCCGTACTCTCGCAAACTATGAGTTACCCCAAAACCCGGTGTTGTGTCAAGTACAAGTTCTTTACATGAACGTTCCACGGGATGTTCCAAGTCAAGTCCAACACAAGAAAGTGGCGTATGTTTCCGTGCTTCGAGCACGTAGTAGTGCGGTGCTACAAGTTCGTACGAGCACAGTGGCTAGATTTCTAAGGTTAGAACCTATCGTGACTTACCAAAATTAATACCGTTGTAGTAAGCCGGAAGAGGATCTAGGGCTTCCTCAGAAGTTGGTACACCAGAGTCTGTACCTGCAACACAAAATACTTATTTTAGAAAAACACGACTTTTTCCTATTTAATAATTAGGTTAGTTTGATTTTTAAACTCGTTAAAACGGTGTCGGAAAATATTTAAAATTTTTATATAAACCTAAAATAATTATTTAGATTTTACTGCAAGAGGGGAGAATTTTCAGAAGCTTCTGTAATTTCTTATAATTTTTAGAAACTTAGAAATAGCTTAAAAATCCTAAAAACTTAAGGAACGTGTATCTTCCGTGATTTCTTACGGGAGCAATACAAATCGGAATTACATGAATGAGTAGTCAAAATGACCGTCTCGAAGTCTATTGTCACATATAATTTTATCAAATATTAGTGTAGGTAAAACCAGCGAGTTACGATTTTTAGAATGAATTAAACCTATTTAATCTTTAGGTTCGAAAAATCATTCCGAAAAAAAGTAGGCGTCTGGTCGAGGTGAGACCAGCGCCAATGGCTCCGAAATGTCGTTTCTGATTTTCTGGGGCTATCTACATATTTTTATGGCCCCTGTATAATTAGTTATGGATTAAATACCATAAAACTCTATTAATAATCATTTAAAATTACTAAAATACGAAACTTCCTCGTATTTACGAGTTTGCCATCGAGGCAACTCACGCTGCTATCTTGAATCAACCGCCGGTGGGGCTGTTCTCAGACGTCGGAGGGGGCGGTGGCAGACGGGGAGCGACGGCGTCGGCGCTGGGGATCTCAGGCGACGGCGACGGCGGATACGGCGGCGGAACAGCGGAGGGCGGCGTGTGCAGGCGACGACGGGCGCTGTGGGGGGTTCTTGCGGCGGCGGAGGCCTCTGGAGACGGCGGCGGCGGCGGCGGGGGGCGCTGGCGCTGGCGACGGCGGCGGAGCAGCGGTGGGAGGCGGTCGGAGCCCCCGGGGCGCGGTTGAGGAAGGGAGTGCGAGAGTAGGGAGAGGGCGCGGATATAGGGTTAATGGGTAATTAATGGGGTGGTTAGCTTAGTTGACTAAGCTAGACATTTTTAATACGGTAGGTTAGGGCTTTTGACTAACCTTGGAAATTTTGATAAAGTGTTTAAACGTGTTAAGCATGGGGGGTTAAAATAAATGGTAATTAGGTTATAGTAATTAACTAGGGTAGTCGGTGATGGTAAAAATTTGTAACGAAATTACGATTTTGCCCTTGGATGAAACGACTCTAAAAAATTACGAAAACATACCCACGGGTTCGTATTGTCACGAGGATGGCGAATACAAAGTCCGTTTCAGGGTTTGGGCTACGGGATACTAGTTTTTGGCCAAAACGTTTAGAAAGCGGGTTTGCGGGTTCTCTATTGAAATGTTATCAGAAAATTACGAAATTAATGTGGTGAGCCCTAAATGGTCATAGGAGGTTACTGCAGAAGTTTGAAAACGGTTTGAAGACGTTTGTATAGAAAATAAATTCGTCGAATCAAAACGGTAATTTTGGGAGATGAATTTTAACAGAAATATTTTGGGTATTTGAGGAAATCTGAAAATACTGAAATATAATATAATAAGTCTAGTATTTCAAAATATTTTTATAGAATTTTTTTTTGAAATCGTTTAAAACTCATGACAAACCATTACAAAATATATTAAATTTGTAATTAAATGTTTTGAAAAATTACGAGTCGTTACAGTGTCACTTCCTTCTTCCTTCTTCCTTCGGTAACCACCTCCTTGGTAATTGCTATTGAAAGGGAGTGCCTTGTACGGTTGATGAGATTGCTGTGTTGGCCCTTGGTGTTGCGGTTGTTGTGGCCTCCAACTCAAGTTGGGATGATTCTTCCAACTTTGGTTATACGTGTTGGAGTTGAAGTTTTGTCCAAACACTAGATTCACCTCCGCATTTGGTTCTCTCAAAACCTCCTTCAATGTGGGAATGGTGGGACAATTGGATGTATCATGCCCCGTGGTCTCGCAAATGGCACAACTTTGCTCCATGGCCACACTCTTCACCGCCCTCAACTTTATGGCTTGGATCTTCTTTTGCATAGCTTCTAACTGTGCGTCCATAGCATCATCGGTCTTCAAAGTATGTAAACCACCACGAGTTGGTTGTGACAAAGAGGAGTCGTCCCTATCAAACTCCGAAGTTGTATCCCACGTTTGTGCATTCTCCGCCACCATCTCCAAATAATCCCACGCTTCATCCGGCTCCTTATCAAACAATTCCCAGTTGTACATTATTTCCAAAAATTGCTTTGATGTCGGTAAGAGCCTTCATAGAAGAATCCAATGACTCGGCATTTCTCGAATCTGTGGTGTGGACATGAGAGTAGAAGTTCCTTTAGTCTCTTCCAAGTTTGGTAAAATGTTTCGTTGTTGCGTTAGGCAAAGCTCATGATTTGCTTCTTCAATCCCTGTGTCCTGTGCAAGGGAAAAAATTTCCTTAGAAATTCAGCTTGAAATTGTAACCATGATGTAATTGAGCGTGGATGTAAAGCATTAAGCCAATTCTTGGCTTTATCTTTGAGAGAAAAAGGGAATAACTTCAAGTATATCGTGTCGGCACTTGTTTTCCCATCAAAACACGTGGAACATACATCTTCAAATTCCTTTATGTGAAGATATGTGTTTCCCTCTCCAACCCATGGAAAGTGGGTAGGAGTTGAAATACACTGGGTTTAAAGTTAAAGGAATTTGCGTCTGTAGGCAACACAAAGCATGAAGCCGAGCTAGACCTCGTGGGTCTCAAAAGATCCCTCAAAGACCTAGGGACGTCGGCTTGGGAATTAGTGTCATTGTTACTAATATTATCATTGTTCATGTTGTCTTCCGCCATGACGTGTGTGCGTGTTAATCTATGTGTTCGAGGTGTTCGAAGCCACATAAACTAACCAAGCATTCGATGGTAGGTAAATAAAGGGCGAAAACAAACAAAGTAAAAAATTATATACGAATATGTACGAAAAGATGATATAGCCACAAAGCAAAGCTAAAAGCAATGAAATTGTTGATGGTAAAACCGTTCTCTCCGGCAACGACGCCAAAAACTTGGCATATGCAAAAGATTGTACGTACTAACTCCCAAGTGTAGGAGGTCGCCAAGTAGTAATATTCCTAGTGAGCCTAGGGTCAAACTCAGGGACAACTTGTTTACGATCAATAACGGTCACAAATGGCTCTAGCGATGTGAGGAATACCACCCTTTGGGGGTGATGATTGGTTAAGCGGATTTTTAATGTAAACCAAAGTCAAATATGCAAATAAAGAAAAATGTGAGATAATATTCAAAAATGAGAAGTGCGAGTGTCTGTGGTTTCATGATGTAGTCGGACTTATAACTCAATCTCAAATCACTACGACCTCTCATCCGGCTAAGGAGAGAGTGATCGGATAATATGACATTTCATCGAACACACGAGGTGCGAAAAGTAATGAATGAAACATTTGAGAATAATCAACAATAAGCACAATAGAGAAGGTCCACTAGGATGAGTCTCTCTTTGGATTTCCCACTAGGGTTTCAATAAACAACCCTAACTCAAAGTTTCATCCACATATGATATTTTAAAATCATGCTAGAGATGAGACCTATAAGCCACACATACATCAATCCACCAAAAACACACACAAAGAGATTAGCCACTCATCATACACAAAGATAACAACTTTGATACCAAACGCTTCATCCAATAGTCCTTACAAGTAGCAAAGATCAAAGAGAAAGAAAAATATAAACTTTAATACAAGGAAACTCCCTTTTGAGAAGACTCCCAAGCTTTCCCTTTGAGCTTCTCCCTTAAGCTTCCATCATCTCCATTAATCTCCAAGCCCTAGAATTCTTTTTGAGAGCAAAGAAAAACGAGCTACCAGAAAACAGCCCCCTAAAACACCTAAAAATCCAACTCCAGCAATTTCGGGTCTGTTAATGGCATTGCGGGTCGGGGTTTTGCCCCAAACCCGCACTAAACCGCCCAACAGCAAAGGGGAAGGCATTGCGGGTCGGGCGCTGGGCGCGCCCGACCCGCGCTCGTTGAGCGTCCGCATCTGGGGCGCGGACACTCGCGGGGCGCGTGCCCGCCTGCCCGCCTGTAGCTGGCGCTGTGGGCCGGCCAAGCGGGCCAGCCCACAGAAGCAAGTTTTTTCTTTTTTTCTTCTTTTTTATTTAAAAACATCGGCCCGCTCACTTAGCGGGCCGCGGGCTTTGAATTCTTTTTTTGTGTTTCTGTTTTTTAAAATCCCAGATCGCTTCCATCGCATGAAAAAATCCCAAAAATAGCTCTAGCTCTAAAAAATCCTGGAAAAATTCCAGAAAATCCAGAAAGTTCCCAGGACTACCTGAAAAATAAGAGAAGCTAAGATTAGTCCATAAAAATCAAATTTCATGTCTAAAATAAGAATATGCTTTAATAATCCGCGATATCACGAAAACACACGTATCAAAGCTAATATAAACATGATATACACATAAAATGCCCAGAAATAGGGGATATAGGCAATTTAAACCCCGAATCATATATCTAATCAAGGCAATATTGAGATTGTAGTTTCTATTTTGTTTCATTTGTTAAAACCTTGCTCCCGGGTTGTGTGAATGTCTATCTGGAAAGAGAGGTTGACCCTTAGAATAGGATGTGTTGCTCTTGAAAAAGAGTGTTGATATCTTGGAAGGGAATTTGTATTTGTGCTCATGTAGTGGGAGAATTGTCAACTAAGCAACAAGTTGTGGTGTTGGTTGTATGTGCCTTAGAAAAGGTTTGTTAGTGGATCTACGGAGTGCGATTGTAACGTGAGGTTGGAGTTGGATCGTATTGGAATAGATACGTCTTATGTGTTTGCGATTTGTTTTTGACGTATTTCCTTTGTGTGGTGGTGGTTGTTGAGCAAATCGTTTTAATTTCCGCTGCGTTGTGCGCTTAATTTTAGTAACATTTAATTACGCACTTTTGCTTGTCTTTACACTATTTATGCCCTTATTTAGTGTATTGTGTAGCCACATGTCCCAATAGTTAGTAATTTAAATTTTATTTTTTTCATGAAATATTGTAGTAAGTTTATATTGACAGTAAGTTTGAAAATTTTAGATGATTTAAAATCAATGTCTTGTTTTGCTCATGAGTAATTGAAAATAGTAGACATGATAATATTAGATCTATCATGTTATTTGCATATTGTAGCAAATTTATAGAAGTATAATGATGAATGTTAAAACACCATGATGGACATAACTGCACCAGTTTTAGAGACATTATATGCTTTATTCAAATTTATAATTGTTGTAAATTAAAATAAAAAAATAAAAGGAAAACATTAGATAACTGGACATGCAGGGTATGAGAAAACTCATCGTCATAGAGGATACGTGAGCGACAAGGGTCCTCTGGCGACCGTATCCAGTCATAGATATAGAAAGGTATTGAAAGACACCACAAATTTTTGCATAGAGTTGTAGCCTGCATTACAACTGTGAAAAATATTACGATTCATGATTTGCTATTCGAATCTGGAATCGTGGAGAAGTTTGACACATGGATGTAGACAGACACTGCACCGATCGGAAATGTTATTGGTCTATATTAATCTTTGTTCCGAGTAGACGAAACACCCAAATTGTGTTTCGTACCCTTATGTAGAAGTTTGGGAACGTGTGATTAGCCACAAATGATGGCTAACCCTTCATATATATACTATCCCTTACATTTCTTTACACACACACCCAATACACTAACACACAATACTCCCCCTCAAGATGAGCAAAAGATATTTATCATGCCCATCTTGTTACAAGTATCCTCCACTCCTTTAGAGTTCAACCCCTTTGTAAGGCAATCAGCTAGTTGCTGTCCAGAGGTAATGTAGGAGATCTCCAACTGTTTCTTGTCCAATCTTTCTTTAATGAAGAACATGTCAATCTCTATGTGCTTCGTTCTATCATGTTGCACTGGGTTGTTGGCAATATTAATTGCAGATTTGTTATCACACAACAACCGCAATGGTCCTTCTCTCAGCAGGCGTAGCTCATGTAGAAGTGATCTCAACCAGATCATCTCACACGTACCAAGCACCATAGCACGGTATTCTGCCTCTGCAGTGGAACGAGCCACCAAATCCTGCTTCTTGCTGCGCCAAGAGACCAAGTTGCCCCCAACAAACACACAGTAGCCCGAGGTCGATCTCCTATCATCTAGGCAACTGGCCCAATCCGCATCACAGTAGCCTGTCACATTCATGTGACCATGACTACCAAATAATATGCCTTTTCCTGGACTATTCTTCAGATACCTCAGTATCCTAAAGACTGCATCCATATGTCCAGTTCTAGGATCATGCATGTATCTACTTACCACACTGATAGCATAAGCAATGTCAGGTCTGGTATGGCATAAGTAGATGAGGCGTCCAACAAGTCTCTGGTACCTTTCTTTATCTACTGGCTCCCCTGATTGTGAATGCAACCTATGATTCTGATCAATAGGAGTAAATGCGGGACGACACCCCAACATTCCAGTCTCAGCCAGTAAATCCAGGGCATACTTCCTCTGTGAGAGAACTATACCCTTCCTGGACCTGGCAATCTCCAGTCCAAGGAAATATCCCAACTGTCCAAGGTCCTTGACCTCAAATTCTCTCGCCAACCTTACCTTCAAGTGGGAGATTCCATCTTCATAATCTCCAGTGATAATAATATCATCAACATACACAGCCAGAAGAGTAATCCGCTGTCCTGAATGTCTATAAAATACAGTATGATCACCATTACTCTGCTTGTAGCCCATAGTGATGACTGCACGCCTGAACCTGTCGAACCATGCCCTTGGAGATTGCTTCAGCCCATACAAGGACTTGTCCAGTCTACACACCTTTCCCACACCGTCTGTTGTGTGCCAAAGCCAGGTGGAACCTCCATGTATACCTCCTCATGTAAGTCTCCATGCAAGAAGGCATTTTTTACATCCAACTGATGCAATTTCCATCCAAAATTCGCTGCACAGGATATCAGTACTCTCACAGTACTCATCTTTGCCACTGGGGCAAATGTCTCATCATAGTCAATCCCATAAGTCTGACTGTAGCCCTTGGCAACCAGCCTCGCCTTGTACCTGTCCACCTTCCCTTCTGAAGTTTGCTTTATCGTGAATACCCACTTGCAGCCCACAGCTTTCTTCCCTGCTGGAAGGGAGACAAGTCTCCATGTCTTGTTCTTCTCCAGTGCCTCAAGTTCTTCGAGCATTGCTTTCTTCCACTGGGGATGTTGCTTTGCAACTCGCCAATCACTTGATATAGGGATAGACTGTAAGGATGCAATGATAGCCCTATATGCAGGTGTAAGAGAGGCATAGGAGACATGATTAGCAATATCAGTCTCATATCCATACCGTACAGGAGGCCTGCCGGCATTGATACGAGGCTCCCTACGAGATGCAAGTGGAAGATCTAAACTAGAGGAAGGCAAAGAAAGGTTACCATCCGTGATAGGAGAGGAAGGCAGTAAGGAAGTCGGGACTCGAGCAGACGTGATAGACTGATCAATCTCAACATGTGGCAGTGGAGCTAGTGGTTCTTCAGTGGGGAAGATGTCTTCTTGTTGTTCTCCATCGCCATGACTATCCTTCTGTCTCCTGCTATATTTCCTGCCGTACAACCTGTCTTCCTCCTCTTCCACCAAGGTCCTTTCTTCCTCCCTGCTATCAGGACCAGTACCAATAGGCCTGACAGGACACGGTATAAGTCCAACCACTACCCTCCTGTCATCAGTCTCACCCTCTCGACCTGCTCCTCCTGTGTTTGGAGAGGCCCCAGTATCAAATACTGATGTAGAATCTGTCAGTCCTCCATAAAAAGGTTCAGTCTCCCTGAACGTCACATCCATGCTCACAAACAGCCTTCTTTCTGAGGGACTCCAACACCTATAGCCTTTCTGATTTGAAGGATACCCAACAAATATGCATTTAATTGCCTGAGCATCCAGCTTCCCCACAGAAGGTCTGTGATTCCTCATAAAGCATGTGCATCCAAACACTTTTGGTGGAACTACAAAAGTGTTCTTTCCCATAAGAATCTCACATGGGGACTTCATACCAAGGATCCGTGAAGGCATCCTGTTGATAAGATAGGTGGCTGTCATCACTGCTTCACTCCACAATATCTTAGGTACATTCATGGTGAGCATGAGTGACCTGGTGATCACTCCTTATTTTACACATTTTTCCCGCATTTTTGCATGCCATTTAGATCGCCCAAATCATGTTTTTCACGATATATCGACGATATTGCGATGCTTTTCACGATTTGTTGTTTTTGTCGCATTTCAGGTGATTTGGCGCGATTTGGAGTGATCTCGAGATGCGCTTACTCCAGATGGTCACCGACGACCTCCCCGAGGGGTATTTTGCTGTTGGAGAGGAGCGGAAGAAGAACGGACGTCGCAGGAGCGACGAGGAGGCCAAAATAAGCAGATTGGGCATGTTTAGTGTCCCACTCGGCCGAGTGGAGGACCCACTCGGCCGACCAGCGAGACACCGCTCGGCCGACCAGATCAGACACGATTCCTATGTGCACTCGGCCGAGCGACGGAGACCACATCGGCCGAGTGAAGAGACCACGTCCGCCCGAGTGGCGCCCAGACGAAGCCCTTCAAAAATCTCCAAGTTTCTGTTTTTCGGCTGCCTGAGCTTCAGAAGACCCACTCGGCCGAGTGGAGAATCCCGTCCGCCCGAGTACAATGAAGCCATCGGACGGGTGACGACAACTCACTCGGCCGAGCCGCCCCCGAAGTAGAGACCCCTGAAGGCCCCGACTTACTGGAAAATTACAGGGTTTCTCACTCGGCCGAGCGACTTTTGTCACTCGGCCGAGTGCGACGCGCTGCCTGTAGCGAAAATTGCGGAAAACAGGCTGCGCAGGGGTATTTTGGTCACAGTTTTTGGACGATTTTGGGGGCTATTTAACCCCGGTTTTTACCCTAGTTTTAGAGAGCTTCTCCGAAGATTTTTTGCAGCCTTTTTTAGATTAGCTTTTTAGTTTTATTCTTGAGATTGGAGAGGAGGCAAAGTTTGATTTTTGTTGGATTAATTGAAGAACTCCATTGGTTTGTCTTTCTCTTCCCCAAAAATTCTATTTTTATTGCATATCTCAATATTGTGATGAATTCTATTGCTTATTTCATTGATTATTTTTGTGATCTTGCTATGAATTGTGAGTAGTCGCCACGTCTTGGGGCGTGGGGATGAACCCTACAAGCCCAACTTCATATTTGTGATGAATTAGTAGAAATTTTGCTAGAATCGATATCTAGGGATTAGATTGTGATCAATTTACTACGGTTAGCTAGGAGTTCAAACCGATCGGGATTTGCAAGAGATTGGATCCCGATTCGATAGGAAACCCTAGAAATCCGAATTGGGTTGGAATCGAATTTCCGTAGTATCGGTTTGCAAGAGATTGGACCGATACTAGGGTTTCCGGTTGCAATTCCGTGCCAATACCCGTTTGCAAGAGATTGGACGGGTAGGAACTATCCCAATCTAGACCGCGAGCCGAGTTTGCAAGAGATTGGGCTCGGTGCGCGATTGGACGATGATGTTGACCCTAATGCTAGTTTTCCTAGGCTAGGGTTTGCAAGAGATTGGACCCAAACCTAGGATAGCTATAGACCGGCAACAGCGCGAGAGCGTGAGCTTGGTTCTACATTCAGTTGCAACTAGTCCATCCAAAATCTCAATCTAGCAATTTTGAAACCGACGAACCACATTTATGAGATACGGTGAGTAGCGGGGATTCCCCATTCCCTAGACGTTCTTTATTTGATTCGATATTTCCGCACTTTGTCTGACGATTGTGACAGGATCGCCAAAGGCAAATCTTTCTTCTTGAATAGCCAGGGTGATTGGAACAAGCACGGTCATTCGTCCTCCCTGTGTTCGATATCCCGCTCGCTGCTACACCGTGCACTTGCGGTAAAACTACAACCGTTCTTTAGGGTTACGTCCCGGAGCGATCAAGTTTTTGGCGCCGTTGCCGGGGAGGCGATTGCGTTTGATCTTACCACCCCTAGCTACTTCCTTTTTTATTTTTTATTATTATCATTATTATTTCCATTTTTTTTATTTTTACCTAACCCTTCCACGGTACTAATCATCTCTTTGAAACTCTGTTTTCCCTGTGCATGTACACGAGATCTACGGCGGACCCTGAAGCTATATTGTTTGATCCAGAGATCGAACGTACCGCGCGGAGACTTAGAGCGGAAAGGAGACAAAATCCGGAAGGGCGGTTTATGACCAACCCGGAAACTCCGGAACAATTGGCGGCAAGGATGGCGAGGATAATTTCTATTCGAGATAGGCTTCGGCCTAAGACCTCTTCTACTACCTCATCCATTGCCATGCCGGGGTTGGCGGCTGACAAGAGCTTCGAGCTAAAGACTGGACTAGTGGTTCTGATGCAGCAGGATCCATTTCATGGGAATGCCCATGAAAATCCCCACTACCACATCCAATTGTTCTTGTCGAAGTGCGTCACATTCCAGATGCCGGGGGTCTCCATCGATGCCATCAGACTGCGTCTCTTCCCTTTCACGCTAAAGGACAAGGCACTATACTGGTTGAGGACGCAAGCTGAGGGTGTCTTCACCACTTGGGACGAGTTGGCGAGTGCATTCATTGACAAGTTCTATCCGCCATCCAAGACGGTGAAGATCCGGAGCGCTCTCATGTCCTTCAAGCAAGGACCACAAGAGACGCTCTATGAGGCTTGGGAGCGTTTTAAGGATTTGCAGCATCAATACCCGCACCACAGCATAGAAGACTGGGAGCTAGTTCATAGCTTCTACAACGGTCTCCAACCGGGGACCAACCAAATTATTGATGCCGCGGCGAATGGTGCTATCTTGTCAAAGACTCCCGAGGAAGCTACGGCCCTAATTGAGGAGATGGCCTCAAATAATCAACAATGGGGCGATGATCGAGGACACTCTACGTCCTCCTTAAAGCCAACTAGCATCTACGAGGCAAAGGCCGTAGCGGAGCTTACGAGCAAGTTTGATTCTCTCCACAAGGTAGTGGAGAGATTGGAGAAGTTTATCACGGAGCCCCAAGGAAGCCCTTCCACCTCCGCTCCAACCAACCAAATGTGTGATTGGCAAGACCAATCTCAAGCCATGTACTCGGGAGGAGAGCAAGGAGAAGGATCCTTGGAGCAAGTACAATATGTTGCGGGGAACCAAGGATATTGGGCCAATCCGACCACAAGAAATCATCCCGGATTCTCTTACGCCAACAATGAAGGAGCTTTGAACCCGCCACAACAACCACCTCAACAAGCTCGACCACCACCACCCCAACAACAAAACTATCCACCGAGGGGGCCTACTCAACAAAATTTTCAACCGAAGCAACAAGTTCCACCATATAGGCCGCCCGGATACAACCAAGGGTGGAGGAATCAAAATCAAAACCCTCCACAAGCTCAATAACGATCCGACTTCGAAGCTAGGGTGGAGGCGTTTATGGTCGAGCAAAATAAGGTCAATGCTAGCTTGAAGGCGGGGCAAGACTCTCTTAATACCGTTGTGGCTCAAATATCGGAGCAATTGACGTTGCTCAATCGGAACACTCAACGATTGCCGGCGCAACCCGAGCAAAACCCACGGAGCAACACCGGCCACATCAATGCCGTAGTTTCCGTTACCACTACAGGCGGTAAGGATACCTCCCCCGCTATGATTCCTACCGAGGAGCCCGTGGAGGAAAGCTTGGATCCAATTGAGCCGGTAGTTGAAGATGATAAGGAGAAAGAGCCACAAGAAAAGGAGAAATCTAGAGCGGAACAATTGATCGAGGAGAGGCGCTTCATGCCACCGGTCCCATACCCCCAAAGGCTCGCTAGAGCGAAAATGGAGAAAAGGCTAGCGAAGTTTCTCGAGTATCTATGAGGAGTTAGCCTCAATATTCCCTTCCTCGACGCCATCGTGGAGATCCCCACATATGCTAAATTCTTAAAGGACTTGATTTCGGGGAGAAAGAGGAAGGAGAAGATCATGCTAGCCGAGGAGGGCTCTTGGTTCACCAAGAGAGAGAAGGAGCCGGCAAAATTTAAAGATCCGGGGAGTTTTCGGATTCCTTGCACCTTGGGCGGCGTTCCTCTTCAAAAGGCGTTGGTTGATCTAGGGGCTAGTGTGAGCCTCATGCCTCTCTCTATGTTCTTAAGGCTAAACACCGGGACAAAGTTGAAACCCACCGACATGCGCATTCAATTAGCCGATGGACGGATAACAAGGCCGATGGGGATCGCCGAAGACATCCCGCTACAAGTCCCGGGGGGAATATGCTTGCCATGTGACTTCGTGATCATGGACGTTAAGGAGGAGGGAGATACTTCGTTGATACTTGGACGCCCATTCCTCGCCACCGCCGGAGTCATCGTCGACGTGCGTGAAGGTACACTAACTTTAAACGTCGGCAACATCGAGGTGGAGCTTCACATTCCTAAGGCTATGAAACACATGCCTTACCACGAGGAACTTGACTACATGGACCTCCTTGATGAGGTAATTGAAGAGGCGATCCCCCACTCTATTGGCGCTCTATTCGATGAGGATTTTGAGGAAGGCCCGGATTTAGGCCAAGAAGAGAAGATAGATGATTCCCCCGACCTCTCCGCTGAAAATGACGAAGGCGACGCTGATGTCGCAAGGATTCGAGAGCTCTGTAAGCTCTCGAAATTAAAGTCTCCAAAGAAAGCTCCTCCGGTACGGAGATCGGCATCACCGGTGAAGCCGTTGACCGGACCAAATGCTAGTTTGGGGGAGCCTCCCCCCAACACTATTCGAGATGGGAGACCACCGAGGGAGAACACGCCGCCACGTCCAAATCCAAGCGCGCTCCCCGGAAAGTTTGATGGGTGCATCTCATATGCACCAAACATCCCACATTGATTGAAAATTATAGGGGGTCGAGCTCACGACCTTAAACGAGCGCTTGTCGGGAGGCAACCCGACGGTTTTTGCTTTATTTTTACTTTTTCTTTATTTTCGTTTTAGAAATTTTTAGTGTTTTGAGTCGTTCGCCCAAAAATTTTGTGATAACGGGTCCTATTTTTCTTGACAGGAGAGGAGATAGGTAGATCCATCATGAGGAGGATGAACGCGACGACGAGGAGCGCCCCAAGAAGACGCTCGACGCTTAGGAGGAAGATGGAATCGACTGGAGGAAGAAAGACGGAGTTTAGAGCCCAAACGAAGACAAACAGCAGAACACAAGGCTCACTCCGCCGAGCATACTAGTCACTCGGCCGAGTACAGAAGTTCGTCCGGCCGAGCAGCTCACGAACGAGGGAAGTCTGCTGTACCCAACTCTCTGTTTATTTTCCTGATTTCAATATAACTGCTACTCGGCCGAGTATATATTCCCACTCGGCCGAGTAAAACGGATACCCTCCTAGGGCGAGTCATGCCGAGTAGCTTGAGCCACTCGGCCGAATGGACTTACTCCACTCGGCCGAGGCTGGCAAGGCCACTCGGCCGATGCGTAAGCAGGGAGGAATTTTCTATTGACCGTACTCGGCCGAGTGGCCAAGTCACTCGGCCGAGTCGTAACTTTTGTTATATAAGAGGTCGAGGGGGGGCACGTTTTTCGAAACGCTAAAATCCAATCGCCCGCTCGCACCCCCGACCTTTCAGCTTCCCTCGCCCGATCGCACCCCCTACTCGCCCGACCGCCGTTGCCACGCCGCCGCTCGGCCAACCACCGCCGGCCGACCACTCGCCGCACCTCGCCCGAGTCGCCGCCGGCGGCCGTGTCTCCGGCCACCTCCGGTTGTTTTTGGAAGCTTAGGGGAGCCCAGGGGAGCTTCTCGGGACTGATTTGAGCTTCGTGGAGGCGCTGACTTCGCACGCTTCCATTGCTTAGCACTCGCGGCGTGTCGGGGTACACTCTTTCCATTATTTTGCACACGCCACACTTTTCACGTTTTTCGGCGCGCTCGGGGCCGATATGCCGCCCCGGACACGGCCACGGTCGAAGAGAGCTTCCGCCAAGCGGAAGCGGTCGGATGATGCCGGCCCCTCCCACGAGCTGGAGGACTCTCCTCCACCGTCTCCCACACACCCCATCCACCCAGCACAGCCTGCAGGCCCCGCACACCCCGCACAGCCTGCAGCGCCCGCACAGCCCGCACAGCCTCTCCCTGCCGCTCCACAGCCACCACCACCGGCTCCACTGGTCGGGCCGCTCGGGATTACGTTCCGAGACGACGCACACCGCGCCGTCTTCGACCGTATCTCCCAGCGCTCGATCGTACCCTCCAGGTTTGCACACCTCGCTGACCTAGGACGCCTGGGGGTACTAGAGGGGATGCTCACGTTGTACGACAACGTGGGCTGGCGAGATTTCTTTCAGGTGTCAGCGGATACGTTTACCCGCCCGACACTTGAGGTTCTGAGTTCGATCGCCCGGACCGACGAGGGATGCTCGTTTCGGTTCATGGATCGAGAGTGCCAGGTCACTCTCGATATGATGAGAGCGTTTTTCTCGTGGCCCGCTGTCCCCGGTGCCGATCGCGGTTACGGCCCCACCCATATCCCCCCACCCTCCTTCGACGCCGGTGCCTTCTGGGCCCGGATTACGGGTCTTCACGCTGCCTTTGACCCTAGTAGGGCCAAGGCCTCGGCCATTGTCCATCCCTGCCTCCGCATTGCTCAGCGCCTTATGGCGACGACCTTTTTGGCCAGATATGAGCCGGGCACGATGTCTACGCCAGAGCTCTACATGCTCTACGCGATGACACGTCCCAGAGCTCTATCTAGGGATGGCGATGAGCTGGTCCCCGCCGTCGTGATTGATGTCGCGGCTTGGTTTTTGGACCGCATCATCGTATTGGTGGGCGCTCGCTCACCGATATGCTGCGGAGGCCTGATCACATTGCTTGCCCTTATGACCGGCGAGGACTTCCCTGACGACTTGCGACGAGTCCCGGGCCCCACTTCTCTGTCGATAGATGTTATGGCCCGGATGAAGATGCTTCGTCCGCACGGTGAGCGTCACTGGGTCTGGTTGCACGGCCCTTACGGGGCCGATTACATGATTCTTCCGAGCCCAGCTCGGACTCAGATTGCACCAGCCCAGGCAGACTGGCTCCCTGCGATGGATGTTCTCATCCCCGCTGCTTACGTGCTCGAGGCCGAGCAGGCCCACGCTGCCCCTGTAGACCCTGTTGCCCCTGCCGAGCCTGCCGCCGAGCCTGTTGACCCTGTGGCCCCTCAGCCCATACCTGACGTTTCCGCTGCTCCTGACACCTCTGTCGGTGTCGAGAGTACCTCAGCTGAGCCCACTTCCACCACCTCCACCACTTCCGAGGCTGTCACCACCACTCCCACCACCACCACATGCCCTCTGTCCGTCGAGCCTCTTTGCTCCGCACTCCCCGAGCGCCCACCGACCTTTGTTGAGAGTGGAGAGCCCTCGTTTACCGCGGTCGTGGAGACCATGGCTAGCATGATCTCCGCTGGGGTTGCACCTTTTGGACCACACACTTCCACCCCAGCGGTAGTCACCTCTGTCTCCACCCCTGCTGTATTTTCCGAGAGCGTCGTGGCGTCTGTCCACACTTCTGTGCCACTGACCTCTCTGGCCGCCTCGCTGCCACTTTTGCATTCTTCTTTCGCTGCTGCTGCCTCCACTTCTCACCAGTCTGTGCCCCGGCCTCGCACTGAAGCCAGGCCACATTTGCGAGCGCAGCACCTTTTGTACCCTTCCCCGCTGAGCCAGTCACATACGCGACTCGAGTACGCCAGCCACGCCCTGCACAGCCCCGACCGGTGCGTCCCTCTGCACCACCTCCCCCCGACACTGTACTTCAGAGCATTCGTGCTCTAGAGGGGGCGGTGAGTGGCCTCAGAGGCGACCTTAGGACCCTGTCCTCCACCGTCTCTGCGATGGCTGGGCGCTTTGACCTGCTCCCCTAGATTCACTACTGTCTTACTCAGGTCCTGGAGCGTCTCCCGAGCGTACCCCCACCCACCCAGCAGGTTCCCGCCCACACTTCCACACACACTCGACCTGCTACCACTTCCACACCCACACCCGCTCAGCGGCCTGTCCAGCCACCACCACCACTTCCGCCTCAGGACGGAGACGGTGCAGCACCACCTTCTTAGGCACCCTTGATGCCGTCGTTTCTTTTTGCCGTTGTGCTGCCCGTTTCTGCTTGGTCCTGATGCCTTTTTGTCCGCCCCCTCCCCTCACTTATTTTAGACAGACTCATTTTGATCGTATCCTTATATATTTTTTTGGGAGAGATGGAGAGTTTTGGTGCCACATATATATCTGTATCACTCCTATCTTTGCATGCATCATGTCCGCATCATATTTTTTCATTTCTTTATTTTTATCTTTTTACTTCCTTCTCTTTTTCTTTTCATGCATGCACCCTCACTTGCCCCTCACATTTCTTGCCTCTCAGTGTGCCACACTTTGCACATTGAGGACACTGTGCCATTTAGCTTGGGGGAGTGAGTTCTCACGTTCTTTTTCGATTTGCCACCTTTATTTTTAGTTTTTCACGCCACTCTCCGCTTTTGCACTTATTTTTCATCATTTTTCTTTTATTTTGCCATGCATCACGTTTTTCTAATTTTTTCTGTGTGCCGCATTGTAAATAGTTCTCTTTTCCCTTTATCTTTATTTCTTTTTCATCTCATGCTAGAGATGACTTTTCTATGATGATGATGACGTTGGATTTAGCTTACTCAATATGCATGCTATATTTGTCGTGTCTTAGACTTTATTTCTGATATCATATGCTATGACTTGCATTGCATCTAGAGATAGTAACCCACACTTTTGCCACATGAAATTGGATGAAATTCTATTATTAGCTGAGTCTGAATATTCATATGTATGCTATCACAGAAAACACACCAAGATTCACGCATTGAATGCTTATATCTGGAGTACTGATTTCTTTTTCCTATATCACTTCTATATGCATGAATTGTACACTTCACTTCAGGATGATTGAATGATGTTAGCTATGATAAATCTGGATTAGTTAGCTTTTTTGTGATCGAAACTGAGTAGATTAGATTACCCTGCTGAAGTTGTCGTGCATGTCTTATAGAGTGAACCGAGAGTTATATCTATTTCTTTCTCCACAAATCTTGAACATCATTTCTCTACTTTTAAAATCATTGGTGAATCTCCCCTTAGCGATTCTATTTTATGGCATTTCCCCCGCTACTAATTCCTAGCTCCAAATCTCTTATTCCCAAAAAAAATAATAAAAGAGAGAAAAACATTCTTGTACATCATTATCTCTCTTCGAGTTGGGATCGTTGTGTATATATGCTTTATTAAAAAAAAGAAAAAAAAGAAAAAAAAGAGAAAAGAGGAAAAATCCTCAATAAACGATCCCATCTCGCTTTCTTCCTTTCTTCTGTCTTCTTATTACCTTTGGAGCTATATAAAAATGGGGATGCGAATATTTTTTATGTCACCACGCTTATAGATAAGCTTGGGGGAGGGGATCCATTGATGTGTGAGAGAGTGACTACTTGACGTTGCACGACAACCTAGGCTAAGTAATATTCTATACTCGGTGAGATTATTTCTAGCTTTACGAAATCCAGAAATCCAAGCCTAGCGTTCATTTCATGAAATCCATACTTTTCTATTCTCTCTATTCTATTGTGTGATACTCTTATACTCCTGATAGAAAGCATTCAATTGAAAAGTGTGTGATCTGTGATTTGTATACCGCTTTAAATGATTCAGACGATGTTAATTTTAGAATTATTCCGTTTTTCATGATTATATCGTTGTTCGTGGGTTTTCCATTTCTATTTGCACTATTATACTATGATATCAAAATAAAATCTTTTGACATGAGTTTTTCATTCGGTGCATGCTATATGAGTAAGTGAAACCCCCGTCCTGAGAAAATGATCTAGTAGCTTACCTCTTCGCTTCTTTCTCTCTTCTTTATTTTCATTTCGTTTTCCATTCTTCTCCGTTTTTCATTTTTCATTTTTCGCCATTTTCGTTTTCCAATTCCACCGGGTTCGCCATTTACTTATCTTCCTCGAGGACGAGTAAGAGGCAAGCTTGGGGGATTTTGATCACTCCTTATTTTACACCTTTTTCCCGCATTTTTGCATGCCATTTAGATCGCCCAAATCATGTTTTTCACGATATATCGACGATATTGCGATGCTTTTCAAGATTTGTTGTTTTTGTCGCATTTCAGGTGATTTGGCGCGATTTGGAGTGATCTCGAGATGCGCTTACTCCAGAGGGTCACCGACGACCTCCCCGAGGGGTATTTTGCTGTTGGAGAGGAGCGGAAGAAGAACGGACGTCGCAGGAGCGACGAGGAGGCCAAAATAAGCAGATTGGGCATGTTTAGTGTCCCACTCGGCCGAGTGGAGGACCCACTCGACCGACCAGCGAGACACCGCTCGGCCGACCAGATCAGACACGATTCCTATGTGCACTCGGCCGAGCGACGGAGACCACATCGGCCGAGTGAAGAGACCACGTCCGCCCGAGTGGCGCCCAGACGAAGCCCTTCAAAAATCTCCAAGTTTCTGTTTTTCGGCTGCCTGAGCTTCAGAAGACCCACTCGGCCGAGTGGAGAATCCCGTCCGCCCGAGTACAATGAAGCCATCGGCCGAGTGACGACAACTCACTCGGCCGAGCCGCCCCCGAAGTAGAGACCCCTGAAGGCCCCGACTTACTGGAAAATTACAGGGTTTCTCACTCGGCCGAGCGACTTTTGTCACTCGGCCGAGTGCGACGCGCTGCCTGTAGCGAAAATTGCGGAAAACAGGCTGCGCAGGGGTATTTTGGTCACAGTTTTTGGACGATTTTGGGGGCTATTTAACCCCGGTTTTTACCCTAGTTTTAGAGAGCTTCTCCGAAGATTTTTTGCAGCCTTTTTTAGATTAGCTTTTTAGTTTTATTCTTGAGATTGGAGAGGAGGCAAAGTTTGATTTTTGTTGGATTAATTGAAGAACTCCATTGGTTTGTCTTTCTCTTCCCCAAAAATTCTATTTTTATTGCATATCTCAATATTGTGATGAATTCTATTGCTTATTTCATTGATTATTTTTGTGATCTTGCTATGAATTGTGAGTAGTCGCCACGTCTTGGGGCGTGGGGATGAACCCTACAAGCCCAACTTCATATTTGTGATGAATTAGTAGAAATTTTGCTAGAATCGATATCTAGGGATTAGATTGTGATCAATTTACTACGGTTAGCTAGGAGTTCATACCGATCGGGATTTGCAAGAGATTGGATCCCGATTCGATAGGAAACCCTAGAAATCCGAATTGGGTTGGAATCGAATTTCCGTAGTATCGGTTTGCAAGAGATTGGACCGATACTAGGGTTTCCGGTTGCAATTCCGTGCCAATACCCCCAATCTAGATCGCGAGCCGAGTTTGCAAGAGATTGGGCTCGGTGCGCGATTGGACGATGATGTTGACCCTAATGCTAGTTTTCCTAGGCTAGGGTTTGCAAGAGATTGGACCCAAACCTAGGATAGCTATAGACCGGCAACAGCGCGAGAGCGTGAGCTTGGTTCTACATTCAGTTGCAACTAGTCCATCCAAAATCTCAATCTAGCAATTTTGAAACCGACGAACCACATTTATGAGATACGGTGAGTAGCGGGGATTCCCCATTCCCTAGACGTTCTTTATTTGATTCGATATTTCCGCACTTTGTCTGACGATTGTGACAGGATCGCCAAAGGCAAATCTTTTTTCTTGAATAGCCAGGGTGATTGGAACAAGCACGGTCATTCGTCCTCCCTGTGTTCGATATCCAGCTCGCTGCTACACCGTGCACTTGCGATAAAACTACAACCGTTCTTTAGGGTTACGTCCCGGAGCGATCACCTGGTTACCTCCAACAAGTGTCTATTTTTCCTTTCAGCAACTCCGTTCTGTTGAGGGGTGTTGGGACAAGTGGTTTGATGAGTTATCCCACTCTCAGATAGGTAAGATGTAAACTCCCTGTTTACATACTCTGTCCCATTATCCGTTCTCAAGACACGGATCTTGGCCTCATACACATTTCTGACACTTCTATGGAAGTCCTGAAAACACTTCAACGCTTCGCCTTTGTTTTTCATCATATAAAGCCATGTCATCCGAGAATGACAATCTATGAAGGTGATAAACCACCTAAACCCACTTACTGAAGTCACTGGGCAGGGCCCCCAAACATCTGAGTGAATAAGATGAAATCTCTCTACACTCCTCATCCCCACACTAGGATATGATGTCCTAGTGTGTTTCCCAAATTCACATGCATCACATTTCAAATTCATTTCATTCACTCTATTCAAAACATCGGGATACATTTTACTCAAAATATCAAAAGGCAAGTGTCCCAACTGACAATGTAACAAAAGTACATCCCTTTCCTTCTCTCCACCAACGACAGCCAGTGCAGCATCCCCACTAGCTCTGTCAAGATACCACAGTCCATCACGCCTGACGCCAGTCCCAAGCCTCCTCCTAGTCTTCCTTTCCTGCAACACACAATGAGTAGAGTCAAAAGTAATGCTACAGTCGAGATCATCAACAATAGAGCCAACAGATAAGAGGTTGACTGGAAATGATGGGACGTGAAGGACTGAAGAGAGGCGTATGGAGGGAGTGCACTGAATAGTACCAATCCCTCTAATGGGTTGGGATGTGCAATCAGCTGTCTGAACAGTTTCATGAATGGTATGTGGTTTATATGTGGAAAACTGTCTATATGCTCCTGACACATGACTAGATGCACCCGAGTCAATAATCCACTCTATATGATCTCTACATGAAAGGGCTAATCGGTTACCTGATCCTGTGTGAGCGAAGTGGGCAAAGTTACCGAATGGCGAGGCAATATCCCCAGTCTGGTCTGCATGACTCTCCGAGCTCTCAGTAGTCGACCTGGACTGTCTCCGCTGCTCTAGATCTGAAGCCTCAGCTGGCGTGGCCTCGATCATCACTGTCTCCTGTCGTCCATCAGCGGTAGCAAAGTTGGCCCGTGGGCCGCCGCGACCTCGTCCACGGCCTCCACGGCCCCAACGACCTCCTCCTCTGCCTCCTGTGCCACGTCCTTGTCCACTGCCCTTCTGTGGGCAGTTAAAGCTCAGGTGCCCCTTCACCCCACATGTGTAGCACTCTCGATCCTCGCTCACTGCTGCCACTGCCGGTACAGCCAGTGCAGCCCGAGTGACCTGAATACCCTCATCCTTCATAACCCTCAGTCTGGTCTCCTCCTGTGCCATTGCAGCTATGGCCTCCTCCAGAGATGGGATGGAGGACAAGTGGCACATACTCGCCCTCCTGGCCTCAAAATCTCCATTCAGGTTCCTCAGAAAATGTGTGACACGCCTACGCTCCACCCACTTCCTGTGTATCGCAGCGCTCCTAGGATCAGGCAGATCAATAGGGTCATAGTGGTCCAACTCTGACCACAGCCTTTTCAACTCCGCAGAGTAGGCTAGAATAGACATCTCCCCCTGCTTCAAGGTGTCGACCTTGCCCTGAACCTCCATCATGAGTATCACATTCCCTGCTCCAGAGTACATTTTCTCCACCATACTCCATATCCCCGCAGCACTCTCTATGGCCTCCACCATCCCAGCGATGGGTGGAACCATCGATGTCATCAACCAAGCAGCCACCAGTGAGTTGGTGGTGCTCCAGACTTTCCAGTCATCCCCAGTCTTATCCACCGGTTCCTTACATGAACCCAGAACGACACCTTCCAACCCCTTTGACTTCAGAATGAGAAGCACCCTCCTGGACCAACTGAGGTAGTTCTTCGTCCCTTCCAGTTTCACATCATTGGGCATCAATTCCAGCTTCTGCACGGGTCGTGAAGGCATCGATCCACTCGAGGATCCCAACTCCTTCGAAGCAAGCAGCTTCGTTATCTCTCCAATGAAGGCCTTCATGTCGGCGGAGGTAAGATTGTCCCCCATCTCTCCTATCTCCCTCCTTAGATCCGCAGATCTACTTCTCCTCCTCCTCTTCTAGGTCATACCCTAACCGTAAATCTATGGAGTCCTTTTCATGACCCTACCATAGATCTAGGGTTAGGGTTTTCTTCTTGGGGTTCTCCTTTGGGGAGAACGGGCAGCGGAGAAGCAGCAGCGGCATCCCGTGTGTGGATCAGCGGCAGCGCACGCGGATCAGCCGCTGAGGCACGGCAGATCAGCGGCAGCACGCAGGCGAGCGCTGCGCTGGCGGCTACCCGCAGATCCGCCGGCTACCCGCAGCACGCAGACGCCGGCTACCCGCAGATCCGCCGCGACGCGACGAATGAGATGGGAGATCCGCCGTGACGAAAGGAGCCCGCAGATCCGGCGGTTAGGGCGACGCGACGAAAGGAGCCCGCAGATCCGCCGCGACGAAGGAGATGGGAGATCCGCCGGCTACTCGAAGGAGATGGTGACGAGGGGGGGAAGGGCGACGCGACGAAAGGAGGACGCGACGGTCGCGCGCGGCGAGGGAGGAGGCGGCGAAGGAGCTGGGCGGCCGGCGGTTAGGGTTAGTGTTGGTTTGTTTTAGGGTTTTTTGTGTTTAGCTCTGATACCATGTAGAAGTTTGGGAAAGTGTGATTAGCCACAAATGATGGCTAACCCTTCATATATATACTATCCCTTACATTTCTTTACACACACACCCAATACACTAACACACAATACCTTATACATAAATTATACGATTAGACTATGATAATCATGCTACACTTAATACCATAGATTAGTGACATCATGCTATACTTGACACTATATTTTAGAGACATTAGTTGATTTCACAATTTAATGCTAATTATAATGCACACAGTTTATCACCATATTTATCATTCTACAGCATAGACTAATCATTCTTATTGTTTTTATGTCTTTACTTTTATATGTTTTAAAAAAAGGTTTTATACTGCTTATTTTTGGGAACTTATCAAGTTGATCTCGCTGATGACATTCTTTTTATGGGATGTCGGTAAGGTTTGGAGAGCAGGTATATTGAGACTGATCCTTTTGAATAGGTTGATGGTGAGGCATTGGTGTTTGCTAAGGGTTAGACTTAGTCAGCCATATTTTTTTGCTTAATAGTTGCCTACAATTTATGAACCTTATTGGGTATTTTGAGGCCGATCTTTTTAAGCAGGTTGATGGAGAGGAGCATGTTTTTGCAGGGGTTAAGTCTTAATTAGTCATAGTTTCTTTCTGTTTAGTAGCTGCCAATAATGTATACATCGGAATTTGTACTGGCTATATATCCTCTTTCTTTTTCAGTGATTTTTCTATCTATTTAGTTGTAATAAATGTACTCTTATTTTTGGAAAGATTTTAAATACAGATTAGGATGTAATAAAATTTTAGATTTATTTTGTTGCTTGTGAAGAACATGTGTGATATTTTCCATTGAGGCACGGTGTATTTAAATCAAAAGGAAAAGAAAAAAATTTCACATATTTTCTCCGTGATTTAAGCATGTCGCGAGCCTTCCGTTCCCTTCTCCAGTATAATGGGAAGTGAGGCGTGACACTTGGTCTTGGCACTTATGAGAAAAAGGTATTCTGCAAAAGGATCTTGGGATTCAAGTGATTAATATGTTATTAAATAAACCCTTAGATCTCACTAGGTTGCTATGTGATCAGTTTGCTTGGCAATTCGGAAGAGGTCAAGATTGCTCAAGATTGCTTGGTAGGTTGATTACCTTTGATACTTTTTGCCACATTCAAATTTGAAATTACCTTGTGTTATGTAAGATACTTTGTCATCATGAGATGAAGTCTTAGGACCTGTATGATTGCCGGGGTTAAGCAAGAGGGAGTTAGCAATTTTTGGGATGAATAGTGCATCAATTTTCGAACAATGTGTCAACTCCTCCTCCTCTTCTAACCCCAGCTCAAAGATGGTGTTGAGAGAGATGAGAGGTCAGTGGTTTTGCAGGTTTCACAAGGTGGTTTCGTGTTGATTCGAGGCAACTCTGACCCTTCATGATAACCCTCAACTCTGACCTCCTTTTTAACTTTTGGCGGGTTAGTGGGTGGTTGAGGCTAACTCCCACCTTAACCCCCGTTGCCTATCACATGCTTACGATTTTGTTGGTTAGAGTTATTGTCTAAAGATAACTGTGTATTTTTTCCTCAGTCAAACGTTTCCCATGTTGGAAATTATACTTTCTTTATGTGGTAGGATGCCAGAGTTAACAACATAAATCTTTTGCATGACAAAGATGCGAAGGATTATTATTGCTAAGGGAGAAAAAACAACATGGACGAATCAGCCCATTAACGTTCATAAACAATTGGAGTAATGAACAATCTATAAATTGATTTTAAGTGAAGCAGAGCTTGATGTAGCACATAGCGTGTAAAACTTTACGTCACATGCTCTGAATTGTTTAATATGTTGGTCCTGGGAACCTGTAAAACCATCCAACCTTTAAACGGTTTGGAAATGCCAAAGTTCCAGGCTTCATGAGAACCCCATATACATTTCTTGGGATTGAAGCCATCCCCTCAGACACTGCTCTCCTCAAGCACTAATCATTTAGGTCGGAACAGTGATTCCTCTAATATTCTGTTGTGCCCCCTAACCATAATTCTAAAAATGTCTAGGTAGCCTAATCCTACTTCAAAGAGCTAGAGAAACAATTTTTTGTCGGTAAATAACCTTTGTCCCTGACACAATCATGCATACATGATAAAAGAAACCAAAGGAACTCTTCCTCAAAATGCTCCAAAGATAACGACCCTACAATCATCAGAATCCATCATTATTCCTGAAACATCACTCTCCCCCATTCTCTCTCCCCTATCTTTATGCATGACAGTCTAGTTGTACCTTCATTCTTTTTGACTGGTCATCTTCGTCCTCTCCAAATTTAACTAGGATTTAAGAGGAAAAAAGTGAGAACATAAAAGAAGAGAGAAGCAAAGAAAAAGAGGGATTGTTGCTTCCCTGGCATTCTCCCTAGAACTGAAGCATCACAACATAAATAAATGTAAAGCTCTGCTTCCTTGGATCCCCCAATCATCACTTTCAAATGATGGAACACTACAGGTCATAGCCATGAAAATTGTGATTGGATAATACTGGCAATCAATTAGTGGGATTGTGCCAGAGGTACCAGATCCGAGAATTCCCTTACTTCCATGCAGGAATTGTCATTGAACGTAAAGAAAAAGGGCTCGTCTGATGGAGACCCTTAGCAAAAGAAAATACTGTTGCATGCATTCTCCCCTTTTCTTAAAGTCTGCAAAAGCTTGGTATTGTTGAAACTTTGTCTCCATGCATGAGTATCTTTTGCAGATGCCTATGTGCTCTTTCTTGCGTCCATCTTTTGGTGGGCTTTGGGCTAGGGGAGTAGTGGCATCTTGTCTCGTTATAGTCTTGCCATTAAAGGGAATATGTGCATTTCAGCTTTGATGGCTAATGAACAAAAAGAGTACTTATGCGTGATTTAAGCTGTAAAATTTTCGTAGTTATCAAAGATTATATGCTAGGTTTGCTTTGTTCATTCTACATTTTTCAAAGTGCTGTTGATAGATCAAGGGTACTATGGCACAAAATGTTCTGGTTCATGTATATGTTCAACTTTGGTTCTGGAGCTGAGGATGAGCATTCTCTTTCTATTTGCTTGTGTTAATAACTGGAAAAACGTATGTTGATTTGATATCTAAGGTAATGCATAATATAAACTGCAGAAGAGCACTTTTGGTTCTTCATTTTCAGTTTCTCATATAATACTATGGCCTTACATTTAGTGATCTTTTTCATAAGTTGGCGTAGTAAGAACCAAATAAATCTTAGAATTGAAAATTTCTTCAAACTGTGTAGTATATGGGACTGCACGGAAATTGAAACTTTTCCCCAGAAAGTCAAATAGAAAAGCTTATATAGTTTTTTTCTTTTGTTTTCTTTTTTTGTTGCATGTGATTAAAAGTTTTATAGTAAAGAAGGGTTGAGAAACTGTACTAAAGAAAAAAAAGAATGAAAAAAAAAGCAAAAAGAAGGTTTGAGAAATGCATGATCTATATGCATCAGAAGGAAACACATATATGTCATAGAACACATCTTCATGGGTAAGGAACACTTAACTATTATTAAACTCTTAGATGAAAATTGAGGATTTCAACACTATGCATGGATGTTTTTCATCCATGTATGCTAAGTTTTTGCCTTATCAATCAAACAAATTCTGTTAATGAGATCTTTCTGTAGTGTTTTGAAAATTGAGGATTTCAGCACTATGCATGAATGTTTTTCATCCATGTATGCGAAGTTTTTGCATTATCAATCGAACAAATTCTGTTAATGAGATCTTATGTAGTGTTTTTAATTGACAAAATCTGTATATGCCATGTTGGGGCAATTTTTACATTGAAGTTGTGTGAAAATATTGTTTTCATTTTCTTTTTTAAGTGAACGATGTGTCACGAGGCCTCCCCGCATTTCATTAAGAGCTTAATAAAACAAGGGACACCAAGTGCATCAAAGTACTAAACATACATTAGTACAACCAAAGCTAGTAACCCGATAGTCCAATCAGATGCAACAAACAGGCCGATGCCAACATCGATACAACCAAAGCCAACCAGAAAAGTCCAACCGAATTCAACAAACAGTCCGTTAGCAAAAGCAACAAATAACCCACAACTACAAATGCCACCCCGTCTGGTGGACCTCGGGGTTGATATGTGATTGCAAACAACCAGTCACTGGAAAAAGTCCACGTGCTTCGAAATGCAAAGAAGGGGCAGCATAACTGGCTTGCAAGTTCTTGGGTCCTCTATGATGCTGCAACTTAGTGAAACTTTGATAAATTTGAAGAGGCGACATGGACACATTTTGAAAGAGAGAATTTCTTTCCCTCCAAACAGACCAACACAAAGCCGCAACAATCTGTTACTAGACGACCCTTTACACAAAATTAAGAGGGGCCGTGAATTGGAATTCCCAAACCTCAGTAAGCTTATTGGGCACTCACAACCTAAAGAAGGGAAAGACCACCACCCAAATACTATGCATAAAGGTGGGGTTAATCATGAAGTGATCGATGGTTTTTACGTCGTAAGTGTAGGATCCATGTCCACTAAGCAACACACTAGAGGGGGAGGGGGGGGGGGAATAATGTATTGCCAATTAAAATGCTAATTAAAATAAATTAGACAACGTAGAATAATAATTGCAACACAACACAAACAAAGAGAGAATACAATCGTAAACACGTTATGTATCCTCGTTCGGATCCCTTAAGCAGGCAATCCTACTCCAGACCCACCTCGTAATCCGAGCTGTCGATTTCCACTAATACTCTCTAATCAGGGTACCCAAACTCACACAAGAGTACAATCCCTAACCGGGAGAAAAAAGAGTATCCCTCCAAGGTTACAAAGGAGTAACCCTCCTAAGTACAAAGAAGTAACCCTTTTAAGAATTGAGTAAGCCTCCAATTGGATTAACACTGCAATATGCTCTCACAATTCGAGAGCTAGGTTAAAAAGAAATTATAAAAACAATAACACACTTACCTATGCCTTGAATAGATTTACATATGTGGAGAATGAAGGCATGAAGTGAGAAAACCAAAGTGCTGATGTAGAGCTTGAATGCACTTGGAAAACTTTCTCCTCGAGCTAGAGTTTCACCACATGAATAAAATGCTCAAGGTAGGAGAAATGAAAGAGAGAGATATGCGATGAACTCCTGGATTTGGCTCACAAATTAGCTTTCTTTCTGTGTGAATTGGTGCCAAAATCTCCCTCATAACTGAGCTTAAATACCCTCTCGATATGGCACAAAACCCAAGAAAACAAACCTTGAAAATCACAGCACAATGGCTATAAATGGGTAGATTTGCAGAGCCATTAGACGTCTGGTGCAGAGTTCCCAGACGGCTGATCAATTATTGAGACGTCTGAGAACATACTATTAGGCGGCTGACAATGGAGTTGGACTGAAGAAAAATGATGTCTAAAACTCTAAGCAACCAGTCGTCTTAAGAACATCATATCAGCATGCACTATTTAGTCGTCTGACAAGCCTACTTCAGACGGCTAAAGCTAAAGCACTTTTCGGTCGTCTGACAAGCCTACTTTAGATAGATGAATAAATGAGGGTGAGAGCTTAGAAAAATAAGCACACACTATACAATCGTCTGGAGTTTACCAGTCAGATGTTTGAACCACTGTTCAGACGTCTGGTCAATGAGCTTCATACGGTTGACGCATGGCAATGTCAAGCAATATAAAAGATGACACGACAGACGTCTTGTATGCATATACCAAATGTCCGATCCTGCTCTAAATACACTATAAAGAGTCTTTTGAGCATGCGATCAAATGTGATGGGTTCTAGATGATTTCTAAGATACAATAAGATGAAAATGATGCATATGAGTGTGTGCGCGCGCGCATCTATTCAAGGCTTAACAAGTATTCTATAAAGAAAATAAAAATATACGAAGAAAATGTAAAATTACATTTGAAGTCCAATACTCTTAATGAATGCTTTTGCTTCATAGCCTTAAAACCATCATCCCACACCTAATGCTTTGTCTCCTCATCAAGATAATCAAATATAAATATGAGACTAAGACATGTAGAATCATTAGCAATTGCATAATGAGGTGATCATCATCAAGGCAATATTGGGCTAATAGACCAATATCCAACAATAAATGCATAGTGGACAAACACTATGTCCACACCAGCGGCACCTACTAAGGTTATCCCATATAAATACCGTGTATTTGGATACCAGACTGATGAAAACTTGTACTTTAGATGGTGCCTTTGTTTTCAAGAGCGCTTTCGCAATATCTAACTGAAGTTATCCAAAGTATATGAAATTGTATAATGATTTTATTGAGAAAGCAGGAGCCCATCTCCATGATATAGTACTCTTCGCTTCTGATTGACTGAGACTCTTAAGAGCCCTTATAAGGTCATGTTTCTCCTCCCTCACAGCTGTAATATGGATATTAAAAAAAAATTCTTGAGTACCATCTACAGGAGCGTCATTGCGATGCCATCGAGCAGTCTGGGTTTTTGGCTTATGAAAATGGTTCGGAAACCCAAGGCAATAGAGGGTTAGGAGCCACCAATTGTCTAGCCATAAATTGGTGAGTCTTCCATCCATTGTAACAATATTATGAAAATATTGTTATATAATAAAACAATTCAAGATTCTAGCGCACTTTTCATGTTAGTAACTAGACATAAGAATTATTGTTCATTATACCGTTGATCCCAGCTTCACGGTATTCGTCCAATGTACTTAGAGAAATTAGAGGAGTTGTTAAGAGTTGTGATACAAACAAAAATTTGAACCTGGATCGGATTCAAGAATTGGATTCAGGTTAGAATTCCTTTTGATAAGGAATTAGATTCAGGTTAGAAGTCCAATTAGGCTTATGATTTTAGTTATTTAGCTGTGTAGGCAACAAATAAATAAGAGTTTTATTAGGATATGTTTTCTTGTGTAATAGTTAAATTAGGATATGAATTCCTTGTACAGTTATATACATCTCTCATTGATAGATGAGAGGTCGCTTAGCTTGGCTTTGGTTCTTGGTGTTCTTCTTGATTTTATCAGTATTTTTTGTTATTTTGTGTGCTCAGTTTTTTGGTCTAAAAACCCCTCAACAATCGGTATTAAATTGGATGGCATGGATATGCAACTAGTGGATATCTCATAGACGGAGAAGATGAAGATATGATTTATATAAGGATCATTCAATTTAGCTTATCTGATGAGGTGATCTATTAGATGTCTTAAGAGATTACGATCAAGGGACTATATGAGAATCTAGAGAAGTTGGAGTTCGTTCAATTCTTACGGGTAACAATGAGGCGTGTAAGGTTGTTTGAGTTGGTTCAGTGAGAATCACGGTATTTGATGTCATAGTACACATACTGACTAACATGTGGTATGTTCCAGAGCTAATAAAATCATTAATCTCTTTAGGGGCATTAGATTCTTTATATTGCACGGTAATGATTGAAAGTGATGCTTTGAAGATATTGAAGGGATCGTGGAAAATTCAACAACTTATATCTACTGAAAGGGATTACTATCATGAAAGATTTCAGCATTAGGATAAAGAGCTTGAAGGATACTGATTCGACATGATTATTCGACATGATTATGGCATTTTAGGCTTGGACAAGTTACGAAGAAAGGCTTTGAAGATTTAAGGAAGTGTGATTTGATTAAAGAAATGAACTTCAAGGAGCAGGAGTTTTGTGAAGATTGTGTTTAAGAAAAATAGATGAACATTAGTTTTGCTTAAAGGAAGCATGATACAAGAGTTATTTTTGAGTATATTCACACAAACTTATGAGGTCTTATACCCCTTCACTCTTTAAGTTGAGTTCATTATTTCATTTCATTTATCGATACATTTTTGGGCAACAAAGTGGGAGATGAACTTCTTTCAGAGATCGGCGAAATAGCTGATCGACACGTTGGAAAGGTTCTTAAACCATTGTCGGGCCACCCTAGCCGGGTAGCTAGGGAAGGCTCGTCACATCGGGTCTGGAGAATGACCTTTCGACTCCATGTACTCGACATAGGTCTCCAGATGCTCGATCAGGTCACCTGTCCTGACGTATCTCAAGACATCATCCGCAGAAGGCGGGGTGTACTTCCGTGGGTATGTTGTACTGAGGACAGTGGAAGTGAAGGGTGAAGCGGAGAGAATGCTGGTGTTTTCGAGAGAGTTGATGTCCCCTCGTCGAAGTCTATCAATCTGCCGCTGGAGATCGATGATCTGATCATTAGCTGTAGGAGGCTGAGTTGCGTGCCAGTAGTTGAGCTTTCCCTTAAGGTCGGGCTTCCTTCCCTGGAGGAAGGCATGGAGTCTTCGCTTGTTACAGGCTCTGTGACTTTGGGACGTTGGCTGTTAGGAGCCTTCGTCCTGCCTTCACCGTGCTCGCGCTCAGACCCCCTGTCGTTGCTAGAGTTTGTGGTTCATGAGTGTTCTCGCCCTCCATATGTTCTCCATGGGGAGGGGGTGCCTTATGGCTGACGCTTTTCGAGGGGCATTGGATCTTCCTGATCGGGTTAACTCCAGCACCGTTTAATGCAGAGTTTCATTGGTCTTGGCCTGAAGGGCTTAAGTCTCTCGCATCTTACGGATCTCGGTCATGCGAGTTGGAAATCTGTCGCCGATAGAACGACAAGAGCCTACGGGGGAGGGACACCATAGGGTCGACTATCATCCATAATATGGATTTCAGGCGCTCCATTGGGTTCACCCTCCACGATCTTCTTACCATTCACCATTGATTAGGAGGATGAAGAAGCAAAAGAAGAAGATGATGAGGAAGATGCTAAAGAGATTGTTGTGAGCATATGTGACGAGAGTTGTCACAAGGCCCTTCATCTACTACCAACTGTTGATACTTAGAATCTCACATAGCCTTGATCAGACTATTGTGGTGAGAATTCAAGTAACAAAGAGCCCATGCAAGGTTTTGTCGGGCCGAGAGACTCATTCACCGCCGCCTGAAACAGATAGAAAGAATGTCAGACAAAGGAGAGTGGCCCTCCGAGTCGACTCCGATGCTTAAGTCTGTATCAAGAAAGAGGAAGGAGAAAGTTTGGTTAATTATGTAGAGATTTGAGGGTTGATAAGAGATATCTGATGAAGGAGACGTTTCGTTACTTTTGTATGATTGAGAAACAGTTATGCCACGTCAGCAGAGATAAGGTTCCTCGACGTAACCGTGTAAAAACGCGTCAACAGAATTATTGGGATCTCAATCGCATGTCGTAACTGCGTCCCCAGATAAGGCTAGCCGTTACGCACATGTTGAATAGATATTGAATGACATCCGTTGGTAACGGCCTGGAGAGAATGTGGCCTACCCGCTTGAGATTGTGCTGTTGTGGTCGCGCTGTTTGATCCTGTTAGTCGGGCAAGCGCTTGGGTCACAAAGTCAAAGTGGCCGAACTCGGGTGCTGAGGTTGTCCCTGTAAGAGCATGATGGTTAGGAGCCAAGCTCGGTTATCGAGGTTGTCCTTGTAGATGACCACCGTTGAGGGACGATCTTATGGAGGTCATCCTGATAGAGCTGTGCTGTTAAAAGAGCCGACCTCATGGAAGTCGTCTTTGTGGAGCTGTGCTGCTGAAAGAGCCGACCTTGTGGAGGCTGTCCATGTAGCGTTGTGATGTTGAAGGAGCTGACCTCGTAGAGGTCGTTCTTATAGAACTGTGCTGCTGAAAGAGCCGACCTCGTGGAGTTCGTCTTTGTGGAACATAGCCGTTGGGGAGTCGATCTTGGGTATCGAGGTTGTCCCTGCTGACCGCTCACCTCTCGAGCTGAGGCTAAACGATCTCTGAGGATGTAAACGATTCGCGATGAGTCCCGTCTGTTGTGCTCAGCCAGGCCACACTATCGATGGGCCCCAGTCAAAGCATCATCTACACCAGACTTTGACCCAGATCATTGAATTTTGGTAAAAAAAATTCAAAATTTTCCACAATCAAATCACCAAGACCGAGACACATGGGGTGGCCTACATGCGCATCACATGCACGCCACAGTACGTGATGCATGGAAATCGTGTGCCATGTGGCAAAATGATCGAGTGCAGAATTAGACAAACGGGATGGTGATGAATGTCATATACAGGCAAGTGTACGTGTTGGCGGACAATTGAGGTCGCACATAAAGCGGGCATGTATGAAGCAGATTCCAAATCCAAATCTGACACTATGTCAGGCAGGGTTTTGGTCGGTTTTGGAGGCTATTTAAGGGTATTTCAATCAAGATTTTGAACAAGTTTGAGAGCTAATCCTTGAGACTGATTTTTGCAATTCTTGTAACATCTACAAAGAGAAAAAATAAAAAGATTTAAGTGTCAAAGTTAGACTTTCTACATAAGTTTATTCTTCAAAGTTCTTAATATGTTTAGATTTCCATTGAATCCAAATGTCACGCATTGTAATTCAAGTTGATTGAAGTATTAAGTTATTAACGATCTCTCCAATTAGACGTACATCAAGAATTAAGTATAATCAGTATAAATTTTTATGTCAGGTGCATAATTCTTTTTAGTTTGCATTTATTTCTTATATTGCTTGTGGTTATGGGTTTTACATAGAGATTATCACTAGCTGTAGTGTTTGATTCATACTTTTGAATGTTCCTTATGGTAATTATCAACTTGATAAGGATTCACCCAACCTCGACAAGTAGTATCAGAACAAGATGTTTGAATCAATATCAAGGTAATGCAAATGAGTTCTCCAAAGAGCAATGCATCCGGTTGAGCAATGGGTTCAACCTCGTATATAGACGATTAGTATGTGACGGTTGACGTCATGCAATATAGGATAGAAAAGTTTAATGGCAATGGAGATCATTAGTGAGATGAACATTCATCATATGATCTTATTTTTTTAATATAGTAGATTGCTCTATCTGTACCATATGGCTGAGATTGGTCGATTAAACCATGTATATCTTGATATTCTTGTTCTTTGTTCTTGTTCTTGATCTTATGTGCGTGTTCGTTTTCTTGCACGTTTGGTTTTTCATAGGGGTCTTGAACAACACAACATTTGGTATTCGGGCTTCACGATGTTCGATCCATCTTTGAGCTCATAATATGGATGAAGGAGATCGTCTGATGATCATCGGCATCATAAGATTGAAGAAGAAAAAGAAAATAAATAAATAATGCAACCTTGAACAAACTAGGGTTTGTGAAGAAGCATGTGCATTATTTGCTAATTAAACGACCATGATTGATTTGAGCATAGATTAGACATTTGTGGGGGTCGATTTTGGTGATCCAGGATTTAAACATCATATTTTTCAATGCTTCGGATGCTGGTGGAAGCGTATTGGGTGCAGTCTATTGTTTGGAGTAGGTACAAGATGTCAATTACAAGATCGACATGGATCATTAAGATCGGGTGCAAATCAGATGATTGATATGTTCGAGTGAGGTGATATAGCCTCATGAAGGCTGGTATGCTTTGAGGCATAGTGTGGCATATGTTTGTACGTCATTAGGTTTGTCTCAATGGTTAGCCATGGTGATTGGTAACATGTGGAGCCTGGTGTAATAATCACAAAGGTCATGAACGAGATATAGGAGCATCACGAGTATTCAGTTGGAGATCCAGGTGAAGCATGATGTAATGATTGCGGCCATCATGAGTGCTTAGTTTTGACCACTGTAAGCATGGTGCAATGATTATGATTATCTAGGAAGTGATAGGAGAGCAGTCATGAGTGCTCGGTTGGAGACTATGACAAGTTTACGGCATATTTCCAAGAGGTGGAGCATAGTGTATGTATAGATTTGTTAATGAAGCAAATGGCAAGAATAATGGTATAATTCTGATTTTGTGTGGCTTATTAGATACAAGCCAAGATGGGGTGCTATGATTATATCTCGCATATATATATTACGTTCATTGGGTTTTATATGTTAGTGTAGACTTTTGGGAAAATAGTGATTAGCCCCCAAATGAGCTAACCCTTCCTATTTATATTATCCCTTGCTTTTCTTTACACACACACCCAATACAATAACACTCAATACTCCCCCTCAAGATGAGCAAAAGATATTTATCATGCACATCTTGTTACAAGCATCCTCTACTCCTCTAGAGTTCAACCCCTTTGTAAGGCAATCTGCTAGTTGCTGTCCAGAGGTAATATAGGAGATCTCCAACTGTTTCTTGTCCAGTCTCTCTTTAATGAAGAACCTGTCAATCTCTATGTGCTTCGTTCTATCATGTTGCACTGGGTTGTTGGCAATATTAATTGCTGACTTGTTATCACACAACAACCGCAATGGTCCTTCTCTCAGCAGGCGTAGCTCATGTAGGAGTGATCTCAACCAGATCATCTCACAGGTACTAAGCACCATAGCACGATACTCTGCCTCTGCAGTGGAACGAGCCACCAAATCCTGCGTCTTGCTGCGCCAAGAGACCAAGTTGCCCCCAACAAACACACAGTAGCCCGAGGTCGATCTCCTATCATCTAGGCAACTGGCCCAATCCGCATCACAGTAGCCTGTCACATTCATGTGACCATGACTACCAAATAATATGCCTTTTCCTGGACTATTCTTCAGATACCTCAGTATCCTGAAGACTGCCTCCATATGTCCAGTCCTAGGATCATGCATGTATCTACTTACCACACTGATAGCATAGGCAATGTCAGGTCTGGTATGGCATAAGTAGATAAGGCGTCCAACAAGTCTCTGGTACCTTTCTTTGTCTACTGGCTCCCCTGATTGTGAATGCAACCTATGATTCTGATCAATAGGAGTAACTGCTGGACGACACCCCAACATACCAGTCTCAGCTAGTAAATCCAGGGCATACTTCCTCTGTGAGAGAACTATACCCTTCCTGGACCTGGCAATCTCCAGTCCAAGGAAATATCCCAACTGTCCAAGGTCCTTGACCTCAAATTCTCTTGCCAACCTTACCTTCAAGTGAGAGATTCCCTCTTCATCATCTCCAGTGATAATAATATCATCAACATACACAGCCAAAAGAGTAATCCGCTGTCCTGAATGTCTATAGAATACAGTATGATCACCATTACTCTGCTTGTAGCCCATAGTGATGACTGCACGCCTGAACCTGTCGAACCATGCCCTTGGAGATTGCTTCAGCCCATACAAGGACTTGTCCAGTCTACACACCTTTCCCACCGTCTGTTGTGTGCCAAAGCCAGGTGGAACCTCCATGTATACCTCCTCCTGTAAGTCTCCATGCAAGAAGGCATTTTTTACATCCAACTGATGCAATTTCCATCCAAAATTCGCTGCACAGGATATCAGTACTCTCACAGTACTCATCTTTGCCACTGGGGCAAATGTCTCATCATAATCAATCCCATAAGTCTGACTGTAGCCCTTGGCAACCAGCCTCGCCTTGTACCTGTCCACCTTCCCTTCTGAAGTTTGCTTTATTGTGAATACCCACTTGCAGCCCACAGCTTTCTTCCCTGCTGGAAGTGAGACAAGTCTCCATGTCTTGTTCTTCTCCAGTGCCGCAAGTTCTTCGAGCATTGCTTTCTTCCACTGGGGATGTTGCTTTGCCACTCGCCAATCACTTGGTATAGGGATAGACTGTAAGGATGCAATGATAGCCCTATATGCAGGTGTAAGAGAGGCATATGAGACATGATTAGCAATATCAGTCTCATATCCATACCGTACAGGAGGCCTGCCGGCATTGATACGAGGCTCCCTACGAGATGCAAGTGGAAGATCTAAACTAGAGGAAGGCAAAGAAAGGTTACCATCCGTGATAGGAGAGGAAGGCAGTAAGGAAGTCGGGACTCGAGCAGGCGTGATAGACTGATCAATCTCGACATGGGGCAGTGGAGCTAGTGGTTCTTCAGCGGGGAAGATGTCTTCTTGTTGTTCTCCATCGCCATGACTATCCTTCTGTCTCCTGCTATATTTCCTGCCGTACAACCTGTCTTCCTCCTCTTCCACCAAGGTCCTTTCTTCCTCCCTGCTATCAGGACCAGTACCAGTAGGCCTGACAGGACACGGTATAAGTCCAACCACTACCCTCCTGTCATCAGTCTCCCCCTCTCGACCAGCTCCTCCTATGTTCGGAGGGGCCCCAGTATCAAATACTGATGTAGAATCTGTCAGTCCTCCATAAAAGGTTCAGTCTCCCTGAACGTCACATCCATGCTCACAAACAGCCTTCTTTCTGAGGGACTCCAACACCTATAGCCTTTCTGATTTGAAGGATACCCAACAAATATGCATTTAATTGCCTGAGCATCCAGCTTCCCCACAGAAGGTCTATGATCCCTCACAAAGCATGTGCATCCAAACACTTTTGGTGGAACTACAAAAGTGTTCTTTCCCATAAGAATCTCACATGGAGACTTCATACCAAGGATCCGTGAAGGCATCCTGTTGATAAGATATGTGGTTGTCATCACTGCTTCACTCCACAATATCTTAGGTACATTCATGGTGAGCATGAGTGACCTAGTTACCTCCAATAAGTGTCTATTTTTCCTTTCAGCAGCTCCGTTCTGTTGGGGGTGTTGGGACAAGTGGTTTGATGAGTTATCCCACTCTCAGATAGGTAAGATGCAAGCACCCTGTTTACATACTCTGTCCCATTATCCGTTCTCAAGACACGGATCTTGGCCTCATACACATTTCTGACACTTCTATGGAAGTCCTGAAAACACTTCAACGCTTCGCCTTTGTTTTTCATCATATAAAGCCATATCATCCGAGAATGACAATCTATGAAGGTGATAAACCACCTAAACCCACTCACTGAAGTCACTGGGCAGGGCCCCCAAACATCTGAGTGAATAAGATGAAATCTCTCTACACTCCTCATCCCCACACTAGGATATGATGTCCTAGTGTGTTTCCCAAATTCACATGCATCACATTTCAAATTCATTTCATTCACTCTATTCAAAACATCGGGATACATTTTACTCAAAATATCAAAAGGCAAGTGTCCCAACTGACAATGTAACAAAAGTACATCCCTTTCCTTCTCTCCACCAACGACAGCCAGTGCAGCATCCCCACTAGCTCTGTCAAGATACCACAGTCCATCACGCCTGACGCCAATCCCAAGCCTCCTCCCAGTCTTCCTTTCCTGCAACACACAATGAGTAGAGTCAAAAGTTACCAAATGGCGAAGTGGGCAAAGTTACCAAATGGCGAAGCAATATCCCCAGTCTGGTCTGCATGACTCTCCGAGCTCTCGGTTGTAGACCTGGACTGTCTTCGCTGCTCTAGATCTGACGCCTCAGCTGGCGTAGCCTCAATCATCACTGTCTCCTGTCGTCCATCAGCGGTAGCAAAGTTGGCCCGTGGGCCACCGCGACCTCGTCCACGGCCTCCACGGCCCCAACGACCTCCTCCTCTGCCTCCAGTGCCACGTCCTCGTCCACTACCCTTCTGAGGGCAGTTAAAGCTCAGGTGCCCCTTCACCCCACATGTGTAGCACTCTCGATCCTCGCTCACTGCTGCTACTGCCGGTACAGCCAGTGCAGCCCGAGTGACCTGAGTACCCTCATCCTTCATAATTCTCAGTCTGGTCTCCTCCTGTGCCATTGCAGCTATGGCCTCCTCCAGAGATGGGATGGAGGATAAGTGACACATACTCACCCTCCTGACCTCAAAATCTCCATTCAGGTTCCTCAGAAAATGTGTCACACGCCTACGCTCCACCCACTTCCTGTGTATCGCAGCACTCCTAGGATCAGGCAGATCAATAGGGTCATAGTGGTCTAACTCTGACCACAGCCTTTTCAACTCCGCAGAGTAGGCTAGAATAGACATCTCCCCCTGCTTCAAGGTGTCGACCTTGCCCTGCACCTCCATCATGAGCATCATATTCCCTGCTCCAGAATACATTTTCTCCACCATACTCCATATCCCCGCAGCACTCTCTATGGCCTCCACCATCCCAGCAATGAGTGGGACCATCGATGTCATCAACCAAGCAGCCACCAGTGTGTTGGTGGTGCTCCAGACTTTCCAATCATCCCCATCCTTATCCGCCGGTTCCTTACATGAACCCAGAACGACGCCTTCTAACCCCTTTGACTTCAGGATGAGAAGCACTCTCCTGGACCAACTGAGGTAATTCTTCGTCCCTTCCAATTTCACATCATTGGGCATCAATTCCAGCTTCTGCACGGGTCGTGAAGGCATCGATCCACTCGAGGATCCCAACTCCTTCGAAGCAAGCAGCTTCGTTATCTCTCCAATGAAGGCCTTCATGTCAGCTGAGGTAAGATTGTCCCCCATCTCTCCAGATCCGCAGATCTCTCCTTTCTCCCTTCTTAGATCCGCAGATCCACTTCTCCTTCTCCTCTTCTAGGTCATACCCTAACCGTAAATCTATGGAGTCATCTTCATGGCTCTACCATAGATCTAGGGTTAGGGTTTTTTTAGGATTCTCATTTGTAGCTAGTTAGGGCTTTGTGGCGGCTAGAAGAGGACGTGCAAGGAGGTGGAAGAGAGAATCAGCAGAGAATCAGCTGCGGCAGCGCGCGGCAAGGCAGCAGCGAATCAGCTGCTGCAAGCGGCGGCGGCGGCGGCCTGCGCAGCAGGCGGAAGGGTCGCGGCAGCCCGACGGTGCCGCTGCAGTCAGCTGGCGGGGCTAACGGGACGGCGCTCGCCGCGAAGAAGCCCCCGGCGAAGGACCGCCACTCGAAGGTCGACGGGCGCGGCCGCCCGAAGAGGCGAAGGCGAGCAACGGGGGGGGGGTCCTACGGCGGCTGTTAGCGAGCAAGGGGGGATCCGATGGCGGTTTTTGGGTTTTAGGGCTAGGGTTTTTTGGTGTTTGGCTCTGATACCATGTAGACTTTTGGGAAAATAGTGATTAGCCCCCAAATGAGCTAACCCTTCCTATTTATATTATCCCTTGCTTTTCTTTACACACACACCCAATACAATAACACTCAATAGTTAGTATCAATGTGAAATGTTGAGAATTGTGATGCAAATACATAGGAATTTACATTCTGATCGGATTCAAAAATTGGATTCATGTTAGAATTTCTTTTGGTAAGTAATTGAATTAGATTACAAGTCCTATTGAGATTAAGACTTTGGTTATTTAGTTGTGTGTTACAACTAAATAAGAGTTGTACTAAAATATGTTTTCTTGTATAAAACTTATACTAGGATGGAGATTTCTTGTACCATTATATATATATTTCCCTGATAGATAAAAAGTGGCTTGGCTTGGCGTTGGATTTTGTGGCATCGAACGTCATGAGATAGAGATTGTATATGTAAAAAGGGAGAAATTATAGGTGAGATGAGCATTTACCTCATAATCTTTTTTTTTTCACATAATAGATTTCTGTATTGGTATTTCGTAAATGTAGGCTGAGATTAGTCAGTCGAACTGTGTATATCTTGATATTTTTGTTCTTAATCTTATGTGATTATTCGTTCTCTTGAGTGCTCGGTGGTTTTCTGCAGGGGTCTCGAAAACATCAACATGAGTTCCATCCGTATTTACTCTAGGAAGGATCATGTTTCTATTTTGTGTTTCTTTTCTAACAAGTAATAGTGATAGCATTCATCTTAGTTTAAAGGATTATCAATTAAAGAGCTAAAATTGTTGCATTTGGGAATGTTTTACCCTTGTCCCGATGTCGAGATCATCAAATTGTTGGGCAGCTTGTAGACTTCCAGTGGATATCCTTTATGATTTCTTTTGCGTTTGTTCTGGTCTTTTGTAATTCATGATCAAATCATGCAACTGAGATTACAATGAAGAGTGGATGTCGCTAACGCATCCTATTAGCGATCATTCAGTACACTAGCGATTTTAAACTTCCAATCATCCCAACCTGCTCTGTCTGGTCATTTTAGAGTGTTGGAGTACTACACACATTGCCATGAGGCCCCTTAATTGTTCCCTTGTAACATATTTTGCCCTCGAGATTTGTTAACTTGTCCTAGGCTTTGGAAGTAGAGATGAGGGCTATATAACTCTAAATTATAATATGTGAAATTAGATATTGCAAACTTACTAGGGGCTCTAGCCAGTCTCTATGTCCGGAAAATTGGGACTGTGGGGTCTCTTTGACGGCCAAATCTAAGCCCACTACTAATTGCTGATGAAGTATATAATTATCAAATTAATCTCTTTGGTTATTTTTGGTGCCTGCTCCAGCCAGCGTGTCTTGTCAATTCTTAGTGCAATGCAGCATCTCCTAATATTCCTATAATATGCAGGAGTATCAATATGAAATAAAAGCTTATATCAATAAGAATGGTAGTAGGGTTAGCTCCCTACTTCAAGATAGTGAATGTGTTCTCGTTTTTAAAACACTGAATCATACTGCATAGGAGTACCCATGATAGAAGGATTTTGCTGCAGTAGATGAATCACCTATCCCTTTAGCTAGTCAGTTTGATATGAAAAGACTATATGCTTAAGAGGTCCTATCCTGTTATTGGATATCAGAGTAACCACATACGTTTAATTGTTTTTGATATCTTACGCTATTATTTACTTGCATGTCGATATGTTTAGTTTACTATAGGTAATTTTTTTGTCTCTTTTCTTTGTTTCAAAGCTTTAAATATAAAATTATGTTGCAATTAGTAACCCATAACCAATACTAAATACAAACAGAATGAAAGAGAGCATATTCATTTTTTTTTGGGCGGGGGGATCCTTGCATAGATATTAAATATTTAAGTATTTCACTAGAATGTCTGTCCAAATAAGCTGTTAGATGAACTTTGTAAGACATGAATATAATAAATTTGGCAATTTTAATTTTGATTTAAGCCTCTTCTTCATTTATATCACAGAACATATTACTTTCTTGCTTCTACTGCCTTGTTTGTTTATTTACTTCATTGTTTTTGTGTTTTAACATAGCCTCAAAATTACAATGTCTCATGATAACTTTGACTGCTGATAAGTTTCCAATGATGTCATTTCCATGATTGTAGCTGCTTCTGTGGAATATACTAGCATATGTAGCCAGTAACATGTGCTCCACAAGGTCCACATTCTGAATGTAGTCCCCAATCCCCCACACAAATCAAGTGCATAATATACAGTCATCTGCATGAAATCCTTTGTTTTAAACGAAGTGCTCTACTTAATATATGGATTACCCTCTACGTTTAGTAGGAGCAGCAGTCCATATCTGTCAAAATCATTTGTCTTGAGGCCCTAAAAAGGATAGTCGCACTTTGTAAAGGGGGAAGGCAAGTGCCAACAAGAAGCACCATTATACCTAAAATATATTAAATCCTCATTGTGATGATAGACGATTTGATCCTAAAAGTTCCTCTCTGTAAGTAGGTTCTCTGTTTATTTTTGATTGGAGGGAATTTTGAAGCTAGAAGATTCAAACTGAAGCTTATTGGTCATATCCAGGAGGATGTTGGTCTCATGAGTATGTCTCTCATTCAACATACCTAATCATAGAAGGTGTTTCTTTCTTTTACGTTTTTGAAATGAACACTACCGTCACTTTTCTGATGTACCACTTTATCTTGGGCAAAGCTCGAGGCCTTCCTTTTTTTTATCACATTCGAGACCACTAACAAAAATTTGGCATGTGGTAGCCAATGAACTTCTCTTAGGCCCATTAAACCCTTGATGATTTCTTAATTCTAGCCTAAAATGGAAAAACATAAATAAGTAAGAGCCATCTGGTGCCCTTTTATTATTTTATTTAATCTGAGGTACATGTATTTTTCCTTTCTATAAATGTTCCTCATGTTTATAATCACTTTGAGAAAAATCCACACATCACAAGCAGCATGGAGAAAAGGCTAGAGATTAATAAACCATGTGAGAATCTTGCAGCTCACAAACACTTTCTAGATTATAGGTTATCCAACATATGTGGGGTTGTTGATATAACAGATTTTGGAGATATGTCGATAGTGCGAATTGATTACAAAAGCTTTATGACATCAGATATGAGAATATTAAGAGTGGTGAACATCATGCCTAAGATTAAAGGTCGCAGTTAAGACTGAACTGAGAACATATGATTACAAGAATATAACATCGCTTTGAACCCGAGACATGGACTAATATAATTAATTGATATTGCATTTTCAGAGATGCACTGTGATTATAAGCTATCTTGGCTGTTAGGAAGCCAAGCTTATCCGGATTTAAAGAGTTAATTATTATATACCATGATTCATGCCAGGGAGATCATTCGGTGAAAATTATGAAATTTGTGGTGATATGTCAAGCCTTACCTGGCTTTGATATTAAAAAAGTAAAAGGAAAACTGGGAAGATATGATTAAGAATCTTGGGCTATATTGATCTTGAAAAAGACTGACATTGTCTAATGGGACTGCATTTTAGAAGTCCTTCGTCTTAGATGAATTGGCGGGATTACAGCTTGACTTGACTTAGCCAAAATCAACACTTCGATTAATAGCACTGCCAGTAAAGACATTCAGTGCAAGCGAGGTTTGAGGCAAGGGAACCCTCTTTCTCCCTCCTATTTGTTCTCATGCCCGGTGGGCTGAATATGCTTCTTCGGAGAGACGTTTATCATAGTCTCTTAGAGGCTTTGAAGGTTTTTCAAAACTCTACAACATTTCTCGACCTCCAATATGTTGATGACACACTCCTTTTTTTTGGCAAATTGGAGATTATTTAAGCTTTTTATGACTTTCAATTATGATTGGGTTTCTGGATTAATTTTCACAAGAGTAGCATGATATTTCTTCAATCTCCTAAAGAGATTGACAAGGTTGTTAATTATAACATTGGTATGGTTAAATTTTTGATTAATTATTCAGGGATTCCGATTAAGCTAGGCTCCCTTATCAAGGCAGACGGGAATCCTTGAATGAACACATGGCTGATAAACTCTAAGGGTGGCAAGACAGGACCCTGTCTCTGGGGCTAGGGTCACTTTACTGAACCCATCTTTGTTAGCCTCTCCCATATACCTCATGTCCTTTGTTGATGCCCCTTCTTGGGTTGTCAATGTGATCAATAAGCTTGGATGATCTTTCATTTAGACTGGAATCGATGAGATTAGGAAATACCACCACTTCTTTATATAGGGTCAGGTTTGTCATCCCAAGCCCAAAGCGGTCTCAGGATAAAATATTCGCACATGAGCATTGTCTTGCTTGACAAATGATGGTGAAAATAAGGCCACATCCATGACATTTAGGAGTGGCAATTGGGTTTGGTTTGGGTTAAGGTTAGGTCATTGGTGAATTGATCCATTTATCGTCGACCCTTGCATGACCCATTTATTCACAAATCAAGTGTATGCTACATGTACCTAACCTATGGGTTCATGGGTCAAGACGCTATCACGAGTGACTCATTTGACCTGTGAGAGAACTAACACATTTGATATACTTCCCATTATAATTTCCAAACTCACCATTTACCAGTAAAAGAAATGCTCAATTAAGAGCCCTAAACTGATGAAATTACAAGAGAATTAATCAAGAAAACATGTGAGATGCAAGTAGTTTAGATAGAGATGAAATTACCGTTAATGAATTAAAATCTTGGGATGCTCTGGATGCCGGATGGGGGAAGTGTTAATGGTGGATGAGATTGCACTTGCAACAAAGAGCGAACCCACGACCGCTCGCAGTCATAGGTGTTGGAGTTGGCTCTAAAAACTCCTTATTGTAAATATGTGTTTTAGTGGGGGTATATTTGTACTTTATTTGTATCCCTAAGAAGACCATATAAATAGTCTTGTAGCTTTAGGTGTTTTCATTTTGAGAGAAAAATAACTTAAAAAGAAAGGAGGCTAGAGAAGAGAGAGGGATTTGGAGAAGGAGAAGCAAAGGTTGAGGATTTATGTCTTAAATTCTTGTAAGATGCTTTAGGAACTTCTAATAAAGCTTGGTATTCCTCTTCCACGGCTTGTTCTTTCTCTTTTGTCTTGGATATTGGTGTGCTTGGTTCTTTGAATACGTCGGTGGAATCAACAAGAGAGATAGAGATGCCAAAAAGTTGTTGTCACAAAAGAGGTATGTCTCTAAAGTGGTGGAGAGAGATGACATGATGGATGCGAAACTGGTTGTCACACCACTTGCTTCTCATTTCGCTTTAAGTAAATAGCAATGTCCAAAGACGGTGGAGGAAATTGAGAAGATTAAAGCGGTACCGTATGCAAATGCAGTAGACTGCTTGATGTATGCCATGATATGCACACGGCCGAACATAACCCAAGCGGTTGGTGTAGTTTGCAAATACATGTCAAATCCGGGAAAAGAGCATTGGAATGCGGTGAAGTGGATTTTGAGGTATTTGAAAGGCACCAAGGAGTTGGGTATCGTGTTTGAGAAGAAAGTTGACTCAAATGTTGTAGTAGGATATATTGATACGGATTATGCTGGAGATCTTGACAATAGAAGGTCTACTAACAGGTATATTTTCAAACTTGCTAGTGGTCCTATTTCTTGGAGGTCGGTGCTACAATCCACGACAACATTATCTACTACAGAGGCCGAGTACATGGCAATCACAGAGGCTTTCAAGGAAGCCATTTGGTTGCGGGGTTTGATGAATGAACTAGGGTTGGATCAAGAGAACATCCAAATATTCTCAGATAGTCAAAGTGCATTTTGCTTGACCAAGAATCACGTCTATCACGCAAGGACAAAACACATTGCAGTGATGTATCATAGAGTTCGTGATTGGGTCGATAATGGTGAGATCTCTATCGAGAAGGTGCATACCGACGAGAATGCGGTGGATGTATTTACCAAGCCGATGACAATGGAGAAGTTTATGCATTGACTAGACTTGCTCAACATCTTATTGTGCTAGAGATGTGGAGGAGTACATCTCCTCTTGAGAATAGAGGTGCGGTTGTGGTGGATGGTTGGACTCGCCATGGTTGAGGTGTATATGACACATTGTTGATCTTCATGGGGCGTGGAGGAGTTTTCTCGCCAAGGTGGAGATTATTGGAGTTAGCTCTAAAAACTCTTTGTTGTACATATATGTATTAGTGTGGGAATATTTGTAGTTACTTGTATCTCTAAGAAGACCATATAAATAGTCTTTTAGCTTTTGGGGTTTTCATATTGAGAGAAAAATAACTGAAAGAGAAAGGAGGCTATGGAAGAGTTATGACTTTGGAGAAGGAGAAGCAAAAGTTGAGGATTTATGTCTTAAATTCTTGCAAGGTGCTTTGGAAACTTCTAATAAAGCTTGGTATTCCTCGTTCACATCTTGTTCTTAATTTTTGGCTTGTTTTTTCGCTTTTGTCTTGGATATTGGTGTGCTTGGTTCTTTGAGGAGGTCAGTGGAATCAACAATAGGTTGGTTGGAAATTATGATTGATTAGAGATAGGTAAGTGTGGGTGTATAATATATAATAATAATACTAAACATGGTGAAACGGGTAGAGACAAGTTAAGTTGATTAACCCGTACGAAACCTATTTTTTATATGGGTTGACAGGATTGGATCTTAAACTTGTCAAACACGTATAACCATGATCCGAACCCATTTAAAGCAAGTTGGTCATGTTAATTTTTGCTGCAAAAATCTTCAATGCAGCAGTCTTCAAGGGGCCCAAGCATTATGTTAGTAGTTGGGGCTTTCATTTTGGCCTGCCGACAGTGAATGAATGTGTGTGTAGCCATTCAGTTTTCTCTGTGTGTGAGATGCTGCAGCAGGGATTTTTTTTCCAGAGAGCAAGTGAGAGGTAGCTGCCCTTTGTTTTCGCAGAGTATGCCATCCATTTTCAGAGAGCTTCTGGCTGCATTTTTCCAGAGAGAAAAAGAGAGCTGCCGTCCCTTTTGAGAGCTGCCATTTTGCTTGTCCAGAGAAGAGAGAAATGTGAGAGCATATGAGAGTTTAGAAGAGAGTAATCTTCTAGTGTTTCTCTTTCTTTTCCTATTCCTTTGTGAGATTTGTGGGGGCTTGAAATTGCCAAGTTGTTACTCACAAGAGTGTGAAGAAGAAGGTATTGGTGTAAGCTCGTGTGCTCGCCTTGATTAGTAGTGGATCGTCTCGGAATGCTGGAGTAGGTTGTTCGCAACCGAACCAGGGTAAAATCCTCCGCCTCATTTATTTTCTGCAAATTGAGTTTGTCGAATTTCATTTACTAATTTGCTTACGCAAGATCCGAAGAGGGATTGTTTGTTTGGTTTGTTGTGTGGCCCAATTTTTCAAGCTTTAGCTTCCTAGCTAGTTGTTAGGGCTTGTTGTTCCGCGGGGCGACAACTGTTTTTTATCAACAAGTGGTATCAGAGCTTTCAGTTGTTTGTGGAGAAATTGAGTAACGAAGATAGTTAGTTTGTCAACACTCAATATTGAGAGGTTCACCGGCCGTAATGATTTCAGGTTATGGCAGTCGAGGGTGAAAAATTATTTGAGGCAGACGAAATGTTTTCAGATTGTGTTCGATGAGGAAAACATTGAGAAGGATGTGACGGCATCACAGAGGGCCGAGATGGAAAGAATGGCGTATAGCGCCATCCAGCTATCGTTAGTAGACATCATCTTGAGAGAGGGGTTGTACGAGGCTACGGCCAAGGATATGTGGAATAAGCTAGAGGGGTTGTATATGAAGAAATCATTTACAAGCTGTCTCTACTTATTACAGCAGCTGTACACTCTGAAAATAAAGCCCGGATCGGCGTTAAAAGATCACATAGATGAGTTGAATCGGATTGTGATGGAGTTGCGGGGAATGGATGTCAAGATCGAAGATGAGCAACAAGCAGTGATTTTGTTATGTTCGTTGACTGAGGAGTTCTCCCAATTTGTTCGGTCCATGATCTATGGACGTATGACGCTCACCGTGAAAGAGGTGAAGGCGGCGCTCCATACCGAGATGCTATGTGAGAAGGTCCAAGGTAGAGACTTTGGAGGAAACCGTGATGAAGCATTGCATGTGAGAGGGAGGCAGGACAGGCGAGGAGGTCAATGCCATTTCAAGAAGGACCGCTCGAAGTCCCGGTATTCTCGTGATAGGAAGGACAGCTCATGTTTCATATGCAAGCAGAGAGGTCATTGGAGGAACCAATGCCCCAATAGATTTGGGAAGAAATGCAATGATGCTTCTGGTTTAGCTTCATTGGGTTTGGAGGACATGCATATCCGTGATGACAGAGGCCACGGTGAAAGTGGTAGAGATCCAGAGATGTTAGCAGCAGGGGTGTCTGGGGAGGCACAAGTTACGTGGTTGATGGACAGTGAGTGTTCTTTCCATATGACTCCACATCGGAGTTGGTTTTTCACTTACCGTTTCCAAGAAGACGGAGGCTCTATTCTCATGGAGAACAATGCGGCGTGTAAGACCGCAGGTATTGGAACTGTTCGGATCTGCATGCACGATGGGATCGTGTTTACCCTTGCCGATGTTAGACATGTGCCTGATCTCAGGAAGAGCTTGATATCCATCGGTGTGTTGGATAATGTTGGATGCAAGTCAGCTGTTGAGAATGGCCAGCTGAGGGTATCCAAAGGAGCCATGGTTGTGATGAAGGGAAGAAAGGTAGGAAATCTATATGCCCTACAAGGTACCACAGTAGAAGCCAAGCCGATGTCACCTCTACTAGCTCGAGTGACGGAGATTCGGCAAAGTTATGTCATTATCGTTTGAGTCACCCGTGTGACAAGACTCTCGATGTTCTCCGTCGAAGAAAATTGATTGGAGCTAGTGAAGAGTGTGTGGAGTTTTGTGAAAGCTGTGTATATGGGAAAAGGACAAATGTGCAGTTCAGCACGGGGAAGCACACTAGCCGAGGTCCACTGGATTACATTCTTTTCGATGTTTGGGGGCCGTGTCATGTAGTGTCAGGTGCTGGGACTAGGTACTTTGTCCTCTTCATCGATGATTATTCTCGGAAGGTTTGGATGTACTTGATGAAGACAAGAGATCAAACCTTTGGGATGTTCAAGCAATGGCTTGCGATGGTTGAAAAGCAAACTGGCAAAGCGGTGAAAGTCCTTAGATCCGACAACGGAGGCGAGTACACCTCGAGAGAGTTCATAGGATTCTGCAGATCCCATGGGATTCGACGTCATTTTACTACACCAGGGGATCCTCAGTCGAACGGGGTTGTAGAGAGGATGAACATGACGTTGTTGAAGAGAGTGTGATGCTTGAGGCACTCGGCTGGTTTGGAGAAGGAATTTTGGGGTGAGATACTCACTACTGTCGTGCACATAGTGAATCGAGTTCCATCGGCGACGATTGATTACCAAATTCCTGAAGAGATGTGGAGTGGGAAAATTGGTGACTACTCTTATTTACACATCGTTGGTTGCCTGGCATATGCACATGAGAGGGGCGACAAGTTAGATCCGAGGGCCAAGAAGTACATTTTTCTCGGATATGACGATGGTGTGAAAGGATATCGCTTGTGGGACCCGGTGGGTCGCAAGGTGATTTTGAGTAGGCACGTCACCTTCGATGAGTCTGTGATGCTCAGGGCGAAGCATACTCATTGGAAGGAGGACGAGTCACCCGAGGAGACTGCGCCTGAGACAACTGATCTCCCGATCCTATTCCAGAGGCGACCTGGCAAAGAACTGATGGTCGTGGTCCCTGGCGCGGGACATGATGAGGTCCATGTTGAGAAACATATGTAGACACCAGTTCCAGCTCAGATACGTGATGAATTTTTTGCAGATGAGGTGCGGAGGTCCAAGATGACCAAGAAGGCGCCCGAGAGACTTGGAGCTTGGGATTACACGGCTTTCTCCTTTGACGACATGGTGTCGTATGCCTTAAACATTGAGCACGAGGAGCCTATGACCTACGGTGGAGCCATTAGCTCAGTGATACAGCAAATTGGTAAGGAGATATAGAGGAAGAGATGGAGTCTCTCCACCACAATGACACATGGGAGTTAGTGCCTCTACCACATGAGAGGCATGCCATTGGATGTAGGTGGATCTACAAGGTCAAAGAAAGCTCGACCGAAGATGGTGGTGATGTACGGTACAAAGTAAGGCTAGTGGCTAAGGGTTTTGCACAAAGGAAGAGAGAGGACTACAATGAAATATTTTCTCCAGTGGTAAGACACACTTCCATTCGTGTTTTGTTGGCACTAGTAGTATCCATAGACATGGAGTTGGAGTAACTCGATGTCAAGACTGCTTTTCTGCATGGTGATTTGGATGAGGAGATTTACATGCACCAACCAGAGGGGTTCTTAGCGGAAGGCAAGGAGAGGATGGTCTGCAGGTTGAGGAAATCCTTGTACGGGTTAAAACAGTCACCCAGACAGTGGTACAAGCGATTTGATAGCTTCATGATGGGTGTAGGTTTTGGACGGAGCGTGAAAGATCATTGTGTATATGTGCGCACATTGGATGATGGCTCGCGCATCTACCTCTTAATTTATGTTGACGACATGTTGATTGCTTCCTCAAACATGTCGGAGGTCAAGAAGCTAAAGGTGAAGTTGGGCAAGGAGTTCGATATGAAGGATTTGGGCCCGGCGAAGAAAATCCTAGGGATGGAGATATCCCGCGATAGGAGGAAGGGTGAGTTGAGGTTGTCGCAGAAGGGGTATATTGAGAAGGTGCTCGTCCGTTATGGAATGGAGAGTGCGAAGCCCGTGGGGACACCTCTTAGAGCTCACTTTCAGCTTTCGGCATAGCAGTCACCGAGCACCAATGATGAGAGGAAAGCTATGTCTCAGGTGCCATATGCTAGTGCAGTTGGAAGCTTGATGTATGCGATGGTTTGCACGCGTCCAGATATTGCACAGGCCGTGGGAGTAGTGAGCAGATATATGGCGAACCCCGGCAAGGAGCATTGGCAGGCCGTCAAGTGGATATTGTGATATCTGCGAGGCACAGTTGGTATCGGTTTGCACTATGGCAGAGGTGACGGTGTGGTGCTGACAGGGTACTGTGATTCTGATTATGCTGGTGACAGGGACAGGCGGAGATCGATCACAGGTTACGTGTTCACTTTGGGCATCACAGCAGTGTCATGGCGATCTGTCCTACAGTCGGTGGTTGCATTGTCAACCACGGAGGCTGAGTTGATTGCCGCAGTGGAAGCGGTGAAGGAGGCCAAGTATTTGAGATGTCTGCTAGAGGATTTGGGGTTGCCGCAGAGATTGTCATTGGTTTTCAGCGATAGCCAGAGTGCTATTCATCTTGCGAAACATCAGGCTTACAGTTCGAGGACGAAGCACATAGAGGTCCGTGATTGCTTCCTAGAGGAGGAGAGCAAACAGATAAGGCTTCAGAAGGTCCTAACTGAGAGGAACCCTGCAGACATGTTCACCAAGCCCGTTCCCGCCATCAAGCTCAAGACCTGCTTAAGCTTGATCTATTTGGCTTGAGTGTGGCGCCGAATGACACAGATTCCGAGACGAGGAGGATGTCCGTAGAGTGACCATGATGTTTTGATCAAGGTAGAGCTTAGATGGAGTTCTGAAGATTTTGTAGTAAGGTAGATTGTTAATTTTTGCTACAAAAATCTTCAATGCAGCAGTCTTCAAAGGGCCCAAGCATTATGTTAGTAGTTGGGGCTTTCATTTTGGCCTGTTGATAGTGAATGAATGTGTGTGTAGCCATTCAGTTTTCTCTCTGTGTGTGTGTGCGAGATGCTGCCGTAGGGATTTTTTCTAGAGAGCAAGCGAGAGGTAGCTGCCCTTTGTTTTCGCAGAGTATGCCATCCATTTTCAGAGAGCTTTTGGCTGCATTTTTCCAGAGAGAAAAAGAGAGCTGACGTCCCTTTTGAGAGCTGCCATTTTGCTTGACCAGAGAAGAGAGAAAGGTGAGAGCATGTGAGAGTTTAGAAGAGAGTAATCTTCTAGTGTTTCTCTTTCTTTTCTTCTTCCTTTGTGAGATTTGTGGGGGCTTGGAATTGCCAAGTTGTTACTCACAAGAGTGTGAAGAAGAAGGTGTTGGTGTAAGCTCGTGTGCTCGCTTTGATTAATAGTGGATCGTCTCAGAATGTTGGAGTAGGTTGTTCGCAATCGAACTAGGGTAAAATCATCCGCCTCATTTATTTTCTGCAAATTGAGCTTGTCGCATTTCGTTTACTAATTTGCTTACGCAAGATCCGAAGAGGGATTAGTTGTTTGGTTTGTTGTGTGACCCAATTTTTCAAGCTTTAGCTTCCTAGCTAGTTGTTAGGACTTGTTGTTCCGCGGGGCGACAACGGTTTTTTATCAACAGGTCACAAGTCGGGTTGTTGGGATGGGTTTGGATTGCCAACCTTACTGACAATACCAGTTGTTTAGGATTAATGTGGTCCTAATAATGGCATCTGATTTGAGAAGAATAAGAATTCATCGAAGAGAATTGCTATTGGCACCCCTACTCATAGGGGTGCCTATAACTTTCAGTGTCATAAATAACTTAAAATAGAAAAAAAAATTGATTTGAATTAATACTTAATAATTTTCCGCTCTTGGAAAACAACCGTACATGCACCCCTACTCATAGGGGTGCATGTAGCAGTGCTCTTCCTCGAACGTCTCTAGTTTCTGCTACAGTATCTCTCAAGTTAATGATGTCTTCGCACCTTTATTTTTGATGTCTTCCGGCGCACCTTTCTTCATAGGCAAACACAAAAGTCGGGGTTTTATATGCTTGCAGCTGCCATGGTTTGGACAATTTGGAAAGAGAGGAATAACAGGCTTGTTAATGACTCATGTAAAGATCATGTGCATGGTTATTATTGTATTTTTTGTCACCTACGGACTGTCCACTGTCACTGCACGTCAGAGCAGCGGCCCCCTTCATCCCCATCCTACAGTTGACCCAGATGCATTCACCGTGGAGGAGTCTGTTAGAGTCTAGTGCCGGTCCACTTTTAGGTTTGTGCCATTGGCCAGGTTTAGCTTTTGATTTGTCAGGTTGGTATCCCTTATTTTGTCGGGCAGGGCGTTACCCTTCTGTAATGTGTCATGGTTCTTATTTTGTCATGCTTGATCCGCTGGATTTCTGTTCAAGCAGGGTGTTGCCCCTCTAACGCACTATGTCTATTGCAGACTTGTCGGTATGCTTATCTTTATGTTGTTAAGATCTTTTTAATGACATGCTGGGGCTGTGTGTGTGTGTGTTCACCCCATGTTTATTCTTAAAAAGAGTATTGAAGTAGTTTCTTTTAATTAATGTTGGGATCAACACTTGCTTCTAAGGTTTAGTTTTATTTGATAATAATTTGCCAATTTTGTAAATAGTTGATGAATAAATGGCTTCTCTCATCTGACAAAAGATTATGATGCGATCTGCTAGGGGTTTGATGATAAAAAGGGGATTTTTATTGATAATATCAGATCTGAAAATATCAAAATGCCACTACAAATCAACTACTTGCTAAATAACTATTACAAATCAATAGAACAACTAACTAGGGATTAATCTAAGGAAAATAGGGAAAATACTGATACAAATTATTTAAGAAATAAACTAAAGAAATAAACTAAAAGGGTTCTCTCTCAAATCTCGCATACCCCAATTAAGGCCGGCTCTAGGCCATAAATAGAGAATTACAGAATTTGTCGATTTCCTAAAATGCCACTGGGGCCAAATTTCAAGCCGCATCATTACTCCGCCCCCGAAAAACTAACTTGTCCGCAAGGTGGTACGTGAAGTGTGTGGACGGGCTATTCCACGTGCATGTGCTCCTGTTCATCTTCCTTGCCAGCTTCCAGCATTACCACACCGTCTCCATCTTGTTCATCGTCATTCACTATCAGGATCTGAAGAGTACGATCACCACACTGGTGCCCTGAAGTAAACTTCTCGTCGCATTTGCAACACAGACCATTGGCTTGCTTGTCACGAATCTCCGCCTCCATCATCCTCCGTTCTGTCCTCCAGATCGTGGTTCTACCCTGATCTCCCTGCTAGCCGATGCCCCGTCTGTGGATGCTGCTTCTCCTGTGGTCTCCTTTTGTGCCTCTACAGGATCCTACCCCCGAACAGAGGAGCCTCCACACGCTTCGTGGGCCCTCCTCTCTGAGTCCTGATGATCATCCACCATCCTCGTCAGAGTCATCATCTTTCACAGATCCCCAGGCCTTAGTTGTCTTAGCCCCAATCTAATAGTGAGTTTCAACCCCTTCATAAAGCACCATTCTAAAGACTCTCCTAATACTCCGAGAACCTTGCTACATAGCATCTCGAACTTATTAATGTAGTCTCTCATAGTCCCATCATGTCTCAACGCATACAACTTCTCATAAGCCCCACCAGCCTGCACCTCTTTAAAAAGCTCTAACACAAAGGTGGTGAACTCCTCCCACGTATCGAGCGGCCTCTGCTGCTGTGTCCATTTAAACCACTTCAGTGCCTCTCTCTCCAAGCAGACTCCCACTGCCCTAGCCAGTCCTCCGCCTGGACCATCGCCATCTCGAAATATCTCTCTACGCGGTACAACCAGTCATCGGGATCACCTCCCTCGAAAATGGGCATCTTCAGCTTCCTTATCCGATTCTCCGCAACAAATCCTCCTTGGCCCCCTCTCTCTCCTGAGGATGGTCTTGGTGTCCCTGCCAAAACGGATACGGTCAATCGTGCACATACTCCGTAGAGGGGTTCCGGGCTCCCCCATCGTGTAGTATGTCGCCCCAACCTGCTCTACTACACCGATCCTCTCCATGTTGTCGTCCGTAGATCCCTTGGATTACTCTGTGTGGGACCTGAAGCCCTCTCTAATCCCCCCGATACTCCCCCAAAAAGCAGAGGATGCATCGCCAGCCCTCCACGAAACTGTTGATGTGCTCCTGGGTACTGGAAGGCTCCGATGGGACAGGACTGAAATGGAGGTGTCTGCATCTGACGGGCCCCAAACTGTGCCCACGGGTCATTTGGAAAGGGGGGTGGGTCCTGTCGGCCCCCTGCTGAGCCGACGGGCCCTCCAATGGGGGTGACGGGGCCTATCAGCCCCCAAAAAGGCTGGTGGCCCCTCACTGTGGATCGATGGGGGCTGTCGGTCGACGGCCCCCTAAACAGCCGCGACGGGGCCTGTCGGTCCCCGATCTGGGCCGACGGGCCCCCATGAGGCCGCTAGAGGGCCTGGCGGCCCTTCCAGTGAGTCGGCGGCCCTTCCGGGACGGGCGGCGGTGTCAGGGAGCTTTGCCGAGCCTGCCAGCTTGTTCCAAGGTTTTGCCGCGCCTGTACGATGCCTCCAGGATCTCCAAAACGTTGCTCTTCCCTCGTGTCTTTCTCTTCGTCCTCCACAAAGTAAGTATCGGCATCTGCGAGGAGTCCTTCAAAAATGTCATCTTTATCCTTCCGCTTCACCAAAGGTTGCTCCTTTTTGCTCCGACCTAGCCTTTCGTCCATCGCCTCCATCAAGGCATGCCTCGTTGCTGCCACGGTTTGTTGTATGGCCTCCATCATTTGCTCGAACCGTCGATCCACAAGGCTTGCGTGTTCACCCGCGCTTTTCTTGATCTCTTAGATCTCGTCGTCAAATTTGCTCTCGAACTTCTCTAGTTTCTCTTCCAACAAATCAATCCGCTCCTTGGATCTTGTCGTCGCCATGGATCTACTCGCTCTGTTACCAATTTGATGCGATCTGCTAGTGTTTTGATGATAAAAAGAGGATTTTTATTGTTAATATCAGATCTGAAAATATCAAAATGCCACTACAAATCAATTTCTTGCTAAATAACTACTACAAATCAATAGAACAACTAATAAGGGATTAATCCAAGGAAAATAGGGAAAATCTTAATATAAGTTATCTAAGAAATAAACTAAAAGGGTTTTCTCTCAAATCTTGCATACCCCAATTAGGGCCGGCTCTAGGCCATAACTATATAATTACATAATTTGTCAATTTTCCAAAATGCCCATGGGGCCAAATTCGAAGCCGCATCAGATTACTACAATTATTTATGAATAAATGTTGTTTTTCTTTTCATTGTTTTCACAAAGTGTGAGATGGATCTTGTATCTTGCTACAATAGAGATGGGAAAACGGCAACTAGACTCTTATATGGGTGACGCTGGGATGGTTGCTATTCAATATATCTTGTTTCTTTTTCCCAAAAGTATATCCCCTGTTTCGGTGAACACACACACACACACACACACACACACACACACACACAAATTGAAACCTCGTATCAATTTATTCTGCTGAAGGTTGATATTGATATTTCAAGATATATATGTTTTTTTATAGTAAACAGTTTTGATTTTTAATTAATTAATTAATTTTTCTGAGCAGGAGGGAGCAAATATTAGCATATCTTGAACATGAAAAAGGAAGCATATGGTTATTATTCAATGCTTTGGTACTGCTCTAATTTACTTGTAAGATTTTACATATATGCACTAATAGTTAACATTCCTTTATTTTCAGTATAGGGATTGATGTCTCAGTGTTTGCTTCTGATGATTATATGTTTACATGTACACTCTCTTAGTGTGTACTTTTGCTGTATCTATTTCTGCGGAAGATACAGGATTAGTTTGATGTACTCACATGCAAACCACACTCAGCTGATTGGCCCATTTTGCAGCGTATTGAAACCATCAGGACCTGTCTATAAATTCATAACTTGAATGGGGGCTGTTTGCAAGAAACCTCTTGCTTTGCCAGACATTTAAATCCAATTACCATCTCTTTTGGGCTTTTGGGATATGAAAGAGCATGCCTGAGTGAAGAGAATAATGAGATTCCCGAAAATTCCCTAGTGATACTTTTAGGTGCTGCACTTGCTCTGATGTTTTCCCACCCTAGAAACTGCCACTTATTTTATTAAACTATTCACTAGAATTGTTCAACAGTTCAGTCATTTTTAATTTGTAAAACCTACGTCTATGAGGATTGATATAAATATATGAAAAGTTGGTTGTGTGTATCAATGGAGACAAATCCCATGCAGTGTGAGTGCACCTGGATATTAGTTATTTGTGCATACTGATACCAACATTGTTGCATGCTTGTCCTTGATTGTGTACATCAGATTTTCTCATATGGACTTGTTTATGCCAGATCTCTTGCCATGTCTATTATGTAATAGATCTTCATTCTTGTTTAACTACTATCTGGCAAGCCGGACTTTCTACTGCTTCTATCATTAATTATTGATATAGCTATAGGTACACATTTGGAAAAATAAATCACTTGTAATTTTGTTAAAAAAGATAGTTTGTTTTTCTCCATGAAAATAACAGTATTCTTTCCCAGCCTGTAAAAATTCTGAAACCTTCCTTTTTTTTCCTTTTGCACAGTTGGACTAAGAGTTTGAATGCAACACAAGGATCACCAAAGAAGTCATTACTGCTCGTAGTACTTCTATCCAAGTAAAGCTCAACGGCTTATCTTCTTATTAATTCCAATGTTTCTGCAATCCCTTCTTATTTGTGCTAATCAATATATCTTATCATTTTCATGCAACTTAAATGATACATGCAGTTTTGCTAAATAAAAATGAAAAGCCATACAAAGAAAGAATTATTGCCAAATTGCATTGTTCTGGATATACTTGGTTGATTTTTTTCCTGAAACTGGCAAACATGATTTTTATCTACTTTGAACTTCGTATGGTTGTTCTTGGTGATATACATTGGACTAACAGTTAGCTGCACAGTTGGAGAAAGATATGTCCAACCCGCTGTGCACCTAATCTTTATCCGTGTTGTAAAATAGTTGCATGCACCTGCAAAGCTGTACGCATATCTGGGGCATGCAGCTTTATAGATCACAACTAGGATTTGTCCCATTGTGCCCCGGATACCAGGGGAATTAGGTACAGACCAAAAAGAGCCTTGTTTCTCTGTATTTGCTCATCTTCTAATTACTTGTCCTTCTCCTAGGACACGTTAAATATAGAACAGTGGTGTAGGGAAAATATGATTAATTTTCTTTTTTTGATTTAGTTTGTTGATGGTTCGTGCATAGTTTCTCACATGTATGTGGTCCATTTTGTCTACATGTAAAGACTCTACTAGCTTCTGTAGTAACTAATATTCTCCCTATGCGTACTTATAAAACTGAGGTACATGGTGTGTGAGAGCTTCAGTGAGAAGATTTAAAAAAGCAAATATTCATATTAAGTATTTGAGAGAGGAAAGTAATCTGAATGAGGCTTCTTCCTTTTTGAGGGCAGAAAAAAAGTGATGATAGAGGTGAATGAAAAGTGAGGGAGAATATTTTAATGTTTGGATATCGAAAGAATGGATAGGCATGTGAGAGGTGAGTAATTCTTCCCCCTGCTTTGTGCTTCACATATCGCTAATTTTCAAGACCCCTAACCTCAAGCTTTTCCGCAAAGCAAAACACGACAAATTCCCTACTTACACTTGTATCTTTAATCTGGGGTGTTGGAAGGTAGATAAGATTATCTTTTTATGATTCTAAAGCAGCCACTTTGAGGTCCAAAGACTAGATGCTTAACTTTTATTTTGTATTAGTCTTTTTAACCCTCCACTACTTTTTTTTTCCTCAGTAGGAGAGAATGTTGGGTTATGAAATCTAAAGCAGGAAAAAGGGATTCCTTTTCAAACCGCATCACCATGCATGAAAAGTAGTGCCCTTTTGATATTTCTCAATGAAGAGTGTGCCTTTGCCGTCTAAAGTGGCTCCACCTTTGCGCAGCTCGTAAGTTTTGAATCATACCTTAATCCTACTTTGTTTCTCTTTCCAATCTAATTGCAGTGATGAGCACCTCATGCCATCATTCCATTGGTTTCGCTCCCTCCATGTAAGGTGTGAGTCTCCGTGGCATAATTGTATTATTAAGTGCCTGTGGCCTTGGCAACCACTCTCATTCTCCAATCAAACAGAGCTAGGTTGTGCCCTCCAGTTAACACACATACGAACCTTCTCTGAGAGTAATTATAATGGTTCACATTCATGTCATTGCTGATAGATGCAGACCTTAACGGGGAACATGTGTGCTCGATCGTGCTCATAATTAAAAAAACTTTTTCCCTCTTTTTTTTCACGTCACGATAATCCCATTATGGGGATCGTCTATAAAGTTGATGGATACTACGAGGAACTACGCTCCAGCTAGTGGTAGTCCTCTGTCTACCAAGTACACTCCAGCTTATCAAGATAATTCTGATGACCTGAACTCAAATTGGAGGGACTAAAGAATGCATAACAATCATTATAATTAAACTATTTTGATAGGCTCTACATAATGATTCAAATTCATCTACCAACTAAAATATGCATGCTTTTTCCAGGGAACCAATTAACCAAGGGTTTTTCATGCTGGCTGGCAGTATGTCAACTTTTTGTAATTTCGGTGGATTGGCATGACTTTGAAGTTGCGGTAGGTACGAACTAGCTACGATACATAGTTAGCTGATGAGGTTTCTATTTCAAAAAATAATATCGGTAGTTAATATGACACGAGTCAGGAACATTTATGAAAAGTAAGCTTACTTTGCCTTGTCCACTAAGGATTTTCACCAATAAAGTTTTTAGTTGTGGGTCTTGCTACATTTTAATATCAAGTCAGTGCAGAACTATGTACATCCCATGACTCTAGGATGGCGGACTGGTGTTACTGTCCTTCAGTCAAAAAGTTTAAGGATTAATTAAGATTAATTAATTTCTTTAAAGATAAGTTGTTACAGACCCAACCCATGATAGGCCCCTAACCTAGTCCATTTGTTAGAGACCCAGCCTATACTAGGCCTCTAACACAAGCTTTGCTAAGGACTCATCCCATATTAGGCCCCTAACACTGGGCTCACACCCCAATTGTTAAGTATTAGCTAGAATCCAATCCAAAACCAATTGGTATTAGGTGGAGATGCCCTCTAATACTTAGACATTTCGTTCTTTTTTCTTGTCTGATGTACGACTAAAGTGCGATCCTAACATACCACTACGTTTCCGACAACCGACGTCCATGGCAGCATACTCTGGGGTGTCCACTCTAAGTGGACTACTTTGGCTTTTACCAGGTTGTCCCCACTTAGGTCGCTCCTTCCCAAGGTCGCCCCTTCCGCAACGTGGGTCGTAGCATGTGGCTTCTCTAATACCATTTGTTAGAGACACAACCCATGCGAAGCCCCTAACATAGTTCGTTTGTTAGAGACACAGCCCATACTAGGCCCCTAACATTAACCTTGTTAAGGACTCATCACATAATAGGTCCCTAACACTGGGCTCACACCCCAATTGTTAAGTATTAGCTAGCATCCAACCCAAAGCCAATTGGTAAGAGAGGCCCTCTAACAATTATACATTTCATTCTCTTTTTTTCTTATCCGATGTGGAACCAAAATGGGATCCTAACATAGGTTGAGGTTATCAATTCAAAAGCTTTTGGCAAGATAGTAAGCAAGAATTAATATATGCATATTTTGTAAGTTGAAAATGCGCATCATGGATATCACTGAACTTTATCCTATTCAGTCTGATTACATGTCTTCGTCTAAATCATCATGACTTTCAAATTACTTATCTAATTTCACATCAATGAACTTAGTAGATATCATATAACATGATGTAATTATATCTCTTCTCTTTCTATCCATTATGAGATATTTTGTAATTTAAGGTATTTGGGAGGGAGGTTTGAGTTGGTACATTAGTTTGAATGTTATTGATGTTATGCATCTATCCTTCCTAGACCTTTTCATTTTCTGTATGTTATGCACCATCAACATCTTCTCACTTGTTAGCATGGCTAACGCTATGCATCTTTTGCCCTAGACCTTCCATCCATCACATTTTCTAATGTAGACCACTCTTATGGTATTTCTGAAAATGTGTGCATGCAATTATTGTTCAAACAAATATTCACTGGTCTGCCAAAAGGGGGCTCTCAACGGGAATCAAGCTGCGGTTAAATATAGTTTAAGTGCTAGTGGAATAGGCAACTGACCATTATAGAGTGCAATAGTGATAGTAAATGTACACTTTCAATGTACTAGGGACATCCATTCTAAAACTCCTGGGAGCCAAAAGAAGATAAACTTTTTTCTTATACATGAACAATTGTTTGAGGTTTGTATATGTGGTCATGTACTATTTAAGTATTATATGTTGGAAATATGCACGGTTATTGATCTCTAGCATACCATCTTAAGTGTATAAAACAATCGGAATAAATATTCGATAAAGAAGTAAATAACAGTGAAAAACAAATGCATTTCACAATATGGTTTTTAAGATATTGGTCCCCTGGTTTACATCTAATTTGAAAAGAGTTTTTCTAAATTATGTGATTTGTGATTTGATCCCAAAATTTATTAAGCTACTTTAAAAGAATCCCTCTAGCCAATTTTAGTGTACATTTGAAGTATATTTCAAAAAAATTAATGGAATGTGCCTTGTCTTCTCTAATCTCTTTTGTCGCATCTCTTCGCCACTTACAACTTCCACAGCCACCCTTGTCTCCTTCCTCTACGTCGAGCTTTTTCATGCCCACTCGCATCAAACAACTCCATTCACTCTCTTCTCTCATCCTTCAAGAAATCCCTCTACGAAATCCTAATCTAAACGTCAGTTCCTCTTCTTTCCCTGAAGTAAGTAATCTCCCAATCCCTAGCCCCAATCCCATTTTCTTTCATCCCTCAAGTGATCCTTTGAAGCTCAAATCTTAGCCCAATCTCCCTTCTTCCTCTTTCATTCTTTAAGAAGCACTTTTCCAAATCAGAACTCTTATCCTTTCTCCTACTTTATCATCTCAACCCTTGAGAAGATAGTGATGCAAAAAGATCCCCGTGAAACTGGCAAATCCTACAGCTAGCTAGGAAGTAGAATTCACAAAAATGTATCACCACAATAACAAACAATCTCACCCAATCCGGATCTTGCAGGAGCAAAAAAAGTAAACGAAGAAACACCACTCAACAAAAGCAGAAAGGTAAATGAGGCACAACAATTACCCTGATTCGGTCAATCTTTGACCTACTCCAGCATCTGAGACAATGCACTATCTGATGAGAGAATACACGATTTTACTCCGACTTGTTCTTCACCCTCAAGTGAGTAATAACTTGGAGAAACCTTAAGCCCCCACAATCAACTAACACAGAAAAAGTAAAGAGAAAAAAGTCCTAAGAACCCAAGGAATCCCCAAAGATCTAATCTTTCTTTTCTTCGGTTCTAAACTCTTCAAAGCTCTCTTCAGAGCTCTCTTATATCAATGCTCAATAACCTAGCTTCAAGTTCTTCAAACCCCTCATAAAGCTTAACCTTACATTCTCAAGCAGGGCCTTAAATACCCCCTCAAAGGATGCAAAGATCGTGGCCATTCGATTGAGTAACCACTCAATCCAACAGTCACAGATCGGCTTCAAAAAACAGAGCAGCCAACGATCAGACGTCTGGAGATTACCGCCTAGACGTCTGGCCCCGGGTCAGACGTCTAGAAAATAACCTCCAAACGTTTGCATGAAGAAGTAAACTAGGTCGGCACACGTTAGATGTCTGGAGTTCTCCTTCCAGACGTCTAACCCACTGTTCAGTCGTCTGGGAGATGAACTCCAGATGCCTTGAAAAATCCCTGAACAAATGGCACTATTCACCAGTAAGTTGGTGCTTTTGGGTGGCCACTGATTGATCATCTGGTGAAGACCACCCAGACGCCTGGTCCTTTGTCAGACGACTGATGGTGAGAAATCACCAGTCGTCTGATGGCCCAAAACTTGGGTGACATGGCTAACACGCGAGACGTCTAGTCCTTGACCAACAGACGTCTAGCTACCTCGTGAAGCTAGAGACCCAATAAGACATCAGACGTCTGGTGCACAAGCACCAGACGTCTGATCCTGGGAAAAAACACATGTTGGATTTTGCAGCACATTTTCAACACATTTTCAACAGTCCCTTAACCAAACCAAAACTAAAACCAAAATCTTAAACATGTCCTCCTCTGCCCCTGTCTCATTCCTCAAAGAACCCTCTTCTAAACCCTAACTTCACTACCCTTTCCCCACCTCTCAATTCTCTAAACCTGAACCTAACCTGAACCTAACCCAAACCTTTATCCTTATTCTCTCTTCTTCAATTTTCTTCCAAGCTCGGTCGATGCCGAACCCATTACCTTTCCTAACCCAAAACGAAAATCAGCACTATTTGCGACATGAAACCCAAAATTAATGGTCTTACCCTGGGTGTAGTTAGGGCCTGTTCTTTTAAGTTGAAATGAGGTGTTTGTTGAAGTTGTAAATAGTGTTGGTGAAAGTGAGTATTGTGTTTTTTTGGGTGAAAGTGGAGTGTGAATGTTGATATTGGAATTTTTTGTGGGTTCCACACAACTTTATTGTGTTTTTTTGGTTGTGAATGTCGTGATAGTTGGATGTAGGGTCCGTTCGGAATTAATTAATTATTAAATTAATTAATTAATTATTGAAAAAGAGAGAGAACAGAGAGACAAAGAGAGCGGGGGGCCGCATCTGCTTTCAACGCCTGTAATCCCCGCATTTTGGGGAGATTTTGCGTCGCTGCCCGCGTTGCTCCACGTCCGCCTGATTCACAAGAAACCCAAACGAACACAAATTTTTTCCACGTGTTGAAATGGATGAATAGTGGCGAAATAGGGTTAATTTCACAGGTTCACGTCCACTTCAACGCAAACGAACAGCCCCCTTAGATACTAGCCGGACTCGAACTGAATTTTGGATTGAAACCAACAGGGACTGTCTTTGATCAGATTCATAAACTTGGAGGATCCAATGGCAAATGATATAGAATATGTTGATAAAAAACCGTTGTCGCACTGCGGAACAACAAGCCCTAACAACTAGCTAGGAAGCTAAAGCTTGAAAAATAGGGGCACACAACAAACCAAACAACCAATCCCTCTTCGGATCTTGTGTAAGCAAATTAGTAAGCGAAATACGACAATCTCAATTTGCAGAAAGTAAATGAGGCGGAGGATTTTACCCTGGTTCGGTTGCGAACAACCTACTCCAGCATTCCGAGACGATCCACTACTAATCAAGGCGAGCACACGAGCTTACACCAACACCTTCTCATTCACACTCTTGTGAGTAACAACTTGGCAATTCCAAGCCCCCACAAATCTCACAAAGGAAGAAGAAGAGAATGAGAAATGCTAGAAGACCTAAGCTCTTCTAAACTCTCACAAGCTCTCAAGAAAATAGATGGCAGCAGTTTCTCTGAAGAACACAAAGGCAACCCCCTCTGTATTTTTCTCTCTGGCAGTGGCTCTTCTTTTTGCTTCTCCCTGTTTCAGCTCTTCGGTCTCTGGAAAATCTCAACCCCCTTTGGCTGAAACACGCCCACGCATCAGAGAATACAACGGCTTCCCCAACAAAGAATTGAATGCAATGCTCTACCAAACAACAGGGCAGCTGGTTCACCTACTCTTCTGTCGGCTGGGGAAAGAGAAACTCTCAGTCTCTTTAAGTATCCAACCACAACACTAAAAGACCGGGCACATCAACCATCAACTGAAGACTTTAGTAGCACACATTTAACACTCTACCTTGCTACAAAAATCTTCAGCACTCTATCCAAGCTCTACCTTGATCACAAATACTGGTCACTCCACGGACCTCCTCGTCGTCTCGGAATCTGCGCCCTCTGGCGCCACACTCAAGCCAAACAGATCAAGCTCAAGCAGGTCTTGAGCTTGATGGCGGGAACGGGCTTGGTGAACATGTCTGCAGGGTTCCTCTCAGTTGGAACCTTCTGAAGCTCTATCTGTTTGCTCTCCTCCTCTAGGAAGCAATCACGGACCTCAATGTGCTTCGTCCTCGAACTGTAAGCCTGATGCTTCGCAAGATGAATGGCACTCTGGCTATCGCTGAAAACCAACGACAATCTCTGCGGCAACCCCAAATCCTCTAGCAGACATCTGAGATACTTGGCCTCCTTCACCGCTTCCACTGCGGCAATCAACTCGGCCTCCGTGGTTGACAACGCAACCACCGACTGTAGGACAGATCGCCATGACACTGCTGCGGTGCCCAACGTGAACACGTAACCTGTGGTCGATCTCCGCCTGTCCCTGTCACCAGCATAATCAGAATCACAGTACCCTGTCAGCACCACACCGTCACCTCTGCCAAAGTGCAAACCGACACCAACTGTGCCTCGCAGATATCGCAATATCCACTTGACAGCCTGCCAATGCTCCTTGCCTGGGTTCGCCATGTATCTGCTCACTACTCCCACGGCCTGTGCAATATCTGGACGCGTGCAAACCATCGCGTACATCAAACTCCCAACTGCACTAGCATATGGCACCTGAGACATAGCCTTCCTCTCATCATCGGTGCTCGGCGACTGCAACGCCGAAAGCTGAAAGTGAGCTCCAAGAGGTGTCCCCACGGGCTTCGCATTCTCCATTCCATAACGGACGAGCACCTTCTCAATATACCCCTTCTGTGACAACCTCAACTCACCATTCCTCCTGTCCCGGGATATCTCCATCCCTAGGATTTTCTTCGCCGGGCCCAAATCCTTCATATCGAACTCCTTGCCCAACTTCACCTTTAGCTTCTTGACTTCCGACATGTTTGAGGAAGCAATCAACATGTCGTCAACATAAAGTAACAGGTAGATGCGCGAGCCATCATCCAATGTGCGCACATAAACACACTGATCCTTTATGCTCCGCTCAAAACCTACACCCATCATGAAGCTATCAAATCGCTTGTACCACTGTCTGGGTGACTGTTTCAACCCGTACAAGGATTTCCTCAACCTGCAGACCATCCTCTCCTTGCCTTCCACCATGAACCCCTCTGGTTGGTGCATGTAAATCTCCTCATCCAAATCACCGTGCAGAAAAGCGGTCTTGACATCGAGTTGCTCCAACTCCATGTCCATGGATGCTACTAGTGCCAACAAAATACGAATGGAAGTGTGTCTCACCACTGGAGAAAATATCTCATTGTAGTCCTCTCCCTTCCTCTGTGCAAAACCCTTAGCCACTAGCCTTGCTTTGTACCGTACATCACCACCATCTTCGGTCGGGCTTTCCTTTACCTTATAAATCCACCTACATCCAATGGCACGCCTCTCATGTGGTAGAGGCACTAACTCCCACGTGTCATTGTGGTGGAGAGACTCCATCTCTTCCTCCATAGCTCCTTGCCAATTCGCCGCATCACTCGAGCTAATGGCTCCACTGTAGGTCATAGGCTCCTCGTGCTCAATGTTTAAGGCATACGACGCCATATCATCAAAGGAGAATGCCGTGTAATCCCAATCTCCAAATTTCTCGGGCGCCTTCTTGGTCCTCTTGGACCTCCGCACCTCATCTGCAACAAATTCATCACGTATCTGAGCTGGGACTGGTGTCTGCATATGGTCCTCAACATGGACCTCATCATGTCCCGCAACAGGGACCTCGACCATCGGCTCCTTGCCAGGTCGCCTCTGAAATGGGATCGGGAGATCAATTGTCTCTGGCGCGGTCTCCTCGGGTGACTCGTCCCCCTTCCAATGAGTATGCTTCGCCCTGAGCATCACAGACTCATCGAAGGTGACGTGCCTACTCAAAATCGCCTTGCGGCCCACCGGGTCCCACAAGCGATATCCTTTCACGCCATCGCCATATCCAAGGAAAATGTACTTCTTGGCCCTCGGATCCAACTTGTCGCCCCTCTCATGTGCATATGCTGGACAACCAACGATGCGTAGATAAGAGTAGTCACCAATTTTCCCACTCCACTTCTCTTCAGGAATTTGGTAGTCAATCGCCGCCGACGGAACTCGATTCACTATGTGCACGGCGGTAGTAAGTATCTCACCCCAAAATTCCTTCTCCAAACCGGCAGAGTGCCTCAAGCAACGCACTCTCTCCAACAACGTTCTGTTCATCCTCTCTACAACCCCGTTCGACTGAGGATCTCCTGGTGTAGTAAAATGACGTCGAATCCCATGGGATCTGCAGAACCCTGTGAACTCCCTCGAGGTGTACTCGCCTCCATTGTCAGATCTAAGGACTTTCACCGCCTTGCCAGTTTGCTTTTCAACCATCGCAAGCCATTGCTTGAACATCCCAAAGGTTTGATCTTTTGTCTTCATCAAGTACATCCAAACCTTTCGAGAATAATCATCGATGAAGAGGACAAAGTACCTAGCCCCACCTCCTGACGCTACAGGACACGGCCCCCAAACATCGGAATGAATGTAATCCAGTGGACCTCGGCTAGTGTGATTCCCCGTGCTGAACTGTACCTTTGTCTTTTTCCCATACACACAGCTTTCACAAAACTCCACACTCTCATCACTAGCTCCAATCAATTTTCTTCGACGGAGAACATCGAGGGTCTTGTCACACGGGTGACCCAAACGATAATGCCATAACTTTGCTGAATCTCCGTCACTCGAGCTAGAAGAGGTGGCATCGGCTTCGCCTTCTACTGTGGTACCTTGTAGGGCATATAGATTCCCTACCTTTCTTCCCTTCATCACAACCATGGCTCCTTTGGATACCCTCAGCTGGCCATTCTCAACAACTGACTTGCATCCAACATTATCCAACACACCGATGGATATCAAGCTCTTCCTGAGATCAGGCACATGTCTAACATCGGCAAGGGTACGCACGATCCCATCGTGCATGCGGATCCGAACAGTTCCAATACCCGCGGTCTTACACGCCGCATTGTTCCCCATGAGAATAGAGCCTCCGTCTTCTTGGGAACGGTAAGTGGAAAACCAACTCCGATGTGGAGTCATATGGAAAGAACACCCACTGTCCATCAACCATGCAACTTGTGCCTCACCAGACACCCCCGCTGCAAACATCTCTGGATCTCTACCCCTTTCACCGTGGCCTCTGTCATCACTGATATGCATGTCCTCCAAACCCAAAGAAGCTGAACCAGAAGCATCATTGCCTTTCTTCCCAAATCTATTGGGGCATTGGTTCCTCCAATGACCTCTCTGCTTGCATATGAAACATGAGGTGTCCTTTCTATCACGGGAATGCCGGGACTTCGAGCGGTCCTTCTTCTTGAAATGGCCTTGACCTCCTCGTCTGTCCTGCCTGCCTCTCACATGCAAAGCTTCATCACGATTTCCTCCAAAGTCTCTACCTTGGACCTTCTCACATAGCATCTCGGTATGGAGCGCCGCCTTCACCTCTTCCACGGTAAGCGTTGTTCGTCCATAGATCATGGACCGAACAAATTGGGAGAACTCCTCAGTCAACGAACATAACAAGATCACCGCTTGTTGCTCATCTTCGATCATGACATCCATTCCCCGCAACTCCATCACAATCCGATTCAACTCATCTATGTGATCTTTTACCGTTGATCCGGGCTTCATTTTCAGAGTGTACAGCTGCTGTAATAAGTAGAGGCGGCTTGTAAAGGATTTCTTCATATACAACCCCTCTAGCTTATTCCACATATCCTTGGCCGTAGCCTCGTCCAACACCTCTCTCAAGACGGTGTCTACTAACGATAGCTGGATGGCGCTATACGCCATTCTCTCCATCTCGGCCCTCTGTGATGCCGTCACATCCTTCTCAATGTTTTCCTCATCAAATACAATCTGAAAACATTTCGTCTGCCTCAAATAATTTTTCACCCTCGACTGCCATAACCTAAAGTCATTACGGCCGGTGAACCTCTCAATGTTGAGTGTCGCCAAACTAACCATCTTCGCTACTCAATTTCTCCACAAACAACCGAAAGGCTCTGATACCACTTGTTGATAAAAAACCGTTGTCGCACTGCGGAACAACAAGCCCTAACAACTAGCTAAGAAGCTAAAGCTTGAAAAATAGGGGCACACAACAAACCAAACAACCAATCCCTCTTCGGATCTTGTGTAAGCAAATTAGTAAGCGAAATACGACAATCTCAATTTGCAGAAAGTAAATGAGGCGGAGGATTTTACCCTGGTTCGGTTGCGAACAACCTACTCCAGCATTCCGAGACGATCCACTACTAATCAAGGCGAGCACACGAGCTTACACCAACACCTTCTCATTCACACTCTTGTGAGTAACAACTTGGCAATTCCAAGCCCCCACAAATCTCACAAAGGAAGAAGAAGAGAATGAGAAATGCTAGAAGACCTAAGCTCTTCTAAACTCTCACAAGCTCTCAAGAAAATAGATGGCAGCAGTTTCTCTGAAGAACACAAAGGCAACCCCCTCTGTATTTTTCTCTCTGGCAGTGGCTCTTCTTTTTGCTTCTCCCTGTTTCAGCTCTTCGGTCTCTGGAAAATCTCAACCCCCTTTGGCTGAAACACGCCCACGCATCAGAGAATACAACGGCTTCCCCAACAAAGAATTGAATGCAATGCTCTACCAAACAACAGGGCAGCTGGTTCACCTACTCTTCTGTCGGCTGGGGAAAGAGAAACTCTCAGTCTCTTTAAGTATCCAACCACAACACTAAAAGACCGGGCACATCAACCATCAACTGAAGACTTTAGTAGCACACATTTAACAGAATACTCATTTCAAATTAGACGTAAATATGAGGATCATTGTCTAAGATACCCCTCAAAATAATATACTGTCAACAATTTTAGTATCAACAAGAGAAACACATTAATTCTACAAGGATGACTATAAAGTAATTGTACAAATGTTTTCTAGGTTGTACAAGATGTCTTAGGCCAAATGAGTCTTCCATTTTCACTCAATTTACATTAACAAACAAAAAAGATTCAACATGGAAATCAAGAACCAAAAAACCAACAAACACATCACAAATCATCCGGCAACTTAAAAAAGAAAACCCTATCGACCGATTCAAGTAGCCCTAAATCTCCAAAAGAACAATCCTCAACATCTTCATCAGCAACACAAAGATTCAAATCCAAGCAAGGACTTGAGTCCATCTCTTTCTCTGATTCTCGAATATTCGTTTCTTCACTCTCCATTTTTTGCTTGACCCGTGGAGAGCAAGCCCTTGAACTTGAATCAAAGCCTTCACAGCTCAAAATGATAATAGCATCACAGGTACTCACTTCCTCACCGCTAGAGCTCCGTAATTTTCCTGTCTGCATTGCTTCTTTGATACCCATTTGAGAGTATGAATCCACTTGTTCTATGTCTTCCACTATGAAGACCCGATGTGGATTCTCTCGAACTGCTTCAAAAAATCTTTCGAGATAGCTATGGCTTGCTTCTGATCTAGAGCGCTTGTTTCGGATGTCTTCAGTAGAACCAGACTTAGTAGATGAGAAGCTACTGAGTTCGATTGAAACAAGATTTGCATAAGAGCCGAAGACAAGACTTGCTAGCTCCCCAGCAATCTTCTCTTTTGCTTCAACATCTCCCCCTTGGAAGAATAACCATGTCTCTTCCTTCTTCCTGGCCAATTTCGATCTCTCCTTCCTCCTCATCCCTGACCTACACTGCAAGATGGTGCTGGCAATCTCAGGGATGATGGCATTCTGCCGCGAGACGTTTTTCTCCATTGCATTGCATAATATCTTCAGATTCTCGGCATTAAGCTCCTTAAACTTTGAGAGGTACTCCATCTCCATGGTGTCACTAGAGGATGTTGAGTTAGGGTTAGTGCTAGGGTCTGAGCCAGGAAAAATGGAAGGTCTCTGCCCCTTCTCTTGTAAGTAGAATCTTGAACTGTGTGCAAATCCTTCATCTGTGGTCTCTGGCAAGCAGATATGATGCTCTGATCTCCATTGATGTTTGGCGATGGACCAAGTGTGGAGGGACTGGTCCAAGCTCGAGTATGGCTTATCATAGGAAGAAATAGAAGCGGCCGGAGAGATTGAAGAGAAATTGAGAGTGATCTCTGAGGAGTGGTGTTGGTGCTTGTGGGTCGAGTCACATATAGAGTTCCACTTCTTGCATAGTTCTTGCATGGACTCCTACAATTGAGATGAGGAGGAAGATAAGGCAAAAGAAAAATGTTTCAAGTATGAATGCTCTTGGTATTAACAATATTATGATACATGAGAAATGAGTTAATACCAATTAAGATCCTTAATTACCTTATCATTACTTGTTGATTTCTTGCTCTCTTCCTTGTACTGTTGGAGCCATGAAGGTAGAGTCGAGGTGATCATCGACCCTTGGCTGCTGCTAGAAACTCTAGGAAGACGTCGAGCTTCATTCTCAAATTTGATAGAACATTCACCACAACAAGTAAGCCGATACCCTACTCCATCATCTAGCAAAGGACGCCAACTAGGTCCATCTCCAGTCCTCTTGCTTTTGAATAGACTTTGTGAATCGCTGACAAAAGGAATATGGAAACTGAAATTTAGGGTAAGGCTTATACGTAATTCTATTTGAGATCCCAAAACCAAAAATATTAACTGAGAGAAACATAATTAGGACATGTTTAACTAGTTGAATGACTAGAATTTAGGTTTCTTAGCACCCCCCAGCTTTCTAAAACTTCTCAAAAGGAGTTTACTTTTTAAAATTCGAATCCCAGACTTAAATGGGAAAGCAGAAAATAACACTTCGAAAGGTTTAATATTCCAATGCTAAATGTTTCAAAGAAACAACTCTGATATTTAATAATGGTAAATTGTTAAAAAGAAGAGAACGGAATGAAGAAGAAAAGGATTGAACATAAGGTGCAACCTTTTCATTTTAAAGTCCCTGAATCCAGATTTTTATAGAGAATCACACGAAAACACACATCACAAGTAACTAGTTCAAGATCGTCGATTTGGCAAAGCAAAAGAAGTCCATATGTTAGCAAGAACTACTTTTAAATAATGAAAAATGATCAATTCATTATGATGAGGATGCTCCATGATAGGTGAAAGAGTAATTTAATTACCTCTCACAGTTGAGGCTCAGTTCCAAGCTACCAGCCGGAATTTTAAGTGGATGCAGACCCAATACAGCCTCCAAGGAAGGGCTCCCTACTCTACACTTGATGTAAGTCTGGTATGTAGCAACACCCATCACCCAAAACCTCCCGCCAATTACACCACTGTCCCCTCCAAATCCTCCACAAATCAAGCTCCTAATCTCCATGATCACATGCTCAATTGGGCAATAGTAGCCACTGCCCTTCTCTCCAAGGGTGGTAGCCCTATACTCAGCAGCCCATTTGAGGTCTCCCAGGTACAAGACTGCCCCTCTCCCCACGCAACAACTCCTCACAAGGCACCTCAGCTCCCCTATCTTCTGCTCTACCTCCTCCCTTCCTAAGTTCCTAAATGAGAACAGTGGAAGCGTAATGAACTGAAGGCTCCTCAAAACTTCGGGGACCTCGCCCTTCTCAACCCTATCCATAACTCCTCTCACAACCCCTTCGGTGGAGGCTAGGCTCTCTCCCACAACCACGACGCTCCTCCGGCGACCGTCTGCTAATGTTTCGATAACGCTTATCGCATCCACGCTCCTTAGTATTGGATCCAGAGCACCGCTTAGCTTGATGGTCTCTTTGGGTTTGCTAGAACTAGGGGTAGTGTTAGAATTCTGAGCTGTTGGTGCAACCGTGTCCAGGGAGACTGCTTGCTCTACATTGGCTTTCACTTGGGTGCTGGAGAAGCCAGCCTCTCTCATGACTCTACTTACACTAGGGTCATCCAGGATGGAGATTATGAGCTGTTCTAATTCTATCTTGACAGCAAGCAGCGGCTGCTGCTGGCTCTCGATGGACCCACGGCGCTGGTGGGCCTGGGCTCGCTTGAAGGCGGCAACGAGGGCATTAGAGAGGGAAGGAGGGTGGTGGTGGTGGTGGTGCAGATGGTGGGGGCCGCCGAGCATAGGGGAAGAAGAGGAAGCAGGAAGGCGGTTGAGGGCAACGTTGAAGCAAAGCTCGAGGGCCTTGCATTGAAGAGGATGGGAATGAGAGCGGAGGCAGGCAGAACGCAGGAGGCCAGTGGAGGAGGAGAGCATGGTGTTGGCCACATGCAGAGGAGTAACCTGAGCATGGCCTCGCCGGCGAGCTAGGGTTACAGCTTGCTTTACTATGGCCGCTGCATCTGGAGTGAGAGCTTGCTGCACTGTGCAACCTCCAGCTCTCATCTTTGTTGCTAGTTTTGTCGGTTGGTTGGTTTGGTGGTGGATGTTAAGACGAGAGTTGTACAAGGACTGGCTGCAGCTTATGGAAGTGGGTGTGAGGGGGGTTTCTTGATGGATTTCATTTAGATTGGAAGAGAGGGAAGAGAAGAGAATGAAGGGAGCTCAGGGAGAAGGATGGCTGGTTGTTGTGGAGTTGGTTCTTTAAGAGGTGGAGTTTTTGAGAGAGAGGGAGGGAGAGAGAGAGAGAGGGTAAAGAGAGTGGAAGTGTTAGTTGGATATGTGTTGGTGGGTTTTCAATCTCTATCTCCGGACTCTGAGGGGATATTGGAGTGTGATGGTGTGCTGTGTAGAGGAGGGAGGGTATGTATATGGGAAGTAGTTGTATGCTTTTTGGGAACTCTTGTTTCGGGGGTTAGTGTGATTTGCTGTTTGTGGGGTTGTGGGAGGGAATTGATGAGAATTGGATTATCGAAACAAAATTTTTAAGGATGTGGTGGGGGCTGTTCTTTTCTTGTAGGGGAGGTTAAATTGAAGGTCCAAAGTGGATTTTGAGGTAGAAAAAGTGGATTGCATGTGCTGACAAGTAGCATCAACGAACCTCTCTCTCTCTCTCTGTGCATAAGCACTGCTATTGTGACCCTCTCTCTCTCTCTGCATAAGCACTGCTATTGTGGCCCAACTGTTTAGGGGACACTATACTTACATATGCACGCGCATATAGAGACAAACACATGTATATATACATATACACACACACACATGTATATATACATATACACGGATGTACAACCACACATAATAATGTAGATCTCTCTTATATACATATACACGGATGTACAAACACACATAATAATGGAGATGATCATATATGATATCTCTCTCTTATATACGATGACGTGACATACTCTCCTTTGTAAAAGACATGATAGATCCTTCCATTATGTGGAAAATAATGTGTCACGTCATCGTATATAAGAGAGATCTTCCATGTCATATGATACTCATTATTCTCATAGAAACACATATATATATTGCACACTCGCATATACGTAGATATAAGAATAAACATGTGTATACATATAGATATAGCCGTATGTTAGGATTAAAACTATTAACGTGGGCCCCACATTATTTTACATTTGTAAAGCTATAAATCGGTAGTTGAAACCATATCTAACTCAAAACTCAAAAGTGGATTAGCAGAGACCCAATTATTAATTTCTAGGCATAACTAGTTTTTGTTTTATCCAATATAAAATTGTTGTTCTTAACGGCCACTTCCAAACTTAAGATAGATTCACCTTTGAGTTTGTTTGAAAGCCAGATTAGACAACTAGAACAGAGAAACGCATGAGCTCCAATACTGTATATGCATGGATTCTCGTTGAGCCCATATCAGGCGTCGGAGACGAGCAATCCCGCAATAAAGAAGCCCGGACAGGATGGTTTCACCGGGCTAAGGTGAAGAGTCTTTCATTATCGCCTAAAACGAGACAGAAAACTTGTCAGCCTCCCCAGATGGGGATGGCCCTCCGATCAGACTCCGACACTCAAGTTAGATTCAAGTGTGGAACTGAGGGATGTCGACGAAAGGTAGCCGCCGCTAGAGTGGTGAAATAGGAAGTGCTAGGATTTGTGCATTAGGGATTTTATTGATGTTCTCTCTTAAATATCCAACGTACCCAATGAGAAGACATCGACTGGGTTTTATATGATCGAGAGGACGGGTCGTTCTGCCACATCGGATAGCCCCCAATGCTCCTCGATCACCATCTTGTCAACTGTCGATTGGACGCATAGATCTCGACCGTTTGCCATACATTCACTGCTCTAACCTGCCATTAACCCGGAGTGCATGTCGCCAGCGTGTCTCCTGATATAACTATTTGTCGGGCGTGAACCGAGTGCGCATTTAATGCTAGAATTAAACGCTGACAAGGGATTAGATGAGACGTATCACATCTCCCTGTGATCACATCATTGCTAATGTGTGTGTCGTTTGGGTCATGTGGATGAGGAAGCCAACCATGAGGAGATCGTCCTTGTCAAACTGTGCTGAGGACGGATCAGGCAGGTTTCTCGAGTTGACGATGTGGAGTTCGACTGGGCCCCACAGCAGGCAGGCCCTAGCCCACTGTTGATATCCACCAAGGACGTCTCTTCTTTATTCGCAGGATTGGGGGAGCGGCCCCGCCGTGTTAATAGGTCTCCATGGCTTTTGCAACAACCTTGTTAGGGGTTTAGCATGGCGTCGAGACGTGCCCATCGTAACCCCCCCCCCCCCCCCCCCCCCCCCCCGACGAGAGGGAGTGCACATCTCTTTAACGGTACTACCTCAGTACATATGCTTTGGACGGGTCCGTGACAATAACACGAAGATGGAGTGGATCGTCCGTTCGGGATTCCGCCATCCAGATGGCGTGTGCTAAGCTAGGATCGAGCTGAACCATCCCCTCGAGATGGGCCAGTGGTTCCCAGTAACATGACTCTTTCTAGCATGTTGGGCCCACCCAGGTGCTAGTTGGGCCCTTCTATTGACGAACTAGGTCGGGCCCCCATGGCTGATGGGCCCGAGCCAAAACCTGTATCCACAAATACCCTGTTAGGTTTAAAGAGTTTTGATGAAAAGAAGAGTTACTGTCTCATTTCCACTTTATTGAATGGATTCGGAATTAAATGATATCGTAGGAATAGAATTCAACAGGTGGATGATTGAGCAGAACCACTTGAGTTTACTCAATATTTGGTGTTTTGGATTTTTAGAATATGACGAACAAAATGAATAATTTGATTGTTTGAAAAAATAAGGGAGGATATGCTTTTCAAAGTTGACATGTGACTTAACCACATATGACATATGTTTTACATTATTCTGATTTGTATGTGTGTAAAGTGACTGTGTATGTGCTGTCAGCGCGCGAATTTTCTTACACTGGTAGCATAAAAAATATCACCTCTATAATTTTTTGGAATTTTTTACAGGATTGATATACACATTCTAAAAGCTCAAATATGTGGGAGAACCTTAAAGGGATTTGACCCTCGATCCACTCTTTATACAAAGTTCTATTGTTCTAAAATTGTTGAATTTGTAATAATCGGAGTGAAGGTCAAAGAACATTGGTTTATTTTTGGAATGTTGATCATCCATGATGTGTCACAAATCTTTAAAAAAAATTAAAATTTAATAAAATTGGTGAATGTGTGTTAGTATGGGAAAATTTCCCATGCTGACATACATTATTGAATAGCTCCGATCATACATTATCATGTGTGTGTGAAGAGAGAGAATAGCTCCGATCATACATTATCATGTGTGTGTGAGAAGAGAGAAAGAGAGTAATGGGAAACAAATGACATATGGTTAAGTCACATATGCAACCTTGAAATGTCCACATTCCCTTATTTTTTTGGGGACAATCAGAGCTATTTAATTTGATTATTCATATTTTAAAATATCAAAACATCACAAGCATTGATTTGCTTTTTATCTTGTATAAATTATCTAACTAGAGAAGCCAACTTGAACCCTATATGCTTATACAGGTAATGGTCATCATTTTAGTCGCAATGTTAGAAAAAAGCAGTTGCAATTCGAATACCGTTAATGATCATCTCTTACGCGTAGAAATAATGAAGAATATTGCGATTGCACAACCTTAAAGGGTTTTATTATTATTATTATTATTATTATTATTAAAGGAAAAGGCAAGGCTTCAAACTCGAAAACCATACCCAATAACTTTATTGCATAAAAGAATGGCACAAGAATGGAAGAATGGGGAATTGCGAAACCTGTAATTATATAATAGCTTGCTTATTGCTCCTGCAGTACTTTCAAATTTTTAGAAGAAATTTTAAGTAGTTTTGGGCTTAATTCTTCGGTATGCAAAACCAAGTGATAAAAAAGGTTGTTCTTTAGTCTGCTTAGTTGAATATTTGCAATTGTCTGCTCAATTCGACGAAATTATCATTATTTCATGCTTTTAAAAAAAAATTGTGATATTGATTTGCCTTCATTTTTCTTCGAATAACATCTTTAAGAAATCACATGGCTATGTTGCGAGCAAGGTACTTCCATAAAGGAAACATGATTGCCGGCAACATGATTTGTAGGGGATGCCTGGATCCGAGGAAGTGGGCCTTCATTCACTTACATTTCTTTAATCGGACCCACCTGGCCCCAAAAAAAAATTAAAAGAAAAAAAGAAAGAAGAAAGAAAGAAGAAAAAATATGAAATAAAGAGAAATGAAACAGCAAGCAAATTCTGTGCTAATAATGTCTATAGCTCTTTGAAAATAAATGTAGGGCCAGGTCTTCTCCAAAAAAAGAATCGGGAACCGTGTACGGCCTCTTTCTTCTGGACTCAAAGAACAAGGAATAAAGTCTCTCTCCTCTCCCCCTCTCTCCCTCTCTAACATCAAAAGCTAAGCTTTTGATTGCTACAGTTTCCATAAAAGCCAAGCGAATAGAATAACCGAGAGTTGCTTCCAGGTCACTCTGCCAAATAATTGATCGCACCATTTCTATTTACAGATTTCTCAAATCCAACCATACTACACACTAGACTTAGACTGTGGTATTAACATGAGAATTGTCTGTTCAATAGCATATTATTCTAAGATTTTTAGGATGAGGTTTTATAAATGTGCATTCCTTAATTATGTTTTAAAGGAGGAGGCTTAGGACAAACATTAAATAGATACTTGGCTTGAGTTAGGGACCATCAATGTCGGCGACTGGTCGTCGTTTGCGTTCCCCATATGTACATTTTTGCATGGAAAGCAGTGCACCACCTTGGCCTCTCTCTCTCCTCTCTCTCTAATCACCAACTAAACACAAGACTAATCACACTGTACACATCTCTCAAGAGATCTCCTTTCATTCCTCAAATCATCCCCCTCGATCCTCGTTTACGTATCATCGGCCGAATCATTAAGCACCACCCTTTCTGACATTAAATCTGCCCCATTTATTATAAAGAAAACAGCTTTTTAAAAAGAGTGTATGTTTAGAAAAAAGAAATTTGGCATGTTGATTTATTTCTAATTTCCTAAAAACCAAAGCAAGAACACAAGGATGGGTTCATGTTTGTGCAATGACATTAGCATTCCACTGTTAACTTATCGCTGTGACTGTCATTTGCCATTTGAATACCCAAACTATCTTTACCATTATCTTTCATTAGTAAGTAATATGTGATGGAGTTGATAACGGTGGAAGGTGATTTTTGTAAACTTATAAAGAAACTTTATGATGTTGTTGTTTAATTTTAAAAGTTTAGAGTGTTGTTTTCAAACTTGTCAAAAGTTTATGATAGTTTTTGTAAATTTAGCCGCATTTTGGCTACCTAATTTTTCTCACCAAAAGTGATGTCGATTGCTATAACAAAATACATTATCAGAACGCATAGTGCTTCATAGTTTTGAATGAGATTCAGGATGTGCTTAGACTAATTGGTGTAAGCTCTAATTAATGGATATATATTTAGCAACTTATGTGCTTCAATTCTTCAATTTCTTGTTTAAGAGAAAAATTATTGCTCTTTTTCAAACCAATCAAACTCGTAGTCAAAAGTTTTTTGATCCTTAATGGTCCAAAAGATGCATAAAATCGGGGGGCATCCCAATTCCCTAATAATTAGGAAGGTAAAAGTGCCCCGCAATGCTACAAAAGGAGTGCTTGAAGAAAAAATATACCAAGAAAAAAATAAAAAATCTATCGAAATAAGGAGCAAAGAACAGAAATTCACAACTGTTCAAAAGATTTTGGAAACACAAAGCAATGCATTGTAAATGAGTATTGTTTAACTAAACCATGATCTCTCTCTTTCTCTCTCTCTTTATGTCTCCAATCAAGCCCTTTCACTTGAGGGGTCTGTCTTTAAAGTAAAGCATCCCGCCTCTCAGTTCACAAAGCAAAGGCACTAAAAGCATCATGTGGCATTATATGCTAAAAAGTTCCCCCTCATTTTAATGCTATAACATCCACATGCATCTTTGGGAGGGGGTGTTTGCTAATATGTGGCCATGTGACTAAAAGAAGATCAAGTATGGTGATGTTTCATTGCCTAGGTAAGGTTAACAATTGAAAGAAGAGGGGGGAAAATATTTAGTTGTTATCTTTCAGTGAAGAAAGACCTGTCGCTCTAAAGCTTGTGGAGACTGAACGAGGAGAAAAGATACTGGAGATTATCTGTTAACAACCAACTGGTTTAAAACGACCTCTTTTTTTTTATTCATCCGAAAGCAATAAAGAACCCTCGACATCACACAGCATCGACATCATACAGCAAGGATGGCATATGGATCGTGGAAAGCTGTTCACATAAAACGGAAAGAACCGGGGAATACTACGGAGCCCTAAAAAACCACTTTGATGTAGTCCTAATTTCCGTGCTTTCATTGATGGTATGGTTTCCACCGTAGCATAGACACCCAGCACAATCAGCTTCCAGCAATTGAAAGACAAATTAGACTCTGATGAACTACAACATGTACAATAATTACACAAGATAAATGCAAATATGAGTCCAACACAGAATAACCTTTTGAAATTTGAGCAGCAGTTGCGGGTAAATTGTATCACAATATGAGACTGTCCAAACAAAACAAGCGTCACAATGTACATTCCCTTAAAAATTAGTCTTACTAAAGAAAAAATAATACTAGCTATAGAACACAAAACAAGGGGGGGAGTTGTTTTAGATTCTGAATTGAAAATATCAGAATTAATACTAGCCGAATCAAGAAATTTGGTGTGGTATGTTGTTATCTTGAGCTGTCATGCCGGAGAAATGGAGAAGTAAAGCAAGATAAAATGACAACTTCACCCAAACAAGGATTACAGCCTTGCAACATAACAACCTGCGCGCGCAAAATAAGCACGACAACTTGGCTTTCCCCATATAGGTAATAAGTTTATAATAAAATCTTAACATTACAGTTGTTCTTTTGCTCTTTTGCGGGCCAGAAAACGTTCTCTTGCTGCAGCAACCGCATCTTGGCTTCTCTTGTATGCTTCAGATGTTTGCATAGGCTGTTCCTCCTCCGTACACTCTCTTTTTCGATCGCTTCCTTGTGGAGATGTGGTCTCTTCAGGTACCTCGGATGGTGTGGCTGCATTTCCTCCCTTTGGAGAAGTATCCTCTTCAGGTACCTCATGTGTTGTGCCTGCATTTCTAGCTTGAGTTTCAGAACGCAAATGGGTCTCAACTTGGACATGGACCTTGTCTCCACGAGAAGGTGCAGTTGCTGCGGTTCTTGACCCGCCCTCTCTCGGCTGGCTACCATCAGCCGACCCTTGTTTTGACAGCTTTTTCGACTCTTCCAGCCGAGCACCAAATGCGACATTCTTCTCTAGGCCAAAATAAAATTCACTCAGATCCTTTTTCTTGGTTACCTGGACGAGAAATAAGCTTGGATCAGATCAAATATAAAAAAACCATCCAATTTATAAATAGTATGGGCAACGATTTGTAAAACGTTCATAATATGCAAGATCACAAAGCAGCCAGCAATAAACATAAAAGAACCAGCAGCAATAGCATTAAGCCCATGCAATTTTCAACTTTACACAAAAACTAACAAGGTTCACATCAATGGCACTAAAATTTTCGGATAATCAACTTAGTTTTGGCTTCTGCCATTAGCACTAAACGGGATTGTCCTCTGTAGACATAAGAACACGAATATTAGTCCACACTGTATCTCTTTCTGCATTATGTGTGCCGTCACTTGCACAATAAGATGCGGTATACAATGTATTAATATATTATGTCAAAGATTTTGGCATAAAGATTGCGAATCTGCCGTGGTCAACATGACACAGATTAACTTAAAAAAAGTAAGTATCATCCCACAGTAAATTGATGTTTAATAAAATTTGAGATAAACGCATGCACAAACTTGCCCTCTGGCTCAAGCCAAATCATAAAGGGTCTTACCGGATAATCCATCAAGCCTAGTCATATTTTTGCAAATAAACAATTGGAAGTTACATAGAAACTCTCAAATTATAGAAAGACTACATTTATGATTGCATCATCCACTTCTGCTGCAAATGGCTCACCAGTTGAATCCCCTTCACCATCAAACAACAAGTCTCCCCCAAGTCCAAGTTGCTAGCCAGGAACTCGAGAAATCCGTCCGGGAAGGCATCAATGAAGGCGGGTTTATCCCACATCTCAAGATAACAAAAAGCTAAATAAGCCCAAGACAAAAGGATATGCCACAACAGAGGCAATGGCATAGGTGGAAGAGGCACAATTGCTGGCAATTACAGGCTGGGTGATGGAAAGGAGACAAGAGAAGGTGGTTTTTTTTAAATGAAGACACAGTCACAGTTTGCTGTGAAGAGAACATCATTCAATTTACCATGATGCATAAAAGTTTGGGGAAAAAACAAGGGAAGTGTCAATAACAAAACTGCAACATCCTTGGCGACCATGTCAAGAGTTGCAATATTGCACCTCAACCAACTAGGAGCTGGAAAATCTCAAAGTGGCACATACATCTATGTTTTAGTTTGTCAATAAATTTTACCCCCTTAAGTAGGTGACTAAATGCACTGTGGCATGACTTATGCCAGAAAACAAAAAGGGAGAACAAGTTTATACAAATAATGATCAAGTGTAATTTCAGTGGAAATTAAAAAGTGGTACTATAATTGCTAAACACCCAAAATTTAGGAGTTACTGTAAGAAGCATGGAGATGAACATGTGGGACACGAAAACAACGGACACGGATAAGCAACATCAAAATTCAAAGAAAGAAGGCACATGACGGCGACATAGACATAACAGAGAACAAATATATCTAAAGCATTTTTTCCTCCTGTGAATGGTATGTTAAGCCGTAAAATATGTTACTACATTGAACGTTTTAAAATTAACATTTTGGATTATCTATCTCGTTTATTTATAGATCGATCTAGTAATTGTTCTAAATGTCAAGAACTGTGTGTATAAGTGTGCGAATAACGGGAAACATACAACATATGTGGCTAAGCAACATATATGACTCGAAAAGTCCACTCCATTATTTTTTTGGAGGATCGGTTCCATTAATTTCGATGTTTATATCCTAAAATCCCAAAACATCAAATATTATGTGAACACGAAGCTGTTTGTTTATCGATAGACAATGAAAAAACTTGGAGCTCACTCGATCAGTTATTTTTGGTGTTTTAGTGTTTTGGAACATGAAGATCAAAATAAACGGTGTCGATCCTTCAAAAAATAGTGGAGTGAACTTTTCAAGATCGTATATGTAACTTAGTCATATATGTCAATATGTTTCCCATTATATATATAGACTATGATGCACTCAGATCAAATAAGCAAATCCTCCCAACCCAAACTTAAAACTGTGTGACCTAAATTAAAAATTCATTTCATTGTATATGATCCAATATGTCGAAACTACTTACAAACTAACTTTCAAATAATTAGACATGTTTTACACATGAATAAAGTGAGTGTCAATTTTATAACATTCTAAAACATTAATTTTGTCACCACATGATGCATGCAAAAAGCAATGCCCAAATCATTTGAAATTAAATTGGTCTATAATTTAAACGTATTAGTTCACATCTAACCGAATAGATGTTTAATTTGGGTTGCCCACGTTTTAATTTGAGTTGGCAGGATCTGCATGATTGATCCTTCAAAATGTACCATAATCTCTATCTACCCACACATAAGTAAATTACTCACTTAAAAATGTTTGAACCTTTGATTCTTGCTCTCTCACAAGGTTCTTTAGTAAATCACAATGTGATCACTTGGATCTCATTATTTTACAAAATTCACGTAAGCTCAACGCTAAAACTCTCCTTCCTAGCACTTAAAAAGAAGGATTAACTATTATATATTGCTTGTATTTAGATATATTTAAGCTATGATAACTCATTAATATCATCTTCATCATCTTAGCCTTCATACCAAAAATTTAGGGTCGGCTTCATGGTCTCAATAGAAAGAGAGAAAATAAAATAATAATAAAAACAAAATAATACCAACAATAATAGTAATAAATATTTAAATATCTATGTATTAAAATACAACTATTTTTGAATTCTAGGGCTGACTAGGACAAGCTGACTAAGACAAACAGATTGATAGAAAGACGGCTTGGATTTAATCTTGAGGAATGAATGGTTGAGATGAGATTTTGTGGAAAGTTTTGGAGGGAAAAACATTTCTAGGGAAATGAAAGTTTCTGGGGAAATGAAACTTTATTGGGAATGCAAGTTTCTACGGAATAGCAGAGTGCACGTAATTAATACATTTGAAAAAAACTTTAACTTGCACATGCAGATCGATTGATCTCTCCCTCAACGCAGAGCCCACCGTCTCTTCGACGCATGGGATAACAAGCTGAGAATAATTTCTCGCACCGAAGGCGCTCGCGAAATTTTTTAAGCTAATTTATTGTTCCGCTCCAAAAGCGTCAGCGCCGAATTTGTTGTCGTACGCCGAATTTTTTGTTCCGCACCAAAGGCGCCCGCGCTGATTTTTTAACGCTAATTTGTTGTTCCGTGTCGAAGACGTCCGCGTCGAATTTATTGTTCCGCACCGAATGCGCCCGTGCCGCTAAATATTTTTACGCTAATTTGTTGTTCCGTGCAATTTTGGCTGTGGAAATAATTTTTTGGAGAACAAAAATTTCGCGGGAGGAAATCTTAAATGAACCGTGTCCGCGGGCATGGGTTATGACGAGTAAAAAGATAAAAGAGAACTCATTAACATTGTGAAACAAAATTCTAAATGCAGATAAGATTATGGTATCAAAATTTTAATCTACAACGTAAATCTTACACATTAAGTTGTATAGAATTCATAAATAACCATCTCACTTCGAAAACTTCAAATTCTAAAGCTATCTTTTTCACCTACAAAAGTATCACTCACAGACACTCACTCACTCACTGTTCCACAGCTCTCACTTAGCATTAGTTAGCAACTTGAAGAATAATCACCCCTCCCACATTCCTCCTTTTCCACTCTTCAGTGTTTTCTTCATTAGTGCGGCACCTTCATTTCCAATTTCATGTACACATGTGACTAGAAATTGTGACACTAACTTCGGGTTTTTCGTGTTTCTTTTCACTTGAACTATATCACTAATGATTTAACTTGATTTATTTCAATTTGATGTTTTCTTAATAAAAAATTATAATTTTATATATCACAATACATCAATGTTACTATCTGTTGCTTAATTTTTTTATCAAGACATGTAATGGATGTGCTCCATATACGGGTACAAACATAAATACCTTGAAGTGTTCATGCATTCGAAAGTCTAGACCATGCATAGTTTGTGACTTTGCAAAAAGGGAGTCGAAGTATCTTTAATTTTCTACATATAAGCTTAATGTATCTCCTTTTGTTGAAACCAAGGTTTTAGGTCTCGATTTCGGTCTCGTTCTTCCCAAAATTTAGGTTTCGGTATCGGTATCGCACGTTTCGGCGGTTTCGGAAGAGAGTTTTGGTTTGTTGATTTTAAATACTTAAAACCTTATTAAATACTATCAAATAATTAAAAAACAAAAGTAGTAATCATATACTATCAAATACTTATGAAATTTATATTACTAATAAGTATTTATAATTTTGTATATATAATTTATGTACAAGTTTGCCATTAGTTCACAAGTTTGCCGTTCCAAAAATCAGGCGGGTGAGGCGGGTAAGTGCATGCGGGTGAGTGTGCATAGATCCGTTAGTTTAGTATTATATTTACGCACTCATCTTGTTAATCTTGCATTAGTAAAAAAAATATTGCTTTGCGCACCCACCATTTTACCATGCGCACATGCACTATTTACACGTTTGTTACAAAAAAGCAGGCAGCTGACTTGCTCTGTGCACCCACCATTTTACTTACTCTGTGCACTGCCACTTATCTACAAGTTTGCCATTAAAATATCAGAAGCTTCAAGCACCCACCATTTTACTCTGCGCACTGCCACTTATTTACAAGGCGTTCGTCAGCAGCTTCGATCTCCAGTCAGCTTCGATCTCCAGCAGCTCTCTCTCTCTCTCCAGCAGCTTCGATCGAAAGAATGGCGTGGTTCTCTCTCTCCAGCAGCTTGGCGACGGGAGGACGGCGGCAGCAGGAGCTCAGGTAAATCCCCCCCTCTTCTTCCTCTTCGTTTTCTTCTTTTTTCCTTCTTTTTTGATGTTGTGAATCTTCTACTACTACTTTTTTCAGTTTGCCTTTGCTCGACTTCGGTACCAGCCGAAACCGCCCAGTTTCGGCCGGTTTCGGCCGAAACCGCCCAGTTTCGGACGGTTTCGGCCGAAACTGGACGGTTTCGACCAATACCAAGAAAACATTGAGTGTTTCCGATCGGTCCCCTACGAGACCGATCCGAAACGGCCGAAACCTCTTCGTTTCGGCCGAAACCTTAATCCATGGTTGAAACAGTCTGTTCATGTCTTTGTAATAGTCTATGTACCTATGTTTGTAATAGTCTATGTATCGGTGTCCTTTTTCCACAAAACATATACTATATACTCATAAAATACATGTAAACGAACGCCACAAACATCTAGCATGAATAAAGATGAACGGTAATGTAGGTCATGTGCCCAATAACGACCCAACAAGCATTCTAAATTTAAGAATATATTATAATTGTGAACACGCTTTGACATGCGTCCAACACATGCATGGTGTCAAGAAAAAGCACAAGTGTCCGACACAAGTACTGCTTTACAATAGAAATGCATGGCACACATTGGATCACTCAATTCATTTGGCATGAATAATTTCAGTTAACCAACTTGTGCAAAGTGAAGGTGCGAGTTCCAATCGGAGAACACACAAACTCACCAATTGTATAGCAATTTGGTACAAAGATCGGGACAAAAGACACGATTATATTCACAATCAACTGGTAGATGGTGACAAGATATGTAAGCTAAATAAAACCATGCACTCGGAAAATATGCTAAACAACAAGAGTTACTTGAAAGTTGCAGCAATAAATATCTTTCTAAGTTACACTTACTAGGAGCTGCAGCTTAATTGATCACATACGTCAGAAATATGCCTAAACTAATTCCATCGGGAGAATTTCCAATTTACAGTTCAACCACATAAACAAAACAGGAATTAAGATAATGCAGACCAATGTGACAGTATATCATATAACAATGTCGATATAATTAGAAAACAGCAACATGATACTTACATCTTCTTGCTCCTCACGAATTTCACGCAGTCGCTCTTCTTCCAGATATTTAGCACGTTCTGCCAGCTTCTCCTTGTAAGCTCTTGTCATAAACTTCTCCTTGTCGGCATAAAGGTGGTCATCTTTGCTTCTCTCTTTTGCTAGTTTCTTCTCATATATTATTTCGTGTTCACGCTCCCGCTCTTTTACTTTTTGTTTCAGTGTTTCAATGTATTTTGACTGCCATGAAAGTAAAAAGTAAATTTAAAACCAACTAATATAAATATGTGCAAATATATAACTCATAAGGTATTAAACAAACAGTAATTGAAACAAAAAACACATCCATGTTTCATATCTATCTTTAAGTCAACTAAAATTAATATGAATTGCCACAATCCAGAAGATTGTTACATCAGTGTATCTATATACTTGTGACTGCATGAAAGTAATAATAAACTGAAAAGTAACTGATATGAGGATTCATTGTCTTGGGAAGCTTGCTTACATGTTATGCAAAAGTAAAAAATGCGGTAAAAATGACGACCTGGATTTGAATAAAGGAAAATTAAAAGACAAAAACAAAAGGTCAACCAATGACTAAGGTTTAACATCAACATTCCCAAGTCTGTCTAGATCTATTTACCAGTAATTATCGACTGTCATATCAACATGGCTCTTAGAAAACACCGAAGCATGCTATCGTATACATAATATGAAAAAAAATGAAGCAAATTGGATCTTCATAATAGACTGATCGACGACATAGTCTGAGAGGGATAACAAAAAATGAAGGGAAAATCCTAAAGAAAATGTAACCAGCTACTGTCAACAAATCTAAACTAATTTTTCATCTCAAAATTTGATATACACAATAAGAGATTCCTCTTATTTCCTCCTTGAACAAATGGATTCTTCTATCTTGAACGTGTCCGGGCATGTACTTCTTTTATAATTCTTGTTTCCTTTTCCTTTTATTTATTTGTTTGTTTGTAAAGTGTGTTTTTATCGTGAAAAAAGGTTAATCCCAGTCTAGAATCTGTATCTGCTAATGGACCAAACTCGACCCCTTTACCCTGGCACCAAGCCTTAGTGGTTGTGTGAGCTTCAATGTTGGTACCCTGAATTCACCCATAAGAATAAGTTTCCATCAATAGTCACATGTCAATTGTTAAGAAATAATGATCAACGTAAAGTTAATAAAAAATAATATTGGCTGAAAATGATGCAAGGAAGGGTGCTTCAAAAAATTCCAAAACCAGAAATCAAAGTATGGACTCAAGAGACACCAAAGCCGGCAGCACTCCAATTTAACGTGCGTGAAGAATAATGGAAAATGATAACAATGTTCTCGAATCGGCTCTCGTAGGACAGTAGTCAACTCCCTTCTTAAAGGAGACAATGTTTTGTGCGAAGATAGAAGGAAAGAAGCAATTGAATGGCAGAACAGGAGAGCGAGGTTGTTTAGGGGAAATGAAAAACAAAAAAGGGTAGTATCTCTTTTTATGGAAAACAAAAAAGTGAAGAGTGACTACACAGTGTTACGGGTATTATCTCCTCTCAAGTGAAAGTTGCAAGTTGCGTGTTGCACTTGAGTACATAGATTATTTATGGCATGCGAATCATAGGACTCGTGTTAATTATTACCCCATAGAGGAGTAAGCGTATTCATCTGATACAAAGTTTGAGAACTTTGTTCTGATTTTAATCTTGGACCGTCTTTGGATTAAAGGTTTCAACACATTTTGTTAGCTTCCAAGATTTCACTTGGAGTTTCAATGTCAGGTCTAATGTGTAAAAATATACAATGTTACTACACATATCTAAGTACCCATAACCAACATATATGTAACCACCTCAGGTTATGCATATGTACTGCCTAAGAAGTATACAACACTAATGTACGCTAAGGGAGGGTTTATGAAAAGAACTTGACTTTTAGTACTAAACTAGATATAACCCAAATATTAATACAAACTAACATGAAATTCATTAATACCATAATTAACAATTCTATTTAAAGATATCAAATAATGACAGATTATGGATTCCGTATAGTAATAGAATTGGAGGAACATAATATGACCATAGATTCCCTTGTTTCTTCCTGGCATATTTCAACTGAAATTTATTTGGTAATAACCGTATTTAACCGATCCCAAATATGTTTCTCACTTTATTCTAAGCTCAACCATTGATCAAGTTACTTGGTAAAAACCGAATTTGATTCCTATGGATTGTTTTAAATATCAGTTGACACGGCCAATATAAAAGCTGATATATTATTTTTAAGGCTTAAACAATCCGATTAGCAGTATGTTTTTAGCTCATATCGACCGATATGACCATTTTTTGTTATTTGATGCAATGTGACTTATAAAACCACTAGTGTGGATCTAAATTTTATGCTCACAACTATATATTCGAGTCTTTTCTATCGAGTTAAGCTTAATGACATGATAAATGTAAGAGGAGAGAAATAGACGGAGAGAAGCTTAGATCGACAGCGAATCAATTTTTTTTACATTCAAGAAATTTTGATAAATTTTGCATTGTTTAAAAATATTTATATGAAAAAGTTGATATCTTAAATATTGATTTGATTCATTTTGTTGGAATAGACTTGTTTCTTACATCATTATTGATATCCTATCTTTGACGTTACTTGCTTCTTCTTCCTACTTACTGATGCTTCTTCATGGTTCTTACTGATGCTACTTACTGATGCTTCTTCTTCCTACTTACTGATGCTTCTTCATGGTTCAAAAGTGGGAGTAAAAAAGCAACACTGTCGTTTAGACTAAGCGCTTAAGAGACCACTTAAGCATTTAGGCGGTCGCTCAGGGACAAACCCTGCACGACTTCTAATTGACCCACATAATAGTGTTCTTATGACGATTGTTTAGTAAACATTTAATTATAATTCTTATCTCCAATTTTGTGTGATTTTTTACCTTTAAACAACTTATTTAAGATTTTTAAGTGTAAACATCAAAAAGAGGTATGTCCATAGGTGAGAAGTAAGTAAAATTGGTGGAATTTAGAGCTTAACAAATCAATAAAGAGGAGTGACATTTGTAACTATTTATCCATTTTCATCTCTTCAAAGCTAACTTACAACAAGTAACATATAATGTACATCTCTATCACCTTGTTCAAATAACAAAATTTCAATGCAGGTTTTTTTGTTTTAATGGATTTTCATAACTTTTTGGTTTATTTTTGTGTTATAGCATGCAAAGGGTGAGATAAAATAATAAAAATAAATTAATGTTGATAATGACACTAACATGTTGCATGAACTTTATAACATACTAAAAACCAAAATTATATACCGAGTTACTATATGGTTTTTAGTATGTTATAAAGTTCATGCAACATGTTAGTGTCATTATTTGCTAAACTTTCACAAGTCTAAATGGTATAATATATAGAACAAAAACTAATGTTTAGAACCTAGAAATAACACATAGAACAAAATATTGGAAAGAATAGATAAATATATCCAAAAATTTAAAAGTATGAAACAAAATAGAAAGATGGGTTAAAGGATGAACATATAAAAAAGAAAGAAAAGAAACAATGAAAAATGGAGGGAAAATGTAAAACAGAACATAAATGCAGAAAATAAGAAAAAACAGTGAAAAGCTTAGGGAAAAAATAAGAAAAAACTGAAATGGGAAAAAAAGATTAGAAATAAAAGGAAAAAGAAGGTAAGATGATAGAAACTAATCATAGAAATAAAATAACAACACAACAAAAAATTTGGAGTTTTACCGAAGGTGAATCGTTTTCCAATTCGGGAAAAAGTTGGGGAAATGAAAAGAGACAAGATATATTTTACCATAAGTCTAATTCTGATATTTTTACACTTATATCGGTCTAGATACGCTTAAAACCCTAATTATGAAGTATGGGTAAAATAAAATAGGAAAAGAATAGATTATGATAGTTACATCCATATAAAACCTGACATGTATCACTTAATGAAAGAGGATGTATACATTAAAAAATAATGGGCGTAAGAATATGACCGCGTAAGCGGAGCTACACAAGGCAGCCGCTAGCCAAGATCGTCTACGCGCTTATAGGAGTACTTTTAAAACACTACTTGTTCTTCTTCTCACCATTATTATCATTACTTATTGCTCTTGCTTATTGCTTATTGGTATTGCTATTGCTTTTTTACTTCTTTTAATCGTTGCTTTAGCTATCACAACAAGAGTAGCCATTGTGGCTATTACTGGCTGCAGTTGCAGCAGTGACAGTGGTAGACATCAGATAATAGTAGATTTCATAATTAAAAAGAGAGATCTAACGAAGTAAAAGAACGGAAGAGAAAAATATGAAGTTTATCATTACATTTTGTCCGGTAAGATTTAAAATCATATGATGTTTTTCATCTGTTTATAATGTCATCGCTTACCCTGTTTAGAAAATCGTTGAAACTATGATCTCTAGTGATTTGTGATTACAAATGTTACAAAATTCCTGTCATGGCTTACAAAATTTGCGAACCAATAGGCTCATATCAAATTGGCAGTGGGCCTAATCCCATTAAAAGCCCACAAGTCATAATTGGTCTCTAGCAAGACATTATGAATATTCAATTAATATGAATATCGTTAGTCCGATATCAACCTAACCAATAGACCATGTCATAATTATGTTGTCATACGATATCTTATTTGTACATAAATCATGGACAGTGTCATACTTGTATTGTTCAACCATTCAATTTCTCGATTACTAAATAGACTGATAATATCAAATGACATTCATTTGAGCACGGCCATGCATTTCTCAGTCCTACTTATCGAGTGGCCCATTAGATATCTCTCTCATACGAGAGGGACAAATTCCATTTTGTTCACTCACTTTTCTCTGAATGATTCACATCATATTCAATCAAAACATTTATGATTATCTGATTAAAGATAACGTTTGGTTATGTCAAAACATGATGTTCCTCATGTAGGAAACTGTGATGATCTCAGGTCTAAGGTTTCCATGACATAACTATTATGAGATCATTTATGACACTGGTCCATATAATAATCTCATAGCGAGTCTATCCAATACCTTATTCTCCAACAAGTACCCATAAGTTTGATTTATATCACCGTACATATAATTATCTTATAATTATCAACCAAACTCATACTAGTCTTAATTCATCATTATACCTTTAACGATGAATGACTAGGGATGCTTAGATTAACATAAAACAGCTATTCAAACATTATTACAATGAAACATGCAAGCAATATAACAATAACATTAAGAGAAACATTTTATAAATGAAAAAATGCCATAACATAAATGTCCAAATATTTGGCCTAGGACATAACCACTAACAATCTAATGATGAAATTCATGTCATGGCTTACAAAATTTGGTATGCTTTTTGATGAGTTTAAGATCATATGATGTTTTCGAATAGTTTGTGAACTTTTTAATACTTTTTTCTATATGATTTATCGCTTTGTGCAAAATATGTTGCATTAATATGTGGCACTCTTTATGGTATTCCGATGATAGTGACATCTAGCATGTTATAACTAATCGTGTTCAATATGTATATATGTAATATCCGATGTACACGCATTGATGTTGACACATCTCTGATATCTCTCCTAATATCTGATATCGGATATTAAAACCATCATTTGATATGATCATGATATCCATGTTTAAAGCATTGCCCCTATGAGCCATGTCCAATTTCAACCCCGCCAACTGCAATCCCTTCTATGAGTTCCAAGGAGTTCCAAATTCACCCGTTCACGCAATTCAATTTCAATTCAGGTTCATTAAGAAGCAAACATCTCATAAAACAAAGTCATCTTTCTCTTCATCCATGAACTCGACTACTAATTTCAGGTTTCTATGCTATTATAAATTAATAATATTTTTTATAGTTGATGAGCATGCTCTTTTAAGAATAATACGTGGGAGACCATGGCTCCATCGCATACCTCTTTGTTCTAACACTGCTATTATTTTTTAAAGTGCTTTTTATTTTTTAAAGTAATTACGATACGTTTGAGATAATCTCTATATGTAAGAATTCTTAAGATAATTTCATATGAACATTGCAAAAAAATATGTTAGGCTTTAAATATCTCTCATTATTTCTTTTGGCCTTATAACACCACACATAAATGCCTGTAACAATCATCCAAGACTCGGTGTGGTCTAACGGGCATGCATAAGCTTTAATTGCATACAAATTACATTGGTTGCCTAGCCATTCAGGTCCTGCTGAAAAACCTCAACCCACATTGCATATAATAACCTTAGGTAAACCTTTGATATCATGACACCTCGATGCCCTACCTTGAAGGATAATACACTAAATCTTTCCCAACTAGCTGGACAAAAATTTGTAAATAGTTGATTCGGTTCATCCACATTTAAAAAACCAATCTGATTCATCTGAACTATCACATATTCATTATTTTATTTCACTAACTTCACGTAAATTGTAATATTCCAAGGAAGTGTTCTACACACAATGGACTCCACTCCAATGGAAAAGGACGATGAATGACATTGGCATAATATGATGCAAATCAGTAACGAGTGCTGGAATCCTCTGGCATAAAATCCCCAATTTTCCCCACCCAATCCCAAAGCTCCAATACATAAGTAAACATTATATTCCATCAACTAAAAACTAGCAAGAAACATTCAATTTCTAAACAGAAATAAGTTTGAAAGATAAGTCTACTTTCTACAGAGTAGCACATTTAAGCCAATCCACTTCTGTTGTTTCAAAAAGACCGGCGTGATTAATGCCATTTTCATGTGTCTTCCTAAAATCATTTCAAAGCAAGTACAAGGCATGCTTCTTTTGTCTCCTCAAAGATCACCTAAGCATGTGCACCAGAATTTCACTAATAGTTTCACAAAGCTATGTTTCCATTGGTTGTCTTTCACTAATAGTTTCACAAATCTATGTTTACAGTGGTTGTCTACTAATGTTCTAGGTTACAGTCACTCGTTCCCATTTGAAAAACAATCATATAACATTTATAAAAACCACTAGCTGAAACTTGTTTTAATTATACATAAAATTTGAGAATGTGTTTCTGTTGATTTTTCAAATGGTTAGCTTTCTGGAAGAAATTTTAGGTGATCCTAAAACAATACCTCCAACATCTAGAATTAAACACCATTAAAGCAAAATGAATTGAAGAACGAGAAAGAAAGCACACCTTCCTCTCTGTCTTATCTTGGATGCGAGGGCGCGCAATCTTCTCTTTCATATCGTCATAATGCCCATCGTAATCGAAAACAGTGGGATCCTCTTCCAGCGCCTTCTTGTGCATCTCCTCTACCTACCATTCAACATAAAACGGAAAAAAAAAAGCTATTTTTTCGCTAACAAAAAATGAGATATTCTCTGCTTTCTGATGGATTTTTAGCAACTACCTTCTCTAGTGCCCTGTTCTTGACCGCTTGCCTTAAGATCTCCTTCTCTACGTCATTCTCATCATCATCGTCCTTAAAAGCGAATGCCGGAGGGGCGACAGGAGGCTTAGAGGCCTTCTGCTTCTGTTGACCAGGAGGGATCCGAAGCTGTAACCCATACTTCTTCATCTTTAGGCGATGACTTCAAATATGGCCTGAATTAGATCGATTCTGCACTTGATCCAGTCAAATAATACTGTATTTAGTGCTTATTATGCAAATTGTGTAAAATTTAGCCTAGTGGAGAAGATGCAACATTGGAAGCTAGCAAGAAGTTTCCGAATTTAATAAGAAAACGGAAGCCAAACGATGACAGAACGACGATTAGGGTTTTCGGGATAAAGGGCACACAGAGATGGTACTTTCCGATGAAGAGGGTTTCAGATCTGATCTTCGAAAGGTGCGGTAGCGCCTAGGCTTTTCGAACCCCAAAAAGAGGAGCGGCGGCACAGTCCGATGCGGTTTAGGGTTTCGAAGGAGATGCGGCGAGCTTGATTGGTTCGCTCAATCGAGCGATTCGATTGAGAGAGGGGTTGGGTTCGAAGGCGCGAGAGGCGGCTGCCGTGTTTATCTCGCCCGAGAGGGGCGCTGATTCTTCCGTTGATTGGAGGAGGGGCTATAACTTTTGGGTTTTGTAATTAAAAGGTGTGGTCGGTTGACTAACAGAACGTTCGACGAACTACTCGTGAACAAGTTCGGTACATGTTCGTTTACGTTCGTTCAGAAAGCTTAATGAACAAGCTTGAACAGATTTTTAGATCTTGATTAGTAAACGAACAGAGCTTGAACATAACTGTGTTCGTTCATTTATGTTCGTGAACAAGCTCGTTAAGTGTTCGTGAACAAGCTTGTTAAGTGATGTTCATGAACAAGCTCGTTAAGTGTTCGTGAACGAACATGTACCGAAAATAGTAAATTTAGACAAATACTATATTTTTTTACTATACTTAAATAGATGCTTGTAATGGGATTTATGGAGCTATTATGCTGGATTTATTTGTTTTTATCCTGCAAATATTTAATCTTTTTATTTAATTGATTTAGTCAGTGGCAATTATGTTTAAATAATATTATTCCTGATTAAAAAATTGACATTCGTTTGTTTGATTGAAAATCTGTTCATGAACAAGATTGATTGTGTGCTCACGAACATGTTCCTGAACATGTTCACGAACAAGCTCGATAAGTCTTGTTAACGAACAGAACGTTCGATTAACTACTCGTGAACAAGCTCGGTAAATGTTTGTTTACGTTCGTTTACGTTCGTTCAGTAAGCTTAACGAACAAGCTTGAACATGTTTTTAGGGCTCGGTTAGTAAACGAACAGAACTTGAACATGGATTTTGTTCATGAACAAAACCAAGCTACCTGTTCAAGCTCGTTCAAGCTCGTTTGACAACAACCCTTGTGGAGATAAGCCAACTAAGAAGCTGAGCCTTTCTTTTAAAGAAGCGTGGGCTGGGCCATTAATCCCAAAGAAAAGGAAGTTTAACCGAGAAAGGGAATAGGAAATATAGGCGGGGCTGGACTTCTTATTAAAAGAATTGAAAATAAGAATGAAAAATAAGAAAGGGTGAAATGAAGAGTGAGCTTGGGGTAAAATGGCCTCAACACTTGGGTTTCTGTGTAATCTGAATGAAGAAAGTAAATGACAAAGTAAAGGAAAGAATTTAAATGTTGGGCTTTGGGCTTGATAGGAAAATAACAAAATGGTGAGAAGAAATTGAACAGAAAGAAAAGAAATGATTTAAAACATGAATTAGAAAAATTAAATGCATAAACTTATAAGGAAGTTGTCACAAAAAATCCCAAAATATGGGTCATTACAATGATCTAAATCAAGAGAGAGAGGGAGAAATCGAGAAGAAGAGCAAGAGAATGAGAAACCGAGAACGAGACTCACAAGAGTGACGACGCACCGGTGGGAAGATCTGAGGGGCGCCACCACGCAAGAAGAATTGATCGGTAGCCGAACGCACCAAATCTTTCCCGATGCCCTGCGCGATATCCGGCCGTCATCCCAAATCGATGGATATGGTTTTTTCAGGGGTAATTTTTAATTTTAGGGAAAAAAATTAAAAATAACATTAAATTTCTACCCCATAAAATATTTACACATTTTTATCGTTTATGGCCACGTCAGCACCCTAGCACGCTCCTGGTTGCCTGACTGGGCCTGCTTTGACTTGGCCGCACTTGCCAAGCGCGACCAAATTGTGCTTTAAAAATTTGGCCACACTTGTCAAGTGCAGCCAGATTGAGTTTTCACAATCTGACCGCACTTGGCAAGTGCAACCAAATTGTTAGGATGCAGCTTCGATCAAACGTTCAAACAGATCGTTTGCATGTTATATGATAAAGAAATTGTTGGCATGGTGGTATTACTGTCAGTTTTGAGGTAAGCGGGCATGTGATCAATTTCCAGTTTTCTCCAATAAAAAATTATTTTTCATTTAAAATCAAAAAAAATTATTTAAGCATCCTCACAGCGAGATTGGAACCCACAACCTCCTGTGCCTCACCCACAAGCCGTACCACCAAGGCAAGCATCTGGTCAATATATAATATACAAATAATCTATTTGAAGGTTTAAAAGAAGCTGCCCTTATAGTGACTTGGCCGCACTTGGCAAGTGCGGCCATATTGTGGCAACACAATTTGGCCGCACTTGCCAAGTGCGGCCAAATTGTCAAAGCATAATTTGGTCGTACTTGTCAAGTGCGGCCAAGTCAAAGCAGGTCCAATCAACGACCAGGTGCGTGCCTGATCGCTGACGTGGCCAAAAATGGTCGAAAACTGTAATTATTTTTTTTTTTGACGATTTTAATATATATATATATAATATTAAAAGTACAAATTACCCTTTTTTTCAACTGAGATTCTCAGCCCTCTATTGCTTTTGATCCTTCTCGAATATCTGCTAATGAATGATGATTCATTAATTTCATTAATTAAGGGCCCACCCGTTGTCCTATCCTTTTTATCAACAAAAAAAAATCAGTGAGTCTATGTAACTCTGGCCTGCTTATTCTGGGCTTGGATTTGTCAGTTGGGCCTTTAACAATCAGGCCTTAATTAAGGCATCCCTTACTTCATATCCTCAAATTCTTTAAACAAAAAAAAGAGGAAAAATAAAAAAGAATAAAAAACACGGCCACGTATTTAATTTGAACGAACTCAGCTCTTCAAATTCTTTGAAGCATGTAGACAAATGTTAGCTTATGTCGTAACTGAAACTGGATTTAAATACATTTTTGTAAACCTATCAAACTATTAATTTACCGCTGCAAATGAGCGTTCTTTGCTTTATCGAACACCAGGATGCTGATATCCCCCCGCAGTGTAGGTTGTGTAGTGTAGTGTAGCGGCTACCCGGGCACTTAAGCCGGGCTGCCAGCCAGCCTTCGGGCCCGGTTTACTGTTTTCCCATGAACCAAAAAACACCATATTCTTTATGAAAAATTTGATTGGAGCCATAGTTTCTAGCTTGGATTTTATTCGATTTAAATTGCATTCAAGCTATGCAAATTCTTTAGTTACGGAGCTTTCGAATTTCTGTAGCTTATTCTTCTCTGATGGTGTCAATGTATCAAGATTGAATCATCTCATGCAGGAAAGTCCGAGAGAGAAATCTACAGAATTAGAAATTTTTTGCCATGTATTAGTTATTCAAGCTGGTATTCAGACTGATACTCCTAACTGTAATCTCCTCATCAGTTTTACTCAAAATGTGATCACGTTGGCTTTGCATGCCATGTGTTTGATGGTATGCTTGATAGAAGTGTAGTTTGACGGAACACCATGTTTGATGGGCATACTCATTATGGGGAGGAAGCGAAAGGCTCTGAATCTTTTCATGCTGATGCACCGAGAGGGAGTGCATGTCACCGAATTCACCATAACTTGCGTCCTCTGGTCCTGTGCTATGAAACGTGAGGGTTTTAAGAGCAGACGATTGCATTCTTTTGCACTTAAAGCTGGCATGGAGGCTAAACTATATGTTGGAAATGCATTGTCGGGTGTTTGCTCTAAATGCTGCATGATTCATGATTCATCCTTGGTTCTTGAAGACATGCCTGAGAGTTACGCAGTCGCGTGGAGCTCTATGAATTCATGTTATGTGCAAAATAGCGGTGTCAATAAGGGGCGAGGGTTGGCTTGAGACAAAGAGCAAGATTCACGTTTTTGTTGTTGGAGAGAGACACCATCCGAAGATTGACGAGATCTATTTTAAATTGGAGGTGTTATGGAGTGAATTGAAGAAGTTGGCTTATAAATTTGCGACTCAAATATGATCTTCATGATGTAGGTGAAGGGCTGCAAGAGTAGCCTTCGATGCACCATGGTGGGAAGCTAGCAATTGCTTTTGCTCGTACCAGCTTGCCTTCTTGTTTCCCGACCAGGATCAACAAAAACCTTTGTATATTCAGGGATTGTCATACTGTTGTAAAGTTTGCAGCAAGAATGACTCCCAGTGAGATTATTGTTAGGGATACAAATCGTTATCACAATTTTAAAGACAGCTGTTGCTGTTGGGATGATTTTAAGGAACACAAAAACAATGGAACATATCTACAAACTACTACTGAAGCATGACCGGTACGTTATATGTACCAACTGTTGATAAAAAACCGTTGTCGTCCCGCGGAACAACAAGCCCTAACAACTAGCTAGGGAGCTAAAGCTTGAAAATAGGGGCACACAACAAACCAAACAACCAATCCCTCTTCGGATCTTGCGTAAGCAAATTAGTAAACGAAAATGCAACAATCTCAATCTGCAGAAAATAAATGAGGCGGAGGATTTTACCCTGATTCGGTTGCGAACAACCTACTCCAGCATTCCGAGACGATCCACTACTAATCAAGGCGAGCACACGAGCTTACACCAACATCTTCTCCTTCACACTCTTGTGAGTAACAACTTGGCAATTTCAAGCCCCCACAAATCTCACAAGGGAAGAAGAAGAGGAAGATACACACTAAAAGATCTACACTCTTCTATACTCTCTAAAGCCCTCACACTTTCTCTCAAGAAGAAACAATGGCAGCCCTCTTCATTCCTCTGCTTTAGAAAATGAAAAACGAGCTCTCGAGAAAACTAATAGCATCGACTCCTTTTTGCTCTCAGGAATAATGAAGGCAATCAGCTCTCTTCTTTTGCTTCCCATAAAAAACTGAAGAGCAAGCAACAGCTTGCATCTCATTCAAAGCTGTCGGTTGAAACAAAGAGAAGGGGGGACAAGAGCAATTATGTCCCAACAACTACTATAAGTGCAGGCACCTTCTACAGACATGGATGGTGAATTTGAAGCATTCAAAACACAACACTCTACCTTGCTACAAAGTCTCCAGCACTTCATCCAAGCTCTATCTTGATCACAAATCCTTGATCACTCCACGGACCTCCTCGTCGTCTCGGAATCTGCGCCCTTCGGCGCCACACTCAAGCCAAACAGATCAAGCTCAAGCAGGTCTTGAGCTTGATGGCGGGAACTGGCTTGTTGAACATGTCTGCAGGGTTCCTCTCAGTTGGGACCTTCTAAAGCTCTATCTGTTTGCTCTCCTCCTCTAGGAAGCAATCACGGACATCAATGTGATTCGTCCTCGAACTGTAAGCCTGATGCTTCGCAAGATGAATGGCACTCTGGCTATCACTAAAAACCAACGACAATCTCTGCGGAACCCCAAATCATCTAGAAGACATCTCAAATACTTAGCCTCCTTCACCGCTTCCACTGCGGCAATCAACTCGGCCTCTGTGGTTGACAATGCAACCACCGACTGTAGGACAGATCGCCATAACACTGCTGCGGTGCCCAACGTGAACACGTAACCTGTGGGTCGATCTCCGCCTGTCCCTGTCGCCAGCATAATCAGAATCACAGTACCCGGTCAGCACCACACCGTCACCTCTGCCAAAGTGCAAAACGACACCAACTGTGCCTCACAGATATCGCAATATCCACTTGACGGCCTGACAATGCTCCTTGCCTGGGTTTGTCATATATCTGCTCACTACTCCCACGGCCTGTGCAATATCTGGACACGTGCAAACCATCGCATACATTAAGCTCCCAACTGCACTAGCATATGACACCTGAGACATAGCTTTCCTCTCATCCTCGGTGCTCGGCGACTGCAACGCCGAAAGTTGAAAGTGAGCTCCAAGAGGTGTCCCCACGGGCTTCGCACTCTCAATTCCATAACGGACGAGCACCTTCTCAATATACCCCTTCTGTAACAACCTCAACTCACCCTTCCTCCTGTCCTGGGATATCTCCATCCCTAGGATTTTCTTCACCGGGCCCAAATCCTTCATATCAAACTCCTTGCCCAACTTCACCTTTAGCTTCTTAACCTCCGACATGTTTGAGGAAGCAATCAACATGTCGTCAACATAAAGTAAGAGGTAGATGCGTGAGCCATCATCGAATGTGTGCACATAAACACACTGATCCTTCACGCTCCGCTCAAAACATATACCCATTATGAAGATATCAAATCGCTTGTACCACTGTCTAGGTGACTGTTTCAACCCGTACAAGGATTTCCTCAAGCTGCAGACCATCCTCTCCTTGCCTTCCACTAAGAACCCTCTGGTTGGTGCATGTAAATCTCGTCATCCAAATCACCGTGCAGAAAAGCGGTCTTGACATCGAGTTGCTCCAACTTCATATCCATGGATGCTACTAGTGCTAACAAAACACGAATGGAAGTGTGTCTCACCACTGGAGAAAATATCACATTGTAGTCCTCTCCCTTCCTCTGTGCAAAACCCTTAGCCACTAGCCTTGCTTTGTACCATACATCACCACCATCTTCGGTCGAGCTTTCCTTGACCTTGTAGATCCACCTACATCCAATGGCACGCCTCTCATATGGTAGAGGAACTAACTCTCACGTGTCATTGTGGTATAGAGACTCCATCTCTTCCTCCATAGCTCCTTGCCAATTCGCTGCATCACTCGAGCTAATGGCTCCACCGTAGGTCATAGGCTCCTTGTGTTCAATGTTTAAGGCATACGACGCCATGTCGTCAAAGAAGAATGCTGTGTAATCCCAAGCTCCAAGTCTCTGGGGGCGCCTTCTTGGTCCTCTTGGACCTCCGCACCTCATCTACAACAAATTCATCACGTATCTGAGCTGGGACTGGTGTCTGCATATGGTCCTCAATATGGACCTCATCATGTCTCGCAACGGGGACCTCGACCATCGGCTCCTTGCCAGGTCACCTCTAAAATGGGATCGGGAGATCAATCGTCTCTGGCGCGGTCTCCTCGGGTGACTCGTCCTCCTTCTAATGAGTATGCTTCGCCCTGAGTATCACAGACTCATCGAAGGTGACATGCCTACTCAAAACCGCCTTGCGGCCCACCGGGTCCCACAAGCGATATCCTTTCACGCCATCGCCATATAGAAGGAAAATGTACTTCTTGGCCCTCGGATCCAACGTGTCGCCCCTCTCATGTGCATATGCTGGACAACCAACGATGCGTAGGTAAGAGTAATCACCAATTTTCCCCCTCCACTTCTCCTCAGGAATTTAGTAATCAATCGCCGCCGATGGAACTCGATTCACTATGTGCAAAGCGGTAGTAAGTATCTCACCCCAAAATTCCTTCTCTAAACCGGCTGAGTGCCTCAAGCAACGCACTCTCTCCCACAACGTCCTGTTGATCCTATCTACAACCCCGTTCGACTGAGGATCCCTTGGTGTAGTAAAATGATGCCGAATCCCATGGGATCTGCAGATCCCTGTGAACTCCCTCGAGGTGTACTCGCCTCCGTTGTCAGATCTAAGGACTTTCACCGCCTTGCCAGTTTGCTTTTCAACCATCGCAAGCCATTGCTTGAACATCCCAAAAATTTGATCTTTTGTCTTCATCAAGTACATCCAAACCTTTCGAGAATAATAATCGATGAAGAGGACAAAGTACCTAGCCCCACCTCCTGACGCTACAGGACACGGCCCCCAAACATCGGAATGAATGTAATCCAGTGGACCTCGGCTAGTGTGCTTCCCAGTGCTGAACTGTACCTTTGTCTTTTTCCATACACACAGCTTTCACAAAACTCCACACTCTCATCACTAGCTCCAATCAATTTTCTTCGGCGGAGAACATCGAGCGTCTTGTTACACGGGTGACCCAAACGATAATGCCATAACTTTGCTGAATCTCCGTCACTCGAGCTGGTAAAGGTGGCATCGGCTTCGCCTTCTACTGTGGCACCTTGTAGGGTATATAGATTCCCTACCTTTCTTCCCTTCATCACAACCATGGCTCCTTTGGATACCCTCAGCTGGCCATTCTCAACAACTGACTTGCATCCAACATTATCCAACACACCGATGGATATCAAGTTCTTCCTGAGATCAGGCACATGTCTAACATCGGCAAGGGTACGCACGATCCCATCGTGCATGCGGATCCGAACAGTTCCAATACCCGCGGTCTTACATGCCGCATTGTTCCCCATGAGAATAGAGCCTCCGTCTTCATGGGAACGGTAAGTGGAAAACCAACTCCGATGTGGAGTCATGTGGAAAGAACACCCACTGTCCATCAAACATGCAACTTGTGTCTTACTAGACACCCCCGCTGCAAAACATCTCTGGATCTCTACCCCTTTCACCGTGGCCTCTGTCATCGCGGATATGCATGTCCTTCAAACCCAAGGAAGCTGAACCAGAAGCATCGTTGCCGTTCTTCCCAAATCTATTGGGGCATTGGTTCCTCCAATGACCTCTCTGCTTGCAAATGAAACATGAGATGTCCTTCCTATCACGGGAATGACGGGACTTCGAGCGGTCCTTCTTCTTGAAATGGCCTTGACCTCCTCGCCTATCCTGCCTGCCTCTCACATGTAAAGCTTCATCGCGGTTTCCTCCAAAGTCTCTACCTTGGACCTTCTCACATAGCATCTCGGTATGGAGCGCCGCCTTCACCTCTTCCACGGTAAGCGTCGTTCGTCCATAGATCATGGACCGAACAAATTGGGAGAACTCCTCAGTCAACGAACATAACAAAATCACTACTTGTTGCTCATCTTCGATCTTGACATCTATTCCCCGCAACTCCATCACAATCCGATTCAACTCATCAATATGGTCTTTTACCGCTGATCCAGGCTTCATTTTCAGAGTGTACAGCTGATGTAATAAGTAGAGGCGACTTGTAAAGAATTTCTTCATATACAACCCCTCTAGCTTATTCCACATATCCTTGGCTGTAGCCTCGTCCAACACCTCTCTCAAGACGGTGTCGACTAACGATAGCTGGATGGCGCTATACGCCATTCTCTCCATCTCGGCCCTCTGTGATGCCGTCACATCCTTCTCAATGTTTTCCTCATCAAACACAATCTGAAAATATTTTGTCTGCCTCAAATAATTTTTCACACTCGACTGCCATAACCTAAAGTCATTACGGCCGGTGAACATCTCAATGTTGAGTGTCGCCAAACTAACCATCTTCGCTACTCAATTTCTCCACAAACAACCGAAAGCTTTGATACCACTTGTTGATAAAAAACCATTGTCGTCCCACGGAACAACAAGCCCTAACAACAAGCTAGGGAGCTAAAGCTTGAAAATAGGGGCACACAACAAACCAAACAACCAATCCCTCTTCGGATCTTGCGTAAGCAAATTAGTAAACGAAAATACAACAATCACAATTTGCAGAAAATAAATGAGGCGGAGGATTTTACCCTGGTTCGGTTGCGAACAACCTACTCCAGCATTCCGAGACGATCCACTACTAATCAAGGCGAGCACACGAGCTTACACCAACATCTTCTCCTTCACACTCTTGTGAGTAACGACTTGGCAATTTCAAACCCCCACAAATCTCACAAGGGAAGAAGAAGAGGAAGAGACACACTAGAAGATCTACACTCTTCTATACTCTCTAAAGCCCTCACACTTTCTCTCAAGAAGAAACAATGGCAGCCCTTTTCATTCCTCTGCTTCAGAAAATGAAAAACGAGCTCTCGGGAAAACTAATAGCAGCGACTCCTTTTTGCTCTCAGGAATAATGAAGGCAATCGGCTTTCTTTTGCTTCCCACAAAAAACTGAAGAGCAAGCAACAACTTGCATCTCATTCAAAGCTGTCGGTTGAAACAAAGAGAAGGGGGGACAAGAGCAATTATGTCCCAACAACTACCATAAGTGCAGGCCCCTTCTACAGACATGGATGGTGACTTTGAAGCATTCAAAACTGTAACGACTGGTTTTCATGTATCTGGATTTATTATATTATAATATATGTTTTGGTGGACTTTCTCCTCATGTGTGGTTTTCGTCTCCGTAACTTTCATTTTCGATCGTTTCGTCGTGTTTTCTCGTTTCTTCCTTAGGATCGTCGATTTCGGAGTAAGTCATTCATGACGGGCTTCATAACGGTCGTATCTTACTATTAGATCAAGCCTAGGAGTCTTAGGAATCGATCCCAGAGCTCCGCGCTCCGTATCGGAACTTTTGGTGCTTATTAGCCGGTGTAAGAAGGGGCACCGACCGACTAGATGACGATCCAGTTGGTCGGCAATCCTTCTTGGACCGACTAGTTAGCTTTCTAAATTTCTCAGGAGTTACTGTTTATCGTTAGTCGGTCTAAGAACGTTGGTTGACCGACTAGGTTGCAAACTAGTCGGTCGGCAATGCTTCTTTAATCGACTAACACATCATCTAAATTTTAGTATCAGTACTGTTCATTCTTAGTCGGTCTAAGTTCATCTTTCGACCGACTAGTTGTTAAACTAGTCAGTTAAGTTTTGTACTCAGACCGACTAATTCTTGGTTCTTCTGTACAGTCGAGTTACTGTTTACTCTTGGTCGGTCTAAGAACGTTCACCGACCGACTAGATGTCAAACTAGTCGGTCAGTAGTTGTTCATCGACCGACTAAATCTAAATTCTATTTTCGTTCAGAAGTTACTGTTTACACTTAGTCGGTCTGCGTTGGTTGACCGACCGACTAGTTGCCAAACTAGTCGGTCAGTGGTTGCTCTTTGACCGACTAATCTGTGTTAAACCCCTAATTTCTGGGCAGCCACCAGCCCATTCTATTTAAACCCCTCCTAAACGTTTTCTTCTTCCTCCACTCGACCCAAAAACCCTAGTTTCTCCCACATTGAGCCCCCTTCTTCCCCAAACCCTTATTCCTTCATTCCAAGCCCAAGATCCATCATCCAAACCATCACTCAACACATTCTACCCCTCATCTTCCCCAAAATCTCATCAAATCCCCAAAAATCCCCCAAAAACCCTAGTTCTCCAAACTTCTCCATTCGTTTCCAGATCTGGTCCCTAGGTTCTCTGGAGTGTTTCTTCCGCCTCCTCACGGTAAGAAATCGATCTCTTGATGTTTTCATAACCTATTTGTATTTTTATGAAACCCTAATTGTCACGCCCCGCTTCCCATTAGGCTTGGGAGCGAGGACGCGAACGAGCCCGCTTGTGCAAGTAAGGAGGAAGTACTTTTGCTTTTCTTCCCCCCTTGACTTAACACAATAAGCGTCTGTGTGAAAACCGTAGGTTCTTGCTTTGCATTACTCAAAACAACACAAATAAAAAAAGAATTATTACAATCTCCTTCGTCTCAAAATTACAGCAATGCAGGAATAGAAAAGAGGGGGTCTTATGACCCGTAAAACAAATGAGTGAATTACAATGAAGGTTCTCTAGTTTAACAGTCCATGGTCCACATGTTCAGCTATCTCAACTAGTCCTCCTGGTGATAAAGCTCGGGATCTGACATACATCCAAAAACATGAATGTATGTCAGCAAGGGTCTGCAAGTAGAGTTAGAACCCAAGGCAAGATATACAAATTTATACTGAATTTAAGAGGCAATTATAATTTAATCGAGATAACAACAAAAGTTTGAGCATGCTGATTTTAAAGTAAAAACACCCTATCATGCAGTTCTAAACAATCTGACAAGTAAAGTAGAGCACGTCAATGTCACTGAGATAACAATTTCACTGAGGTAACAATTTCACTTTGCAAGTTTCAAGTTAGTGTCACACATCTATAATAGGGTTCTCGCCGGTAGGACGTGATGAGTGGGTCGTTCTTCACACGGGGGCTTACAGTGCTTGGCGCTAACCCACCGCATACGGGTGGTGCCCTTGAAGAGAGTACCCCGTCATACGCCTAGTGGCCGCACAACCCTAACCCCACCCCAATATTTGTGCTGGAACACGAGCCAGCTTAATTCACGAATTACAAGCACGAATTGTCAACTCACATGACATCACGAAAATCACGATTTCGCCTTCGAGGCGCACGATTTCACGATGTCTCACGTTAATTAATTATTTCAAGGCATGCAGCAATTAAATAACAAGAGCAGTTATCTTTATACAACAATTTCCATGGTTACGAGTGTAACGAGCAACATTTACATACAAGAGACTATTTTAACATCCAATTCGTAAATTCACTATAAACTGCATACTTGCCTGATTTCCGCGATTTGGTGCCGTTGGGTTCGTTTCGACGGTACTACGTATCGATACTTCCGGTTCTCTGTTTTGGTTAAGCAAATCAATGAATTAGATATATTGCGAGATAATCAAAATGTCGAGTTAATCCTTAAAGTCGGTTCGTCTAATTTCATTGGGTTTTTTGGCTAGGGTGATGTCTATATTGTGTTACACTAACCTGATACACCTTATTTAGACTAATATTATTACCCTAACATTAATTAATCTTACTATCACTGTGAAATCGAATTAACATTTAAACTAACTAATTTTAACCACCAATAAATTAACTAAGCTAATATTAGTTAGTGATAAGGTTATTTAGCATGTTAACTTTACATTATAGGGGATACACCCACTACACCTTCTATGATATCATACAATAATACCCTCATACACAATAATAAAACCCCTTTACCCTCTCTCTCTCTCTCTCATTCTTTATTAATATATCTTAGAGCAAGGCTGTCAACAACTTATTTAACATATTTAAAACTCTCCTACCCTATGTCTCTCTGTCTCCCTCATCTGTTCTATTAAGGGCCTGTTCCAATGCAGTTACTTCCGTTGCTTTTAGTGGAGAAAGTGTAAAATAGCACTGTAACAAGTGATTTCTCCTTCAAAAGCAGCCGGATGTGTTTCTTTCGCACGGTTGCTTTGGGGCTGTGGGACCCGCTGTCCATGCGGACGTGGAAGCAACCAGTGGCCTGCCAAAATCCCCACAATTTGTGGGGATTTCAGCCAAGCAACCGGCTTCTTTGCTTTTTCTTTTTTTTAAATGCAAACTGTTTTTTTTTGTGTGTTTTTTAATTTTAGTTTTATTTTTAAATACATTATTTTATTAATATTTAACCCACTTCCACATTTCCTCAACTTTTCCAATCTCACTATAACCAAAGAAACACAATACTTTATTACGGGCCCCACAAACAAAACTCATCTCCACTTTCCACTCAAAGCAACCAAAAGAAACACACTACTCCTCTTCTCTATCTTCAAAATTCCTCGTAGGATTTACTATTGCAAACAGTAAATCCTCCCTCAAAAGAAACCCATTAGAACAGGCCCTAAACCCCACCCATTTAATATTTTGTCTGCACCTCTCTTCTCTTATTCTGTTCTTTCTTTTTTTTTCATCCATTTGAAGCTTGCAGGCAGCAGACCAAAGGGCTCGTGCGAAAAAACAACAGGGAAGGGCTCACCTCGCGACGGCATGGAGGAGAAGGGCGGACGGCGCATGGGCTTCGCCGGCGGGGCTTCTCCGGCGACGTGCAGGCGCCTGTTGGCGGCGGTGCAGGTGCACGGCGGCCCCGTCCAACGACTCGCGGCGGCAGCTCCCAGCGATGCGCGCGCGCGGGTTCCGGCGGTGCACAGCAGGTGTGGCGGCGGATTCCGGCATTTGCGCGAGGTGATGCGGCCTAGGAGAGGGGAGGAGGAAGGAAGGAGAAGAAGGGAGATGGAGATTTGATTATTTTGGGGTTTTGTAAGGACTGGAATTTGATCTTAGATCTGAGATTTGCCTCTCTCTTTCTCTGTTTTGAATTTGATTTGAGGTTGAACTCGAAATGGGTTTGATTGGGTTTGATTTCAGATTTTGGATCTGAATTTGTAAAGGATTTGGGATACTGATTTTGGGGAAGATGATGGTGGTTGATTTGATTGGGGAGGATTGGGTTGCTGTTTGTGTTTTCTCTTGGGGAATTTTGTGTAATTGCTGATTTGGTTTGGAATGTTGGGTTGCAGGATTTTCTCAGGGAAGAAGAGGCTTTGTTAGCTGATTTGTTTGCAGGAGGAGATGAAGATTGTATGGAAGGAGACGTTGACGATGGTGATTCAGATAAAGGAATAGTGTGGGAGACAGTTTGGTGGGGGATAGCTGGTTGTGGGGAGAACAAATTGAAGGGTGTTGGATCTCACCCACCCAAACGGTGGAAGTCAATAGGGTTCAATTAGTTAGGGTTAAAATTTCAGCCAATAGTAAAAGTTAATCGGTAATTAACTTTTAATGAGGCAATTAAAATGTAATTATTAAAAGTAAATAAATAAATTAGTGAAAATTAAAAGGTGATTAGCAATTAGGTAATTAGCGAGGATAATTAAGTTAAGGTAATTTGTTAAGATTATTATTCAATTAACGATGGCACGGTAAAACGAACGGATACGCGCTCACGTTGACGCACAAACCTAGAACCCGCGTACGAAAACATCCGGATGGTCAAAACGAAAATACGGGCGCGCACAAATAATACGCCTAGAAAATACTGGTCGTTACATTCTACCCACCTTAAGAAAAATTCCGTCCTCGGAATTCTTATCCACTAAAGAGCAGGGAACAATTATGAATATCGCTCTTGTATTTCTACGAGGTAAATTATGACCTGAATACTTCGAGGTGAAGAAATGAAATTGGTTAAGAAGAGACACAAGTGATGTGAATAAGATTGAGTTCCAAAAAGGTTCGGATGACTAAGCACCATCGATGGCCTTAATCGTTAGTGGACAAGAGAAAGGACTAGGGACGGATCTCGAAGATGTGCATGGATGAGGATGAGTGATGAATAACAATGTGTGTATATATATACTTACAACTACAACTCCCATAATCTAACATAATGCATGCTAAAACCTGTAATCTCAATCAAGTATTCCTCAAATAAGTCATCATTATTCGTCTCATCACCGAATAATACTACAACGATAATCAGATCCTAAAACTTAGCTATAGATCCGACATTATCGCTCGAATTCTAACTCGAAGTTCTCGCTTCAAAATAATCAATACTTTATACAAAATAACCTTTGAAGGAAAAACACTAAATATCCTCGATCAATACCATTTGCAAATTTATTCACCCTCCACTTGTTATTGATACTAGAGCAATAACATCTCTTATGAAATCTCTAATGTATAATTCATCTTTAGCCAAATTCTCCAAAATTATTTACTCTCGTAAGTTGTCTCCCTCATTATATATCATAACATTGTCCATTGCATAATCTAACTTGTAACACTACAATGGAGACATCTTCCAATTCCAATCTTATCTTTATATCAAGCAATCAACATATTGATGACATACCAATTACTAATGCATGATGACAATTAAAATTACGCTTAGTATACATCACAATTTACAATCAATAATTGTCCTGCTCCCAACTCATTTTTCATCGAACACTACGGGATTACTCATAATTCTATTCACCATAATTAACAAGCTATTAAATCACATCTTGCCATTTTTCATTGTGTCTTGTTCTAAACAATGTCAATCAATCCACGTAACTATCCATTCTCATCAACACAACGTACCATTTCTAATATCTTCATCACCATACTTATATAATTAAGTCTTGTTACCTCAAATACTCTACTCGTTTTTATGGTCTTCATGAATCATGATGTATCTTCATAAGTACTCTTAGCTGTTGCTAATCTGAATTTCAAATCTGAAATGTACTCGTCCTCTTGTGTATTAAAAAGAAACTCTATTGAATCCGTTAGGCATGTGTATTATCCAAATGTTAGTTTTGAACACACCATTCCATTTCTACCATATAAAATGGAATAATCTAAATTTGTTGTGTTCATAATCAACTAATCACAACTACCCTTATAACATCTCACATTATGTCTAGCTAAAACGTAACCCTATAACAATAATAATTATATCTAATGCTCTAACAATATGACGATTAACATGAATTAACGCCGCTGATGATGAAATGAAATAGTAGGGAATATTTAAAGGGCTATAACGTAATTTTAAAACGAATCTTGCTAATGTTGTAATAAATAATGACGAGCACTAATGATAACTAAACATAGTGTAGGATTTAGAGTTGAAAGATGTAACGGGTCAATATTGCGATGAACGGTTTCTGATGAGGAATGGATAGGGAGTCAGGTTGGTTAGGTAGCATAAAATAGTCATGATTAATCAAGTGATTAAGGATAATGATGGATATGTGAAAAATAACGAAATGCGTAAATGGTATAAGTTAAAACATGAAATGTGAGTTAGTTAAATAATGACTGAAAGGAGTAACATGCAAAGGAGTATGGTTAAGCAGCGATTGTTTTGTGAATGCAAATGGAGATAGAGTTAGTAAAGAAAGTATTTTGAAAAAAAAACATATATGATAGGTTGTTTTGAAATATTTTAGTAGCGTCGTTAGAAAAGAAATTCCTATATTTGAATTAGTGAAAAAGAAGTAATGTTTTTTTTTGAAGTTTATTATATGAAGAAAGTATAGTAAATATATGAGTATGGATGTTATAGGTCAGAAAATCGTGGCGAGATAGTAACTAAAGGTTACGTCGAATAAAGTTTTAAAATCAAAGAATGAATTTAGGTCAGCTGGAGAGTATGAGACCTAGGCATATACTAAAGATTCTTAAATGGAAATAAAGCTGGGCGAGAAATTTCATGAAAGGGATATCGAATGTAGCATCGGTATAGTAATGTGGATGATTTGGAAGGATAAAGTTGGCTGTCAGAAAGATCACGTGGATCGAGAGCAATGATTTGAGTAGGGTGATCAAATGCGGGTACCGGTAGGAAATGATTAGTCAAAGGCTACGATGGATTCCTAAGGTCATAAAGTGGAATGTAAAATGAAGGGTGATAAAAATCAAGGATATATTGATTTGGTTGACTAAGGATCAGAAATCTTATGACTCGGATGTTCTAATGAATTTGATTGGGGTAGAAGATTCTAGGGAAGGTGTTGTTTGAGAGTTAAGATTGTAATATTATCCATGCTGTTTTAGAGTATTTTGCATGAGCATAGACCTGCATGGGCCACCACTAAAACCTGTCACGCCCCGCTTCCCATTAGGCTTGGGAGCGAGGACGCGAACGGGCCCGCTTGTGCAAGTAAGGAGGAAGTACTTTTGCTTTTCTTCCCCCTTGACTTAACACAATAAGCGTCTGTGTGAAAACCGTAGGTTCTTGCTTTGCATTACTCAAAACAACACAAATAAAAAAAGAATTATTACAATCTCCTTCGTCTCAAAATTACAGCAATGCAGGAATAGAAAAGAGGGGGTCTTATGACCCGTAAAACAAATGAGTGAATTACAATGAAGGTTCTCTAGTTTAACAGTCCATGGTCCACATGTTCAGCTATCTCAACTAGTCCTCCTGGTGATAAAGCTCGGGATCTGACATACATCCAAAAACATGAATGTATGTCAGCAAGGGTCTGCAAGTAGAGTTAGAACCCAAGGCAAGATATACAAATTTATACTGAATTTAAGAGGCAATTATAATTTAATCGAGATAACAACAAAAGTTTGAGCATGCTGATTTTAAAGTAAAAACACCCTATCATGCAGTTCTAAACAATCTGACAAGTAAAGTAGAGCACGTCAATGTCACTGAGATAACAATTTCACCGAGGTAACAATTTCACTTTGCAAGTTTCAAGTTAGTGTCACACATCTATAATAGGGTTCTCGCCGATAGGACGTGATGAGTGGGTCGTTCTTCACACGGGGGCTTACCGTGCTTGGCGCTAACCCACCGCATACGGGTGGTGCCCTTGAAGAGAGTACCCCGTCATACGCCTAGTGGCCGCACAACCCTAACCCCACCCCAATATTTGTGCTGGAACACGAGCCAGCCTAATTCACGAATTACAAGCACGAACTGTCAACTCACATGACATCACGAAAATCACGATTTCGCCTTCGAGGCGCACGATTTCACGATGTCTCACGTTAATTAATTATTTCAAGGCATGCAGCAATTAAATAACAAGAGCAGTTATCTTTATACAACAATTTCCATGGTTACGAGTGTAACGAGCAACATTTACATACAAGAGACTATTTTAACATCCAATTCGTAAATTCACTATAAACTGCATACTTGCCTGATTTCCGCGATTTGGTGCCGTTGGGTTCGTTTCGACGGTACTACGTATCGATACTTCCGGTTCTCTGTTTTGGTTAAGCAAATCAATGAATTAGATATATTGCGAGATAATCAAAATGTCGGGTTAATCCTTAAAGTCGGTTCGTCTAATTTCATTGGGTTTTTTGGCTAGGGTGATGTCTATATTGTGTTACACTAACCTGATACACCTTATTTAGACTAATATTATTACCCTAACATTAATTAATCTTACTATCACTGTGAAATCGAATTAACATTTAAACTAACTAATTTTAACCACCGATAAATTAACTAAGCTAATATTAGTTAGTGATAGGGTTATTTAGCATGTTAACTTTACATTATAGGGGGTACACCCACTACACCTTCTATGATATCATACAATAATACCCTCATACACAATAATAAAACCCCTTTACCCTCTCTCTCTCATTCTTTATTAATATATCTTAGAGCAAGGCTGTCAACAACTTATTTAACATATTTAAAACTCTCCTACCCTATGTCTCTCTGTCTCCCTCATCTGTTCTATTAAACCCCACCCATTTAATATTTTGTCTGCACCTCTCTTCTCTTATTCTGTTCTTTCTTTTTTTTTCATCCATTTGAAGCTTGCAGGCAGCAGACCAAAGGGCTCGTGCGAAAAAACAACAGGGAAGGGCTCACCTCGCGACGGCATGGAGGAGAAGGGCGGACGGCGCATGGGCTTCGCCGGCGGGGCTTCTCCGGCGACGTGCAGGCGCCTGTTGGCGGCGGTGCAGGTGCACGGCGGCCCCGTCCAACGACTCGCGGCGGCAGCTCCCAGCGATGCGCGCGCGCGGGTTCCGGCGGTGCACAGCAGGTGTGGCGGCGGATTCCGGCATTTGCGCGAGGTGATGCGGCCTAGGAGAGGGGAGGAGGAAGGAAGGAGAAGAAGGGAGATGGAGATTTGATTATTTTGGGGTTTTGTAAGGACTGGAATTTGATCTTAGATCTGAGATTTGCCTCTCTCTTTCTCTGTTTTGAATTTGATTTGAGGTTGAACTCGAAATGGGTTTGATTGGGTTTGATTTCAGATTTTGGATCTGAATTTGTAAAGGATTTGGGATACTGATTTTGGGGAAGATGATGGTGGTTGATTTGATTGGGGAGGATTGGGTTGCTGTTTGTGTTTTCTCTTGGGGAATTTTGTGTAATGGCTGATTTGGTTTGGAATGTTGGGTTGCAGGATTTTCTCAGGGAAGAAGAGGGTTTGTTAGCTGATTTGTTTGCAGGAGGAGATGAAGATTGTATGGAAGGAGACGTTGACGATGGTGATTCAGATAAAGGAATAGTGTGGGAGACAGTTTGGTGGGGGGATAGCTGGTTGTGAGGAGAACAAATTGAAGGGTGTTGGATCTCACCCACCCAAACGGTGGAAGTCAATAGGGTTCAATTAGTTAGGGTTAAAATTTCAGCCAATAGTAAAAGTTAATCGGTAATTAACTTTTAATGAGGCAATTAAAATGTAATTATTAAAATTAAATAAATAAATTAGTGAAAATTAAAAGGTGATTAGCAATTAGGTAATTAGCGAGGATAATTAAGTTAAGGTAATTTGTTAAGATTATTATTCAATTAACGATGGCACGGTAAAACGAACGGATACGCGCTCACGTTGACGCACAAACCTAGAACCCGCGTACGAAAACATCCGGATGGTCAAAACGAAAATACGGGCGCGCACAAATAATACGCCTAGAAAATACTGGTCGTTACACTAATGAAATGAATGTTGTTTTGATGATTGTTTCCCCATAACAACGATTTCCCCGTAGATTAGCATCCGCGAGACGAACCTTCGTGATCGTCATCCCCGGTGCTAGGCAAGTGAAACTTGCCACTTAGGGTTTAGGCCATGTTTTAGGCCGTTTGCTTGTTGTAGGCGTAAAAGAGGCTAGGCGACGAAATGATACTCGCCTAGGCGCAAAATTTAGGAACTAGCTTGACAACGAAGCTAGATCCGACAATTATCATGTTGCACAATTACCATGTCATGTTTAAATTCCATTAACGGTACGCAAATTAATTGTCATGTCATTGCATTCTTTAAGTGATTCCGTGATTGCGTAGCATCGCTACAATACTTGTGTTTCCTGGCTCGTGACCAGAAGCGAGCATAATGAGTTGCTAACCCCAACGCTTGATATTGAATTGTGAACTAGGAAAACAAGCTCCCGTGCGGGGCAACCCTGGCTCACTTGCTGGGCTCATGTACAGGGACCCTGGCTTGTTTACGTGTGGGATGGGGTAAGAGTTAAGCGGTCATTCAACTGGGGGTCTGCCTGATCAGCAACTGCAGCTGTAAGGCGTAAACTCTGGGGTGGGGTAGTGTTTAGGGCCAATCAGCGTGAATGCTATACCATTCAGCTGAAGGGCGTGAACATCTACAAACAACAGTGAAACGTGAATAGTGAATTGATTGAGATTGTTAGTAGCTTGGCTACTCTTGTCTTGTCCCGATAATTGTTCTCTTGTACTTATTGTTCACCATGTCTTGACTGTGCACTCATGTTATAACTGCCATGTCATGCATACTAAAACTGCTAGGTTGCTAGTTGCCTTACTTTCCGTTTCCTTGCCCAAGTCTTTTAGACTTGCTGACATGTGCCCCTTTACTCTTTTGGGTGACACATGTTAGATCCTGAGCCTGAGTACCTTGTTGAGGACGAGGTGTTTGCTGTCGTCGAGCCCGAGCTTGTGTTTGACGGGGAGTACGTGGACACTGGGGACCAGTCCTAGTGTCTCCGTTGTGTTTTCCCTTTTGTTTAGACTGTTGTTTTGTTGTCGGTGCGTAGCACCTATACTTTGTTGCGTTGTTGCTTTTGTTGGCCTTGTTCTGGGCCTTTAGACTCTTTCTTTTAGCCTGGTGGCTTTTCTGGATGTCGAACTTATTTTCATGTTGGACAATTTATGAGATGTGAGAATTTTATTTCTGTCTCTCCTTTTATTATTATTGTTGCTCCGTTGTGGTTACAGGGACCTGCTCATGTTTTATTGACGCTTATCGGGTTTGGGGCTTCACGGCTCCACTCTCGTGCGGACCTTTTCACGTCTCGCCTCCATTTTAGGGAAGCGGGTCGTGACAGGTTTTGTTGGTGGCCCATGCAGGTCCCTCTGTAACTACGATTATCGGAATAGCGATAATAATATTAGAATGTCCAATAAACTAAGTTCGACGTCCGAGTCATAAGCTATGAGTCTAATCTGATTCGTTTTCTGTGTCATTAGATGGCAGGAAGGCGATTCACCCGTGGTGGGGGTAGTGGTGCGCTCCCTCATGATGAGGAGCCTGAGCGGGAACCCACCAACGGTGAGATGATGCGGATGATGCTCCAGATGATGCAAGTGCAGCAGGGCGTGCTCCTGCAAGTCCGGAATGCTCCACTTGCTCGAGCTGCCCGGGCTCTTCCAGATGTCCCTCGCTCTGAGCCGGGAGCGAAGCAATTTTGGGAGCTGGGTCCCGCATATTTTGATGGGTCTGAGGGTCCTCTGGCTACCGATGAGTGGATTCGAAACATTGAAGATAACTTGAAGATGGCCAAGATCACCCCGGCTGGATGGGTTGATTTGGCGAAGAGGCAACTCAAGGATAATGCTCGGAACTGGTGGGATGCGGAAGAGAAGATGTTGGTGGAGCCGATAGCTTGGGCTACCTTTAAGTCCAGGTTTGATGAGGAATTCTTTCCGAAGGCTGCCAAGAAGGAGATGCTGCAGCGCTTCATTGATCTGAAGCAAGGGAGCTTGACGGTGGACCAGTACCACCAAGAGTTCACTAGGCTGAGTCGGTTCGCACCGAAGATGGTGCAGGATGCTGATGAGAGGGCTCAGAGGTTCCTACAGGGACTTGCTTTGGAGCTCCAGAGTTTTGTGTCTTCCTCCGATCTGGACTCTTATCAGAAGGTTTTGGTCGCTGCCAGGAGGCAGGAGCTGAACCTGAGTCAGAGGAGAGGGCATGTTTCTGGTGCTGGGAAGAGGCCTATGGAGCAGGCCAGGGCGGTGGTTAGGCCTGGTTTCAAGCCTAATCAGCCAGCTCAGTTTAAGAGGCCAGGAGGGCCTATTCTGAAGACTTGCCATTTCTGCGGCAAGTCTGGCTACATCAAGGTTCAGTGTCGGAAGTTTTTGGGCCAGTGTCTGGTTTGTGGTGATGCTTCCCATGTCGCGAAGGATTGTCGGCATGCTGGTCAGCTGTGGAGGGCGCCTATTGCAGCACAGCCGTTGCAGCAGCGAGCGTCTGTTCCTGCTGGTCGTGGAGCAGCTCTTGTTCCACAGAGGCAGGCTTTTCAGCAGGCTGTTCCGCCGAGGAGGCAGGCTTTTCTGATGACCGCTGTGGAGAGCGAGGCTGTGGATGAGGTTATCGCAGGTAATCCTCAATCTAGCTATTACTTTCCTAGCTGGTTTGAATGTTAGATTGTGTTGTTTGCTTGAACATGGTTGTTTGCTAGACTAGGGTTTGATTGTTAATTGCTTGTTAGGTGTGGTTTTGGTGTGCACATTTCCTGCACGAGTCCTCTTTGACTCTGGTGCATCGATGTGCATTATTTCTCGGAGCTTCGTGGAGGGGCATTCCTTGTCGACGTCCCCTCTTCCCAAGAGTTGGAATATCGTTACAGGGAATGGCGTGGTCTCGGTGCATCGTGGTTGCAATTCTTGCTCGTTGGTGGTCTGTGGACATGAGCTTTTCGCTGATTTCATTGTCCACGACATCATCAACTATGATGCAGTTCTTGGGATGGACTGGCTTGCGAGCTTCTATGCTACGATCGACTGCAGGAGGAAGAAGGTGGTGTTCGAGATTCCCGGACATCCGGTATTTGAGTTCAGTCGTGGTAGCAGTTCGCTTGGTCCTGTCAGATTTCGGGCCAGGCCGGTGGAGGTTGTGGCTGTGCAGATGGAGTTGGAGTGGCCAGCGGTAGTGCGTGATTTTGGCGACGTCTTCCCCGAGGAGATGTCTGGTTTGCCACCTGATCGAGCTCTAGAATTTTCTATTGATCTTATTCCAGGTGCGCAGCCAATTTCGAAGGCGCCGTATCGTATGGCACCTGCAGAATTGGAAGAGTTGCGGAAGCAGCTGGATGAGCTTTTGCAGAAGGGTTACATCAATCCCAGTGTGTCTCCGTGGGGAGCACCGGTGCTGCTAGTGAAGAAGAAGGATGGTTCGCGTCGCATGTGCGTGGACTATCGGGAGTTGAATGCGGTGACCATTAAGAATAAATACCCGTTGCCTCGCATCGATGTTATTTTTTATCAGCTTGGAGGTTCGAGGGTGTTTTCTAAATTGGATTTGAGGAGTGGTTACCATCAGTTGAAGGTGAAGAAGGGAGATGTTCCGAAGACAACGTTCAGGACGAAGTATGGACACTATGAGTTTGTGGTTATGCCTTTCGGCGTAACTAACGCGCCCGCAGTTTTCATGAATCTGATGAACCTGATTTTCTACGACTTTTTGGATAAGTTTGTCGTTATCTTTATTGACGACATTCTGATCTATTCGAAGTCGGAGGAAGAGCATGCCTCGCACTTAAGGACGGTGTTGGAGATCTTGAGGAAGCATCGTTTGTATGCTAAGTTTTCGAAGTGCGAGTTTTGGCTGGATAGAGTTGCTTTTCTCGGGCATGTGGTGACTGGAGATGGTATTTCAGTGGACCCCGAGAAGATTAGGGCCATCAGAGAGTGGCCTGTTCCGTCGTCTGCGTCTGAGATTCGGAGTTTCCTTGGACTTGCTGGTTACTATCGGCGATTCATTAAGGACTTTTCCCGTATTGCTGAGCCGATGACCAGGTTGACGCGGAAGGATGTACCTTTTGTTTGGTCGGGTGATTGTGTGAATACTTTTGGTATTCTGAAGGAGCGGTTGACGACTGCCCCTATTCTTGTTGTGCCTGATCGCAACGGTGGATTTGAGATCTTTTGCGATGCTTCTGGCAAGGGTCTCGGTTGTGTGTTGCATCAGCACGGACATGTTGTGGCATATGCGTCTCGGCAGCTTAAGGTTCATGAGAAGAATTACCCGACGCATGATTTGGAGTTGGCTGCCGTTGTGTTCGCTCTTAAGATTTGGAGGCACTTCCTGCTGAGTGAGAAAGTGAAGATTTTCACCAATCACAAGAGCTTGAAGTATATTTTTACTCAAAAGGAGCTCAACATGCGACAGCGTCGATGGTTAGAGCTTATGGCGGATTATGAGATTGATTTGCAGTTTCACCCTGGCAAGGTGAATGTGGTCCCTGATGCGCTGAGTAGGCTTCCAGCGGTGATGATTTTGACCTCGCAGTGGAGATTGCAGCACGATTTTTGCGAGTCTGGTGTTGAGATTGTCCTTCCTGGACAGGCTTCATCGTTGATGTACATGCAGGTACAGTCAACGATTGTGGATCGGATTAAGGCTGGCCAGGTTGAGGATCCGAAGCTGGTAAAGATTCGGGAGTAGGTGGAAGCCGGTCTGCGGACTGACTTTTTGATTCATAAGGATGGCTCGCTGAGGTTTGGAGCCAGGTTGTGTGTGCCGGCTGGGGATATTAGAGAGGAGTTGATGGTGGAGGCACACAGTTCGCCGTATTCTGTGCATCCTGGTGGCACCAAGATGTACCAGGATCTTCGTCTGAATTATTGGTGGCATGGTATGAAGAGGAGTGTGGCTCGGGGTGTAGCCAAGTGCTTGGTTTGCCAGTAAGTGAAGGCGGAGCATCAGCGTACGGCCGGGTTGCTACAACCGCTTCCGATTCCGGAGTGAAAATGGTAACACATCACTATGGATTTCGTGACTGGACTACCTCAGAGTCCGAAGCAGAATGACGCGATTTGGGTGATCGTAGATCGATTGACCAAATCCGCGCACTTTATTCCATTCCGAGTGGGACAGTCCACTGAGGCGCTAGCAAGGAGATATATAGAGGTAAAATTCTTTTACTCTCCGTTTTATTTCCTTTTCCTAGTTTGGACAGTGATGTAACGTGAATCGTGCAGGAAGTCGTGCGACTTCATGGAGTCCCCGTGAGTATCGTGTCAGACAGGGACACGAGGTTCACATCTCAGTTCTGGCAGAGTTTGCAAAAGAGCTTGGGTACGCGTCTGAGTTTCAGCACGGCGTACCATCCGCAGACGGATGGCCAGTCCGAGAGGACGATTCAGATTTTGGAAGACATGCTGAGGGCGTGCATGTTGGATTTCAAGGGTTCGTGGGAGGACCATCTGCATTTGGGGGAGTTCTCCTACAACAACAGCTTCCAGGCGAGTATTGGCATGGCGCCTTTCGCCGCTCTTTATGGGGAGGAAATGTCGATCGCCATTAAGTTGGGATGACGGTGGTGATCGGGAGCTGTTGGGACCTGAGATGATCGTGGATGCCGTGGATATTGTCAGAAACATTCGGGAGAGGTTGAGAATTGCTCAGGACCGTTTTAAGCATTGGGCGGATGCTAAACGTCGTCCTTTAGAGTTTCAGCCGAGCGACCATGTGTTCTTGAAGATTTCCCCGAATCGCGGTGTGATTTGTTTTGGGAAGCGAGGGAAGTTGAGCCCGCGATACATTGGACCGTTTGACATTTTGGAGAGGGTTGGCGAGGTAGCTTATCGCTTAGCCTTGCCGCCATATTTGGAGGGAGTTCACAATGTTTTCCATGTGTCGCAGCTTCGTCGATACATTGGTGATCCATCTCATGCGGTGGATTTTTCGGAGATTACCGTTCGCCCCGATTTGACGTATGACCAGCATCCAGTGCAGATTCTGGACAGGCGTCAGAAATCGCTTCGGAACAAGATTGTCAATCTTGTGAGGGTGATGTGGCGACACGGCTCGCCTGGAGAGTCTACTTGGGAGAATGAGGATGAGATGCGAGAGCGTTTCCCACTTTTGTTTCCGGACACGTGAGTGTTTGGAAATTCCGAGGACGGAATTTTTCTTAAGTTGGGGAGGATGTAACGACTGGTTTTCATGTATCTGGATTTATTATATTATAATATATGTTTTGGTGGACTTTCTCCTCATGTGTGGTTTTCGTCTCCGTAACTTTCATTTTCGATCGTTTCGTCGTGTTTTCTCGTTTCTTCCTTAGGATCGTCGATTTCGGAGTAAGTCATTCATGACGGGCTTCATAACGGTCGTATCTTACTATTAGATCAAGCCTAGGAGTCTTAGGAATCGATCCCGGAGCTCCGCGCTCCGTATCGGAACTTTTGGTGCTTATTAGCCGGTGTAAGAAGGGGCACCGACCGACTAGATGACGATCCAGTCGGTCGGCAATCCTTCTTGGACCGACTAGTTAGCTTTCTAAATTTCTCAGGAGTTACTGTTTATCGTTAGTCGGTCTAAGAACGTTGGTTGACCGACTAGGTTGCAAACTAGTTGGTCGGCAATGATTCTTTAACCGACTAACACATCATCTAAATTTTAGTATCAGTACTGTTCATTCTTAGTCGGTCTAAGTTCATCTTTCGACCGACTAGTTGTTAAACTAGTCGGTTAAGTTTTGTACTCAGACCGACTAATTCTTGGTTCTTCTGTACAGTCGAGTTACTGTTTACTCTTGGTCGGTCTAAGAACGTTCACCGACCGACTAGATGTCTAACTAGTCGGTCAATAGTTGTTCATCGACCGACTAAATCTAAATTCTATTTTCGTTCAGAAGTTACTGTTTACACTTAGTCGGTCTGCGTTGGTCGACCGACCGACTAGTTGCCAAACTAGTCGGTCAGTGGTTGCTCTTTGACCGACTAATCTGTGTTAAAACCCTAATTTCTGGGCAGCCGCCAGCCCATCCTATTTAAACCCCTCCCAAACGTTTTCTTCTTCCTCCACTCGACCCAAAAACCCTAGTTTCTCCCCCATTGAGCCCCCTTCTTCCCCAAACCCTTATTCCTTCATTCCAAGCCCAAGATCCATCATCCAAACCATCCCTCAACACATTCTACCCCTCATCTTCCCCAAAATCTCATCAAATCCCCAAAATTCCCCAAAAACCCTAGTTCTCCAAACTTCTCCATTCGTTTCCAGATCTGGTCCCTAGGTTCTCCGGAGTGTTTCTTCCGCCTCCTCACGGTAAGAAATCGATCTCTTGATGTTTTCATAACCTATTTGTATTTTTATGAAACCCTAATGAAATGAAGGTTGTTTTGATGATTGTTTCCCCATAATAGCGATTTCCCCGTAGATTAGCATCCGCGAGACGAACCTTCGTGATCATCATCCCCGGTGCTAGGCAAGTGAAACTTGCCACTTAGGGTTTAGGCCATGTTTTAGGCCGTTTGCTTGTTGTAGGCGTAAAAGAGGCTAGGCGACGAAATGATCCTCGCCTAGGCGCAAAATTTAGGAACTAGCTTGACAACGAAGCTAGATCCGACAATTATCATGTTGCACAATTACCATGTCATGTTTAAATTCCATTAACGGTACGCAAATTAATTGTCATGTCATTGCATTCTTTAAGTGATTCCGTGATTGCGTAGCATCGCTACAATACTTGTGTTTCCTGGCTCGTGACCAGAAGCGAGCATAATGAGTTGCTAACCCCAACGCTCGATATTGAATTGTGAACTAGGAAAACAAGCTCCCGTGCGGGGCAACCCTGGCTCACTTGCTGGGCTCATGTACAGGGACTCTGGCTTGTTTACGTGTGGGATGGGGTAAGAGTTAAGCGGTCATTCAACTGGGGGTCTGCCTGATCAGCAACTGCAGTTGTAAGGCGTAAACTCTGGGGTGGGGTAGTGTTTAGGGCCAATCAGCGTGAATGATATACCATTCAGCTGAAGGGCGTAAACATCTACAAACAACAGTGAAACGTGAATAGTGAATTGATTGAGATTGTTAGTAGCTTGGCTACTCTTGTCTTGTCCCGATAATTGTTCTCTTGTACTTATTGTTCACCATGTCTTGCCTGTGCACTCATGTTATAACTGTCATGTCATGCATACTAAAACTGCTAGGTTGCTAGTTGCCTTACTTTCCGTTTCCTTGCCCAAGTCTTTTAGACTTGCTGACATGTGCCCCTTTACTCTTTTGGGTGACACATGTTAGATCCTGAGCCTGAGTACCTTGTTGAGGACGAGGTGTTTGCTGACGCCGAGCCCGAGCTTGTGTTTGACGGGGAGTACGTGGACACTGGGGACCAGTCCTAGTGTCTCCGTTGTGTTTTCCCTTTTGTTTAGACTGCTGTTTTGTTGTCGGTGCGTAGCACCTATACTTTGTTGCGTTGTTGCTTTTGTTGGCCTTGTTCTGGGCCTTTAGACTCTTTCTTTTAGCCTGGTGGCTTTTCTGGACGTCGAACTTATTTTCATGTTGGACAATTTATGAGATGTGAGAATTTTATTTCTGTCTCTCCTTTTATTATTATTGTTGCTCCGTTGTGGTTACAGGGACCTGCTCATGTTTTATTGACGCTTATCGGGTTTGGGGCTTCACGGCTCCACTCTCGTGCGGACCTTTTCACGTCTCGCCTCCATTTTAGGGAAGCGGGTCGTGACAAAAACACAACACCAACTTACTCTATTGGTCTATTGCGGCAATATGATCGTATTTTCTTTTCTCATGTTCTTTTGCATTATTTCTTTGTCCATAATATGATCTCGTTCGCTTACAATTATTATACAACCAATACGAAAACGCACCCCCAACTTAGTTTGATAGGCATATTTTGTATTAGTTCTGTTTGCTGTCTTTGTTGATTGATGCACGTCAGCAATGATGCCTTTGTTCGTGGAGATAAGCTTCGCTACAACCTATCCTGGTTATATACATTATTTGGATTGAACCCGGTAGATAGCTTTCTGATTTAGGGATGATTCAAACCTCAGCAAACCTTTTAACATCTCGGCTCGATCCCCAAGAAAGACATGTTATGTAACTGTAAGCTACTCCATAGCCTCATTTATGAGACATGCCGAGTAAAGAATGATGTACATTAGCTATAACCTAGCTTTGTGCAGTAATCAGGTGAGGATTAGAAACTTTTCTTTGTCACTACAATAAACACAGAGATCAATCTTTCCCGTTCTTGAATCTCTAATACTTGGCGCATACTTGTCATATATTTCTTTTTATATATCCTAAAATTTATAGGTATATTGTAAACATCCCCATCAATCACCCCTCAAATGTATAATAGATTATATGGAGCCTTCTTCTTCCACATGGATATTTCGGAGTCCTGTAGCTTAAAAATAGAGAATCAAAGAGAATTGCAAAGCAATTCTCAAACAATTTGAAGAAACAAAGAAGAATGAATGAAAGAAAAGAAAATTAAGAATCAAAATGTAAAAGCAAAAGATAAATTGCTCAGCAAGATGATGTAACAAGCTTTGTTCATATTAGATAATGGATAATTTCCTAACAGATTGCCTTTAATAGGCGAAACCTAGGAAAGCTGGCAGAGTAACAAACTCCTCACATCAACGGTCCACATTGAATTCATCCGCATCTACGGTTGTCATTAATTCTCCGAAATAACGGATCAGATCTCTTCTTCGCAAATACCCCCTTTGCAATCCAACAGCTCACAACTTTCTTCCCCCAACGGTTCTCCATTTTACCTCGTCCCAGCAGCTTCAGCCAAAGGAGGAAGACAACGGCTCCCTCCTCCGGTGGAGATCACCCACACACGTTCGAAGGTCGCCAACATTCACGTCCCCTAATTTTGACCTTGTCTCACGGTCACATGAAGGAAACCTCTTCACAAGATCCCAATAGTTTTCCATGTCGCTTCCTCCTTGTCCCTCTGCCTCCATTTGATCAGAACTTGTGGAATGATGTTTTTCTTTCCTAACACAGACCTTCTATCCAAGATGGCTTCTGGCTCGTCTATCAGCTCCTCTAAATAATATGGTTGAGTGTCATGTACTGTACTCTTCCTTCCTAATTTCTGCTTGAGTTGGGAGACATGGAATACTGAGTGAATTCTAGCTTCATCAGGCGGCCCTAACTTGTAGGCAACCTCCCCAACACTTTTGACTACTAGATTAGGCCTGTAATATCTAGGTGAAAGCTTATGGGGTTTTGATGATGCAACAGATAGCTGCCTATACGGTTGCAATCTTAAGAAGACCCAATCTCCAACTTCAAAGGATCTCTCTGAACGGTGGGTATCTGCATTTTTCTTCATCCTTTCACGAGCTTTTTGGATATTGTCCTTGAGGATCTTCATCACTACCTCTCTTGTGAACAAAGCCTCATCCACTTCCTGCAATTTTGAGGTCCTGGAGATATATGAAATTAAAGTGGGTGGCTTCCTGCCGTAAACAGCCTCATATGGGGTCATCTTCGTTGAACTATGCCAAGTGGTATTATACCAATACTCTGCTAGGGTCAACCACATAGGCCATTCCTTGGGTTTGTGGCTGCAGAAGCACCGTAGATAGCATTCCAGACCCTTGTTCATAATCTCTGTGTGCCCGTCAGATTGTGGATAATAAGCAGAGCTTAAGACGAGTGTTGATCCCTGCAAGGTGAATAACTCCTTCCAAAATGAGCTAGTAAAGATAGCATCCCGATCACTTACCATGGTCTTTGGAAGCCCATGAAGTTTGTACACTCCATCAAAGAAGACCTGAGCCATAGTTTTAACTGTATACGGATGCTTAAGGGGAAAGAAGTGAGAATATTTTGAAAGCCTATACACCGCGGCGTAAATTACACTCACATTGTTGCAGGTGGGTAACCATGATATGAAGTCCATTGAAATCTCCTCCCAAATTTGATTAGGCACTGGTAAAGGTTGGAGCAACCTAGGGGAAGCTGCACTTTCTGACTTGCTCCTTTGGCAGACTTCGTGTTCCCTAACAAATTTTGTGACCCCAGCTTTCATTCCCTCCCAATGAAATGATTGTTTCTGTCGGTGAAGGGTTCGGTGGGAATCTGAGTGTCCTCACATGGAATAGCAGTGATGTTCTCTTAGCAGTCTCTCAATGATACCCTCTGCAGTTGGCCTCACTAAAATTCTTCCTTTATAGTAATATAAGCCATCTGCCTTGGTTTAACGTTGGCTTACCCTGCTTCCATCTGTCAATATTTTCTCTATAGATATATAATATGGATCATCTCTTGCCAAGTTCTTCATCTCTGATAACCAATCGCACTGAACAGTTGAAATGGGGCATAATGTGTAACGACCCGCTCTCCAGGTTACCCGGGAAGTACGAATCCGTCCCAAGTATTCCTAGATCAACGAGTGTTACGTAGAAAGAGAGAAAGGAAGAGAACAAAAGAATGCTGCAGGTACTACGCACGTGCTGGGAAGTACAAGTAAAACTCCATCACAGATAAAAACACTGAGAAAAAAAAACAAAAGTACAATATTCCATTTTATTGATACATTGATACATCTTATACATACACCAACATCTTCATTTTCACGACTCTAAGTACAAAGGTCCACCCGAAAAGAAACACCAAAAGTACAAGTCTCTCATCATACCCCTCACCACCCAATACTACAACAGATCACCAACTCCAAAGCTCCAGCCGCTATCTCCAACCTCCAACTCACATGACCTGAAAGTCAACGGGGACACGTCAACGCGTGACCCAGCAGAAACTCCTAACACTCTAGTAGAACCCAGTTTTAGAACTGGTCTGTCTATCTAGGGAGGGTAGTCTAACAAGTAAAGCTCTCAGGACATAAAAGTAATCACAACACGATGTATTAGCATCAAATAAGAACTTGTGAACATGCATAAGTAACCATGTTATAACATGCAAGTGCTGAAGGTAAGTGGGAGAACATAATAACATGCAAGTACTGGACATTTATAATAAACAATGGAATGGGTCAGCATGAGTTAACAACATTAACTTAGCAGAGAAACACGTAACCATGGGATAACAATAATTATAATTAAAAGACAATTACTTTAAGTCATTGATTCTCATGTTTGGAAACCCGTGTAAACCGTACGACGCTAAGGAGGCGGACTTCACCCAGGGTGGGTGAAAAAGTGGTACCCCAACCAGCAACACGGGCACCGGAGGGGGCCTCTCGCAACTCTATGCCCGAACGGGGCAAGGCACTAGAGCGAGACATGCTCGGTTTTTCTGTGGGACAAACGGAGTAAACCATCAATTACCGTCATGATGCATCACGAGTACACCAGCGGCCTCTCCAACCCTTTCAACTCGCCCTTCTGGGAGTGATACAACGGGTGAGAATTCATATCATATGTCCGCTCCTTAACTCCTAAAGTTTACCCGTTTTCCCCCAAACCCGTGTCACCCTCCTTTAGGAGGACTGATACATTCCTCATTCTCACTCTCAGTTTTCAAGATATTACTTCGTTTGTCAACGAATCATCTAGCGGACTTGAATACCGCTTTAACCAACTTTTAAAAATATCATCATCATCATCGTCATCATCATCATCATCATCATCATCATCAATTAAAGAATTGCATGGAATATCATCACAAACTCATCGTTATGAACATACTAATGTGAAAGCATAAACAAATTGAACTTAAATATTATTGAATATTTCATGAACCATCTGCATAACTTCATGTATCAAGAGCATGTCTTTGAGAACATGATTAGCACAAACAAACTTAACTTCAAACAAGACTACACCATGATAAGTACTGAGCAATATTAGCATATGAATCTGTCAAAACCGTTACAGCAGAGAGAATATCACTTTTAGCCTATCTACAGTCAGAATTGGTGTCTGGTCCCTTCACGAAAGTTGTAGATACTGGTGTTTTCCTTTTACTGACCAATTTTCATAAACTCAGTTGACATATATGATTAATGGTGGATTTTCTCCTAACAGATATAATTTCAGAATTCTGAACCAGAAACTGAGTTCAGTTCCAGTCCATTTTTCTACAAGTTACAGACAGAATTAAAATCTAAAAAAATTATGGATTGAAGATCTTGAAGTCAGCTTTCCAACAGTATCAAGATCATAATATTTTATAAAGTGTGCATGGAGTTATACTCGTTTTACTGAAAGGTATCAAAACTGTCTAAAAACAGACCAGTTTTAGAAACTGAATTTTTACCCTAGTTTTCAGTCCGAATTTGCAAAACTTGTAAACATGAAAGTTATTAAGGACTACAATATGAGTAACATATATTTTTTTCATATTTTTCTTTCATCTACGTTGGGAGATATTCTCAGTTTAACAGAGAATAAAAATACTGGAATTTCAGAACAGTTTTGATTGAAAACCAGTGTGCATATCCGAATTTTTATAAAATCATACAGTTAGAATTTGGCAAAATGATCTGAATGAAAGTTGTTCATAACAATGAGATACCCAACATATAAAATTTCCAAAGCATTCCCATTAGCCAATTAACCCCAGAACTTAGTCAAAGTTTCAGTTTTCTAGATCAAATTTCAGCATGAAAAAGTTAACTCAAATCTCCTTGTCCTAAAACTAAATTCTACCTAAGTAAAAGGAATTTCTACCTTATAAAGTCCACCAAAAATTCTTTGGCCCTTCTTATTCCTTGAAGAACTTGAGCTCCTAGTATCATTCTTCAAGCTCCAATCTTGTCTCCATATGGTTGATTTTTGGCTATTTTGGCTAGTTTTTAGTGTTGGAATGAAAAGGAATTTTGGGGCCTTTTAGAGGTTGAAGAGGGGAGCTAATTGGAAGTATTTTCTAAGGAAGAGGATGAAGAAAAATGAAAGAAAGGGGGCATGCTAATTTATGGCCAGAAATGGGGAGTGAGGGAGAGAGTGAAATGAGATTTTCTTTTTCTTTTTCTTGGTTTTGTTCTTCATGCATAGGTTTTAGGAATCCCCAAATCCCTCTCCTTCTTACACCTAATAAGCCATGTGTCTCTAATTAACTAAAAACATGACACCTAATAGGATGTGTTGTCATGGTAATAAAAATGTGGATTTTTGTATTTTAAGAAATTAAAAATACTTGAAGAAATACTTCATACACTCCAAATACATGTATTTCTCCAAATACTCTCATTTACTAAATTCAAGTAATGAGTTTAAAATCTTTTAAAATAAATTCCTACATCAAATAATTGAAAGAAAAATATGGGCATACTTCCCAAAAATATACGGACGTATCTATGTCAAAAATACGTACAAATACACGTATAAGAAAAGTAGGGTCATTACATAATGAGTAATAATCTTCCTGCAGCTCTTCATCCTCATCTTTCTTCCTAGATAGACCATCTGTAGCTTGATTCACCCTGCCTGGCTTGTACTCGACCCTATAATCAAACTGTTGTAGCTTCATGAGCCATTTGTTTTGGATTCATGTCTAACTTCTGCTCAAGTAGGAATCTTAGACTTTGGTGATCAGTTCTGATCACAAATTTCCTCCCCATCAAGTACTGGTTCCATTTGGTGATGGCTATAATGAGGGCTAGTAACTCTTTTTCATAGGTGGACAGAAGCAAGTTACGTTCCCTCAATTTAGAACTCAAGTAAGCAATGGGTTTACCTGACTGCATCAAGACTGCACCAACCCCCTTCCTGAAGCATCACACTCTACAATGAAGTCTTTGTCGAAGTCAGGTAAGGAAAGTACTGGTGCAGTGATGAGAGCAATTTTCAGCTGTTCAAATGCTTGTGTGGTTGCTTCATTCCACCCAAACTCACCCTTCCTCAATAAATCTGTAAGGAGAGCCGCAATTGCTCCAAACCCCTTAATGAATTTTCGGTAATAACCAGCCAACCCTTAGAACCCTCTCAGTGCCTTGGGGCTTGTGGGAGTACTCCAGTGTATAACAGCTTCAATCTTCCTTGGATCAACGGCTACTCCATTTCCTGAAATGACATGGCCCAGATACTCCACAGCTTCCTGGTTGAATTGACACTTGGATCTCTTGACAAACAGTTGGTGTTCTCTTAGTAACTGGAAGACTTTCTTCAAATGAAATTGATGAATCTCCTGACTGGGACTGTAGAAAAGAATGTCATCAGAAAAAACAAGAACAAATCTACGCAAAAAAGTCTTGAATATAGTATTCATTAGAGCTTGAAATGTATATGGAGCATTGGTTAACCCAAACGGCATCACCACAAACTCGTAGTGCCCGTCGTGGGTACAGAAGGCTGTTTTGTAAATGTCTGGAGGAAAGAGTCTGATCTGATGATATCCCAAACGCAAGTCCAGTTTAGAAAACACCACAGCTCTATGGAGTTCATCCAAGAGTTCATCAATGATGGGAATTGAGAATTTGTCCTTGATAGTTTGCTGATTGAGTGCTCGGTAGTCCACACATAGCCTCCAACCCCCATCTGCCTTCTTCTTCATCACTATGAGAGAACCATATGGACTAACTTGGCCTCACCACTCCTGCGTCTAACATCTCATTGATCTGCTTCTCAATTTCCCCCTTAAGGAAGTGTGCATGTCTATAGGGTCTCATGCAAATAGGTTTTGCCCCCTCCTCCAGTGGAATACGGTGATCACAGCTTCTCTGTGGAGGAAGCCCCTTAGGCTCCTGGAAGATGTCAGCATACTGATCTAAGAGCAATTGAATACCAATTGAATACCAGCTTGTAATTCTTGTGTTTCAGCTGTCTAGCCCTGTAGATCGGTATTTTCTAGCATCAAAGGTTTAAGTTGTAGGATATAGCCTTCACCGTGCTGTCTGATGGCCTTACAAATTTGGTTTCCTTCTGAGAGTTGTGACATAGGTTTGATACCCTGCCATATGCAATTTTTCCCTTGGTACTAAAAAACCATCTGTCGCTTCCTGAAGTTGAGTACAATGCCCTAAAGCTGCTCTAGCCAATGAGCCCCTAGGACTATTTGGTTTCCCACCATAAGTAATACTAACAAGTCTATTGACATCTCAACTCCTTGACAATGCAGCTGGACCCCCTTAAAAATACCAGCTCCAGATAGCTTTTCCCCATTGGCCACCCACGCCTCAAAGGACTTGGACTGCTCTTCCAACAAGTTTAATGACTTGGCTAGTTTAGGGTGGATGAAATTATGGGTTGAACCAGAATCAACCAATATGCTGACAGTATGCCCCTTGATGCTTTCTTCCAGCCTGAGTGTATGAGCAGCAGGGATTCCACACATTGCTTGTAATGAATTAGAAGTGGGTTCAGTTACCTCTTCATTGGATAGTGGTGTCAACACTTCCTCTGTCCGATTTTCTTCTCCTGGATCAAAATCCTCTCCATTCCATACCCCTTCTAGGATAAACAAATTTTTCTCCCTGCATTTATGGTCTCTATTCCACTTCTCATTGCACCAAAAGCAAAGGTTATTTTGCCTTCTGTTCTGGATCTCCTCAGGAGTGAGTCTCCTAGACTGACCACCCTGTGAGCCAGTAGAACTTCTCTGAGGTATGATAGTTGAGCCTCCTGCTACAGATTTTCCCAAAGTTGAGCTTGAATGACTCCTTCCTGCAGACCATGTTGGACCATGTCCCCTGCCTGTTATCCTCAACTGAGTGGTTTTGCCTGTTCTCCTCAACTGAGTGGTTTTCTCTTCAAAATTCCTAGCTAGGAACACAGCTTCTTTAAATGTCTGGGGTCTAAAGGCCTTAACCTCAAACTTAATCCCATCCTTCAATCCACCAATGAATTTGTCTAAAATATACTTCTCAGGTAGCTTATCTAACAACCCTATTACTTGCTCAAGCTTCTCCAAATAATCCCTCACAGTGCTAGTTTGTTTTGAATTAATAAAGGAGGTGAAAGGTTCTTCAAGGTCAGTGGGGCCAAATCTTGCAAGCAACTCTTTCTTGAACACATCCCACTGAAGAAAATTCTCCAAATTAATCTCTCACCATTCATACCACTGGAGAGCCTTATCCTTGAAATAAAATTTGCAGACCTTGACCCACATTTCACTATCAAGAGTATAGTATTCAAAGAGTTTGAGGACTTGGTTAATCCAAGGAAGCACATCCTCCGTTCCTTGGAAAACTGGAAAATCAGGCTTCAAAATTTTTACATTCCCAAGCTTAATTTCATGGTTACCACCTTGATTACTACCCATGTTCCAATTCCCACTAGCATCCCCTTCATAAAATGAATCAGGATTATGGCGAAAATTATTACCTGCCTCAGTCCTAGATCCTTCCGCCAACGGATTCTTAGGTGTCTGGAGACCCCCAATTTGCTTGGAAATATATTGGAACTGAGCATTCATCAGTGCAAACTGCGTGCTAGGGCAAACTGCGTGCTTTGAAGTCTGTATGTTCTCGAGCCAATTGTGCCTTAAAGTTGTGCCTTAAAGTCAGTCTGATCGCGGATGTACTGCATCTTGAAATCAGTCTGGTCACGATCAAATTGGGCCTTGAAATCAGTGTAATCGCCCACCATACGACTTTGGTTAGCTGCTTGTAGCTCGATCACCTCTTCGATCCGCTTCAGCCTCTCTTCAACACGATCATCATGGCTGTGTACCTCCTCATAGAAATTTTCATCCACTAGGCTCGTAGCTTGCTCTGGTACCAATTGTGAAGCATTCTTCTTCCCCATGGATATTTCCTGTAGCTCAAAAATAGAGAATCAAAGAGAATTGTAAAGCAATTCTCAAACAATTTGAAGAAACAAAGAAGAATCAATGAAAGAAACAAAAATTAAGAATCAAAATGTAAAAGCAAAAGAGAAATTGCTCAGCATCTCAAGATGCTGTAACAAGCTTTGTTCATATTCGATAATGGATAATTTCCTAACAGATTACCTTTAATAGGCGAAACCAAGGAAAGCTGGCCAAGTAACAAACTCCTCACATCAACGGTCCACATTGAATTCATCCGCATCTACGGTTGTCATTAATTCCCCGCAATAATGGATCAGATCTCTTCTTCGCAAATACCTCTTCGCAATCCAACGGCTCACAACTTTCTTCCCCCAACGGTTCTCCATTTTACCTCGTCCCAGCAGCTTCAGCCAAAGAAGAGAGACAACGGCTCCCTCCTCAGACGGAGATCACCCACACAAGAGGGTCGCCAACAGATTATAGATATAAGGATGTAAAAGCCCAAATGCAGAGAAGACGGTTTCACAATTTCATTTGATTTGTAGATGCACTTGTACAATTCATGCAATTTCTCAATATCAAGGTTTGATATCTCGATTTTGGTCTTATTATAGGCCGGCCAGTTGTAATAGCGGTACCATCTGTAACGCAAGTATCGTGTGATACATATAGAAAGTATCGAAATTTGCACATCGGTTGCCTTTGAAATGCTACGCGACCAAGTAAACAAGAAGCTTAAATTTTGCACAATGCTTGTACAATAAAGCTGTGATCTTCCTATAAACAGCAACTCATTGTCCATATGCATTAATACACAAAAAGAAAATAAAAGGCTAACAGAAAGAAAGAACTGCTCTCTAGCATGTCAAACAGTCCTTGACATGTAGTTCAGGATCTGCATCTTCGAACGAAGAGCAGACACAAAAATGATACTTCTGAATGAGAATATTTGCACAAAAATAATGGTTCGAGGGTGACAAAAATGTTGCAGCACACAGCATTTAGCTTACGGCCCTTAAAAGATTGTCAAATGAAATGCTGGACCTTACAGCGTCCATTTGGAGACTCCTCAGCTCATCAGCCACTTGAGGCATACTGTTTACCTGACTATCAGGTGCAACAGTGGTTCCTGCGCTCAGATGATCAGTATATAAAACTGCATCAATGGATGGATCCGGGAAGGATGCTGATGCTGTTGCAGGATTACGGGGGACCATGCTGTTGTTTGATCTGGCTACATGCTCAAAAGATGAAGCATCAGAAATTGATCCATTAGGAATATTGGGGTGCATCATAGTGAATGAGTCGGGAGAAATACTAGCTGGTAAATTATGAGAGACCGTGTCGATGTTTGTCACAACTGTTTGCTGTAAACGTGTCACCTCTGACATAGATCCTTTGGAAATATTAGGAGGCATGACAGCCAATGAATCTGGGGCGGCGCTTGCTGTAAGGTTACTAGGGACTGAGCAACCATTTGTCACAAATGCACTTTGGAAAGGCAAAGCATTAGAAATAGATCCACTGGAAATATTAGGAAGCAATTTAGCTGATGTAGCATGAGCAAGATTTGCTGCTGTAAGATTATGCGGAACTGTGCTGATCGTAGATGTTTGCTGCGAAGTAGTGGTCTCAGAAATAGATCCATTGCAAAGGTTAGGATACGAAAGGGCTAATGAATCAGTTGTGTTCGAATCTTTAATATTTCGACAAAGCTCCAAGGCAGAATCAGTCTGCCCCTTCAAAATGCACTCATAAATCCACAAATCTGGTGCACTTCCAAAATTGTTGGTATTATTTATCGGATCATTGTGGCATCTAAGTAATCCATTGCCTTCTTGTATGTTTTTCTGAAATCCAAGATGGCAGTTGTTACCTCTCTGATGAGCAAAAGATCGATGCACTTCTTGACTTTCATGGATGTTGTTCCTAGTTCCAACATGGGTTCCAGTATTTATCTGATAACCAAAAGATCTCCGTAACTCTTGGATATCGTGGATACTTTTCGCATTACTGATGCCACTATCAACCAAATGGTTTCTGATATGCATCTGATTGTCAAAAGATCTCTGCGGTTCATGACTTTCCTGGATATTGCTCCCACTTCCAAAATGATCCATTGGATTTCTCTGATGGTCAAAAGATCCGTGTAGTTCATGGATGTCCTGGATGTTATTATCATAACTGAAACCATTATCTGCCAAAGTGTTTCTGATATTTATCTGTTCGCCAAAAGGTTGCTCTTGTTTGTTACTTGCCTGGATGATATTCCCACTTCTGGTGTTTATTTGATTACTAAAAGATCTCTGCAGTTCATGGCTGCCATGTGTGTTTTTCCCATTACTAGAACCAATATCACCTAAACAGCTTCTCGTATTTATCTGATCCCGACAAGATTTATGCACGTCAGAATCTTCCATATTGTTCCCACTTCCGAAATGGCTTATGGTATTTATCTGATTGCTGAAAGACTTCTGGACTTCACGGCCTTCTTGTGCATGTGTTCCATTTATGAAGTGATTTTTGGTATTTATCTGATCAACAGAAGTTTTCTGTACTTCTTTGCTTTCCTGCATGTTTTTAATACAATTGGCACCATCATCAGGCGGCACAACATCTGCAAGAAAGTAAGCCCCATAAGAAATACCAGTATGTCAATTTCATGAAAGCATGTATCAGGATAATAATCTTTTTCCTTTTTATTGCACATAGAGAATAAGAGAAACAAGACCAAAGAGGCACGAAGGCAACCTTCTTGAACAACTGCTGATGTGCCGTGTATGGACTTCTGGAGCAGAGTTGTCCCTGCAAAGACCATCAGGCTCAAATTCTTGATTTCTTCCCTATGGGCTGGCTTGAGAGGTTTAAAGGAAAATGAGTTGGTCCATGTCTCCAACAAATCAGGTATGGCAGGAATAATGAGCTTCTCAACATGTAAGGAACATAGAATCTGTCAAAAGAATAAAGCCATGAGTATACATCAAGAATCTGATGAAAATATGCTCATTGACAGTTGAATTCAGTAGTAGATGTTAAGGAATAAAAACTTTTTAGCAAAGATGACAAGGAAACTTAGAGTTGTCGAAGAACAATAATGATGTGGCCGTGATTTTGGTCAACATAGCGGTCAGGGGGATACTTTATGCATGAAAGACTCACTTTAGATATGGAAGACTTTCGTGCATGCCAACCTAGTCCGATTCCAAAATCTTCCGATTCCAAAATCTTCGTTATTAGTCAGAGGAAAGAATCAATCACAGAGGAAGCCACATTAGAAGCCAATTTCAAGTTGAAATGTGCTTCAGCAATTCTAACGGTTCATGATACACCAAGATCATCCACTACACACAGAACAACTGGCAAAGAGCTTAAACATGAAAATGTTGACCAAACTACTTGGAGGAGCTCGAGTTCGTTTCATATGTGATAAGTTGGGCATGCATACTCCAACTTGAGAGGTGTTAAGGAATAAAAGGTTTTCGGTTTAGAATAAAACATGAAAATTATAGTTTCTAGTTTTTTTATACATCGGAAAGCAGGAATCGAACCCTTGACCTCTCACAATGGAGGGTGGGAGAATACCACTAAGCCAATTGGCTCGGGTTAGTTTCTAGTTTTAGAATAGTAAACAAACAAATAAGGAGTCAAATATGAATTGTACTCCTAATTGTGTTTATATTGTATTTTTAGCTTTACAAACATCACCAATACATATATTTGGGTGTGGCATTTTATCTAAATAATATTTTTCTATTTCGATATTTAACGGTATCCATCTTGAAATTTCTTGAATCTTACATGCAAATGATAGGGTCACCAGTATGGCACCAAAATTTGAGCTCAAGAATGGTACGAGTCCTTTAACCATACATGTACAAAACAAAATTAACTAAAAGACAGACCAAAATTTGAGCTCAAGAATGGTACGAGCTCAAGAATAGCTACCTCTTCACCAACAAATCAAAATTAACTTAAGGAATAGATTGTCAAGGCATACATTTGCAAAGGAATATAACGAAAAGTAATTAGCAAATCTCAAGCTAGAAGACAGATCAAAGTTGTGCACAATTAGTTTTAGGAGACACGTTCGATCTTTAAAACAAATTAAATTGAGAATTTTCAAAAGAAATTGATAATCGATAGAAGAAGCCAAAACTAAATTTTCATTGCCACATTACACCTATTACACAACATTTTATTACTGGCATCCATACACATACACGCACCCTAATAATTATTCATACAGCAATGTGTCTACTAATAGAGAACCGACTTGCTTGTTTACTGCTAAACTTAACTTTGATTTATTTCCTCTTGATTTTTAGTTAATTTTGGGTTTCATGTATTACACAAGTGGTTTTCATTTAAATGATTTTTTTATTTGAGTCGATTTCTGATTTGCATGTGTGGTGCACATAGGTTTATCTTTAAATAATGATGTATTGTAACTCTTTTATTCAGCATATTAAAAATTGATTGTTTGAAAGAAATTTTTTGGTTGGTTTATGAGGAATACTTGTTTTTTAAAATCTCTTTTCTCGTCAGGCATCGAGAGTGGGTGCAAAAATGCCTGAACGAGAGGTTCAAAAGCTATACTTTTGTTATTAGAATTCTAGTTTCTATCCCAAATCCTCCCATATTTTCTTATTTCCCGTCATTTAGGATCCTAGATCTAGTTTTATTCTTATGTTCCGTCAAATTATTAGCATAGCACAACAGATCCAAAGATTCTATCTTTTCTCAATCCTAAAATCCTATCTTTTATAAGGTACGGGAAACACTTCAAAACCCTAGCCATCAATCTTTGATGGTCTCCAAAATATTCCCTATGATTTTTTTTCTAAAATTTCCCATTTTTGTAATTTTGCATTTTTTTGAATTTTCAATTAAATCCAGCTCATCCTTCTTCAAATAACCCAACCCTAACCCAAGCCTTTTTTTGAACGCCCTCTCCTCCTTGTATCCCCTATCACCATAATCGACAGATCTTCGACACATAACACCAATAGCACCACCTAGACCCTAACAACGCCTCAGTCGCCTCAGTCCTCCATCTCCATCATCGTTATCCTCTTCCATCATCATTACCATAACCGGCAACATTTTTCATCATCCTCTCGTCATAATAGCGATGTTGTCTTCATCTTAACACCTCATCACTCGTCTCTAATGACTGCAAGGTCAAATAAAGCCACCTCTAATGATCACAAAACCTGAACAAACTCATCCACGACGAGATTGGGTTGAAATCTCTCTGAAAATTCACAACGGCTCAAACCGAGTTAAATTCAAAAAGGTCAGCACTCAGCTCAATCCAAATCAACACTATTCATCAGCTCAAATCCAAACTGATCTAAGCATTCCGAATCGAGCCAACCCATTGATTGATCCCATGGCTATAATTGAGATGTTGATCAAACAGATTTGTTGACCGAGTCACAGTTGCATAGTACAACTTGACATTTTAGTCAAATTTTTAAAGATTGCTATAGCAATTAGTGACATGTCTCTTTAGAGATTTTGATCTACATGAAATTTTCATCTCCAAGTTCGCAAATCGATTCTTTTACAACTGCTAGAGATCATGCCATTATGCATAAATTGAATTTTACTCTATAAAACTCCTAATCCGATGAAACTCTTTATATGTTAATTCTAAAATTACTATTATTTTGTTCAAATTATTGTTATTATTGTTAATCACAAATTTTCTTGGTCTCATTTTATATGCACACATCATATTTAGGATATAGTTAAGATTGCACTTCTTTTCATCATTTAAAATCAAGCATTAGGATTTTTTTTATTTTTCATAATTACTACATGCATATAGCATTCAGTCTAAGATTATGCATATTCATCCACGTGATTGCTCATTATAGTTACTAGTGTTGCACGTTATTGTGCAATGTAAGGATTGTAGCACATCACATGGTTGATATAGGCATCCAAGACATTGAGAACTCTAATAGGCTATGCAAAGAATATTCAAAATATAATTCAAATCCATCAGGAAGACAACCCGTATCCTTGAGCAGCTCACGATATGTATGGAGGCATTCAAGATCTGAGATGACACACACAAGATAGAAGGTAATGATAATGTATGATCAAGATGGCATCACATATAGAACCAAGATAGATATACACAACTTTAATAGTGTTTATGACTTCTAGATTTTTAAATTAATTAGCTGATATGGACCATTATTAAGTGTCATGAGATGCCTTAAGAACACATGATAAGATTTACTAAGATAAAATTAACAGAATAACTTTGATAGAAAGATGAAAAGAAATATAGTATTAGGAATAAACAGGCATATGGAATAAGAAGAATAAATTTAAGGAGAAAAGCATTCTCAAATCTTATCAAGATAACCTATTTAACTAGTGTAGTAGGCTTCAACATGGTAGTATGTCTATAGTAGGCTATATGTATAAGTTTGATATCGTAATGGTTAGGTATTGTGATAATTGGCTCAAGGGGTTGCTGAAAATTTCCAGCAGCCCACAAAATTTCCAGCAGCCCCATGTGGGCTGCTGGAAATTTCCAGCAGTCCCATGTGGGCCGCCCTTTGGGGTTGGTGCACCAAACCAAGGGGGGTTGGTGGTAGGTTGGTGTACCAACCCCCTCCCCCTTTAGCCTTATAAAAGGAGATCAATGTCTTTGGTTAGTATCATCAAAAAATTGGGAATCCAATTGAGCTTCTACTGAAGCATTAGGGAAACTTGTATGAGGTCCTATTGGAAGTTCCATAGGATCAGTGAGAGCCATCTTTGAGAGAGCCAATTTGAGAGGATTTCTTAGGAGTAGTTGAGTGCCTTTTGTATCTCCTAATTGAAATCAATAGAAGTGTTTCCTTGGTCGTTAAGGCGACCTAAATCTTTTGTATGCTTTTTCTCTATTTGTTCTTCGTGCTAGATACTTCGACTATTTGATTGCTTCCGCTCGACGCACAACAATTGGTATCAGAGCTTTGGCGACGAAGATATAGACGAAGAAGATGAGCAAAAGTGGCGACGATAATCCTTCTACTTCAATGGCGCAATTTTCAACAACGCGAATTATCATATCCAGTACAAAGTTCGAAATTGAGAAGTTCGATGGGCGTATCAACTTCGGCATGTGGAGATGCGAAGTACTGGACATCTTGAACCAACTTGGTCAAGATCAAGTACTAGATGAGAGGCCGACTACGACGTCGGATTCGGAGTGGAGGATGATGAACCGGATCGCTTGCGATATGATCCGGCTCTACTTGACAAAGGAGAAGAAGTACCCTTTCATGGAGGAGACGAACGCGAAAGCGTTATGGGATGCGCTTGGTGAGAAGTATATGAATAAGAATATCCAGAATCGCCTACACCTAAAGAAGAAGCTCTTTGGCCTTAAGATGGAGGAAGGAGTTTTAATTGAAGAACACCTCGACTACTACAACAAACTCCTCACAGATTTGAGGAACATCGACGTCAAGGTGAAAGATGAGGACACGACGATTATTCTTCTCAACTCGCTGAACAAAGACTATGAGCACATCGTTTCAATCTTTACCTATGGTAAAGAATCTATCACCTTCAATGAAGTTTCTAACGCTCTTACAAGCAATGAATTTAGAAAGAATGATGAGAAGATGAGGGGCCAAAGGTCCGAAGGGCTTACCGTGGTTAGAGGTCGGAGCAATGAAAGAGATGGAGGCCACAAATGGAACCATAGATCGGAGACGAGGGACAACAGTAGAGCTCTGCGCACAGACATCAAGAGAGATCAATGTGCCTTTTGCAAGGAAAGAGGACATTGGGCGAGGGAGTGCCCAAAGGCCAATAAGAAGAAGGAAGCTACCGCCAACATCGTCAAAAGCGAGGAGGTGGATGAGTGGGTCCTAGTTGGTGCGACAGAGGGGGTGATGAAGGGGGATGGGTGCTCGACTCGGGTTGCTCGTTCCATATGACATCCCACAGAGAGTACTTTACTACTTTCCATGAAAGTTATAAGCGTAAAGTCCTTCTTGGAGACGATGGAGCATGCATGACTGCGGGCATTGGCACGGTCCGCATAAAGATGAGTGATGGTGTCAAACGAGACATATGCGATGTTTATTATGTGCCCGACGTGAAGTACAATTTGATATCGCTTGGTTCACTTGAAGCCAAGGGTTACAAAGTGACTATGGAGGACGGCGCTTTAAAGGTGACACGAGGAGCAATGATCCTGCTGAAGGGAAAACGTGAATGTAACCTCTATTACTTGGATGGTACGGTGATGATGAAGACGACAAGAGTTCCAGATGAGCGAGCTACCGACTCAAGCTCGCATGCACCAAAGACGACGTCAATGGATGATCTCCGGAGAGGTGGTACTAATACAGGTGATGGTTCAAGTCAGTATGGTGTAGATACCTTATCCCCACAACTTGCACAGCAGATGGATTCTATCAAAATTTGGAGACCAAGGTATGAGAGATGTCAACCCGCAAGAAGGGTCTCATTTGCTTTCTTTGTCAGGTGTGATGAGTCTTTGACCTTATTCGGTGAGGTGGAGCACAGTGGCGACCTATGTGGACGAAGGAAAGATTGGTGTGATGAGATAGAATCAACGACGACTGATGAAGCCAAGGATCAGGTGGAGCTACTTGGCACCATTGATGTTCGACAGACGAGCTTATGAAGGTCGATATTGGAGTCAAGTTCGAGTATGGATCGGACTTGTAAGTTAATGATATGAGATGACTTTGGTGGTCCCTTCTGGGGCAATGAGGCTCCGCTGAGCCATATGAGCCTTTCGAGGCAAGATGACGGGAACACGAGATGATTCTCACCGAGGATGAGCGTTGACGGTCGATTGTGTGACATAGACCCAATATTTCGCCAAGGTGGAGATTTGTGATAATTGGCTCAAGGGGCTGCTGGAAATTGTGGGCTGCCCTTTGGGGTTGGTACACCAACACAAGGGGGTTGGTGGTGGGTTGGTATACTCAACCCCCTCCCTCTTTAGCCCTATAAAAGGAGATCAATGTCTTTGGATAGTATCATCGAAAAATTGGGAATCCAATTGAGCTTCTACTGAAACATTAGAGAAATTTGTATGAGGTCCTATTGAAAGTTTCATAGGATCAGTGAGAGCCATCTTTGAGAGCGCCAATTGTGAGGATTTCTTAGGAGTGGTTGAGTGCCTTTTGTATCTCCTAATTGAAATCAATAGAAGTGTTTCCTTGGTCGTTAAGGCGACCTAAATCTTTTGTATGCTTTCTCTCTATTTGTTCTTCGTGCTAGATACTTCGACGGTTTGATTGCTTCCGCTCGACGCACAACAGATATGACGTATGAAAACCCTGCATCTTATTATTTTTAGATTTCACACTACGTTGAAGCCGAAACCCTAGCACGAAATGCTCACATATGCAGTAAACACTCTAAAGGATGTGTTTCAGTTAGCCCAGAACTTGAGTCTTGTTTGAACATGCCTGTAGATAGGAAGTTCAATTCTAAAGCCGATGAGCAACATAAGCAGCTATTTAAAATACAATTAAACCTAAAATCACAACTACTAAAGAATTTAATGGCAAGGTTAAGATTGAAGAGTCCCCCCAGCAAAAGATAAAAAATTCAATATTAAAGATGGCATATGTAAGGCCACTTTGCTCATCAGTTTCATAATAACAAATTACACACAAAAGATATAAACGATGATGATCTGACAATGAAGGAAAAGTATGTTCCATCTTAGGGCGATGGTAATGCACATGATGACATGAGTTAAGTGCCCGATTACATGCCATTAGGTGTCTAGCTTCACAGTTAAGAGTGATGAGGATTAGCAAAAAATGAATGTTTTCTTTAACTACGATAACCTTGGATACATATTATTAGAGTAATTATTGACAAAGATAGTTATACAAATTTAGTTATAAAATTAACCATATAGGAAATATGACTTGAAGGTGAACCTCACATATAAACAGTCATATGGGTTGATAAGCATTCACATGATGTTACTTACTGTTGTCAAATGCATATTAAATTTTAAGTTACCAGAAAAATATCTGTTGTGATATCTTATCGATGGATGTTATACGTCTCTTGTTAAGTCATGGTTGTATATATTGTGCGCCAAGCGGAAGCAATCATATCGTCGAAGTATTTAGCACGAAGAACAAATAGAGAGAAAGCAAACAAAAGATTTAGGTCGCCTTAACGACCAATGAAACACGTCTCTTGATTTCAATTAGGAGATACAAAAGGCACTCAACTACTCCTAAGAAATACTCACAAATGGCTCTCTCAAAGATGGCTCTCAATGATCCTATGGAACTTCCAATAGGACCTCATACAAGTTTACACAATGCTTCAGTAGAAGCTCAATTGGATTCTCAATTTTTCGATGCAACTAAACAAAGCCATTGCCCTCCTTTTATAAGGATGAAGGGGGAGGGGGTTGGTGTACCAAACCCCTTTCTTTGGTCCTTTTTTGACAAATGCAAAGGGCAGCCCATATGGGGCTGCTGGAAATTTCCAGTAGCCCCATTGAGCCAACAACCACAGTATAACCTTGATATTTTGCATTATAAACAACCCAATACATAGTCATGCTACTTCTCATTAGTTGCTGTAGAGGATTGACCTCGATGCAACTGAGTTGTAATTTACATACGCTTGATGATTATCCATCAAATATAGTGTGGACTTCTCATCTTTCACCTATGGTGCTATGGAGATGATTGATCAGTTATAACCATTGTGCAATTTTGTCACCATTCACCAAACAAGGAATCTTCAAATTTAGAGAGACTGATGAAGATCAAATTCGATGGTTTAACATTGGAATTAGCTTTGATTTAGTTCATTTTGATTTTTGGTTGACTCTGGATTTCATATGTTGCACACTACATTTACTTTTAAAGATTTTTTTTAATATTCTAGTTAATTTTTAATTTACACATTTGTGCATGTGTGGTTGCTTGTAAACAAGGATGTACTGCAACTCTTTCATTTAATAAATTAGAAATTGATTATTTGAGAGATTCTCAGTTAGTTTGTGAGAAACTTTAATTTTTTTAAATTTTATTTTCTCGAAATAAGTTAAAAAGGAGTCCATGAGGGGCTTGGATGAGACATCCAAAAACTATCTTTTTAGTTATTAGACGCCTAGTTTCTATCCAAAAATCCCAAATCCTTTCCTAATTTTTTTTGTTTTCCCACCATCAAGAACCATAGATCTAATTTTGTTCTTGGGTCATACCCTCTACGAATACGTACATAGTTACAATTATCCCCCGTTATTAACAATAGAAAGTTGCGCTTAATTATTAAAAATACTTTAAACTTTTAGCCGATAATAAAAAACTACCCAGAATTAAAAACACAAAAAGCCACCTCAAACTTCACTCACAAGTTTCCCAAAAATTTTGTCAACCAACCGTAACTTTAGTTAACATATGATAGGCTCTTGGTTTTTCAATACCCAAATTACCCTTAGCCTCTATTTTAAGACATAAAATTAGAAAAATAAAATAAAAAACCCAAACCCTTACTTTCTCAATCTCTCTCCTCTTCTTTACTCTTCTTCCATGGCTGTCAGTGCCCTCCGCTATCCTATTACCACCTCGATCTTCCTATATCAGCGCTCATCTTGCGAAGTCACCCATTTCATCAACTCCACTTATCCGTATCTCTCTCCTTAAGCTTCCCTTATCCTACACTTTTCTCGCTCAAGCCAAGAACTCCTTACCTTGTTCTTTCTCTATACCAGCTTTCTTTTTCTTCATCGTCGCTAATCTCGACATCATACAGTTAACGTTGATAACCACTCTATGCCTTCTCCTCGCTTTCTTTCAATCCCATATCTCATGAGAAAAACTCCAATCAAAATCTTCAAAGATCAGACTTTGACATATCAACCCATTATAAATCCGAGTTTAAAATTGGATTCAAGTTCTGATGAAGATGCTTCAAGCCAAGGCCTCGGCTTCTTGATTTTGTTCTAGCCTAATAGAACCCTAGAGTTCAATATTTTGTTTTATTCAGTTAAGGCATTGAGATTGGGTCGTGAAAATATGAAGGTGTATTATGGTTGTTTTTTTATTTGGAGATGATGAATTATGTTGGTTTTACTAAATTAGATCTTTTTGTGGCTTTCATACTAAGATGGTTGGGGGATTATGTGATGCTCATTAAGCAATCTAATTGTTTAAAATAATTTAATTTTGCAAAATCGCGAGTACTTTTTTTTGGATGTCTACAAAATTTTAGTTTTGAAATAATTTTAATTTTGCAGCGCAGGCTTTGGAAATTTTGACCCAAGGGCCTAAATATGAATTTTAATGCACTACAAGATTAAACACATGGAAATTGATTATTTATCTATGTTCAATGTTAACCAGTGTTCTAAATGTCAAATGATGGATACGTGTCAACTTATAAATTATAATATAGGATAGCAGATATTGAGGATATGTTTGGGGATATTTGTCAAATATTAAGGTGTCATGTCGGTTCTAAAAATACAACTCATTTGCATGTCACATAGACATATATTATCTTATCTAAATAAGCCTTTCACTTCAGCTATTTAGGTTTAAAATTAAAGGAAAATCCAGTAAATGACGTCATCTTTTTGGTACTATTGTCCTTGGTCATCATTGCATCCTCATCGCTAACCTCTCGATGTTGCCACCTGCTTGATGAGCCGCCATGAGTCGCGATGCAGAAAAAGTTCCAAGAAAAATTTGAAGAGTCTGAGAGGGTTGGGGGATTATGTGATGCTCATTAAGCAATCTAGTTGTTTGAGATAATTCAATTTTGCAAAATCACTAGTACTTTTTTTGGAGGTCTACAAAATTTTAGTTTGAAATAATTTAATTCTGCATCCCAGGTTTTGGAAAATTTGACCCAAGGGCCTAAATATGAATTTTTATGCACTACAAGATAAAACACATGGAAATTGATTATTTATCTATCTTCCATGTTAACCAGTGTTCTGCAACAAAAGAGAATGTGATGATGAGAAAAGAGGGCGATGACCAGAGAGAAGGTACAAGTGAATTTGGGCACAAAATTGAGCCCTAATTTTATACCGCAAAGCTTTTAAAAAATGGGTATTAGTTTCAGGTCAGGTTTTCCTTAAACTCAAATGAGTAATGGGTTTAACTTTTCTTTAAAAATCGATCCCATCATCCCTAATACGTAACATGCCTTAAAAACTCAAGGTGTATGTCTGTGTTGAAAAATTACCAAAATTTCAGCTGATATATTCAAAAATTTAAAGTCATTTAGACAACTAATGTTAACTCATGTGCATAAGTCTTAACAATATATATCTAAATAGTGTAATAAATTCTCTCAACAGAACTAAAAGAAAAATATTGGTTGGTAAAAAGCTTGATCGGTATTTTTTGACTAATTTGATATTTCATTCTCATATGAAACTAGCAAAACTTATTTTTAATCTGTCTATAATAGATTAATGAATAGTCAGCACCAACTTAGTTTAACTCAGTTACTACCATCGGCTTTTCAAGTCGGCGATGAAGAACCAACTTAGAAGCTCTGTGTCACAACCAACCTCTTCTTGCCAAAAATAAGTCATTGTTTCGTCCAGCGTCATCTAGCTATCGGGGGGTTTGGAAGAAAGGAATAGAAGATAAATGAAACAAGAAGATGGTAAGTTGTTGAGTTATGAGTGGAGTGTGGTGTTAAGTTATGCGTGGAGATATTTGTGGTGTAGTGTAATTATAAAGTCAGTTGGGTGAGAATGAGTAGGAGAGAGAAGAAAAGTCTAATCGTGTGTTGAATTTGTTTTCTTGCAAAAGAAAGTTACTTGTAACCCCTTGTTATTCTTTTTAGTTTTATTTCACCCAATTGTCTCTTTAGATTCTACCACCAGTCACATATCCACCATTCTAGAGATTGATCAAGTGGTATCACAACGAGCGGTCTAAGACCAGTTCTTCTCACATCATTATTTTGCAGGGTTAATTGTGTTACTGGCCTAAGTTCATGTGTAGTTCAAGATTATGAAGATGGTTGGTTGGTGACCAAGCTTGAGAGGAAAGAAAAAAAAGAGTGTATCATGCCACGATGACATATATGGTAAAACATTACTAGTGTGTGTGATAAAGAAGCTCAACATGCACACTAATAACTAATGGAAGTTGTGAAGGAAGCCTACTTGCAAGGCCATAATCTCTAGGAGATCATTGAAAGTACATATACTACGCCATCTCAAGAGACCAAAGATGCTTTGAGAAAATGAAAAATAAAGACGGCAAGATAATGTACGGTGCTACGAATAATAGAAAGAAGATATACTTAAGAATCTATAAGATGTTGACACTTTCAAATCAACATATGATGCACTTCCACACTCTTCTGAAGCAAAATTGATGCATAGCTCCAACTATAAGAAAGCCAATTGATGGGCATCAAACAAAGAGACATGTTTATCATCAAAAGCTTTAAAAGGTTAAATTAATATGCAACGAGATTTTTGAATTAGATTGGGAATTTAAAGTTAGTGAAGCCATCATGAGTTGAACTATTATTCATGCCTTAAACCCAATCTATAATAGACATATGTCAGTATTAATGGTTGATAACCTCAAACAATCTCTCAGAGTTGTAAAGTTTATTAACCAATCAGATCACAACCATGAACAAAACCAGACCGATAGTTGCAACAATGTTAGATTATAAAGGGACCGGTGATCATGTCAATTGGATCGTTGACTTTGAAGGCCCGATTTTATATGTACAAAGATAGCCATGCCAATAACACCTAGTTCCCTACCATCTGTCAGTCGTAGAGTGTATAAATAATTATATAAGCAAGATTTCTACCACAATCGCCATAAAGAAAGAGGTAGAAAGCTGTCAAAATCAAAGGTCGTGAAAGAAGCACAAAATATCATGAAAGAAATGACAGTAGAGAGGATAAAAAGGTTATGGTTATGAAAGAATCTATCACTGAAAAGATTGTTGGTTTTGAGAACGATCTAATAGTAACATTGCCAATGCTAAGAAAATACGATCAAGGAAGAGAAGGACAAAGAGCCATGTCAGCATGAAGAGATCGAGCAAAGTTCTAGCAAACTTCAAAGGCAAAATTTGGCATTTATAAAAACACCAAAGCAGCAACAACCTGATTGGATTGTTCTAGGTTTTGATGGATAAAAGATGATTTTTATAGAAATATTGGATTTTTAGGGCCAAGAAAGGATTTTTAAGGTTAAAAGAGATGATTTGGGGGAAAAGATAGTAACTTTATTGATGATGAACTGAAATAAAGAAAATACAAGATAATGGTTTGAGTTCTTTCGAGAGAAACTCTCTCTCCCAAGCTGCCTATTCGAAAGGAGGCCGTGCTCTCTAATCAAAAAGGGATAATCTTCACCTCAAATAAGTTTTTCACTCAAAATTCGACTCCCTTCTCGAATCCCCCTAGCTCTATATAACTACTAAAATGTAAATCTAAAAATTGCAAAAAGAACCCTAAAATTGGAAATTACGAAAAAGCCCCTTGAAAAATCAAAAATTACGAAAAGGCCCCTGATGGGCCAGAATTACAGAACACATCATTACTACGTCTCCAAAAAACCACATTGTCCTCAGGTGGTGCATGAAATCCATTGACGATGCTGCTCCAAGTGGGTTGCTTGCCTCCCCGGGTCAAATGGATAGAATTGGTCTCCACCGCCTTATCATGGATCTCGAAAATCTCGAAAGGACCGCCGCCTTCCTGAGGACTTCTCTTAGCCTCGTCGAAACCTTGCGCGTCTCCATCGCCTCCGTATGGCCACCCAATGTCTCCAATGTCCACTGCAAAGCCCGAAAAGAAGCTATGGTAGTCGTCAAGCCCATCGAAAAGTCCTCGGTTCCTAAAATACAAACACTGAAGCCCAGGAGGTCGTCCGACTGAAGACCATGGGCCAAGTGGGCCCATAAATGCGTTGATGGGTCAAGATGGGTCTTGAAGAATGTCGTCGGGCCATGGCGGGCCAGCAAGACTGCAAACAGGCCCTGACGGGCCCACGGAAAGGCAACCAGGCCCAACTGGTCCTGCAAAACAAGGGCAGGGCCCAACCAGGCCTGTAGGGGCTCGGCAAAGCCCTGCATGGGTAGCCAGGGGATTGTGGTGAGGGAGGAAGGATGTGCCACCCTTTGGTTGGTTGTCCACCGCCTCCTTAGAGTCTCTATCAACATCTTTGTTGTTCTCGCCGTTCAGATCTGAAGTCAGCTCACACTTGGAATGTGTCTACTTGTCCAAAAGCGCCACCTTTGGCCTGGGATCTCAGTTGTTGTCACTGCTGGGGTTCAAATCTGAAGTCAGATCGTCTTTGATATGGATTTACTCTTTTAGCCGATATAGTTTCAGGAGACATTGGTGAAAGATCTCCAAAAGTTCCTCTGCTAGTTAGGGGTTTGTCTCCTGTCATATTTGAACCATCGCGGTTGTGAAAGAGAAGAATCTTTCATCTGACGCTTCCCTCTCTTTCCTCATCCGCTCAAATCATGCTTGATATCATTCCTCAAAAGTTTCCGTCATTAGGATCTACGCTTTGATACCACTTGATAGGATTTTTCTAGGTTTTGATGGATAAGAAGATGATTTTTATGGAAAAGATTGGATTTTTATGGAAAAGAAGGGATTTTTAGGGTTAGAAGAGATAATTTAGGGGGAAAGATGGTAGCTTTATTGATGATAAACTGAAATAATTGGATACAAGGTAAGGGTTTGAGTTCTTTGCAGAGGAACTCTCTCTTCCAAGCCGCATATTCGAGAGGAGGTCGCGCACTCCAATCAAAAAGAGATAACCTCCCCCTTATATAAGTTTTCACTCAAAATTTGACTCCCCTTCTCTAATCCCTCTAGCCCCATATAAATACTAATCTTAAAATCTGAAAAATAGAAAAAGAACCCTAAAACTGAAAATTACAAGAAGGCCCCTAATACCCCGAAAATTACGAAAACGTCCCCTGATTGGCCAAAATTGCAAAACACATCAAAACCACAAGCGGATATACAAGATAGAGAAGCACCAGGCAAAAGGCAATCTACAAGGAAAGTTAGAGTAGCCAAAAGAAGAAAAAATTGTGGAATCCAGAAGATGAGTTGCAGCAGCAAGCAGTTCTTAGGAACCGTCATTCAAAGTCTCCGAAGGACAAGAGTTCATTGCAAACTAGTGGGCATCAAAATACACTAGAAGATGAACATTCAGGCCAGATCGAAGAAAGACCAACAACATCGTACATCAACTCAGCATAAGAGGGTAAATCCGAAATATGTTATAGAAGGAGAGGGTTATATCTGAAACAATGCTTTTCACAAGGGACCAAGAGCATCTACAATAGCTAAGATTGACTGCAACTACTTTGGCGAGATATTGAAAAGCAGACACAAGCACATGACTTCAAAATGGAGGCACAAGTGAATAAAACAGCATCAATCTTGCATGTATGAAGTCAGTGTTGGAGGGGAGTAATGAAAAATCAGCAATGACTTAGCTCAAGTTCGTTGCTAGCACCAATTTCTCAAGTCATGATCAAGACCTGACATAGAAGGTTAGTTTCACATCTAGTTGCTATAAAATCCTCTGATATGATGTGCAGTTAAGGGGAAGCATAAAGAAAGGAAGAGTAAAGAGAGGAATTAAGAAGGGTGTGAGGTGTTGATTTGTGAGTAGAGTACGTGTGCTGTGGAGTGTAGTTGTGGTGAGGTGTAAAATTAGTTCGGGTCCCCCTCCCCCCCTCCCCCCCCCCCCCCCCGGGGGGGGGGGGGGGGGGGGGGATGAGTGCATGCTTGCGCTCACGTGCATGTGTGAATAAAAGTCAAGGTGTGTTTTGTATTTGTTTTATTACAAAAGAAAGTTACTTGGCAACCGTTATTATTCTCTTTATTTTGCGGGTAGCCAATTTTCTCACTCTCTGGATTATCCCAGTGCTATCAGAGCACTTGCGCAACAATTTGGAGGTGCAACAAAGAAGACTCTAACACAGTCCTAACTACCAGCTAAATTACAAGACACGTATTACCTAGCTCTAAAATCACAACCCCTAGACTTCATGTAGGAGATGAACTTAGATTTAAACTAGACAAAGAAACTGTTGCATCTTATTAGACTCTTAGACTTCTTAGAAAGCAATTTAGTGGTTGAAATGATATAAAGAAAAAGAAATGACGATCCATGGCAAAGAAAACATCCTATGAAGATGGAAGATCATGTTACCTGTCAGTCCTGAGGGTAGAATGACATAAAAAACACATGCACCCAAGCCATGCATTAAATCTTGTTAGTTGAGGTCACATATTGCTAGTTATTAGGCAGCGTATTCACAAAAAAACATTTGCTCAAATTTTACAGGTTTCCTATAAAATTTCATATGAATTTACTCATTGCAATTTTAGATAGATATCACAGAATTAGAATCCGGAAGCCAAAAATGTCAAAAATCATTCTTCATAAACTAAGGAAGCTAGCATGGATTTTTTTTATAAAGAAAGAGAAAACTCATTTTGAAGCTGGAGTGTGCATGATAATAGAGAAAATTAAATTTCTTTCTGAGAAAAGGTGATCGTTAACATGTGCAAGTTGGTGAAGGACTGAAAATTATCTACATACATCTTCAACTGCCTTAAGAAGGCGCCGACACATGCCCTGCCTTCGGTACAAAGATCTAGTACCAATGAAAGGCATTTCCGCCAAGCTCTTCCCATGAAGCCTGTAAGAAAAGAGAAGACAAGGTAATTTACCACACCGAACTTAAGATTCCTTACAGATGTGTGTGCCATGCACATCTGCATCAGCCATTCATCAACCCAGATGAGATGCACTTGGGGACAAAATGGATGATGGAATCAGGTAGTGCATGGTACTTGACATCCATAGAGAGACTAATCATTAAAATAAAATGAGACAAATTTAATAGGCATACTTCAAACATCACCTAGGAAAATCATTTAGATGTGGAAAAAAAATATTAGTGGAGTGAAAATAATATGTGAATCAACGATGCAACTTTGCCAAGTTTCAAGCACTATTTCGTGCAGACAAAAGACAGATACAATACGAATTTTGCCTAATTGAGGTTACTATATTCACTAATATCATGTTGATCCAACAGTCCTGCTTACATGTATAGTACATGTCGCATTTACATACAGATTAACAAGCAAATCATTATAAGCAAGAAGCATTCTGCCAGCTAAACTCAGGAATACTTCAAATAAATTGAGAATTTCCCTGTAATAATCTTTCCTTATTAGTGATGACTCATTCCGCCTACTGTTCCTGTCATATTGAAGACTTATTATAAACTGAAAAGCATGCAGATGAAACAGTTAGCTGACATGTCTAAACACTCAGATTCCGTTAATCTGGAATAATAAACTAATTAATCTCATCAGGTAGTGCATGGTACTTGACATCCATAGAGAGACTAATCATTAAAATAAAATGAGACAAATTTAATAGGCATACTTCAAACATCACCTAGGAAAATCATTTAGATGTGGAAAAAATATATTAGTGGAGTGAAAATAATATGTGAATCAACGATGCAACTTTGCCAAGTTTCAAGCACTATTTCGTGCAGACAAAAGACAGATACAATACGAATTTTGCCTAATTGAGGTTACTATATTCACTAATATCATGTTGATCCAACAGTCCTGCTTACATGTATAGTACATGTCGCATTTACATACAGATTAACAAGCAAATCATTATAAGCAAGAAGCATTCTGCCAGCTAAACTCAGGAATACTTCAAATAAATTGAGAATTTCCCTGTAATAATCTTTCCTTATTAGTGATGACTCATTCCGCCTACTGTTCCTGTCATATTGAAGACTTATTATAAACTGAAAAGCATGCAGATGAAACAGTTAGCTGACATGTCTAAACACTCAGATTCCGTTAATCTGGAATAATAAACTAATTAATCTCAGACGCATGTCATCCACTTAATCATGAACAAGTACTAGAAAAAATAAAACCAATACGGGGTCAACTAGCCTAGGAGGAAAACCATCCTAGGCAGTTGAGTCGTCACATCTCAACCCTTCGCAATTTTTTTGTCTTCACATTCTAAAATCTCAAAACATCAATATCTAATGAGAACCTAAGGAGTTTTACTCGTTCATCCACTCATCACAAATTTAACGGTTTCGTAATTATAGAATTTTTTTGGCAATGGATGGATCAGAGCAAAATACCTTGGGGTCAATCATTGGTGTATTGGATTTTTAGAGTAGAAAGATCAATATAAACAGTGCCTATCACACAAAAAGGAGAGTGAAATTTTTTATGACAGCCTAGGATTTTTCCTCCGAGGATATTCTCAAATAATAATAATGGATATCATCAACTTAAAGAACTTTTGAATTGAGTCAGAATACATTAAGGGTACGTCCAGAAAAAAGGTTCATATACTGCAAGATAAAGGATATAGCTTCAGTACAGAAATGTGTAAATATAAGGATAGAACATACAAAGACAGACCTCAATGAAGCCGCTGATATGATTTCTTCATCCCTCTCCAGAATCACAGTGTAAAATCGTTCATAATTTAGGCGGTTAAAATTTGATCTGAGTAGACAAATAGAATTCAAATATCAAGATTTAGTTCACGCAATGGGTAAAATTTATAGTCAAGAAAATAGGAAAAAGTCAGAAGTATAAGTTCATTTACATTCTCTTGGTGCAATCATTTTATTGTCGATTATAAAGAAAAGTGCTATAATTACTCAGACAATTTACATTAGCATTAAGATGTATCATGTATACCTCACCTTTTCTTTTCAAAGGAGCCAGCATACTTTAACTCAGCAAGGGTAAGGGTGCATGCATGTGTGGAAATATCTTTGTTTACTTTTAATGAAGGGAGTAGACTCCGACAAAAACAAAGCCATGATACACATTCTAGGCTAGACTAATAACATTCAATATTCTAAAAGACGGTTTCATTAAATGGGCAGTCTATAAATGCATAGTGAATAATTGGTTTATGTGATAACTATGCAGACTATACACATTCTAAGCGTGTCTTTTTTTTCCTTTTGAAGTTTTAATAGTTATCCAATTATGCATCCGATTATGAACCCGAATATGCAGTTATGCGGGCACATAATGGTTATGTATATGAACATGCAAATGACCGCATATTTCAAACTCGTAACATGATACCAATGTGGTCCAATAGTGCGTAAGCATAAGCAGCCGTATAAATCGTATTTTAGAACAATGATAGCACTTGAGGCATTCTTGTCTTTGGGGATGTGCGCAGGTTGGTTGTACCTTTGCCCTTCTTTCATTTCACTTACTGATGAATATACTGTGGTACTCTTTGTTGGTTGTGTAATAAAAACCTTTTAATGAAACAAGCAAGGGGGAGGGGAGATATACCAGAAATGGACCTATGCAACATTAACTAATTGATATCCATTAATTGAACAGAATAGCTTAACAGGATTCATAGCTGACTGAAATATTTGGACAAGCACTTTATTATTTTTTGACCATTGTTGCCACTAATAGTGCCAATGATGTTAGAGAGAGAAAATATGAAGAAATTAGTGTCTTTTTCCTATTATTTGAGGAAAATATGATAGAAATTATTCGTGTGTGTATACATATATTAGAAGCATCATGACCATAATTGAAGCTTGGAGGAAAACCAGCAGAATGTGCAGCAAATTTGAACCAGTAATAGTGCAGCACATAATTGAATGATCGTTGTTATCTAACTATGATGATGGCCATTGATCAAATGGAATATTTTTTCAAAACAGCACTCAAGTAACTGCTTGAAAATATAATGGATGAATGCTTTTCTTCTTTGTTATTTTATTATCTTTCCATTGTGGTTGATAATGATTGTGAGATGGTGGTAAAGAGAAATAATCTAAAGTAAATTATGAGCAGATAAAACAAACATTTTTGAATCAATACTACACCTAGACGCATATAGTTATTCAATAAAGGTAAGGCTCATTAATCAAACTGAATCGAGATAAAGTATTTGGATTGCTGATCCCAGATGCTTCAGATGAAAGCTTTTTGTTATGTTTTTCCCATTATTCTTGTTGCTCCTATTGCGGGAGGTGGTGAAAATCCATAAATACATGTTGGTAACTAGGATGTGGGTAGCTAGCTCAAATATTTCTTGTCAAGTTGCAGTTTGTTACCACGGTTCTGAATTAGCTAATATGGAAATGAAATTTATAGAATCTAAAAGCAGCTATGACGAAGGTAAAACTTTTGTGTTAAGATATCCAGAAGCTAGGTGCATAAAAGTGAAGGTAAATGATATTTAGATATTGTTAGATAAATGACTTAAACATGGTCATCCCATAATGCAACCAACATCGACTTAAACGTGGTCATCCCAGCAATGCAACCAACATTGACTTAATGTGGCCATCCCATTAACCCATTGTCTCCTTTATTTTCCCATTTTCTTTTCCCTATTGTCTGTAAGTATGGGAGGTAAGCATTAGCTATTTGAGTCACAGCTCAACAAATCTCAAACTCAACTTGACCAAGCATCAGATTCTTCACCTTAGCTTCAATATCATCAAGCAAACTGCTACTTCTACCGTTGCAAATGGCCCTCATTGCTCAACCTTCATCACAAGAACTACTAAGCAAGTTCATGAAACTAATGAACATGTGCAAAGAAATTAGAACTCCTAACATGGTAGTATCTAACTTTGTCTCTCTTAAGAACATTACTATCGGACCGGTAATCATGATGCCTTGAAGGAAATATAAAGTGTTCGTCTGAATATCTTCCATTACCATCAGTGCATCCTAAAGAACTTGAAAAACTCCACCTTCAATAACACATCAATAGCCTTTCTTGTCCAATAAACCCAAAGAGTTCAGAATTTCTTCTGATCTGACACATATCGAACTGTATCAAAAGTCTTTAACATACCATCATATATCCTGATTTTAATACTCCCAAAACGAACTATCCTTTGGGTGTATGTTGTCTCCTATCAAAACAATTTCATTATCAATCTTTTCATATGTGATGAACGAATCACAATGAGAGTACATATGAAATGAACACCTGGAACCTAGTACCTAATTATTAACTAGGCAAGCACGATTTATAACAGAAATAAAAACATCAATATCATCATCATAGTCTTCTTTTACAATGCTAACAACTGATGCACCATCTTGTGCTTCCTTCTCATCTTTCGTCTTCTTTTTTAGGTAATCATGATTCATGTACGCTTTCTGTTTAAAATAGTGACAATCAATATTTTTTAATCAGAACTTGATCTTGATTTGCCTCCAAATACTGAAACTTTTGAACCCTTCTCTGATCGATCATGTCGATTTCCTTAATAAGATATTTTTGCAACTAAGCTTTGCACTTAAACCTCCTTGGTAATACTGAAAATCTTCTATCACAACTCGCGAGAATGAAAAATAGATCTTGTGTTTTTTGGGAAAAGTATCTCTCATGGAATTGATAAAAATTTTAAAATACTGAGATAGAAAGAATAACAAAATTAAGACATCGTCTTCATTATCTACTTTAGTATCTATATTTTTAGATTCATCAAAATCGTTTAAACTCATCGAATGATGTTAAGATTAGGGTGTATAGCCATGAGTGACAAATCTGTAATTTCTGTGTACATGGGTAAATCTATAATTTTGTAGCTCCACGGACAGATTTGTAATTTTGATTAAAACCCTAGGTCAGTGGTAATATGGTAATTTAGGTGTGATGGCTCAATATGAGTCTTATTATAAATAATGTGGAGATTGGAGAGGGAGGGGAGGTTGAGTTTTGAGAAGACTTGAGAGTGTTACGATAATGGTTTAGGGCCATGAGTGGCAAATCTGTAATTTCTGGGCGAATAAATAATTCTGTAATTTTGTGTGTCCAGTGGCAGATTTGTAATTTTGGATAAAACCCTAGGTGATGGGCATTATGGTGATTGGGTGGTGGCAGCTCAATAGGAGTGTTATTATGAATTATGGAGAGATTAGAGAGGGAGGTAGGGGAATTGAGTGAAAAATTGAGAGAGAGAGACTAGGGTAGATCTATTAGATCTAATAGGAGAGTTAGGCTTACCTTCCCCCTAAAATCTCTATTCTTATACCTAAAAATCTCACATTTCCACTAAAAATCACATCGTCCATCCCGAAATCCACTAAAAATTATAGTTTTATCCCAAATTCAGATCTGGATCGTATCAAATTGGTATCAAAGCACCGATCTTCATAGCGGTAACGAAAGAGATGGATGTGTGGGAGGAACGCCAGCTCGATATATTGGAGGGGCTGAAATCTCAGAAGCAAATGTTGAAGGAACTTTTGGAAATGATTCGCCGCCTATGGCCAGAAAAGGAGACTACCATACCAGATATGAAGAAAGACAAAGTCAGCGACACAGATCTGGACAACGCAGGAAACAACTTAGATTCGGGGCCAAAGGCAGCGCTTTTGGACAAAGAGATCCATTCCAAAGGCAAGACAAAACGGTGACGGCGACAAAAACACCAATTGGGACTCCGAGGATGTGGCAAACAACCAACCAGAGGGTGCCACGTCCTTCATCCCTCACCACGGCCCCGAGGCTGCCCTTACAAGGCATGGCATGGCGCTACAGAACTTGGCAGCCCCTACAGGGTGCTACAGGGCCTGCAGGTCCCGCTGGCCCCTGCAAGGTTGGCTGGGACCCGCCGCTTCCTGGCCAGGGCCCATACGCTGACCTACACGCCTATCATGGCCTGTTCGTAGCCCTTCGCCTGTCATGACGCATCGACAATTTTACGGGGCCCCAAGGCACATGGTTTGCACATTGACAATCTCATGAGCATCGACATTAGTGTTTTGGACGCTATGAACCTTCAGCTAGGCTAGACGATCACCATGACATCTATCCGAGTTTCGTGGAGGACGATAGAGACCTTGAATGGCCGTTTGATCCAGGAGGAGACGACCACCAACAGTCTGAAAGGAGTGGCATACGCACTTCATGCACCATCTTGAGAACACTGTGATTTTTTAGGAATGTAGTAATGTTATGATTATGGTGTATGGCCATGAGTGACAAATCTGTAATTTCTGGGCATATGTATAAATCTGTAATTTTGTGGGTGCATTGAAAAATTTGTAATTTTAGATTAAAAACCCCTAGGTCAGTGGTATTACAGTACTTTAGGGGTGGCGGCTCAATAGAAGTCTTATTATAAATAATAGTGAGATTTGAGAGGGAGATGAGTGGAATTGAATGAAAAATTGAGAGATTAAGATAGATCCCTTAGATCTAGTATGAGAGTTAGGATTTATCTCGAATCAAAGCTAGGAGAGCGGGTTTCTTTTGAAAGAACTCAATTATCTTTTGTATCTTCTTTTATTTTTAGCTTCTTATTAATAAAAATGCCACATTTCCCCCAAAATCTCTCTTCCAAACCCTAAGAATCCCACATTTCCACTAAAAATCTGATATGATCCGAAAGAAAGATCTGATTTTTATAGAAAATAGTAGCAAAAAGAAGATAAATGTCTACAATTGATAGGTGTAACCTCCCTCCCAAGACGTCGTTAAGAGGACGTCCGCACTCTCCTAGATCTACCTAAGAACCCTTACGAATAAATCAATAATCAAGCATACTAGGGCCGGCTACAACCCTCCCATTTAGTACAATTTCCCAAAATAATCAATTACTCAAATGCCCCTATTTTAATAAAATAACCCAAACGGCCCCAAAAGTGGACCGGACCCATCATTACTCCGCCCTCGAAAAGGTGGTGCATGAAGTCTCTGGCGGTCCTACTCCAAGTCGTGATCATCATCCACTACTGGGTCTTCATCCTCCATGACATCCTCCTCGTCATCACCGGCTATCAACACTTGCAGCTTGCGCACCCCACAGTGGTGTCCTGGGGTGAACCTCTCATCGCATCTGAAACACATCCATTTATGTCTCTTCTCCATCATCTCGGCGTCAGTCATCCACCTGAACTGTCCCACTGCTGTCTGTGTGTTGCTCTTCTCCTAATTTTCTCCTCACTCGCCTGATCTGTCACGGTGGTAGCCTTCATCCCTCCTGACACCGCTGATGACCTGCGCTACACCTGACCACCATACCTACTCCTAACTCTCCTCTCCTCAGCCTGAGCATCTTCGACCATTTGTGACATCTCCATAACCTCTGACAGCCCCTAGGTTTGTATGGCCGAACCCCCGCGCGAAGACTGGGCTTCAGCCCCCTCATGAATGTGCCCTTTAGCGACTCGTCAGTAACTCCATGCACTCTCCCAGATAAGGTCTCAAACTTCTTAATGTAGTCACTCACCGGTCCCTCCTAACTGATGGCAAACAACTGCTCGTGAAGGTTTCCCATGTGGGGATCCCGAAACTTCTCCAAAATGAGATCCTTAAGTTCCTCCCAACTACGAAAGTGTGTCTCCTCTCATTCCACAGATACCACCCAAAGCTCTCCCCTCCATACAAATGGCCGCTGCCTCCAACTTCTGAGCCTCCGTCATGTGATAAGCAGTGAAATATCTCTCATCCCGAAACTGTCACGCATGTGGATCCTCCCCATCGAACACGGGCATCTTCAGCTTCCTCACCCGGCCATCACCCCCAAAATGTCCCTGGTCCGGCCTGCCCTCTGCGCACCTGTGCTGGTGATGATGTTGCCACCTCTCGTTCTGTCTCATATCCTCCATGTGGCACTCCAGCGTGGTCTCCAAAGTGTAAAGGCCCGTTTATAAGGCCCAAAGCCCAAGCCCACTTCCCTTTTATTAAAACACTTTCCCATCTCTTTTCTCTCTCTCTCTCTCTTTTCCCTCACGCGTCCGAACCCAGACCCGTTTTTTTTTCTTTTCGTTTTTTTTCTCTCTCGCACAGGCGGCAGCGGCGAAGGCGATAATCGCGGCGGCAGTTAGGGTTTTCGAAAACCCTCTCCATCCGGTGACGCGCACAACCCTCTCTCGCGAGATCCTCGCGCCGGTTGCAGATCCCGCCCACTCGCGATAAGATCTCTCCTCTCTTCACTCCTTACTTATATAAATGGATTTATAGGGTTTTCGTTTTTTCTTCATGCGAAAAACCATTCCTTCTCTCTTCGAAAATTCCCGTTTTTGTTTCTGAAGTTTCGGATTCTACTCTTGAGGGCTTCGACATCATCGTGGGACTCGGTCTCGCTCCTAGGGCTACGATTTTGCCCTAGGAATGCCGATCTTGCTTCGAGAGGTTTTCGATTTTGCTCCTTGGTCGCAGATCCGCTCTTGGCAGTTCGGCTCCACTCTGTTTGGCTTCGGATCTTTATTATATTTTTGCAAACTTCGATTTCAGGTAGATTCCGAACCTATTAAGCTCCTAATTATTTATTTTCAGAATGAATATGATGATTCATGAAGATTTTTTTAGCGAGGAAACTCCTCCATGAATATTTTGGCACCTACATTAGATTCACGGCATTTTGCCGTTGTCCGCCATTAGACCCTTGCGTAGAATTGTATGTTGTGGTCGGCCGCCGAGGTGGAAGGCACGGTTTAGATTTTGTTTGCGTTGACTTTCACATATTCAGTTTTTTTTCTTTGGGAATATACTTATCTTATGTCTGTCTTTCCTTGGGCTGATGTTCTTTCCTATGTTAAGTGCAGTACGGTTCAGTTCTCCTAGAATATAAAAGCTTCAGTTTCTGTTCTAGTTTCCTCTTGTTCTGTGCTTTCAGAAATTAAGTTTCAGCCCTTTTAAATATTCAGATAATGATGACCCTTTAAAGAAATTTAGTTTTAGTTCATTTAAATTTCAGTTCATTTTCTTCTAGGATCTCAGTTCAGTATTTGTTTAGAATTATAATGGAATTCTTTGAGCATTAAGTTCAGTATTATTTTAGGTTTGTTAAATTAAGTTTCAGATACCTAGAAAACCAGTCTCAGTTCTTTTATGAATTAAACTTACAGTTCTTTTCTTTACAAATCAATTTCAGTCATTTCCTTTACAAATCAATTTCCAGTCTTTTTTTATAAATTGATTTTCAGTTTCCTTTATAAATTTATTTTCAGTTTCTGTTATAAATCCAGGTTTCAGTTTTTCCTTATAAATCAAGTTTTAGTTTCTTTTATAAATCCAGTTTTTTTTCCTGACAAATCAAGTTTCAGCTTTCTTTAATAAATCCAGTTTCAGTTTCCTTTTATAAAACCAAGTTTCAGTCTTCCTTTATAAAAATTCAGTTTTTTGTTCCTCGTATAAGTCTATCTTAAAAGCTGGAATCTGTACCTCCTTTATTGCAACAAATTTGAGCCAGATCAGTAGCCTTTTAAACAAATCCGGAACCGAGCAACCCCTCTAGGCAGGTAGACCACAACCCCCTAAAGGTGCCAACATGAATCTGATTCATTCATAGTTTTACTTTATCTTTCCAATTACTTTTTCATATACATTGCATTTCTTCTTGCTACTTCTGCCTTTTACATTTCGTCATTTAACTATGTGCTTTAAAAGTGTTTTTGGTAATTATTGAACATGCATATCTAATTGCCAATTCCACTAAATTGTATATTTAGGAGTTATGCAACGAAATTATATGATAATATTGGAACGCCTGATTTTCTCTCTCCAAACATGACAACCTGGACATAGAGTTCGCATAGCTATCTAAATATATAACTTAGAGAACAATTTCGAGAACAAGACACTTGACATCCTAGTACTAGAACAACTACACATGACAACACGGTTATGGGGTAACTTATAAATTGAGAGGGTGCGGGAACGATTGAAGCCATGCTTATGGCCCCTATCTGGGAGGATTTCCTTTATGCATCCTGAGTTCTCGGTACAGTTTGTCCTTATACTCGGCCCGGGGTAGCACCCCACGGTCCAAGGTGGACTTCACGTTGCACATCGTGCCCTCCTTATATAAGTCACAACACAACAACATTCCTTTTGGTTAATTGTTCATTTCCTTAATCTCAAATCATGACAGGTCAGTAACTTTTCTTTTACAGTTTTCGGTACCTTTCTAACTTCCTGCAAAATAATTAATTAAATGTTTAATACGGTTTGCAATCTACTTTATTAATGGTGTTTCAAATCCATCAGGTCATACTCAGCTCGAAGAGGAGGCTCCACAGTACGAGGAGTCCGATTTTCCTGTTGAGGACGCAGACTTCTGAGCTTTTGTGTCATCAGGAGAGTTAGTTTTTTCTCTTAGTTGTTTTCTTTTCGGCATTGTTTCATTTTGAGTTGTAGTTGTCATTGTTGCCTAGACAATGTAATTCCCTTTCAAGGTTTAATAAAAAGAGTATTTCATTTATCTTTGATCTTAATATTTCCTGTTTAAACTATATTGACTTCACTGGTACATGCAAGACCTGCAAATTATTGTGAGTGTAACGTTATCCGCTCCTGGGGCGTTACAAGTGGTGGCCCATGCAGGTCCGCGCAACCACCTCGTGAACAGTATATGATGAACAGGAAATATTTATAAGATACTCGAATTATTAAACTGACAACCATCCTTGAATTACAGAATGTCGAAGGTGTATAACCGACGTACACGTACCAACGTTGGATCAAATCCCGATAACGTCAGCACAGAGATGGAGATGAACGGGAATGGAAACCATATCCCCAACAATGAGGACCCCGCCAACAATATCGATCCTGAAGTTGGCCCCAATGGAAACGGTGCTCGTAATGATGGCGGTGCTAATACTGAACCTCCGATGGTGCACCAGATATCTGATCGAGCACTACGAGAAAAGGTTCAAGCCATACGACAGGAAGCCATGCGGCAGGAACCTGTGCGACAGGAATTAAAGCGAGAAGGAGTACACGAGTTTCGGTCACTACGTCCACCGATCTTCACTGGACGGGAGGACCCTCTAGCTGTAGAGGAATGGCTGCGGTCTATTACTCATATGCTGAAGGCGGTACGAGCTCCTGTGGATTCTTGGGTCGATATGGCAAGGCTACAGTTGACCAAGGATGCCATGTTATGGTGGGATTCTGTGGAGGACCGTTTACCGCAGCCGATCTCTTGGGATGCATTTAAGGAGGCATTCGATACCCAATTCTTTTCACCTGAGGCGCAGATGGAGCTCGAGGAACGGTTTATGGAACTGAAGCAAGGTTCTATGACTGTGGAAGAATACGATGCTGAGTTCTCTAAGCTCAGCAGGTACGTATTTTGACCCATAACCGTTATTTATTCCGAATACATGATTTCTTTTTCTAACGACCTGTAAACTCCAGGTTTGCTAAGGACGTGGTGTCCACTCCTCTGGCTCGAGCCAAGAGATTCCAGAAGGGCCTGAACATCGACATCCGTGATAAGCTGGTCAGGTTCAAACTGAAGACCCATGCTGACGTGCTCTCTACTGCTCGAGAGTACGAGTATGTACAGCAGGAGAGAGCACGGGAGCATCAGGTGGCTGCCCCACGACGACCACCTCCTTCTTCGACAGCTCCTCCAGGGCATCACAGACAGGCACCTGCTCCTACCAGACAGCTTCACAGGCCTATGCACCAGACACAGTTTAAGAGGCCTGCACCACTCCAGCCACCGCAGCAGTCACAACTTAGGCGACCCACTCCTATCTGCCACTACTGCAACAAACCGGGTCACATCAAGCCAGAGTGCCGACTTTATCTAAATTTGTGCCTGGTTTGTGGTGCCAAGGACCACACTGCGAGAGATTGCCCGCATAGGGTACAGAGACCAGCTGCCCCAGCTCAGCCTACCGCTCCAGCTCCAGCCCCAGCCCCGACAGGAGGCAATCAGCGTAGAGCTTCACTTCCACCTCAGCAAAAGGTGTATCAGCAGGTGAGGACTCAGGCTCCACCAGCTAAGCGCCAGGTTTTCACTATGACTGCGGAGGAGGCAGAGGCCACCGGCCAAGTTATCACTGGTATGTAGTTTACAGTTTACTGCTTATTTATCTATTTAATTATATTTTCATACAATGGTATATGTATGCTTAGACTTAGTATCCATGACCGTAGGTATTATAATAGTTGCCAATAGACATGTCCTCGCCCTTTTCGACTCGGGAGCTTCACATTGCTTTATGTCCAAGCGTTTCGTCGAACAACACACCATTCCTGTCTCGCCCCTCGATTCTTGTTGGGACGTTAACACAAGCAGTGGGGTACTGACAACGACTAGTGCATGTCTTTCATGTCCTGTGGATATATGTGGACACAAACTGCCAGCAGATTTCATCGTCATCAACATGCCAAATTTTGACGTCGTCCTCGGGATGGATTGGTTGGCGGTACATTATGCCACGATTGATTGTCGTAAAGGAAGAGTGGTGTTTGACATGCCAAACCAACCCAGGTTCGAATTTGTCAGAACAGAGAGACCAGCAAGGTTCAGAGCTAAACCAACGGCAGCGACTGACATGGAGATTGAGATAGAGAAGCCGGAGGTAGTCCGAGATTTTCCGGATGTGTTTCCGGATGAACTTACTAGGTTACCTCCAGACCACGGAGTTGAGTTTACGATCGAGCTGATGCCTGGTGCCCAGCCTTATTCTAGACAGCCTTACCGCATGTCACCATCCGAGTTGTTTGAAGTGCGGATGCAGTTGGATGACCTCTTGAAGAAAGGGTGGATACGTCCCAGTGTGTCTCCTTGGGACGCTCCAATATTATTGGTGAAGAAGAAAGATGGATCCAAACGGATGTGCGTCGATTACAGGGAATTGAACAAGCTTACGGTGAAGAACAAGTATCATATTCCCCGTATCGACGACTTATTTGATCAGCTTGGAGGAACAAGTGTCTTTTCTAAACTGGACTTGAAGACCGGCTATCATCAGTTGAGAGTCAAGAAAGAAGATGTGCACAAGACAGCATTCAACACTAGATACGGACACTATGAGTTTCTAGTGATGTCGTTTGGTGTGACTAATGCACCGGCGATATTCATGAATCTCATGCACAAAGTATTATACGAATATTTGGACAAGTTCGTGGTGGTGTATCTGGATGATATATTGGTGTACTCGAAGAATGCACAGGAGCACGCTGGACATTTGAGGACAGTACTAGAGACCTTGAGGCGGAGCAAGCTATACGCTAAGTACAGTAAGTGTGAGTTTTGGTTGGATAAGGTGGTGTTTCTAGGCCACGTGATTTCGGGAGCAGGAATCTCTGTGAACCCAGAAAAGGTTGCAACAGTTCAGAATTGGCCAGTCCCTAAGACAGTGTCAGAGATTCGAAGCTTTTTGGGATTAGCTGGTTACTACAGGAGATTCATCAAGGATTTTTTGAGGATCGCAGAGCCCATGACACAGTTGACAAGGAAGGACGTGATGTCTGTTTGATCGAGGGCGTGTAACGATGCCTTCCAAGAATTGAAGAAGCGGTTGACGACGGCGCCGATATTGATTATTCCAGATTGCATGGGAGATTTTGAGGTGTTTTGCGACGCGTCTGTCAAAGGTCTTGGGTGTGTGCTTCATCAGCATGGACGCGTTGTTGCATATGCATCAAGGCAATTGAAGAATCATGAGAAGAATTACCCCACTCACGATCTCGAGTTGGCGGCAGTAATATTTGCCTTGAAGATCTGGAGGCACTTTCTACTTGGGGAGCGCGTGAAGGTAAATACGGATCATAAGAGCTTGACATACATCCTCACGAAGAAGGATCTGAACCAGCGGCAACGGAGATGGATCGAGCTCATGGCGAATTACGATCTTGATCTTCAGTATCACCCTGGGAAGGTTAACATGGTACCTGACGCTTTGAGCCGGCTTCCAGGAGTGATGACGCTTACGACTCAGTGGAGATTGCAGCAGGAGATCCGCGACATGGAAATAGACGTGGTGTTACCGGGGCTGACCTCGTCATTTATGAATATGGAGATACAATCGACGTTGGTAGACAGAATCAAGGCTGCTCAGACAGGAGATGCAAAGCTTCAGCGGATCAGGGACATGGCATTGGCAGGACAGAGACCAGAATTTCAGATACATGCAGATGGTTCATTGAGATATGGCAGCAGAATTTGTGTACCGTCAGGAGATGTCAGGGATGAATTATTAAAGGAAGCACATAGTTCTCCGTACTCCATCTACCCGGGAGGCACCAAGATGTACCAAGATTTACGACGAAATTACTGGTGGCATGGAATGAAGATAAGCGTAGCGCAAAGTGTGGCCAAATGTATGGTGTGTCAACAGGTGAAGGCTGAGCATCACCGCGTTGCCGGTCTGTTACAGCCCATGCCCATCCCCGAGTGACAATGGCAGCATATCACGATGGATTTCGTGACGGGACTTCCAAAGAGCAAGAAGCAACATGATGCTGTTTGGGTAATCGTTGATCGATTGACCAAGTCGGCTCATTTTATTCCCTTCAGGGTTGGGCAGTCTACAGAGACTCTTGCCAAGAGATACATGGAGGAGATTGTGAAGCTACATGGGGTCCCAGTGAGTATCGTTTCTGATAGGGACACCCGGTTTACTTCGCACTTTTGGAAGGGTTTACATGAATAGTTGGGTACGCAGCTGAAATTCAGTACAGCTTATCATCCTCAAACGGACGGACAATCAGAGCGTACTATACAGATTCTGGAGGACATGCTGCGAGCATGCGTGCTGGATTTTAAGGGGTCATGGGAAGACCATCTACATCTCGTGGAGTTTGCCTATAATAATAGTCATCAGGCAAGTATTGGAATGGCTCCTTTTGCTGCTTTGTATGGAAGGAAGTGTCGTTCTCCTTTGAGCTGGGACGATGTTGGAGACAGAGAACTGGTTGGGCCCAGATGATTGTAGAGGCAGTGGATGTTGTACGGACTATCAGAGAGAGGCTACAGGTGGCACAAGACCGTTACAAGCACTGGGCAGATGCAAAGAGGCAGTATTTGGAATTTCAGCCTGGAGACCATGTCTTTCTCAAGATTTCACCTAATAGAGGCATGATTCGTTTTGGTCGCAGAGGAAAGCTTAGCCCACGGTTTATCTGAACTTTTAACATACTCGAGCGTGTGGGCGAGGTAGCATACAGACTTGCACTGCCTCCATCTCTGGAGGGTGTGCATAATGTGTTCCATATATCTCAGCTGCGAAAGTATGTGGGAGACCCAACCCATGTGGTTGATCATTCAGAGATCACAGTGAGGCCAAATTTGAGTTATGAGCAGCAGCCAGTGGAGATAATTGATCGTCCACAGAGAGCTCTCAGGAACAAGACTGTGAATTTGGTCAAAGTGATGTAGCATCGTGACTCGCCAGGAGAGGCTACCTGGGAGCGAGAAGAAGAGATGAAGGAGCGGTATCCGTACCTTTTCACCGTTTAGTGTTTTCTTTGAATTCCGAGGACGGAATTTCTTTGAAGGTGTATAAGGTGTAAAGGCCCGTTTATAAGGCCCAAAGCCCAAGCCCACTTCCCTTTTATTAAAACCCTTTCACATCTCTTTTCTCTCTCTCTCTCTCTCTCTCTCTCTTCCCTCACGCGTCCGAACCCAGACCCGATTTTTTTTCTTTTCGTTTTTTTCTCTCTCGCACAGGCGGCAGCGGCGAAGGCGATAATCGCGGCGGCAGTTAGGGTTTTCAAAAACCCTCTCCATCCGGTGACGCGCACAACCCTCTCTCGCGAGATCCTCGCGCCGGTTGCAGATCCTGCCCACTCGCGATAAGATCTCTCCTCTCTTCACTCCTTACTTATATAAATGGATTTATAGGGTTTTCGTTTTTTCTTCATGCGAAAAACCATTCCTTCTCTCTTCGAAAATTCCCGTTTTTGTTTCTGAAGTTTCGGATTCTACTCTTGAGGGCTTCGACATCATCGTGGGACTCGGTCTCGCTCCTAGGGCTACGATTTTGCCCTAGGACTGCCGATCTTGCTTCGAGAGGTTTTCGATTTTGCTCCTTGGTCGCAGATCCGCTCTTGGCAGTTCGGCTCCACTCTGTTTGGCTTCGGATCTTTATTATATTTTTGCAAACTTCGATTTCAGGTATATTCCGAACCTATTAAGCTCCTAATTATTTATTTTCAGAATGAATATGATGATTCATGAAGATTTTTTTAGCGAGGAAACTCCTCCATGAATATTTTGGCACCTACATTAGATTCACGGCATTTTGCCGTTGTCCGCCATTAGACCCTTGCGTAGAATTGTATGTTGTGGTCGGCCGCCGAGGTGGAAGGCACGGTTTAGGTTTTGTTTGCGTTGACTTTGACATATTCAGTTTTTTTTCTTTGGGAATATACTTATCTTATGGCTGTCTTTCCTTGGGCTGTTGTTCTTTCCTATGTTAAGTGCAGTACGGTTCAGTTCTCCTAGAATATAAAAGCTTCAGTTTCTGTTCTAGTTTCCTCTTGTTCTGTGCTTTCAGAAATTAAGTTTCAGCCCTTTTAAATATTCAGATAATGATGACCCTTTAAAGAAATTTAGTTTTAGTTCATTTAAATTTCAGTTCATTTTCTTCTAGGATCTCAGTTCAGTATTTGTTTAGAATTATAATGGAATTCTTTGAGCATTAAGTTCAGTATTATTTTAGGTTTGTTAAATTAAGTTTCAAATACCTAGAAAACCAGTCTCAGTTCTTTTATGAATTAAACTTACAGTTCTTTTCTTTACAAATCAATTTCAGTCATTTCCTTTACAAATCAATTTCCAGTCTTTTTTTTGTATAAATTGATTTTCAGTTTCCTTTATAAATTTATTTTCAGTTTCTGTTATAAATCCAGGTTTCAGTTTTTCCTTATAAATCAAGTTTTAGTTTCTTTTATAAATCCAGTTTTTTTTCCTGACAAATCAAGTTTCAGCTTTCTTTAATAAATCCAGTTTCAGTTTCCTTTTATAAAACCAAGTTTCAGTCTTCCTTTATAAAAATTCAGTTTTTTGTTCCTCGTATAAGTCTATCTTAAAAGCTGGAATCTGTACCTCCTTTATTGCAACAAATTTGAGCCAGATCAGTAGCCTTTTAAACAAATCCGGAACCGAGCAACCCCTCTAGGCAGGTAGACCACAACCCCCTAAAGGTGCCAACATGAATCTGATTCATTCATAGTTTTACTTTATCTTTCCAATTACTTTTTCATATACATTGCATTTCTTCTTGCTACTTCTGCCTTTTACATTTCGTCATTTAACTATGTGCTTTAAAAGTGTTTTTGGTAATTATTGAACATGCATATCTAATTGCCAATTCCACTAAATTGTATATTTAGGAGTTATGCAACGAAATTATATGATAATATTGGAACGCCTGATTTTCTCTCTCCAAACATGACAACCTGGACATAGAGTTCGCATAGCTATCTAAATATATAACTTAGAGAACAATTTCGAGAACATGACACTTGACATCCTAGTACTAGAACAACTACACATGACAACACGGTTATGGGGTAACTTATAAATTGAGAGGGTGCGGGAGCGATTGAAGCCATGCTTATGGCCCCTATCTGGGAGGATTTCCTTTATGCATCCTGAGTTCTCGGTACAGTTTGTCCTTATACTCGGCCCGGGGTAGCACCCCGCGGTCCAAGGTGGACTTCACGTTGCACATCGTGCCCTCCTTATATAAGTCACAACACAACAACATTCCTTTTGGTTAATTGTTCATTTCCTTAATGCTACTCAAATCATGACAGGTCAGTAACTTTTCTTTTACAATTTTCGGTACCTTTCTAACTTCCTGCAAAATAATTAATTAAATGTTTAATACGGTTTGCAATCTACTTTATTAATGGTGTTTCAAATCCATCAGGTCATACTCAGCTCGAAGAGGAGGCTCCACAGTATGAGGAGACCGATTTTCCTGTTGAGGACGTAGACTTCTGAACTTTTGTGTCATCAGGAGAGTTAGTTTTTTCTCTTAGTTGTTTTCTTTTCGGCATTGTTTCATTTTGAGTTGTAGTTGTCATTGTTGCCTAGACAATGTAATTCCCTTTCAAGGTTTAATAAAAAGAGTATTTCATTTATCTTTGATCTTAATATTTCCTGTTTAAATTATATTGACTTCACTGGTACATACAAGACCTGCAAATTATTGTGAGTGTAACGTTACCCGCTCCTAGGGCGTTACACAAAGTCCCATCACTGCCCTCCAGTATGTCCCCCGTAATCTTTCCACCCCTCACCAGGACCAAAATCACCTTCGTATGCTCCACCGCCTTCGTCGTAAGGATTTCGGCACCCACCTTCGTCGTCGTCGTAGTAGACTCCTGTCTGCCCGTGCCCCGGAAAATCGGGGGACCCCGAAACTGATCCTCGTGCCCTTGACGACGCGTCGGAACCCCAGAATTTCCAGATCTGCGAAAAGGGGGCTCGGACTGCTCGGAAATCACCCCTGTCGGCTGCCAAGGGTGCGCCCAGGCCCGCGCGGCCTCCGGCAGACCCTGTCGGGGCTGTCGGTGGCCAGGCGGCCACTCCGGTGGGCCTGGCATGGTCGGCCGACCCTGTCGAACGGCAGGGTTCGACCTGCCCTGCCGGCATGCCTTGGGGGCAGGGCGGTGACCCCCGCCCTCTGTGAGGATCGACCGCCCCCTAGGGTTTGTGTGGGGGCGGCGATCGACTCCCTTCGGCTCCGCGTTGTTGATTCGCGCTCTCCTCAATCCTCCAGGGTTCATCCTCATCTTCCTTGAAGTACTCGTCGGCATCCGAAAGCAACCCTTCGTCAAAAGTTTCCATCTTTTCTTTCACCTTCTCCAAAGGTGGGACCTTTTTTGAAGAACTGGGGTTTGCGTTGTCAATCCCTAATTTTCCGTTGAGAGCCGTAGGTTAGAAGACGATCTGAGCGATGGCTTCCTCCGTTTTGTCTTGCTTCGCCGCAATCTGTTCCACGGCCTTCGTTAAATTAGTGATAGCCTCGCTATTCACCGCCATAGTTTTCTTCACCTCCTCGATCTCCACATGATTTTTCTCCTCCGCTTCGCTTCGATCCTTACTCCGTGTTGATGCCGCCATGGATCGTAATCGCTTTGATACCAAAATGATAGGATCCGAAAGAAAGATCTGATTTTTATAGAAAATGGTAGCAAAAAGAAGATAAATAACTACAATTGATAGGTGTAACCTCTCTCCCAAGACGCCGTTAAGAGGACGTCTGCACTCTCCTAGATCTACCTAAGAACCCTTACGAACAAATCAATAATCAAGCATACTAGGGCCGGCTACAACCCTCCCCTTTAATACAATTTCCGAAAATAATCAGTTACTCAAATGCCCCTATTCTAATAAAATAACCCAAAAGGCCCCAAAAGTGGGCCGGACCCATCAAAATCCCATCTTCAACCCCCAAAATCCACTAAAATCCTAGTTTTCCCCAAATTCAGATTCGGATCATATCATATGATCCTTGATTAACTTATCTTCATTTATACGAAAAGTCAACAGCTATTGCTCTAGATATAGCTCGTTGGTTAACAATTTTATCGTGTATAATGATTGTAGCTTGAGCAACAAGCTAGCTGAAGATTTCTCATATGTGACTTTTATGAAAACTTGGTCAGCTATGTATAATAGGATAATAATGAGTGCCTTAGTTTTAGTGATGGTTTTCTTAGCTTCAGACATTGAACGATATCTTACCCTTTCTAATAAGAGCCTCCAACAGATCTAACCATGTCAACAGAATAAACATCTTAATACGTTATAAAATGGAATTGTTCTTCCTTTACAGATGATATGGTTGCATTAGCTATAATACCTGTTTATTATGGATAATGAATGAAACATGAACATAGAAACAAGTCTTAATTATACAAGAAAGAAAATAGAAAAAATAGGAATACAAAACACAGAAAGGTATGTAAGTCGATACTGTAACATAAATCCACTGGCAGCAATAATTGATATTTTACTATAACAAAAAGAAAAAAATTACAACACGGTAATTACTCAACATTCGTACAGAACATAAAACTTACAAAAGAAACATTTATGTTTCATATACAAGATAAGTCCTCAATTTTATTTGACGGAAGAAAATAAAAGATCTCAAATCTCCTCTATTTTTACACAGATGTTACTCAACTGCCACAACCATATCTTCCTAGAACCATGCTTTTTATATAGGTCACATCATTGTTAGCATTTAAATCTCATTTAAATGATAACCATCACTTGCTAACCATCATCTATATCACTGGTTTGAAATTATAATAAAAGGGGCAATGCATTTATATGTGGGAGATGGCATGAATGCATTGTCATTGAGTGTAGGGTGTGGGCATTAGCTGCTTAAGTCACAGCTCAACACCAACCTTGCAGAGCTACAATAAGATCTTAAGGGAACAAATCGGCTTCACTCGGACTGAACATGTATTCATAATGGTACATTGGTAAACCTTCTTGTTTCTCCAAATGTTTTATGCTATACACATGCAAAAAAAGAATTGACCAATTTTATTACTTAAATTTCTTCTAAGGCTTGCCTCGGGGGAGTGTGGGTGCACCATTTTTGCAAGTGCCTTTTTTTGTTATGTTTGTGTCTTCATCCAGCTGTTGAATCCAAGGGATTTTATGAACCGTTCCAATCACCATTATTAATAGATGTGATCACCTAATTAATATATGAGGCACATTGCACTCAAAATATCCCACACAGTTCCGACATTTAATTAATATGTTGGACCTATGGATTTAAAATGCTATTGATGTTTGGAGAAAAATACACGAGTGATTAACACATCCAATTTGTATTTGACCCTGCAAATTGAATGAAGTATTAGTGGATAATTGTATGATTACTGAATAATGAATGGGTTCATTAATTATGATCGTACGGTTGATGTTAATCCGATCGTAGATTGATGGTTCAACGACTGATTGAGACGATTTAGGAGTCAACCCATATGTTTTTAATGCTCCCAAGCAATGTTATAAAATGATTAAGAAAATTCTTTTATTTAAAGTAAAGGTCAATTGCAAGATCGATGTGGATCAATACGATTAGGTATAGGCCGGGTGATCGGAATGTTGATGTTCGTATTGATGATACGTATAAGGTAATGTAACCTCATGATTTAGATGTTAGTATGCTTCGAGATATAGTAGGTACGTAACTTTTACATCATTATATCCATCTCGATTATCGGTCATAGTAATTAGATCCAGGAGGAGCATGGTGTAATGATTGTGAACATTCAGACCATGATATCAAAGTGATCATGAGTGCTCGGTTGGAGATCCATCTGAAACATGATGTAGTGATCGTGGTTGTCCGGAGCACGACAATGAAGCATTCTGAGTTCTCAGTTTTGATCAAAAGAAAGCATGATGTAGTGATCGTGATTGTCCGAGATGTAGCAGGAGAATGATCATGAGTGCTCAATTAGATATTATAATGAGCGTACGAGATGTTCTTATGAATATGAGCATAGTATATATGCGAAGTTACCTATGAAGTGGAATGGCGAGAACAACTGTGTATTTTCAGTTTGTGTAGCTCCCAAATGTGAGACAAAGTGGATATTATTGGGTTTGTGTCTCGCATCCAATTATTACATTCAAATTAGGGCATATTCTTTTGCAAGAATGTGGGATTGTGGAAAGTTGTAGAGATGTGGAATCTTGAGAGAGAAAATTGGTGGTGTGTTTCTTTGTTGGAAAGTTGGATGGAAAGTGGAGTTGAGAATTTCTTGTGGGGCCCAGTAAACTTTCTTGTGTTCTTTTGGTTGAAAGTTGGTTGGAAAGTTGGATGCAAAAAGTTTGATGTGGAGTCCACTGATTATAATAATAATTAAACTAAACTATATTATTAAACTAATTATTAAACTAAATCATTAAATTATAATCATTAAATATTAAAAAATTAAAAATTTGTAATGAGAAGGCACTGTGCGAATTTAAACAGATTAAAAAATTATAAATTAAACTATTTAATTATTAATCTAAACTAATTAATTAATTTATAAAGTGCTACAATGCCCCACTAGCCTCAAATGTCGGGGGCAGAAGGCAATAAAAACAAAAAAAACGGAAAAAAGCTCCTTGAGTGGATGCGAGAGAGGAGTGGGGCCTAGCTCTGACAAGAACCCCCTTTTGCCTTTGTAATCCGCGGTTTTTCCGCGGATTCTGTTTTGCAGAATCAAAGTGCCAGCTCGGCACCACATGGGCAAAAATTGACTGGAAAATTTTCCTAGAAAAGAACAGACCCAATAGAAAGTTCTCTAGAAAGTTATGAATAGTGCACGAATAGTGTATGAATAGTGTAATTTTTCACTTTCCACTCTCACATTCTTGCAAAAGAACATGTCCTTAGTGTACAATTCCAACCGTCTTTATTAATCTGTGGAACCACACAATTAATATGTGGGACCCACTACATTAAAAATATCTCACGGTTACGATATCTAATTAATGTGTGGGTCCTATAAATTTATAACGATGTTGATGTTTGAAAAAAAATAAGTGGATGGTTACGAATCCAATTCGTATCTGATTTGTCTTCTGTTAATATGTTTTTTCACAATGATATTTGCACAGAAATGCTATATAAAAGAGTCCATAGAAGTAGAACAAATGGCAAAGAAAGAGAGAAGAATAATTTGCCTAAAAAAGAAAGCTTCTCAATCGAGAGCTTGATAGAGTTTCTCCCGAGATTGAATTATAAGCGTATCCAAAGAGAGAGCTGTATCGAGAGTTTTTGTTGTTGTAGAGTTTGTTTAACTCTATGTATTTATTTCATTATGAGAAATAGAGTTATTTATTTTTCTCTCCAATTTTTCACTTTCTATGTGATCAATCAATGAATCACAACATTATTCCCAGGCTTCTATTAAGTCTGCCTTTCTTCTGCGTAGACAGCTGATGCTTTGGGAAGATCATTTTGCAGCCACCCTTTCTTCTTCAAGCGAGGACGTCGGTTGCCTTATTTTTAGTGGTGGGTGGCAGACTGTGTGCTTGGAACATGTACGTCTTGGTGTTGAGGCTTTGTTTCTATGTACACCTTTGAGTGATTTCATGTTGGTTGGCCCCGGATTGTTCTTGTTCTCTCTGCTACTTTGTATCAGCTTTTATTATATACGCATGTCATTGTATGGACTGTTTCCTCTGGGAGGACTGCTTTCATTATAATATTTTTAATGAAGAGCAGAGGGGTATGTCTCATTGTTTTCTCTCAAAAAAATTCCTGTATTTAATTTTGATGGGATACACTTCTAATCGCACAGCCAGCAGGAGGTGTGTCTATTTAGAATGGCCATGCATAAGAACAGGCTTGTCCAAATCACTAGTATTAAAGTATGTATACTTCAGTAAAGTTTTGATGGAGGGAGAGTATTTTCCCACTAATCAAAGTAACGAGGCTTACAGGACAACATAAACACACACCACCAAAATATTTGCTCCAACATGAAGTAGCTTGCATAAGCATTTCCTCACAAGCGTATGCGCTCACTTTGAACAGACTGAGATGCCTTCCAAACGAGACTAGTATGTATTGACACAATGGAAACTGAAATGCAAGACAGTGACCATAGCAGTTATTCTGGGCAATAGGGGATGAGACCGGAGCATGCGGAACAAGGATTGAAGAGGTTATGATAGAAATGACTAAATAAACAGGAAGTTTGACTTTTTGGAGTAAATGCATGTTGTAATTCACATAGCAACAACCATGCTACTTGATTATAGAGGATTGCAGAATCACTCATCCATCGTTTTGGGTAATAGCTTAACAAAAGGCATTACACATCACTATTCACTAGCCAATTGTTCAAAGTTCCAACCTATACTGGAAGAATATGATTATTCATAGGACTAGATCTTGGAAGGACCATGAGCACTAAACGGATAATAATTTATCTAAAAATCAAATCACTGGCAACAGAGAGATGTTCAAGGCCCGATTTATTTTGTTGTTAGGAGTGTCTTCATTTGCAATAGAAACATTGAGGGTCAGAAACAAACATTTCCTCTCGCCACGCCACGCCTTCCCCTCCCCCAAAACAAACCATAAAAAAATAATTAAACAGGTGTGTTCATTCGAGGCTAATGGCATTCATATGCAATATATATCAGTAAGAAGAAATATCAATCCGCGAAAAGTATAAAGAACCAACTATCAAATTTAGAGGCATTAGCACAAAAATAATCTTAAGATAAGTTCTTCAGACGTCTAAGAAAGATATAGACAAAGCATACCCGTTATTGTAAATGGCTTGACATATCATATCCACTCCTGTCCTTTGATCTATTAGAGGAACAAAACACTCATCCAGTACAGAGAGAGCCATGGAGAGTTTTATATTAGATTCCATGATAAAAGAAAGCCTTTGATTAGAGATGATCCTAGAATCTTCGTCAAAATGTTTCAACAGAGTCCAAGAAAATCCATCTTCAATATGATTTGTGATACCAAGCATATCCGATAGTGCAGTGGCCACCTGCAATAAATATTCCAAGTATTCAGGTTAAAGCTCCATGAACCAGAAATTAAAGTTCTCTTCGACGATAAGCAAACATGTAACACGTATAACGACAATGGACTTCACTGCAATTTAGTTAAAACAAAAAAGGGGGCCTTCGGAAGAAAGAAGACAACCAGAGTACACTACAAATAATGTAAGTTAGCAAAATATCTTATGGTATTAAAAAAGCCAGGCCTTTATATAGAAGACTAACTTATTAGACATGGCATACAGAATATGCATAAATTGAATTTGAAGCATTGGTCTGTTAGCATACACCAGGTGTGCATACGGTTTTTACTGCTTTAGAAAAAGGCTTATGATAGTCCTTACCAGAATGGATTTTTAGAAAAGCAACAAGTACCCAGTAGGTACACTGATATTTAAAATGATAAGTACAATGGACCATTACCTAATGGGGGAACAATTGGAGATGCAGATCCATTCCCTATCGCCAACTTAATCCAGACAGTAAAAATTGTTTGATTTTGTATCGAACACTTTGGGGTGATTGGACCCTTAAGAAAGCTTCTACATTGTTCAGCTAATAAAAATAATGGTGATCACCACCTCATAGAATGTCAAGCTTTTATATGAAAGAAACCAAGTCTGATTGTATCAATAAGAGAATTAATTTAATTTAACAAGATCTCTTAGCGGGTGCACAAGAATATTGAATTGGGAAAAAAAGATGCGGTGAGTTGAATATGATGAGTGTGTATTTATCTCTTCATTGAAATTTGGGAATATAATAATTAAACCTTTTAATTACTATAGGCTCATTAAGCACATGCAATTTCATAAAAGATGTCTTCTTCATTGTGCTTCTAAAATAATAAAAGAAAAAATTATATTCCATAGAGGACGTCCGTTGCTCCATCTACTTGGTGTCAAATTGGAAACCCCGCCCCGCCCCGCCCCGCCCCAAAGTTTTGCATTAAGTAGTAGAGCCAAACTCCTTTAGCGTGGCAAAAGGGGGTTTATTCATTTAATGGCTGTCCCTAGCCAACATAAATGAGAACATTCATGTTACCTAATAATAGCATAATACTCGATCAAAGCTCTTTGAAATGAATCCTAAAGAGCTTACGTTAAGGCATTAGCAACTCTTTCTGTAATTCCCGTGTAATGATAAGTGAGCTAGTGTAGGTTAGGGCCCTATGAGTGTAATACCTACCCTTCAATGTGGTGTTAGGTAGTTATAATATAGTATATCAAAGAAAAATTGGTAAGGGGCTTATGAAAATAGAATCAGGGGTAGATCATCCACATCAAACATATGGGAAAATGACTAAAATTAGTATATGCATAAAAAGACGTATCAATATAATGAACTTGCCGGAAACTAAATGGAATAATGGATAAAAAGAGATGCATGAAGATAGATTATACAAGATATAGAATTTGGTATACAAGAAAGAAGATCAATATGTGTAAATGAAATACTAAAAGAGAATTTTTTTACCCCACTGAGATAGATGCACAACAAAAAAGACCAGACCGATAAGGAATTACATGCACAACAAAAGACCCCTAGGGTTAAAGAAGAAGTCTTATGAAACATGGAGGTAAGCTATCAATAGTTCAGAGGAAGCAAGACCATCCTTAATCAATATTCACAGAATGTCCATTGTCGGTCAATACCCCATGAGTGATATAGCTGCATATCAGAAGGGAAATGGTGCTAGTCACGTCCTCAAAAAATAGATATTAGATTCAATGTGAGCATTGCATGCATCAGTGATTTAGAAGAGTTTCTAAATCTTCTGTTACTTTTCTCCTTACAGGCGCTTCCAACAGATTGCAGGATTGCAGCAATAGCAAAGTCCTTGTTATTCATTTTACATTGCAACCCGAGTCCTTGTTATTCATTCTACATTGCAACCCGAGTCCTTGTTATTCATTCTACATTGCAACCCGATCGAATAACAAGTGATGCTGGTGAGTCTCTGACCCAAAAGGTTGTTAGTGGTTATGCCTTAGGCCAAATATTTGGACCTTTATGTTATGTCATTTTTTCATTTATAAAATGTTTCTCTTAATGTTATTGTTATATTGCTTGCATGTTTCATTATAATAATATTTGAATAGCTATTTTATGTTATTCTAAGCATCCCTGGCATTCATCGTTAAAGGTATAATGATGAATTAAGATTAGTATGAGTTTGGTTGATAATTATGAGATAATTATATTTATGGTGATACAAATCAAACTTTGAGGTACTTGTTGGAGAACAAGGTACTGGATACTCTTTATGAGATCATTACATGGAGTAGTGTCATAAATGATATCATAATAGTTATGTCATAGAATCCTTAGACATGAGATCATCACAGTTATCTATATAAGGAACATTATGTTTTGACATAACCAAACGTTATCTTTAATCAGATAATCATAAAGGTTATGATTGAACATGATGTGTATTATGCAGAGGAAAGTGAATGAACAAGATGGAATTTGTCCCTCTATTATGAGAGAGATATCTAATTAGCCCCTCGATAAGTAGGACTGAGAAACGCATGGCCGTGCTCAGATGAATGTCATTTGATTTTATCAATCTACTTAGTAATCCAAAAATTAAATGTTTGAACAATATAAGTATAACATTGTCCATGACTTATGTTCAAATAAGATATCGCGTGACAAAAGAATTATGATGTGTTCAATTAATTAGATTAATATCGGACTAACGATATTCATATTAATTGGGTAGTCATAATGTCTTACTAGAGACCAATTATGACTTGTGAGCTTTTAATGGGATTAGGCCCACTACCAATTTGATATGAGCCTATTAGTCACACCCAAAGAGCGTAATAGATGGAATAGGGTTTAAACAAGATTTCGAGTCTGATTTGAAATTCAAAATGAGGCGAAATATCTTAACTGTCAGATATTGTATCTCGTTAAGATATTATCCCTAAGATATCACTGTGTAACTAAAACACATCAAAGAGTTAATGGATAATATATCTTGTTAAGATATTATCCCTAAAGATATCATTGCGTAACTGAAATGCGTTAAAGGGTTAACGTGGAATTCTATATATGATATAGAGATGATTTTCAGTCTTTTTATGCATTCAATCAATCTCTCATGTTTTTTATAAAAGCGAAGATCGAGAGAGAAACCCTAGTTGCGGAGAAGGAGCTAGCACCCTAGCAATTCATGTTCGTGACATTCACGTGTGGATATTGATAGAGAGTGGTTGTTCGTAGAGCAGCACATGTAGTCCAACACATTAGAATCGTCGACAACGGTTAGTAATCTGATCAAATCAAATTTGAAACGCCTGGATCTTGGTAGGTTTCTGTTTTTTTCGTTGTGTATAAACTAGTTATGCATGATAGAAACCCTAACAAAAACCTCTTTCAAGCCTCTCCATAAAAGTTGGGCAAAGAGACAACTGAACTCCAAATATTCCGTGTTTCATTAACAACGAAAAACATGCACATTCATCGAAGCAGTATTAGCTTGTGCTCTTCCTACTACGGAAGTATGCCATAACGAGTCTAACTTCTGTTCCACCCACCACTTAGGCAAGTTAAGGAAAAATAAGCCAATGGTTGTGTCAATAGGTACAATGATGTACTCAAGAGGGATGCACTGATAAGAGCCAGTTGCCTCCCAAAGAAAAGTTTTTTCGTTCAAGCCCTCTTAATTTCTCCATGTGGACCTTGTCAAATTGAGAAGATGAAAGGGAAAATGATTTGTATTACTTGATTTAGCTACAATGACTACTTTCCAATATATATAATACATACAACATCATTGGGCACAAGAGCCCAAGAGTCACCACCACAAGACCCAAAGAGACACGACACAAGACCCAAAGAGACTGTTAGGATCCAACAAAAAGATGCATTTTTTATAAAGAAATAGAAGCAAAACTAGATAAATGAATACAAAAGAGGTGTATTCTCCTTCCACGACGCCAAGGAGGACGTCCGCACTCGTCTACCTATAAAGTCATACCAATATCAATAATCAAGCATGAGAAAACAGGCGACGGCTAACCCCTCTATTTATAATGGAAAATAGGGTTTCAAGGGGCTAGGTGCGCGCGCGACTAAGGGAGGCCGGCGGCTTAGGCTTAGGCCCGCGCCGGCCTCCTGCGGGTATAAACCTGCAGGGGTGTGGGCCCATCAATACTCCCCCAAAAGAGCAACCTTGTCCTCAAGGTGGAAGTCTGGAAAACGCGTCATCATCTCGTCCATGTCCTCCCACGTGCTATCATGCTCTGGCAAGCCCTTCCATTGCAGCAACTCCTGTCGCTCTCCTGTGTCGCTCCTCCGAACCCCTTTCAACGCCTCGGGCTCCAGTCTCACCTCCATATCAGCAGTAAGGGTCTTTGGTAGGAAAGGAAAAGGTGTGTGGTCGCCAATGGTCTGGCGCAACTACGAAACATGGAAGACTGTGTGAATGGCCGATCCTGTGGGCAAACTCAACCTGTAGGCCACCGGCCCAACTCTCGCCTCGACCTCGAAAGGTCCAAAATAACGCGGTGCGAGCTTCTCATTCCCCCCTATGAGCCACTGATCTCGGCCTGTAGGGTCTCAGCTTCAGATACACCATGTCCTCTACCGCAAACTGTACGTCACGACGGTGTAAGTCTGCTCTAGCCTTCATCACCTGTTGTGCCCTCGCCAAATGGAACTTCAGCTCCTCCAGAATCCGGTCCCTCTCCGTTAGGTACTGCTACACTGATCTCTGCATGTAGGGTCTCAGCTTCAGATACACCATGTCCCCTACCGCAAACTTTACGTCACGACGGTGTAAGTCTGCCCTAGCCTTCATCACCTGTTGTGCCCTCGCCAAATGGAACTTCAGCTCCTCCAGAATCCGGTCCCTCTCCGCTAGGTACTACTCCACATCTGACACGGGTGTCGTCTCATGCCCATAATATAGTAAGTGCGGGGGGTCTCTGCCATACAGAATCCTGGAGGGTGTCGTCTGCGCCACCGTGTGATATGAAGTGTTATACCAGTATTCCGCCCGCGCTAGCCAACACGCCCACTCCTTAGGATTCTCTGAAATGAAGCACCGCAGATAAGTCTCCACACTCCTGTTTATCACCTCCGTCTGACCATCGGTCTGAGGACGTGCTCCGCTTCAATGGCGTCCCCTGCAGCCTGAAAAGCTCCTGCCAGAATCTGCTCTGGAACACCTTGTCTCGGTCTGAGACTATGGACTTTGGAGGTCCATGCAGACGAATGACCTCCCTCACAAACACCTCTGCCACCGATACTGCGCTGTAAGGATGCCGAAGTGGAACAAAGTGCGCATATTTGCTGAGGCGGTTGACCACAACAAAAATGACAGTGTATCCACCCGACTTCGGCAACCCATCTATGAAATCTATGGAGAGGTCCTCCCATACTCGGTCTGGTAAGCATAGCGGCTGTAGTAGTCCCCCTGGGGATATCGCCTGATACTTGTGATGCTGACACACCTCACACTCTGCCACCATCCTCGCCACCTCCTTCTTCATTCCCTTCCAATAGACCTCCCTCGTCAGCCGCTGGTAGGTCCTGAGGACCCCAGAATGTCATCCAATGGCACTGTCGTGAAACTCCTGGAGTATGGCCGGTAGATATGCAAATGTCCTCGATAGCACAAGCCTCCCCCAGTAGAGCAGCCGCCCATCCTGAAGATAATACCCCGGAAACTCAATCCACCCCTGTAGAAGAGTCTCTCGTAAACCTGCTAACTCCGGATCATGCTCCACCTCCTGCTGTAGTGGGCCCCAGTCCTCAAGGACGGACACTGCTAGTGCCGCCAGCTCCACATCCTCCTCTCGCCGGGATAATGCATCAGCCGCCTTGTTCTCCAGCCCAGGGGTGATACTCAATCTCAAACATGTACCCCATCAGCTTCCGCAGCCACTTCTGATGCTCCTCAGCTACCATTCGCTGCTCTAATAGATACTTCAAGCGCCGCTGATCGGTGCGTACCAGGAAACTCCACCCCAACAAGTACGTCGCCACTTCTGAATAGCCAAGACTAAGGCCATCAGCTCTCTCTCGTAGACCGACCGCAGTCGGCCTCTAGCTGTCAACACCTGGCTGAAGTAGGCAATGGGCCGCTGATCCTGCATCAGTACGGCCCCCAGTCCATGCCCTAATGCATCCGCCTCTACCACAAAGGGTCTGGAAAAGTCTGGTAGTGCCAAGACTGACACTGTAGTCATGGCCTTCTTCGGAGCCTCAAAAACTACCGTCGCCTCCTCTCCCCAATGGAACTGGTCCTTCTTTAATAACTCGGTCAACGGCCAGACGATGGTCTCATATCTCTCCACAAACCTGCGGTAGTATCCTGTCAGCCCTAGGAAACCCCGCAGCCCCCTGAGAGTGGTAGGACGCGGCCAGTCCAGCATCGCCGCAATCTTCCCCATGTCTGTTGCCACCCCATCTGCTGACACCACATGTCCCAGGTACTCCACCTATGGCTGTCCAAAGAGGCACTTCTTCCTGTTTGCCACCAGCTGGTGGTACTGCAACTCTGTAAACACCACCTGCAGATGGTCCAAGTGCTCCTCCAGGGTACACTAGTATATCGTCAAAGAAAACAAGTACGAATCGCCTCAGGTACGAACGGAATACCTTATTCATAAGGGACTGTAAGGTGGCTGGTGCATTCGTCAAGTCAAAAGGCATGACGAGAAACTCGTAGCGGCCCTCATGCGTCCTGAACGTCGTCTTGGGCACATCCTCCCGTCTCAATCATGATCTGATGGTAGTCTGACTTGAGATCTATCTTGCTGAACCAGGCTGACCCGTGTAACTCGTCCAGGAGCTCGTCTATCACTGGTATAAGAAACTTATCGGACACTGTCTCTTTGTTCAAGGCTCGGTAGTCCACACAGAAGCGCCAGCTCCCATCCTTCTTCTTCACCAGGAGCACGGGGCTAGAGAATGGGCTCACACTAGCCTGAATCACTCCCGCCTCCACCATCTCGTCTACCATCCTCTCAATCTCGTCCTTCTGGTGCTGGGGTACCGATAGGGTCTGACACTGATGGGGAAAACCCCTTCTCGTAGTACAATGGCGTGCTCATGGTCCCTCGGCAGTGGCAGACCCCGAGGCTCCTGAAAAATCTCCTCAAACTGCGCCAACTCTGCTGCACCTCCCTCGTCACGACCTGCTCCCCACTAGTCTCTATGTCTCCTCCCTCTGTCATGGTATACAGCTCAACCAGGTAACCACCGTCCTCAGCCTGTAAGGTCCTCAGCATAGTCTTCAATGACACTACCGCTCTGCAAAGACTAGGGTCTTCCTGCAGGATAACCGCTCGCCCCTCATCCTGGAAATCCATCCGCAGGAGCTTCCAGTTCACCGTCATCTCCCCCAGCGTCTGCAACCAAGTCATGCCCAGGATGACATCAGTGCTCCCCAGGTCTAGAGGTAGAAAGTCCGCCATCACCTGTATGTCCTGTAAGGTCAGTACCAACCCCTTGCAGACTCCCCGACTACTCTCCCTCTTCCCCATACCCATCATCACACTGAAGCTCCCGCAGTCGGTCAACTGTAGTCCCTGCTGGTCCACCACTCTCCTGAAAATGAAATTGTGGGTCACCCCACTGTCAATCAGCATGGTCACCTCCTGCTCGCCGATCTCCGCTCTCAACTTCATGGTATGGTTCGGGGTGAACCCTACCACGGAGTTAAGGGACGCCTCTGTCACGTCCAGCTGATGGTACTCGGGCTCCTCCTCATCCTGCTCAGGAATCTCCTCCTCGACGTCCCCATCCACGTCGTTATCCTCAACCAGCAGAACCTGCAACTTGCGCCCCGCGCATCTGTGGCCTGACGTGAACCTCTCATCACACCGAAAACATTAGCCCTTCTGACGCTTCTCCCTCATATCAGTATCGGTCATCCTCCTGAACTGCCCTCCAGCTGGGGTGTCGCTGCTCTTCTCCCCCGTCTTCTCCCTGCTCATCTGGACCGTCCCCGTGGTGGTCGCGGCCCCTCCAGCTCCAAACGGGGTGCCTCTCTGTGTCTGGCCGCTGTAGCCGATCCTGACTCTCTGATCCTCTGTCTGAGCGTCATCTAACATCTGCGCCATCTATATGACCTTCGAAAGCCCCCTGGGCTTGTATGGCCTCACTGCGGCTCGAAGGCTAAGTCGCAGCCCCTTCAGGAAGGTGCCCTCCAGTGACTCGTCTGACATGTCATGTACTCGCTCTGCCAGTGTCTCAAACCTCTCGATGTACTCCCGCACCGGTCCCTCCTGCCCGAGGGCATATAACTACTCGTGCACGTTCCCCAAACGGGGATCTCTGAACTTCTCCAACACGATGTCCTTCAGCTCCTCTCAGCATCGGATATGCTGCCTCATCTCCTTCCACTGGAACCACCCTAAGGCTCTCCCCTCCATGCAAATGGCTGCTGCGTCCAGCTTCTGTGCCTCGGTCATGTTCTACGCCGCGAAGTATCTCTCTGCTATGAACAACCAGGCATGTGGATCCTTTCCAGAAAATAGCGGCATCTTCAGTTTCCGCACCCTACAGTCTCCTCCAAAGTGCCCCTGCTCGGGCCTCCCATCCACTCGGTGATGCGGACAGTAGTGCTGTCGCCTCTCATCCTGGGTCTCATACTGTCTAGGTGGCACTCCTCCATGACCTCCATAGTCCCCTCGGTGACCTCCACGCCGGCCATCGAAGTCATCCCAACCTGCATCATCGCCGAACTCAGCCTCGTAGCCTCCCCGCCCGTCGTAATAATAGTCTCTCCCCCTTCCGTCGCCGTCATACTGGTCCTCCACCGATGGCCGCTGTCCCTAAGACCCGAAATCACCCCCGGGGGCCATGTCCGCGTGCGTCTCCCCCACTGGCTGCTGCCAGGGGTTCTCCGGACCAAATGTGGCCTCTGGTGGACCCCTCCGGGGCTGCCGGAGGGCCGGCAGGCCCTGCCGACCTTCCGACAGGGTCGGTAGGCCCTGCCAAGCCTCCTTGGAGGCGGGGGTAGCTCCCCCGCCCCATTGCCGTGGCGGCCGGCCCCTATATTTGATTTGGGGGTTCGGCCGCCGCTCCGCACTAGGGTTCGACGTCTGAAAGTGGCCGCCGCCTCCCCTCTGGAATTCCACCGCCCTTCGCCGCACCTCCTCGCGATAATCGACCCCTTCCGGCTCCCCGACTTCATCTTCTTCAATTTTCTCTTCTTCAAAGGGACGATCCGGGTCAAAAATCTCGTCTTTCTTCTTCCCCTTCTCCAAAGGTGTCGCATTTGACGTTGATTTTGGGTCTCCTTCACCGTGGTTGCTCGTCGACGCTTGGGAGAGAAGCTTCATCAATTGTTCCCCTTACTTGGATTGATTAGCCGCCAATAAGTTGATGGAATCCACCAACGCCTTCATCGCCTTCATCGTTTCTTCATGTGATTCTTTTACCCCATCAATTTCTCCCATGAGCTTTTTCTTCAAGGTGTCGAATTTGTCCTTCGATCTCGTTGTCGGTGCAGCCATGGATCGTCACGCTCTGATACCAAATTGTTAGGATCCAACGAAAAAATGCAATTTTTATAGAGAAATAGAAGCAAAACTAGATAAATGAATACAAAAGAGGTGTATTTTCCTTCCAAGACGCCAAAGATGACGTCCGCACTCGTCTACCTATAAAGTCACACCAATATCAATAATCAAGCATGAGAAAACAAGCGACGACTAGCCCCTCTATTTATAATGGAAAATATGGTTTCAAGTGACTAGGTGCGCGCGCGGCTAAGGGGGGGCGGCGGCTTGGGCTTGGGCCCGCGCGCGGCTAAGGGGTGTGGGCCCATCAGAGACACAAGACCCAAAGAGATGCAATGCAAGTTCCTATGTAGAGTAATCATTAATCTTAACAGACCCAATGAGAATAGCAATTCTCCCACGGGTTCGTGGCCTCGTGGGAATGCTTGGATACCGAATCGCCAATGAACACTGTGGGCAATTGAGGATACATGATGTCAGATAAGCATGTAGGTCCTAGAAAGAAAAATGATCATGCTCTTATAAAGTTGCTATAGAGGACTGATAAGCAGAAGATACGTTTTGGGGGAAACTTTCATTCTGGCATACTTACCAAAAAAGCATCATCTGCATACTGCATATTAATAAAAGAAGAAAAGCAACTCTTCCTATTAATACAGTTATAAGTGGTTTCTCAATCGATGGCCACTCCTATCCTAAATATGTCAACCCGCGATAAATCCTGTTTAGTACACTCAAATGAGATTTTCAATAATGTCACTGTAGATGTAAAATGAGTTCGAAATAAAATAGCATTCATAAAGCTTGCATTATCATATAAGCACCACATGTAAAATTGCCTAAGAAAATTGGAAGAAAATTTTATATGCACCACATGTAAAATTGCCTAAGAAAATTGGAAGAAAATTTTAGGAGCATATGGATAGATTACTTCAAGAATTCAAGAAGGGGAAAAGTAATAATAGAAGGGACATAAATGATCAGGTTGGTATAGGTAGTGGTGGACATGAGAGGGACATTGAGATCATGTGATGGTGTAAAAATTGTTCAAGCCTGTCTGAAAGTTAGAATATGCTGAACCTTTTGTATTGGTATAGCATTCCCATTGTTGTTCCTCTAAAGCTTTAGCTCTGGTGAAACATTCAAGTTATCAAAACGGAGCATGTTTCTATATTGTACCAATGTTGGCACATAAACTATTTGACTCTCCTTCTCTTAGGGATACAAAAATATCATTGACTAATTTATTGACCTTTTTCTTTTCTTCGCAATTAAGGAACTAAAGAAACATAAAAGTAAAACAAGTGGTTCTACTTCTAAATCAACTCCCCCAGATATAACACATACAACTTATCAAAAGCTTCTAGTTTGGACACAGATTTTCACATTTCTGGCCTAACTGAATGCAATTGTTTCCCAAAAAAAACAACTTGATGCAGACACAAATAAAAATTTAATGCTCACTACACGTCTCAAGTGCATATGTAATACCATGTGTTCTTGAATACGAGTATAATATACGTATTTTGGAAGTAATTGTACGTATAAAATTTTGGGTATTTTCCTTAATTTTTATGGTAACAAAATTATTTTTAAATAATTTTTAAAACATCATTTGGATGTAAATGGATGTGTATTTGGATGGTATACTTAGTACTTAGTGAGTAAATGGTATTCTCATGGGTTATTTCTATTTATTAGAATTAAAATCCAAATTTTCTAATGAGATGACACCTCCTACTTGAGGTGTCATTACCACACTAATTCCCACCTAATCCCTCACACATGACAAGCCAAGAGAGAGGGTTAGTGATTAAGAGGATGAGTGTTTGACTTAGAAAGAAAGGAAGAAAAAAAGAAAAAGAAAAGAAAAAGAAAAAAGAAAAGGAAATAGAGGAGAGAAGAAGGAGAACCCAGCCTTTCCCCCTCCTCACGCAAGACCCGCACCCTCTTCTCATCTTCCCTATCTCACGCAACTCCCCATGGCCACTTGCTCCTCCTTCCTCCCCTCTAGCTGAATCCCCCTAAACAACCCAACAACTCCACCACCCTCTCCACCAGGCACCAGTGCAACCTCCTCCTCCTCCATCTAAACCCTAATTGCCCCATCATGGAGGAGCTTGAAGAGGAATTGCGAGAGAAGCTTGAAGAATTGATGGGGTCAATGAGAAGAAGGGTCAAAGACTCCAAGAGAAGGACTTATAGCGGTAGGAAGATCTAACTACTCTAGTTAGAGTTAATCTTAAGAATTGAGTAGAAATAGGTGTTTGAATTTCGTAAGAAATCGACAGCATTCGATTGACACGACCGCTGACACGGTCATTTAGATCGACCATAAACCTCATAGATAGCGACAGCACTTCCACACGGCCGTGTCGACTTAGACACGGTCGTGTCGACTTAGACACGGTCGTGTCGCTGACCGAATAGGAGTTCGGCCGTGTCAACTAAGACTCGGACGATTTGCTTGGAGACAGTCGTGTCATCCTCGGAAACGACCGTGTCAATTTTAGGCTATAAGTCTCTCCACACGATCGTGTGGCTTGACCAAACGATCGTGTGATTATTAATTTATGAACTTGACTTCTGTGCTCTATGCAATCGTGTGGAAGCACCAAACAACCGTGTGAAAATAGGCCGTGTGGGAAAACCAAACGGCCGTGTGGAAATATTGAAATGGCCGTGTGGGAAAACCAAACGACCGTGTGGGTTGTTTCTTGCTTATGAATCACATTTTGAAACTGATTTGGATGTTGTGAATTGTTTAATAACCATTGTATCTCTTGTTTAAAATATTTGTGACATTGATCATGCCATGAGCTGTTCAAAATACATGTTGAACAAGTATGCCATGCCTCCATGTTGCATCTATGTTTTCATATGCATAGAAAGATAGCTCCCTAATGTTAATTTTAATGTTTCATTAATTTCTATGTTAATCCAGATATGCTCATGCCATGCCTTGTACTTCCTTGTTAATTTCCTTTAAGATGCTTCATTATGCATGAGATATTATAATGTGATATGAAGGCAATGATGAAATGAAAGTAACATGAGATATGTGTTATGGAAAATGAAAAGAAATGAGAAGGTAAAATGTGACATATGAGAAATGGTATATGAAAACTAGAACACGGATGGCACTACACACTTGGACCAAAGTGCCACGGTATGAGACGGTGGAAATCGCCAGGGGCCACCTCTTGAATTCATAGCGGTGCCACAGTTAGATATGTGCACATTGTAGGCATGCTGGCATAGATGGGATCCCTTAGGTGTTGCATTGTATTCATAATCATTTCATATGCATCACGTGCATACATGTGGTTGTCTGCCTTTATCTTACGCTTGTTTAACTCTGTAGCTCTTACTTTTCAATACATGTATATGATGTTTACTTTTCTTGCATTTAAATTCAGTTGACTTTCTTTGCATTACTTGCCTAAATACTTGTTCCTTTATGAGTTGTAATCGACTTGCTTATAGTTGTGACCAGACCTTACTAAGTACAACAGTTCTGAGACTGACCCTACATAGCATAGGTCGACTATCCTACTAGGTCACGAGTTGACGTGTCACATTTACTTTTCCAGATTTAAGAGCTGGGCAAACAGAGCTAGACCTAATCCAGGAGATTACTCAGAGATGGAATCCACATAGGGTAACCTTGTACTGTTGATACTCGAGGGTAGTCTAGGGAGTGAGTTGTACCAGGTGTAGACATCTTTATCCTTTAAGAGTTTTCTGGGATTCTCTTTTGTTTCCACTTTTGTACATATAGTGAAATGATGTATGTAAAGATGTACTCTTGTATTAAAAATGAAAGTATGTTGGACTTTTTTTCATTATTGTCTTCTGTTTTTTGTGTTGGAGTATTACTTGTACTTCCCAGTATGTGCGCAGTGACCTGCATATTCTTCTTCTACTCTTTATTTCTTCCCTTTCTTTTTAACGCTCGCTGCTCTGGGATCACTTGGGACGAATTCGTACTTTCTGGATATCCTGGGGAGCGGGGCGTCACACATACATGTAATACAGTAGATGCATGCATATCTGGAGTATAGGTTTAATAGAGGTGGGTTTGTTTTAACCAAATAAATATTGAATGGATGATCAGTAATTGGATTAAGGTATTGACCATCAAGTGAAAAAATGCTTCCCATCTACACTTTTCTTCTAGATGCCCTAAAATGTGTGTATCGTTTTTATGTATCTATCAATCTATACCGGATATATACAAGACCCTTTATAGTCTTTACTCTTACAAATAAACAGTGTAATGGGACCTGAAATTGAACTGTTGATCTTACCGGCGAGGAATTCATCAATAGCTTCATAGAACTATTAAATTAACCATCACACAACTACTGATCAGTAACAAAAAATTATGTCTAATCCCACTGTTCACAATTCTAGAAGATATTATATGTTATATACAGTGAAAAGACAGTGAAAGAAAATACTAGTATTTTGCAGAAAGAAATATGCCCAGATAAGAAATTTACTTGACAAAGCTGGATATGAAACAAACGCTCAAAATGTTCATCAAATTGGAACGTTTTTCATGGAACAGCTGAGGCAAACATACTTAGACATTGAAGATAATGTAAAATGTAATCAATAGATAAAAGTAACCTTTTGGCAATTCTTCCCGCAAAATGAAAACGGAACTGAACCCATCAAGTCGCTGTTATTCCTCCAGGCACAACTCTTATGATCTGCAGACGATTCACAGAAGAATATGTACACTTAACGAGAGAAAATAAGACCGGGTAAATGAATTAAATTCAGAAACAGGAAGTAACTAGCACTGATGTATACTAACATTTGTGTCCACATTGAATACACGAAAGCAAATTGTCTGATTCACGCACTGTTGCCATACAGAATGTACATATACAATATGGACAGTACCAGCTGCCCTCTGGAAGGGTCTGAAAACAAACATGAGTACACTTGCAAAGTTACAATTTGTTATTTTGAGTGTTAAAAGACAGACATAACTGAAGGATAAACTACCGTATATTAGCAGCATTTTGGAGTCAGACATAATATTTTCAACACGTTAAGAGAATTCAAGTTCTAGGGAATAATATGAAGATATGTAAGGCGCGCGCGCACATAAGCTAAATGAAGATAAATTTTGCTAAAGTAAAACGATATAACCAAACAGTATGGTTTTGCCAATATATTGGAGACATGGCATAATTAGCCACAATTCACCAATATGGTGCTAGCTATATAAGCATTCACCCGAATTGTACAAGAGGACAAGTCTGAATCTCATAGATTTTATGAAAGATCTTTTAAATGTTTAATCATGACATGGATTTAAAATTCCCTTTGAAAGATCATTCACATTCTGAAAATAAGTGTAGAGTTATGAAAAATGTTGAGACATGTACAAAGAATGCATTGGTATTCCATACCTTTAGCATCAAACAGGTCTGATGGAAGGTGGAAGGACAGCTGTCACAGCATATCAAGTGGCCACCATCAGCACAAATCCCACACGTGTCATCACTGGGATCTGGATCACCAACTCCCACAGTCCGAAACTCAATTTTTCTTTGTACCTTTTCCTTCTCCCAAGCCTCTTTCAAGCATAACAAAAGTGTCTTTCCTGACAAGAGGAAAATGTTATCCCAAGGCAGATGAAGCGTGCCACCGGCATGGGCTACGAATTTTGACAATGGCACTAGTTCCTTACAGCAGTTGCACCAAACACCCCTTCTGGTTACAAATCCTGGGGTGTTTCTAGTACCGTTTGCTGTTATATAATAAACCCTTTCATTTTCATTCAAAGTGCCACAATCAATTAGACAAGATAATACGTTAATCTTGGCATGGGTTAATATCTCCTCTTGATGGTCATCCTTTCCATTTCTCCTAACTGTTAGGCCACAGCCACCTCTCCTCGTTTTCTTCTTTTTTCTGTTAAATTTCCCTCCACCAGCCAGCGTCCCGTCAGCAGTATATGATGGACTGCACTTGTCAGGGACAGCAAGTTCCATGCTTCTCTCATTTAGTGAAGCATATGATTCGTCAAGCGTTGACATTTGGCAACAAGAAGTATCCATCTTCATCCACTTCAGCAGATCATCTGATGGGGCATTTCCACCTTCACAGCTATCAACTTCAAGTGATGACATCACTGGCTTTTCCTTGTCCTTTTTTGCCATTACATCACATCCAAATTTTGAAGAATACAAAAATCCATCGTCAAACCCAATTTCTATGTCTGAATCATCATCTACTGGAACATGCTTTCCATTAATACGCATGGATCTTCTGATTCCACTGGTTTCATGACATCCATGCCTATCCATGGCATTGGATTCACTTGAGAAGAACATACTACTGCAATTGGACCTTTTAGTTTCACCAAGCAAGCTTTCAGCGCTTGTGCTGTAATCAGTCTTCTCATTTAACACATCGTCTGGGACAAATGGTTTTCCCTCTATCTTTCCAGCATCTATCCTGGTTGCAGATCTAGTGCCAGCTGAAAAATTACTCTCATCCTGCTTCTCACGGCCCTGATCTCTATCTGACACCTCATTTTTCATGTTGAAACGCCCAGATCTCCTTAAGCCGGCCGATCTGCGGCCCTTTGCAGCAGATCTCCTGCCACTTTGACAACTACTCGTGATGGCCATAGTGCTGCAATCTGAACTTCTGACTTTGTTATTCATCCCATTGTCTGTTTTCAAATCATCAGGCCTCTGCTTTAGCGTGCCTTCTGATGGTGGAGGAGTATTTTGCTCCTTATCCTTTAATTTGTCTCCGCAAACGCTGGATCCAGAAATTGCATTCATTTCATTATCAGCCAGGATATGCCTCCTACTCCTTCGCCCAGACGTCCTCACTCCAGAAAATTTCCCACGACACAGAGAACCCCAACTAACTAATCTGTTACTAGAAGATGCCAGGTTAAATTTGTTACCCAAATTTCTATCTTCTACATGGCACTTTGTTTTCTCATCAACCTTGCACGAAGAAGATGCCTGGTTTGCTTCTTGACACTCAACTGTTTCTGTTATTTGCACGGATTTCTCACCACTGTCTATTAAAGGATCATCTTTCAGCTGAAGTTGTTCCTCAGAGATTTCAATAGGCTTGTTGTTCTCATCAACATTAGAATTCTTCTTTCTTCTGCCCCTCCGTTTCTTTCTGCTACCCTCAGCGGCATTTCCATTTCCTCCACACACAAAACTACTAGAAGCAGCAGCCGTTTGAACCAAGCTACCGCCCAGAGGGTTGTTCTCCAAAACCCGGGACAAGGAAATTGCCTTCTCACTATACTTAGAAGTGCCTTGTAGAAAGGTCTCAAAAGCTTTCGGAAGGGAGAAATAAGGAAGCCCATTCGGAGAGATGTAAACATACTCGCCCTTGCCAGGTTGAAACACCACCTTCCAACCAAAGATGCCCAAAAGACTCATAAGATGCATAGGTGGCGGCCCCGAGCTTAAGTTATGCATCCCATTAAAACCTCCCACTGAGACTTGAGGAGGGTTTGAATCAACTGATGGTCCCTCGTTCGGTTTAATTGTTATATTAGCTGAACTGCTGCTCTTTCGTGCTTTTTTCTCCGGCACCCAATCGGGGTCTTCCTCCTCTTCAGAACACCTTTTAGTTCTGCTAGTTTCTGAAGTCGAAAAGGATCCTTCTTCAGTTGAACTAGAAATTGTGTCGATGGCATTGTTAATGTTCTTGGGATTAGGATGATTAGGGGTCGCGCCTGCCAGCTTTTGTTGAAAAGACTCGGATGGACATGGATGTGCGAAAGAGTTGCCCACTTCAAGAGTATTAGTTCCCAAGTTAAGCACCAAGAAGGAGCCATTGAAAGACCCATTCTTGGTCTGCTGATCCACCATCTCACTAAATCATGGGAATCTAGCAGCTAATTCTACAAACACAAATATGACCACAAGAGTAAACAAGAATCCTTGCACTTCAAAGTAAAGTAATAAATAGCTACTGCAATATTTGGAACACTATCACAGAAGTAAATCGACTGCAGAAAGGTTAAAGCAAACAAACGCAAATTACTAACCTATTTCATGGATCAAGTTGTGGGATTCAATCTGAAACTTAAGGGGTAAAAAGGGTATTGCATGACAAATGCACGAAAAATCCCAACTAAAATTTCAAATTAAGAATACTAGGCACCACTAAAAAGAGAATCAATTCGTTCAAAATTATTTAAAACCCCAAATGAAATTAAACTCCTTTCCATGCAATGCAACAGATTTCGTCATCTCAAAATAAGATTATTATTTTATAAATCAAGGAATAAGAATCTAAACCCTAGAAAGCACCACAGAAGATCGAATCAAACAGAACGGAGTAGAATCGGCTTACTTTAAAATTCGAATCCTTCGATCTCCGCTAAAAAGTACTCTCGATTTTGAACTCACATTACGAGGAGAACTACGAACGCTAGGGTTTTTCTCCTCCGTGTTCGTTGACGACGAGAAACAGAAGAAGAAGAGACAACAACAACTTCGATCTCTCACTATCTCTTCCTCTCTGGTTTCGGCTCGTTGCTTTAAAAGGTATAAAGGTTTAGGGGATTTGTCAAGCATATGAATTCCCATTGCAGCCTATAAGTAGAAATAACAAAATTTATAATAAAAACGAAATTATTGCATTTCCATTTTATCGCTTTATAACGACCCTTCGTTTCCGTTCACTCGCGGCTCACCATACTCGCCCGTTCACTCGCCTAGTCTGCTACTTTCTGGTTTCTTCAGCTCGAGGAACCGATCCGGTTTAAACTAACCCGCGTGTGAACTTAACGGAAACAGATCCGGTCCCCAGTGCAAAACAAGAGACAATGTAGAAGGGCTTCGACCCGCTTACAGACATACATATTTAGTGTGGGCGCCACGGGAATGGGTGTTTTCCTGTACCATGGAGAACAGCTGATCCGACTCCTGTGAAAGTGTGTACTGTGCAGCCGTTAGAAGGTTGAGCTCGGTGGGACCAGCTGGATTCTGGTCACGTGCCAGTTGGGCGTGCGGGAGACATAAAAGACAAAAAAGTTATATTATCCATCCATTTTTTGTTGGTCCACCCTCGTTGAACTTGAACTGGATCCAGTAATACGTGAATTACATTCTTTTTGGGGTGGAAATATCAGGAACAGTATGTCATCATTAAATTGGCATTATCATTTTCGTTGGTAAGTGGTAACAACGCAGGAAAGGGCCGATTTTGCTGCTGTCAGAATCTTTAGATGGTTTGTATTCGTAATCTGCTCTTGATGTGGTTTAAATAGCATTAACTAATTCTGAGTTGGATACCATCTTAAAGAAACCAACTGGATGGCTGCAAAATTGGCAAAATCTTTCAAATCATCATCGAATGCTTAATGCGCCATGAGATGATGGAATGAACGGGGCAGCTATTTTTTAAAGATAAATTTAAACTTGATTAGAAATAGAAAATTTTACCCTGAATTAGAAATAAAAGTAATGCCTTCAGAAATTGGCCAATCCCATATGCCTCCTAGTCTGGCACTAACATTTAGCATTAGCAAAATGCAATATATTTAAACGACAGCAACTCAAAGTGCGTTTGCTGCAAAAGCAGAACAAACACATCCACCATAAGATGTGCTAAAGCTTTCTTGCGCTCTCTTTGACAACAAGAAGATAATGTCGCCCCTTCTTACCAACAAGACTACTTACTTAGATCATTGACATTGATAATAAACATTTCCATAGCAAGGCACCTTTCAAAAAGATTTTTATTAGCTCAGGGAATCATGCAGAAGTGATAATAAATAACAAAAACTTCTCAAAGGGTTGTCCTTTCAGTTATACTAGACGCACCACGATACACCCATAAAAAACCAAATTGATTACAGCTCTGTTGGATCATGAAACGGTGGGGGAAAACTAAGGACAAAAAGAGGACAAAAACAACGTTAAAAAGGAGAAAAAAGCTTACTAGTTCATTCTCTTCGGAGAGCACAATAATTTGTATAATCCGATGGAGCTACTGCATTCCTATATAGCTGCAAAATATTCTTTGCTTAGTATTGGGTCTGGCTTCATGGACTTTTCCCTAGGTTTCCATCCTGCTGGGCAGACTTCATCCTCTTGGACATATTGTAGTGCCTATAAAACATTTTCCTAAGTTTCAAAATTAGTATTGGTTCAGCATGATGAATCGCATGTTTTGCTTTGGTATAAACTAGTAAACAATGAAAAAAGAACAATTTTATGGCATTATGAATTAAAGATCAAAACCAAATGCCTTGATCATAACATATTTTTTCACATCACATGCAGATGCCAACACAAATTATAAATCCCATGTGACGTCTACAAGATCAATTCTAAAAGATTGAAGGCTCGCATATTAACCAATCTGGTATATTGTATGATTCTAGTACAGAATAGTCTACTTGAAACAGACGCTCGATTTTGATCAAGCCAACTGATATTGCAAAGTTCATACCTCAATGAAAGCACGAGAATGGAGCTCCAAAAGAACTATACTGCTATGCTTAGAACTATTTTAGAAGAACAAGCGAGATAAATAAGATTATAAGGTTGAAATGAGAAAAAATTGATCCACGGTTTTAATATACATGACAAAGCTTAAGACAAACAACAGCCTATTTTGCTATAACCTGTTAACAAGATCATGCTCGGTTCATTTAGTGTAAGTAAGTTCAACCTGATCGATTAGTTAATCTAACTCGCATCTTAAATTGTTAGGCACAAAACAAGATCAAGTTGCCACACAAATAGCCACACTAAGTTTCAACTTTGTACATGTCTAGATCGGGTTAAGGCATGGTTCTTTCATAGGCTACACTTGTGTGCATGTCTATATCGGGTTAAGGCATGGTTCGTTCATAGGCTAAACTTGTGTGCATGTCTAGATCGGGTTAAGGCATGGTTCTTTCATAGGCTACACGTGTGTAGCCACACAAAAACATCGAGTCCATGCACTTATGCACGTGCAATGATAGGTGCACCCAAAAGAACAATCACACCAGAATAAGAAAGCAACACTTTAATCTCAAAATAATTAAATGACCAATTCCGTATATATTTTTTTATTGATAGAGCACCTAGAAGATCCCCCCCCCAAACACACACACACACACACACACACACACACACACAAAACAAAAAAACCCAACCCCACAACCCCTCACAGAGAAACACCACCCACCCAAAACAAAACAGAAGGAAGCACACCCGGGAAAAAAAAGAGATCATGCACGCGTGCAGACATAATTGCATGCATATGTGCACATGCATAGAGGAGGAGGTCGAACATCAAAAATACGCAATAAGTGCCCCAGTAACTCAGCCCAAACGGCAATTAACGAAACAAAAAGATTTAAAAAATTACCTTTAGAAAATTGAGCCCTTCTTTAATCAACTACTTTACCTGAAGGGTCCTCAAAGTTTCATCAACATTCGGCCAATAGCAAGATTATTAATGGTGGAGTGCTGAGTTACTCCCTCCTTATCAATGATGAATAGACCTCGCAATGCAATGCCCTGACAGATCATAATAGTTCTATTCAGAATTGGTTTTAGTTCAAGCATATTGACAATCTGAATTTCCTTTATGCTCAATAAAATTCATGAAGGTCAAGATTTTCACTGCAATAGTTTATTCTTTTGGGTTTTCAATGCAAGTAATCGATAATGGAGTTTAATGTTTAGTACCTGATCAGGAATCAACACACCATATTTCTTCGAGATTGATTTAGTCACATCAGATATCAACGGATAATTCAAATCTCTGAGCCCTCCTGACTTCCTATCAGTTTGAACCCAAGCTAGATGGGAGAACTGTGAACAGTCCATGAAGTAAATGAAAAGCAAATGAAACGTTTAAAAAATCAAATTGGAAAAACTAGGATTGGTGGTATATACAGGTCAAATCAATTTCTTTTTTTTTGTCTGAAACCTACCCACTCTTGCCTTTCTTTACTTTCTACTAGTATTTATTAAATTAAGTGTAATGTACGGATGAGAACTTTCTAAGATAACATTATGAATTGAATTCCTTGTTAACTGAGTAAACATCAAGTCCGCGACAAATGCTGTGTGTGAATCCACAATGTGTAACATCTCTTTAAGATATAGTTTTCTGCTCCAAACTCATAAGGATACTGCCTAAACAAATGGGTAACTCAATCTATAAATCATTTGCAAAAAAAAATTAACTCAAAATTATGTGATAGTGATATGCAAAGAAGTTAAGAACATCATAACATCATCACACAATGAAATAAATGAAATTGAAGGAAGAAACGACTGGAAAAGAAATAAATGGGAGAAAAATAACTTGCCACACTATCAACAGAAACACCCAAAATGTCGGTGTTTATCTTATCAAATTATGAGTACCGATCAGATCACTGAAAGCAGTAATCTCTGCAAAGAGACAAAAAATACGATCCATGTATTCAACAAAATACTGTTGTCCCTCAGCTTATTAAGACTCAAGCTTCACAGGGCTGAAAATTTACCAGTAGGACAAATGACTGTAAAATCCAGTGGAAAGAAAAACAGGATCAGGTACTTCTTCCCAATATAATCAGAGAGTTTGACCTACAGCAGTAAAAATATTTATTAGATTTATTAGAAGAGACGATAGAGAACAGCCACAAACTCTTGAGAAAATAAAAACCATTGATGAACATCTTCCAAAAATTGTTGACATCATATAAAGGTGCATCAACAGATTCTTTACTGAATTAGATTGGTCAAATTTTACGAAAACCCTTCAGTAACTGTAACTGTGTCACACGAGAAAGCACAATGGTAAAATTTCACTGAAGGGATGCCAACAATAGCAAAATGGCAAGGGAAAGCATCATTGTGGCACGATGTTCAAGCCTCTCGCAGTGGGTAACAGTTACGGAATTAAAATCCTGTTTCCAACCATACTACAGCCTATTCTCAAAATCAAAAATGAAAAATAAAAGTTTTTTCCTTTTATTTTTTTTAATTTACTCTTCTTATTCTTCTTCTTTTTTGGGAGGAGCTTGGGGTTTTTTTGGGGGAAGGGGGGTGGTGTGGGGTGGGGCATTTGCCATTTTCCGCACGACAGGTATGGCAAAGAAAAAGACAGCAGTGGGAGAAACATGCATTTATAATCCAATCTTCTCTTTACGGCAATCCTGGTGCACACCTGAACTCATCATTGATGAAGTAGAGAGGAGCCTGAATACTCATTTACAAATCTGACCCAAGAATGTCCTTATGGACACAACATAACATGATTCCTCCAATGTTCATATTTGACGTATAGATTTTCTCCCATTCTTCTCCCTTTTCCAGTTATCATCTTCCAACTAGTCACAGGATAGCCTTCCCCCTAATAAACAGAGCAGCAATGCACCATCAATATAGCAAGCATGTTATCACTTGTCACAGTTAGCACAGCCGGGAACAGGTTGATACTGTTGGAAGCAACGATCTATGATTTTGGTTTGATGATGACAAACGTGTTGTTATTTCTGACGTGTGTGCTCAGTGTGTTTCAGGCTTGGCGAAACAATATACTTTCGATATTCAGCAGAATTGCTATTCGTATAGCATTTTGAGAAGCGAGGGACTGTGTGTGCACAAAGAAGTTTGACTTGGTCAATATTGGATGAGATGGAAATAATTTCTTGACTTGGTCAAAGATCTATTCATTTGGACTAGGCCAAAAATGGGAGAGAAATGGGATGACATCTCTTATCAAATCTTTTAGAGAGATCATATTTGATTCTCCTAGCCGAATTTGTATTTCAAATATTGAAGAGATCAAGTCAAAACCAATCTCTCTAATCCTAGTCAAATACAAACTTCTACCAATACCCAATCTCCTAGATTGTAGAGATTCTCTCTCATCCCTAAGTCGCACAAATATCTTGCCCTATATAATTCTCTCTCAAAACCCTAATGAGGAGAGCGGCTATCAAATAATTCAGAGGAGAGGGTCACATTGTTCTCGTGCGGAAAACAAAAAAAATAATTTGTGTGGCAACCAAAAATAATTTGAGAAGGGGCAAGAGAAAGCTGCAAGTATCAAAAGAGCAACCCAAGCCTAATTCTCATCTCATCAACCGCCGTTGTCGAAGTTGAAGACCCCATCAACGATAACTCGCAGCTGTAGTCCTACATCGTCAAACAAGCTGCCGACGATCCACACACCGCTTGAAGAATCCACGGAAGTCGTTGTCGCTGTCTGAGATCACGTCGGAGACGAAGACGACGTCGACGTCGTGAAGGAAGGCGCCTGCTGCCGGAGTCGAGTGATCACCTGAGTCGTTGCTGTTGAGCAAGTCGAGGGAGTCCACCTTGAAGACGCTGCTCGAGTCGCCGACGGTGAAGAAACCGTTGTATCCCTCGGAGATCGCCGTCATCCTCGACGGTTCAAGGTGTTGCTCGTCCCCTGCGAAGAAGACGCCATCGCACCCTCGAGAGGAAGCCACTGAACGCCGTACGAAGTCGCCGTGGTGGTCTGGCTCGTCATCGTCGCTGAAGAAGACCACCGCCTCCGTGTGTACGCCGCTGCTGCCATCGTTGCTGCGGAGATCATAGTCTTCGTCAGAATAGCTGCCGCCGCCGCCTTCGACCGGAGTTCATCGTTGTCGTTCCCGAAGCCCGCCGAGAACGTCGCCGCCTGAAGACTATCTCCGTTGATCTGCACGAAGAAGACCGACGAAGACCGCTGCGACCCTCGTACTCCCTATCGCTACCGAAGACGACGTCACCGTCGGAGAACGAGTCATCGCTCGAGTCACCGTCGCGTTGAGTTCGCCATCGCCATCACTGTGAGCAGAAGCCGCCGCCATCGTCCGGGGAAACGAGAGACCTCTGCCGCTGCATGCCCTAGTCGAAGTCGGAGAGATCGTGACGAGCGGACGGCTGAGATCGCAAGGCGAAACACATTGACGGTCGAGATCGCTGCATGCGAAAGCGAAGGTTTTGTTTTTGCTGACGTGGCGACCGCTGCTTCGAGCGAAATCAAAAACGCAGAAGCCCCGCTTCATTTGGTGGCTGACGTGGCTGTTTCTGAGCGATTCAAAGATTGAATCAACGGCGGAGATCTCCCCATGCAAAGTCACGTGACGGCATCCGCGTAAAACGAAACGAAGATTATTTTCGTTTTTCTCTTGCTGACGTGGCGGGGAATTATTCTGAGAGTTGCTTTGCGCACAGCCCCATGAATTAAAAAAGCTGAACAGAATTGCCATGCGCACCGACCACTTCTGCTAAAGGGAACTGCTACTCGCACAGACCGACAGTTTATTAAGGATTGAACTGAAATTGCTTTGTGCACAGACTAGTGCATAACTTGACATCCAGGAGTCGGATTGAGACACCGTTTGCGTCAGATTGGAGCTGACGACGTGCTGATCGACAGAGACGCCTACACGGACACAAACTGAGCATTTCTAAACCCTTAAACTCTTTTATTTGTGTCTTAGTGTAACGTTCTCTGTGGGGAAACTTTTACCTGTTTTTTGGTGACTATTTTGGGACTTGTCTAGTTGGGACTAGACAAGTGGGACCCAGCTAGTTTGGGACTAGCTGGTAGAAAGCTTTGCTAGGATTGATAGTGAGAGGAAACACTGTGTGTGGGGTACTGAGAGTCTGGCAAGTGTAGAGGCGTAGAGAGTGCTCTGAGCGTGCTTTAACTTGTGACTTTGTACCTATTGCACTATTCAATCTAGTATTAGCTTTGGGGGCTGGAGTAGGTCGTTGGGACGACCGAACCAGGGTAAATCTGCTGTGTACTCTGTGTCTGCTTTTCATTACTCTGGTTGTGCTTTTAACTGCGTGTGATTTCTCGTGGGTTGCACGAGAATTTTTTTATTAGCCTATTCACCCCCCCTCTAGGCTAGGATCCAGATCCAACAGATACAAGGGTGACATTTATAATGTGAGAAGTGCTTGCAGCACACAACAGTTGTTCATATGACACGTACGAGCACTATGCAGATATATGCACAATTAACAAGTTTAGGATTGTACCAGAAATCTTTAAGAGTTTAGTCTTTGATATCGAAACTGCATGTTCTATGCCGCTAGAAGCATCATGATATGCATGTGCATGAACATTATATTGAATTATTTCCAAACAATATGTATGACAAACTACATAACAAATAATATAAGGTAACTCTTCTGAGCCCTTAAAGCCAATTATCTCACCTAGACCTCTCAGTTTCGGGCCTGACCCTCATCCCTTCTCTGCGGATCTGAACTCCACTTCCTCATCCACTAGACCACTGACTCTCTCTAATCCATCCGAAATCTTTTTACCAAATTCGCAGACTTCTTGCTTCAAACTCTCACCCCGAGCGACCCCTTTGGTGATCCTACTAGTCATGTGGGACCCGCTAACAGTAACTCATATGATATCCCTTCCTTTGTAGCTTCCCTATTCCACCTCACCTCCCTCACAATGATCCACTGCAACCTTCTTCACAGCCATCTAGAAGGCATCGCACCGCGGCACGATCCTTTATGTTATGATCTGATACAATTGTTAGGGGTAATGGGGATCACCTCTCGTGGACTCTTATACCTTCTTGATAGGCTTATCAAGAAAGCAATCGTCCCGCAAAATTCCAAGATCGGTGTGCCAACGAACAAAGCTAATGATGTTCTCTACAAAACCTGTCACACAACAATATATATGAAAACAACACAAAACAAAATAAATCAAAGAAAATCAAGCACCTGGCACCAAGATATACACTAATAGGTTCACCCAAAACTTGGTATACGTTCAGTTGGAGAGATCACTAATAATTTAATATCTTTCGATTACAAGTTACGGCATTTGGTTGAAGAGAATAAACCAAACCTGCTAAGAAATCGAAGAAGAAAACTATGGAGAAAGCTCTCAAACAAACCATCCATTGGCCCTCAGTTTACCCTCTGTATTTTCTGCGTATAGCAGCAAACTTGTACATAAAATCCCCTCGAAAACCGTGTAAGAATCAAATCAAAAACCCTAGCCAAAACAACATTTATATCGCATTGAATACTTATTGGGTCTGGAATCCGAAACTTGTTCGGATTCGATCAGCCGCGCCCGCTTCCACGTGATCCGCGCCCACTTTGCGCGTTACCGTTCTATCGGGGCGATTATCGTCCAAATACTGCCGCGTGTTCGCGCCGCTTTATGCGCCCGCAAACCCTCTCTCGCATGTGCCGCAGGAACGCGTCTCTTCGCTCCGCAGCGCTGAGGCCGCTTTGATGGGCCTCTTGTTCTGCTGGGCCGTTGGGCCGCGCCCGTGGGCCACCACTCAATGGGCTGGGATGTAGAATAAATCCGAGATATTTGAACTGGTCTGGGCTATAGAAAAATATCGTTCGGGCTTCAAAAAAATCTAATGTACATATGTGGGAGTTTTCCCACGAGCAAATCCGTAGAGAAATTTCACTAGGACAAAAGGGTAGATAGAGATGTGATCATGGTGTGTCCACATCATCAACGTTGGGGCACGCTTGGGGATGGGTGTGGGCTTGGGTCCGGATTTGGGTGTTATTTTGAGGCAACCAAAGAAAGCCCCCATTTTCCCTTAATTGCATGCTTGCTATCCCTTTTCATGAAACCAAAAAACACATCACTCGCTCAACTATTTACAGGTTTGTCACCTCCCTTTTTGCACTTTGCCTTCCGAGTTTTTTTGCACTTAAGCCCCTGCTTTTCACATTTTTACCCCCGGATGCTACTCCCCACACACCCCTCTCATTTCCCTTCGCGTGCATACCCAGCCTCCCTTGCGGTGGTTTTTCCTTAAGTCCACATGCACATGGCAATTTCTAGTATCCGATAAATTTCTAAAAAATCCTCATAAATCGTATATTCATCCTGAGATATTTTTGATGTTTTGTATCATATTTTTCAACACTCCATCTTGATACAAACACACCACAAAGCCCGAATCAAGCCAAAACTACATATCCTCCACGCCCACAAAATAAACCACCTCGTCATGTTGCCTGTGCACTTAACTAGTGAGCTTCGCACGAAACATCATCAACTAACTGATTGTCCAAAGAACCTCTTTCTGAAAATGAATCTCTGAATTCACTGTATCTCCTGAATCCATACCTAAAGCAAAACCCATAGTGACTCTCCATGCCACCTCTTGACATCATATCACCTCTTCAAGCAAAATAAGTTCGCTCAAACTTCACCACGGGAATATCCACCGTTGGATTCTCCTTCTCGTGAATTTTCTTGTGATGCGATAATATGTCAACATCTTTCATAGCACACCTCCACCCTGAGTTAACGACTCAATGCGTCCATCGCAAAACTATCTGTCATATGATCTTCATGTGCATGCAATGCATAAGACAAATGCATGTAGTCCTCAAAGTGAATTGGGGTTTTCACGATGTATCGCCCCACTCTGCTAGCAACAGAGTCATTCATAGTAGCTTTAGGATCTTCATCTCGACTAGAACGTCCACTACCATCGCTATCTGTAGTGGTAACCTCTTGTAAACTCTTTTCATCAACGATCACTTCTTTACCAACATATATGTTGATTCTGTGATTTGGAATAAGTACATCAACCTCGTTTGGCACCTCCTTGCCTCCACCTATTTCGATACTTTCTGAAGCCTTTTTTGCAGCATCGTCAACTTATCAAATGTCACTTATCGACCAACTAAGTTTTCCTTGCATCTAAACTCTGAAGCCTGTAACCATCGATACCATTAATATATCCTAACATGCCACACTTTCTTTTCTTTACGATGAACTTGTCACTTTTTTTGAACATAAACTGGACATCTAAACACCCGAACTGATTTTAATCCACTAGCTTCCATATCTAAATCTCCTCTGAAAATTTTTTGCCGATATCTAAAGATGGAATTCTGTTTACCAAATAAGTTACGATGGTGTTAACGAATATAGACCATGGTGTTAATGAATGTCGTGTAACGCTCTGGTAACGACATGAACAGAATCATCGCCTCATGCTCCACCTCTACAGTCAATTCAATTGTCATCATCTTCATCACCAATCCATTGAAGGTATCCAGGCGATCCTTCAACGAGATAGTCTCGTATCTGAAAGTAAAAAAAGGTCTCCAACAAGATTAGTATGTTAGTGAGTGAATTTTTCATATATAGCTTCTCAAGCTTTTTACATAATCCCTTGGTTATAGTCTTCTCGAACACCAGATAAATCACCTCGTCTGATAAACTGAGCTGGATGGTTGTCATCGATGAATCCGACATCTCCATCTGCTCTCTCTCCAATATATCCGTCGGTAAATTCTATGTGTCATACACCACTCTGTAGACATGATCTTTCCTCAAGATTACTTTCATCTTGTAGTGCCATATCTTGAAGTTTCTACTGCCTTCAAACTTTATCAATTGTGTATTATGCTCCTCCAATCGTCACATACGAGCCACCCACATACGAACTCGAACTCATTACTTTTCCAGTTGCGCCATCTTTTGTAGCTGAACTCACCGCCATTGCCTGAAACTTGTCTCACGAACATTGCTCTGCTACCAATTGTTGAGATGTGATACAAATTATTAGGGGTAATTAGGACCGCCTCTCTTGGGCTCATATACCCTCTTGATAGGATTATCAAGAAAGCAATCGTCCTATAAAATTCCAAGATCGTTGTGCCAACAAACAAAACTAATAATGTTCTCTACAAACCCTGCAATACAGCAATATATATGAAAACAACGCAAAATAAAAGATAACCACACACCTGACACCAAGATATATACATGTTTCATCCAAAACTTGGTATATGTCTAATTGGAGAGATCACTAATGCTTCAATATATTTGGATTACAAGTTACGGTATTCGGTTGAAGGGAATAAACCAAATCCGCTAAGAAATCGGAGAAAAAACTATGGAAAAAGCTCTCAAACAACCCCTTCCTTGGCCCTCGGTTTGTATATTTTTCAGGTAGAAGCAAACGTATACATGAAATCCCCTCGAAGCACAAGAATCACATCAAAACCTTAGTCAAAACAACATTTATATAGCGTTAAATTCTATTGGGTCTGGAATCCGAAACGGTTTCGAATTCAATCAGCCATGCCCACTTCCTGCATGATCTGTGCCTGATGTGTTGCTGCCATTCGTCGGGGTAGCAACCATTCAGATGCTCCCGCATGTCTGCGTTGCACAGTGCTCCCGCAAACCTTCTCTTGTGCGTGCAGCACACGCACGTGCCTTTTCACTCTGCAGCGCTGAGGTCGCATTGCTGAACCACTCGCTATGTCGGGCCATGCCTGCAGGCCGCCCACTCGGTGGGCTGGGCTGCACAGTTTTGAATAAATCCGAGATATTTGAACTATGTTATGCTATAGAAAACTATTGTTTCGGGCTCCAAAAATCTCCAAAAAATCCTCATAAATCCTAAATCCATCTCGAGATATTTTTGGTGTGTCCCCATCTCGTTGCCAAACACGAAAGCCTATGTCACAATCACTGATGAAGGAATCAATATGATTCTTACACAAAATGGATACTTGGTGACATAAGATTGACAAGCAACCATTTCACCAGCAACATTCAATGGATAGGAGTAGAGTGCGACAGTGTGAATATGGCTTCTTCAATGGGGTTAGCTTCCTTGTCGTTATGATTATCATTACTTGGAATAGTTGGGGTTAGGCGACAAATGTAAGATGGCTAATGTGAGAAATTTTGCAAATCATTAGTGTTCCAACATTTTGGCTTTACAAGAATCTAAACTCCCCGCCCTTCAAAGTTTACTTTAAACTCGCTTGGTGCGGTTCAAAAACCAAAGACCAGTTACTGGTCAATTCTCGTGACGCCTTCTGCGATCAATATGAAACAAAAATTCATTTGATAAATTGGATTATATGATTCTCAATTACGCAGTCCCTGTCCATATTCGTATTCGACTATAAGGAGATACACTATGTATCACTTCGGTCTACGAACCAAATGAAAGGACATCTGGACATATTCTTTAATGAGCTACGACAAGCACAACAATGGGTTGGGACGACCAAGTAGGTGGTGGCCGATGATTGTTATCTCATTTAGTTTGCTCACGAACATCAATCGCAATATGGGGGATGTGGAGGAATTTAACTTTTACATTAGAGATCTCAACCTCATTGATTTACCCATATGCAGCCATGCATATACCTAGTCTAATAAGAGGCATCGATCGGCTTTTACTAGACTTGACGGATTCCTTATTTCTAAGGATTGGACGGATGCCGCATATCTACTATCCGCATATATTGCCTTGCCTAATCCTTCCATCAGCCTTAGACTCTTAGCAACAAAGAAAACATCATATGTTTCACTACAAAACTATTGAGTGTTATTTATCATATGTTTCACTTCCATCAGCCTGAAGAACCACTAGCTCCATTGCCCCATCTCGAGATTGATCAGTCCATCACGCCTGCTCGAGTCCCGACTTCCTTACCGCCTTCCTCTCCTACCACGGATGGTAACCTTTCTTTGCCTTCTTCTAGTTTAGATCTTCCACTTGCATCTCGTAGGGAGCCTCGTATCAATGCCGGCAGGCCTCCTGTACGGTATGGATATGAGACTGATATTGCTAATCATGTCTCCTATGCCTCTATTACACCTGCATATAGGGCTATCATTGCATCCTTACAGTCTATCCCTATACCAAGTGATTGGCGAGTGGCAAAGCAACATCCCCAGTGGAAGAAAGCAATGCTCGAAGAACTTAAGGCACTGGAGAAGAACAAGACATGGAGACTTGTCTCACTTCCAGCAGGGAAGAAGGCTGTGGGCTGCAAGTGGGTATTCACTATAAAGCAAACTTCAGAAGGGAAGGTGGACAGGTACAAGGCGAGGTTGGTTGCCAAGGGCTACAGTCAGACTTATGGGATTGACTACGATGAGACATTTGCCCCAGTGGCAAAGATGAGTACTGTGAGAGTACTGATATCCTGTGCAGCGAATTTTGGATGGAAATTACATCAGTTGGATGTAAAAAATGCCTTCTTGCATGGAGACTTACAGGAGGAGGTATACATGGAGGTTCCACCTGGCTTTGGCACACAACAGACCGTGGGAAAGGTGTGTAGACTGGACAAGTCCTTGTATGGACTGAAACAATCTCCAAGGGCATGGTTCGACAGGTTCAGGCGTGCAGTCATCACTATGGGATACAAGCAGAGTAATGGTGATCATACTGTATTCTATAGACATTCAGGACAGCGGATAACTCTTTTGGCTGTGTATGTTGATGATATTATTATCACTGGAGATGATGAAGAGGGAATCTCTCACTTGAAGGTGAGGTTGGCGAGAGAATTTGAGGTCAAGGACCTTGGACAGTTGGGATACTTCCTTGGACTGGAGATTGCCAGGTCCAGGAAGGGTATAGTTCTCTCACAGAGGAAGTATGCACTGGATCTTCTGGCTGAGACTGGTATGTTGGGGTGTCGTCCAGCAGTTACTCCTATTGATCAGAATCATAGGTTGCATTCACAATCAGGGGAGCCAGTGGACAAAGAGAGGTACCAGAGACTTGTTGGACGCCTCATCTACTTATGCCATACTAGACCTGATATTGCCTATGCTATCAGTGTAGTAAGTAGGTACATGCATGATCCTAGGACTGGACATATGGAGGCAGTCTTCAGGATACTGAGGTATCTGAAGAATAGTCCAGGAAAAGGCATATTATTTGGTAGTCATGGTCACATGAATGTGACAGGCTACTGTGATGCAGATTGGGCCAGTTGCCTTGATGATAGGAGATCGACCTCGGGCTACTGTGTGTTTGTTGGGGGCAATTTGGTCTCTTGGCGCAGCAAGAAGCAGGATTTGGTGGCTCGTTCCACTGCAGAGGCAGAGTATCGTGCTATGGTGCTTAGTACCTGTGAGATGATCTGGTTGAGATCACTCCTACATGAGCTACACCTGCTGAGAGAGGGACCATTACGGTTGCTGTGTGATAACAAGTCAGCAATTAATATTGCCAACAACCCAGTGCAACATGATAGAACGAAGCACATAGAGATTGACAGGTTCTTCATTAAAGAGAGACTGGATAAAAAACAGTTGGAGATCTCCTATATTACCTCTGGACAGCAATTAGCAGATTGCCTTACGAAGGGGTTAAACTCTAAAGGAGTAGATGATGCTTGTAACAAGATGGGCATGATAAATATCTTTTGCTCATCTTGAGGGGGAGTATTGAGTGTTATTTAGTAGGGTGTGTGTGTAAAGCAAATCAAGGGATGATATATATATATGAGGGGTTAGCTCATTAGAGGCTAATCACCACTTTCCCAAATAACTACAAAAACCATGTGGTTAGCTCAGTTTGGGGCTCTGGTGTTGACTACCTTAGCATGATTCTCACAGCTGCCTAAAGGATGCAGTGAATAGTGAAGACTCATACTGTCAAATTAAGGATATTCGTGCTTTTAAAAGATGGAGTAGACCGTTTGGTAATATAAAGAGGTAAAAATTTGACCTTCTTGATTGTCTTGGTTCCATTGACGTGATCAACAGGATAAGGCCGCTAATTACTACATAGATCTCTCAAAAAAATAATGTACATCAAGAGTTTCATAAAATCATTATACTTGAAGAAACAATATGGCGTCAGCATGATAGTACTCTGTCTCAACAATGATTTAAATTTTAAAACACCAAATTCATCTCTAGGATGGACAGTGCAAGAAGAATTAACTTGATTCACTCTAACGATCAATCTGGTCATGCTCGTATCTTACAAAATGATATTTCAAATGTTGATGTTACTCAACATTACATTATGGTCTTCAATCAAACTCATACCCCCATATTGAGGTTAATTGGAACAAGTACCCTTAAAATAATTTGGTCATCTTAGAACCTTGAGACCCCATTCTCATTGGAAAAAATCAAAACATTTGTCTTTAGTCTTAGGGTGGAAAAGGTGACTATGCCCAATGGTTTTCCTATTATTTTCTTTCAAAAATGTTGGAATCTCATCCACCCCGATATCAAAGCCATCTTTAAAGATTTTTTTGAATGAAAGGGTTGACCTCTGTTGCATTAACGTTGGCATTGCCACCCTCATCTCTAAGCAAATTATTGACTAGGCTTGATCTGTATTTACTAAGAATCGATTTATACTTGATAGTATAGCTTCTGCCAGCCTCAATTTGCATTTATTAAGAATCACTTAATGTTTGATAGTGTGGAATGTGCCAACAAGATCTTGGCATCCTCTCAAATGATGGACCACAATGCCACCTTTCTAAATTTGAACTTTAAGATGGTCTTTGATATCATCAATTTGGAGTTTCTCGTCGATCTATTGCATTCTAGAGAATTTGGTGATAGATGGTGTATGTGGATTCATGCCACTCTTATCTTTAGGACTTCCTCCATCCTTTTTGAGTGGCAACGCCAGGATGTATATTCCTTATCGTATAGGCATAAGCTAAGGAGACATACTCTCCTCCTACCCTTTTATCCTAATAATAGATTCCCTTACATGAATTCTCTCCTTCGTTGGTAGTAACAATTCCATCCAACCGATAACTCCCTCCCTGGCACAATAGTCTTGACAGCCTTCATTATGTGAATGACACTCTACTCTTTATGTTAGTAGATAAACACAATCTTATTAACATTAAATGCATCGTGTTCGCCCTTAAGATGTCAGGCACTAAAATTAATTTTTAGATACCATTTGTTTACAACCTTAGCAATAATGATAATATTGGTTTGCTTCTCACTGTCATTTGTCTTTACTGGCCTACCAATCAAAAAGAATTCCCTTATGATTGTCAACTGGTAACCCCTTATTGACAAAATTGAGCACTGCCTGAACTCTTGGAAAAAGGTCTTAACTTGCTCGTAACGGACATCTCATCCTCGTAACCTATATGCTCTCTTCTATCCCCTTCTTCTTAGTATCCTACCACTATATATTTGGGTCATCCTTACCATTAATCAGATCCGGGGAGCATTCTTTTGGAGAGGTTCCACAGAGATTAATGGGGAGTTTCGTTTAGTTAATTGGAAAAAAATTGCTTGAGCAAAGATCATGGCAAGCAGTGTATTAAAAGTCTTCGTAACCTCAACATTACTTTTCTTACAAAATGATGATGGTTATGAGGCCAATGCTCCGTGGGTGAATCTCGTGCTTCCCAGCCTACAATCAGTAAAGACATCCCCATCTCATCTTCCTCTTCATGGCTATGTTTCTCCATTCTATCAGTGTGTCCTTAAAGCTTCTCAAACCTTCTGACATAGAACAAAAGAAATTTTAGGAAAATTAAGGAAATTTTTAAGGAAAAACAAAAGAAAATTAGTGTTCCAAGATTTCTCATCAAGGATTCAACTTTTGTCAAAATAGATCTTTATCAAGCTTGGGGTTTTAATCACTCAACATTTCATTGAATAATAAAATCAGTAGGGGGCATACTTATAGGTTTATTCACTGTCGAATTTCCTCCTTTGGGTTCGCTAGAGGATAGGGATGATTTTAGAACGGACATTGCACATGGTCGTCGATGGTGGCGATGACAGGATCTTCGGCGATGGTGGGTTCTCGCATTCATTGGGCGACGACAAAGGCTCTCCAATGGGTGGTGGCATCGTCGAGGTAAGGAAGAGCGGTAGGTGATGGTGGCTTGGGCCACCGAAGGCAATGGAAGCAGCTAGGGTCAAGGTTAGTGTTTTGGGTTTTTTTTGAATTCGGATTTTCTCTCTTTTATGGATTTAAAAATCTAAAAATTGGAATAAATATATAAGATCTTTCGGAACTGATACCAAATTTGATGTGAAACTGGAGAAAATTTGGAAACTTTGTGAAATTTTTTAGGGAAGAATAAAATAATATCAGTGTTCTAAAGCTTCTCGCTAAATATTTGACTTCACAACAAAATAGACTTTTGTGAAGTTTGAGGGTTTAATCACTAGGGGCATTTCATTAAATAATAAAATCATTTTGGAGCCTAATTAAAGGCTTCCATATGTAAGCAACTCCTTCTCCCAACCAATGTGAGACTAAACTCTTATTCATTTACTAAATTAAAAGAAAAAATAAGTAAATAAAAATAAAGCCTAACAAGTAACTCAGCTCAGGCTCGAACCTAACCATAATGAACTAGGTTGAGTCTCACATCTCTTCCTACGTGTGTAAACGTAGATGTTCCCATCACCTTCTCTAAGGTCATCAAAATTAAGGTGGGTAATGGCACATTACTCACTTTTGAATTGATCATTGGATGGGTGATAATCCTCTTGTGTCGACCATTCCGGTTCTCTTCACCCTTTCATTGGATGCTCATGCCACTATGAGGTTGCATTGGTGTTATTGATTCCGTAGGTGTGCACCCAACTCATTTTCCCTACTTGAATGACTTGCTCATGCTCCTTCGTCGCCATTCTTTTCCTTGACTGAGGACACTATACCTTGGAAACTAACTCAAATAATATATTGTTTGTGTCCTCGACATACCGAGATCTCTATGGGATGCACCCCCTATTGATGGTCTGAAATAAATTTGGTCTGCCATTGTTCCTCCTAAGGTCTAGATTCATGTGTCTTGAATTCTTCAATGCTCTTCTTACCGCTAATAATCTTGTCAATAGAGGAATTACTACCCCGCTTACCTATCGATCATGCAATCAAGCGGATGAAACTCTGCATCGTCTTTTCCTTCACTGCTCGTTCTTCTTGGCAATCTAGCAACCGGCATATGAACTTCACAACATCACTTCTTGGCCAACGTCGGTTATGGATCATTCGTCTTCCTGGAGGGAGGAGAATATTGGCATGTGGGACAATAATATCCAAGGTTCTCTCATCATTATGACCATCTATCTACTCTGGAACGAATGCAACTAGAGGAATGATGTTCAATGCCAAAAGCTCGCAGTTCGCTGACCTTGACTACCATGCAGCAAACTGCCCCGCATGTTGGCTCTAGTAACTTTTGATGCCTAAATAGTAAATACCAAAGGAACTTCGGTTAATATGAATTCATTTCTACCTATGTACCTCTTGTACTCTTAATTTTTATTAATAATGCAGGATAAGACCATAGTTACCCTTTGAAAGTTAATTACTAACTGATTGCTGGACAGTATTACAACTTTATACACGATAGTTATTGCAAGATTCCAATCATTCTATTGGCATAACATTCCCATTTTATGTGGCGCTAATGGTTTTCTTAAATCCAGAAGATTGCACTTATGAAGATGAATTGATCAACATTCATCTAGCAGATCTCTTATCAGACAAGTTGCATAGTCTTTTTGAAGGTTCTTTCCTTTAATTCTCACATTGCTTTCTCAAAATGCCCGGATTCTTATTTGTACATCTGTATAAGGTTCCTATTTCTTCCTTTTTCTTTTTCTTTTTCTTTTTCTTTTTCTTTTTTGAGTTTAAAGAATTTAGGTGCCAGCATTTTTTTTAACTTCATAAGATTCACAAAACTATAAGCGTCAATTAATTATGGCAAAACAAGGAGGAGCAAAAAAGCAAGTCACGTGTAAAATTTGTTTTCAAAAATATTTCTAAATGCACTATCTAAAAGGATGCACAATGGAAGGGTAATAAGTAGGGAAGGTTTTGTGTGTTTTTTTTTTTTTTTTTTTTTTTTTTTTTTTTTTTTGGGGGGGGGGGGGGGGGGGGGGGGGGGGGTTGGGGTGGGGGACGGACCCTGATCCATAATATCAGAATATCAGATTCTAGAAGGATGAATGGCAAGATTTCATAATTTCTCACTAGAAAAATGTACACCAAGCACAAAACATCGTATTGTTAAATTATTTACAATGGCTACATTGTTGTTTGCACTTCTCAACAATAAGTTTCAGATGTTACCAAAAAGTTATAAAATATTTAAATTTATAATTAAATAGCTTTTCAGCTCGTTGCTGTCGTCCATTTTATAGCATGTTATACTTTTCGAAGTTAAACGTTAGAGCTCATACATTTATCATTAATTCATAAATTTCTATGAATACTAATCTAGTAAGCGATTGAATTGAGTTTTGAAAGAACGGAACTATAGAATAGAAGAAGGAACTAAAAGTATATTGAACATGAGTCTCCTTCTCAGAATATGAGAGTGGGTACAAACTAAGCAATTATATTCAGCATTTACATAAGGAAAAAAATTCAACCACTGTCCCATACAGGACACCAACTAATCTCAAAAATCAAAATGAACATCATTATGAGCGTGTACCTTAATAAACCCCTGATCAAAAACCGCTTCTGCCTCAAAATCTGGTGCCAGATTCCCTACCAACGGAGGCTCGCTCTGCAATCGGATAAAAACCCTAATGAAAAAGAATTAATAGTAGATTGTTCCCATTTCAAATGAACCAGCAGTATAATCTAAAACTACAGATTTATAATATACTTAAAAACTAAATAATACATCAAGAACAACAGAATAAACTTAACCTCAACTGACGCATTAACAGCGGAGCTGCCCTTAGAAAATTTCGGGACGGCGATGGTACAATATGCCCGAGTCTTCAAGCTCCGCCTCAATCCTTTGAAGCCCTTGGGGATTGCTAGGGTTCTAGCCCCCTGAACCAATACCGAATTCAAGGCGGCCGTCTGCGATGAATGTTTGGCGGAAAACAGCTTATGGTTTGAGGAAACTGCCAACGTTGCGGAACTGGCCATGACGACCTCTCTCCCTGTCCTGTACACGCTGTGTATAAGCGAATGAGAGCGCAATTTCTCTGGCCCTTTAAACCCTGGTGACCGGCGCCACAACACCCCCTGGCGGGAGTTGCTTTGCGAACAGACCATTTCGCTCGGTGCACATACCTCTAAACTTTTTACTCGGTGGGTACAATTTTCAAAAGGGAATTGATATTTTGCCACAGCCGCGTTGCTGAGTTCACATAACACTTGTTTGCAAGTTTGCCGGTAGAAATATTTTTGAGGTCAGAGAAAAATCTGTTCAATTTCACTCAAAAATACCCGTATTTTCTTCACTCTTCTTCTTCCTAAAAAACTCCGAGCGACAGCCCCCGTCGCCTCCCCCCCCCCCCCCCCCCCCGCCCCCTCAAAGCGCCGTCGGCCCCTCCCCCGTCGGCCACATCTCCCTCCTCTTCTTCCCAAAAACTCCCCTACATCTCCATTATCTTCTGCCCAAAATTTTAAAATAAAAATTATTTTCGGTCTGAAAATGGTGGAATCGACGGAGGCGATGGAGGTGCCAGGGACTGGATGCCGCCCCCGCCCCATCGCCCCCTTCCTGTCGGACCCGCCCTCGCTGCGCCATCCCCCTCTTCTTCTTCCCAAAAACTCCCCCCAACCCCCCTCTCTCATCCACTTCTTTCCAAAAAGTCAAAAAAAAAAATCGTTTTTTTTTTGGCGAAAATGGGGTCTCCCGCACCTTCCAATCCGCCTAACTTGTTACGGCTTCACTCCGGTCATTAGCCCCGCCTTCGACACCCTCCTCCTTACGGTTAAGGTAACGACACCGTCGCCGCCAACACCTCCACTTATCCTCCCTCCCCCTTCGAGCCACCGTCTTCCTCCACAGACGGCCTCTCCTCAATTTTGTCAGTTCACAGGCATAATGGCATTTTTGGAAAGGGAATTGCTATTCGGACAGACCTTTTGCTGAGTTTACATGCCCTCTAAATTTTTAGAGCATGGCACAGACCTAAATAACAATTTTACTGAGTTCATGTACCGTGTTTGACAAAAAACCCATTAACGAGTCTAAACTAAACAAGACACAATTTCATCGAGGGCTTCTTCATCTCTCCTCGGCGATCTCGCTATAGGGTTTCTTGGATGCCTTCTTGGCTTCCATTGGGCTTGTTCTTTTGAGTGTAATGTGTTTGGGGAAAGTGAGGGGAATAAAGGAATCAAGAGAGAGAAAATTTGAGTTTTGTGTTCTTTTGGATGAGAAAGTGGGGGAGAAATGAGAGGAAAAGTCCCTTGGGACCCACGAGGAGGAATTCCTCATGAAATCCCCACATTTTAGAGTTTCTTCAAAAGAGTGGAATAAAGAGGGAAAGATGTTTTGGGAATTCATTTACGCTGAGAAAGCAAAAGAACGGGTTTGGGGAATCCCAATCGGTTTTCCCCCTAAACACTGTTCACAACAGTGAACAAAGTGGGATTCCCACTCATTTACACTCAAAAGAACAAGCCCTAACTTGTCCATCACTATACTCTCTGCGTCGATCGCCATTTCTATTCTCTCAAAAATCGAAGCCTTCAAAATCGAAACTCGCCATCCTTCAATTGCTGAGTCTACGAATGGGCTGACGAGCAGTGCGGCCATGTTGGGTGCTGGCCGACGGTGGATTTCATGCTACATGTGCTCGTTGCGTCCTTCCCATTTGAGATTTCGGAGCTCGCCAGACTCTTTTGTTGAGTATTGGACTCTCCACCTTGATTTTGATGATGATCAAACACAAATCATTGTGACTAACTCTTGTGATTGCAGTTAGCTAAAAAGTCACCATTTAGATTCAAGAAGATCAAAAGTGACTACACGTGTTGATTCAAGTGGAGAACTTGGTAGATCAACAAAAGTGAAGCATTGGCTTGAAGAACTCAAAGACTACCTCAAACATCAAGCCAATGGCATCAACAAATGAATGGAGATTCAATCCAAAGAGAAGAAAGGAATGGATGAGTCAACAGCTTCGAAGACCATGACGTTGAAGATATTAAAGTCATTCAACTAAAAGACTCAAGTCCATGAAGAATTATGGAGATCGTCGCCAAAGTAATTTGTTCATATCAAGCGACGTCCCAAGACTTCCTCAGAACGCGTGATCGTTGTGCCTGGAGCTTTGTTGAAGCTCAAGGAGTATTCATGAAGTCTAGGGATTCGGATTCTCCATGTTGAAGCTTTGAAGACGGGTTGTTGTGTTTACTTTTATGTCTTCTAGCTTCGGTTTAGTAGAATGTTAAGCCTTGAGTAGTACTTGCCTAGAAATCTTCATTTATAGCATATCGTATCTCTAGGATTGCCTTAGAAGCCATTAGAAACCTTCCCGAAGCTTATCGTTTCATTTCACGGCTTCTTATGCATCTTAGTTGGTTCAAGAAGAAGAACCAACCGACTAGATGACGATCTAATCGGTTGGAAATCCTTCTTGAACCGACTAGATATCCTTGCTCAACTCAGCCCATTCACTGTTGGTCAATTAGTCGGTCCAAGAAGGTTCACCGACCGACTAGATGACGATTTAGTCGGTTGGAAATCCTTCTCAGACCGACTAGTTATCATAATCAATTCAAGACCATTTGTTGACCAATTAGTCAGTCCAAGAAGGTTCATCGACTGACTAAATTATGATCTAGTTGGTTGGTGTCTCTTCTCAGACCGACTAGTTTTCCTTGTTAATTCAGCCTTTGCACTGTTGACCAGTTAGTTGGTTCAAGAAGGATGGTTAATGCATTAAATGACAATCTAGTCGGTTGATGATCCTTCTTAGACCGACTAATTTCAAATCTAGTCGGTCCAAGAAGGTTCACTGACCGACTAGTTGTCAATCTAGTCGGTTGATGATCCTTCTTAGACCGTCTAGTTCTTCCCCAGATTTTCACCATCTTCTCTGTTAACCATCTAGTCGGTCCAAGAAGGTTCACTGACCGACTAGTTGTCAATCTAGTCGGTTGATGATCCTTCGTAGACCGATTAAGCAGCTTCAGAAATAGATCCGTTGGGCATTTAATGCCACGATTTTTGTGACCGTTTTCTCTCTTCTCTATATAAGTTTGAGTGCTTCAACCCTATAATCCAAGGCTGAAATTAGAGACATTTTCACATCTTTGAAGAGAGCCATTCAACTCCTATTCCAAGCTCTCTCATCTCACAAGAATCTCTCCCTTACTCTTTGAGCCCAATTCCTCGAGAGAGATTCTCATTCCTTGTGAGCTTCTCAAGCTAAGAGCTTGAATCCAAGTCACCAACTCCTCACTAGCCATCTATTGCTGCTCATCTTGGTGGAGCTAGGGTTTGGTGATCTCATCTTCCTCAAAATCCATTCTTGCCCTAAATTGGTAAGTATTTCACAAGGCATAGGATTTTGTGGTAAGAAGTTTTATATTTCATTCTTTATACTTCATATTTGTTGTATACTCATGGTGGTGATAGGATTGGCTTGATCCCAAGTTGTGGGAGTCAAGATTTCTGTTTTGCTCTCGGGTTGTGAGAGTGTGCTTAATCCCAAGTTGTGGGATTAAGGTTTTGCGTGTTCCCGTGTTGTGGGATTCACGGACATCGATTGTAGGTCGATTGCACTTGTGGGGTTTCCGCAAGTGGGCTAAAGGAAATCTCTAGCGGTTTGCTAGAGTATCCGGAGGGGATCCGGGTGTTGCTGGAGTAGGGCACCGGTAACAAGTCGGGAAGACTTGGGTGGCACCGAACCAGGGTAGATTGATTGTTAGCATTGCATTCTTGCTTGGGTTGTTGTTCATTTCTTGTATTCCGCATTTGTTGGTTAAGTAGGGTTTTATTTGGCGTAAATTCCTTATAATTCTATAAAACACTATTCACCCCCCCTCTAGTGTTTGTTACTTATAGCACAGGGTCACTACATCTTTCATGCTTGGTCAATTTTGATTTCTTTGGCCGTATGTGCTTGTTTTGAAAAATGCTGTAATGAGATGCCTTCAAAATGGAAGCTTGAGTTGGTCTCTTTTACTCAATTCAAACTCGAAGATTGATACATATGGGCTTCCTCTTTGGCTCCTTGAGTGACAAGGTGGATGATGCCCAGGTCCTCAGGACATGTTTTTTCAAGCTTTTAAGGACATGAAGAAATTTGATTAGAAAAAATGAAGCAATTTGATGGCTTCAGCTTCGATCTGTTGAATTTTAATGAACTGATCAGATGCATTCCGTTGCAAAATACCGTCGAATAAAAAGAAAACAATTCTAACATAGAGCCAAAACAATTCTGGTATGTAGTATGATGGTCAATTTTTGATTTTGATGCGAATTAGTTGTTGCAAATGCCATTGGCCTACGACCCTTTTGGTGATATTCGATAATATTACGGCATTTATGGAAATTTCGATTGGAAATTTCCTTGAACAATTGAAGTGCAATCTATATTTTGCCTGCAAGGGGTTGAAGATGAAGTGCCTTTAATTGATTCACGTATAATTACTTCATGAGAACGAATTTTTCGTTCGCTGGTAAGTGCTTTTTTATTTTATTTTCTAATTTTTGAATCTAACAGTTAGGAGTAGATATTTATTTTATTAATGTCAGTGGCTGATAGGTGTTGAGTAGTTACATTATTTGTTGTTGGCTTGAGGATTGCGGGTGGATAACACGAGAAAAAAAGGTTTCCTTTACTTTTGATTAGCTATTTTCAATCTATATTTTATAAGTAATCTCTAAAAATAAGTAAACTATGCTTATGTCCACATCATTATTCAGGTGAGCTGGAAGACACTATTTATACCACATTCATTGCCCATTGTAGTTAAAATGTGAGTTGGCATATGCTATATGCATATTGGAGGTTATATACAATCGAAATAATGGGGTCTATTGGCCATAGATAATCATATGTGCATGGTCCTGTATACTAGTGTCATGTCAGAATTATTAAATTAATCATTATAATGTCTCTCAGGCTTCCACTCTCTCACATGCAGTTCATGAAATGATCTACTTGGTATCAGTGTTTGCTTATTATTGCTTTGGTGTAAGATTATTCTCAAAGTTGTTTGGATGGTACATCCTTGGAACTAGCAGTCTTTGGCGTCTATTTAGGAATTCATGATATTGGAGAAGTCATGAGCTTGTACATGTAATTTATTTTCTAAGAGTTAGGGTTTTCTATTTAATGGACACAGGTAGAGAAACCTCAAGGTGAGATTCTTATGCTACACTGTTTGGTTCATGTGTACTTTGTGTTATGTAAAAAGAGAATTCAGGGTTGAAGAAATCTTTTCTTTCAACTAACTTGATGGACAATCTAACACATGCATTAGATGCATAAGTAGGTATTTGGGACAAAGTCAGTGTTCTCATTTGCTGATTGTTAGATCCTATGGAGGATTGTACATTCACATTTGCTTGAAGAGAAGTCCCAAGGGGGAACAAGCTCTAGTGATCAATGCATCAATGTGCTAGTTTTATATCAATTGTGTTGCTTCAAACTATATCTTATCCAATTTTTTTGTCGAATGTGTTATAATGTGCTTTTAGATTCATGCATCAAATCTTTTGTTTAGATTTCTTGTAGACTCTAGCTTATTCTTTCTCTTGTAGACAATAATCTCGCATATTAAGGGTCAACATTAGCATTGTTGGAATTTATTCTGGACACTAACACCGTGAATTTATTGCTTAATTAGCAACTTAGATGCATAAGAAGGTATTTGGGACACATGCAGGTGCCCCCACAAAAACCCATTGCCTTCGTCCCTTTTAGTCACCGTCGACTTCATCATTTAATACTTTTGGCATCACAAATGCAGTTTGTTATCAAGCACAAAATTTAACATCAGACTACATACCATCATACTACATACCATTCAGTTGCAAAATCTTAGTTTGTCAACTTTTGGTTCATTCTAACATAGAGCCAAAACAATTCCTAATGGCATGGTTGAATCTAAAACCATATCATCACCCTATTTTAATGCATTACCAAGGTGTGGCACAACAACACAAACATTTCTATCATGAAGCCATATCCATATTGGATATTGGATACGTACATATTCTGCTTTTTTGTATAAAGAAAATTGTTATTGCGCTACTGCGTTTTGCTCCATGTTGATGGGAACAAAGCCCTTAACAAAGGTTTTTTTCTTGACTAAAATGTTAAAAAATGATGTACATTTTCCGTATGAAGGACAGTTAGGTGTTGAGAATTTAGTTATGGGTTTGTCATCCTTTGTCTCCTTTGTCTCCCTTCAATTTGTGATGTACATCATCCTTTGTCTCCCTTCAATTTTCATGTTTATTCATACAAATGCCTGCAATTAAGGTTAGGTGAGTTATATAGGAAATAAAAACTTGAATATTGGTTATGGGTTTGTCCTCAATATATTGAGCATTTGTTCAAGAGTCTTGTTTAGGTGAGTTCTATTTTTGCCTTTTTATTATCTGAATTAGTATTTCTAGCTTGCAATTTATTGGTTTGTTTTGACACGGGTTTCTCATCAATCATTCTAAACTCTAAAAATATATCAAACAATATAAGTTTCAGATCCAACCCATCAATGGAATTCTTTTTCCAAGATTTTTCCAAGATTTTTTCCAAAGTTTCAGATCCAGCCTATCAGTGTATGTATGTCTCCTGCATTTTCCCCTTGATTCATCTCTTAATTGTCTCTTTTTGTGCTAGAGAAATTTCAGATTAGCTTTAAAATGAGTTCAAACGAAACCTTGAGCCATCAAAATTCAAAGGAAGAGTATCACTGGCATCATCATGGCTGCTTCCATAAAGAAGCTTTCGGGTGATCATGTCGTGCCACCGGAGACACTATCGACGAACCCAGCGGTGGATACAGAGTGAGAAAGAGGAGGCAGAGCTAGAAACTGATGCTAAGCCGGAGCAAGCATAAGGAAAAAAGACCAAAAAAGCATTTCCTGCCGTGCTTGATCCATATGAAACTGATGAAAAAGATGGAAAGAAACATTGTAGTCAATTCCTTTTACTTTTATTTGTTAAACAATGACATGTATTTATGTTTTTTTAATTTTGGTTTCTGAAGTGAGATTGCTTTAAAAATGAATGTTTAATAAATGCCTCACTGCTTTTGTTTTCAGTTTGTAAAAAATGCCTGCTGGTGATTTATGCAATATACCAAGTATTCACGGATGTGCTTATGAACTGTACATTCTTGTTGCTGCCTTTATTCAAAAAAATTTCAATTTGAGGAACTTGAGATATTTGAATGAACTCTCTTTCCGCTGGTGTCTTGAGATATAAACTCCAAAGATGACTGAAGTTCAATATTTATCTTATTCATGCAAAATAAACAAGGATGAGGGGAGTTTTAGCGGAAATATTTGAATGCACTCCCTTTCCGCGACTTCATAGGGTTTCATAGGGGTGAAGCTGAAGCTGTACAAATGGTCTAAATCTTTAGTTTTGTTGATTTCAATGGATGATTTCATGTTTCTTACAGAAACACAATCAAATCACAGTTAACAAAAGAAAACAAAACAAATTTAACAGTTACCTAACAAGTATTGTAGCCGAATGCCAATTTTTGACCATGTTATCTCTCAGCCGTTGAAACAAAAAAGATTCAAAGCCTCTTCTAAATCAACACCATGTTTCAATATTTAACTCACGATTCCAAACTATTCTTCACACAAAGCTGATCAAAAGACCCAGAACTCTCTTCTGGGAATAATGGAGCCTATGTTAATTGCTACGTGCACTGGGGAGTAATCAGCAATACCAGCTTCTTTGTCCTCCGATTTCCTCCAGCATTCAGTTTGGTTCACATTCTCATTGACTGCCTTCAATATATAGTGCCTGCTACCACCCTGAGCAATCACTGCAGATTCCTTCATCAAAACAAAACTTGTACGTCACTTTAAAGAGATTTCACCATGAAACTGATAAAAAGACGCATACGTTATTTTAAACATACTGCTCGCATTTGGTTGAAATCAAACTGATTGTAGGAAGCAGCAGAGAGCAAAAAGAAGCTTGTTCATCCATAGAAAAAATGTCTGTAAACTCAACAAATTTAAGGGTGTTTTGGGGTTTTTTAAAAAAGTTGTGTTAAAGGATAGTTTTGGAATTTTTTGAAAATTTAAGCGGTATGTGAACTCAGCAGAAATATTTTTGAGGGCAGAGAAAAATCTGTTCAGTTTCACTCAAAAATACCCTTATTTTATTCACTCATCTTCTTCCCAGAAAAACTCCGAGCGGCAGCCCCCGTCGCCCCCCCCCAAGCGCCGTCGGCCCCTCCCCCGTCGGCCACATCTCCCCCCTCTTCTTCCCAAAAACTCCCCTACATCTCCATTATCTTCTTCCCAAAATTTTAAAATAAAAATTATTTTTGGTCTAAAAATGGTGGAATCGACGGAGGCGATGGAGGTGCCAGGGACTGGATGCCGCCCCCGCCCCATCGGCCCTGTTACGGCTAATTTGGACCAGCCCGAATTACAATGGCCCACGGCCCAGCCTCAAAGGAGGCGCCCACTAGAGAAGACGGGCCCGCCCGGAAGGGCCCACGGACGGGGCTGAAGGCCCGGCCACTCCACCCTCGGGGGCACCCGACTAGCCCCCATTCGGCCCGATTAACCGCCACTCGGAATCCGCGACCCCATAATGGCCATTAACAGACCCGTTAATGGGCCACCCCTCCACTACGCACGAGGGGAGGAGGCGGAGGCGGATCGTGGGGATGTGAGAGGAGGCGGGACGTGGGGCAATCACGAGGGACCCTATAAGGGGAAGGCCAGGACGACGGAGAGAAGGGGATCGAGACTCATGTAATCAACAGAGAGGTACTCCATCAACAACCTAGGCATTCGCCACTCCATTTCCTCCCTCCACCAAACTTGCGCCGCCTGGGTTGACGTTCCGGCTTCCTTACAAGCCGGATCTCCCCCGCCGAGTATCCCTTCAGACCTTGATCTGACTTAGGCATCGGAGGGGATTTGGCCGGAACCTAGGTCCGGCCTCCCTGACGAGTTTCCTCATCTGTCCAGGAATAAGATATCCGAGGCGCCGAGGCTACCCCTCAGCGTCGGTCTGCTACCCCCATCGCAGTCGTCAGGTGGACGGCTGCTCAAGCACCAACCCGCTTGCAAGGCGCCGAGGCTACCTCTCGACGCGGATCCGACCGAGGCCGAGCGTAACTCACCGGGCCGAGGCCTCTCCTCAGCTCCCCAAAGGCAGAGGATCGACGCAACCCGGGGACTCCCCCGTCCGCGCCCGACCCTCCTTCCTCCCACGCCGAGAACAAGCGTGCTCGGCGATTCCAAGGGACCACCAAGTGGGCCCCTTGACCACGTTGACCACACAGCCGACGGTCAACGAGCTGTGGTGAGAAAACACCCGTAAACATCTGGCGTCGTCTACTAGTCGACACCGGCAGCTCGTGCGACATCCTCTTCACATCGACCTTGGAGAGGATGGGGCTGCGTGGCGAAGACTTGGAGCCTTGCACGGGGCCCGTGGTGGGTTTCACGGGGCACTCCGCACCTATCATCGGGGCGATCCACCTCCCGGTCACGCTTAGGGGAGCACCCGATTCGGTGACGCTGACGGTGGAATTCATTGTGCTGAAGGTCGGCTCGGCGTACAATGGGATCATCGGTCGCCCCCTCTTCAACGCTATTGATGCGGTGGTCTCGATGCTCCACCGGACAGTCAGGTTTCAGACCCCAAAGGGGGTCGGGCAAATCAACAGCGACACGAAGGGAGAGAAGGTCTGCTACCATCTGGCAGACGAGAAGGTCGTCGGGGGGCCTGGCGATACAATGGCCTCACTCAACCTGAGGAATGGACCGAGACCCACCACTGCGGAAGAACAAGAGCAGATCCCCGTCACGAACGTCGAGGGGAGATTCGTCTCCATTGGGTCAGGGCTGGATCCTGACTCGAAGCGCAAGCTGGTTGAATGCCTGGAGGCTAACCTGGACGTCTTCGCGTGGTCGACTGAGGACATGCCTGGCGTTGATCCCCGTGTGATCATTCACCGACTGAACGTCTACCCTAACTTCAGACCCGTCCGGCAGAAGAAGCGGAACCTAGGTGGCGAAAAGATGAAGGCAGCCTCTGAAGAAGTAGGATGACTCCTCGACGCCGGTTTCATCCGAGAAGTCTGGTACCCCAAATGGCTGTCCAACGTGGTAATGGTCAAAAAACCCCAACGGGAAGTGGCGAATGTGTGTGGATTTTAGCGACCTCAACAAAGCCTGTCCCAAGGACAGTTATCCAGTGCCGCGGATCGACCACCTCGTAGACAGCGCCTCGGGATACGAGATGCTCAGCTTCATGGACGCCTACTCTGGGTACAACCAGGTCCAGATGAATCCTGATGATGAAGAGATGACGGCTTTCACGACGGACCGAGTGACCTTTGTTGGATCTGGATCCTAGCCTAGAGGGGGGTGAATATGCTTTTAAAAATAATTCGTGCAACCCACGAATAAGCACACGCAGCTATAGCAGCAACATGGTAAATAAAAAGCAGACACAGAGTACACAGCAGATTTACCCTGGTTCGGTCGTCCCAACGACCTACTCCAGCCCCCAAAGCAGATCTAGTATTGAATAGCGCAATAGGTACAAAGCCACAAGTTAGAGCACGCTCAGAGCACCCTCTACGTCTCTACACTCGCCAGGCTCTCAGTACCACACACACAGTGTTTTCTCTCACTATTAATCCTAGTAAAGCTTTCTACCAGCTAGTCCCAAACTAGCTGGGTCCCACTTGTCTAGTCCCAACTAGACAAGTCCCAAAATAGTCACACAAAGATGGTAAAAGTTTTCCCTACAGAGAACGTTACACTAAGACACAAATAAAAGAGTTTAAGGGTTTAGAAATGCTCAGTTTGTGTCCGTGTAGGCGTCTCCGTCAATCAACACATCGTCAACTCCAATCTGATGCAAACGGTGTCTCAATCTGACTCCTGGATTGCAAAATACACACTGGTCTGTGTGTAAAGAAGATTCAGTTCAAACCCTTATATCAGCCATCAGTGCGCATAGCAATTCCCTTAATAACAATGTCGTCGGTGCGCAAAGCGAATGCGTTCAGATCCTTTTTAAGAGTGGCCGGTGCGCAAAGCAAATCACTTAAACATTTCTCGCCACGTCAGCACAAGAGATAATGTTCGCTCTCGTGATCAAGCAGACGCCTCGTTAATCTCCGTCGTCGATTTCCAATCCCGCGCAATCCTCTTCGTCCACTTAAATAGCGCAGCAGCTCTCTCGACTTTGCGTTCGTCTCCGATTTTTTTAGGGCATGCAGGTGACAATTTTCTCGGCGGCAGCGACTTGAGGTTGCAGACGGCGTCTTCTTACGACGACGGGTTCTCCGACTGCAGCTTCAGGCAGTGCCGCTGTGTAGCAGCGATCTTCTCGGTGAGATCTTCTTCGGAGATCTCTTAGCAAATGTTTGCTCCTGTGATGGCTTCGTAACGGCGGTGGCGTGCGGCGCTTCTCCTCGACGACTACCCACGGCAACGGCGGCTTCGTCACGGCAACTTTGGAGCAGCATACGGGGTCGACAGGAACGTCTCAATGGCAACAACGGCGGCGAGCTCTTCGACAGCGTTCGACTTCGTCTACGACTCCCGTGTTCCACTCCGACGGCTCCGGCGACTTTTCTCGATGGCGATGGCAGCGATGACAACGGCAACTCCGAGCGTCGACGTCTTCTTCTTCCTCTTCGTGTGCTCGACGGCGACGACTTCTTCAGCGACGATGGTGGTGGCAACTTCAGCGGCGGTGACGCCGGTGATGCTCCTCGAAGGCAACGGCGTGATCTCGGATGGCAGCGGGCTCCGTTGAGATGGCAGCAACTCGGTGTGTGCTTCGACAGCTTCCCTTCTCCGGCGTGACTGCAGCAGCGATGGCTTCTTCGGCGATATTCTTGTCACGAAGGTGAAGACGGCTTTACCAAGTTGCAGCGACGGTCTCGACGGCGTAGGGTATTCGGCTGCGGTGGTTGGTTTCTCCGGTGATGTCTCGGAAGCAGCGGTGACTGCTTGAAGGCTTTCTCGACAAGGGTGCGGCGTTGAAGTTGTTGGCGATGAGAACGTTGGTTGCTCCTTGGGATGTGTTTGCTTTGCTTTATCGATGAAGATGGCAATAGGACGTGCGGCTATGGAGATGTTAGTTAGGTTGAGCACAATGAAGATTGCTATAGGGCATGTGACTTATGGAAAAAAAATTGTTTTCGTTCGTTTTTTTGGATGCAGCACAACTTTGTAGCCCAAGAAATTTTGTTGCCATTCCGTTATTACTATGATAGCCGCACAAAATATATTTGTTTGCCGCAAGTGCCTCTTGATTTTTTAAGCTTGATTTAAATAGGAATGGCTAGGGTAGGGATTTGCTAACCGCTTTGATATTTGACCCAATCAACATAGGATTTGACTTGATCTCAATTTGTTTTCAAATTTGATAGGGAATTTGAATAAGAATATGGGTAGCAACAAATCTCCCTAATTGATTTGAATTTTGACCTAATCAACATAGGATTTGTAATTGGCTAGGGATTTGATGTGTAATTCAAAAGATTTGGATTGATTCAATCACCATTGACCAAGTCCAACTTTGCTCTCCATTAACCAAGTCAAAATTCTTTGTGCACACACTCCCTTTCTCCCAATATACTATACGAATAGCAATTCCGCCAAATATCGAGAATATATTGTTTCGCCAAACCTGAAACACACTAAGCACACACATTAGATATAACGACACGTTTGTCATCATCAAACAAAGAGATCCTAGATCGTTGCGTCCAACAACCTTCTGCTACAAGAAAATGCCCTTTGGATTGAAGAACGCGGGGGCGACCTACCAAAGAATGGTCACCAAGGTGTTCGACTCCCAGATATAAAGAAACCTGGAGGTCTACGTCGACGACATGCTGGTGAAATCGAAGGATCATGCTGACCATATCGCCGACCTAATGGAAACATTCGAACGGCTACGAAAGTACAATATTCGGCTCAATCCCACGAAATGCATGTTTGGGGTGAGATCCGGCAAGTTCTTGGGATTCATGATCACCAATCGCGGGATCGAGGCCAACCCTGACAAAATTGAGGCACTAATCAACATGCGGGAGCCGACAACCATCAAGGAGCTGCAGAAGTTGAATGGCCACATTGTTGAGTATTGGACTCTCCACCTTGATTTTGATGATGATCAAACACAAATCATTGTGACTAACTCTTGTGATTGCAGTTAGCTAAAAAGTCACCAATTAGATTCAAGAAGATCAAAAGTGACTACACGTGTTGATTTAAGTGGAGAACTTGGTAGATCAACTAAAGTGAAGCATTGGCTTGAAGAACTCAAGGCTACCTCAAACATCAAGCCAATGGCATCAACAAATGAATGGAGATTCAATCCAAAGAAAAGAAAGGAATGGATGAGTGAAAAGCTTCGAAGACTATGACGTTGGAGATATTCAAGTCATTCAACTAAAAGACTCAAGACCTTGAAGAATTATGGAGATCGTCGCCAAAGTACTTTGTTCATATCAAGCGACGTCCCACGACTTCCTCAGAATGCGTGATCATTGTGCCTGGAGCTTCGTTGAAGCTCAAGGAGTTTTTCATGAAGTCAAGGGATTCCGATTCTCCATGTTGAAGCTTTGAAGACGGTTTGACGTGTTTACTTTTATTGTCTTCTAGCTTCGGTTTAGTAGAATGTTAAGCCTTGAGTAGTACTTGCCTAGAAATCTTCATAACTTTTATATCGTATCTCTAGGATTGCCTTAGAAGCCATTAGAAACTTTCCCGTAGCCTATCGTTTCATTTCACGGCTTCATATGCATCTTTGTTGGTTCAAGAAGAAGAACCAACCGACTAGATGACGATCTAATCGGTTGGGAATCCTTCTTGAACCGACTAGATATCATTGCTTAATTCAGCCCATTCTCTGTTGTCAATTAGTCGGTCCAAGAAGGTTCACCGACCGACTATATGACGATTTAGTCGGTTGGAAATTCTTCTCAGACCGACTAGTTATCCTAATCAATTGAAGACAATTTTTTGACCAATTAATCGGTCCAAGAAGGCTCACCGATCGACTAAATGATGATCTAGTCGGTTGTTGTTTCTTCTCAAACCGACTAGTTTTCCTTGTTAATTCAGCCTTTGCACTGTTGACCAGTTAGTTGGTTCAAGAAGGATGGTTAATGAATTAAATGACAATCTAGTCAGTTGATGATCATTCTTAGACCGACTAGTTTCAAATCTAGTCGGTCCAAGAAGGTTCACTGACCGACTAGTTGTCAATCTAGTCGGTTGATGATCATTCTTAGACCGACTAGTTCTTGCCCAGATTTTCATCATCTTCTCTGTTAACCATCTAGTCGGTCCAATAATGTTCACTGACCGACTAGTTGTCAATCTAGTCGGTTGATGATCCTTCTTAGACCGATTAAGCAGCTTCGGAAATAGATCCGTTGGGCATTTAATGCCACAATTTTTTGTGACTGTTTTCTATCTTCTCTATATAAGTTTGAGTGCTTCAAACCTATAATCTAAGGCTGAAATTAGAGACATTTTCACACCTTTGAGAAGAGCCATTCATTCTCATTTCTAAGCTCTCTCATCTCACAAGAATCTCTCTCTTACTCTTTGAGCACTAATTTCTCAAGAGAGATTCTCATTCCTTGTGAGCTTCTCAAGCTAATAGCTTGAATCCAAGTCACCATCTACTCCCTAGCCATCTATTGCTGCTCATCTTGGTGGAGCTAGGGTTTGGTGATCTCATCTTCCTCAAAATCCATTCTTGCCCCATAATGGTAAGTATTTCTCAAGGCATAGGATTTTGTGGTAAGAAGTTTTATATTTCATTCTTTATACTTCATATTTGTTGTATACTCACGGTGGTGAGAGGATTGGCTTGATCCCAAGTTGTGGGAGTCAAGATTTCGTTTTGCTCTCGGTTTTCGAGAGTGTGCTTAGTCCCAAGTTGTGGGATTAAGGTACTTTGCGTGTTCCCGGGTTGTGGGATACACGAACATCGATTGTAGGTCGATTGCACTTGTTGGAGGTTTTCCACAAGTGGGCTAAAGGAAATCTCTAGCGGTTTGCTAGAGTATCCGGAGGGTATCCGGGTGTTGCTGGAGTAGGGCACCGGTAACAAGTCGGGAAGACTTGAGTGGCACCGAACCAGGGTAGATTGCTTGTTAGCATTGCATTCTTGCTTGGGTTGTTGTTCACTTATTGTATTCCACATTTGTTGGTTAATTAGGGTTTTATTTGGCGCAAATTTCTTATAATTATATAAAACACTATTCACCCCCCTCTAGTGTTTGTTCCTCATAGCACAGGGTCACTACAATTGGTATCAGAGCGAGGTTATAGCTATGGCAACCAACAACAACATCACACGAAGTCTTATTCCACCATATCTCATTGGACACAACTATCAACATTGGTGTGTGAAGATGAAGGCATATATTCAATCCATCGATGAGGATTATTGGAAGCTTGTGGAGAAGCCCCTTCGTGCACCTACCACTTCCGAACATGAATGGACAAATAAGAAAAAAGAATTGGTGAAGAAACATCGAGAGGTAATGGATATCTTGCTTGAGTATTTATCTCATAACATTCTTATACGTGTGTCCAAGGCAACAACGGCATATCAAATATGACACACGCTAGCGGAGCAAGAAGAGTCTACCTCGGAGTGTTCTTCCTCCAATGATGAAAGAGATTCATTCATGGGCTTGATGGCACGAGAGGACGACTCGAGTGACGAATCAAGCGACTCAAGTGAAAGCGATAGCGACGATGAAGAGGTAACGACGGATGATCTTAAAATGGAACTTAAGCAATTATTTGATAAATATCAAAAGCTTATGCATAAATATTGTGATGCTAAGAATACGATTGCTAGTCTCTCTAACACATCTTCATGTAGCACCTCTAACAATGACACCATTGTTGAGACACTCGCTATTGAGAAAGCAAGTTTGCTTACTCAAAATAGCATGTTGAGAAATGAGGTGGAGTCCCTCAAATCTCAACTTGATCGTGTTTCCATTGTGGATAGTAACGATCTTGAGATTGAAAATCTTCAATCTCAAAACACTTGTTTGGGCATTGAGAATGAGAATCTCAAATCCCAAGTGCACGAGCTCACCACACATGCATCCATCTTGAGTGCACACACCTCCTATAGTGAAGCAATTATAGATTTAGTGAGGCCATCCTCCGGTGCATCCACGAGTGGTGTCTATAACAACTTGGGTAGTTCTACTACTATGGAAACCACCACTCCTATTCCTCCCTCCTTTGGAAAGAAACCCACTTTGGGTGGACATCAAAGGAAGGGACATGCTTTCATGTACACCAATACACGTAGGAATGCATCCACTCCTCACATTTCTACTAATGATGGTTTCTATGTTTCACACCCACGAGCACGTGCAAACACTCATTTGCGACACTCTCATGCACGTACTCATGCTCATGCACCTTCACATGCTTATGATTGATCGCGCCCCGGCGTACACGTCCCGAGGCGACGGTTGTAGTTTTACCGCAAGCGCACGGTATAGCGGCGAGCGGGTATCGAACACAGGGAGGACGAATGACCGTGCTTGCTCCTAATCAACCTGGCTATTTAGAGGGATAATTGCCTTGGGCGATCCTGTCACAATCGTCAGACAAAAGTGCGAAATATCAAATCAAATAGAGAACGCCCAGGGAATGTGGAATCCCCACTACTCACCGTATTTCACAAATGTGGTTCGCCGGTATCGAAATCGCTAGGATGAGAATTTGGATGAACTAGTTGCAACTAAATGTGGAACCAAGCTCACGCTCTCGCGCTGTTGCCGGTCTATAGCTATCCTAGGTTTGGGTCCAATCTCTTGCAAACCCTAGCCTAGGGAAGCTAGCATTAGGATCAACATCATCGTCCAATTGCGCACCGAGCCCAATCTCTTGCAAACTCGGTCCACAATCTAGATTAGGATAGTTCCTACCCGTCCAATCTCTTGCAAATGGGTATCGGCACGGAATTGCAACCGGAGATCCTAGCATCGGTCCAATCTCTTGCAAACCGATACTTCGAAAATCCGACTCCAACCCGATTCGGATTTCTAGGGCTTCCTATCGAATTGGGATCCAATCTCTTGCAAATCCCAATTGATGTGAATACCTAGCTATCCGTAGTAATTCGATCCCAATCTAATCCCTAATAACAATCCTAGCTCAATTTCTACCAATTCAACACAAATACGAAATTGGGCTTGTAGGGTTCATCCCCACGCCCCAAGACGTGGAGACTACTCACTAATCATAGCAATAGCACAATAATTAGCAATGAAATAGACAATGGAATTCATCACAACAATGATATAAACAATAAAAATAGAGTTTTTGGGGAAGAGAAGTGCAAACCAATGTAGATCTTCAATCAACCCAACAAAAATCCAAGTTTTTCTCTTCTCCAATCACAATTAATAAAGCTAAAAAGTAGACTCAAAAAGCTGCAAAAAATCTGAGAGGTGGCTCCCTAAACTAGGGTAAAAACAGAGCTTAAATAGCCCCAAAAATCGTCTAAAAATCCTGACCAAAATGCCCCTGCACAGCCTGTTTTCCGCAAATTTCGCTACAGGCTGCGCATCGCACTCGGCCGAGTGACAAAAGTCGCTCGGCCGAGTGAAAACCCTGTCAATTTTCCAGTAAGTCGGGGGCTTCAGGGGTCTTCAGTTCGGGGGCGGCTCGGCCGAGTGAGTTGTCGTCACTCGGCCGATGGCTTCACTTCACTCGGGCGGACGGGATTTGCCACTCGGCCGAGTGGGTCTTCTGAAGCTCAGATGGCCGAAAAACAGTAACTTCGATCTTTTTGAGGGCCTTCGTCTGGGCGCCACTCGGGCGGACGTGGTATCGTCACTCGGCCGATGTGGTCTCCGTCGCTCGGCCGAGTACACATGGAAATCGTGTCTGAACGGGTCGGCCGAGCAGTGTCTCGCTGGTCGGCCGAGTGGCTCCTCCACTCGGCCGAGTGGGACACAAAAAATGCCCAAACTGGTCGTTTTGGCCTCCTCGTCGCTCCGGCGACGTCCATTCTTCTTCCGCTCCTCTCCAACAGCAAAATACCCCTCGGGGAGGTCGTCGGTGGCCGTCTATCGTGAGCGCATCTCATGATCACTCCAAATCGCGCCAAATCACCTGAAATGCGACAAAAACAACAAAGCGTGAAAAACATCGCAATATCGTCGATATATCGTGAAAAACATGATTTGGGCGATCTAAATGGCATGCAAACATGCGGAAAAAGGTGTAAAATAAGGAGTGATCAAAATCCCCCAAGCTTGCCTCTTACTCGTCCTCGAGGAAGATAAGTAAAAGGCGAACCCGGTGGATTCGGAATACGAAAACGACAAAAAAAAACGAAAAAAAAATGAAAAACGAAGAAGAATGAAAACCAAACGAAAATAAAGAAAGAAAGAAAGAAAGATAGGATGCTAGATCATTTTCTCAGGACGTGGGTTTCACCTACTCTTATAGCATGCACCGAGTGAGAAATACATGTCAAAGAATCTCATTTTGATATCATAGTAGAATAGTGCAAGTAGAAAATAGAAAACCCACGAACAACGGTATAATCATGAAAAACGGAATGATTTTAAAATTAACATCGCCTGAATCATCTAAAGCGGTATACAAATCTCAGATCACACACTTTTCAATTGAACGCTTTCTATCTGGAGTATAAGAGTATCACATCATAGAATAGAGAGAATAGAAAAGTATGGATTTCATGAAATGAATGCTAGGCTTAGATTTCTGGATTTCGTAAAGCTAGAAACAATCTCACCGAGTATAGAATATTACTTAGCCTAGGTTGTCGTGCAATGTCAAGTAGTCGCTCTCTCACACATCAATGGATCTCCTCCCCCAAGCTTATCTATAAGCATGGTGGCACAAAAATATTTACGTCCCCATTTTTATATAGCTCCAAAGGCAAAGAAGGGAAAGAAGAAAGAAAGTAAGCGAGATGGGATCTTTTATTGAGGATTTTTCCTCTTTTCTTTTTTTTTCTTTTTTTCTTTTTTTTTCTCTTTTTTTTCTTTTCTTTTGCAATAAGCAACATATATACAATGATCCCAACTCAGAGAGAGGTAATGATATACAAGAATGTTTTTCTCTCTTTTATTCTTCTCTTATCTCTTTTTTTTATCTTTGAAATAAGAGATTTGGAGCTAGGAATTAATAGCGGGGGAAATGCCATAAAATAGAATCACTCAGGGGAGATTCACCAATGATTTTAAAAGTAGAGAAGTGATGTTCAAGATTTGTGGAGAAAGAAATAAATATAACTCTCGGCTCACTCTATAAGACATGCACGACAACTTCAGCAGGGTAATCTAATCTACTCAGTTTCGATCACAAAAAAGCTAACTAATCCAGATATATCTTAGCTAATCATCATTCAATCATCCGGAAGTGAAGTGTACAATTCATGCATATAGAAGTGATAAAGGAAAAGAAGTCAGTACTCCAGATATAGGCATTCAATGCGTGAATCTTGGTGTGTTTTATGTGATAGCATACATATGAATATTCAGGCTCAGCTAATAATAAAATTTCATCCATTTTCATGAGGAAACAGTGTGGGTTACTATTTCTAAATGTAAAGCAAGTCATAGCATATGATATCAGAAATGAAATCTAAGACACGACAAATATAGCATGCATATAGAATAAGCTAACTCCACGTAGACATCATCACAGAAAATTCATCTCTAGCATGAGATGAAAAAGAAACGAAGTAAAGATAAAAGGAAAAATAGAACTATGCAATGCGGCACACAGGAAAATAGGAAAAACGTGATGCATGGCAGGATAAATGAAAAATAATGAAAAATAAGTGCAAAAGTGAAAAACGGTGTGAAAAAAACTAAAAATAAAGGTGGCAAATCGAAAAAGAACGTGAGAACTCACTCCCCCAAGCTAAAGTGCACAGTGTCCTCAATGTGCAAAGTGTGGCACACAGAGAGACATGTAATGAGAGGGGCAAGTGAGGATGCATGCATGATGGAAAGAAAAAAGATAATAAAACGAAAAATAAAGAAACGAAAATATGATGCGGATATGATGCATGCACAGATATGAGTGATACGAGTATAAATGGGTCACCAAAAGCTATCCCTCTCTCCCAAAAAAGATATATAAAGAGACGGCAAATGAGAATCACAAAAAAGTGAGGGGAGGGGGTGGACTAAAGTGCATCAGGACCCAGCAGAGACGGGCAGCACAACGGCAAAAGGAATCGATGAAGGCATCAAGAGTGCCTAAGAAGGCGGTGCCGCGCCGTCTCCGTCCTGAGGCGGAGGTGGTGGTGGTGGTGGTGTGGGCTGCTGAGCTGGGGTGGAAGCGGAAGCAGGTCTAATGTGTGTGGAATTGTGTGTGGGAACCTGCTGGGTGGGCTGGGGTACGCGAGGGAGACGCTCCAGCACCTGTGTAAGGCAGTAGTGGATCTGGGGTATCAGGTCGAAGCGTCCAACCATCGCAGTGACGGTGGAGGACAGGGTCCTAAGGTCTCCTCTAAGACCACTCACCGCCAACTCAAGAGCACGTATGCTCTGCAGTGTAGTGTCAGGCGGGGGTGGGGCAGAGGGACGCACCGGTCTAGGCTGCGCAGGGCGAGGCTGGCGTACGCGTGTGGAGTATGTAACGGGCTCAGCAGGGAATGGGACAAAAGGTGCCGCGCCTGGAAAAGTGGGCCTGGCCTCGGTGTGAGGCCGGGACACCGGCTGGCGAGAAGTGGAGGCAGTGGCAGCAAAGGAGGCGTGCAAAAGAGGCAACGAGGTGGCCAGAGAGGTCCGTGGCACAGAAGTGTGGACAGACGCCACGACACTCTCGGAGAAAACGGCGGCAGTGGAGACAGAGGAATCTCCCGCTGGGGCAGAAGTGTGCGGTCCAAAAGGTGCAACCCCAGCGGAGATCATGCTAACCATGGTCTCCACGACCGCGGCGAACGAGGGCTCTCCACTCTCAACAAAGGTCTGCGGGCGTTGGGGGAGAGCGGAGCAAAGAGGCTCCACGGACAGAGGGCCGGAGGTGGCAGCGGGAGTGGTGGGGACAGCCTCGGAAGTGGTGACAGTGGTGGAAGTGGGCTCAGCAAAAGAACTCTCGACACAGGCAGAGGTGAGGACAGAAGTGTCAGGAGCAGCAGAAACGACAGGCGTGGGCTGAGGGGCCACAGGGGCGACAGGGTCGGCAGCAGGCTCGGCAGGGCGTGCAGCAGGGTCTGCGGGGGCAGCCTGGGCAGCGTGGGCAGCGTGGGCCTGCTCGGCCTCCTCGGCCTCGAGCACGTAGGCGGCGGGGATGAGGACATCCATCGCCGGAATCCAGTCAACGTGGGCTGGTGCAATCAGAGTCCGAGCAGGGCTCGGGAGAATCATGTAATCGGCCCCATAGGGGCCGTGCAACCAGACCCAGTGACGCTCACCATGCGGACGCAGCATCTTCATCCGGGCCATAACGTCTATCGACAAGGAAGTGGGGCCCGGAACGCGTCGCAGGTCGTCGGGTAGGTCCTCGCCGGTCATCATGGTAAGCAAGGTGATCAGACCGCCGCAGCATATCGGTGAGCGAGCGCCCACCGACACAATGATACGGTCTAGAAACCAAGCCGCAATGTCGATCACGACGGCGGGGACAAGCTCGAGTCCATCCCTAGACAGAGCTCTGGGACGTGTCATCGCGTAGAGCATGTAAAGCTCTGGCGTAGACATCGTGCCCGGCTCATATCTGGCCAAAAAGGTAGTCACCATGAGGCGCTGGGCAATGCGTAGGCAGGGGTGGACTATGGCCGAGGCCTTGGCCCTACTAGGGTCAAAGGCAGCGTGGTGGCCTGTGATCCGGGCCCAGAAGGCGCCTGCGTCGAAAGAAGGTGGGGGGATGTGGGTAGGGCCGTAACCGCGATCGGCTCCGGGGACGGCGGGCCATGAGAAAAATGCTCTCATCATATCGAGAGTGACCTGGCACTCTCGATCCATGAACCGGAATGAGCATCCCTCATCGGTCCGGGCGATCGAACTCAAAACCTCAAGTGTCGGGCGGGTAAAAGTATCCGCCGACACTTGAAGGAAGTCGCGCCAACCCACGTTGTCGTACAACGTGAGTATCCCCTCAAGTACCCCCAGGCGTCCTAGGTCAGCGAGGTGTGCGAACCTGGAGGGTACGATCGAGCGCTGAGAGATACGCTCGAAGACGGCGCGGTGTGCGTCGTCTCGGAACGTAATCCCGAGCGGCCCGACCAGTGGGGCCGGTGGTGGTGGCCGTGGATCGGCAGGGAGAGGCTGTGCGGGCTGTGGGTGCGCTGCAGGCTGTGCGGGGTGTGCGGGGCCTGCAGGCTGTGCGGGGTGTGCGGGGGAAGGAGGAGGAGACTCTTCCGCCTCGTGGGCGGGGCCGGCGTCATCCGACCTCTTCCGCTTAGCGGAAGGTCTCCTCGTCCGAGGCCGTGTCCGGGGCGGCATATCGGCCCCGAGCGCGCCGAAAAGTGAAAAAGTGCAGCGTGTGCAAAAAGAGTGGAAAGAGTGTACCAAGACACGCCGCGAGTGCTAAGCGGTGGAAGCGTGCGAAGTCTGCGCCTCCACGAAATCCAAAACAGCCCGTAGAAGCTCCCCTGAGCTCCCCTAAGCTCCAATAAGCAGCCTGCGCATGGAAAAGCGATATCAACGAGTAATAATCAAAATGTATGGAGCAATAGGGGTATAACAGATAGATATGGGAATTGATTCGGGTTAGGGGTTCGATTAATACACGGATCCTCGAAAACTACGCAAAAAGAGAAGAAAATGGGCAAATCGAGCTATACCGGAGGCGATCGGAGACGAGGTCGCCGGCGGCGACTCGGGCGGGGCGCGGCGTTGGTCGGCCGGCGGTGGCTGGCCGAGCGGCGGCGCGCGCGGGCGTGGTCGGGCGAGTGAGGGTTGGGCGAAGGGGAATCGGGCGAGGGTAGGCGAAGGGGCGCGGGCGGATTTGGGAATTTAGATTTCGAAATCCGCGCCCCTTCGTCACTTATATAATAGAAAGTTACGACTCGGCCGAGTGACGTGGTCACTCGGCCGAGCGAGGCAATAGAAATTTTCTCCCCGATATCGCTTCGGCCGAGTGGCTTTGCCAGCCTCGGCCGAGTGAAGTAAGTCCATTCGGCCGAGTGACTCAAGCTACTCGGCAAGACTCGCCCTAGGAGGGTATCCGTTTTACTCGGCCGAGTGAATATATGTACTCGGCCGAGTAGCAGTTATATCGAAATCGAGAAAATAAACAGAGAGTTGGGTACATCAGACTTCCCTCGTTCGTGAGCGGCTCGGCCGGACGAACTTCTGGACTCGGCCGAGTGACTAGTATACTCGGCCGAGTGAGCCTTGTATTCTGCTGTTTGTCTTCGTTTGGGCTCTAAACTCCGTCTTTCCCTCTCCAGTCGATTTCATGCTCCTCCTAAGCGTCGAACGCCTTCTTGGGGCGCTCCTCATCGTCTCGTTCATCCTCCTCATGATGATCTACCTATCTTCTCTCCTGTCAAGAAAAATAGGACCCGTTATCACAAAATTTTTGGTCGGGTGACTCGAAATACTAAAAATTTCTAAACGAAAATAAAGAAAAAGAGATAAAAAAAAATAAAGCAAAAACCGTCGGGTTGCCTCCCGACAAGCGCTCGTTTTAGGTCGTGAGCTCGACCCCCTATAGTTTTCAATCAATGCGGGATGTTTGGTGCATATGAGATGCACCCGTCAAACTTCCCGGGGAGCGCGCTTGGATTTGGACGTGGCGGCGTAGCGGTCTCCCTCGGAGGTCTCTTGTCCCGAATGGTGTTGGGGGGAGGCTCCCCCAAGCTAGCATTTGCCCCGGTCAACGGTTTAACCGGCGATGCCGATTTCCGTGCCGACGGAGCTTTCTTTGGAGACTTTAATTTCGAGAGCTTGCAGAGCTCTCGAATCCTCGCGACATCAGCGTCGCCTTCATCTTCATCAGCGGAGAAGTCGGGGGAATCGTCTTCAATCTTTTCATCTCGGCCTAAATCCGGGCCTTCATCAAATTCTTCATCAAAAAGGGCACCAATTGAGTGAGGAATCGCCTCCTCTATCACCTCATCAAGGAGGTCCATGTAATCGAGTTCCTCGTGATAAGGCATATGCTTCATAGCCTTAGGAATGTGGAGCTCCACCTCAATGTTTCCGACGTTCAAGGTTAAGGTACCTTCGCGCACGTCGACAATGACTCCGGCGGTGGCGAGGAATGGGCGCCCAAGTATCAATGAGGTGTCTCCCTCCTCCTTAATGTCCATGATGACGAAGTCACATGGCAAGCATATTCCACCCGGGACTTGAAGTGGGATGTCTTCGGCAATCCCCACCGGCCTTGTTATCCGTCCATCGGCTAATTGAATGCGCATGTCGGTGGGTTTCAACTTTGTCCCAGTGTTAAGCTTTAAGAACATGGAGAGGGGCATGAGACTCACACTAGCCCCAAGATCGACCAACGCCTTTTGAAGAGGCACGCCGCCCAAAGTGCAAGGAATCCGAAAACTCCCCGGATCTTTAAATTTTGCCGGCTCCTTTTCTCTCTTGGTGAACCAAGAGCCCTCCTCGGCTAGCATGATCTTCTCCTTCCTCTTTCTCCCCGAAATCAAGTCCTTCAAGAATTTGGCATATGTGGGGATCTCGATGATGGCGTCAAGGAAGGGAATATTTAGGCTAACTCCTCTTAGATACTCGAGGAATTTCGCTAGCCTTTTCTCCATTTTCGCTTTCGCTAGTCTTTGGGGGAATGGGACCGGTGGCATGAAGCGCCTCTCCTCAATTAATAGCTCTGCCCTAGATTTCTCATTGTCTTGTGGCTCCTTCTCCTTTTCAATCTCGACTATCGGCTCAACCGGCTCCAAACTTTCCTCCACGGCCTCCTCAATAGGAATCATGGCGGGGGTGGTGTCCTTCCCGCCTCTAGTAGTGACGGCAACTACGGCGTTGATGTGGCCCGTGTTGCCCCGTGGGTTTTGTTCCGGTTGCGCCGGCAATCTTTGAGTGTTCCGGTTGAGCAACGCTAATTGCTCCGATATTTGAGCCACTACGGTATTGAGAGATTCTTGCCCCGCCTTCAAAGTAGCATTCACCTTATTTTGCTCGACCATGAACGCCTCCACTCTAGTTTCGAAATCGGATCGTTGTGGAGCTTGTGGAGGGTTTTGGTTTTGATTCCTCCACCCTTGATTGTATCCGGGAGGCCTATAAGGTGGGACTTGTTGCTTTGGTTAGAAGTTTTGTTGTGTAGGTCCCCTCGGCGGATAGTATTGTTGTTGGGGTGGTGGTGGTCGAGCTTGATTAGGCGGTTGTTGTGGCGGGTTCAAAGCTCCTTCATTGTTGGCATAGGAGAATCCCGGGTGATTTCTTGCGGCCGGATTGGACCAATAACCTTGGTTCCCCGCAACATATTGCACTTGCTCCAAGGATCCTTCTCCTTGCTCTCCTCCCGAATACATGGCTTGAGATTGGTCTTGCCAATCACTCATTTGGCTTGCCGGCGCGGAGGTGGAAGGGCTTCCTTGGGGCTCCGTGATGAATTTCTCCAATCTCTCCACCACCTTGTGGAGAGAATCAAATTTGCTCGTAAGCTCCGCTACGGCCTTTGCCTCGTAAATGATAGTCGGCTTTAAGGAGGACGTAGAGTGTCCTCGCTCATCGCCCCATTGTTGGTTATTAGAGGCCATCTCCTCAATTAGGGCCGTAGCTTCCTCGGGAGTCTTTGACAAGATTGCACCATTCGCCGCGGCATCAATAATTTGTTTGGTCCCCGGTTGGAGACCGTTGTAGAAGATATGCACTAACTCCCAATCTTCTATACTGTGGTGCGGGCACTGGTGCTGCAAATCCTTAAATCGCTCCCAAGCTTCATAGAGCATCTCATGTGGTCCTTGCTTGAAGGACATGAGAGCGCTCCGGATCTTCACCGTCTTGGATGGTGGATAGAATTTATCAATGAATGCATCCGCCAACCCGTCCCAAGAGGTGAAAACTCCGTCAGCTTGCGTCCTCAGCCAATAGAGTGCTTTGTCCTTTAGCGTGAAGGGGAAGAGGCGCAGTCTGATGGCATCGATCGGGACCCCCGGCATTTGGAAAGTGGCGCACTTCGACAAGAATGATTGGATGTGGTAGTGGGGGTTCTCGTGAGCGTTCCCATGAAATGGGTCTTGTTGCATCAAAACCACCAATCCCGTCTTTAGCTCGAAGTTCTTGTCGGCCGCCAACTCCGGCACGGCGATGGATGACGTAGTAGAAGAGGTTTTAGGCCGAAGCCTATCGCGAATAGAAATTATTCTCGCCATTCTCTCCGCCAATTCTTCGGGAGTTTCCCGGTTGGTCATAAACCGCCCTTCCGGATATTGTCTCCTTTCCGCTCTGAGTCTCCGCGCGGTACGTTCGATCTCGGGATCGAATAATAAGGCTTCGGGGTCCGCCGTAGATCTCGTGTACATGCACAGGGAAAACAGAGTTTCAAAGAGATGATTAGTACCGTGGAAGGGTTAGGTAAGAATAGCAAAGGAAATAATAATGGTAAAAGGAATAAAATAAAAAGAAAATAAAAGAAAGAAATAGCTAAGGTGAAAAAGAATCAAACGCAATCGCCTCCCCGGCAACGGCGCCAAAAACTTGATCGCGCCCCGGCGTACACGTCCCGAGGCGACGGTTGTAGTTTTACCGCAAGCGCACGGTATAGCGGCGAGCGGGTATCGAACACAGGGAGGACGAATGACCGTGCTTGCTCCTAATCAACCTGGCTATTTAGAGGGATAATTGCCTTGGGCGATCCTGTCACAATCGTCAGACAAAAGTGCGAAATATCAAATCAAATAGAGAACGCCTAGGGAATGGGGAATCCCCACTACTCACCGTATTTCACAAATGTGGTTCGCCGGTATCGAAATCGCTAGGATGAGAATTTGGATGAACTAGTTGCAACTAAATGTGGAACCAAGCTCACGCTCTCGCGCTGTTGCCGGTCTATAGCTATCCTAGGTTTGGGTCCAATCTCTTGCAAACCCTAGCCTAGGGAAGCTAGCATTAGGATCAACATCATCGTCCAATTGCGCACCGAGCCCAATCTCTTGCAAACTTGGTCCACAATCTAGATTAGGATAGTTCCTACCCGTCCAATCTCTTGCAAACGGGTATCGGCACGGAATTGCAACCGGAGATCCTAGCATCGGTCCAATCTCTTGCAAACCGATACTTCGAAAATCCGACTCCAACCCGATTCGGATTTCTAGGGCTTCCTATCGAATTGGGATCCAATCTCTTGCAAATCCCAATTGATGTGAATACCTAGCTATCCGTAGTAATTCGATCCCAATCTAATCCCTAATAACAATCCTAGCTCAATTTCTACCAATTCAACACAAATACGAAATTGGGCTTGTAGGGTTCATCCCCACGCCCCAAGACGTGGAGACTACTCACTAATCATAGCAATAGCACAATAATTAGCAATGAAATAGACAATGGAATTCATCACAACAATGATATAAACAATAAAAATAGAGTTTTTGGGGAAGAGAAGTGCAAACCAATGTAGATCTTCAATCAACCCAACAAAAATCCAAGTTTTTCTCTTCTCCAATCACAATTAATAAAGCTAAAAAGTAGACTCAAAAAGCTGCAAAAAATCTGAGAGGTGGCTCCCTAAACTAGGGTAAAAACAGAGCTTAAATAGCCCCAAAAATCGTCTAAAAATCCTGACCAAAATGCCCCTGCACAGCCTGTTTTCCGCAAATTTCGCTACAGGCTGCGCATCGCACTCGGCCGAGTGACAAAAGTCGCTCGGCCGAGTGAAAACCCTGTCAATTTTCCAGTAAGTCGGGGGCTTCAGGGGTCTTCAGTTCGGGGGCGGCTCGGCCGAGTGAGTTGTCGTCACTCGGCCGATGGCTTCACTTCACTCGGGCGGACGGGATTTGCCACTCGGCCGAGTGGGTCTTCTGAAGCTCAGATGGCCGAAAAACAGTAACTTCGATCTTTTTGAGGGCCTTCGTCTGGGCGCCACTCGGGCGGACGTGGTATCGTCACTCGGCCGATGTGGTCTCCGTCGCTCGGCCGAGTACACATGGAAATCGTGTCTGAACGGGTCGGCCGAGCAGTGTCTCGCTGGTCGGCCGAGTGGCTCCTCCACTCGGCCGAGTGGGACACAAAAAATGCCCAAACTGGTCGTTTTGGCCTCCTCGTCGCTCCGGCGACGTCCATTCTTCTTCCGCTCCTCTCCAACAGCAAAATACCCCTCGGGGAGGTCGTCGGTGGCCGTCTATCGTGAGCGCATCTTATGATCACTCCAAATCGCGCCAAATCACCTGAAATGCGACAAAAACAACAAAGCGTGAAAAGCATCGCAATATCGTCGATATATCGTGAAAAACATGATTTGGGCGATCTAAATGGCATGCAAACATGCGGAAAAAGGTGTAAAATAAGGAGTGATCAATGATCACACATCACATCCACATGTGTATGCTTATTCTCATGATCATCCTCATGCATACACACCTCATATTCATCCACGTATGTATGCAACACCACACCATGTATCATATGCCCATCATCATGCTTTTGCACAACACAATGTTCATGCTCTTGCTAGATCTCATGCTCCTAGGCCACATGCACCACGTAGAAATCAACCTTTTGTGCATGCAACCACTAGGAAGAGGATTCCCAAATCATACACTATTTAGGGTCCTAAGAACACTAGCAATCATGCTAAGGATATGTATGTGCAATCTTATATTCATAATATTATTTTGAATGATGGTTATGTTGGGAAATCACGGTCCTCTTGGACTTGGTTTCCGAAGGGTTAGTTTCTGTTGACCCTTCATTTGCTTGGTACCATAAGTTTATTTTCATTTTATGGGTACCAAGGCATTTGTGTTTAGAATTGGTTTATTCTTTTGTTTGGATTTTGGTCTTAGATGCTCATGTTTGTTAGAAACTTAAATTCATATTGAATTTGATTTCTATTGCATGTTTATTAGTAAATCATCGTGTTTGTGATTTTCATGTCTAAAATATTTAATATTTTCATGCAACACATGCGTTGGCTCATATTCATGTTTGATTATATGCAACATAAACATTGTATATGATTACATTAGGATATGGGTTACAATTATTTGAATTTAGTATTTTAAAATTGTTGCCTAACCCATAGGATCCAAAAAGATTTTTGGATACCAAAATTATGTTTTCTAGGTTCAATCCACATTGGGATACCAACCCTACCAACTCCTTGATTTGCAAAGATTTTCATTCAAATGGAGTTGTTGGTGCTTAAGTGATGCACCAAATTATGGGGAGCTTAATGTTGTGCGTATATTCTTACATTTGGTTTCCATGTGTGTTGGATGCATGTAGATGTCACTTTGTGTTTGAGACTATCTCATGCATATTCTATGTTTGCATATTGTGTGCCTCGTATGTCATTCATGTCTATGTGTTTCACGTGTGTCAAATTCTTGACCAATGTGCATTGTGTATTCATAATCCTTACTCATATGTTTATTCGAGGATTATTTATAACATGTGGCTTAAATATTTTCATGTTAGAACTAATGCTCATTTGCATGTTTCACACACGGGACACGCTTATATTTATGTTCCACTTCACAAGCGTGCTTCCCAACTTCCTACTCATGCCTCAACCTCTTCTTAAGAATCCCAAATCACTATCTTTTGGATTCCTAAGATTGTTTCTAGGCATGGTATGAACACACATATATAATCGTATATTAGGAATGACATATTCTCTTGCGACTCATATTGCACTTCATTGCTTGGGTACCTTACTTGTATGATTACTTTTTGTACCCATTTATATATATGTGAGTTCGTCATCTACTCCCATGTTTGCATAGTTTGTATGATTTTGAGGGAGTATGACATATTTGATTGCTATAGGGCATTACATTTGGTATCAGATTAGTTGAGTTCGTCCACTACCCCCCAACATTATTATATGCCATTACATTTCTCTCATATTATGTTGTGCATATAGATCTGTTGATTTCTCTAACCCTTGGTGATCTCCTATCTTGTTGATATGCCAAAGGGAAAGAGAAATTTGGTTTTGAAAATTAATACTTTATGCTTTTCATGGACACTCTTTGTGGTATTACTTTTCATGCCTTCCTTCAATATGTGTTGTGTTGTGAATGTTTATTTTGTGCACATATGCATATTGAACGAGGAATCTTTCTTGCACACACTATTGTATTAGATGTGTGTATTCATATTGATGATTGCTCGTATAATGTATTGTGATTAAATCATATGCATAGGAATTATTAGTCTATGTGTACCTAAATTTCTAATAGTTGAGAATTGTTAATTCTTGATTTGCATGATTTTCATGATTATCTTAACTCATTTCAATGCATGTCATGCATTTCTATTGATGAGCGTTATTTACAATTGGTAAATGATTGGTTATTGGACTACTTGATTTTGTTCATTAACCTATTGGATCCAAAAAGTTTTTGGATACCACCAATTATTGAATTGTCAGATTATTGTGCAAGATGCCTACCCTACACACTCCTTGGTTTACAAATGATGGATCAATTCAAAGGAAAGGATGGTGCATTGGAGATGCACACATATAGGGAGAGCTAAATGGTTGTAAGTATGTGTTTTGTACAATTGGTATTTTAATATATTGGTTGTGACTACCGTGTTTACAATTGGTATTTTAATATACTCGATTTGTGTAATATAGCATACTTCTTCATTAGCTCATTTTTGTCACACCCTCATGGAGATTGTTTGTTTATGTGACTGCCATGTTCATGTATGTCATGTATGTCTTATTACGACTCATGTATCATGGTAGCTATAACATTCATATAATAATTTGGTTAGTTGTTTATTGATGTTCATATCTTTGGAACAAGTTGTCATCACACATCGCATTCCTCACATGCTTGCTTGTTTATTAGACTGTATTAAGTATATTGATCTTAATCTTCATTGAAATTTTTTCAATTCCTTCATTTAAGATTCATTTCTTACTGGCATGCTATACTTCATCATGTTATACATAATTCATGCCATGTATACGATTAATGATTTAGGATCTTTATGCGTATTTGTTCATTGTATCATCACACATCTCATACTTTTATTATGGTTTGTATGATCATCTTTATGAGATGTATTGATATGATTTGCGGTGATCAATGTATGTTACTTGTCTTTTTTAATTACTTCATAACTAATGTTTAGCTATAATTTTATTCAAGAGATCTTTCATGCCTATAGCTAAATCTTTCATGTAGGATATTTTCGCAAGTGACATAACATTCATTCATATTAGTTAGTGATCTTCAAGCTGTATTTCTCACTATGTCATCTCTCATCTTATGCTCATATTTTATGCTATTTTTTATGAGATGTTAGAGATAACTTGTGCTTTACACGATCACATAAGATTTATATTGTGTTTGATGATATGTATATTCTGTTATAGATATTCTTTCATGAATATATCTTGATGCACTATGACTTCCTTGATGCTACCTACGATTATATTGTGCTTACACAAATTTTTAGTCTATTCGCACAATTGGTATGCATGCATGAAATGTTCATGATAAATTTATTCGTTTATGTCATACCTTGTGACTTTGATCGTATACTATCTTCATGCCTTTGCTCAAACGATATTTTGTCACATTATGCCTCATGTTGAATCCTTTGTGATAATTGAGCTAGGATGAAATCATGTCTTTATTTGTTCACTTGGTTTCCTTCTCAAGTAATATCATGATTTTGACAGTATTTGCCTGCTTGCCATACTCTGTTATATTACAATTGGTATCATCTCTACATATCATATTTACATTTGGTATCATATTTACAATTGTTAGACTATTTATATTGGATATCATCTTTACATGATCTTGTTTGATGCTAGTTTTGAGCGTATGATATAGTGCTTATCTTCATTATGCTCATGGCATTCCATGCTTATCTTTGACTCATTATGTGAGTATCTATTTTGGAATGCATGCTAGTACTATGGTTCGTTTGAACATTGTTTCAATTAGTTTTCTAGGGTGCTAGAATTGTGTATGCCATACGTTTTATGATATTACTATCTCTATTTTGGCATAACACTTTTGCGTGATATAGATATTTGATATTCATTTTCATTGTATCACCTTGTCACCCCACATCGCACACTTCACTTATATTAGGTATGCTTAATTTGGGAGATGATTTGTGGAGTTTTGCTGTGATACTTTTAGAGATGACTTGGTATGCCTACAATTGGTTTCTCATACCATTATACTTAATGTGTGTTTTTATAACATAACTTTGTACACATGGTTAAGAATTTCTATAGTCATGTTTGTTTACTTCGTCGCTCGACGATTATATTGATTAAATAGATTTGCTTGTATGAAAACATAGAATTGTTTTCCATGCACTAAATTGTCTAAAAATATTGATCTATGTCAATGTGATGATTTTGATTCTACCATAATGTATTTAATCATGTTCATGTTATTTATTTTGCCAAGTATACTATTGGTATCACAAGTCAGTCTATCACATGCCATTATACTAAATTTTGTGATAATTGAGTTTGTTTGGGTACTTGACACTATTTAATCACTTGTTTTTCTTTCACAAGTGATGTCATGATTTTTGCATTGTAACTTTGCTAACACTGGTTACATTACTCTTTACAATTAGTATCTATTGTAATCCTTTATCACATATGCTTATTGCTTATCTTTCTGTGATAATTAAGGGTGATTGCGTTGTTGTTGGATATGTGCTCTTGCATTTGATATCTTTATTTTTGATATCTAGTTTTCAATTGGTAACTTTACATTAGAGAACTTTACAATTGATATACCTTTATGTTTTCCACTCTTTTGTTGCATTTGTTGTTTCTATACCCCCGTATCTTTTTGTTAATGACAAAGGGGGAGAGAAATAAACAAGATGTGCTTATTAAATGTTAAGTGTTAAACAATAACTTGAATCATATAGACTTTATGTATGATCATTCATGTATATGATTCAGGGGGAGCATTGGTGATTACCTTGGTTTATATTGATTACATTATATATATGTTGGTAATCATGCTCATGTTTATGATGTGTATCACCTATATGATTTGAGTTGTGTATGCTTATTATATCTGGTCATTCATGCGATATATACACAACCTCATGTGATACATACACTATTAACTGCTGAATGATGCTATTGATTATTGATATTAACTTGATTGGCATCATTGCAGGGGGAGTAAGTATATTTAATGCACAATTATTTGTTTTGTTTATATTTGGTTTGTCATCCTCAAAAAGAGGGAGAATGTTGAGTATTGGACTCTTCATCTTGATTTTGAAGATGATCAAACACAAATCATTGTGACTAACTCTTGTGATTGCGGTTAGCTAAAAAGTCACCAATTAGATTCAAGAAGATCAAAAGTGACTACGCGTGTTGATTCAAGTGGAGAACTTGGTAGATCAACAAAAGTGAAGCATTGGCTTGAAGAACTCAAAGACTACCTCAAACATCAAGCCAATGGCATCAACAAATGAATGGAGATTCAATCCAAAGAAAAGAAAGGAATGGATGAGTCAAAAGCTTCGAAGACTATGACGTTGGAGATATTCAAGTCATTCAACTAAAAGACTCAAGACCTTGAAGAATTATGGAGATCGTCGCCAAAGTACTTTGTTCATATCAAGCGACGTCCCACGACTTCCTCAGAATGCGTGATCATTGTGCCAGGAGCTTCGTTGAAGCTCAAGGAGTTTTTCATGAAGTCAAGGGATTCAGATTCTCCATGTTGAAGCTTTGAAGACGGGTTGTCGTGTTTACTTTTATTGTCTTCTAACTTCGGTTTAGTAGAATGTTAAGCCTTGAGTAGTACTTGCCTAGAAAGCTTCATAACTTTCATATCGTATCTCTAGGATTGCCTTAGAAGCCATTAGAAACTTTCCCGTAGCCTATCGTTTCATTTCACGGCTTGATATGCATCTTTGTTGGTTCAAGACCGACTAGTTATCCTAATCAATTGAAGACAATTTGTTGACCAATTAGTCGGTCCAAGAAGGCTCACCGACCGACTAAATGACGATCTAGTCTGTTGGTGTTTCTTCTCAGACCGACTAGTTTTCCTTGTTAATTCAGCCTTTGCACTGTTGACCATTTAGTTGGTTCAAGAAGGATGGTTAATGCATTAAATGACAATCTAGTCGGTTGATGATCCTTCTTAGACCGACTAGTTTCAAATCTAGTCGGTCCAAGAAGGTTCACTGACCGACTAGTTGTCAATCTAGTCGGTTGATGATCCTTCTTAGACCGACTAGTTCTTGCCCAGATTTTCACCATCTTCTCTGTTAACCATCTAGTCGGTCCAAGAAGGTTCACTGACCGACTAGTTGTCAATCTAGTCGGTTGATGATCCTTCTTAGACCGACTAGTTCTTACCCAAATTTTCATCATCTTCTCTGTTAACCATCTAGTCGGTCCAAGAAGGTTCACTGACCGACTAGTTGTCAATCTTGTCGGTTGATGATCCTTCTTAGCCCGATTAAGCAGCTTCAGAAATAGATCCGTTGGGCATTTAATGCCACGATTTTTTATGACCGTTTTCTCTCTTCTCTATATAAGTTTGAGTGCTTCAAACCTATAATCCAAGGCTGAAATTAGAGACATTTTCACACCTTTGAGAAGAGCCATTCATTCTCATTTATAAGCTCTCTCATCTCACAAGAATCTCTCTCTTACTGTTTGAGCACTAATTTCTCAAGAGAGATTCTCATTCCTTGTGAGCTTCTCAAGCTAATAGCTTGAATCCAAGTCACCATCTACTCCCTAGCCATCTATTGCTGCTCATCTTGGTGGAGCTAGGGTTTGGTGATCTCATCTTCCTCAAAATCCATTCTTGCCCCATATTGGTAAGTATTTCTCAAGGCATAGGATTTTGTGGTAAGAAGTTTTATATGTCATTCTTTATACTTCATATTTGTTGTATACTCACGATGGTGAGAGGATTGGCTTGATCCAAGTTGTGGGAGTCAAGATTTCGTTTTGCTCTCGGTTTATGAGAGTGTGCCTAGTCCCAAGTTGTGGGATTAAGGTACTTTGCGTGTTCCCGGGTTGTGGGATACACAGACATCGATTGTAGGTCGATTGCACTTGTTGGAGGTTTTCCACAAGTGGGCTAAAGGAAATCTCTAGCGGTTTGCTAGAGTATCCGAAAGGTATCCGGGTGTTGCTGGAGTAGGGCACCGGTAACAAGTCGGGAAGACTTGGGTGGCACCGAACCATGGTAGATTGCTTGTTAGCATTGCATTCTTGCTTGGGTTGTTGTTCACTTATTGTATTCCGCATTTGTTGGTTAAGTAGGGTTTTATTTGGCGTAAATTCCTTATAATTCTATAAAACACTATTCACCCCCCCTCTAGTGTTTGTTCCTCATAGCACAGGGTCACTACACGCATCGCCGCCCTCGGGCGATTTCTGTCCCGGTCGGCGGAAAGATCTCTCCCGTTCTTCAAAACTCCGAGGAAGGCCATCGTCGCGGCAGCCGATGAGAGGAAGACAATACCATGGGATGAGGACTGCTATCGAGCATTCGCCGATCTCAAAGAGTACCTCCGCAGCCCACCACTCCACTCCAAGCCACGAGAGGGGGAGTCGTTGAGCCTCTACCTAGCCTGCACGATGGAAGCGGTGAGCTCGGTGCTGATCCGGGGGGACGACGGGGTGCAGAGGCCGGTATACTACACTAGTCGTGTCTTGAAAGACGCTGAGGGGCGGTACACACCAATGGATAAGTTAGCGTACGCCCTTGTCCTCTCAGCCAGGCGGCTACGACCCTACTTCCAGGCTCACACGATACTGGTCCTAACCGATTCCCAGTTGGAACAGAACCTCAAGAGGTTTGACCGCATGGGAAGGATGCTGAACTGGGGGGTCGAGTTGAGCGAATTCGACCTGCGATTCAAGCCACACATGGCCATCAAAGGGCAGGCCCTAGCTGATTTCATCACCGAGTGTACCATAGAAGAAAGGACCCTCACGACGGGAGACGCCTCGGTAACGGTAACAAACCAACCTTTGTACTTACTTATGACTGACATCAGCTCGGCTGGCCACTCAGGCGACCAGGACACATGGATTATTCACGTGGACGGCTCGGCGACCCGGGCGGGGAGCGGGGCCGGGATCACGATTCGATCTCCCGAGGGGAACGTCGTCGAATACGCGCTTAGGTTCGAGTTCCCGGCCACCAACAACGTGGCCGAGTATGATGCCGCGATAAACGGCTTGAGGCTGGCCCGAGAACTCGGAGCTGAGTACGTACGGCTCCTTAGCGACTCGAAGCTCATCATCAACCAGCTGCAAGGGAGCTACGAGGCGCACGAAGAGACGATGCAGGGCTACCTGGCCACGGCCGGGACTGAGATGTCCAAATTCAAAAGGGCCGAGACCCTTCACCTCCCGCGGTCGGAGAATGCCCGAGCAGACGCTCTATCCAAGCTTGCTTCCTCCTCGCCCAGGGAGTTGGGTCGCACCGTCTATATAGAAACCCTCAAGAGCCCCAGCACGGAAGAGAAGGAGGTGATGGCGATCGACGGGGACCCCACCTGGATGGACCCGATCATCCGATACCTCACCCATGGGGAAACACCAACCGATGTGGAAGAACGTCAAACTTTGGAGAGGAAGGCACTCCGGTACGTGATGCATGAAGGAGCCCTCTACAGAAGACGGTGGACAAAGACGGACGTCCTCCCCTACCTTAAGTGCCTCGGCCCCCAGGAAGCTGACTACGTCCTCAGGGAAGTGCACGAGGGGACCTGCAGGAACCACCATGGAGGCACAACGATCGCCCAGAAGATCTTGAGGCAAGGATACTACTGGCCAACCCTGATACACGACGCGACAGAGTACGTCCAGAGGTGCCAGGAATGCCAAAGGTTCGCCAGCACCGAGGCCATCCCCCCTTCAGAGCTCGTCCCAATCATCAGCCCAATACCTTTTACGAAGTGGGGTCTCGATATCCTAGGACCGTTCACGGCGGGTCGAGGGCAAAGGAAATACCTGATCGTGGCCGTGGAATACTTCACCAAATGGATCGAAGCCGAACCTCTAGCCTCAATCACCTGGAAGAAGGTAAAGAGCTTCGTATGGAACTTCATCATCTCCAGATTCGGAATCCCCCGCACCATCGTCACCGACAACGGAAAGCAATTCGACTCAGCTGGGTTTAAAGACTTCTGCGCCGAATGGAAGATCAAGCTACTCTTCGCCTCGGTGGCTCATCCACAGACCAACGGGATGGCGGAGGCCGCCAACAAATGCATCATAGAACCCCTCCGCAAGAAAGTGGAAGGCACCGAAGGGAAGTGGCCTGAAGAGCTTCCCGGGATACTCTGGTCTTACCATACGACCCACAAACAGGCCACGGGTAAGACCCCATTCATGCTCACCTATGGCGCTGAAGCAGTGGTCCCAGTCGAGGTGGGCGAGGAGTCCCTACGCATCCGACATTTCGACGAAGAAAGAAACGCCGAGGGTCTGGAGCTCGGCCTGGAGCTCCTGGGTGAACGGCGAGAACAGGCCTTGGCCACCATCATCCGCCAGAAGCAAAAGGTGGCGCGTTACTATAATTCCCGCATCAAGGGGCGGAGTTTTCGCCAAGGGGATTTGGTCCTTAGAAAGGCGGTCTTCTGTCCAGAGGTCGCGCGCAAAGGGAAGCTGGCAGCCAAGTGGGAAGGTCCATACCGGGTGATCGAAGTTCTAGAACCCGCTACCTATCGGCTAGCGAACTCGGAGGGGAAGACCCTCACCCATTCCTGGAACGACGAGCATTTGCACAAATATTACCAATAAAGCCTACGAGATCGCCCACGAATGTAACTCTTCCCCCCCCTTTTTGCTCAATAAATTAGTTTGATCCTGCTTTCTTCTTAGCATGGCCGTAAAAAACCTCGCAAAGACAAGGGACGACCCCCAAATAGGCTGGTCCCCCCTCCACGATTCGCCTGGTTGGAAAACTCCCCGGGACCGAACCTCGGAGTGGGCCGACCACTCGGCGAGGGTAGCCTTCCCAGCGAACGAAACAACTCGAACCGGCCGTAAGGCTGGAGGCAACTCCCCCAGCGGACCGGCGAACCGATCGACCGTGAGGCCAGGGGCAGCTCCCCGGGCGGGTCGGTCGAAAGGACGACCTCAGAGGTCGACCTCATCGGCTAGTCGCAAGACATGGGGTCGCTCCCCAGGCCGACTAGCCAACTGACCCGAGGGCAACTCCCCCGATGCGGCAGCACGTTAACCGAGCCGAGGGTAACTCCCTCGGCCCGTCGGCACGCCAAATAAGCCGGGGGCAACTCCCCCGATGCGGCTGCACGTTAACCGAGCCGAGGGCAACTCCCTCGGCCCGTCGGCACGCCAACCAAGCCGGGGGCAACTCCCCCGATACGACTGCACGATAACCGAGCCGGGGCAACTCCCTCGGCCCGTCGACACGCCAACCGACCCGGGAGACAACACCCCCGGCAGGAGCGCCGGCTCTTCTCCGTCAGAACTCAAAAGAAGGCTCCACCCCAAGGGAGGAGGTCAACAATAGCAAGCAAGGAAAAGACACTTTACTTTCGGAAGATACGAGGGGCTACACTAAAAGCCCTGGTCCTGAAAAACTTAAGGACCAGGCTACAGATCTAAACACTCCCTCACTCGTCTCCTTGGGGGACCCCTTCAAGACTGCCAACGGGAGAAGCGCCGGACCGCTTTGGGATCTCCTCCTCCTCATCGGAGTACGCTTGAAGTTCCTCGAAGTTGATCTCCGCAAGCGGGAACCTCTTTCGAACCTCGGCTTGGCAGCGGGCGAATCCCTTCTTGAACGCCGAGGACAGGGCCTTAGAAGTGAAGGAAAGGGCGTATTCCCACACGGCATCCTGGGCAACCTTAGCAGGGCCCACATCCTCTAGCTCACGAATCCGACCCTCGAGAGTGGCCACCTGTTGTTGGTGATTGGATCGGATCATCTCGATCTCTTTCGATCTCGCGTTAAGCTGGGATAGGAATGCCCTCTCCCGCTCTTCTGCCGCCTCCAGCAGGACATTGAGTTCCTGGGCATCGGCTGTGATGAAAGGGGCCGGATCGGCACCTGCCTCAGCTGCCGCGCCAGAGGCCGCGGTGAGCGCGGCAATTCGCTCCTCGGCCTTGGACTTCCTGTCACGACCCGCTTCCCTAAAATGGGGGCGAGGCGTGAAAAGGTCCGCACGGGAGTGGAGCGGTGAAGCCCCAAACCCGATAAGCGTCAACTTAGTATAAGCAGGTCCCTGTAATTGCAATCGAAACAACAACAATAATAATAATAGTATGAGACGGATATGAAATACCAATCCCAAAGTTTGTCCACAAAATTTCCAACATCACAGAAAAGCCACCAGGCTAAAAGAAAGAGTCTAAGGGCCCAGAACAAGGCCAAACAAAAGCAACGGCATAAATAAGTATAGGTGCCACGCACCGATAACAAAACAACTGTCAACAAAAATAAAACACAACGGAGACACTAGGACTGGTCCCCAGTGTCCACGTACTCCCCGTCCAACACGGGCTCAAGCTCGGCGTCCGCAAACACCTCACCCTCAGCGGGCAACTCAGGCTCAAGGTCTAACATGCGTCACCCAAAAGAGAAAGGGGCACATGTCAGCAAGTCTAAAGAGACTTGGGCAAGGAAACTGAAAGTGACTAACAACCTAGCATTTAATTGTTAAACAATGGCATGACAGTTAAATATGATGCAACAGTTTGAAGGAGTGACACGCATGCACGGTGTAGCAAAAGCTACCAATTCACTAATCATTAATCACTTATCACTTATCACTTAGCACTTAACACTTAACACTTAGTGCATAGAGAGTCCACTTACTGGCCAGCTCGTTTATCTCTATCACTATCAACACTGAAACACTAGAGATTTCACCTGCTGGCCGGAGTGGCTGATCAAGCCAACTCGGGCTCAGTCCGCTTATCTCTTACCCCACCCACATGTGACGAGCGTTGGGGTTTCCAACTCATTATGCTCGCTTCTGGTCACGAGCCAGGAAAATAAGTGTGTGTTGACATTCGAGCGTTGGGGTTTCCAACTACAGGGCTCGCTTCTGGAACACGAGCCAGGAAACATGGGATTGTAGTGTGTGCTACGCAATCACGATAAATAATCACTATGCAATGCCATGAGCAGATAATTGCGTACCGATAATGGAATTTAAACGTGACATATGAGCATGAGGAGGGTGACGGACCAAGCTTCGTTGTCAAGCTAGGTCAATGGCGTCTAAACGGCTATCCTTTCACCGTTTAGTCTCTTTTACGCTAAAGCAAGGGAAATGGCCTAAGACATGGCCTAAACCAAGAGATGCAAGTTTCACTTGCCTATCACCGGGGACGACGGTTACGAAAGTTCGTTACCGCGGATGCTAGCCTACGGGAAATCGCTGATATGGGGAACAATCATCAAAACACAAGTATTTTATTAGGGTTTCATAAAAATTACAATAGGATAAGAAAACAACGGTAGATCGATTTCTTACCGAGAGGAGGCGGAAGGAACACTCCGGGGAACCCTAGGATCAGATCTGGAAGCAAATGGAGAAGTTTGGGGAAACTAGGGTTTTGGGGGATTTGGGGATCTTGATGGGTTTTGATGGAGATTTGGGGAAGTTGAGAGGTGGATGGAGTGAATGGATGGTTTGGATGATGATTCTAGGGCTTGGAATGGAGAAATGGAGCTTGGAGGAAGATGGGGGATCAATGGGGGAAGATTTTAGGGTTTTGGGTCGTGTTGGAGGAAGAAGAAACGTTTGGGTTGGGTATTTATAGGCTAGGCTGGCGGCTGCCCAGAAATTAGGGTTTTAACACAGACTAGTCGGTCAAAGAGCAACCACTGACCGACTAGTTTGGCAACTAGTCGGTCGGTCGACCAACGTAGACCGACTAAGTGTAAACAGTAACTCCTGAACGAAAATAGGATATAGAGTTAGTCGGTCCATGAACAAGTACTGACCGACTAGTTTAGCATCTAGTCGGTCGATGAACGTTCGTAGACCGACTAAGAGTAAACAGTAACTGATACAAAAATAATATGATGAGTTAGTCGGTTCAAGAAGCATTGCTGACCGACTAGTTTGCAACCTAGTCGGTCAACCAACGTTCTTAGACCGACTAACGATAAACAGTAACTCCTGAGAAATTTAGAAAGCAAACTAGTCGGTCCAAGAAGGATTGCCGACCGACTGGATCGTCATCTAGTCGGTCGGTGGCCCTTCTTACACCGGCTAATGAGCACAGAAAAGTTCCGATACGGAGCGCGGGGCCCCGGGATCGATTCCTAAGACTCCTAGGCTTGATCTAACAGTTAGATACGACCGTTATGAAGTCCGTCACGAGTGACATACTTCGAAATCGACAATCCTAAGGAAGAATCGAGAAAATACGACGAATCGATCGAAAATGAAAACTACGGAGACGAAAACCACACAAGAGGAGAAAATCCACCAAAACATATATTATATTATATTAAATCCAGATACATGAAAAGCAGTCGTTACATCCTCCCCAACTTAAGAAAAATTCCGTCCTCGGAATTTCCAAAAACTCACGAGTCCGGAAACAAAAGTGGGAAACGCTCTCGCATCTCATCCTCATTCTCCCAAGTAGATTCTCCAGGTGAGCCGTGTCGCCACATCACCCTTACAAGATTGACAACCTTGTTCTGAAGCGACTTCTGACGCCTGTCCAGAATCTGCACTGGATGCTGGTCATACGTCATATCGGGGCGAACGGTAATCTCCGAAAAATCCACCGCATGAGACGGATCGCTAATGTATCGACGAAGCTGCGACACATGGAAAACATTGTGAACTCCTTCCAAAGATGGCGGTAAGGCCAAGCGATACGCTACCTCGCCAACCCTCTCCAAAACGTCAAATGGTCCAATGTATCGCGGGCTCAACTTTCCACGCTTCCCAAAACGAATCACACCACGATTCGGGGAAATCTTCAAGAACACATGGTCGCCCGGCTGAAACTCCAAAGGACGACGTTTAGCATCCGCCCAATGCTTAAAACGGTCCTGAGCAATCCTCAACCTCTCCCGAATATTCCTGACGATATCCACGGCCTCCACGATCATCTCAGGTCCCAACAACTCCCGATCACCAACGTCATCCCAACTCAATGGCGATCGACATTTCCTCCCATAAAGAGCGGCGAAAGGCGCCATGCCAATACTCGCCTGGAAGCTGTTGTTGTAGGAAAACTCCACCAAATGCAGATGGTCCTCCCACGAACCCTTGAAATCCAACATGCACGCCCTCAGCATGTCTTCCAAAATCTGAATCGTCCTCTCGGACTGGCCATCCGTCTGCGGATGGTACGCCGTGCTGAAACTCAGACGCGTACCCAAGCTCTTCTGCAAACTCTGCCAAAACTGAGATGTGAACCTCGTGTCTCTGTCAGACACGATACTCACGGGGACTCCATGAAGTCGCACAATCTCCTGCACGATTCACGTTACATCACTATCTAAACTAGGAAAAGGAAATAAAACGGAGAGTAAAAGAATTTTACCTCCATATATCTCCTTGCTAGCGCCTCAGTGGACTGTCCCACTCGGAACGGAATAAAGTGCGCAGATTTGGTCAATCGATCTACGATCACCCAAATCGCGTCATTCTGCTTCGGACTCCGAGGTAGTCCAGTCACGAAATCCATAGTGATGTGCTGCCACTTCCACTCCGGAATCGGAAGCGGTTGTAGCAACCCAGCCGAACGCTGATGCTCCGCCTTTACTTGCTGGCAAACCAAGCACTTGGTTACACTCCGAGCCACACTCCTCTTCATACCATGCCACCAATAATTCAGACGAAGATCCTGGTACATCTTGGTGCCACCAGGATGCACAGAATACGACGAACTGTGTGCCTCCACCATCAACTCCTCTCTGATATCCCCAGCAGGCACACACAACCTGGCTCCAAACCTCAGCGAGCCATCCTCATGAATCAAAAAGTCAGTCCGCAGACCGGCTTCCACCTGCTCCCGAATCTTCACCAGCTTCGGATCCTCAGCCTGGCCGGCCTTAATCCGATCCACGATCGTCGACTGTACCTGCATGTACATCAACGAAGAAGCCTCCCCAGGAAGAACAATCTCCACGCCAGACTCGCAAAAATCCTGCTGCAATCTCCACTGCGAGGTCAAAATCATCACCGCTGGGAGCCTACTCAAAGCATCTGGAACCACATTCACCTTGCCAGGGTGATACTGCAAATCAATCTCATAATCCGCCATAAGCTCCAACCATCGACGCTGTCGCATGTTGAGCTCCTTCTGAGTGAAAATATACTTCAAGCTTTTGTGATCGGTGAAAATCTTCACTTTCTCACTCAGCAAGAAGTGCCTCCAAATCTTAAGAGCAAACACAACGGCAGCCAACTCCAAATCATGCGTCGGGTAATTCTTCTCATGAACCTTAAGCTGACGAGACGCATACGCCACAACATGCCCGTGCTGATGCAACACACAACCGAGACCCTTGCCAGAAGCATCGCAAAAGATCTCAAATCCACCGCTGCGGTCAGGCACGACAAGAATAGGGGCACTCGTCAACCTCTCCTTCAGAACACCAAAAGCATTCTCACAATCACCCGACCAAACAAAAGCAACATCCTTCCGCGTCAACCTGGTCATCGGCTCAGCAATACGGGAAAAGTCCTTAATGAATCGCCGATAGTAACCAGCAAGTCCAAGGAAACTCCGGATCTCAGACGCAGACGACGGAACAGGCCACTCCCTGATGGCCCGAATCTTCTCGGGATCCACTGAAATACCATCTCCAGTCACCACATGCCCGAGAAAAGCAACTCGATCCAGCCAAAACTCGCACTTCGAAAACTTAGCATACAAACGATGCTTCCTCAAGATCTCCAATACCGTCCTCAAGTGCGATGCATGCTCTTCCTCCGACTTCGAATAGATCAGAATGTCGTCAATAAAGATAACGACAAACTTATCCAAAAATTCGTAGAAAATCAGGTTCATCAGGTTCATGAAAATTGCGGGCGCGTTAATTACGCCGAAAGGCATAACCACGAACTCATAGTGTCCATACTTCGTCCTGAACGCTGTCTTCGGAACATCTCCCTTCTTCACCTTCAACTGATGGTAACCACTCCTCAAATCCAATTTAGAAAACACCCTCGAACCTCCAAGCTGATCAAAAATATCATCGATGCGAGGCAACGGGTATTTGTTCTTAATGGTCACCGCATTCAATCCCCGATAGTCCACGCACATGCGACGCGAACCATCCTTCTTCTTAACCAGCAACACCGGTGCTCCCCATGGAGACACACTAGGATTAATATAACCCTTCTGCAACAGCTCATCCAATTGCTTCCGCAACTCTTCCAACTCTGCAGGTGCCATACGATACGGCGCCTTCGAAATCGGCTGCGCACCTGGAACAAGATCGATAGAAAATTCCAAAGCTCGATCAGGCGGCAAACCAGACATCTCCTCGGGGAAGACGTCGCCAAAATCTCGCACCACAGCTGGCCACTCCAGCTCCATCTGCATAGCCACAGCCTCCACCGGCCTGGCCCGAAATCTGACAGGACCAAGCGAACTGCTACCACGACTGAACTCAAACACTGGATGTCCGGGAATCTCGAACACCACCTTCTTCCTCCTGCAGTCAATCGTAGCGTAGAAGCTCGCAAGCCAATCCATCCCAAAGACCGCATCGTAGTTGGTGATGTTGTGGACAATAAAATCAACATAAAGCTCATGTCCACAAACCACCACAGAGCAAGGACCGCACCCACGATGCACCGTGACTACTCCATTCCCTGTGACGATATTCCAACTCTGGGAGAGAGGGGACGTCGACAAGGAATGCTTCTCCACGAAGCTCTGGGCCAAAATGCACATTGACGCACCTGAGTCAAAGAGGACTCGGGCAGGGAACGTGCAAACCAAAACCACACCTAACAAACAGTCTAATCAATCAAATCTTATTCTAGCAACACCATACACAAGCATTCACATAATTTATCAATCAATTAACTAAGGAAGGAACAATCTAGATCGAAGGTTACCTGCAATGACCTCATCCATGGCCAAAACCTCCTCCTCAGTCATCAGAAATGCCTGCCTCCTCGGCGGAGCGGCCTGCCGAAAAGCCTGCCCCTGCGGAACGAGGGGCACCCCACGACCAGCGGGCACCGGGGCTCTCTGCTGCAACGGCGGGGCAGCAATAGGTGTCCTCCAAGGTTGTCTCAACCTCGGGCACTCCCGGATAGCATGGGCAGGATCTCCACAGATAATACATTGCCCCAAGAACTTCCTACATGATTCCTTGACATGGCCCTCCTTGCCACAAAAATGGCAAGTCCTCCGAACAGGCCCTCCTGGCCTCTTAAACTGAACAGGTGGGTTCGGCCTGAATCCAGGCCTAACCACAGCTCTCGTCTGCTCCACAGGCCTCCTCACAGCACCAACAGCAGACCCCTTCCTCTGGTTCACGAGCAGCTCCTGCCTCTTAGCTGCTACCAGAACCTTCTGATAAGATTCCCGGTCAGAAGAGGTCACAAAGCTCTGGAGCTCTGAAGCAAGCCCCTGCAGGAACCTCTGAGCTCTCTCCTCAGCGTCCTGCACCATCTTCGGCGCAAACCGACTCAACCTCATGAACTCCTGGTGGTACATGTCCACCGACGAGTTCCCCTGCTTCAGATCGATAAAACGCTGCAGCATCTCTTCCCTGGCAGCCTTCGGGAAGAACTCACCATCAAATCTGGCCTTGAAGGTAGCCCAGACGATCGGCTCAACCAACATCTTTTCCTCAGCATCCCACCAATTCCTGGCGTTATCCTTCAGCTGGCGCTTCGCCAAGTCAACCCAACTAACTTCGTTGACCTTGGACATCTTCAGGTTGTCCTCAATATTCCTCATCCATTCATCAGCAGCTAGTGGACCTTCGGTTCCATCAAAATACGCAGGACCCAGCTCTCTGAACTGCTTCGCCCCGGGCTCAGGGCGAGGGGCTTCCACCACCCGAGCAGCTCGAGTCGCCGGAGCATTCTGTACCTGCAGGAGCACACCCTGCTGAACTTGCATCATCTGCAACATCATCCGCATCATCTCTCCATTAGTGGGCTCCCGCTCAGGCTCCTCGTCATGAGGGGGCGCACCACTACCACCACCACGGGTGATTCGCCTTCCTGCCATCTAATGACGCAGAAAACGAAACAATTAGACTCACAGCTTAGGGCTCAGATGTCGAACTAATTTGTTGGACAATCTTGCATTATTAGTGTTATCCCGATAATCGCAATTACAGAGGAGACCTGCATGGGCCACCACTAAAACCTGTCACGACCCGCTTCCCTAAAATGGGGGCGAGGCGTGAAAAGGTCCGCACGGGAGTGGAGCGGTGAAGCCCCAAACCCGATAAGCGTCAACTTAGTATAAGCAGGTCCCTGTAATTGCAATCGAAACAACAACAATAATAATAATAGTATGAGACAGATATGAAATACCAATCCCAAAGTTTGTCCACAAAATTTCCAACATCACAGAAAAGCCACCAGGCTAAAAGAAAGAGTCTAAGGGCCCAGAACAAGGCCAAACAAAAGCAACGGCATAAATAAGTATAGGTGCCACGCACCGATAACAAAACAACTGTCAACAAAAATAAAACACAACGGAGACACTAGGACTGGTCCCCAGTGTCCACGTACTCCCCGTCCAACACGGGCTCAAGCTCGGCGTCCGCAAACACCTCACCCTCGGCGGGCAACTCAGGCTCAAGGTCTAACATGCGTCACCCAAAAGAGAAAGGGGCACATGTCAGCAAGTCTAAAGAGACTTGGGCAAGGAAACTGAAAGTGACTAACAACCTAGCATTTAATTGTTAAACAATGGCATGACAGTTAAATATGATGCAACAGTTTGAAGGAGTGACACGCATGCACGGTGTAGCAAAAGCTACCAATTCACTAATCATTAATCACTTATCACTTATCACTTATCACTTAACACTTAGTGCATAGAGAGTTCACTTACTGGCCAGCTCGTTTATCTCTATCACTATCAACACTGAAACACTAGAGATTTCACCTGCTGGCCGGAGTGGCTGATCAAGCCAACTCGGGCTCAGTCCGCTTATCTCTTACCCCACCCACATGTGACGAGCGTTGGGGTTTCCAACTCATTATGCTCGCTTCTGGTCACGAGCCAGGAAAATAAGTGTGTGTTGACATTCGAGCGTTGGGGTTTCCAACTACAGGGCTCGCTTCTGGAACACGAGCCAGGAAACATGGGATTGTAGCGTGTGCTACGCAATCACGATAAATAATCACTATGCAATGCCATGAGCAGATAATTGCGTACCGATAATGGAATTTAAACGTGACATATGAGCATGAGGAGGGTGACGGACCAAGCTTCGTTGTCAAGCTAGGTCAATGGCGTCTAAACGGCTATCCTTTCACCGTTTAGTCTCTTTTACGCTAAAGCAAGGGAAATGGCCTAAGACATGGCCTAAACCAAGAGATGCAAGTTTCACTTGCCTATCACCGGGGACGACGGTTACGAAAGTTCGTTACCGCGGATGCTAGCCTACGGGAAATCGCTGATATGGGGAACAATCATCAAAACACAAGTATTTTATTAGGGTTTCATAAAAATTACAATAGGATAAGAAAACAACGGTAGATCGATTTCTTACCGAGAGGAGGCGGAAGGAACACTCCGGGGAACCCTAGGATCAGATCTGGAAGCAAATGGAGAAGTTTGGGGAAACTAGGGTTTTGGGGGATTTGGGGATCTTGATGGGTTTTGATGGAGATTTGGGGAAGTTGAGAGGTGGATGGAGTGAATGGATGGTTTGGATGATGATTCTAGGGCTTGGAATGGAGAAATGGAGCTTGGAGGAAGATGGGGGATCAATGGGGGAAGATTTTAGGGTTTTGGGTCGTGTTGGAGGAAGAAGAAACGTTTGGGTTGGGTATTTATAGGCTAGGCTGGCGGCTGCCCAGAAATTAGGGTTTTAACACAGACTAGTCGGTCAAAGAGCAACCACTGACCGACTAGTTTGGCAACTAGTCGGTCGGTCGACCAACGTAGACCGACTAAGTGTAAACAGTAACTCCTGAACGAAAATAGGATATAGAGTTAGTCGGTCCATGAACAAGTACTGACCGACTAGTTTAGCATCTAGTCGGTCGATGAACGTTCGTAGACCGACTAAGAGTAAACAGTAACTGATACAAAAATAATATGATGAGTTAGTCGGTTCAAGAAGCATTGCTGACCGACTAGTTTGCAACCTAGTCGGTCAACCAACGTTCTTAGACCGACTAACGATAAACAGTAACTCCTGAGAAATTTAGAAAGCAAACTAGTCGGTCCAAGAAGGATTGCCGACCGACTGGATCGTCATCTAGTCGGTCGGTGGCCCTTCTTACACCGGCTAATGAGCACAGAAAAGTTCCGATACGGAGCGCGGGGCCCCGGGATCGATTCCTAAGACTCCTAGGCTTGATCTAACAGTTAGATACGACCGTTATGAAGTCCGTCACGAGTGACATACTTCGAAATCGACAATCCTAAGGAAGAATCGAGAAAATACGACGAATCGATCGAAAATGAAAACTACGGAGACGAAAACCACACAAGAGGAGAAAATCCACCAAAACATATATTATATTATATTAAATCCAGATACATGAAAAGCAGTCTTTACACTTCCCGACTAGAGCTAAGGCTTTTTCCTGGTCCAACTTCTCCAGGGCAGAGGAAAGCTCGGCCACACGAGACTCCAGGGACTTCACGAGCGCCATGGATAAGTGATCGGACTCCTCCTCGCCTTCCCGGGCCCCAGGAACTGACGTCGCGTCCACCTTAGCCTTGGAGAGAGCCGCAAATCGGCGCCTCATCGAAAGCCCAACAGAGGACAACTACACAAGAGAGGCGGGAGTAAGTTGAAGATAGCAGCAAAAGACTGAGTCAGGGAAGAAATCCCACCTGTTGGCCGGCCTGTACCACGAAAGCGGCCAGACGGTCGCCACTGACCTCGTCCAAAGCGGCTCGGTCTGAGGAGAGACTGCAATTCTCAACCATCCGTGCCGCCACACTGCAGTCGGAAAAGACCGACTCACCCGCTCCTACGGGGAAGCGGGGACGGAGAAGATCCTCCTCCCCCAGAGGTTAATCCGTAGGGGCGGAGCGGAACGCACCTAGATACCGCTCGTATATATCAGGAAGAGGGCCTGGCTGCGGGGACGAGGGGCCAGCCCATGGCCAAACCGCCTCGGCCGAGGGTGGCAGATCTCGGCACTTGGGCGATGAAGCACTAACCTCCCCGGTGAGAGTGCAGACCTTCTTAGAAACGCCATGCTGGGGGGAAGAGGGGACTCTCCTCTTCAACTTCTCGGCACCAGCCGTCGGGCGGTCAACACGTTGTTTCTTCCGGACCGCCAGCACATGATCCCATCTCCGAGAAGCGGGGTCCGGAATCCCGACTTGAGGAGGAAGGGCAGAAGAACTGGAGGGAAACCCACCTGCGCAGGGGAAAGTCATCATCAACCAACCCTATCAGCCACAGAACAGTGGCCACGGAGCATTATCTCTGAAGCGACGAAGGACGACAAAACTCACCAGCGGGCCACGTAGTCTTCCGCAGATTGAGGTCAGAAAAGAGAACGGTGACTTTCCGATCGTCCGGTGGGATCGCCAACAGGGCATCCACGGTCTCGAGTTCAGCCGCAGTCGGGTCACCCAGCTCCAGGGCCAGCATCACGTCGGCGCTCCAGTGAGTTGGGAAATCCATATCCGACGGGCCGACAACGAAGAGATACTCCCCCTTCTAGAGCTTGACGGAGCTCAGCAGCCCCAGTATCAGGCTCTTCGAGGGCCGAGCGCTAATGTAAATCCAGGCCCCCGACTGATGGCGGCTCAGACGATAAAATTGGGAGAAGAGTCGGAGGGAGGGGACCACCCCCTTCTGAAGGCAAAGCACGGCGAACCCGATGACGAGCCCGATCGCGTTGGGGCAGAACTGGCATAGGGCCACACGATGAGCACGCAGAAACTCAACGATGAAAGGATGAAGGGGGAACCGAAGCCCGAACCGGAAGCACACCTCATAAACCCCGACCGCCCTCGGACCCGGAAAGCAGATCCGCTCGTTAGGCTCAAGGGCCCGGATGGAGTATGGGGGAAGAAGATAGCGGGCGCGTAAATCCCCGGCGGAGGTGGCACAGAAGGAAGAAGGACATCCCAGAACCTCCGGAAGCACCCCCGAGGGATCACCCCCCTGACTGCCGACCGCCGAGCCGGGGCTATCAGACGAGTCGAGGCGGACTGCATCCTCTGGACGACCCGAACCGGGGGCAGGAGAAGACGACATGACGAGGAGCAGGAGATGCTGAAGGAAAATCTGGCCACGTTCGACCAACGGATGTCGGCGCTCCTTTCCGGGTGCCCTTTGAATGACACTGCGAACGGTGGAGATGAACGCAAGGGGCACGTGGCGACATCAAGACGGCGGCGATGCTTCGAAATCCGCACCAACGGAAGTTCAAACGGAGCGGTAATAATGACGTTCATTTAATGGCGGAGCCTCGACTGACGCACCCATCGGATCATGAAAGAGTCACATCACCCGAGCCGCATCGACGGAAGCCGAACGGCCCGGGCGATATGTGCAATTGTTATGGCTAATTTGGACCAGCCCGAATTACAACGGCCCACGGCCCAGCCTCAAAGGAGGCGCCCACTAGAGAAGACGGGCCCGCCCGGAAGGGCCCACGGACGGGGCTGAAGGCCCGGCCACTCCACCCTCGGGGGCACCCGATTAGCCCCCATTCGGCCCGATTAACAGCCCCTCGGAATCTGCGACCCCATAATGGCCATTAACGGACCCGTTAATGGGCCACCCCTCCACTACGCACGAGGGGAGGAGGCGGAGGCGGACCGTGGGGACGTGAGAGGAGGCGGGACGTGGGGCAATCACGAGGGACCCTATAAGGGGAAGGCCAGGACGACGGAGAGAAGGGGATCGAGACTCAGGTAATCAACAGAGAGGTACTCCATCAACGACCTATGCATTCGCCACTCCATTTCCTCCCTCCCCCAAACTCGCGCCGCCTGGGTTGACGTTCCGGCTTCCTTACAAGCCGGATCTCCCCGCCGAGTATCCCTTCAGACCTTGATCTGACTTAGGCATCGGAGGGGATTTGGCCGGAACCTAGGTCCGGCCTCCCTGACGAGTTTTCTCATCTGTCCAGGAAGAAGATATCCGAGGCGCCGAGGCTACCCCTCAGCGTCGGGCGGCTACCCCCATCGCAGTCGTCAGGTGGACGGCTGCTCAAGCACCAACCCGCTTGCAAGGCGCCGAGGCTACCTCTCGACGCGGATCCGACCGAGGCCGAGCACGACCCGGCCGAGGTCGATCGTAACTCACCGAGCCGAGGCTTCTCCTCAGCTCCCCAAAGGCAGAGGATCGACGCAACCCGGGGACTCCCACGTCCGCGCCCGACCCTCCTTCCTCCCACGCCGAGAAGAAGCGTGCTCGGCGATCCCAAGGGACCACCAAGTGGGCCCCTTGACCACGTTGACCACACAGCCGACGGTCAACGAGCTGTGGTGAGAAAACACCCGTAAACAGGCCCCTTCCTGTCGGACCCGCCCTCGCTGCGCCATCTCCCTCTTCTTCTTCCCAAAAACTCCCCCCAACCCCCATCTCTCCTTCACTTCTTTCCAAAAAGTCAAAAAAAAAAATCGTTTTTTTTTTGCGAAACTGGGGTCTCCCGCACCTTCCAATCCGTCTACCTTGTTACGACTTCACTCCGGTCATTAGCCCCGCCTTCGGCATCCCCCTCCTTACGGTTAAGGTAACGACACCGTCGCCGCCAACACCTCTACTTATCCTCCCTCCCCCTTCGAGCCACCGTCTTACTCCACAGACGGCCTCTCCTCAATTTTGTCAGTTCACAGACATAATGGCATTTTTGGAAAATGTTCTGTGAAACTCGGTAAAATAGTTTTAATACCAAACTTGTAAATAACAAACTTGTAAATAAGTGGTATATGAACTCAGCAAAAGGGTCTGTACAAATAACAATTCCCTTTTGAAAACCACATTTTTTCCCACCATACATGTCGAAATTTACCAAAATGCCCTCGTAATTTTGATGAGCATCACATCTCTCACATCATATAACACTTATTTTTTGCTCATTATGCATGTCCCTGCCTAATTATCTTTTAAACCCTTTATATATATATAATGTATTGGTTAATTAGTTAATTAGTTAATTAGTTCCGGTGATGGGGAGATGGCTGAGTCGGGACTCGGATGGAGAGGGGTCGGAGGTGGCCCGCAGACGATTGGTGGGGTTGTCTAAGTGGGAAATTGGTTCGGAAGGAGGTGGTGGGTTGGATTGGGGATGATGGATGGATGGATGGATGGATGTGGGCTAGGCCGAGCGGATGGGGTTGTGTGTGATGGGGATGATGGGCATCCGGATGTGTGAGGGGCTGCGGACGGGGGAGGGGTGGGGCGAATGAGATTGGGGGAGAGAGGTGATGGGGGCAGATGGGCGGGGGCCGAGGGGATATGGGGAGGGGGTGTTGGGGATGAGGGTCAGATGGAGGGGGATGGGGATGGGTGATGGTGGAAGATGGGGGGTGTGGGTAGGTGAGTGGATGGGGAGATAATGGCTAACGTGTAAATATAAATGCAAGCGGAATTAGTTAAGCAAAATCAGTTAAGTGTAATAAATTTCTTTAATATAAGTGATATGTATAATGAGCCAAAGAACCCGATAGAAAGATAATGAAAAAACAATGATGATGAGAGAAGATGTGCAAAATACGCTTGAAACGAAAAAGAAGAAGAATGAGTATGTGCACAATGAGTAATTTGGTATATGTGACGAGTAATTTTTGTGCGGATGAGCGTGGTGAATAATTTGGTATGTGTGTTGAGTAATTTTTTGGGACGAGATGTGAACGATGAGTAATTTGACATGTGTACCGAGTAACGATACTTTGGAGTTTTTAAAAAGAATTTAATATAGGAAAAATGTCACATAATCCAAAGGATAAGATGCGCGCCTAATTGACGCTTTCTTATTCGTCCAAATCAGCAGCTGCACATGGATCTCTTGGAGAAATTTCGCTGGGTTTATTTGCATAAAAACCAACCCTTTTTGCAGAAAATACCCCCAGCTGCTGACAACCTTGTACTCGTTTCCAGGATGCTAGCACTCTATCTCATCTTCTCTCTCTCTCAAGTTTGGAAGAAAATTGAAATCATCTGAACCCTCTCTCTCGTTGTCGGAAGCCATCAAAATCTTTGAACCCATCTACACCGATCAAATTCTCGAAGCCGCCGCCATTCCATCTCCACCGCCCTTCCATCTCCGCCGATCAAATTCTCGGATGCCACATCTACCCTGTGGTGATTCGAGCGACCTCGCGTCTCTCTCGCTTCGGGCAAGATCTCCACCGTCGCCGCCCTTCGATCTCTGCCGCCGCCGCGATTCCCCCCTCCCTGTATCAATCGTGACCACTTCCGCCGCTCCGATCCCCTGCTCTGGTTGAGCCGCCGCCCTCCGATCGTGCCTAAGGCTTTTTACAGCGGAACATCCCCCCGTCGACCCACTCTCCATCTATCTGAACACGCCGTCCACCGACTGAGCTGCCGCCCTTAGAACTCGCCAACCCTAGGTGAGAGTTTTTGAAGCTGGTGTTAAGTCAGAATTATGTTGGTTAATTTGTGGTTAATTTGCTTTAGATGATGAAATTAGCTAACACTAACAGGTCGAATATCTTTGCAAGGGTTCTATCATGTTTGGTTTAGTTTTCTATGTGCAGTGTCTTTTATGTGCTACTTGTCTCACTAGACTGCAGTGAAGAATTCAACTATGATCACATTGCAGTATAGGTTCCGGCCAAGTCATCTGTGCTTCTTCAATTCGAATTACTAAATTACTGTCTCCTTGCCTACTTTCAAGAAATTTTGAATAAGCTTATTTTCATTTGGTCATAATGTTATCATACACCAAATGTATGGATGATGGATGGATGGATGGATGTGGGCTAGGGCGAGCGGATGGGGTTGTGTGTGATGGGGATGATGGGCATCCGGATGGGTGAGGGGCTGCGGATGGGGGAGGGGCGGGGCGGATGGGATTGGGGGAGAGAGGTGTTGGGGGCAGATGGGCGGGGCCGAGGGGATATGGGGATGTGGTGTTGGGGATGAGGGTCAGATGGAGGGGGCTGGGGTGATGGGGATGGGGATGGGGGATGGTGGATGGTGGAAGACGGGGGGGGGGGGTGTGGGTGGGTGGGTGGAGGGGGAGATAATGGCTAACGTGTAAATATAAATGCAAGTGGAATTAGTTAAGCAAAATCAGTTAAGTGTAATGAATTTCTTTAATATAAGTGATATGTATAATGAGCCGAAGAGCCCGATAGAAAGATAAAGAGAAAACAACGATGATGAGAGAAGATGTGCAAAATACGCTTGAAACGAAGAAGAAGAAGAATGAGTATGTGCACAATTAGTAATTTGGTATATGCGACGAGCAATTTTTGTACGGATGTGCGTGGTGAATAATTTGGTATGTGCGTTGAGTAGTTTTTTGGGACGAGATGTGCACGATGAGTAATTTGGCATGCGTACCGAGTAATGATACTTTGGAGTTTTTTAAAATGACAATTTCGTCATTTTCGAGAAAAGTTAAGAAGTATGTGCACCGAGCATGGTATGTTCCCAAATTATCTCTCACGGAATTATAAGGTTGGCTTGTCAGGTTCTATTCCTCATCAGTAAGATTACCGTAACAAAAACGCCAACATCAGATAATTCAAAAGGATTGGACTAAATACACCTCAACCTGTGATATGTACGCAGTGATTTTGGAAATAAAATAAATCATTGCATGTACATCAAGTTGAGGGTGTACATAGCAATGCTCATTCAAAATTAACATATTCCGACGATACAATGTACTGTGCCATATGGAGAATCTTCCTCAGGTTGAATCATCAGGTGAATTCGCGAAAAGTCGGCACTGGAAACATATTGTTGAGTACCCGCGGGGCACGATATCGCGTTATCCCTACCTAAACCCTTCTTTTGGGTGGGGGGACTTGAGCACGAAATTCGTGGTGGAGGTGCCTCAATGTGCGGCGTGGGTACGCTGTGATCTCTTCAATTGTACCCTTCTCAACCTTTATTTATTTTGTTTTGTTTAAATTTGGGTAATTTATAAGATCGTTAAGCAGTTCTCATCAGTGTTACGTTTTCATATTGTAAATTTTATATTTCGATTTTATATTATGTGACATTGGAAAAAAAATAGAAACATCATCTGCCTCAGATTATAGCTAAGATATATAAAGTTGGTTTGGTAATAATGAATAATTTGGGATAATCCGTGTAGATTGAGCTATGATTATGTAATATTATCGTATAGTGCAAGATGTATTACAAATGTGTTTTTGGGATTTTTGGATACTTAAGTAAAATTTCTCACCTGATATATTAACACACCAAGAGGATATTTTAATGAGGAATATGGGATCAGCTAGACAAGTAGGAAATTTCCTCTGTAGCTAGCTTCAAAAACCTCACATCCCATTTTTCGATGGTTGAATCCGTTCATTTTGATCATCATATTAGAAAAATCCAAACTATAAACTTTCAAGTGAATCCAAGGCTTTTTACCCATTTATCTAGCCGTAGCAAAAAGTTTTGTAAATGTGAAACTTGTTAAGATAACTATTAGCGTAGGACATGAAATAGTCAGGACTATTGGGTTCTTGTGTACTCCTTGGTCCTAGTATAATGGCTATTGGGCTCTTTGTGCAAAATGATGCATTGTGTTGTATATATATGAGAGGGAAACCAATGTATCCATCAATTAAGCTAATACAAAATCTTTATCTTCTTAACATGGTATCAGAGCCTTAGAGTATTGTTAGTCCGAATCTGATGCTCGCTCTCAGTCATAGCACTACCAACTCTCCCTCTACCCTCCATGGGGAGGGAGAGAGACGATCAACTCTCCTCAACTGTAGCCTTAGTAGCATTCAAAGCATCGTTACTCTCAGCTTCTCTCTTTTAATTCAGTCTTTGTTTGTGCTCCAACCTAAATAACAGCAACACCACCACATAGCTTTGCTATTATCTCATTTATTTTTTCCTTCGCATACTCATGTTCAACAGACTCTATCAAGTTTTTGATTTGCATAATTCTTTAGATATTGCATCATGGGTGCTTTCATCACCAACTATGGTCGTTGAGCCTTTAGTTAGCACAACTCTGCCGCGGCCCTTCGTCACCGTCGTCAGCCTCGATGGCTTCAGCTCCATTTGCTGACAGTCGTTCTGCTTCCGACCATATCCGCAAACTTCACCTCCTTCAAAACCAACAATGACCTCATCGGAAAGCCCATCTTGTCGTTCTTCGATGCCAATGCCGACGAGAAGCGTGCGTGCGACTTCGATGAGAATGTCCTCATCTCAATCTCCGACAAAGATTCTGACTCATCTCGAGACGATGAAAACTCATTACCCTTATCGCAGCTCTTTTCATTTTCCAACAACAAATCAATAACACCAACTCCTCCAATCCCATTAAAATCCCCCAATTTTTTCCTTAAAATGACCTAATTTGGGCAAAGATATCCCCTCGGTTCCTAGCCCAAATCACCACCATTTTCAACAACTCTACTGCTTCAGTTTTTCTCTTAGGTACCAACAAGACCTGTCTGCTTAATCTCTCCCAAATCTGTGGACACGCGGAAACCTATGCACATATCGTGGGAAAAAGGGCCGGTCCCATGTGTCAGAAGCAATCAACGCTGCTTTAGAGTAGTTGAGCAGTAGAGAAGCTTTTGGTCTCATGTGCTCTTGCATGAAACACTCAAATGAGGAATCAGTTGGATCCAGGAGCAATTTCGAGTCGAAAGAAATTATGAGTTTTGTTTGTGTTGTATTGACGAGCTCCATCACCAAGCACCTCTCATCTCTGCGTCCAAGGCTGCTACTTCTCTCGGCTTCCCGTCCAACACTTACCGCAAGTCAAACCCATCATCCTCAACCATTGGAGCACTGCCTCCTCGGCCCCCGACGGCCTCCACTTCATCGGACCCCACGGCCTCGTCCCTTACGGCACCTCCTCAGCCCCCATCGACCTCGTCCCTTGTGGCACCTCATCGGCCCCCGGCGGCCTCCACTTCATCGGACCCCAAGGCCTCGTCCCTTACGGCACCTCCTCAGCCCCCATCAACCTCGTCCCTTGTGGCACCTCATCGGCCCCTAGCGGCCTCGTCCCCTGCGGCAGTTCATCGGAGCACAGCCTCCTCGTCCCCCAACGGCATCGTCCCCTGCAGCATCTTATCAGTCCCCTGCGACCTCGGCCTTTACATCACCTCACCGGCCCACAGCCGCCTTCTCAAACTCTGCGGCCTCGGCCCCCTGCAGCCTCGGTCCTTTGTGGCACTTCCTCGGTCCCCAACGACCTCGTCCCAGCGGCATCTCATCGGCCCCCAACAGCCTCGGCCTCATGCGACACTTTCCCCATGCAACACCCCTTCATCCGATGCCGCCATCTCCTCATGTTGGATCTTCTTCCTCTCCAAACTCATTGTTACACCTTGAGTTTGATGGTGGTGTTAAGATAATTATTAGCTTAGTCTAGGAAATAGTTATGACCATTGGGTTCTTGTGTATGACCCTTGGATTCTTGTGTACTCGGTCATAGTGTAGTGGGTCTTGGGCTCTTGTGCCTAATGATGTGTTGTGTTGTATATATATGAGAGGAAACCCAATGTATCTATCAATCAATCTAATACAAAATCTTTTTCTTCTTAACAAAACTGTTAAATTTGTGACGATGGGATGATAAGCAAAACCTTCTCATTTTGCTTGAAAATTGATGTTTTAGAGTTTTAGAATATGAATATCAAAATGAACGGATCTAATCATCAGAAAAAATAGAAGTGTTTAGTTTTGACATTAGTTAATGAGGGAAGTTCATCATTGCTAGCTGATGCCGATTTTCCTCTATTTTTAATATTAAAACTTGTGCATTGCGGTGAATGCAATTTCTTATTATCAAGTTTAGGTCATCCTCATTCAGCCTTGTTTAACTATAGTTTTTCTAATTCGTGAGAAGGCTTGGAGGATTGTGCTATGTGAAATCAAACTGAGTGGTTGGTCGTAACATGGGAAAGAATAGGCTAGTGCAGAAAGCAAGAATAACAGAAATAAGATAGAACATGCATGTTATATGATTTTTCAAGTTATCAATTCATGAAACTTATTAATTTTGGCCATTTTAGGCTGAATCTTTTAATTTTGGCTATTTTAATGCTAAATTTCTCGACACTACCATAAATTTTCGTTGATTATCTATAAACTATCTCTAAACTACCATGAAGTTTCTAAATTTATCTAAACCTGTTTAAACTCTATAAACATCAAATCAGCAGTAATGGCAGTCCTTGATGTGCAAATAAATTTAACCCTTTATACCACAACAAGAAAAAACCAGACCCAACTTTAAAATCTCTAAACTGCCATCTGTCCTAACCTAGTCACTCACCCAACATCCTACCCAATCCCCTCTATTGACGTTGATTTCCCTTCGATTCATCAGTTGAATTCTGTGATTTGTCTTCGATCGATTGTTGTTAGAGGTTACGATTCGTCATCAGCGGCGCATCGGTGTTAGGGTACGTAAAAAATCATCATCATCAGTGTGTTCGGAGTTGGGGTAAGTAAATGACTACTTGTAGGAGTCAAAATCAAGTTTATTTCCATTTTCTGTAGCCTAATGCTATGTTATAAACAAATAATCATTTTAGAGAAAAAATTTTGGTTGTACACTGTAGAAAGGAGACTTAAAGAATTGCAAAGATAGTGCAAGTGAATAAAATGACTGATCTTAGTGGGGAGAGTTGGAGGCATAGACCAAAACCAGAGTTGAATTCGAAAGGTTGTGGGGAAAAAGTAAAGTATGTTTCCGAGAAGTGAATAGGCACTTGAAAATTGAAATAGTTGAAAGTTGAAGAGTGAAAAGAAATCTGATATTGTTTTTAGTATGGTTTATTGTTACGTAACTTGACAAATCTTGAGTTTAATGATATATAACTAAAAAACATGTGACTTGCATGTGTTTGTTCGGGGTATTCATCATCCACAAATAGCACATTATGACCACGTGATATTAATTCCAATGGACCAGTAATAAAAGGTGTTTTAGAGAAAATTTTGGAAAAGTTTAAGAGCGTTTAGATGAATTTAGAAAGTGTATGTTAAGTTTAGATATAATTTTGGGATATATAGTTTAGACATAATCGATGAAATTTTATGGTAATTTTGGGATTTTAGCCCTATTTTTATTGACACTCAAAAACTTTTTGAGAGTTTTGCATGCAATCATTACATAGGCTGTACGTTATCAGTTTTTTTATTGTGCATGTGTACGAGTGGATTTTCTTTCTTTTCTTTGCATGACATGAATGCATATCTTCACTAAATTATTTTTTAAAAATCTAGAGCAATGTTTACGCTATTTTGAGAAGACTCGGGGCTCAAAATGGAAATTGGACATGAAATGTAACCATGTAAAAAGGAAGAAAGAGTCAAGTGCAAAAGTTCGTTTGTATTTGCTCAACTAATCTATAGGTTCCCAAATCAAGAAAAAATAAGTTCGTGACTAAAAAAATTGCATGCTGGTCACAATGCAATGTATTATTTTCTAAAATAATGTGTCCGAAGTTACTCTTTAAAATTTTCATGTACAGTCTAATTAAAAACATCTACCTTGATATTTCAATTAATCTTGGAATAAAAGAACAATGAAAAATAAAAAGCAAGGTAAGAACCCCATGATTCTAATTTAAATCATTTATATTTTGAGTATATCATTCAAAATAAATTATTTAATGATTACATAATATGTAGTGCCTTTAAATAAAGATTGTTGGTGTTACATTTTTGACTTTATCTACGTTATAGTTATATGTTGTAGTTATGTTATCTACGTTATAGTTATAGTTATAAATTAGTTATATGTTGTCTGAGGGCTAATTGATTGATTTTTTGCTATCTTAGAAAAATCTATATGCACAAGAAGTTGATCAAATGTGTAGATTCTTAAGATTTAATTCATGAAAAAAGAAAATTTATGTTGATGTTTTTCACCTTTTTAGTAATATATTGAAACCTATTTCTAGTAGAAAATTAGCTGAATACTTTTAAAAATATTAACATTCTTAAATTTAGACAGTTATAAAATTAAAAAATTTCTGACCAGATGTCTCTCCAATAAAGAATGGTCACCGCTAAGGTCTCATGTGGCAGCACAATTTGGTCAATGAAACTATGGTGATGAGTTTGTGGCCTAAACCTTTTGTTGTTTGGTATACAGTGATAAGACTCGAAGAAAAGTGATAAGACTCGAAGAAAAGTTGTGACTTTTATTAATAAAAGCTGAAAATAATAACGATATGTTGCCACTTTAAAGAGGTGGACCGCTCTTCCAAGTAGCCAATTCTAGAGGACGAAAACACTCTCCCGAAAAAAGGAAATTCTTAATCTCTCCTAAAAGTGCTCTCACAAAATAAGCATGATAATTTTCTTGCCCCTACCGCATATAAATACTATTCAGGAAAAGACAAAATTACAGAAAAACCCAAAAGAACTAAAAAATTACGAAAACACCCTTGGATAATGCCTCAGCCACCCGAAGCCCTTTCCTGCTGCCTCTGATAAGTAATACTCATATCATTACACCTCCCAAAAGAGCCACCTTGTCCTCAAGATGGAAGTATGGAAACTATTGCACAATAATTTCCAATAGCTCCCAAGTACTCGCATGATCAGGAAGGCCCTTTCATCGCACCAGCACCTTGTGCTCCTCTGAACTTTCTTTGCGAACTCCCTTCAACTCATCTAGCTCTAGGACAACTTTCATATCTTCAGTCAATGTCTTGGAAAATGATAGCGAAGGGGTATGCTCTCCAATGGCTTGGCAGAGCTGCGACATATGAAAAGCTGGATGGATAACCGACCCTGATGTTAACTTCAGCCGGTAAGCAACTGTGCCAACCTTGGCCTCAATCTCATATGGTCCAAAATACCGTGAAGACAACTTCTCATTCATCCTATGCGTTAAGGATCTCTGTCGTTAAGGACACAACTTCAAGCATATCATATCTCTAGCTACAAATTGTACTTTCCTCTGATGAGAATCAGCTCGAGTCTTCATTATTTACTCAGCTTTTGTTAGATGATGCTTCAGCTCTTCCAACACCATGTCCATTTCTGCCAAATACTGCTCCACCTGAGAAACTGACGTCGAACCATGTCCATAATGCAGCAAATGAGGATGGTCTCGCTCATACAAAAGCTTGAATGGTGTAGTCTGGGCTGCAGTGTGATACAAAGTGTTATACCAATACTTCGTCCAAGCTATCCACTTCGTTCACAGTCTTGGAGTCTCTGATACGAAACAACACAAGTCTCATTACTCATGTTGACGACCTCGGTTTAGCCGTCAATTTAGGAATGATAAGTCGTGCTCTTCGTCAAAACCGTCCATGTACTCGAAAAAGCTCCTGTCAAAATTTGATCAGAAAAACCTTGCCGCTATTAGACCGAATAGACTTTGGCGGCCCATGCAACCGAACAGTCACTCTCAAGAAGACTTCAACAACCGAAACAACACTGTAGGGATGCCAAAATGGTATAAAGTGAGCACACTTACTGATGTGATCAACCATAACAAGTATGACTAAGAATCCTGCTGACTTTGACAACCACTCAATGAAGTCCATGGATACTTCCTTCTAAACTCGCTCTGGTAAAGATAAGGGTTGCAACAACCCTCTAAGAGCCATCGTCATGTACTTGTGACGTTAACGAACGTTACACTTTACCACCATGTCCACCACATCCTTCTTACTTCATCCCCTTCTAGAACACATCCATCGCCAGGTGTCTATAAGTCTTGAGGATCCCAGAGTGGCCTCCACTGTGATACTATGAAACTCCTGTTAAATTGTAGGGGTGTGCGTAGAGGTCCCGGGTAACACAAACGTCACTAGTACAATAACTTCTGTCACTGCAAAGAATATCCTGAATAATCCTCAAAACCATGTAAAAGTGCTACTCGAATCCCCACTAATTCCTGATCCGTCTCGATCTCTCGCAGTAATGGCTCCCAATCATGCAAAATCAGAACAAATAAGGCTGCCAACTGTATGTCCTCTTGCCGCCCCGGTAGCGTCTCTGCAGCTTTGTTCCCCAACCCAGGCCGATACTGTATCTCAAACTTGTAACGCATCAGCTTCCTAAACCACCTCTGATGCTCCTCACCATACGCTGCTCCATCAAATACTTCAAACTCCTCTGATCAGTGCGCACCACAAAACTACGACCAAGCAAATAAGTCATACATTTCCGTACTGCTAATACAATGGTCAGCAATTCCCTCTCATACACGAACTTCAGCCTCGCCCTCGCCGTCAGTACTAGCTAAAGTATGATATATGTCTCTGGTCCTGCATCAGTACTGCTCCTAAACTATAGCCTGAAGCATCATACTCCACAACAAAAGGTCTACTAAAATCTAGAAGTGCTAGCACCGCTACTGTAATCATGGCCTTTTTCAAGGCCTCAAATGCACTCATCGCTCCAGTGAAACTTATCCTTCAACAACTTTGTCAGTGGCCAGGCTACAGTACTAGATCTATTCACGAACTTCTTGTAGTACCATGTCAATTCCAGGAATCTTCTCAGCCCCGTAATGTGGTTGGGCGTGGCCAATCCACCACCGCTGCTATTTTTGACTTATTGGTTGCCACCCCTTTTGCTGAGACCACGTTCCCCATATATTCTACCCTTGGCTGAGCAAAAATGCACATTTTCTTATTTGCGTTCAACTGATGGTGATGAAGCTCGTTGAATACTATCTACAAATGTCTAATATGCTCCTCCAGAGAACGGCTGTAAACTAAGATATCATCGAAGAATACATGAACAACTGTCTCAAGTAGGGTGAAATAACTTGTTCATATGAGCCTAAAATGTGGTAGGGGCATTGGTCAAGCCAAAAGGCATGACAAGAAACTCATGCTGGTTCTCACGAGTCTTGGAGGCTATCTTCGACACATCCTTCGTTCGCATCCTGATCTGGTGGTAGCCGGACTTCAAGTCAATCTTCGTAAAAATCGTCGACCCATGCAACTCGTTCAAGGAGCTCGTTAATAACTGGAATGAAAAACTTATCTGGGACCGTCTCCTTATTCAATGTCATGTAATCCACGCAGAATCTACAACTCCCGTCCTCCTTCTTAACCAGCAAAACTGGCTAGAGAATGGCTCACACTTGGCTGAACTTGCACTGCCTGCACCATCTCTGTCACCATGCGCTCGATCTCATCCTTCTTGGCATGGGGGTAACGATATGGCCTTATACTAATGTGAGAAACTCCCTCCCGTAAAACTATCACATGCTTATGGTCTCGTGGGGGTGGGATGTTGAGTATTGGACTCTCCACCTTGATTTTGATGATGATCAAACACAAATCATTGTGACTAACTCGTGTGTTTGCAGTTAGCTGAAAAGTCACCAATTAGATTCAAGAAGATCAAAAGTGACTACATGTGTTGATTCAAGTGGAGAACTTGGTAGATCAACAAAGGTGAAGCATTGACTTGAACTCAAAGGCTACCTCAAACCTCAAGCCAATGGCATCAACAAATGAATGGAGATTCAATCCAAAGAGAAGAAAGGAATGGATGAGTCAAAAGCTTCGAAGACTATGACGTTGAAGATATTCAAGTCATTCAACTAAAAGACTCAAGACATTGAAGAATTATGGAGATCGTCGCCAAAGTACTTTTGTTCATCTCAAGCGACGTCCCAAGACTTCCTCAGAACGCGTAATCGTTGTGCCTGGAGCTTCGTTGAAGCTCAAGGAGTTATTCATGAAGTCTAGGGATTCGGATTCTCCATGTTGAAACTTCGAAGACGGTTTGTCGTGTTTACTTTTATGTCTTCTAGCTTCGGTTTAGTAGAATGTTAAGCCTTGAGTAGTACTTGCCTAGAAATCTTCATAACTTTCATATCGTATCTCTAGGATTGCCTTAGGAGCCATTAGAAACTTTCCCGTAGCCTATCGTTTCATTTCACGGCTTCATTTGCATCTTAGTTGGTTTAAGAAGAAGAACCAACCGACTAGATGACGATCTAGTCGGTTGGAAATTCCTCTTGAATCGACTAGATATCCTTGATTCAGCCCATTCACTGTTGATCAATTAGTCGGTCCAAGAAGGTTCACTGACTGACTAGTTGTCAATCTAGTCGGTTGATGATCCTTCTTAGACCGACTAGTTCTTACCCATGATTTCACCATCTTCTCTGTCAACCATCTAGTCGGTCCAAGAAGGTTCACCGACCGACTAGTTGCAAAACTAATCAGTCAGTGATCCTTCTTAGACCGATTAAGCAGTTTCAGAATAGAGCCGTTGGGGCATTTAATGACACGAATTTTGTGACCGTTTTCTCTTTTCCCCTATATAAGTTTGAGTGCTTCTAACCAGGGATCCAAGGCTGAAATTAGAGACATTTTCACATCTTTGAAGAGAGCCATTCAACTCATATTCCAAGCTCTCTCATCTCACAAGAATCTCTCCCTTACTCTTTGAGCCCAATTCCTCAAGAGAGATTCTCATTCCTTGTGAGCTTCTCAAGCTAAGAGCTTGAATCCAAGTCACCAACTCCTCCCTAGCCATCTATTGCTGCTCATCTTGGTGGAGCTAGGGTTTGGTGATCTCATCTTTCTCAAAATCCATTCTTGCCCTTAATTGGTAAGTATTTTTTAAGGTGTAGGATTTTGTGGTAAGAAGTTTTATATTTCATTCTTTATACTTCATATTTGTTGTATACTCACGGTGGTGAGAGGATTGGCTTGATCCCAAGTTGTGGGAGTCAAGATTTCGTTTTACTCTCGGTTTGTGAGAGTGTGCTTGGTCCCAGGTTGTGGGATTAAGGACTTTGCGTGTTCCCGGGTTGTGGGATACACGGACATCGATTGTAGGTCGATTGCACTTGGAGGTTTTCCACAAGTGGGCTAAAGGAAATCTCTAGCGGTTTGCTAGAGTATCCGGAGAGGATCCGGGTGTTGCTGGATTAGGGCACCGGTAACAAGTCGGGGAGACTTGGGTGTCACCGAACCAGGGTAGATTGCATGTTAGCTTTGCATTATTACTTGTGTTGTTCACTTATTGTATTCCGCATTTGTTGGTTAATTAGGGTTTTATTTGGCGCAAATTCCTTATAATTCTATAAAACACTATTCACCCCCCTCTAGTGTTTATTCCTCATAGCACAGGGTCACTACAATTGGTATCAGAGCAAGGTTATAGCTATGGCAACCAACAACATCACACGAATTTTTATTCCACCATATCTCATTGGAGCCAACTATCAAAGTTGGTGTGTGAAGATGAAGGCCTATATTCAATCCATCGATGAGGATTATTGGAAGCTTGTGGAAAAGCCCTTTCGTGCACCTACCACTTCCGAACATGAATGGACAAATAAGCAAAAAGAATTGGTGAAGAAAAATCAAGAGGTAATGGATATCTTGCTTGAGTATTTATCTCATAACATTCTTATGTGTGTGTCCAAGGCAACAACGACATATCAAATATGGCACATGCTAGCGGAGCAAGAAGAGTCCACCTCGGAGTGTTCTTCCTCCAATGATGAAAGGGATTCATTCATGGGCTTGATGGCACGAGAGGACGACTCTAGTGACGAATCAAGCGATTCAAGTGAAAGCGATAGCGACGGTGAAGAGGTAACAGTGGATGATCTTAAAATTGAACTTAAGCAATTATTTGATAAATATCAAAAGCTTATGCATAAATATTGTGATGCTAAGAATAAAATTGCTAGTCTCCTTAACACATCTTCATGTAGCACCTCTAACAATGACACCATTGTTGAGACACTCACTATTGAGAAAACAAGTTTGCTTACTCAAAATGGCATGTTGAGAGATGAGGTGGAGTCCCTCAAATCTCAACTTGATCGTGTTTCTATCATGGATAGTAACGATCTTGAGATTGAAAATCTTCAATCTCAAAACACTTGCTTGGGCATTGAGAATGAGGATCTCAAATCCCAAGTGCACGAGCTCACCACACATGCATCCACCTTGGATGCTACTATTTCTTCAATTTCGAAGAAATATGAGCTCATGTCCTCCATTGTTGAGAGATTCAACAAGGGAGAGGACAATTTGGATGATTTGCTAAAGAATCAACTACCGGCAAACCATCGTGTTGGCCTTGGTTATTCTAAGGCAAGTGCATCCAATGCACGCACCTCCTATAGTGAAGTAACTATAGATTTTGTGAGGCCAGTGCATCCACGAGTGGTGTCTATAACAACTTGTGTAGTTCTACTACTAAGGAAACCACCACTCCTATTCCTCCCTCCTTTGGAAAGAAACCCACTTTGGGTGGACCTCCAAAGAAGGGTCATGCTTTCATGTACACCAATACACGTAGGAATGCATCCACTCCTCACATTTCTACAAATGATGGTTTTTATGTTCCTCACCCACGAGCACGTGCAAACACTCATTTGAGACACTTTCATGCACGTACTCATGCTCATGCACCTTCACATGCTTATGATCACACATCACATCCACATGTGCATGCTTATTCTCATGATCATCCTCATGCATACACACCTCATATTCATCCGCGTATGTATGCAACACCACACCATGGATCATATGCCCATCATCATGCTTTTGCACAACACAATGTTCCTCATGCTCTTGCTAAATCTCATGCTCCTAGGCCACATGCACCACGTAGAAATCAACCTTTTGTGCATGCAACCACTAGGAAGAGGATTCCCAAATCATACACTATTTGGGGTCCTAAGAACACTAGCATTCATGCTAAGGATATGTATGTGCAATCTTATATTAATGATATTATTATGAATGATGATTATGTTGGGAAATCACGGTCCTCTTGGACTTGGTTTCCGAAGGGTTAGTTTTCGTTGACCCTTCATTGCTTGGTACCATAAGTTTATATTCATTTTATGGGTACCAAAGCATTTGTGTTAAGAATTGATTTATTCTTTTGTTTGCATTTTGGCCTTACATGCTCATGTGTGATTAGAAACGTAAATTCATATTGAATTTAATTTCTATTGCATGATTATTTGTAAATCATTGTGTATGATTTTCATATTTAGAATATTTAATATTTCTTCTTGCAACACATGCGTTAGCTCATATTCATGTTTTGTTGCATGTGATACATGTCATGCGTTTGGATTATAATATATATATACACACACTTATTTTTGGTATAATTGGTATATGCATGTATTTGGTTAAATATTTATTTTGTAACATGATTACATGTTTCATTAATATTGTGTATGATTACACTAAGATATGGGTTATATTAATTTGAATTTAGTTTGTTAAACTTGTTGACTAACCCATAGGATCCAAAAAGGTTTTTGGATACCAAAATTATGTTTTCTAGGTTCAATCCACATTGGGATACCAACCCTACCAACTCCTTGATTTGCAAAGATTTTCATTCAAATGGAGTTGTTGGTGTTTAAGTGATGCACCAAAGTAGGGGGAGCTTAATGTTGTAAGTATATTCTTACATTTGGTTTCCATGTGTGTTTGATGCATGTAGATGTCACTTTGTGTTTGAGACTATCTCATGCATATTCTATGTTTGCATATTGTGTGCCTCGTATGTCATTCATGTCTATGTGTTTCACGTGTGTCAAATTCTTGACCAATGTGCATTGTGTATTCATAATCCTTACTCATATGTTTATTCGAGGATTATTTATAACATGTGGCTTAAAAATTTTCATGTTAGAACTAATGCTCATTTGCATGTTTCACACACGGGACACGCGTATATTTATGTTACACATTACAAGCGTGCATCCCAACTTCATACTCATGCCACCTCCTCTTCTTAAGAATCCCAAATCACTATCTTTTGGATTCCTAAGATTGTTTCTAGGCACGATAGAGCACACATATAGAATCGTATATTAGGAATGACATATTCTCATGCGACTATATATGAAAATCAAACTCTAATCTTTATTTGATTTCCACCTTGCTTACTCACTCATATTGCACTTCATTGCTTGGGTACCATGCTTGTATGATTACTTTGTGTACCCATATATATATATATATGTGTGTGTGTGAGTTCGTCCACTACTCCCAAGTTTGCTTAGTTTGTATGATTGTGTGGGAGTATGACATGTTTCGATTGCTATCATGTTATGCTCATCTATATGTCATTGCATTTCATTCGTATTATGTTTGTGCATATAGATTAGTTAATTTCTCTAACCTTTGGTGATTTATTATCAATTTGCATCTTCCTATCTTGTTAATATGCCAAAGGGAAAGAAATTTGGTTTTGAAAATTAATACTTTATGCTTTTCATGGACACTCTTTGTGGTATTACTTTTCATGCATTCCTTCAATATGTGTTGTGTCGTGAATGTTTATTTTGTGCACATATGCATATTGAACGAAGAATCTTTCTTGCACACACTATTGTATTAGATGTGTGTATTCATATTGATGATTGCTCGTATAATGTATTGTGATTAAATCTTATGCATAGGAATTATTAGTCTAGGTGTACCTAAATTTCTAATGGTTGAGAATTGTTAATTCCTGATATGTATGATTTTCATGATTATAATAACTCATGTTAATGCATGTCATGCATTTCTAGTGATGAGTGTTATTTACAATTGGTAAATGATTGGTTATTGGACTACTTGATTTTGTTCCTTAACCTATTGGATCCAAAAAGTTTTTGGATACCACCAATTGTTGAATTGTCAGATTGTTGTGCAAGATGTCTACTCTACACACTCCTTGGTTTACAAATGATGGATCAATTCAAAGGAAAGGATGGTGTGTTGGAGATGCACACATATAGGGAGAGCTAAATGGTTGTAAGTATGTGTTTTGTACAATTGGTATTTTAATATATTGGTTTTGACTACCATGTTTACAATTGGTATTTTAATATATTCGATTTGTGTAATATATCATACTTCTTCATTAGCTCATTCTTGTCACACCCTCATGGAGATTGTTTGCTTATGTGACTACCATGTTCATGTATGTTATATTTGTCTTATTTCGACTAATGTATCATGGTAGATATAACATTCATATAATGAGATGGTTAGTTGTTTATTGATGTTCATATCTTTGGAACATGTTGTCATTACACATCGCTTTCCTCACATGCATGCTTCTTAGTGAAGATTGTTATATATTATGGATATGATAACTCATGTGTATGACATGCTTGCTTGTTTATTATATTGTATTAAGTATATGGATCTTAACCTTCCTTGAAATTTTTTCAATTCTTTCATTTAAGATTCATTGTTGTTTTGATTCTACCACATGTGCCTAATTCACATAGATGACTATGTTCATGGATTATTTAGACCATATCATGATTTGCCATACCATTCTAGTAGAATCATTCATTTCTTTATGGCGATTTCTCATCTCACGCTCATATTTTATGTTATTTTGATGAGATGTTAGAGATATCTTGTGCTTTACATGATCACATAAGCTTTATATTGTGTTTGATGATATGTATATTCTGTCATAGATATTCTTCCATGAATATATCTTGATGCACTATGACTTCTTTGATGCTACCTCCGATTATATTGTGCTTACACAAGTCTTTTTATTCTATTAGCACAATTGGTATGCATGCTTGCGATGCTCATGGTAACTTTATTCGTTTATGTCCTACCTTGTGACTTTGATCGTAGACTATCTTCATGCCTTTGCTCAAAAGATATTTTGTCACATGATGCCTCATGTTGAATCCTTTGTGATAATTGAGCTAGGATGAAATCATGTCTCTATTTGTTCACTTGGTTTCCTTCTCAAGTAATATCATGATTTTGACAGTATTTGCCTGCTTGCCATACTCTGTTATATTACAATTGGTATCATCTCTACATATCATATTTACATTTGGTATCATATTTACAATTGTTAGACTATTTATATTGGATATCATCTTTACATGATCTTGTTTGATGCTAGTTTTGAGCGTATGATATAGTGCTTATCTTCCTTATGCTCATGGCATTCCATGCTTATCTTTGACTCATTATGTGAGTATCTATTCTGGAATGCATGCTAGTACTATGGTTCTTTTGAACATTGTGTCAATTAGTATCCTAGTGTACTAGAATTGTGTATGCCATATGTTTTATGAAGTTACTATCTCTATTTTGGCATAACACTTTTGCATGATATAGATATTTGTGTATGCCCACATCGCACACTTCACTTAGATTTGGTATGCTTACTTTTGGAGATGCTTTGTGGAGTTTTGCTGTGATACTTTTGGAGATGATTAGGTATGCCTACAATTAGTATCACATGCCATTATACTTAATTTGTGATAATGTTATAAATTATGCTTAATGTATCTTGCCAAGTATACAATTGGTATCACAGGACAGTCTACCACATTATGCTTGATGTTATAAATTTTGTGATAATTGAGTTTGTTTGGGTACTTGACACTATTTAATCACTTGTTTTTCTTTCACAAGTGATGTCATGATTTTTTGCATTGTAACTTTTCTAACACTGCTCACATTACTCTTTACAATTAGTATCTATAGTAATCCTTTATCACATATGCTTATTGCTTATCTTTCTGTGATAATTAAGGGTGATTGAGTTGTTGGATATGTGCTCTTGCATTTGATATCTTTATTTTTGATATCTAGTTTTCAATTAGTAACTTTACATTAGAGAACTTTACAATTGATATACCTTTATGTTTTCCACTCTATTGTTGCATTTGTTGTTTCTATATCCCCATGTCTTTTTGGTAATGACAAAGGGGGAGAGAAATAAACAAGATGTGCTTATTAAATGTTGAGTGTTAAACAATAACTTGAATCATATAGACTTTATGTTTGATTGTTAATGTATATGATTCAGGGGGAGCATTGGTGATTACCTTGGTTTATATAGATTACAATATATATATGTTAGTAATGATGCTCATGTTTATGATGTGTATCACCTACATGATTTGTATTGTGTATGCATATTATTTCTGGTCATTCATGCGATATATACACAACCTCATGTGATACACACACTATTAACTACTGAATGATGCAATTGATTATTGATATTAACTTGATTGGCATCATTGCAGGGGGAGTAAGTATATTTAATGCACAATTATTTATTTTGTTTATATTTGGTTTGTCATCATCAAAAAGGGGGAGAATGTTGAGTATTGGACTCTCCACCTTGATTTTGATGATGATCAAACACAAATCATTGTGACTAACTCTTGTGTTTGCAGTTAGCTGAAAAGTCACCAATTAGATTCAAGAAGATCAAAAGTGATTACATGTGTTGATTCAAGTGGAGAACTTGGTAGATCAACAAAGGTGAAGCATTGGCTTGAAGAACTCAAATGCTACCTCAAACCTCAAGCCAATGGCATCAACAAATGAATGGAGATTCAATCCAAAGAGAAGAAAGGAATGGATGAGTCAAAAGCTTCGAAGACTATGACGTTGAAGATATTCAAGTCATTCAACTAAAAGACTCAAGACATTGAAGAATTATAGAGATCGTCGCCAAAGTACTTTTGTTCATCTCAAGCGACGTCCCAAGACTTCCTCAGAACGCGTGATCGTTGTGCCTGGAGCTTCGTTGAAGCTCAAGGAGTTATTCATGAAGTCTAGGGATTCAGATTCTCCATGTTGAAGCTTCGAAGACGGTTTGTCGTGTTTACTTTTATGTCTTCTAACTTCGGTTTAGTAGAATGTTAAGCCTTGAGTAGTACTTGCCTAGAAATCTTCATAACTTTCATATCGTATCTCTAGGATTGCCTTAGGAGACATTAGAAACTTTCCCGTAGCCTATCGTTTCATTTCACGGCTTCATTTGCATCTTAGTTGGTTCAAGAAGAAGAACCAACCGACTAGATGACGATCTAGTCGGTTGGAAATTCCTCTTGAACCGACTAGATATCCTTGCTTGATTCAGCCCATTCACTGTTGATCAATTAGTCGGTTCAAGAAGGTTCGCCGACCGACTAGATGACGATCTAATCGGTCAGAGATCCTTCTTGAACCGACTAGCCATACTTGTTAATTCAGCTTTTGTACTGTTGACCAGTTAGTTGGTTCAAGAAGGATGGTTAATGCATTAAAATTCAATCTAGTCGGTTGACGATCCTTCTTAGACCGACTAGTTCTTACCCATGATTTCACCATCTTCTCTGTCAACCATCTAGTTGGTCCAAGAAGGTTCACAGACCGACTAGTTGCAAAACTAATCGGTCAGTGATCCTTCTTAGACCGATTAAGCAGCTTCAGAATAGAGCCGTTGGGGCATTTAATGCCACGAATTTTGTGACAGTTTTCTCTCTTCCCTATATAAGTTTGAGTGCTTCTAACCAGGGATCCAAGGCTGAAATTAGAGACATTTTCACATCTTTGAAGAGAGCCATTCAACTCCTATTCCAAGCTCTCTCATCTCACAAGAATCTCTCCCTTACTCTTTGAGCCCAATTCCTCAAGAGAGATTCTCATTCCTTGTGAGCTTCTCAAGCTAAGAGCTTGAATCCAAGTCACCAACTTCTCCCTAGCCATCTATTGCTGCTCATCTTGGTGGAGCTAGGGTTTGGTGATCTCACCTTCCTCAAAATCCATTCTTGCCCTAAATTGGTAAGTATTTCTCAAGGTATATGATTTTGTGGTAAGAAGTTTTATATTTCATTCTTTATACTTTATATTTGTTGTATACTCACGGTGGTGAGAGGATTGGCTTGATCCCAAGTTGTGGGAGTCAAGATTTCATTTTACTCTCGGTTTGTGAGAGTGTGCTTAGTCCCAGGTTGTGGGATTAAGGACTTTGCGTGTTCCCGGGTTGTGGGATACACGGATATCGATTGTAGGTCGATTGCACTTGGAGGTTTTCCACAAGTGGGCTAAAGGAAATCTCTAGCGGTTTGCTAGAGTATCCGGAGAGGATCCGGGTGTTGCTGGATTAGGGCACCGGTAACAAGTCGGGGAGACTTGGGTTGCACCGAACCAGGGTAGATTGCATGTTAGCTTTGCATTATTACTTGTGTTGTTCACTTATTGTATTCCGCATTTGTTGGTTAATTAGGGTTTTATTTGGCGTAAATTCCTTATAATTCTATAAAACACTATTCACCCCTAGTGTTTATTCCTCATAGCACAGGGTCACTACATGGGAGACCATGTGGAGGCTGGAAAACTTCCTCAAACTGGCACACCAACTACCGCACCTCATGCGGGATGATCTGCTTGTTAACGGCCTTCGTAGCATCCTCTCTTACCAGCCACTACAACTCCATCAAGAAGCCGCCCCTTCAGACTGTATGATCCTTGTTATGGTCTTTAAGGAAACCAAGAACCTATATAAAACCGGAATCCCCCTACAGCGTAATTGTTCTCCCGTCATTTGGATCTCCATCCCGAGCAACTTTCAATTAACCTTCATGTCTCACAGTGACTGTAGCCACCGCTTGTCCAAGATCGCGTTCTTACTCCCCAAGTCTAGTGACAGAAAGTCCTCCACAACCTGAACTCCATGTAACATCAGTATGAGACATCGGCACAATCATTTGCTGCGCTCCACTTAGCATGTCTCCATCATCACGCCAAAGCTGTCGGTATCCACCAACTAGAGGCACTGTTGCTTCACAACCCGGTTGAAAATAAAATTATGGGTGGCCTTACTGTCAATAAGTATTGGCATCGCCTGGTCATGTCAACTTTATGATATGGATGGAGGTGAACCATTTCACTGAGTTTAAGGAAACATATGTGACGTCAAGTGGTGATGCTCCCTGTCATCAGACTCCTTAGCCTTATCCTCACCTCCATCATCCTCGTCCTCGTCTAGTGGCAGTAACTGAAGCTTGCGTACGTCAGATCCGTGTCCTGGGATAAATTTCTCGTCACATCAGAAACATAACCACTTTAGTTTCTTTTCCCGCATCTCTGCATCAATCATCTTCCTAAACTGTTCTCCTGGCTGTGGCCTCACTGTGCTTCTCCTTGCTGGACTAATCTACTGCCATCGCCTTCTGTCCCCTATGTGGATGCCTGACTGCGGAAAGAGGACACGCTCCAAACTCTTTTGGACCTACGCTCCTCCGTATGTCGATCCTCTACCAACTGCGCTAGTTCCATTGTCATCACTAGTCTCCTAGGCTGATGAAGGCGGAGCTCTGCTCGAATGTTGGGCTTGAGCCCCTTCATGAATCATCCTCTCAAAGTCTCCTGAGGTATGTCTCTGGCTTGCCCCAAGAGTGTTTCAAACTTCTTCATACACTCCATGGCATCCTGCTTAAGTGCCATGAACGGCTGACAGCTCCTGTCGGTTCTCCTACTGGGTATCACGAAACCTGTCCATCAAACAGTCCTTGAGTTCATCTCATGATCGGATAGACTCCCTCTGTTCCCTCCATAGAAACCAAGAATGCGTCTTGCCTTCAAAGCACATGTCAGTTGCCTGTAATTTCTGTTCCTCCGTCATGCGCGTCACCGAAAAAATCTCTCAGCTCTGTAAATCTAGCCATGAGAGTCATCCATCTCAAATATAGGCATTTTCAACTTCCTTACTCTACTGACCACCCCAAAATTCCATTGATCTGCGAGATCACCAATGTACCTGTGATGATGAGGTTGGTATGTGTATTGCCACCAGTCTGTGTCGCTCTAAACCTCTATAATGACATTCTTCTCGGTCTACAAAGTCACCCTAATCCTCGTCGTCTAGAATGGAGCCTCTATCATCCTCCTCTGGATCCGAGTCTGTGCCATAGTCCTCTGGGTACTCCTCGTAGGCTGAAATCAGTCGACGTCACCTCTTTACGGCTTATCGGGGGCTGTGGGTCCCCCGAAAATCGTCCATGTTGTTGTTTTGCTCCAATTTATACTTCGGAGGATCGTCGGCCTTATAATCCATCACCGGGGGTCACAGGGCCCCCGTTGGGCTGTGAAGGGTCCGCTGAAGCCCTGCAGGTTGTCCATGGGGGCCGCTCAGCCCTGTAGGTGCACGGTAGGGGCGAAACGTCCCTGTTCGTGCCCTGCAGGGGCGTGGCTGCCCTGCATTGTAATGGCAGGGGTAGGCCGCCCATGTCTGTGCGCTGCAGGGCGGGGCGCGCCTGCCTCTGGCTGGCAGGGGCAATACGCCCTCGCAGAGGCTTAACAGGGGCCGGGTTCCCATGCATATCATCGATAAGGGCTGGGTGGCTGCAGGGGCTACAGGCCCTGCCGATTGTCCCTGGGGCCGCTCGGCCCTGTAGGATGACTGCAGTGGCCGGACGGCCCTGTGGCAGCCCCGGGGGAGTCGGTTAGGGTTTCATCCACTCGGGGGGTCATCTGCGCCTTCCGCACAGTATTCGTCGTTGTCGGAGAGCAACACTTCTTCGTATTCCATCATCTTTCCCTTTTCCTTCTCCAAAACTAACATTGTTTGCCATAGGCTATGGCTTCCAACCCCAGCAGATTGATTAGCCGTCGCGATAATCGAAAGTTGTGTTATCTACGTTAGAGTTTGCATCACATCATCAAACCTCTGTCCCATCATTGCCCACCTTTCATCCACCGTCACCCTCCTATCATCTGCCATTGCCCTAATCTCCTCCATGGTTTTTTTTTCAATTCTTTGATCTCGTCATCGTAATTTAACTTGTCCTTGGATCTTGTCGCCGCCATGGATCGTGGATGCTCTGATGTCAATTGATAGGACTCGAAAAAAGTGCTGATTTTTATTAATAAAAAGTGAAATAATAATGATAGGTGTCTACGTTAAAGAGGTGGACTGCTCTCCCAAGTCGCCAATTCTAAAGGACAAACACTCTTTCGAAAAAGAGGGAATTTTCAACCTTTCCCAAAAGTTCTCTCACAAAATAAGCATGAGAATTCCCTTGCCTCCTACCACATATAAATACTATCCAGAGAAAGACAAAATTGCAGAAAAACCCAAAAGACTAAAAAATTACAAAAAGGCCCAAAATTTACGAAAACACCCTTGGACAATGCATCGGCCGCTCGAAGCCCTTTTCTGCTGCCTCTGATAAGTAATAATCACATCGTACAAATTAATAAATTGGGGGCTGGAGGCTACCAAATATTGTGAAATTTAGGTTGGTATACTGAATTTTCACGATCTATGAGATGCGTAGAAAAAGAGACTGTTGGTGAACGCTCAACTTACCTTAAATGGGGGATGACTTTCCTTTTGTGCAGAGTAACTGTGAGTACTATTGATTTTTTTTGGCAACCGGGGTGGCATCCTTGTAGGCATCTTTTTGTTGTATTTGACTTTGTATTGTTCCGGTTGCTTTGTGCGGCAACTTTATTTCATTTTAACCTTATTAATGTCAGTGACTTAACCACAAATTTTTTGACCTAAAGAAAATAAAGAAAATAAAGATGATGCAAAGAATAATTAAAGCAAAAAATAAGCGCAAAGCATGATTTGATTATATATTGATATTTTTTCTTAATGTTATTATATAAAAATTATATAAGTTATATAATGATAATTTTTTAGTGCTATTATATGTTGATAAATTATATAAAAAAAATTATATAAGCTAGTGTATATTGCTAATAGCACTAATGAGTGATACTCCTAGTTCTATTATTCTTAGCACTATTGATTATAGAACTCTTGTAGTCCTATTGATAACTGCATTAATATTTTTTTGTTTTGTTTTTTCTAGCCATGGGCAGCTGCCCAGGGTAATATACATGTACATAGGCCATGTTTTGAAGTCCAGAGGAAAGAGGTTTAAGCAATATGTACAGTTACAGCTGTCTCTTAATATAGTGTACTTAGAATTTTGAAAGGTTCCCCTAGTGAGTTGTCGCTAGGGAGGATAGGCTAGTATCTGGATGGCAGGCACTTCTATCTTGCAAGCTGTGTACGTTTGTTTAGTCAAACTTTTATTGTTATATATTTACCTTACTATCTGTTAAACATACTAGATTATTATGTTTAGTAGTAATGATCGATGAATAATCTAGAAAGCCAGTCCTTAAGAGTTTGCACGGTCCTTGATTGATGACTTATAATTGTCTAGTTTTGGAGTTGTCTATATGCATATGTTTGTTAGTTTTATTTACAATTTCATTTAAGACAATTTGCTGACAGCATGAAATAGGAAGAGTTCGTAAGATTTTTCCAAATGTGAGACGGTTTTCACTCTTAGATAACAACTTCATCTCAGTGTATTAGATATCGTTGTACTGAGCCATGTTGTACTGGGCCATGCATTTTGGTTTCTCCACGCCTTCAGCTTCATTGACCATGACACCTTTTTTTCAGATTCAGGTAGAGCGATATAAGCGTTGTGATTATTGGCATGGGGAACAAACCAGCAAAGCAGGAGCGCGAAGAGATTATGGTGAAGGTGATGCCCCCATTGGACCAAGCTTACGTGAGATGGCTTGCTCGTGACATTGAAAGGCTCCATGGGTTCGCTCCAAGGAAACCTCGTGCCATAAATCCACCCGACCGTTATATCGAGTACATGCGCATGTATGGCTGGCTGGATTTGGATATGGACGATCCAGACCTAGCTCATTTGTTTAAGTAGGAAACGAGTTCCTCTGCATCCTTGAGTCAGACGATGATTCTTGTGTATTGTCTGAAATCGCGGTAAGATTGGTAGTTATTCAGCTGTGAAATGCGCATAGACGGTGTGCTTGATTTATGCTGGGATCCAGGCTTCTCTGTAAATTTTGTTGGCATATTGTGCCGAAATTTCTATGCAGGAATGAACCTGATGCATACTGATTGCAATGGCGGAGTTCGAGAGGATTTGTACAAGGTTTTCTTCAATTCTTGTTTCCCTGCGACTTTTCTAGCCCCCAATGGTATTGCATTGTTTCAGAATTATGTTAACATGCAACTGCAGAAATAGATTTAGTATGATTTTATGCAGCTCTTTCAATGTCAAAATGCCATGTTGCTTGCATGTTTGCCGTTGGTCACAAGTTGGTCACTAGAGTTTCGGTGCAAATAGTTCATGCTCCAATAAAAGATTGAGTGCTCTCCAGGCACCCACTGCCGGTCAACGTCCCTACTGTGTTATACTTTGTGCTGAACAGTCGCTTGAGAATGACTTTAAAGCGCCAATTCGAACTTAACATTACATCCGTCTTATTTTCGAATTATAGTCTTAAAATCTAACTCAATACAATGGATTGTTCCCATTAAATTTACAGTTTATGGCTCTCGAATTTTATTGAATGTATGCATTGTAATAGTTAATTTTTAATAACACGTTTTTATTAAATAACTAATATATGATCAACGTCATACATTTTTTAAGTAAATTATTTGATAACGTAAAATAATTCACTTGTACATCACCATTTCTTAAATCTAATGGTATGTTTACTGCAATTCCAATGGAAATCAGAGGCCTTTTGTCCATCTTAAGTCCGTCGACCGTGCCATTTTCATTTTATCACTTCAACTCTTGATGTGTTCTGTCACTATCCACGTGTGTTAATTCTTAATTCACTTTTTTGGAGAGAAACAAATTTCTTAATACGATAGTTTGTCTAAAAACACCCACGACTCTAAATGTTAGTGTATGTTCTTTGGATTAATTAACTTAAACACTTAACGTTCATTATATTTCGTTGCTACAACGCTCCCACGAGAATAATGACGCATCAACTACACCATAATATTCTCCATTTTCTTCATACAATGACGAAAAATAGTACATTTTGCAAGTATCAGAATTTAGAAGAAAAATGTTTTGAGTGCAAAGCTTTGATGTTAGTGATTGTTGGTTGGTGATCCAATCTAATTATAAGCACCAACTCGGTATGTTGATGTAACCACCGAATTTGGTTTAAATCATTAGCGTCTGTAATGATTTAAATACGAAGAACTAGAATGAAAATGAGTAACAGAATATCTGTAAACAAAAAAAGTAAAAAAATGAAACAAAATGGCAAAACAAAAAAAAACAAAAAAAAACAAAAGAACAAAAAAACAAAAAAATGTAAGGGAATCACACGAAAATTTTAAAAACGAAATCGAAAATCATTTTCTCTTAATATCATTTATTTTTGCAAATATTTGCACATGCTCACGCCTTCCCTCCTCTCTATCCGAACTACTAATTTCCCTCCCATTCCCTCGTTTTCTGCTCTACGCTTTTTCAACCCCCCACTCTCTCTCCCTCCCAGTCTCTCGCTCTTTCCCTTAGACTTCTATCTCTTACCCAAATTTATCAGCTCATCAATCGAAACCCTAATCTATCCCTTCAACATCCGATCCATCTGAGCATCGAGGTTCCCCCAAATTTAAGGGTTTCAACTCCTCATTCCGCTCACAGCTCCGATCGGCGATTCAATCTCAATGTCGGGCGGCCGGGCGGCAGGGAACCGATCCGGGAAGCAAAGCAGGCAGCTCTTCCAGACGATAAAGCGGCAGGTGGCGTTCTCGTCGGCTAGGCCGCCGTTCGTGTCTCCGGACGAGTATCATCAGTTCTCCCCCGCCGATATTCCGCGGCCGGCCGGCGATGAGACTCTGGAAGTGATCGTTATTACGACGCCAGTGAGTATCATTTGATGTCGTGCTTTGATTGGGGTTTGAGTCTAAATTTGCGTGCTTTACAGCTCTAGGTTTTTGTGAAGTTTGCGCGTACTTTAGATACGTGAGATTTGTAGGAAATTTTAGTTGCTGAAGTACAATTTCTAGCTCAGTGATTATTAAGTACTTGTTGTTCTTACTGTATGTAACATTATGAGGTTCGAATGGACATTGGAAGATTATCATAAAGATGTAGACTTTTGATACCCATTTTAACTGTCGTGGCTGAAGTTTCTTGAGATGTCCTGTGGTTTGTCGTCTATTTGAGTTTAATCCAAGTGTCTGTAGCTGAGTAAGTCGTGTTTGTAATTAAATTCACCATGAAGAAATGTCATGCAATATGAAGTTTCCTCAATTTTAATTCAGTCGTCTCTGGATCTGATGGCAAATTGAATAAATCCTACTTGTTAGCCAATGAAACTCATGTAGGACGGCACTCTGAGTACATAGTATGGAGCAAGCTGTTTGTACCGGCTTCAGTGTAGAGAGGAAAGAAGAAATAAATAAATAAATATTACTTTCTAAATTTCTATCTTGTTGAATACACAAGAACTTTCACTATCCAGGCCCTTCAGGGGCTTGTTCCTCGTGAGCAGGTGAGAATCAACTATCAAGCATATACATCAGTGATCAGTGCCACTCAGACCAACCACGTTCAAAGTTATCAACAAAACAAGTCTCGAGCATAAAGTTTACTAGTTACTTCTTAGCGAGGTCACAGTGTAACTCTTGTCAATGCAGCAGAATGAATATGGTCCAACATCTGTTGCTTAAGATTTAATCATATATATATGATTCATATCAGTGTTATACATTTTTATTAATAAAATACATTGGCCATTCTCTTGGACATTGATTTTACGATGAACTTTATCTTATGAAAGTGGCATTTCTTATTCAGTTGAAGAGGAAGCCTGAACAAGATGACAATGAGAATGCGCAATCAAGTGAGTGCGCAACCAGCCCTGGATACGCTGAGGCAGTTACCAGTCCTATCCTTACCCCCATGTCAGGAAAAGGTGGTAAAGCCAGTGGCAGGTCCAAGGCTGCAAAATGCAGCAAGCCTATGCCACAGACCCCTATCTCAAATGCAGGTGAGACCGCTTTTTCTAATTGTATTACTGTTTAATGCATAAACATGCACAGGAATAAGTGTCCACTTTCAGCTTCAAATTTCTCTTTTTGATGCCTTGATTTAATTGTTGCAATGCTTATGACTCTACCAGCACCCTTTTGTTTTCCTTTCTCTGGTTTCCACTGATTTAAGGTTAGAATGATGAAATCCATATATTTTGTAGGCTCTCCCAGCAATAATCTCACGCCAGCTGGTAGCTGCCGCTATGACAGTTCTCTAGGTAACTGAAGCGATGATGTAATCTGTAAATAATTATAAGATGCAAAACAGTTTATTCTGTCTGTGGAATTTAACGTTGGGTCTTCTGAGGATCACTCACTAAATGTTGCATTGGGTTACATCGACTTTAATTCTTTTCAGGGCTTTTGACGAAAAAGTTCATCAATTTACTCAAGCATGCTCAGGATGGCATTCTTGATCTGAACAAGGCTGCAGAAACATTGGAGGTTAGAATAACCAAATAAATTACTTGTACCATCTCAATCTATGAATTGCCTATATTGCAAGTGAAAAATATGCTGATATATGATATTACTGATGGTACAGGTGCAAAAGAGGCGGATATATGATATCACAAATGTTCTAGAAGGAATTGGATTGATAGAAAAGAAAATCAAAAATAGAATCCGGTGGAAGTGAGACATCACTCTTCTGTTGCAACTCTACCAATTTGTCTCTTCTGTTGCAACTCTACCAATTTGTTCATTATTGTTTAGTATGTTGTGCTGTTATTCTTCTTCAAATGTTCAAATCTGGTTCTTGATTAAGAAACATTTTGACAGGGGCCTTGATGATTTGATGCCAGGAGGCACTGATGCTGATATCTCAAATTTACAGGTCTTTATGTGGATTAACTATTTATCTTGCAAGCCTCCTGCACCTAAACAAGTTTGTTAAGAAATGTTCAACCTGATACTATTTTCTTGTTTTACTTTTAGGCGGAAGTTGAAAGGCTTATGTTGAGGGAGCAAAGCTTGGACGAGCGTATAAGGTTGAATAGTGGTCAATATGTAAAATTGTTTACAACTACTTAAGATATATACACTGATGAATTACATTGTTTACAGCCAAATGCGTGAAGAATTAAGGAATCTCAGTGAAGATGAAAACAATCAGAAGTAAGAATTCTTCTTTCTCTGAGTAGACACGCAATAGGCCATTACTTGTTATCATCACTCATGGTTGATTTATGTTTTTCCACATATTCATCTGTTTATAGGTGGCTTTATGTGACTGAAGATGACATCAAAGCCATACCCTGCTTTCAGGTTTGCTTTGTTTACACAATTTTGTCTGGTAATGTCATGTCCTTTGAAACATTGAGACAGCCTGTTTTCGTTTGTACTGACTTTCTGTGTGCTTCCATTTTATGTTTGCAGAATGAAACACTTATCGCAATTAAAGCGCCCCATGGAACTACCCTTGAGGTTCCGGATCCAGATGAGGTTGGATATGCAATTAGGGAATTAAAGCTTAAGTGCAACTTCCATGCAAGAACATAATAAATTCTCACTTTTGTCTCTCTACATGCAGGCTAGTGACTACCCCCAGAGGAGGTACAGAATTGTCCTGAGAAGCACCATGGGCCCAATAGATGTTTATCTTGTAAGGTAATGCATAAACCCCCTTCTTATCGGGTATTCGTCCCAACATGATACTTGAATTGGGCTGTGTTCTTAGTTTCATCAACAATGTGAATTTCTCATAACTATTGGTTATTGGTTTATACCTTGTAGTAAATTCGAGGAGACATTTGAGGAGATGAGGGGTGTTGAGACACCCCCAAGACTCCCACCTCCATCAAGTCCAGGGTATATACATGAGTCAGCTGGGACAATGCTTGCCGAAGTTACACAAGGAAATGAGGCAGATATTGGGGTTCAAAGCACAAGAACGTGCTTGGATTTACCCTCAGATGAGTTTGCTGGTGGCATGACAAAAATTGTTCCATCAGATGTCGATGTAAGTGCAATGATATATAAAATATAGCTATTTTAATCCTGTAAAATTCGGAACTTGTTCTCTTTGGTTTTATTTATGCTGGACATAACTCCCTGCAACAAATATATCGTATTCCCATTTCTTCTGGTCTTGGAGAGGTTTGAAGTTGTTCATTGGCCTTGTGTGTCTAAACTGAACTATCAATAAAGCAAGTTTTCACAACTCTGAACTCCGATAGGATATATGGTGAGCGCCTTTAATTTCTCATCTACAAATTTAGGCCCAAATTAGAAATTTGACCTAAGTTAGTAACCGGTTGGAAACTTATGTGTATCCTTTATGGAGCCTGCTCCACACCTGACCTGATTGTAATTTTAGGATAAGAATGATGATGATGATGATATAGTTCTCTCCTATGAGTAGGAGACGCTTATACTGTTATAAAAGTGTCACAATTTGACAAAGACAATGGGATATCGGTGACTGATTATCCATACTCCAAAGACAATTATCCAAACTGTGTACACAACGACATGGCTGTATATGTCTAGATTATCTGCATATACAAAACTCTATCTATTTCGATCTCATGGGTTAAACCATATTAGCAGTTGGTGTAGGAAATTCTCTACACCGACCTTCCAAAATTGACATCCCACCTTGTTTTCAATGATTGTCAACATTAATTTTAATATTTGCATGCTAAAATTCAAATATATCATAAAATTAGTGAATCCCAAGCTATTTTCTTATAGATCTAGGGGGTGAGAGAAAAATTATATTATCGTCAAGCCATCATTCAATTCATAATGTTCATATTCATGTGCAAACAATATTAAAATCAGAGTATCTTTTTTAGGACATGTAGATCAATACTAACAGTGCGAATCATCAAAAAAAGATGGAATGTGAAGTTTTTGAGGGCAGGTGTAGGAAATTCCCACACTGGTTGCTCATCTACTTCATATATATACATACATACACATGCATGCATGTATGTGTGTGTGTGTGTCTAAAATTAGGTTTATGTTCATATGAGAAGTTATTTTAATAAAATGATCTTATATAACAATATCTTTAATAAAAAGGAGGTATAACATAGTTCATAAGATAATGTTTGTAGGATGAATAATAAATTACATATTTGTAAGTGTCAGATACATGGACATGCGTGTCATACCTGGGAGTGTTAGAACTGGCAATTTGTGGTGACTGTTACTAGGGCACTCTGTATTTACAAACTTTGCCATGTCAGACACTGCCACACTTTAGGATACTTGGACACACATCCCATGACTCGTACACTGCTCATGTAAAATATACAAGGAAAATATGTATCATGTAATAACAAGAATCTTAGAAAGACACAAAGAAAGGAAGCATTGAATAGAATAAATAATATTAATGAGCTGTTTTTTCTAATTTCTTTTACTCTCATATTCATCCAACCCAACGATGTGCTTTTTTTTGTTTAAAAAAAACTATGCCAATGTCATGGACCTCGTGGCAGCTAAACAAGAAAAATTCAAGAGAGACTATTGCTTCTCTAAATATGAAATATAATCATCTTAGCCTTCATCTTAAAAATTAGGATCGGCTTCATATACTTAATAGAAACAATGTCGTATTGCGATCTATCACTTCAAATCGTGATGTTGGATGCTCGTTTTTCATACATTATTACCTAAAGCTTTCTCTTCAGTCGAACCAAAATCTTCCATATCCATTCTTATCACTTCCATCCATATCTTCTTCAATATATCTCTCTTTCTATTGATCTTAGCATTCTTATGTTTTGTCTTTGTAACAGTCGCATCAACAAGCTTCAATGTATATGGTCAAACCATCTTAAGCGATGTTCTCTCATCTTATAATCTATAGGAACCATAATTATATTCGTTCGGATATCCTTATTTCTTACTTTATCGTTTCTAATGCTTTCACATATCTATTGTAAGATTTGCATCTATGACACCCAAATTCCGTTTATACTTCTTGATGATAGCCCAACACTATGTTTCATATAACAAAGCTAACCTAATCGTAGTCATGCAATTTACCTGTTAATCATTACGGTACATTTCGATCGCACAACACTTCTGTTACGGCTCTCTACTTCTGTCATACTGCTTTAATTTATGATCAATATTTTCTTGATTGCCGCATCCTCTTAGATAATCAATTTTAGATATGTAAAATACTTATCGACATATATTTCCGATATAGCTTCATCATGCTATGCTCTTCATATCTCACTCTACTATATTTCCGATATAGCTTCATCATGCTATGCTCTTCATATCTCATTCTACTAAACTTACATTTCATAAATTTGGTCTTGTTTCTGTGAAGTTTAAAATCTCAAGTTTCCAATATCTGACTCTACAAATCTAACTTTACATTTATGTCACTTTAGTCTCATGTATCGAATATAATATATAAGTATACTATATTATGATACAACCATGTCCTTGTATTGTTATGAAAGGTTGCCATGTCAGGCATTTCAAGACAGTTGGTCACGTAGACATCGTTGACCCGTGTTCAGTCAACATTGTTTTTTATTGAAAGAAGTGTCATACAGGTTCTCTAAAAAAGACAATGAACTCTGTAGTTTAATCATGGGGAAAATAGCCCTGGTATGATTACATTCAAGCATTATCTAAACAAGGCACATCACATTTACGAGGGTTAGGTTTTGTGTATTCTCTGTCCTTTAATGCCTAATGATGTCTAAGCTTGTGATACCAAACTTCCAACATGTACGGCTTTACCTCAGTATGCATGCAATTAATCTGCAGACAAATCTTATGAAATGTACGTTTATTTTTTTAATCCCATGTAGATGAATATCAGTTGGTTGAAATTTTTAGTCCTTGAAATCGATTTTCATACAATGACTGAAAATTTCCACCAGTGTGGCCAAAAGAATAAAAAGAAACTTCACAAAAGTCTAACTTTTCGGTGCTGCTTATATTATAAATTGTCATTCCGGTATCAATCCCTCCCTATTCTACGTTGAACAAATAATTTAAACATGAATCATATTGTTTTGCAGACTGATGCAGACTACTGGCTTCTGTCGGATGCTGATGTTAGCATTACAGACATGTGGAAGACAGCACGTATCCTCTTAATACCTGTTCCTTATTTCCGTATAAACTTTTTCTATGTTAATTCAGTTTGCTTGACATGAGATATGCATTACTTAATTACAAATAAAGCTGAGGTTCAATGGGATGGGATAAACCGAATCAACCCAGATGATTTCATCACCGGACCTGTCAACGCTTCCGTGCCTCAAACTCCACCTTCTGGCGTTATTGAAGTTCCATCCAGACCAAACAATTAGCAGAGATGAATGCAAGAATTGTGAATAGTAAGAAATGTGTTATGCTATCCAGTTTTGGACGCGAGGCATTAGTGCCAATCAAGTGCCTGCTTTCTTATCACCGGTGAATCCGATCTTCGGTTTCGGTGGCAACCGGATGCCAGAAGGAACATGCTATGGTAAGCGAAAAACCGTGAACAGTCTCATACGACAGCTGCACGGATTTGAATACAGCAAGTCCAGTGTATAGTCTACATGAAGCTATCCTTGCGGCAGCAAAATGGCTTTTGGATCAGAGCTACTCCCCAGTTTTCAAGCATTCATAAGATCCATGTCATGGAGCAACACCTATTTACAGTTCGATTTGAAGTCGATCAAATTTGACAAGACCTTATGTTACTCAACGGATGTGACAATATTATTTGTACTCTTATTCTAACATATCGATGGCAAGCGAGATGCTATTCTATTTGTCATGACTTCGTGCTGTATATAATGCACTGCTTAATCAGATGCGATTTTTAGCTGACCCACATACATCATAAATGCTGTAAACTGATTGGTGTTAAACATCTTTGTGAACACGTTTACCATTTGAGGCACATGCTTTCTAACCTTTCATTAATCTTTGCAGAATTTGAAGCAGAAAATGGAAATGTCAGTTCCAAGCTTATCATCTGATCAGCTATCACGGTAAAATGAAGGATATACAAGCTTTCAGAAAGTCAATTCAGGTTTTCTTTTTTACTGTGAAGACTTATAGTATATATTACATTGTACCTGGCATATATCCACTAACCTTAGTATAGCAAGCACAAATATCTCTTTGCTCATTCAATGCAAGCAAGAGATCTCAAGGACAAGAAAACTGAAAGATGGAAAATTCGATCACTTGTCAGCCTTTTCAGTCTTCTTTCCGATCCAACCGGCGACAATCGGCGTCAGAGCTACTGTCGGAGGGAACCTGATGGGGGATGCTGCCTTGTGTGCAGCATAGGCCAGTGCAAACGTCCCCACCTTGCCACCAGTCTCATCTGCTGCAATGCCAACCTGCAACAAGAAGTAAACCTCAGCTTAAGCTTCCGATTGTGAGTACATTTAATGTTCTCAATTCATTGTTTGTAGTTCTTGCTACCTTGCTGAGAAGGGCTTGGACGTCGATTCCGGCGCTGACGAGCGCATAGCAGAGGGCAAAGGAGATCAGTGAGAGTGTGATCGAGGTGGCCAGGTATGCACCTCCGTACTTAGCCAGCAGCTCCTTTGCTTGATCCGTCTTTGATTTCTCTTTCACACCGTCTCCTTCATTTTTGGAGCTAAATATCTAAATAGGACGATATAATTGTGAGCTGCATATATTTAATGAAAACTGAGTTGGGGTTATTGTTTGTTACTTGCCTTCCACAATCCGACCTCTAGACCGTACTTCTGTGTGATGTCATCTGCTGATGATGGGGTGGTATTTGATTTCTCCTTCGTTTCTTGGATTGCTTGGACTCTGAATCGCCTGGAGAGAGATTTGGGAGGGGTTTTTGGTTGATGGCGGGCGAATCCGTGGATTTTGGTGTGAGGGGGTGAGGATATCAGGATAGCTGAGGCCATGGGTAACGGAGTTCGCTCAAAACTCCCACGGAAGCGGAGGAGAAGATAGGATCGTTGTGGGATAATTTTGGGCTTATTGGGCTTATTGGGCCAAGACATTTCCATACTGACCCAATCAAATTTGTGATTTTTTCTCCCTAGCGATGGCCAAATGACATATCTATCCATAACCTGAGAACTGATATGTGGGAGGAATTGACAGCCTAAACTGGGATGGTTTGGTCATTTCGCTCAGATCTTCGTTCCAAACTTCCAGTGTTTTAAAGGCTTAGAGGACAGACAAGTCGCACAATTTGGTACTCAATTTTGGTACGATCAATTTCCTCCTTTGCTTTGTATTTTTGTTGAGAATTGCTCTCTGCACCTCAACAATTGAGGTGCAGATACGATTTTTTACTAAAAATCTATTATACATTTCATGACTTTGTCCTACGTGGCGGCAAAAGTATGACTAGGACAAAATCTTTGTCCTATGTGGCGGTAAAAGTATGACTAGGACAAATTTGATGACTATGTTTTTCCAAATAAATAAATCCAAAAAACCCAAAAGTTTTTCAATTTTAATTTTTATTTAAATCTCACATTACTTGTGTAACCGAATTTTTGTGCACTACTCAATTTTTTTTAAATGAACCGTGCCATACGGGCATGAGTTATGACTAGTAGTTAATATTTTACATCAAGCCTTCCTCTCACATTCTTTTTCATCCAAAAATAACATTTTTTGACACTGAATCTCATCTGCATCTCAACTGTTGAAGTGCAGATAGCAATTCTCTTTTTATTTTTTCATACGGAAACAATTTGAGCCTCGAAGTAGGTTATGAAAGTTACGTTAGAAAGGAATTTGACAATTTATAGACTTTTCTCCGTTGGCATGCGCTCTTAGCAACCAAATATTAGCTTCTTCTTCTTCTTCTTCCTGTTTTTTAACCTTCGTACAAAAAAATTTTGGGTTGTCTTTGTGGATAAGAAATCTTGAAGTGTTTTCATGTTGGATCGAAATATAGGGTGTTTGTTTTTCACGTATTACAATCCCAAGCTTTTTCTTCTATCAAATTTAGATATTTCATATCTTTTTTAATCATTGTCATTCATGTCCTTTTCAAACTACACCTCTTTCTTTTGATCTTAATATTAATATGTTGTCTTTCTAACGAGCGCATCAGATGGTCTTCAGTATATATTAGTATATATGGTTAAACCATTAGTATATATGGTTAAACCATTTGAATCGATATTTTCTAATCTTTTATGGAGTTTATGTTTAACTTAGCTATGATATATTCACTTCTTACTTTATCTGTTGTGGTGTTTTTATACATCTACTACAACATTCACTTGCAACATTCATTTCTGTGTCACATCCACGCTTTGTATTATATTACAAAGCCGTTCTAAATTTCTAATCATTGTCATATAAAATTTAATCTTCAACCGTAATTTAACTGTATATTTTGATCGCATAATATTTCTATCGAGTTTTTTTTTGCTTCAATCTTCTTATTTTAATTATATGATCACATTTTTAAAATAGTTTTCTTAATCATTGTATCTTCTTGGATAACCAACCTGAGATAGATAATGTACTTAATGATATATTTTGGGGAGGACTAAGTGCACCTCAATTGCATACCTCAATTGCATGTATGGGAAGTTAGCTTAGAATGACAAAAAAATTGAAGAAAGAGGAGATGAAGTTACACTTGATATGATTTTTTTCTATTTTTAGTAAAACGTTCCATACATGCACCTCAAACTGTGGTGCATATAGTTCTCTCCTATATTTTCCCCCCGTCTAGTCTCTTCAACCTACCACATTTATGTTTCATAGTACTTGTTAAGGTCAAAATTGACCGGTACAATTGTTAAGTTGACGGAGACTCGAAGCACTGAGCTGGAGCCTAGTCAGCCTTTGGAGTGTGACCCTTGGTTAGAAGAACCGGGGTCGGTGGTTGATAGTTGATGATGGCACGACCTTTGATCGACCGAAGAACAACCGTCAATTTGGTCGTTCGAGGTTGAGGAGCTTCGATGTTGGCCCTGGGCGTTGGATGGCTATCGTTGATCTGCACCACAAGGAGTCATTTAGGGGGGGGGGGGGGGGGGGGGGGGGGGGGGGTCGGATTTGGATTTTGACTCAAATCCCCTCCGATGTTTAAGTTGGTAAGGAACTTAAGGGAGAGAGGGAGCTTGGCGTAGCTGAGATCGACCTATTGAGGTTTGTTCCTAGACTGACGACGCAAGCTCGAATATAGAAGGAAGAAGTAAGAAGATAGAGCTTTATGTATTAGTACTCGTACCTTGAAGATGGAACCCTTTTACCTTTGTCCGTCGACCTATTTATATGTAGCTCTTCCTTGATGAGGTGTAACCGCCCCTCATTGATTAGAACATGATCCTCTCCGGGATTCGAGTTAACAGTTGCCAATTAACTCTTCCTTGAAGGTTGACGTCGGTCCAACGGTCATCTGACCTGTTCACCCGACCTAGTCGTAGCCCGCTTAGAGTGTGGGGGGTAACGTGTCACGGGAGAGAACCCGGTCGGGTATGCGGATACTCAATCGAGTTCGTATCAGTGCACTAACAATGGCCCCCATCATTCGTGCCTCGGGAGTCGCGCTGACTGGGACTGGATGATGTGTAGTCTTCTTAAATGCGCACAGATTTCAAAATATTTGATTGGATATATGCCGCCAAACCCCCTTCGCCTTTGGAGCTCTCCACCGTTTCTGGTGGCCGGTTTTGGACATGTGGCGTGCATCGGTGTTAGGCGATTGAGTTTCTTAACATATAAGCGGGATTTCGAAGAGAAAGGCTGAAATTTTCTAGCATCTTCTTCTTCCCTGCTTCGCCTGCTTGCTTCCACCGTCGCTTCTCTCGGAGATCGCCTGTTCTTTCCTAAGGTATCTCCTTTCTTCGATCTTGGCTCTCTTAACAGGTTGGTCAGGTATGTTTGCTCCGGTGGTGTTCAAGGTGTCGATTCATGAGGAGCTGGCGGAGCGCATCCGGCTCCCTCGCCATGTGGAAGTTCAGGGAAAGGGAAAAGCAATTTGGATTGAGCCCGACCTTCCCATTCGTCGAAGGGATCGGAATTCGAAAGCTCCTAGAGTTATCTTAGACATGGCCCCTAGGTTCTCCCTTGACCTGACCACCGAGGTTTGGCGATGTTGTCTCTGCGAACCTTTTACGGTTAGGGTGCCTGATCCGGATCATTAGAGTGTGTTTCCCACAGAAGGAGGAGGTTGGGGTGTATTTTAAGTCTTTCCGCTTAGGACTTTGATTCCCCCTTCATCCCTTCATTATCGAGGTTTTGTGCTCTTCGGAGCTTTCTCTCTGTAGACTTGCTCCTTACTCCTTCCCTCTCCGGTGGGTTTCATCGAGCTGTGTGAGCTGTGTGGAGTTTGTCAGACCCTCGGATTGTTCGGGTACTTCTTTAGAATAGATGCCGATCCTTGCCGAGTGTGGTATCACATAGTTGCTCGCCCGGGTATGAGGCTCATATACGACCTCCCAGTTTCTGACCCTGAGTGGTCGGATACTTCGTGTTTGTCGCTCTACCCGACCTGGGTCCGTTGCTCAATGGCTGGAGTTACCCGAACCCCGAGCTTGCGAGGGAGTCTTGTCTGTCCCTGGATCAAGTTAGAGCCGGGTTGTCGCCGAGTGAGGTCGAGGCAGTGAAGACTCTGTTGGATTGATCGGGACATGATAGATCGATTCATTACTTGCTGGATGATCGAACGATAAAGATCCTTCTATGGTGCCCGGGTGAGGTATTCCGCATCAATGTCCTTATTTTCGCAACTCACGGTAATTAACTTCGTTGTCTACAGATATGACCAACGGGAACCGACACAGTGGCGAGTCCAGTCTGGACCGAGTCTGGAGGCAGCAGATGAAGAAGAAAAGGGCGGTCGAGAGGTCAGGCGCTAGGAACGACCGATTGGGCGCACACGTAGAGGGGTCGGACTCTCGGCCCCCTCCCCGTCCACCAGAGCTCCTCCTCTGAAGGAGAGGAGACCAAACGGGTGTCCATGCCTCCTTCTCGAGCCTCTTCGAGGGAGGCCTCTAGCCGGGCTCCCACGCGGTCCCACGCTCCCCTAGCTTCCGTCGTGGTCGGAGCGGCGTCATTGTTTGTTGGCGTTAACTCTGCTGACGTCGTCGAGCTGACTGGGGGAGTTGGTCAGAAAAGGGAGATTCCCTCTCGCGAGGAGGAGGGGTCCCCGAAGAGGAGGCGTGTGGACGAAGAAGACCCTATGGGGAAGGGGAAGGGGGCTGCTCTTCTCGAGAGTCCAAAGGCAGCAGAAGCCCCGTCGATGCCACAGGGTTCCACGGCGCCCCTCGTGGATCTGTGGCCGTGGGGGGACATCGTGTCGCCCACCTCGCTGGTCGGCCCAATTCCTGGGGAGTTCGATCTAGCGCTCATGCTCAATCGGCTTTCGACTCGGCCTTTGGGACCGATCGAGGGGGGTCTTCACCAGCCCCCCTTCGCCGTCAGCAGGGAGGAGTCGGCCCTGACGGAATTTGGGACGACGGCAAGGGTGGTGGAGAACTCGATCCTCCCTAAGGATTCAGAGTTCCTGCAGAAGCTGGACCTCGAGCAGATGGCCAACTTCTTCGTTGGGAGCGAGTATCAGGTATGTCACCCGAGCCCCCGTATTTTGGTACCCAACTTGGTCGACGCCCTTGACTGACCTTCGTTTTATTTGTAGATGTCTGTTTGGGGTTGCATTGCGTCGCCAGGCTGTCGACTTGATCGACGGAGGTCGGCGGGTGGCGGACGTGGAGCGTAGTGCCCTTGGCGCCGAAGCACGGGCGAAGGAGGCGGAGGAGGCCTTGGGGAAGACCCTCGCGGACAAGGCAGCGGTCAAATGGGAGGCGACGAAGGCTAAAGATAGCCTTTCGTCGCTGTCGACCATCCACAGGTCTGTCGAGCTCCAGTGGCAGAAGGAGAGGGCCCAGCTTGAAGAGGAGCTCAATGCTTTCAAGAAGGAGACGGTCGAGCTTCGGGCCAAAGTCTTCGATTTTGAGAGGTGGGCGGAGGTCAGCCAGGTGGAGAAGGCCGAGCTCCAAGCCAAAGTTGCAGAGCTTGAGGAAGCTGCCGCGAAGGAGAAGACCGAACTGACTGCCAAAGTTACGACGGCGATAGAGGCCTTCGCAAACGTTTTGGTGTCAGGGAGCGCTTCCCCTCCCTCTTAGGTTTTAGGCAGTCCTCTGTAACGCCTAATTTTGTATTTTTCTTCGATTTTGAACTCAATGAAGAAAAACCTTTTTGCGACTTTATTTCTTTATCCACAAACTTCTTGAATATCTGCGTATGTATGCTCACCCGACGACCTAACTTGTCAAAACAGAGAAATCCTTAGGCAAGTTATGTCGTGGACCATGAATCACACTCTTTTGGCCATGGGGTGGTCGTTCAGTAGCAAGGGGGTGGCCCCTTTGGCCTATTGCCGACGAAGGTCGTTCGGTGGCGAGGGAGTGTCCCCTTTGACTTACGGCCGACAAAGGTCGTTCGATGACTATGGACGTGGCCCCTTCGACTCACGATCGACGAAGGTCGTTCGGTGGCGAGGGGGGTGGGCCCCTTCGACTCACGGCCGACGAAGGTCGTTCGGTGGCGAGGGGGGTGTGCCCCTCGACTCACGGCCGACGAAGGTCATTCGGCGGCAAGGGTGGTGGGCCCCTCGAATTACGGCCGGCGAAGGTCGTTCGGTGGCGAGGGTGTCGTCTCTTCGACTTACAGCCGACGAAAGTGGTTCGGTGGCGAGGGAGGGTGGCCCTCTCGACTTACGGCCGACGAAGGTCGTTCGGTGGCGGGGGGTGGTCCCCTCGACTTACGGCTGACGAAGGTCGTTCGGTGGCGAGGGGCGTGGCCCCTTCAACCTACGACCGACGAAGGTCGTTCGATGGCGAGGGGGTGGCCCCCTCGACTTATGGCCGACGAAGGTCGTTCGGTGGCGAGGGGTGCGGCCTCTTCGATTTACGGCCGACGAAGGTCGTTCGGTGGCGAGGGGTGCGGCCTCTTCGACTTACGGCCGACGAAGGTCGTTCGGTGGCGAGGGGTGCGGCCCCTTCAACTTACACAAGTCAAAAACCGAACGATCGACTTACCCTTTTAGTACGCTCGCGGACTTTTGAATTGAAGTAGCGGGACATGCGCCACTTCTGCTTGATGAGGGTCGTCAGCGCCCATTCACGGACTTCGTCCACCAATCGCAGGTTGAGCTCGAGGCCATCTGAGTTTCTTTCTTCGTCATAGTATTGGAGACGAAGCGGTCGCTCATTTACCTCGACGGGGACGACAGCCACACATCCGTAGCCAGCATGAAGGGCGTTTCCCCTGTCGAGGTTTTGTGGGTCGTTCTGTACGACCATAATATGCCAGGGATCTCGTCCGGCCAAGTTCACTCGAGCCCGACTATTCTTTTCCATAGGGGTCTAAGGATGTTCTTGTTGGCTGATTACGCCAAGCCGTTTGACTGGGGGTGAGCGACGGAGGCGAAGTGTAGCTTGATCTTCAGCTCTGCACAGAAGTCTCTGAAGCCGACGATGTCGAACTATGTCCCATTGTCTGTTACTATGGATTGGGGGATGCCGAAACACCAGACGACGCACTTCCAGACGAAGCTTCGAGCCTCCTTCCAGGTGATTCGGGATAAAGGCTCCGCTTCGATCCACTAGGTGAAATAGTCGATCACCACTATCAGGTATCTCCGTTGCCCACTTGCTGGTTTGAATGGTCCAAGGAGGTCCAGTCCCCATTTGGCGAAGAGAACTGGGCTGACGATTGGGATTAGATCAGTTGGTGGTGCCGAGCTGATCTTTGAGAACTTTTGGCAGGTCGATCATCGTCGGACGTACTCGACTGCATCTTTGAACATTGTTGGCCAAAAGTGCCCTTGTCTCACAGCCTTCAAGGCTATGGACTCTCCCACACAATGGTTCCCGCAGTCGCCCTTGTGGATCTCTTGGATCACGTAGTGTGCTTCTTGCGGGGCTAATCATTTAAGATAAGGGAAGATGTCATATCTGATCCATCGTCTTTTGTACAACGAATCATCCAATAGGACGAATTGATAAGCCTTTCGCTCAAGTTTTCGCGCCTCCACTGGGTCGGTCGGTTTCTGTCATGTGCTTAAGTAGCAGATTATCGGGTCCATCCATGTGGCCCCCTGATCGAGGCTCAGAAGCTCTTGAGGCAGCCCGCTAGGATGTGATAGACGCTGCACGTACACGGTTCGACCGAGCCCCGCTGGGGAGGACGATGCGAGTTTTGATAAGGCGTCAGCTCGATGATTCTTCGATATTGGCACGTGATGAATTTCTACGCGCGTGAAGGTGGCGAGTTCAGCTTTAGCGACTTGCTCGTAACTCCGCATTGATTCGTCGCAGGCCTCGAAGTTCCCATTCAGTTGATGGACGACGAGGCTGGAGTCGCTGTACAGTTGGACTACTCTTGTCCCCAGGGCTCGATCCAGTCGGAGTCTGTAGATGGCCGCCACATATTCCGCACCATGGTTGGTGGTTCGGAAGTCGAAACGGATGGCGTATTCAAATATGTCGACCTTGGAGGTCTGGACAACTATTCTGGCCCTGCTCCCAGCCTGTGTGGACGAACTGTCGACTTGAATGATCCTGGTTTCCTCTTGCCCTTCCGACCCACTCGTGGGTCTGGATTTTGATCATCTAGTGGAAGGTCGAGACCATCGTTTCTATAGCGTTTAGCAGCGGTCTTCCAATGATCCCGTTGTACGCCGGGTTGATCCTTACCACCATAAAGTTGGTTAGGCGGGTAATCTGTTGAGGATACGTACCGAGGGTCACCGATAAGGTGGTGATACCAGCTATCGGGGCGGAGTGCCCGGTGAACCCCACCAAGGGTCCTATGCAAGGCGTCAACTCTTCGGACGATATTTTTATCCTCTCCAGCGTATTGAAGAAGAGTATATTGCACGAGCTTCCGGTGTCAACGAGTAACATTTTCATGACGATCCCTCTGATCGTGGTCGTGATAACCACTGCATCATCGTGCGGTAGTTCTACCTCTTCCAGATTTTCATCCAAGAAGAAGGTACGAGGTGTTGTGTATCTTGGGCGCTCTCGTCCCACGGAAACTGTCATCATTCTTCCAGCGTAGGAAGTTTGGAGAGAGGTTGATAGCTCCGGGTGCGGGGGACCTCCCGTTATTGTGTCGGTGATCTCGACACTGGGGGATCCTGCAGCAACCTCGAAGGATGTGGTTGGGTGAGTCGGCATACTCGAGTGGTTCGTCGAGGGGGATGTCGACTCATGTTTCCTACAGACGACCCCAAACTGTTAAGGCCAAAATTGACCGGTACAGTTGTCAAGCTGCCGGAGATTCGAAGCGTTGAGATGGAGACTAATCAGCCTTTGGAGTGGGACCCTCGATTGGAAGAACCGTGGTCGGTGGTTGATAGTTGATGATGGCACGACCTTCGATCGGCCGAAGAACTACCGTCAGTTTGGTCGTTCGAGGTTAAAGAGCTTCGATGTCGACCTTGGGCGTTGGATGGCGATCGTCGATCTGCACCACATGGAGTCGTTAGCGGGGTCTGATCTGGGTTCCGACCCAAACCCCTCTGATGCTTAAGTTAGTAAGGAACTTAAGGAAGAGATGGAGTTTGGCATAGCTGATATCGGCCCACTGAGGTTCGTCCCTAGACTGACGACACAAGCTTGAATATAGAATGGAGAAGTAAGAAGATAGAGTTCTATGTATTAGCATTCGTATCTTGAAGATGGAACCCCTTTGCCTTTGTCCGTCAACCTATTTATAGGTAGCTCTTCCTTAATGAGGCGTAACATCACCTCATTGATTAGGGCATGATTATCTTCGGGATTCGAGTTAACGGTTGCCTATTAACTCTTCCTTGAAGGTCGGCATCAGTCCAACAGTCATCTGACCCGTTCACCCGACTCAGTCGTAGCCAGCTTAGAGTGTGGGGGTAACGGGTCACGGAAGAGAACCCAGTCGTGTATGCGAATACCCAATCGGGTTCGTATCCATGCACTAACAGTTCTAAACTCAGTGTTCTTTCCATCGTCATAAGACCCCGTTCGGTACCGCAAGCCCAACCCTTACTCAAGCGGTCAGGCCGTAGCGTCATCTACTTTATGGTTTAGTTCTGGCGTGGCCGCCGTGGGAAGCCGTACCGCTCAACAGGGAGACAAGCAACGTCGTAGTGACAAAGGCTTTGTCCACCCGCCCACCCGCCACCGCAGCCGTAATAATTGTTGCATGTCCGGAGCCAAACGCCATCCCAACAGACCCAAGTCGGTCACGTGATCCTCCTGTCCCATCTTTGTCTCTTTCTCACCTGCCTCGTTCCATCTCGAATCGCTTCTCTTAAGCAGGGGTTCGTAAATTTTGGATGGATTAAGGAGTGGACAGAAATTGGAATAGCAAATGTGTGTACATGCGTGGCTTTAATTGTATTGTCATGAGACCTAATTAGGTCGTTGAAAGGGAATATGAGATTATAGTTTTCATTTCGGCTGCTAGTTCATATCGGTGCTACGATGCCCAGAGTGAGCCTCTTTTAGAATCTTTTTTCAAAAAGTCTGCTTCTAGAAATTAGACAATCTAAGGAGAACCAATAGAACCAAGAAGGGTGCATCGCTTAAGCTTATCACCACGAACTTTCACCTCAGCTTCCCAAATAGTTTGAATCAGAGCCGCACACTCGCACACACTGCTCGCTGATCCGAAAGGACCCCATTTGGGTTACTCATCATTCACCCATCTTTTCTATGGTCTAAGAAATATGACCCACAATTAAAGATGAAAAAGAGCGCCACTGTGTGTTTACATTCCTTACTAATAGTTTCTGAAGCAACTATTCAACTCCGAGACTTTTGGAGCTGAATCAGACCTTAATGATATATAGAAGATGCGATAGACACTTTATTTAATGTGAATAATGGGTATCATACGTCATGTGAGAGGGTCTTTCATATTCCTTCTCACATAAAGGGGGTAAGTATAACAAGTACAAACACATGTGGACTTGTACTTGCCCCCTTTATGTGAGAGGGAATATGAGAGACCCTCTCATGTGACACATGATATCCATTATTCTCTTATTTAATTAAAGCATTTCCGGCGGTCATGCTCCTCCAATTCCAAATTTCCAACCCTTATCTTATAAATCAACGGTCGTGAAACCAAAACGCGGTAAAACTCACAACAAATCTACACCGTCCGACATATGCGCCCTTATTTTGGCCTCACATCAAGCGACTATCGAAGCCATCAAGCTAGCTATTGCTAGAGCTCAATAATTGCATATAAAGAGAGGAGACACCAAAAGGAGGGAGAGCGTGAGAGGCCAAATATTTTATACCTCTTTTGATCTCAAGCCGCATCCGATTCTCTCTCCCTCCCTCTCTTCTCGTTTTAATTATAGACATGGGCGGCGACTTCGAGCTCCGCCACTGGCGACCGCAATCGCGCCCTAACTATCTCGTGATTCCCGACTCCGTCCCCCTCGATCCGCTAACGACCCCAGCGTCGCCTAACGGCAACGGCTACACCAGCCTCTCCGAGCTCATCATCTCCCCATCCGTCAACGGTGCCGTCAATTCCCCCACCGCCGTCGAGATCCGGATCCGAAACCGCCTTGTGAAGCATGCGGCCTACGCCTACCTCCAGCCTACCCCGTCTTCGACGGAAACCTCCCGCCGTCGCCGCTGCTTCTCCCTCCGCCGGGCCATCCGACTCTTCGGATCATGCTTCGGGTTCGTCGGGTTTTTCCTCCGCGCAATCCGCATCCGCAAGCAGAGCTGACCCGACCTCCCCTCAAACGGTGATGGCGTTAGCGTCGTGACGGCGTGTCACGTTTTCAGTCTGTTGGCTTTCCTTTTTATTTCTTTGTCTTTTTCCCCCTTCTTTTGGGCGTTGTAAATAGATAGAGACAAAAGAAGGCAGAAGGGAAGAAAAAATGGAATCGAATTCAAAGAAACGTTTTTTGTTTTAAAAAGGGCTCACAGCTAGGTGCTACACTTTTCTACTGCTGGAAATTCTTGCACTAATCTCTGCTTTTCTGTACATGGCAGCTTCTAAATTTAATGAACGAGTGTTTATGATTTCTTGCGGAATCGAGGAAGATTCACACGCGAGGCACGCAGTGCTTGTTCAACTTCGGGGTTGATATGTAACTCATCGGCGGTGACTCCCGTTGAATCCGGCCGTCTGATCGTGATCGGATGGGGCGGAGCCGATGGTTCCGGCTGCCTCAGTAGCTGCAAAATCACCACACACAAAAGTTCAGTTAGAACTTAGAATTGGAAAAATTGTTGGCCGTATGAACTAGTTTCAACTGTTCACGACGTTGAGAGTTCTTTAAGTTGTTTGAAGTTTGGTTTGGTTTGGTTTTGAACAGTTGAATGTCATCACAGCTTACGATAAGGATGCTATGGCCCATTTCATATAAAAGCAGATTGAGGAAGCATCTAGCTAGGCGTATGGCCCATTTAGTAGACGGTTTTTGTAATACTTTTTTCGATATGGTATCCAAAGTTGTGGCCCATTTGTTTGTCTTCTCCACAGAGGCCGGCTATTGTGATTCGCGACTTATTTGGTTGCAAAATCAAAATATTTTTACGATCGTAGCAATCCAAAGTTATGGTCTAATTTCTTTACTTTAAATACATGTCCGTTTTAATCCGTACAGCATTTCCAAGGGCAAAAAATCCTTTTTTTGGGGCTCACTTCGGTGATTAGGAGAATGTTGATGTCATCATTATGACTAATATATATGAATGCCATCATTTTATTATAATACTTTCATTTTTTGTAAATCCAGATGTAATGAAAACTCAACTTTGTTTAAGTTTTTAATTTATTACACATGCATTTGCAGATAGGGCTGACAAAATAGACCCGATCCTACCCGTCCCGAACCCGGCCTCTTGGGTCGGGTATGGGTAAGGGCCAATCCGGGTCGGGTCGAATTCGGGTCCACCCGACCGACCTGGATAAAAATCCGGGTCGGGTACAAGTTTGACCACTCGACCCGGTTGACCTGAACTCGACCCGTATTTTACTCTTTTCACCCCCGAACCCGATCCGAACCCGACCTGAGATTAGTATTTTTTTTGCAAAAAATCACTCTTTTCACCCCAAACCCAAACCGAACCCGACCTTTTCATCCCAAACCCGACCCGAACCCGACCAGAACCCGACCCGTAAGCCAAACCGGTCGGGTACGGGTTCCCGAACATTGACCCGGATTTTATCCAGGTTGGGTTCGGGTTTACCCCTATTTGGATCGGGTCAAATCTGATCCGACCCGACCCGATTGCCACCCCTGCTTGCAGATGCTCGAAATCCAATTGACTAGTGACCCTTAACGAAGATACACTGAGGACTTGTAGAACCTGACCCAAAATTTTAGTGGAATCAATTCTCGCAATAATGTGAACTGCAAAAAAAACAGATTGGTGTCAAAGAACTGTGGTCCAGCGACATTTAACTCTACTTTCTAGTGAGGCAACCAGGGATCGATCCCTGATTGACACAGAACGCGAGTGTGGCTTTAACAACCTTTCCGATGTATCAAAAAAATTTGGTCTAAATGCAATTTACAATATTTTAAAACATAAACCAATAGCTACTCTTCAATGGCTTTAGTCCCGCTAGGGATGACAAACGGGTCGGGTGGGTTGGGGTTCGGATCGGGTCAGATTGACCCGACCCGGATAGGGGTAAACCCTAACCCGGCCCGGATTGAATCCGAGTCGGGTTCGGGTTAACCTGTCGGGTTAAGATTTGATTTATACATTACTGCTCTCTTTTCAATATCCAGCTATTTATTAAGCGCCACCGACAATTTATTAAGTGTTGCATAATTTCCAGTAACTCGTTGCTTAAACCGCACTGATGATAGCAAGGAATTATAATTAACGTTATCATTTCATTAACGAACGTAATAAAATTAACAAAAAAGTTATATGTAAAGGGAATTGAATCCAAGACCTCTTAAAGAAGAGGACAACAATTCAAATCGTATAAGTACAACTCCCATTGCAACTGTTTATTGAAGTTATTATATAAATTTTTATATATAGAGAGAAAGTAAACCGGGTCGAATTCGGGTCATCTAGGTTGACATGCCAAACCCATACCCGACCCGGAGTTTATCCAGGTCGGGTCAAGTCAACCCGTTTCCTACTTGACCCGGATTGGCCCCTGCCCATACCCGGTTAAGGATGTCGGGTTCGGGTCCGGTCGGGCTCATTTTGCCACCCCTAAGACCCGCAGCCAAAAATGTCTAGTCTAGTTTGTAACTAGATATATCTTTATGAGATCAATCAAAAACAATCGGTCGGGCCTAAATATGTGCGTACACAATTCATTAATCTCCACACTGTTATGATATTCTCCACTTTAGGCTGGCCAGCCCCGCATGGTTTTGTTCCTAAAAGGCCACATACCAATGGAGATTCAATTCACATATTTATATCCGGGCCCGCATGGTTTTGTTCTTGGGTCACTCTAAAAGGCCACATAACAATGGAGATTCAATTCACATATTTACATCCTTCAAATCCACTCGTCTAGCCGATGTCGGACTATGTTCAATTGCTCCATCAAAAATATGCCAAAGTGAAATTGTTCATACAACTGGATTAGGAAAATCCACCCAAAAAGGACACCTATTGAAAGTCATAACTGACTTGTCACAATGTCAATCGCCTTTATCAGAAGGGAATTTTGGGCTGACAAATAGCATCAATCCAACTCTCTTTATCATTGACAAATATCTGAATGGGGTCATGCTAATGGGGTCATATTCCAAATTGACATGGTATTAGGTTGTATCAGTCAACACCTGAACTCTGGTCAATCTCATAGAAAACATGAAATCTCACCATCCTTCGAGATGTCTGGGTTCAATTTTGGGTGATATATTCAAACTTTTCCTCTATAAGGCTGTCAAATATGTGCAGCTTTATGTGTTTTAGATTTAAATATATTCTAATGCACCTAATTTGTTCTCAGAGTTCTTTTTTATTTGGTCAACAAACTAATACCAAACCCAATTGACTCAATTATGAGACATTTAAACAAATACCTCTGGTGCAGCTGCTGATGCTCCACTTGGCTGCGAAACAACCATATGAACAAGCTCCAGAAACATGGATTTGCCCTGATCTGTGAAGTTCTTGATGTAGAACATCAGCAAGTCCGCAGATTTCGCTCTGAATCTCTTCAATTTCTCTTCAATGTCAGGCTCGTGCTGCACAACCAGCGGCCTCAGAAACGCAGCATATACCCAACTTGTCCCCTGCATAACAACAAAATCGTTCTCTAAGATCAAACAACCAACAAAAGTGTAAATAAATTTCATGATCTGTGTTGTTTTTGTTGATATTTCTTTATTTTACCATTGTTTTTGGATGCCATAAGTAAATGAAGAATGCGATCTTGGTTTCAGCGTACAATGGCAACCTTGAAAATATTGAGAAAAGAGAATCAGGGATCATAATTGAACCTTATTAAATGGGGGTAAAAAATCCAGAAAACAGTGAGATTAATTACCAGGAAACGAATATGTCAAAAAACCTCTCAAAAACAGTCAATATCGCTACAATCACCCTGCAATGCCCAAAATCGTTACACAATTTAGCAGAAAGTTTGAGCTAGTTGAATTCAAATAAACCCACAAATCTTGGAGAACAGATCGAGATCCTGTAAAATTCATCAAAGAGAGGGAATTTACCAGTACTGGCACCAAAATTGGAGCTGGCCGACGTGGATCTGTCTCATCTCCATCGCTTTAAAGCATTCGAATGCTGGATAAGCGTAGCCAAGTAACAGCCTGAATTCAAATTAGACTCAAAAAATCAAACAAAGTCCCCCGAAAAAAAATCTGCAACTAGAAGAACGACAAGAAGAAGAGCACTCACGAAAGAACTCGCGTCACAAATTCGCTCAACATCCTCGAAACTCAGCACACTAAACAATCCAAATCGAGAAGTCGGGAAGATCTCAGGTTCTGATTTATAGAGAATTATAAAAGAACAGCTTGGATTCGAGATTTGGGGGAAGACGAAGAGGGAAACGTTGAAATGCTTGTAACTTGAAATAAAATATTTAATCTCGATTTCTCGATTAATCGGGTGCGGTTCTTTTATACGAGGGATTGGGGATCGCGTCAAGCGAGGAGAAAGAAAGAGGAAGAAAGAAGCGGTTGCTTTCGTTGGACGACTCCCGCCTAATCTAATACCACGTTATTAATAAAAATAAAAAAATTTCTTAATCAAAAGGGTAAATATGCCTGGGGATCTCTTGGAATCATCATCATCAGCCATCACGACCTCAGCGGTTGCCGTTTGTTATTTAATGACGAAAATACCCCAATATGGTGGGCCCGTGGTCTAAAGCGGCGGGCCTGACGGTCGGTGCATTTGCTTCATTATTGTTCGGTACCGTTAGGAGTTGGTATTCTGATTGACACCTGTGCGTTGCAAAATGGGACGTGTGAGCATTTACATGATGGGTTTCGGGCTTAGATAGGTTTTTGACCGACACGTGTGCAATGCGCCTTGCTCTACTTGATACCTCCATTCGGCAACGGGATTTACTTTGCGAACCCACCGTTCTTGCTCTGTCGCACATATCGCTTGACGCTTAAATTTTCACTCCCATTCACAACCGACTAATTACGTTTTTTTCAGTGCACAATCGGTATTTTCGGTATCAGTCTCTTCTTTCACCTTCTTCACATGATGACCTATTTTTTTGTGTTTAAATTTGTGTTGGTTGAAGTTGTGAATAATGTTGGTGAAAGTGAGTATTGTGTTTTTTGGTTAAAGTGGGTTGTGAATGTGGATGTTGGAATTTTTGTGGGTCCCACACAACTTTAGTGTGTGTGTTTTGTGGACACGTCAGCAATCTAACACAAAAGAACACGACGAGTGAAAGTGAGGGGTGAGAATGAGTGAATAGTGGAATCTCCCACTTTTACAACCACATAAACCAAAAGGAACATGCCCTTATATTACCGCAACCACGATTCATCCTAAACCTCCAGCAAGACATCTCCACATGACCATCATAATAGCAGTAGCAGCAAATAATAATAACAAGAAATAATCATAATAGCTTTGGGATGCTAGGGACCTAGGTTTTTGGGAGTCTTCACTCTTTTTCCCTAGTCCACTTGTACCCCAAATTCTATCTAGCTGATTGTATCTTTTGACTTTATTTATGAAATCAATTACCGTTCAATAATAATAACAACAACAACAAGAATAACTAATCAAGAAGAAAAGTAAAGAGAAGCCCATGGGTTTTGCACGCGTGTGAATTTTGGATGGGTTTTGATGGAGGAGAGGAAAGAACAGAAAAGGAGAAACATGAGAGGCCCATTGATTTGGGGTGGGAGCTGGGGGGAGGGGGAGGGGGAGGGGGAGGGCTGATGGATGGGAGGGGAGAATGGAGGAAAGGCGATAAACTATTTAGGGTTTAATTAGTTATATATTTATTTAGTTCCATCTCTCTTTCGCTCTCATTTTCAAATGAAGAAGTTAATTAACTAATTTCAGCTGTTAAAAAGACGTTTAAATGTAACAATGTTGTTTAACTTTCTTAATTGATATAGTGAAGAAGAACAAGAAGACTGAAGAATAACAAAATATTTTTAAAAAAGAGTAAGGCGTGGGATGTGCGCTATAAGTTTTTAAGCGCATTGTGTGCAGTGAGTAATTTGGTTTGCATGTTATGCGCGATGAGTAATTTGGTACGTGCACGGTGTAATTTTATTTAGCCTGTTGTCCGCGATGAGTGATTTTGTTTTTACTGTTGTGCTCGGTGAGTAATTTGATACGTGAACAGAGTAATTTTGTTTTGCCTGTCGTGCACGATGGGTAATTTGGTATGTGCGTATAATTTTTAACGAGTGCATTTCAGGGTTTATCGTAAATGAAGTCTCGTAATTTTTCAAAAAAAAAAATAACCGGTATGTGCGTAGAGTAAAACGGCGCGTGAGCAACGTAACTCCATTTGGCAAAATATTAAGGTTAATTACAATCATTGATGACAAGTCTAGACCCAATATAGAAATATTATTCAATTGTGGTTCATGTGCCGTAATTACGGAATTGCTCCTACCGAATGGGCTTCGTTTGATGGATTGAGACGAAATCAAAGGTGTTAGGTAAAACCAATAGGTTAGACTAGTCAAATGTTAGTGCAAAGTTTGGACTGAATCAAGGCTCAAACAGTTGAATAACCATAGAAGTAGTAGTTGGCGAATGATGCGGCTTAGTTAAGCAATCTAAAGGGATCATAATTTATTCTAAATTATGAACAAGTCTGAGTGCACGAAATTGTTAATATTACTAATAGGGGTACTCTAGCTAGAAATTACCTAGTTGCTGTCAATTGATGAATCATGATGCTGCCCACTATAATTAAAATATTGCGGAACGTAATAATAGAGGAAATTATAAATGTGCCTAGCATATGAAATTTCATGTGCTCAAAGATTTTTTTAAAATATTTTTTCTATGGTTGGTGTAAATATTCTAAAACCTAATAAACTCAAATATGTGTCAGCACTAACAGATTTGGTGATTGATCCACTCGTGTAACGGCCTGTATTTTCTAGGCGTATTTTTGTGTGTGCCCGTATTTTCGTTTGAACCATCCGGATGTTTTCGTGCGCGAGTTCTATGTTTATGCGTCGACGCGAGCACGTATCCGTTTTTCGTTTACCGTATCATCATTAACCGACTATCAATTTTAACTAATTAGCTTAATTTAATTATCTCACTAATTACAAAATTGCTAATCACTTTAACTTTCACTAATTACTTCGTTTATTTTTAATAATCACCTTTTCGTAATTACTTAATTTCTTTAATTAAAAGTTAATTGCTGATTAACTTATTACCGGTGCCTGAAAATCAATTCCCTAAATTAACTAAGTTATCTTTACCCTAACCCTACAGCATTTCTTCCCACCAAATTGTTGGTGAGATCCAACATGAAATTGAAGCCCCACCCACATCCAGCTCCTCCCCCATCAATTGTCTCCTCCACGGTTGTTATAACATTATCACCGTCATCAAGCTAGGAGCAACAACCTGCAAGTCTTCTCCTGCCCTGCAATTCATCTTCTCCTGCAAACAAAACAAACCAGATACAACCCAAAAACAAATCAACCAGCAATACAATTCCTCTTCCCTGCAATCCATCAACCCAAATCCCAAACATCAGTCCCAAAATCTGTTCACCATTCCAAATCCAGTTCTTCCCAAATCTCCCACCAAAATCAGAACCCAAAACCAAACAAATCAGCCCCAAACTTCAGAAATCACCCATCCAAATTCATCAAGATCAGAAACAAATAAGTTTCCCCATCAAATTCTTCCCAAAACCAACCTATTTCCCAAACCAAAAACTCAACTTAAATCAAAGACAAAGAAACCTGAGATCTAATCAAATCTGAAAATCAATTTCAGATTTCAAAAAAAAAACCCAAAAACAACCTCAGATCCATCTCCAATCTCCTCCCTCTTCTTCCAGAAACTCCCCTCACCTGGGCACCCTCGCGCGCGCCGCCCAGCACACTGCCGCGCCGCCTGCTGCTCTGCCTGCGCGCGCGCGCGTCGCCAGCAGCCGCCAAGCGCGCCACCCCCTGGCCGGAGGGCCACCCCGCCGATCGCTGTCCTTTCCTCTTCCCCTCGCGTGAACGAGCCCGTGCCTTGGCTGCGTGAGTGCCCTTCCCTGCAAACGTTGAGATGTTAAAAAAAATGATGAAGAGAACACAGACAGGTGTAGTAAAGGAGAAAGAGAGGGAGTGAGTGATTATTAAATAAGGTTATCTTAAGGGTTATCATTGGCAGTTATTTCTATGTGAAATGTCCTTACACATTATTAAATAAGCTATGGTTATAATGATGTATGCATGTCATGGTGGCCGTCGGGCCGGCCCGGCCCGGCCCGGCCCGAAGCCCGCCGGGCCTGGCCGGGCCACGGGCCGGCCCGGCCCGGCTTGATTTACAAGCCGGGCCGGGCCGGCCCGGCCCGGGGGGGTGAAAACCCCCCCAAGCCCGGCCCGCAGCCCGCGGCCCGGCGGGCCGCGGGCCAAGCGGGCCGGGCCCGGGCCGGCCCGGTTTTATTGGTTTTTTTTACACTTAAAAAAAATTTTTGAAATTTTTTTAAAAATTTGTAAAAACAGTATTAAATCATTATAAATTATTTTAACATTTGTAAAATATTTTACATGTCATATATATTTTTTAAAATTTTAAAATACTTGTTAGCTAATTTAGAAATTTAAAAATTGTTCTTATTTAGAACAATTTTTTATTAATTATAACTTGTTCTAAAGAAGTAAAAATAAGTTTAGAATGATATTAAATTTTTAAAAAATTTATAAGACCTATATAAAATATTTTACAAAGTTTAAAAAAATTTAAAATTACTTATATTATTTATAAACCTAAGTTAGATAATTTAGCCCGAAATTCACGAAGGTCCCGGGTTGAACCTTTAAATTTCATTAATTAAAATTTTTTTGAGGGGGGGACTTACATTGGCCAGCCTTACCCCTCATACAATGGCCAACACGTAGGACTTCTACAAGCTAATACAAGATAGAAAATAACAATACATGGAAAAAAAGAAAATCATTCAGCGTCAGTCCCTTCCTCCTCAGAATCTTCTGAAAGGTCCTGTTTGTCTTGCGAGCGGTCTTCAGCATGAAACCAGTCCTTTGCACATACCGCAGCTTCAACTACATCTTCTTTAAGCCTTGATCTCCTGTCACTCAGAACCCTGCCACTTGCACTAAAAGCAGACTCGGACGCAATAGTAGAAATAGGGATTGATAACAGATCACGAGCCATAATGGTAAGAATTGGAAACCTAGGTTCATACATTTTCCACCATCCCAAAATGTCAAAATTTGGATCATCCAATTCTTCCTCAGTGAAAGGATAAGAAATTTCTAAATATTTGGACAACTCATTTGACGAACTTTCTGAAGCTACGGTTTTTTGTTTTTTCTTCCCCAAAATCTGCCTCAGTTTGCATGTAATATTAGAACTAGCAGGAATAGAAGAAGTGTTTGATGAAGTTCCATATCTAGCTTCATACGTTGCAAACAGAGCTCTTAAGCTAGTTTTAAAATGCATTATATGATCTTCAACTTCAAATTGCATGTTTTCATAAAACGTTTCTAATAATCCAGCTACTCCATCCTCTTTATATCGTGGATCAACAACCTTAGCTAATGAATAAAGCAAAGGAATAGGATTCCAATATTTTGCTAGTTTAGTACCCATTTCTTCGATCATAGGTTGAAGAATGAGGGTAGTGTCTGTAGTGTCTCTATACCTAGCTAAAGTGTCAGAAATTATAACTAATTGACCAAGCCCTAAAAAGGATGTTGAGTAATACATACCCGAAAATTTGTTTGTAGCATAATAAAAACCCTCAAAAAAATCGCATAGCTGCTCAATTGTTTTCCACTCTAATTCAGTAAGGTTGAAATCCGTCTCATACGGAATGTAGGTGCTAGCAAAATAAGTCAGTTGCATCTTGTTTTTAAGCAAGCAACGCATCATAAGATACGTTGAGTTCCACCTATGTGGAACACTTAATGTAAACTTCCGGTAAGGAAGTTGGCAATTTCTACATACATCTTTATATAAAGCTCTCTTATTGCTAGAAGATTGTATGTATAACATAAGGTTTCTACCCTTTTCTACCCAATCAGCAGCATATTTAAGCCCATCCTGAACTATCAAGTTTAAGATGTGACAAGCACATCGCTGATGAAATAAAAGACCATCCAGATCAGGGTTCAGATGTGTTTTCAAAAATGATATTGCAGTTGTATTATTAGAGGCATTATCAAGTGTAAAAGAAATGATTTTATCAGAAATGCCATAATCACGAATAACAGGCATAAGCGCATTAGCAATAACAACACCAGTATGACCAAAGGGTAACAATTTAAATCCAATAATCATCTTATGAATAATATAGTCGTTGTCTACATAATGGGCCGTAACACAAATGTAGGATAAACCCCATTTTGTTGTCCATATGTCGGACGTTAAAGCTATCCTAGATTTTAAGGCCGCAAAAGTTTGAATCAATTTGGCTTTGCCAGCTTCAAAAACTGCCATAACATCTCTTCTAAGTGTGGTTCTAGGCACCTTTTTAAATGCAGGGTTCAGGGCTACTTGGTTAAAACGTTCTACTGAGGAACTTTCCCCATAACTTAAAGGTAATTCTTGGCAAAGAACTAGTCTAGCCATCTCCTTTCGCATTGTTTCAGCAGAATACGAAAAAGCAGACAGAGAGCTAGAATTAGCTGTTAAGTTTAACGTTGTCTGTCTAGCCTCTCTTTTTTTATGTGCTTCTGTGTGTCTTTTTAGATGTGTTGTGCCATCTTTGGCTGCGCAATTGAAATCTGATCTACAGATTTTGCAAAAAGCCCTAAGTCCTTTTCCAGGCACTGTTTCTAGTGAATAGTTATCCCAAACAGCAGATTTCTGTTTTCTGCCTTGGGTTGCTTGTGAAGCAGTGGGGACAGCAGTAGTAGAGGGGGTTGAATTGTGTGCAGAACCAGAAAATCCCTGTGTACCCACAATGGGGCTATTACTATCGTGCCAGTCATGTTGTTCAGTTGGAGTCATTTCCGGAAAGTCCGGTGTTTCAAGAGGGTTGTTCAGCAAATTTTGAAAAAAACCATATTCTTCAGTGTTAAAATTAGCGGTAACCGATCTACGTGGGTTGTTTGATCCGGCCATTATGCTAATTTACTAATAATAGGAAGTAGGAACCTGATTGCAGATAGAGCCGCAGTGAGGTAGCAGTCTAGCAGTTGATCGGATCCCTGAGTCGGAGCTTGAATTTGAGATGCCGAAGTGTAGAGGTAGCAGCCGTATCTTGAGAGCGCCGAGAGATGAGAGCAATAACCTGAGATTAGAGTAAAATTTGAGAGTAGAGAATTTTAGAGTTGTGAAGAAATTGGTATGAATGTGTGCGGTATTTATAGGATTTTTTAAGACCCAAAAGACCAAAATAACCCTCCAATATGACCGTTTTATGGCTGTTGGGACGGTTTTTTGGTCATTTTGGCAGAAATTGACCAAACTACCCCCCCAATATAGCTGTTTATGGCTGTTGGGGGGGGTATTTTGGTCAAAAAGCCCAAAAATCCCCCCCCAACAGCCATATAATGGCTGTTGGGAGGCGGGCGGGCCGGGCGGGCCGGCCCGGCCCGCGGTCCGCCGGGCCACGGGCCAGCCCGGCCCGGCGGCCGGGCCGGGCCGGCCCGGCCCGGCGGGCCGCGGGGGGGGCAAATGCCCGGCCCGGCTGCCGGGCCGGGCTTGGTCAACGGCCCGGCCCGGGTTGACCGGGCCGGGCCGGGCCGGCCCGAAAACCGGGCCGGGCGGGCCGGGCTCCGGGCCGGCGGGCCATTTGGCCACCTTGATATGCATGTCAGCCTTGGTATATTAAAAAAAATTGAAAGAGAAGGACAAGTGTGTGACAGTCCTATTAAAATGAATGGTTAGGTTATTTTATTTGTGTAAGGGGGTAGGTGATAGTAGGGGGGTATTAAACGTAACGTTAACATGATAATAACATACCGTTAGCTTAAGTTAGGATTAGTATTAATAGGTTGTTAGTAAAACTGGTTGGAATTAATCTGTTAGTATGATTGTTAACTGTTAAATAATGTTAGGATAACATTAGAGATTAAAATATGGCTTACCATGTTAATATAAGACTGATATAATACAATATAGACATCACCCTAGCCAGAGAACCCAATAAAATTAACCGAACCCACTTTAGAGATTAATTTAAGAATGTGTTTGCTTCACAAAATATCTAATTCGTGGATTTATTTAACCAAAACAGAGAACCGGTCATACCGACACGTAGTACCCGTCGAGAGGAACCCAACGGCACAAACATCGCCAAAATCAGGCAAGTATGCAATTTATAGTGAATTTGTTAATGTAAATACTCTTTTAGCTCTCTGCATGCAAAGTTCCATAACTAAATTTTCAAGTCGCATTCGTTAAATTCACATGCTCAGGATTTTGTTAAATTGTTGTAAATATTGCTGGATACTCTTGTAACCATGGAAATTATTGTGTAAAGATAAATGGTCACATTATTGCTGCATGTCTCAAAATGACTAACAAGAGAGTGACATCGTGAAATCGTGCGCCTCGAAGGCGCAATCGTGACTTTCGTGATGTCATGTGAGTTGACTAGGCTGGCTCGTGTTCCAGCACAAATATTGGGGTGGGGTTAGGGTTGTGCGGCCACTAGGCGTATGACGGTGTACTCTCTTCAAGGGCACCACCCGTATGCGGTGGGTTAGCGCCAAGCACGGTAAGCCCCCGTGTGAAGAACGACCCACTCATCACGTCCTACCGGCGAGAACCCTATTATAGATGTGTGAAACTAACTCGAAACTTGCAAAGTGAAATTGTTACCTCAGTGAAATTGTTATCTCAGTGACATTGACATGCTTTACCTTACTTGTCAGATTTTCTAGAACTGCATGATATGATGTATTTACTTTAAAATCAGCATGCTTCAACTTTTATTGTTATCTCGTTTAATTTAAAATTGCCTCTTAAATCTAGTATAAATTTGTATATCTTGCCTTGGGTTCTAATTTCTACTTGCAGACCCTTGCTGACATACATTCATATTTTTGGATGTATGTCAGATCCCGAGCTTTAGCACCAGGAGGACTAGTTGAGATAGCTGAATCAGTAGACCAGGGACTGTCAAACTAGAGAACCTTCATTGTAATTCACTCATTTGTTGTACGGGTCATAAGACCCTCTCTTTTCTATTCCTGCATCGTTGTAATTCCGTTGAGACGTTTGAGATTGTAATAATGGTTTACTTATCTGTGTTGTTTTGAGTAATGCAAAGCAAGAACCTGCAGTTTTCACACAGACGCTTATTGTGTTAAGTCAATTGGGAAAGAAAAGCAAAAGTACCTCCTCCCGACTTGCACAAGCGGGCCCGTTCGCGTCCTCGCCCCCAAGCCTAATGGGAAGCGGGGCGTGACAGGTTTTAGTGGTGGCCCATGCAGGTCTATGCTCAAGCAAAATACTCTAAAACAACATGGATAATATTACAATCTTGAATTTCGAACAACACCTTCCTTAGAATCTTCTACCCCAATCAAATTCATTAGAACATCCTAGTCCTAAGATTCCTGATCCTTAGCCAACCAAATCAGTATATCCTTGATTTTTAATCCCCCTTTATTTTTACATTCCACTTTATGACCTTAAGAATCCATCGTAGCCATCACTAATCATTTTTTACTGGCACTCGCATTTGATCACCCTACTCTAATCATAACTCTCGATCCACGAGATATTCCCGACAGCCAATTTTGTCCTTTTGAATTATCCACATTACTGTGCCGATTCTACTTTCGATATCCCTTTCATGGAATTCCTTACCCGGCTTTATCCCGTTTAAAAAAAATCTTTAGTATATAACTAGATCTCATACTCTCCAACTGACTTAAATTCATTCTTTGATTTTGAAACTTTCCTCGTCGTAACCTTTAGTTACTATCTCGCCACGATTTTCTGGCCTATAACATCCATACTCATATATTTACCATACTTTCTTCATATAATAAACTCCATTTAAAAACATTATTTCTTTTTCACTAATTCGAATATAGGAATTTCTTTCTTACGATGCCACTAAAATAGTTCAAAACAACCTATCATATATGTTTTTTTTCAAAATACTTTCCTTATTAAATCTTTCTCCATTTGCATTCTCAAAGCAATCGCTGCTTCACTATACTCCTTTGTATGTTACTCTTTTCAATCATTACTTAACTAAATTACATTTCATGTTTTAACTTATACCATTTACGCATTTCGTTATTTTTCACATATCCGTCATTTTCCTTAATTACTTGATTAATCATGACTATTTTATGTTACCTAACCAACATGACCTCCCTATCCATGCCTCGCCTGAAACCGTTCATCACAATCTTGACATGTTACGTCATTCAACTCTAAATCATATACTATGTTTAGTTATCATTAGTGCTCGTCATTACTTATTACAACCTTGGCAAGATTCGTTTTAAATTTACGTTATAGCCCTTTAAATTTTCCCTTCTATTTCATTTCATTATCAGTAGTGTTAAGTTAATCGTCATATTGTTATAGCATTAGTTGTGATCGTTATTGTTATAGGATTATGTTTCAGCTAGACATAATGTGAGATGACATGAGGGTAGTTGTGATTAGTTGATTTTGAACACAACGAATTTATGATTACTCCATTTTATACGGTGATAATAGAATGATGTGTTCAATACTTACATTTGGATGATACACATGCCTAACGGATTCAATTGAGTTTCTTTTATACACAAGAGGACGAGTACATTACAGATTTGAAATTCAGATTAGTAACAGCTAAGAATACCCATGGAGGTACACCATGATTCATGGAGACCATAAAAATGAGTAGAGTATTTGTAGTAACAAGACTTAATTATATAGGTATGGTGATGAAGATATTAGAACAGATACGTTATGTTGATGAGAATGGATAGTTATGTGGATTGATTGAGATTGTTTAGAACAAGATACAATGGAAAATGGCAAGATGTGATGTAGTAGTTTGTTAGGTATGGTGAATAAATTTATGAGTTGTCACGAGGAAGGATGTGTTGGGAGCATGACAATTATTGATTGAAAATAGTGATGTATACTAGGCGTATTTGTAATGGTCGTCATACATTGTTAACTGGTGTATCATCATTATATTGATTGCTTGATATAAAGATAAGGTTGGAGTTGGGAGATGTCACAATTGTGGTGTTACCGGTTAGGTTATGCAATGGACAATGTGATGATGTATAATGGATAAGACAACTTAGGAGGATAAATAATTTTAGAAAATTTGGCCACGGACGAACTATACATTATAGATTTCATAGGAGATGTTATTGCTCTAATATCAATAACAAGTGAAGGGTGAAGAAATTTGCAAATGGTGTTGGTTGAGGATACTTAATGTTTTCCCTTCAAAGGTTATTTGTTATAAAGTATTGATTATTTTGAAGCAGGAACCTTGGGTTAGAATTCGAACGATAAGGTTGGGTCTGTAGTTAAGTGTTAGGATGTGGTTATGGTAATAGAGTTATTCGATGATGAGACGAGTAGTGGTGATTTATTTGAGGAGTACTTGATTGAGATTACAGGTTTAGCGTGTACTATGTTAGAATATGAGAGTTGCAGTTGTAAGTATATATATACACACATTGTTATTCATCACTCATCCTCATCCCTGCACATCTTGGGTATCCGTCCCTAGTCTTTTCTCTTGCCCCTAACAATTAAGGCCATCGATGGTGCTTAGTCATCCGAACTTTTTTTTGGAACTCAATCTTATTCACATCACGTGTGTCTCTTCTTAACCAATTTCATTTCTTCGCCTCGAAGTATTCAGGTCATAATTTACCTCGTAGAAATACAAGAGCGGTATTCATAATTGTTCCCTGCTCTTTAGTGGATAAGAATTCCGAGGACGGAATTTTTCTTAAGGTGGGTAGAGTGTAACGGCCGGTATTTTCTAGGCGTATTTTTGTGTGTGCCCGTATTTTCGTTTGAACCATCCGGATGTTTTCGTGCGCGAGTTCTATGTTTATGCGTCGACGCGAGCACGTATCCGTTTTTCGTTTACCGTATCATCATTAACCGACTATCAATTTTAACTAATTAGCTTAATTTAATTATCTCACTAATTACAAAATTGCTAATCACTTTAACTTTCACTAATTACTTCGTTTATTTTTAATAATCACCTTTTCGTAATTACTTAATTTCTTTAATTAAAAGTTAATTGCTGATTAACTTATTACCGGTGCCTGAAAATCAATTCCCTAAATTAACTAAGTTATCTTTACCCTAACCCTACAGCATTTCTTCCCACCAAATTGTTGGTGAGATCCAACATGAAATTGAAGCCCCACCCACATCCAGCTCCTCCCCCATCAATTGTCTCCTCCACGGTTGTTATAACATTATCACCGTCATCAAGCTAGGAGCAACAACCTGCAAGTCTTCTCCTGCCCTGCAATTCATCTTCTCCTGCAAACAAAACAAACCAGATACAACCCAAAAACAAATCAACCAGCAATACAATTCCTCTTCCCTGCAATCCATCAACCCAAATCCCAAACATCAGTCCCAAAATCTGTTCACCATTCCAAATCCAGTTCTTCCCAAATCTCCCACCAAAATCAGAACCCAAAACCAAACAAATCAGCCCCAAACTTCAGAAATCACCCATCCAAATTCATCAAGATCAGAAACAAATAAGTTTCCCCATCAAATTCTTCCCAAAACCAACCTATTTCCCAAACCAAAAACTCAACTTAAATCAAAGACAAAGAAACCTGAGATCTAATCAAATCTGAAAATCAATTTCAGATTTCAAAAAAAAACCCAAAAACAACCTCAGATCCATCTCCAATCTCCTCCCTCTTCTTCCAGAAACTCCCCTCACCTGGGCACCCTCGCGCGCGCCGCCCAGCACACCGCCGCGCCGCCTGCTGCTCTGCCTGCGCGCGCGCGCGCCGCCAGCAGCCGCCAGGCGCGCCACCCCCTGGCCGGAGGGCCACCCCGCCGATCGCTGTCCTTTCCTCTTCCCCTCGCGTGAACGAGCCCGTGCCTTGGCTGCGTGAGTGCCCTTCCCTGCAAACGTTGAGATGTTAAAAAAAATGATGAAGAGAACACAGACAGGTGTAGTAAAGGAGAAAGAGAGGGAGTGAGTGATTATTAAATAAGGTTATCTTAAGGGTTATCATTGGCAGTTATTTCTATGTGAAATGTCCTTACACATTATTAAATAAGCTATGGTTATAATGATGTATGCATGTCAGCCTTGGTATATTAAAAAAAATTGAAAGAGAAGGACAAGTGTGTGACAGTCCTATTAAAATGAATGGTTAGGTTATTTTATTTGTGTAAGGGGGTAGGTGATAGTAGGGGGGTATTAAACGTAACGTTAACATGATAATAACATACCGTTAGCTTAAGTTAGGATTAGTATTAATAGGTTGTTAGTAAAACTGGTTGGAATTAATCTGTTAGTATGATTGTTAACTGTTAAATAATGTTAGGATAACATTAGAGATTAAAATATGGCTTACCATGTTAATATAAGACTGATATAATACAATATAGACATCACCCTAGCCAGAGAACCCAATAAAATTAACCGAACCCACTTTAGAGATTAATTTAAGAATGTGTTTGCTTCACAAAATATCTAATTCGTGGATTTATTTAACCAAAACAGAGAACCGGTCATACCGACACGTAGTACCCGTCGAGAGGAACCCAACGGCACAAACATCGCCAAAATCAGGCAAGTATGCAATTTATAGTGAATTTGTTAATGTAAATACTCTTTTAGCTCTCTGCATGCAAAGTTCCATAACTAAATTTTCAAGTCGCATTCGTTAAATTCACATGCTCAGGATTTTGTTAAATTGTTGTAAATATTGCTGGATACTCTTGTAACCATGGAAATTATTGTGTAAAGATAAATGGTCACATTATTGCTGCATGTCTCAAAATGACTAACAAGAGAGTGACATCGTGAAATCGTGCGCCTCGAAGGCGCAATCGTGACTTTCGTGATGTCATGTGAGTTGACTAGGCTGGCTCGTGTTCCAGCACAAATATTGGGGTGGGGTTAGGGTTGTGCGGCCACTAGGCGTATGACGGGGTACTCTCTTCAAGGGCACCACCCGTATGCGGTGGGTTAACGCCAAGCACGGTAAGCCCCGGTGTGAAGAACGACCCACTCATCACGTCCTACCGGCGAGAACCCTATTATAGATGTGTGAAACTAACTCGAAACTTGCAAAGTGAAATTGTTACCTCAGTGAAATTGTTATCTCAGTGACATTGACATGCTTTACCTTACTTGTCAGATTTTCTAGAACTGCATGATATGATGTATTTACTTTAAAATCAGCATGCTTCAACTTTTATTGTTATCTCGTTTAATTTAAAATTGCCTCTTAAATCCAGTATAAATTTGTATATCTTGCCTTGGGTTCTAATTTCTACTTGCAGACCCTTGCTGACATACATTCATATTTTTGGATGTATGTCAGATCCCGAGCTTTAGCACCAGGAGGACTAGTTGAGATAGCTGAATCAGTAGACCAGGGACTGTCAAACTAGAGAACCTTCATTGTAATTCACTCATTTGTTGTACGGGTCATAAGACCCTCTCTTTTCTATTCCTGCATCGTTGTAATTCCGTTGAGACGTTTGAGATTGTAATAATGGTTTACTTAGCTGTGTTGTTTTGAGTAATGCAAAGCAAGAACCTGCAGTTTTCACACAGACGCTTATTGTGTTAAATCAAGTGGGAAAGAAAAGCAAAAGTACCTCCTCCCGACTTGCACAAGCGGGTCCGTTCGCGTCCTCGCCCCCCAAGCCTAATGGGAAGCGGGGCGTGACAACTCGTTACAAAAAGTTTTATTGTTCTGAAACCGTTGATATCTGAATACAAAGTTTATAAAATAAAAATAAATTTTGAATTTTGGAGTCATCGCGAGGAAATTTCTCAGCACCAACAGCACTATACATTATTACGTACAATAATATTGGTGCAAGCTAAATTAAAGCTGATCCTATATTTGATTAATTAACTTCTTAAGTGCGTCAAAGCTAACTGAAACTTCTGACTTTGTCAATTAATTTGTTAGCGACAGAAAATTAAGTATATATTATGTGAATTCGATCATGTAATATCATATACATTTGAAGAAGACTTTGGCAATCCTTCTAGTTCTTCAATCAGTCTTCTTTTTGACAAAATTCTGCAAGTTATTCCTTGCAGGTTCCTCTTCAACTAATAAGTCTGCGAGGGTGTTATTATAAATCAATTTAGAACCATCTTTGCGATGGAGAGCTCGAATAGCACGTCACATTTGACTTGATTTGTGATATCAGGGCTGATGTTTTCCATAGACCCGGTCGAGTCTGGTAAATTACCAACTAGGTTTCGTATGTCAGCCAAATGGAAATGCAGAAGGAAACTAAACAAGAAGATATGGAGCATTGATTGCTGATGATCGTGAGATTAAATATTCTGGTTACATGTGTACTTAATTTATTGAAAAGATAATTATTAATGTCACATGAGGTTTGCCAACTGACCACAACGGAATCGATTGCGTTTGGCATAAACGTTATGCAAAAATGTTTGTTAAGTATATGCGGTGCACAATATTTTATCCGTCTTTTTAGGAAAAAATGTTCACATCACAAGACATTGATGTGACCTTTTCAGTCTGACGGGATATTGCTGTGACATTTTCCTCTAAAAAGACGAAATACTGTGCATCACATCCTCTGTGGTGCACTTAGCATTTCTCTATGTAAAAATCATAAACATCTATGTCACTTTTTTGTTTGATGTTATATTATATGATGCGTGGATAAATTTACAAGATTTATGCGAGGAACACGCTAAATCGTCTTAAGCAATCTCTTTTTGATCAGTTCGTGCGGTTCACGAGGGCACGCTAGAGAAAACCATAGATTTTCATTTAGGTTGGGCCAAGGAGACAATGATATTGGGCCGGGCTCGGATCGGTTTTCGGGTCCTTATTTGTCACAGGTCCAACAATAATGTACAGAAAAATCCTCGGCATATACCAAGTAGGCTATTGATTTGTGACAGCTGCAACAAATAGTTGGCCTGCTTCATCCTGAATCCATGGAACTTGAGCCATAACATCTGTAACGTGCCGGTCATTTGTAACGGCACACACACTGAAAGCGTTCGCTGCGAGCTAAACGAGAGGCGTGATTCGGCTTACTCGCGGTGAGGACGGTAACTGAATATCTTGATGCTCTCTCTCTTCACTCTTCCAACGTTGCGTTGCGCGGCTTGCGCCTACCTGCTACCAAAACGCCCAACAACAGCGAAGTAACAATTGTTATTATTTTCGTTTCTTCGCTCAGAACTTCTGCCCTAAAAGTTTCTGATCTCAAATATGTTTCCATTTTAGGGCAAAAGGCTTCTTTCATGCTGGACTCACATTTTACAGGTAACAGTAACTGCGATCAACAATCTCATTTTCAAGTTTATGAATCCTTCACTATTCAAAATTATTTTTGTTCATAAACATTTCAGCTATTTGTGTTCAAGGGAATCGATTGTAGAGCATACATATAGCTCAATGGACGGGGAAAAGTTGCTACCTCTCGGGAGAAAGCAAGCCAGTGAACGAATTTGCTTGGTCTCCAGGTGTGAATGTGCTCAATTTTTTATAAAAAGTTTGGCACTAATTTTTAAATGTATGAATTTCTTCAATTTTGTTACAGCTTTTTGACTGAATTACTCGAATTGCGTTCGGAAGAATCCGCATTGCATATTCTTTTCATCACTGGGAACCCAGGTTATTTAAATAATTTAACCCTTTGATCTTTGATTGCACATTTTAGAGTGTATTTGCGCATGAATTTGGTGTACGGGTGTCAAATTGCAGGTGTTGTTTCATTTTATAAAGAATTTCTTGAAGCACTCTATGAATTGTTGGATGGGAATGCGTCGATAACAGGCAAGCATGTCGGAACTGTGTGCATTGTGTTGATCTCAGCACATTGTGCAACTTTACTGACTGATTCTTTTTGTGTGACAACATTCAGCAATTGGCCACATTGCCCATACAAAGAAGGTATGAAATTGTTTAATCTAACATGTTATTTGCAATTTAAGTAGGAGTTGTGCTAAGGTGTTTAATTTAAAAAGCAAAATAAAAAATCTTGCATGATCTCTAGGATGGAAACATCAAGAGTACACACAACGTAGCTTCAGTGGGAGTTGTGTTGAGACAGTCAAGATCTTTCTTAATGATATTGCATTGACACATCTATCTCAAGGCCATGCACTATGCAACATGCATTCCACATGACGCTGGGTATTCCTTGATTATCGAGTACTTGCAGGACACTTATCTGATATTTCCCAGGGATGCAAAATTTGATAACTTTATTAATTTTATAACACATTTTTAATGCAAACGCTTTGTGGTGCTCCTTCAATGCACTTTTGAGTTTTGATGATTGATGATTGATTACCATGTGTATTGATGTGTTTTTTCCTCTTTCAATTTTCATGATAAATTGTGATAGTTTTGGAAGTATATCAAATAATAGTTTGAACTGTGTTCTAAACTTCCAATATAAAACATGATATGCATTAAGCTCCACCGTTCGTATGTATGTTAATTCAATTGTATGAAATGTTTGTTGTTTGAGTCTCTGAAAATTTTATGAAAATCACACACCCACGCTCACACACATTCCATCATTAATGAAATTTTATGTTCACCAATTATGAGATGAAGTTATGAAAAAAATCTTATTTCGTTGATATTGTCTTAGCATATCATGTCCTTATCTTTTAGGAGCTGAGTTGACTTATCCAAGTTTTTACACATGCATTTTTAGCTATGTACCTGCTCGATCTGTATCATATGTTTTTCAAGATTTGCAGTATTTAGGTTGTGTCATGTCCCATATCCATGTTAATGCAGCACAGTTGTAGATGACAAGAAATTAATAAACAGAGTGTTTGTTTCCTTGTCTTTGTCTCTTCTTATTTCACGTGCATCTTTGGCTCCATTTAGGATAAACAGATAGACTTCCCTTAAAACAAAACTCTTCTTTAATGTTGTTCAAGCACATACTGATCGTATCTGTACTCTGTAAATGCATCCAGCTTAGGTGTTCTTTGTTTCTGTTAATGATGGCTGAGGAAGTGTGAGTCGTTTTGGATTTGATATCCTAACGCATAATACCTAAGGCGTGCTTAACCCCTTAAGAAGTTATTTTAGAGCATGCCTAAATTGCTTTTAACCCACTAGAAAGTTACCTTAATCAATTTGAGAAGCTATTAAGAAGCTGTGAGTGCCGTAGTTCATGTTTAACTTACCATTAATGAGGATTACTATTGATACAATTTAATTAATGACTTCCCTTTAGAATTGCCGAGTGATATTAGTCAAGATATCTGATGCTATTTTGATGAAACGTCTTCCAGAATTGGGAGCGTGGAAGGATGTTTTCACTACAAGAACAAATCAACCATAAGGTATCACTTGTCTTGTACTTTTTTATTATCTTATTACCATTTCCAGTCAACCCAGATTTCAACTTTTGGCCACTCAACTTACTATGTGTAGCTTACTCTGACCATTAGATTTAGCTTCATTTCCTTCCCTGTTAACCTAATGTTATTTCTGCAAACTCTGTGAGCATACCTAATGTATGCTGCCTACCATTCTCTTGATAGGTGATGTGGTAGAGCACAGCTTTCTTTACTAAGGTCACTGGTCCATTGACTGGTACTTTTTTTTGGTTTTTTCTTTCGGGGGGGGGGGGGGGGGGGGGTGGGGTCGATTGTTTCAATCATACCTCAGTAATGCTGGAGTTTACTTGTTCTGCTAGGCATTTCCCAGAGTTCATTTCAATGTAAAGCTAATTATTCCTTGGTTAACTTCTCACAAAACTCTGATGCTGATTTATTTTTTCAACTGAATGCCATATTGATACCATCATCACACTTTGACCTTGGGGTATTTATACGCACCCACGTCTTCATTCTAACGGTGAAATATTTGGTTAATGCACACTATCCAATGCGACAGAAGGACAACATGTGATGCAACTGTATTTGGTTTCCACATGCCGCCTTCATTGCCAGTGCACCTGTTTAGTTACATGTTCTCTTGGAAATATTTCTATACACTCCCGAAGCAGCCCAGGTAGTACACAATTTGTAATATCTCAAGCAGAGAAGGAACTTATATGTTGGTGGTTTGTTTCAACTGAAAAATAATCCCAACTCATCTATGTTCCGTATCATTTTTCCTAACATGTTCACACACTGATTGCTATGAAATTATTAGATAATGTTCTCTTATCATCTTATGACATCCATCATTGAAGCCGTAACCATAGGAGACTTCCAGGCATCATTCATGAACTGTTGGATCTTAAATTACAATGGCAAAATTATTTCACTAAATGTATTCAAGAGTATGGTGGGCTCCGCGTGTACCAGAGGAGGCGGACCAGGTCGTGCGGGCAAGTTTGAGGCCAAAGGGGCGTTTTCGAACATGTCTAATTATTCTATAATTTTAATGGCAAACTTGTAATTAGATTAGAAGGGGGTTTTATTCTTAAGCTAGGGTTAGCTGACGTTTTTGTTCTATGCTTGATTATTGAATTGTTTGAGAGAGTTCTTAGGAAGAGTGATAGAGTGCTGGCGTCCTCTCTTTTCGCCTTTTGGGAGGGTGGTTGCCCCTTTAATTGTAGCCAAGTTATCATTTTTATTCCTATTTTCATCAATTTAATTTCAGATTTGCTTGAGTTCTATCAGATTACTGCTTACTGCTGCTCTTTGAGTAAAAGAGCTCTTCGACGTGGTGTATGTCTTGGAATCTTGTAATGCTGTCATAAAAAAACTGCAGTATTATATTTTCTTCTTGTTTTTTTGAATCTCTCTGTAGAGAGTCTTGCTCCATATCCAATCCCAGTTAGCTTGGAAAATGCATACATCACATCGATGATTGGTGTGCACTTTTGATCCGTTGGCCTACAACTTTATTTTTACTGTTTTGCATTCATTTGCAAGCTTTGCAACTTAGGGTAGATACAAAGTTTCTATTCTTTTAAAATGATTCCGTGTAAATTGTCTCCCTTATATCTCTCATTTTTGATACGGCACATTCTTTGTTGTTATCTTTTAGGTAGATTGCTGAACAATCTAACTTAATTATATAGGTGGATTTTATAAAGCAGGAGCTTCAAAGTGATGGTCCTTTAATACTGGTAGGCTCCTTACTGAAATCATCCTACTTCTGTAGATAATATTTTTATTTTTTGGTAGCATTGTTGTGTTGTCCGAACTCCTAAAAACATTTGTTAGACAGAGAAAAATGGTTTAAATATTGCTTCTTCAAAAAAATAAAGATAATTATTGAAATTATATGTGAATATCTGCATTATGTTTAGACAAGCAATTATACATGAACTTAAATTAGTATTTTTACTCTCAAACTGACATGTATTGTATTAATGGGGTCATATGTATGAGAAGTAGTCTACATTTGCTCCCAAATCCAACATTTTAGAGTTACTGTAAACATTTAGGGTCATACTAATATCTATTTCGTAGTACTGTATGTCATTGAATCCAAATTCATAGCTCCTGTTTATGGTTAATTTTGTTAATTAAAGACAATGGACTAGGTTTTACTAGAACCGGGTAAATTTAATTTATTAAAGTTTACATTGCAAGGTATATATTCTACCTGATTGGGCCGTGAGAATGCAGAACATGGCACTATTTAACTTTGTTTAAGACGATATATTTCTTATTTATGGGACATGACAACATAGATTGCATGAATATGGACATATTTATTAAATAGGATGTGATATGTGTATGTGGATACACAAAAGTTCAAAAAACAATGGATATGAATTGTGACTGATACATTGCATAAACAACGATTTAGGGAAAAATGTGTTCGACATCATGATAAAATATTCAATCTTGAAAACCTCCTTGAATGGACTAAGTAAAAAGTTAGCTTGAAAACCCCCATCTATGTATTTAATAATAAAGTGCACTAACAAGTCCAAATGACCCTCCCTTATCTAGTCATTTCTCAGCTCCTAGAGAAAAACGAGTCCATCTCTCTTATCTTTCATTCATCGAGACCTCGGTCTTAACATGAAGGTAACTGATAGGAAAATCGAGGGTTTGAAGGGATAAAAATCTGATTTTAATAAATGAGAAGTGGAATGCAAGATACAAGATGATCGCTCTCCTAGCCTTTAATTCAAGAGACAAGGCTTGACTTTTCTACATTTAGTGTTCTACACTATTTCTAGGATTTTCTCTCTTAGTTTCATCATGAAGAACATTAACACCAACCCTCAAATATATATAGATGACTTTGGCTAGATTTACAAAAATACCTTTGAACCCCAATAATTACTAAAACACCCATGGGCTAGTTAGCCGCTCCATGATCCGCTCTGCACCGCCTCCTCTGATACATCACGATACCATCATTACTCTCCCCAGAAGAGCCACATTGTCCTCAAGGTGAAAATTTGAAAATCGTTGTGCAATGATTCCAAAAAGGCTCCGTCTCATGGTCTGGAAGGTCCTTTCACTGAATCATCACCTTTCGTGTCCCTGTATTTTCTTTGCGAACCCCCTTCAACTCTACTGGTTCCATGATCACATGCACATCCTCGGTCAGAGTCAGTGGTAGTGGGGTGTGGTCCCCAATGGTCTGTCGAAGCTGTGATGCATGGAAAACATGATGTATGACGGATTTTGATGGCAACTTCAATTTATATGCAACTTGGCCAATCTTAGCCTTAATCTTATAATGCTCAAAGTAACGATGTGACGGCTTCTCGTTTCTTTGGTGTGGTAAAGATCGTTGGCGGTAGGGCGCATCTTCAAATATACTCTGTCACTCATTGTGAACTGTACCTATTGCCTATGTTCATTGTCATTGGTCTTCATAATCTACTGGGCCCTCGTCAGATGGTGCTTCAACTCCTTTAGCACTCTATCATTCTCCTCCAAATACTGCTCCACTTGTGAAATTGATGTAGAACTGTGGGTGTAGTAAAGTAGATGCGAAGGGTCACACCCATATAGAACCCAGAAAGGCCTGGTCTGAGCGGTAGTGTGGAAAAAATGTGTTGTACCAATACTCCATACATGACAACCACTTTACCCACTGCTTCGGAGCCAATGAAATAAAGCAGCACAAATAGGTCTCGATACGCATGTAGACGATCACAATCTGGCTGTTTGTTTGGAGATGATAGGCTATGCTCCTTTTCAAAACCGTCCACTGCATCCTGAATAGTTTCCTCCAGAAACGGTTAAGAAAAACCCGATTTCGATCAGACATAATAGATTCTGGGACCTTATGCGATCTCAACACCTCCTGTATAAATGTTGTCGCCACTGTCACTACGGTGTAAGGATGTCAGAGTGTCAAAGTGTGCATACTTGCTGAGTCGATCCAGTACAACAAGGATGACTAAATATCCATCAGATCTCGGCCATTAATAAAATCCATCGGAACCTCCTTCCAGACCTGATCTAAGAAGGATATGGACTGTAGCAAACCCACAAGAGCCATCGTCATATATTTGTGTTGCTGGCAGATGTCACACATTACCACCATCTCCGTGATATCATTCCTCATCCCCTTCCAAAAACAACTTTTTAAACAGGCCCTGATATGTCTTGAGGACTCTAAAGTGGCACCTATACTATGCTTGGGTTGTTGTAGAGGTCATAGGCAAGACCAATTTCCCATGATATAAGACACTGCCCCTCTAATGATTACCCTAGTTATTCTGTCGATCAATGTAGAAGTACAGATCGAATCTTTAACATGCCCTCGTCATCCTCAATCGCACGCATCAAGGGCTCCCAATCAAGAATCACGACACTGATAATGCGGCCAACTACGAATCCACACAGCATCGTGATAAAGCATTCACTACCTTATTCTCTAGCCTAGACATGTACTTGATCTCAAAATCATACCCCGGTTACTTGATCAACCACATCGGATGCTCATGAGTTACCATCCGATGCTCCAATAGATATTTGAGACTTCTCTGATATGTGCAGATTATGAAGCAACGGCCAAGGAAATAGGATCTCGTCACTTCTTTTCATACGAAGCTGTGTTGTCATTTCCGTAGAAGATCTGACATTCTGGGAGCATCATGTCTAATTTAGTTTCTGAAAATGCTTTTTCTTTATTTATACTAGATGATGTTTGCATCTCATTTTGAAGGTTGGGCATTCCATAGGCGCATACATTGCAATTGAGGTATTTAAGAGGCTTCCAAAGCAGGTCATCAATATTCCCAAAGATATCGCCGTATGTTTAGTTTAGAAATTGCTCTTATATGAAATCATAACCTCCTTTTCCCCTCCTTGGGTGTGTTTTACAGGTCAAATTTGCTATAGGGTTATACCCATTTTTGGCTACTGACAGCACTTCCTTGAAGCAATCCATGATTGCAAAGATAACAAGGTAAATATGTGTTGCGGCCGGTAATTGAGAGGATGGGCTTGGATAAGTAGGATACTTTCCCTGGTCATAAATTTGGTGTAATTCGGGACGTGGCATGTCTGTTCACCTGTCTGGTACATGCAAAGGTGTAAATAGTTATTCGCCTAGAATACATTTGCATATGTATAATTAAAGCATGTTAATGCATCCTTTTGAGAAGATCTAATTGATATAAGGATCATTTGACTTGATTGAATTAGGTGCTCTTGTATATGAATAACAACACAAGTAATGCGTCAAGCATTCATATATTAAAATGAAATATACACTTGTTGCTGTGTCCTTGTGTATTCATCTTGGACAATTGCAATGTCTGAAATCGGGTGGTCTGTGACAGAGTATGGCAGTCATGCTTGTCTGTAAAGCTTAGCATGTATGTTTGTGGACTCCGGTTCAAGTCAGTCTGCATTGGCATGTGTCTTATGCCATTTATTTTCTATCTGGTTTGAATCCCAACCCTTAGAACTTAATTGTTGCATGGTGGTGTATCCTGAAACAAGAGAGTAACGGTTACTCATGTCAAATAATCATAAGAGCTTAAATAGTAGTTGTCATATTATGCCCATATGTAGATCCCTCCTCAATAAAAATTTTTAACTATAGAACGGGCCTTCCATCCCTACCTTGTGGTATCCAAGGAGAAATACTACGGCAGTTATGTTTGTGTTATTATGACCAATCCTACATTCTTCAGTTTGAAAAATAAATTGCAGATTCTATAAAGTTTCCTTAATTGATCCTATTCATGCCTTTCATTGAAGTTGAATTTGAGCTTTTCCGTCAATGTGTGAAACTTTGTGCATCGTAGTTAAGACCTCAGTGGCTCAACCGAGACAGCACGTGAAAGTAAGCACTTGTAAATAAATTGTTATGACCTAACTAAGTGCTTGTTAATAATAGGGTACCAAAAGGAACTGGGTATAATAAGTAGTAATTGTTAGGAGTCCTGGTTAAAGCACGCCTTATTGTGTTCTGTGTTGTGTTCTCTGTGTTAGGAAAAACTGACATTTTCTGATTCTCGTCCAAGATCTTCTCGGGTGTACAAAACAAATCAAAACCAAGAACACACGCACCAATTAACCTGTAGCTTTTCTATCCTTGCAAAAATCACCTTATATTAATGAGAATTACAAGGAGACACTTCTCTCACCTCTCATCTTTCAATTCCCACGATATAATAGCAATCCTTCAAAAACTAAAAGAAATATATGCTCAATTAGGGATGAGAATGGGCATGCCCAAAGCCTGATTGGGCTTCCAATTGGGCATGCCACATCATCATCCCTACCAACCCTTCATTAATTCTAGAAAGAATTAGTGAAGGATTGGTAGGGATGATGATGTGGCATGCCCAATTGGAAGCCCAATCGGGCTTTGGGCATGCCCATTCTCATCCCTACTCAACTACTACCCAGGAAAAAAACACCCTCACCTCTTTCAAGGACTCTCTTTGTTCTTTCTTTCTACCCTTTGCAGCAGCAACCGCCCTTTTATATAGCTCTAGGCTTGATTTTCAAGTCTCAAGATCCTAATTCTATTATTACATATATCAAGAATTCTATTAAAATTTCTACTCATCAAAATTATAACTCAACTCTAACCCAAACTTATGATGGATATGGATTCTTATTTGAGTTTGGATTGGATCTGGACAGCCTAATATTTTCGACCTTTCGGACCTGTAACCTCATCTGATGTTCGATGTGCACAATCTGAGATTCGTTAGAAAGCTGGTGAACTGCAGTTTTCTATGTTATATGTCTCATATTCAGATTTCAACCGTGCATATATCAACATCTCTATAAAGATGGGCTTGTGATAGTCCCAAGGCTTTGTAAGGACATCTTGGACTCCTTGAAACCTGAATTCGAGATGCTACACTTACACTATGTGCAAATGCCATGTGTCATTCTTATGCTCTTCTTAGTCAACCATATTAGTGAAGTCTCCAGGCAATTACTTGCTACCTGCTCAAATGGAATAAAAGGTCCATCATGGTTGAACCATCCAGTTCCGTTTGATGCTTTTAAAAAAGTCAAAAATCTGAAAGATTCTTACTTCCCTGCTTTTCGATTCCGCTCAAAAGCCATCAAACATAACACTGCTATATAGTTTATTATTGTAATGTATTTGCTACTAGATGAATTACTCTGCTTTGATTAACTTCCTATCTGCCCGAAATTATACAAGGAGGAAGAGAAAAATTGACTCATTGCTATAGCATTCCTTTGCAAATTTCAGGTCATCTGTTTTAAGTGCTTCCATCAGTTCTTTCGTTTCTTTGCTTGGCTTCTGTCCCGCCTGGGTCTCAAGTGGTCTTATAAGAAGACTTTTCGGGCAGACATGGTCCTCGACAGCAGTTGATGCTACTTGCAGTCACCTGCTGCAGGTGAGTCTCCTCCTTTAGTCTGGGCATAAAGTTTAGTAAAAGTTGCTTTAATAGAGATATAATGAACATATGTTCCAGCATCTGAAATGTGTAACCTCATATAAGTCCTATTGAAATGGCCCTAATATCGAGTTTATTAGGTTTGAATTTTTGATGTCCCAGTTCGGTCTTCAAGTTGGACCTGGCTTCTTAAGCAGGTTCTCTCTCCCACTTTAATGAATTTTGATATGAGCTGGCCCATAAACATGTTTTGTCAGATAATCATTGTATTACGTTCAAAATAGAAAATTTCAATACTGAGGAAATGTCTTTAAGATGTCTGTAAATATGTGAGAAACTATAGGAACGCATCGATTAAAGGTTTATATTCCCTTTGTATCCATGTGCTCTCTCACACACGCCAAGCAACAGATGGAGCTAATGATAGTACATAAAGTTCAATTTATACTTTGGCTTGTTGGTCTATATGAATATTTTGCTTTGCCTCACCATATCAGAATTTTAACTTAGTTGATGCTTCAATATGATGAGGCGAAATAAGGTTTCCTGATTTTTCTTTTTTTCCTTTTTAATTATGCAGTACCATACCTTGCGGAATGTCTTTTTCATGGCTATGACAGAGTTTGAACAGGTAGAAACATGTTTAGTTATTGCAATTTTTCGATATAATAAAGGTACCTAATGGATATACATCCAATTTTGATTCTAGCATAGTGTGTGTTGGTCTCTTCTATTTCTTGTACCGAAGATGTTGTGCTTTAATATTGAAATACAATAACCAGAAAATTTGCAAGTGTCAGATTCCATTCTAGCAAAATAGTTATTTGTTTTCGCTGTTTATTTCTCTTTGTCCATTCGTAAGGTTGCATATCTATTAAATGCAGCTATTTCTCTAATAAGTTTTGATGCTAGAAATGGTACCATGCTAGTGTGGTGACATTAGGTTACTTCACATAAGTGTACATGGAAACTTACTTATGGTGACATTAGTTCAGTTTTTTTTTCAGTGATCCATATCTCCTGCATACCAATTTCACTCATACAGTGGACTGGTATATTAACTCATAGTCTATAAGTCGGACAAATTCTCAGTTTGAATGTAGTTTGGGTTAACTCTCTTGGTACCTTACTATTACCCCAACTAGATGTTCAACATTGGAGTTCCGTGTCCCAATATGGTGAAGAATTTCTGTGAAAAGAATCTCTAGGTGGTCATTTTCTTTTTTGGCCTGAATTGTATGTTGCTATGTGTCACCATGTGATTAGCTGGAGTGAAAGTACCCCAAGAGAGTAACTTCTCAGGAGGCCAGTCATCTTGAAATTTCTCTTGCCTGGACATGCTTAACTATAAAGTTTCACCACCCCTCAAAATTCTTCAATTAATTCTCTAGTTTGTAGGAAGTCGGTGTTGGAATTGGGTACACCCATGACAGGTTTAGCCCAAGGGGTAAATAATAATTATAGTATTATTAAAGGGGTTAATTGAATTAGCTTTGGTGAATAATTGCAATTTACAGAAGTTCAGGGTTCCCAATGCAAAATTGTTTTGTAACTACCCTTACGTTATTTTGTTAACGTTGAGTTTTCAACGGTAGAAAATTGCTTCCCTTAATTCCTATATATAATCCCCATTGGCAGTGAGAAAAACGATCAAGGGAATTGTTTTTTGCATTCTCTCTTTTCTCTCCCAACAGAACTGATCAATGCCCCGGATACACACCCGGGGCGGGACTCGCTAGTCTTACCGCAAGCGCACGGTGTAGCGGCGAGCGGGTATCGAACACGAGGAGGGCAAATGACGGTGTCTTCTTCAATTCACCTGGCTATAAGAACAGTCGAGGAATATTCGCAATAAAGCGGTCACAGTCGTTCAATTGTATAAAGAAAATATCAAATTAATAAAAACGCCTAGGGATAGGGAATCCCCGCTACAAACCGTATCTCGTCATTGTGATTCGTAGATTTCACAATTGCTAGACTTGAAATTCAGGTGAACTAGTTGCAACTAAATGTAGAACCAAACTCACGCTCTCGCGCTATTGCCGGTCTATAGCAAACCTATGGTAGGGTCCAATCTCTTGCAAACCCTAACCTAGGCAAGCTAGCGTGAAGAACAACATCATCGTCCAATCGTATCTCGAGCCCACTCTCGTGCAAACTCGAGCTACGATCTAGGTTGGAATAGTTCCTACCCGTTCAATCTCTTGCAAACGGGTATTGGTATAGAATTGCAATCGAAAACCCTAGTTTCGGTCCAATCTCTTGCAAACCGATTCCAGAGAAACCCAATTGTAACCCAATTCGAATTTCTAGGGCTTCCTATCGAGTTGGGATCCAATCTCTTGCAAATCCCAATCGGTATGAATCCTTAGCTATTCGTATTAAATCAATCCCAAACTAACCCTAATCAATTCTAGCAAGAATTTCATCAATTCATCACAAATTAGAAATAGGGTTCGTAGTGTTCATCCCTACGCCCTAAGACGATAAAACTACTCACAATTCATAATGCAAATCATCAGAAATTCAATAGAAATATCAATAGAAATCATTGCAATAGACAATATATCAATAAAATGAGATTTTTGATAGAAAGAGAGACAAACCAATGAATCTTCAATAGCATCCAACAAAATAGCACTTTTTATCTCTCTCCCAAGAACCAAATCTAATTTCCTAAAAAGTATTCTAAAAAGGCTGCAAAAAGTATGAGAAAAGCTCTCTAAAATAGGTTAAAAACTGGGGTTAAATACCCCCAAAATCGCCCAAAAAACTGTGACAAAATTGCCCCTGCGCAGCTTGAAAATCGCAATTTACGCTACAGGCAGCGCGGCTCACTCGGCCGAGTGACAAATGTCACTCGGCCGAGTGGTAGACCCTGACGGATTCCAGTAACTTCGGCATTTTGGGGGTCGTCTCCTCGGGAGTCACTCGGCCTAGTGACTTTCTTCACTCGGGCGATGTGATTTCTTCATTCGGTCGAGTCGGAACTCGGGAGCTGACTGACGGATTACAGTAACTTCGGGATTTTTGCTTGCCGTCGTCTTGATGCCACTCGGGCGAGTGGCGTCTCCGTGCTCGGGCGAGTGGCGTCTCCGTGCTCGGCCGAGTGGTCTGGCGATGCTCGGCCGAGTGCACGCTGATATTCAATCTGCTGCGTGTCCGATCTGGTCGGCCGAGCGGGCTGTCGATGGTCGGTCGAGTGACTCCTTCACTCGGCCGAGTGGCATGCTGAAAATGCCCAATCTTCGTATTTTTGCTTCCTCGTCGCTCCTACGACGTTCTTTCTTCTTCCACTCCTCTCCAATCGCAGAATTCCACTCGAAAGAGTCACGGGTGACACTCCAGAGTGTGTGCATCTCAGAATCACTCCAAATCGCTCCAAATCTCCTGAAATTCGACAAAAACAAGAAATCGTGAAAAGCATCGCAATATTGTCGAATAATCGTGAAAAACACGATATGGGCGATCAAAATGGCATGCAAACATGCAGAAAAAAGGTTTAAAATATGGAGTGATCAAGAACTAGCAAGAAGAAGAAGACCAAGAGGTATCTTCGTGGTGAAACTCGTTCGGTTTCCTTCGGTGATTCCAAACACGATCCAAGGTGCGCTCCTCCTCTATTCCGATGTAATCTGCAAGATGATGTGTTCATCCCTAATTCTAACATTGGTATCAGAGCATTCGCAGTCACCGCCTCTACGCGCCTTTGTTCGCGTGCAGAAGTGGCTCCGTCCCTGTGCAAGGTTGATGATCTTTTCCTCTGGCCTTCGCTCGGATTGATCGCTGCCCCTGTGATGTGTGAAGGAGGGGGGTCTACGCCGTAGCGCATGTGTGATGGACTCGGTCCTTTGATATCGCAAGAAGTAGAAGGGGGCTTCCTGCCTCCCTACTGTGGGCTGGGGTGGCTCTGCCCCTCAGCAATTCCCTGTGGGGTTCGCTCCCTGCAGTCGCCCACCGTCACAGGGCTTCGGCCTCTGTCACTGGCACTCGATCGAAGAGGGGACACCGACGCCATGCCGATTAGATGGGGCTCAGCTCCAGCGGATGGCGGATCTGGCCCTAGGGGCGCCGCCGCTTTTTTCCCATCTGTCTATGCCGGGGCTCCTCCGGTGGGGCTCTGGCCTTTGCGCCTGAATCAAAGAGGCTCCGGTCCTTGCGCCTGAAACAAAGGGGTTCAGCTGCATTTATATTTAAAAAAACATTTTTGGTATGCATTTAATAGTGAACTGGTGAAATCGCTGGTGAAATTTATGCATTTAATGCATTTTTTGATGCCTTGAGGGTTGCTGCATTTATGAAGTGCACATGGGGTTTGTATTCCCATTTCAAAAATAATTTTTGGTATGCATTTAATAGTCAAGTGGTTATTTTATAATTACCAAAAAGTTTTTTTTCACATTTCAAAATATTTTTCTGGTATCCCATTGATTATTTTTGGGATATTCAAGTGCACCAACCCATGTGCTGACTTTTGAGTTTCATGCCTCAATTACATAAATCAAAATTGGTATAATTTGATTATAGTGTATGCTTAGTGTATGCATGATTATGAATGTTTAATTATTTTGGTGAAATTTGATTTATTCAACGTATTATGCATGATATCTATGTTTCTTATATGATCATGAAACCACAATTTTTGAATTGTTCATCTCCCTTAGTGGGAATAAGTGTTTGATCATATAAATCAAAATGTTGTGTTATATATGTATATATTTGTTATATACATTACACACATTTATTTCCAACTCATATACTTTTAATGTTATATGTTAACATTAATAATAATTCAAATTGGTAATTTTAGTTTGCCAATTATAGAATAATCACAGTTGTCTATTTTGTGTAAATAGAACTGTAATAATATTTTATGTAAATATTATTAACATGTTAAATAATATGTTTTGAAATTTATGTTATGTTTGGATACATGAAATTAGTGGGAGCAATTCGATATTTTGATATTATACGTGGGGACTTGAATTTGTTCGAAGTGGGCAAGATATAAGTAATAGATGTATTTTTGAAAGAGTCTTTAAATTAATGATGAAGTTTTTAATCATAGACGATGATGGGAAATTTAATGAACTTTCGACTCTGTGCCATTAACTGAATCGTTATATTTAAATACTTGACAAAAATATTTTTGGGCAAAGTTACTTATCTTCTAAATGTCTCTCTATATGGCAGTTATTACTTAGACCATCCTACAAATATGGCTGCAATCAAGAACATCATTGCTGACCTCGACAAGGGAGATCGTCTCAATGGAGACAATTTCAATATCTGGAGTTTCCGTATCAAGTATGTCTTAGAGGAACAAGTGGTCATTGAAACTATAAATCATAAGTTGGAAGATCCTGGTGAGGGTAACACCGCCCAACACAGGCGTGCAGTTGAGACTTACAATGAGTGGAAGAAAAAGGATGTCACTGCACGTGGTATTCTTGTAAGCTCAATGAAGGATGACTTTGCTTGTGAATATAAGGATTATCCTACTGCATATGACTTGTGGAAGGCCTTATCTGATAGGCTGGGAGGAACTTCTGTGTCGAAGTTAAGACAGCTCACTATAAAGTTTGATACTTATAAGATGGGTTTCAATCAGACCATTAAGCAACATCTCCGGGAGATGTCTAGAATGATTAAGGAACTTGTTGCTGCTGGGTGCAACCTCACTGATGAACAATATGTTCAAGCTGCGATCCGTTCTTTACCTGGCTACTGGGAACATATGAAAAAGTTAACTTGACACATAATAAAAGTGTTAAGACTTTTGATGATGTGACACGTCACGTGGAATTAGAAGACGAAAGGTTGTCTTCTCTGAAATCACAATCTTATTCCTACGTGACGGAGTCAAGTTCTAGGACAGAAAACTTCAAGAGGAAGAGGTTCTGGAAGAACCATGGCAAAGATGCAACTATGAAAAACAAATCTAAGGGGTTGAAGAAATTTGATAAGAAGAAGAAGAAAATAAATGTTGATAAGTTGATGTGCTTCAACTGTCATCAGAAGGGACACTTCGCTCGGGAATGCCCTGAGCCATGGAAGGTAACTTCTGATTCTTCTTCTATTCCTTGTCATAATGTATATGTGTCAAGCTCCGTTCTGCTCATAGAACATGATCCTTGGTGGATTGTTGATTCAGGAGCAACAGACCATATAGTGAGAGACATACTATGTGGAGTACCGCCGTGTTCGTGGGGAACCAGATGGGTGTATGTTGGCAACAACAACAAACTGGAAGTAAAGGGAGTCGGTACGTGCAAATTGGGGTTGCGCGGAGGACGGACCTTACTATTACATGATATCTTGCATACTCCAGAAATAAGGCGGAACTTAGTTTCTGTAATATCCTTAAACTAGATTTGGATTTAATTTATTGTTTGAACAAAATGGTCTGAATATTAGTTTGTATAACGAATATTATGGATCTGGTACTTATGTTAATGGTTTAGCAATTCTTAATACAAATGATTGTTCTTTTGGTTATATGTTAACCTTATCTTTATCTGCTGCATCTAATGCAACATTATTATGGCATGCTAGACTAGGTCACATAGGAAAAGTCGGGATAGAACGCTTCGCTAAAGAGGGTCTTTTGGGATCTCTCACCAAAATAGAAATTCCTACTTGTGAACCATGTTTAGGAGGCAAAGCAACTAGGAAATCATTTGGAAATGCAATACGAGCTGAAACTCCATTACAACTAATACACTCTGACATTTGTGGACCCATGATCATGAGGGCTAAGCATGGTGCCTCATATTATATTACATTTATAGATGACTATTCTCGGTTTGGAAAGGTATACATCATATCACATAAATCCGAAGCATTAGAGTGTTTCACATTGTTTCTCAACGAAGTTGAGAATCAATTGGATAAAATGGTTAAAACCTTGGGACAGACCGGTGGAGGGAATATCTGTCAGATCAATTTAAAGATCTATGTAATGAAAACGAAATTCTAAGACAGCTTATTACTCCTTATACACCTCAGCAAAATGGTGTTGTTGAGAGAAGGAATAGAACTCTCTTAGAAATGGTTCGATGCATGATGTCACAAGCAAACTTACCAATTAAGTATTGTGGAAATGCATTGTTGACAGCAGCACATGTTTTGAACCTAGTACCCTCCAAATCGATTCATAAAACACCATATGAACTCTGGACTGGTAGAAGTCCAAATTTGAGTTTCTTAAAGCCATGGAGATGTGCAGCTTATGTACACGACACTTCTCATAAGCATTAGAAGTTAGGACCCAGAGGAAAGAAGAGTATATTCATTAGATGTTCTGAACACTCAAAGGGTTATGTTTTCTTGGGTAAACAAGAAGATGACACTGTCACAGAACATGAATCAAGGGATGCCACGTTTATAGAGAGGATATGTTTCCTAAACAAGGCGAAGTCAGAAATGAAGATGATCTCCATGAGTTGGAAGATCCAGACTTCGTCAGTATTAGGTCATTTGAGGTACAAGAGAATACTTCTCGAGTCCCTAAGATTAGTGGGGGCGGTATGTCCGAAAGAGAAGTAATTCAGAATTCTTAGCTTGATGAGTCAGTTGGGAGAGAAAAAAGGGTTAAGGTTCCCCGACGAAGATTTGAAATCGAAAGGGAAGACTTAATTGATGTACCTCAAGATGACGAAGAACCTCAGAGTGTAGATGAAGCTTTATCTTGTCATGATTGAGATTATTGAAAGAAAGCTATGGATAGGAATGGCAATATTGCGGGGCGGGTCGGGTATTTAACTACCCAAGCTTGCCACGTCCCGTTTACGGGTCGGGACAGGGCGGATCTCGGGCCGGGGCGGGACGTGTAACTTCTTACCAAAACCGGGTCGGGCCGGGTCCGGCCGGTCGGGTCAGGTCATTACCACCATCTCTATGAATCCAAAACAAAATTGAGAGAATTGTGATATATTTGGTAATTTGGAATTGAGAATTGGCTCAATTGAGAGAACAGTGGAAGAGAGTATGAGTTATAGGTTATGGATTGGCCGCATGGTTCGCATCAAAATAGTAAGGTTTTTAAGAATTTCTATAGTTTATCGGGGCGGGCTGCATACGAAGCTCAAGCTTGCCCCGACCCGTCTGCGGGCCGCGGCGGGCCGGGTCAAAACCGGATCCGGCCGGTCGGGTCAGGCCATTACTGCTATCCCTAGCTATGGAGGAAGAAATAGATTTCATGAAAGTTAACCAAGTTTGGGAACTGGTTAACTTACCGTCTAATCGAAAAACAATTGGGAATACATGTGTTCTCAAAATAAAGAGAAAGTCGGATGGATCCATTGAAAGACATAAGGCTCGGCTGGTTGCAAAGGGATATACCCAAAAGGAATGTATAGATTACGAAGAAACCTTTTCACCAGTTGTTAAATTTACCTGTATTCGTCTAATACTAGCTTTAGTTGCTCACATGAATTTAGAACTTCATCAAATGGATGTCAAGACGACATTCCTAAATGGTGAACTAGATGAGGAAGTCCACATGGATCAGCCAGTAGGTTTCATTATTAAAGGCCAAGAAAATAAAGTCTGTAAATTACAGAAATCTATATATGGCCTTAAACAAGCATCTAGGCAATAGAACCAGAGGTTTCATAGAGTTGTCACCTCCTTTGGTTTTGAGATGATCAAAGAAGGTCATTGTGTTTATGTGACGCAACATAAAAGACAAATTTGTCATCTTGACATTATACGTAGATGACATTTTGTTAGCTAGTAACGATATGTAGTTTCTGATAACTATAAAAGAATGATTATCGTCGAGCTTTGAAATGAAAGACATGCGAGGAGCGGATTTTATACTTGGTGTAAAAATCCAAAGAAATCGTTCTAAGAGATTTCTTGCATTGTCGCAAGAAACATATATTAATAAAGTGTTAGAACGATTCAACATGTCTAACTGTAATCCAGTTGAAACTCCAACATCAAAAGGCGATAACCTAAGTCTAGATGATTGTCCTAGTACAACAGATGCAAGAAATAAAATGGCAAGAGTGCCATATGCAAGTGCAGTTGGTAGCTTAATGTATGCCATGTTGTATACAAGGTCAGACATATGTCATGCAGTAGGATTGGTAAGTCGATATCAATCAAATCCTGGACCAGGGCATTGGAAGGTTGTAAAGAGGATCATGAGATATTTAAAGGGCACAGCCAACTACAGTTTGTGCCAGTGTTATCAAATGGCGCCGCCACGGCCGCCATGGCGCAATGGCGTGGCGCCTTTTGGATCAATCACGATTCGCCATCCGACATTGGCTGGGAAATCGCGGGTTCCGCTTTTTCCGCCATGGCGGCTGCCACATACATATCGTGATGGCGTTACATTGCGTCTATGGCGGTTTTGTTGGGTTTCAGGTAAAAAAATAATTTTTTAATTTTTTACATAACTGTTAAATATTTTAAAAGTCACTTATTGTTTTTAACCCTTCGTTTTCTTATCCTCTCTTATCCCGCAGCAGTGCCCTAGCCTTCAAAAGAAAAGGGGGAAGACGGCAGCACGAAGACAGCAGCGGCGCGACGAAGCTAGGTCGACGACGGCGCGACGAAGCTAGGTCGACCACGCGGCTACGGGGGCGACTACGGGGGCGCGACTACGGGGGCTCGACGACGGGGCCTCGACGACGGGGGTGCGACGAAAATCAGGTTTTTTTTTCTTTTTTTTCGTTTCTTCCTTTTTGTCCCTTGATTTCTTCCTTTCTTCCTTCCAACGACGACGCAGCTCTTTAATTTTTTCCTTTTTTCTTTCTTCCTCTTCCCTTCTTACTGTCGGTGGCTGAACCCTTCTAAACTCTTAATTTTTTCCTGTTTGTGGCTGAATCCGGCGACCATGGCTTCAACTTATTGATTATTAATAATCAATGGGTTGATCTCCGGAGTTTGTAAGATCTGGAATGATAATAGGAATTTTACTGTATATTTTAATGTTTGTATTTGTGTATGGTTACTGCATAATAATATGCACTGTCAGTACAAGAATGTTTGCTAACAACATTGGTCTATATTCATTTGTAAGTTGTCCCAATGGTATGGATGAACACACACTACTTCTTTGTTTAGTTTTCTTTTTTAATTTTCTCACTGTTTTAATTGTTCTTATTTTTATTACTATTTTCTCTATTAATTTTACTCACTGTTTTTGTGTGTGCTTTTTTCAGCTTGAAGCAATGTCGAACACTTCAAATCAAAGTCATGCCTCTTCAAACTCTATTACTAAGAGTAATAAGTCAGATATAGGATGGAAGCATTGCCATCAAGTGAAAGAAAATGACACCAATGAGGTTATATGTAATTACTGCGAGAAGATTATGAAAGGAAGAATTACACGAGGAAAGCAACATCTAATGTGAAAGAAGGGCAATGTTTCAGCTTGCACAAGGTGCCCAAAAGAAGTTAGAGAAGAGTTGTGGGCAATTGAGAAGAATAAGAAAACGAAGAAGAGCGAAGCAATCCGAAAAATAATGCAAGTTGAAGAAGTTCAAGAAGATACTATATTGGAGGAAGGTGACTTTATAGAATTAGATGCTGAAATACCTCCTAATGGTTCTAATGAGAGGAAGAAGGCTGCTTTGAAGGGACCCATGGACCTCTTTTGTAGACGTCCAGAAACCGCAATTGTAAAAAATCGAAAGGAGAAATTGAAGGAAACAAGTATAAGAGAAGCTTGTGACAAACAAGCTACAGCAAGGGTCCACCAGTATATAGCACGATTTTGGTATCAAGCTGGGCTATCTTTCAATATAATCAAATTGCAAAGCTTTCATGACATGGTTGCAGCTATTGGAAGTTATGGACCGCATTTACGGCCTCCAAGCTTTCATGATATAAGAGTCCCACTCCTTCAAAAGGAGTTGGAGTACACCAATAATTTGATGAAAGGTCACAGGGAGCAGTGGGCCAGTTTTGGGTGCTCCATAATGTCAGACGCTTGGACCGATAGGAAGCAAAGATGTTTGATTAACTTTTTGGTGAATTCTCCTGCCGGGACAATGTTCATCAAGTCTGTTGATGGGTCAAACTTTGTGAAGACCGGAGAGAAGTTATTTGAATTGCTTGATTCTATTGTGGAGGAAATTGGAGAGGAAAAAATTGTCCAAGTCATAACAGACAATGGGAGTAATTATGTTCTTGCCGGCAAGAAATTGGAGGGAAAAAGACCCAAAATTTATTGGACTCCTTGTGCAGCACATTGCATAGACTTAATGTTAGAGGATATTGGTAAACTTTCCAATATAAAGAAGACAATTCAACATGCAATCTCTCTAGTTGGCTTTATTTATAGCCATTCAAGCACTTTGAGTTTGTTGAGGTACTTTACAAACAAAAGGGAGTTAGTGAGGCATGCAGTCACCCGATTTGCAACATCTTTTCTTTCATTGGAAAGAATTCACCAAGAGAAATCAAATCTTAGAAAGATGTTTGTCTCGAATGAGTGGAATACAAATAAGTTGTCAAAGGAGGCAAAGGGACGTGAAGCAAGTAAAATAGTATTGATGCCAAGTTTTTGGAAGTATGTAGTGTATATACTAAAAGTCATGGCTCCTCTTGTGAAAGTGCTTCGGCTTGTTGATGGTGAGAGAAAGCCAGCTATGGGCTATATATATGAAGCAATGGATAAGGCAAAGGAAACAATTATGAAGTCTTTTAATAATAATGAGAGTAGATACAAAGATGTGTTTGAAATCATTGATAGAAGATGGAATGTTCAGCTTCATCGACCATTGCATGCGGCCGCCCACTTTTTGAATCCGGAGTTTTTCTATGACAACACTCAAATGGAATTTGATAGTGAGATTATAAGGGGATTATATGCATGCATCAATAAGTTGGTAGGAAATCTAGAGGTGGAGCAAAAGATCATGTTGGAGTTGCACACTTATAAGACTGCGGGTGAGATGTTTGGGAGTGATATTGCCATATCAATGAGGAAAACTGTTTCGCCGGGTAAGAAAGAAAGCAAATACAACTACTAAATTTTTATTCTTTAATCTTAATTTCTTTAAGCAATTTACTCAAGTATTTAACACACTACACTTTCTTTGGCTTTGTAGCTCAATGGTGGCGACTATATGGTTCATCAACCCCCAATCTGCAAAAAATAGCTATTAAGATCTTAAGCTTGACTTGTAGTGCATCCGGTTGTGAACGTAATTGGAGCGTCTTTTAGCAAGTAATCAGTTTTCTTTTAATCAATATTTTTAACTCCAAATTTTCCTTATGATTACTCATTATTTATTTATCTCACTGTTGCAGATTCATACAAAGAAAAGGAATAGGCTTGAGCATAAGAGATTGCATGACTTGGTATATGTCAAGTATAATCAAGCACTCAAACGAAGATACAACCTTAAGGATGAAGTTGATCCAATTAGCCTCAATGATATTGATGAATGTAATGAGTGGCTAGTTGGAGAGATGGATGGAGATAATGCTGAAGTTCAAGATGAGAGGGTTTTTGAGGGAGATGATGCACTTACATGGGGAGAAGTTTATAGGGCTCAGAGATTGGAGAGCCTAGAATGTATACTAGGCGTAACAAAAGGAAGCAACCGGCAAGTGGCGCATGCCGTGCATTTCACATACCTTCTACAAGAGGCAGAGGAGGGGCTTCTTCAACTAGGAAAGGAAAAGCGGTTCAATGTGAAGAAGAAGAAGAAGATTTGGATGATACTAGTGAGGACTCAGATGAAGAATTGCCAAATGTTAATTTTGAGAATTCCGAAGGAGAAGAAGCTGAAGGTTATGCCTCCTTGTCTGACAAGGAGAATGATTATATTGGGGAAGAGGAGTGGGGTGTGGATGAGGAGGATTAGTTTTACTTCTGTCATAACATTGTGTCTTGTCTTGAGTATGGACTCTTTGTTGGAATGTTGGGTGAATTATATCTTTTATTATGGTGTTTTTATGAATTGTATGTTCCGAGTTAGGTTTGTGTGCATAATGCATGTGTGAATTTGATGGAACTAGAGGAGTCAGGTGAGTCGGTGACTCAGGTTAGACTTTTCTGTTTTCTTTGTGTTTTTTTAGTATTCGTGGTAAAACATATGACATATCTTGCTAGTTGCTATAAATACAAAATTACAAATACAAGGAGAAATATCGCCACCCTGACATCTGTAGGATGCCTTTCACAGAACTTTGAAGTTTGAAGCAATGATGGCCGATGGCAGCAGGTTTCTTCCTTTGAGTTGGAACTTTGAAGCAATGATCCGAATATTGTCGATCAGTTGATGTCGGATACTCGTACTTTGAAGCAATGATGGCAGCGGTTGTGATTCTGTAAGTGTCAACTCAATACACCTTCATCTTTGTTATACCTGAAATGTGTAGAATTGTAGATTAGTTGACAAAATTAGAATGTGTCAATTGCTTTTCCTATAATAGTCTGCACTTTTTCATGCAATGACATACTACTATACTAGAACATGTGTCAATTCATGATTATGTAAATTTTTAGTTAATATATAATTATATATATATATATATATTTCTGTCCGCCATAGGCCCCGTCCGCCATAGACCGCTACACCATCCGCCATATGTTTATGGCGGATTTTTGGCTCGTCGCCATAGGCCGCCATTCGCCATTGATAACACTGGTTTGTGCTACACGAAGGTTCGTTCACCAAACTAGAAGGCTACACTGATGCAGACTATGTGGACGATGTAGATGAGAGGAAAGCTACATCAGGATATGTTTTCTTGCTTGGAGATGAGGACATATCATGGTACAGCAAGAAACAAACTTGTGTAGCTCCATCAACCATGGAAGCAGAATTTGTTGCTGCATCACTAAGAGTTTAGGAAGCTATTTGGTTACGACGGTTCCTACAAAATTTGGGTATAAAACAAGAACAAGTAATTGTCTACTGTGACAATCAATATGCTATAGCTTACACCAAGGACCCAATGTATCATAGTCGTACCAAGCATATCGACATACGATACCATTTTGTGAGAGACATTGTTGCTGAGAAGATAGTTTCTATCAAGTATATATCTACGCACAAAATGGTTGATGATCATCTTACTAAACACATTCCTAGAGATGCTTTTTTGAAACATGTAAAAGCTCTAGGATTACGTAGAAATTGAAATATACTTGTGTATATACTCTGTTATATATATTGATATTGTTCAATAAAATATTTATTTCATTCATTGTGTTGGATGATATGTGTTTGCCCAATAGTGTTATTTGTTAACACATAAAGAGAATACATAAGAAAAAATATGTCAAATAGGCATAGAGATTGGCCTTCTCACACAGGCAATCGCCTCTGACGTTCTAAATGAACGTGCATGGATGATGCTTAATCCTCTATAAAAGTCGCCTTGAATAAATTTCAAGATGAGGTCATTATATATATATATATATATATATATATATATATATATATATATATAATGACCGAGATGAACAGATTCTCCAAAGTTCATATAAGCCTATATATGAGCCAGACACGAATTCTTAGAGCAATTGATTGCTGTAGAATTCAGTATTAAATGTTTGAGTACATTTAACTTGGAGTCTGAACGGTGTTGGATTGAATTACTCCAAAGACATACGTAATACACTGTTGCATGTGATTCATACCACATGTGTTGGAGTCGACCATTAATGGAAAGTGAGAAAGTGGATCATTGCCTCTCCACTGTGTGAATCCCTGGAGGATTGAGTTCCTCCCTATACCCTTTGACTATTGACTAATATTCAAAGTCGCAGTCTTGGTGATAGCTACTTTAGCATATTCCTTATGGCCACGAGTGATTCGGTCTAAAGGGTATGTCTAGGAAAGCGACTGAGTTGTGACTTAGAATATTGAGTGCAAAGAAATGGCTAAGTTTGTGATATCAAGTTTGATGATTTCACTGGCCGGCTAATCTGTGTGATTAAGAGACATTTACATGGATGTGATTAAAGTATGTCCTCAAGAGTAAATAAAAGGAGGGATCAGAATACTTACACTGATACAACAAACTAGACTGGGGGTATTATAAGTGACACATATACTTTAGAGGATTGATTACATAGATGGCAATTGTGTATCTCTAACCAGTGCACAACAAGATTGCCTATGTTCGCCTATGGGTCGCACCACCAAGTTACCAAGTATGAAAATGTCTTCTTCTCAAGTTGTTTTTGTAACAATAATCACGTCATGTGCGAGTGAGAGATGTTGAAATTGGGTACGTCCATGACGGGTTTAGCCCAAGGGGTAAATAATAATTATAGTATTATTAAAGGGGTTATATGTAAATTGAATTAGCCTTGGTGGATAATTGCAATTTACAGAAATTCAGGGTTCCCAATGCAAAATTGTTTTGTAACTACCCTTACGTTATTTTGTTAACATTGAGTTTTCAACGGTAGAAAACTGCTCCCCTTAATTCCTATATATAATCCCCATTGGCAGTGAGAAAAACAATCAAGGGAATTGTTTTTTGCGTTCTCTCTTTTCTCTCCCAACAGAATAGCAAGAATAGCAAGAAGAAGACCAAGAGGTATCTTGGTGGTGAAACTCTTTCAGTTTCCTTCGGTGATTCCAAACACGATCCAAGGCGCGCTCCTCCTCTATTCCGCTGCAATCTGCAAGGTGATGTGGTCATCCCTACAATCTGCAAGGTGATGTGTTCATCCCTAATTCTAACAGTCGGTATACCAGACATCCTCTAAGGGCATACAGTTTGTGGTGGGATCATTCATTCTCTTGGGACATGTGGTGACAATAGTTCGGTACGAACATAGGAAAGGAATTTGTTGGATGTGATTTTACATTCTTTTACCGCCATGTTAATTTCAAGGTGTATGGCTTATCTTAACAAAGAATTCAGGCAAAAATTTTAGGCTTGATGTATTATTGTTTGGGAGGCTACTATGTCTGATGACCAAAGATGATTTGTAAACAATCCCATATTATTATTATTATTATTATTATTATTATTATATGACGACTACGCCGACTTGTTAATACAGCATAATGTTCTGACATGACCTATGTGGTTCAGTTCTCAGAAGAGCCAGACTTGTCCTTCATGAAATCGAAGCAGGATCAGATTGCACTGTTGTATGGTAGAGATGACCATTGGGGACCATTATCAGTTTTTGAGAAGGTGAATATTGTTTACATTTTTTTGCATTGTAGAATAATTTTTAATTATTAAGGCAGTTAAAAATCTCAAATATACGCAATGCATGTTAATCATAGATCTTAACCGGTAAAAATCATGCATGGACTCTTGGATAAAGATCCGTGGCCCATTCTGGTGTGTAGCTTTAGGCTTTGTGCACCTTCGACTTTGTAATTTGTCCAGATAAATTACAAACTTTTGAATCTACGTATTTCAGGGGATAAAACCACTGGAAACCCTCCAAATAACCATGACTGGTATATGCTTCCCGATTCCATCCCAAATAATTTGCTTCGATGGGCCATTTGTTGGAATTGCAAGTCTGGAGTCATGCGTTCGTGTTTATTGAAAAAAAGTAATACTGCTTCATAGTTAGTCCATCCACTATGTTCGATAAGCAGCATTCATCCTCTGAAGAAACTTGCAACTGCAACTCACAATGCATTTTAAGCATGATCTGCTCAGAGGTCATCTCTAGTTAGAAATTTCAGCAATCACTTTTTTTTTTGAAAAACTCTATCTTTGTCAGGAAACAGAAACTATGAAAATAATCACGAAAAGTTGTCGGCGGATGATAACACTTGATCTTTCTACATAGCACATGTGCCCTTCTATTGAGCAAATACTTGAAAAGTGATCAAAATGAATCTCTAAGTGGTATAACCATTGCAGATCTCAAGGCAATCCCCAGGTATCATGCTGTCGATTGAAGAAAAGGGTTATACTCATGCCTTCTGCTGTACCGAGGCTGGATCAATATGGGTCGCTCGCTATGTAGCCAGCTTCATCAAAGGTCGAACTCAAAGTTGAATTAGGAGCCAGGTTAGTTTTCTTTCTTGGTATTGCTTTTCAGGGAGTTATGTTGGGATTTTCCACTGGATCATCCCCTCACGTCGCATGGCTGCAGTTTACGTATTTGTTCTCTGAAACTGCATATATTACAGCCAATCAGACATGTCAGATATGTCCACACAAATCTTCAATAATAGACTGAAACATCATTTCGGATTAAGCTTCCATGGGGATCAAAACGAGGATCCTCAAGGGCATTGCTTATTTCATAAAGATATCCAAGATTTCATCTTTTCATGGCCGATTTTTTAACATCTTCATCGTTTCAAATCAACAGTGATTGCATCATTCTGCCGTGATCACTGAAGCGGCTAATTATTACATTGTAGAAGTCGGGATCAATGTGTCCCTTTCATATTGATAATCTGATACATTACAAGGGGCAGCATTTATTTGAGATTCAGAGGATTATGCCGGGCAATCGAGCTCAACAGTCTTTGTTGATATTAAAGTTTCGATCAATATTGCGGTGAACGGTTATGAGTGCTTTCATGTAATTAATTGTTGTGTTTGTTGAAGAATCAGAGCTACATGATATTCAATGTAAGGTGTGTTCTCAATTCTGATACGACTCTGAACTGCAAGCATTGTTCTACTTCTTTTACTAGTTTGTGGTTCAGAACGAAACACTTGAACTGAAAGCATTATGTTACAAGCTTGTGGCCCGAAACCCAAAAACACTGAAAAATTCGTTCCAAACTATGGCTCATTGAAGATGACCCTTTTGAAGTGAAACGCCGTGGGATTTAGTCATGTAGACGTTTGTATTTATTATGGAGATGTGTATTTATTACTGTAATCAGTATTATCTCATTGCTAGCAAAGAGGACAGCCCTTTTTACTACTTGGGTCCTCCGCAGTGGCAGACATGATATTTTTTCAGTGCCAGAGTAATAGAAATAATTATACTTTTTGCATATATAATATGATCGTGAAATTTTTTTTTAAATGTAAGCTTCAAATTGTGAATTTGAAAATTGTTTTTTAAAAATAGATGTCAAAAATTTTTGAGTGGAAAAGATGAAAAATATATGATAAAAAATAAACTAAATAAAGTCCCACTACTAATTATTGTATGTTTCTTCAAATAGACTTTGGAACTTTGCAGGAAGGAAGAAAAGGGTTTAAAAATAAAAATAAAAACAAACTCAGGAAAATGCTACTTCTAGGAATCTGATTCTAATAGAACACCAATGAAGCTAAACGTTTCTCGCTCCCTTAACTTGCAGCTAAACATAGATATTTCAATAAAAAGTTTACGAGAAACATATAAATTCATGGTATGTATATCAAAAGTTTGGCCAAAGATCCACCACAGTATATGCCCATGCTTGTCATGTTGCCGATCCGCCTCTGGTCCTCTGTTTTATTATCTTATACCTTTGAACTGTCCATTTGACTCGTGTGGGGCTAATGAGTTAAATTATAAATTTATTTTTCATAAGTTTCAACATTCTTTTCTTTTGCTTATTTATTGTCTTAACTCTTTCACAAAACTTCAATTAACTTTTATTGGAGTCCAATAAAATTACTTAACATTTTGAATTATAAAAATCAAGATCTAAATATCTGCTTTCCAATTAGGCCAACTAACATGGTTCATAGAATCATAGGATTTGGACACTAACCGTTTTTTAAACCATCCCTTTGGTGAGAGACTGATACGTAAGCCCTCCTACTTAACTGGATAACAGATAATTGATGGTAATTTTTTGTAACTTACAAAAGTCAAGGGTAGTTTTATGAGAATTTTATGAACGTTAACGCTATACGGGGTTTTTTTTTGTAATGTATAAAAAGAAATATACCGTGTTATTTCTTCCTTCCATTCTATTGTCTTTTTCTCTTCTTATCTTATTTTTAAACCAAAGGAGAACTCACGTGCCACGTTTATAATTTTGGGCAAGAAAACATATGAAAAGGTGATTTCCCTGCTAAGGTATTAATAGATAAATTGTAGGTGGGCAAGCAACGCACAAAACTTTTGGATAATATTATTTGACTCGAGCAAAGCCAAGCCTTTTGTTAAAGTACGAAAGTTGATATAGAGCAAGAGAATTGCTAAATACACACCTAGAAATAGAGGTGCATGTAATGATGGATTACCCAAATAGGAAATTATGTCACTTTATTTGGTTATTTCACATTATCTCTCACTTGCTTTTTTCTCTTCTTAGCACCTAATCATTGTATACACCCTATGATAGGGGTGTATATAGTCTTCATCTAGAACAATTAGAAAGATCATCATGAATGAAAGTACCCAGTATATAATTTTAATTAATTATTCTAAGCCATTGGAAGAAAACACAAAATTTATAGACTAGCAAACAAAGGGTCTCTTCTTGGATTCCCATAATATCCCTGCAAAAGCTTCAATTGAATGGGAAGGCTGAATCAGAACAGAGCCTTATTAAGGGAGGCGGCCCTCACAGATCACATGACCCATTAATTAATACCCCACTTGGTCAATACTCCCAAAATACCCCCCTATCCTAAACTTTTCTCTCTCTATGCTCTTCCATTTCTCCTGCCGCAAGCAATTGAAAGAGTCACGCCTCCAACTAGAAGCGCATTGCCTTTGCGCTCTCTGTAACCTTCTTCTTCACAGAAAGCTTAGCCATTTCCTCCATCAAAAAAAAATACCAACTTTTTTTTTGTTTTGTGTGTCACGAAACACTTCAAATCCCACCAATCTCATCTCTCCATTAAGCCCCCAAGGCCAGATTTTGACGCTTACCCATTCCTCCTCACTCCTCGTTCTTCAAAACCCATGTCGTCGACTCGTAGAAGGTTCCACGTCAGACACCCGGTGGTCGTCGACATTGGCTGCGGCTGCCGTCGGCCAAAGCTATCATCTTTCTTCTTCCCTTTTTCATCGGCGTCTTCTTCCTCGTCGAAGCACGAAGCTATCCGTGGCAACAAGTACCCAGAAGTTTTCTCCCCTTCAACTGCGAGCCTCAGCACCAAAACAACAACAACAACCAACGCCAGCAGCTCCTCGTTCTCTCCGTCCAATGTCACCTCGTCGCCGTCCCAAGCCTTCTCAAGCCCAAAGCAGAGCCCGAAACGGGGGAAGAGCAAGAAGAAGAACAAGAAAGCAGTGGTCGAAGAGAGCGTGGCCGTGGAGAAAGAGAGCTCGGATCCTTATCTCGACTTCAGAGATTCAATGATGCAGATGATCGTGGAGAAGGAGATCTACAACTGGGACGATCTCAGGGAGCTGCTCCACCTGTTCCTCTCTCTCAACTCTCCTTACCATCACCCCCTCATCCTCCAGGCTTTCGCGGAGATCTGGCACGGCGTGTTCCCACCGGGCCGGTGAACGCACCGCGGTGCTCCGCCATCATTGGGCACGTGGCCCGTCACGTGCGGGGGGATGGCTGCGCTTGGGAGTTGGGACCGAGTTTGCTGAGATCCTGCCGCCACCGTGTGCCGTGTGGTGTCTGACACGTGGGGTAGCTTCACTGGGTGGTGCTAGGATCTCGGATCAACTTGGCGGGAAGTGTAAAAAAGTAATAGATTTGGTGGTGTTTTGCTAAATTTTAAGAGCGATGACTGCTTTTTTTGCCCCCTTTGTTGTCTTTTTCGTCTTCTTTTTAGGGTGATTGTTTTGGTGGTGTTTTTAATGGTTGCTTTCATGGTATCTTAGTTTCGGTGATGATGAACGGGACAGTGTATCTAGTCTTCCTAATGACAAGTAATGGGGTTTCTTGTACGTTTGGATTTGCTGTATCTATTGACTGTTACCTTTTGTTCCTGGATAGCGTCCATGAGTACTGTGGATTTCATCATGAGATCTTCTTCAGTGCACACCCTCACACGATTACGCGCATGCACACAGTTATCATTACATCCATTGGCTGTTGTCAGACCAACATGTTGTGTTGGGGGTTTTACGACCATGCAGAAAGCTGAGCACATTGCTCATCTCAGTTACTCAGTATCTCACACACTCAATTTCTGTCAATGACACCAAAGCGTAGCATATCTCTTATTTATGATAAGACCCTTAATGGCTTAGCCCTCATATAACAAGACATAAAAATAGAAAAGTATAAATCTTACATGGGCTTGTAATTGTTGTTCCGCCTATTTTTTGTGTGTGTGTTGCAACATGAACTTTAAACCGAATTCGGTTCTTAACTTAAACAACCGGTGAGAGAAGATTCCAAGCGCGCAGACCCAGATTACAGTTGCTTCTAGATCGTCAAGGAACAATCTAAGTATTTATTTAATTTTCGATGCGTTTAGATCATCGTTGATCTTGTTTCGTACACTTATATCCAATAGTTCATCCTGTGCCTATTTTAGATTTGTTGGTATGTAATGAAAATTTCCGAATCACAATAGACATATTTTACACATGATTCAAAAAGGAGATACATTACTCATTTGTGGTGAAGAACGAGAGATGCAGTTTTTGGTGTGGAGTTGTGTTATGGCATGTTTCTTTCGCGGAAAAGGAGCGGAGAAAGTGAAATTGCTGTCAGTTTTGTCACTATTAAACCCAATTCCTTCCCAATTCATCACAAAAAGCATGGAATACAAGACCCCTCTCTATTCCCAATTTTTGACTCCACGTCAGCTTTCCCATTTCCCTATTTCCCTGGCCAAAAAAACAAGCAGGTTGAAAGGAGTGGGGAATTGGGATGAACAGTAGATGAACAGTGAATTTTTTCACTTTCTCGTCTCTTTTCCATGCAAAAGAACACGCCCTTACTCATAGTCGATCTTGTACGGTGCGAAGCAGTAATCCAAGGCAATGAATATGATGATCAAAGAGATCGATGGTAGAGCGCATATACACTTGTTTGAGTTTGATGGGCGAGCGTGTGATTTTAATGAGATTGTTGGTTTCTCTGTACAACCTCCAACGTTCGGCAATTACTATTCTGCTTCACTATTTGCCTCCATTTCTCTCAATGAGTTCAATGTGCTTTGCCGTCACATTAACATTTAACAGGGGGTTGGAACAATCTAATGACCACAGCGTGAATGTAATTAGTAATAACATCGTTAATCGACCACGCTCACATTCAAGCTTAGAACCCCATAGCATATGAGATGTTTCTCCATCGAGAATGGGTGTAAGCTGGTTGGGATGTGATCGGATCCATGTAAGTTTGACCCAAACCCGATAAAGAGTTGGGCTCGGATGCCATTTACACTCCTACCAACGAGTAGATCCATATCCTACTATTTATGTATTAGACTAGAGATTGCGTTAATGGACCGACGTAATGCATTGTTGTCCATCTGAGCTTCATCTATCAGCCTTAAAAAAATCGACACCGAGATTTCCAAGAAGATGCAGGCCCAGTAGGGTCCCCCCGGACAATTGGGATAAATATCTTCAAGCCACGATCATGTTGTCTTCCTACATTTTTATTGCATATGTAATTTTGTTTAGTTATCACACAACCCGGTCGCATAAATATTTACATGATCACCCAGGTTTATTGAAAGGCTTGCCATGAATTGTGTCCATATGTCACCTGGAATTCAAGATAGTTCCTCCAAAAATTTCAACCCACCCCCTCAAAAAAAAAACAATTTACAGGCTCGTACAAAATAATCAATCCAATAAAAAATTGTAATCACGTTCAAACAAAATGTAGACCCACCTAGAGAATTTAGGCCCCTCCACATTTTCAGTTCAACCCAAAATTTAAAATTTTAGTTCATTTCCAAAATTTAGCTCCATCCATATCTATTCCCTCAAAATTTTAAATTAAAATTTAGTTACACCCAATAATTTATTTACCCAAAAAATTTGGTTCTTTCCTAAAATTTAGTTGCATCCCGATTTAGTTCCACTAAAATCTAAAAATTTAGTTCTACCCAAATTTAGTTACATGCAGATTAATTCCCCCCAAAATTTTAAGGTTCTCCTGGAATTTTCACAAAACGCTGCAAAATTTTCACAAACTCTCATCATAATCATTGGTTCATTAAGATTCAATCTCAATCGTCTTTTTACCCACATCTTAGTTCTAGTCAGCAAACACGTTCAAAAACATCCCTCATTTGTATACTATTTCATAACTAATCATAAGCGATGACCATAGCCATAGATCACGTGGCATTGAAGAGTTGTCCCCGAAAAATCTGATACATTCAAAATGCCTCCTCAACCCCCAATAAAATTATAGCCTCATTCAAAATATTCCACCCCAACAAAATATTTTTTAAATATATTCAAACTAAAATTTAGTCCGCCCGATAGAATTTAGTTCATTCCAAAAAATTTACTTCTCCCTAGATTTGGTTCTTCCTAGAACTAAAAATATTAGTTCCACGCATGAGTATAAACGATAAAGAGATAACATTCTAAAAGTTGAATGAATGCACATATCCTTTCCTCTTTTGAGTTTTTTTGATTAGTATGTATATAGGTATTGGTCAAGAATGTTTTAGTAGCTTAATTTCTAGTCTGTTAATTACCTGATGATGGGCCTTAATGGGCTATTATGGGGTTGGGCCTTCTGTGAGCCTTGGTGGGCTTCATATGCATTAGCTGACCATATTAACAAATTACGTGACACAATTGCAGTGCAAATACTGTCGTGTTCCCATAGGAATGGTTTTTGCGTTGTTTGAGACAAGAGTGTCTGCAGGAAGCAACTGGGCCAAAGCCCATGTTTGCAAGTGATGCACTGTCAGAAACAATTCAAAAGAATAATGTGGGCCTAGAGCCCAAATGGCCTGGGAGGTCCTGGTCCAGCTTGCAGCCCCTTTTGTTGGGGGACTCGCAGTTGCCGGTCGTTAATTGTTCATTGTCAATATCCCATTAATTAACCAGTCACAGGATTAAATCATCTAAGGGTCCACAGTGTCAGTGCAACAACGGAAGCGGCGGCAAGAAATTTAAGCTTACGTGACAATTTAATACTTATATATGCATATAAATATGATCATTTATTTAGTCAATTGTATAATCAAATTAGAATAGTGGAAGCGGAAAATTTCAAAAAAAATTGAATTTTCAGTGCAAATACACAGAAACTACGGAACACATAAATTAACGTTGGTACGTGTTTCGTATTTGTTGCTTGTTTCGTCTCGTACTTAAAACACAATGGAATCTAAGTGATGTGGGAAGCAATTTAAATGTACCAGATTTTCCAACCTTATGAAAATAATCGCAGCAACGACTTCACAGAAACACAGTCAAAAACCTATTTGTTGGTAGCAGAGGCTGCAACAAAATGGACCAGACCGGACTTGTCCGAGTCTAAGATGAGACAGAAACGGGTTGGGTCCTGTCGCAATAAATTTGGAGCCTTGTTTGGGAGCACTAGCGAGTTAGCGATGCAGTAAGTCCGTTGGCTAGTTCAAGTTGGGAAAGTAATGCAAAGATCCAAAGCAAACCTGGCAGGCCGCTGCAGGGACTTGATGAAGAGCTCACGGGCTGTGGGTTCTGTGAGGGGGTCAAATTTGTACGAAGCACACATAGTCCCCTCTGCCCATGTCACAGGTCTCATGAGAAGAGAAGCATCAAGCACGCATGGCTTTAAAACAAGAGCAAATAGGAGCATGCAGTACTAATTACTGAAATTACTATGGCTCCCTATTTCTCTACAACGAACAAATCAAGGCCTCGTGTCCGTCTCCAAGGGCTACGACTCTTCTGACAAAATTTACATTGGATTCGCGTGTCTCAAATTTATGTCTGTTTTGCGAAATGTTAGCATTGTTATGAATCAACTACTGGGGGAGTAACCCCCAGACCTTTATTTATAGGCATGGTAGGAGAGTAGATACATCGAATACATAGATATGAGCGTATCTCTAAGATACCCGTAATCCTAACCGACTCTGGTTATTTCCATTCACAGCACTCCCCCTTATCCAGCAATAGGTGCGGACTCTGCTCAAGAGTACTTCGGGATTCTGAGCGTAAGAAGAGTCTCACATGGGGTGGATACTTCAGGATCCTGAGTTGGTGAGGTTTGCCTCGTTAAAACCTTTAGCTATGGAAAACCCAGTGGGAAAAACAATAGTTAAGGAAAAAGAGTGCAAACGCTCTTTAACTCCCCCTGATTTGTACCAGTGACTCTGCTCATGAATACTTCTGGATTCTGAGCGTCACAGAGGGGTGGATACTTCGGGATCCAGAGTTGATTTGATTTGCCTCGTTAAAACCTTTGGCTATGGAAAACCCAGTGGGAAAAACCATAGCTAAGGGAAAAGAGTACAAATTCCCTCAACTCCCCCTGATCTGTAAAAGCTCTTAGGCTTTCAGATCTCTTAGGCTTATCTCATCACTCCTATTTACAATATTCCGAAAATGTACACAGATTACAAATTTTGTCACCATCAAGCAGCTGCTGAATCCAGAAACTCTGGAGAGGTGTGCTAAGTTTCGTCGCCTCTGATGTGGTCTTCAGACTATATGGTCAGCTCCACAGAACCAGCCTCTATCCCAGTCGTCACTGGGATGTGATGTACCACCAGGCGCCCTTAAATACACCATTGGTGTGATTCTAGAATGGTGAGGATCTCGGAATTATAGGATGATGTTGCCTTCATAAGTTGCTTTGCATATTTGCAGTAGATGGTCATCCCACTGTTGGTACCCATTCTGTGATTTATCAGTATAGGGACCGGACCTGTAACCTGCATTTGCACAAACATTGGAGGATGCTACTATAATTTGTAAGTCCAAATCTTTCGAACCTTGGAGGAAGCGCAGAAGGCTTGACTCCGGTCTAATGGCCCTAGTGAGGTGCCAACTATCTCTAGCTAATGAGTTAGCTGTAACTGCTATATCGGGACGCGTGCAGTTTAGTCAGGAGTGCATGATTGCACTTAGATAAGGGACTTTAGGACCAGTTATATCCTCCCCCTCTTCCAGCGATCGGAAGGGTTCTTTTTTGTACATCCATTGGGTATACCACCGTAGGTGTACTTTGGATGACAATGGTCCTTTTTAATTTCTCCAACGAGCTTCTGGGCATTTATAACAGGATTCTATGAGCCATGACTTTATATTTGCCTAGGTCTTTTTATTTCATGTTTAAAAGTCATGCTTGTACATTTATTTCGGTTTTCTCTTCAGGAGATCCGATGAGATGTTAGTTGTCTACAACTAAGATCTCTAATCCTGTTCTTTACACAGATGCAAAGACAACCTTCAGTAGGAATCATTGACTTGTCAAGTGATTCTCTTGGTTGTACATTTATTTATTATACTTATTGTTTCTTCATTTGAATAGACGTCCCGAAGTCTATTCAGGGCTTTTAAGAAAATGTGGAAATTATCTTTACAAGATATCCACGAAGGTATGCCGTCACAACATCCAATAACGGCATATCGAAAATTTTCCTTCGCCAAATCGTAAGGTATTCGCTTTTGATAACTTAGGGAGACAGATGCATCATTTATGAGACATGCTCATTTGAATTTGTTCGATCCCTAGTTTCAGCGAAGTTTTCCTTGGGCTATAGGTTGTACCGTATAGCATACGATTTTGTATTTATTTTTCTTATGTTTGCAATACTTTGTTTTATCCACAGGTTTGACACCTTTTTGGTGTCAGGACTTCAGGTCCGAACATTTCACGTTTCATAAGTGAGTCCAGCTCATCTTCTATTGCCACGTTCCACATTTTGGCCAATCTCTACGTTTGCCTTCTAGCAACGGAGTGTGGAACGATAATTTACAAACATCATCGCCATTGCGATGTATATGGCAATATAATACGTGAATACATTGTCGACAATTTATGTTCTATCTGTCCAACACCTCCCCAGTACGTACAACATTTACTTAATTTCACTTTTTCCCGGCAATTCCTCTGCAGTGGATTCCGGGAAGGGTGATGGTGTGGACATGAGCTCATTTTCATGTGGTAGTATTGTCTTAAGGTCTCCAGGAGTTTCTTGTTCTAGGAGCCTGGTGGTCTGCCTCTTTTCTGTTAAAGATCAGCCACTTCTGCTGCTGGTGGATTGCATCCATTCTCGGGGATGTCAATCCTAGCTGGAGTTTTTGCAGCAGGTATGTGTGATCTGACAATCTTCTGGTTGTCAATAAATGATTCCGGTAATTGGTAAACAGTGTTCTGTATGTGGAGGATCTTCGGGATCTCATCTACACATTGTATTGTTACCGGATCATAGTGGGTCAAACTTTTTGTATCCCACGTTATAATTTTCTTCGCGCCAAATTTTCTAGTATCTGGGCATATTTTTGGGCAACTCGTCTCATCGAAATCACAGTCTTCAAAATGTGCCTTAAGTGCGTCCCCCCGTTTGGGGTTCTAGGTATCTTATAAGTGAGGGTGAGTCAAACCCTGCATGGATACCTAGGCGACGTTGAGTACCGTTTTGGTTCTCTTTGGTGGTGCAATGGGGATTTAAGACTGCGCGACCGAAGATTCTCAGATGAGAAATGTTCGGTGGCATTCCATATGCAAAATGCATTGGAGACTCTTACCTCCAGAGGGTCTTATTTTCATTTACGATGCAGCATGCAGAGTTTGCATGTCCCCATGCATCCATAGGCAATCGGGATTTAATGGACGTTAAGTCCATTGGAGTCTACTTTTCAGTGACTCTGCCGACCCATTTTGGGTATGAACATGCGGCACTTGTGTCACGACCCGCTTCCCTAAAATGGAGGCGAGACGTGAAAAGGTCCGCACGAGAGTGGAGCTGCGAAGCCCCAAACCCGATAAGCGTCACAAATACATAAACAGGTCCATGTAACCACGACAGAATAACAATAATAACACAAGGAGAGACTGAAATAAAATTCCACATCTCACAACTTGTCCAACATCAACAAAAGTCCAACATCTAGAAAAGCCACCAGGCTAAAAGAAAAGAGTCTAAAGGCCCATAACAAGGCCAACAAAAAAACTGCAACAACAACAAGTATGGGTGCTACGCACCGATAACAAAACAACTGTCTAATAAAAGTAAAACACAACGAGGACACTAGGACTGGTTCCCAGTGTCCACGTACTCCCCGTCAAACACAAGCACGTGCTCGGCGTCAGCAAACACCTCGTCCTCAACAAGTAACTCAGGCTCGGGCTCTAACATGTGTCACCCAAAAGAGAAAAGGGGCACATGTCAGCAAGTCGAAAGACTTGTGCAAGGAAACGGGAATAATGGTAAACTAGCAACCTAGCAATTAAAACATGGTGCATGGCAAGTAAAGTACGGTGGTAACAAGTAAGGTAAAGGAGAGTACACGTGGCTAGTATCAAGCGGTAGGGGTGACATGTAATGTCAAGTAACAAGTAAGGTAAAGTATAGTACAAGTGGCAAGGGGTTGTTGTGACATGTAATGTCAAGTAACAAGTAAGGTAAAGTATAGTACAAGTGGCAAGGGGTTGTTGTGACATGTAATGTCAAGTAACAAGTACAAGTACAAGGGATCACTCAACGAGTGCCCTATTGCCCGCAGGCTGTGTTCAAGTATCAAGTACAAGGGATCACTCAACGAGTGCCCTATTGCCCGCAGGCTGTGATCAGCTCGTCTTCTGGAACACGAGCCAGAAAGTGTATTTGATAAGTATGGCGTAGGGGTGCACCTAGCCGGAACAAGTAACACTAGTATGTAGCGATGCTACGCAATCACGATGAGTATTCAAGCATGCAATGACATGAGCAGATAATTCGCATACCGTTAATTAAATTAAACGTGACAGGCGAAATGCAATGACATGAACATATTCGCGTACCGTTAATTAAATTAAACGTGACAGTTAAAATGCAATAACAGTTAAGGATGCATGGATGACATGAACAGTTAATACGCGTACCGTTTAGAGAAAGTAAACGTGACATACAAGCATGATGAAGATGACGGACCAAGCTTCGTTGTCAAGCTAGGTCAATGGCGTCTAAACGGCTATCCTTTCACCGTCTAGTCTCTTTTACGCTAAAGCAAGGTAAATGGCCTAAGACATGGCCTAAATCAAGAGATGCAGGTTTCACTTGCCTAACACCGGGGATTTACGATCACTTCGTCACACGGATGCTATCTACGGGGGAAATCGCTGTTGTGGGGGAAACAAGCACCAAACACTTGAAATTAATTAGGGTTTCATAAAAAATACTAATAGACTATGAAAACATAGAGGAATCGATTTCTTACCAAGAGGATACGGAAGGAACACTCCGGGGAACCCTAGGATCAGATCTGGAAAAGATTGGAGAAGTTTGGGAAAACTAGGGTTTTGGGGGATTTGGGGATTTTGATGGGTTTTGGTGAGATCTTGGGGAAGATGAGAGGTAGATGGAGTGAATGAATGGTTTGGATGATGATTCTAGGGCTTGGAATGGAGAAATGGAGCTTGGAGGAAGATGGGGGCTGAAGGGGGGAAGTTTTTAGGGTTTTGGGTCGTGTTGGAGAAGAAGAAGTCGAATGGGTTGGGTTTAAATAGGTTGGGCTGGCGGCTGCCCAGAAATTAGGGTTTTAACACTGGTTAGTCGGTCAAAGAGCAACCACTGACCGACTAGTTTGGCAACTAGTCGGTCGGTCGACCAACGCAGACCGACTAAGTGCAAACAGTAACTCCTGAACGAAAATAGGATTTTAGAGTTAGTCGGTCCATGAACAATTACTGACCGACTAGTTTTACATCTAGTCGGTCGATGAACGTTCTTAGACCGACTAAGAGTAAACAGTAACTGATACAAAAATAATTTGATGAGTTAGTCGGTTCAAGAAGCATTGCTGACCGACTAGTTTGCAACCTAGTCGGTCAACCAACGTTCTTAGACCGACTAACGATAAACAGTAACTCCTGAGAAATTTAGAAAGCTAACTAGTCGGTCCAAGAAGGATTGCCGACCGACTGGATCGTCATCTAGTCGGTCGGTGGCCCTTCTTACACCGGCTAATGAGCACAGAAAAGTACCGATACGGAGCGCGGGGCCCCGGGATCGATTCCTAAGACTCCTAGGCTTGATCTAATAGTTAGATACGACCGTTATGAAGTCCGTCACGAGTGACACACTTCGAAATCGACGATCCTAAGGAAGAAGCGAGAAAATACGACGAATCGATCGAAAATGAAATCTACGGAGACGAAAACCACACAAGAGGAGAAAATCCACTAAAACACATATTATATTATATTATAATCAGATACAAGAAAAGCAGTCGTTACATCCTCCCCAACTTAAGAAAAATTCCGTCCTCGGAATTTTCAAAAACTCACGAGTCCGGAAACAAAAGTGGGAAACGCTCTCGCATCTCATCCTCATTCTCCCAAGTAGACTCTCCAGGTGAACCGTGTCGCCACATCACCCTCACAAGATTGACAATCTTGTTTCGAAGCGATTTCTGACGCCTGTCCAGAATCTGCACTGGATGCTGGTCATACGTCATATCGGGGCGAACGGTAATCTCCGAAAAATCCACCGCATGAGACGGATCGCTAATGTATCGACGAAGCTGCGACACATGGAAAACATTGTGAACTCCTTCCAAAGATGACGGCAAGGCCAAGCGATAAGGTACCTCGCCAACACTCTCCAAAACGTCAAACGGTCCAATGTATCGCGGGCTCAACTTTCCACGCTTCCCGAAACGAATCACACCACGATTCGGGGAAATCTTCAAGAACACATGGTCGCCTGGCTGAAACTCCAAAGGACGACGTTTAGCATCCGCCCAATGCTTAAAACGGTCCTGAACAATTCTCAACCTCTCCCGAATATTCCTGACGATATACACGGCCTCCACGATCATCTCAGGTCCCAACAACTCCCGATCACCAACGTCATCCCAACTCAATGGCGATCGACATTTCCTCCCATAAAGAGCGGCGAAAGGCGCCATGCCAATACTCGCCTGGAAGCTGTTGTTGTAAGAGAACTCCACCAAGTGCAGATGGTCCTCCCACGAACCCTTGAAATCCAATATGCACGCCCTCAGCATGTCTTCCAAAATCTGAATCGTCCTCTCGGACTGGCCATCCGTCTGCGGATGGTACGCCGTGCTGAAACTCAGACGCATACCCAAGATCTTCTGTAAACTCTGCCAGAACTGAGATGTGAACCTCGTGTCTCTGTCAGACACGATACTCACGGGGACTCCGTGAAGTCGCACAACCTCCTGCACGATTCACGTTACATCACTATCCAAACTAGGAAAAGGAAATAAAAACGGAGAGTAAAAGAATTTCACCTCCATATATCTCCTCGCTAGCGCCTCAGTGGACTGTCCCACTCGGAACGGAATAAAGTGCGCGGATTTGGTCAATCGATCTACGATCACCCAAATCGCGTCATTCTGCTTCGGACTCCGAGGTAGTCCAGTCACGAAATCCATAGTGATGTGCTGCCACTTCCACTCCGGAATCGGAAGCGGTTGTAGCAACCCGGCCGAACGCTGATACTCCGCCTTCACTTGCTGGCAAACCAAGCACTTGGCTACACTCCGAGCCACGCTCCTCTTCATACCATGCCACCAATAAATCAGACGAAGATCCTGGTACATCTTGGTGCCACCAGGATGCACAGAATACGGCGAACTGTGTGCCTCCATCATCAACTCCTCTCTGATATCCCCAGCTGACACACACAACCTGGCTCCAAACCTCAGCGAGCCATCCTCATGAATCAAAAAGTCAGTCCGCAGACCGGCTTCCACCATCTTCCGAATCCTCACCAGCTTCGGATCCTCAGCCTGGCCAGCCTTAATCCGATCCACGATCGTCGACCGTACCTGCATGTACATCAACGAAGAAGCCTCCCCAGGAAGAACAATCTCCACACCAGACTCGCAAAAAGCCTGCTGCAATCTCCACTGCGAGGTCAAAATCATCACCGCCGGAAGCCTACTCAAAGCATCCGGAACCACATTCACCTTGCCAGGGTGAAACTGCAAATCAATATCATAATCCGCCATAAGCTCCAACCATCGACGCTGTCGCATGTTGAGCTCCTTCTGAGTGAAAATATACTTCAAGCTTTTGTGATCGGTGAAAATCTTCACTTTCTCACTCAGCAGGAAGTGCCTCCAAATCTTAAGAGCAAACACAACGGCAGCCAACTCCAAATCATGTGTCGGGTAATTCTTCTCATGAACCTTAAGCTGACGAGACGCATATGCCACAACATGCCCATGCTGATGCAACACACAACCGAGACCCTTGCCAGAAGCATCGCAAAAGATCTCAAATCCACCGCTGCGATCAGGCACGACAAGAATAGGGGCAGTCGTCAACCTCTCCTTCAGAACACCAAAAGCACTCTCACAATCACCCGACCAAACGAAAGCAACATCCTTCCGCGTCAACCTGGTCATCGGCTCAGCAATACGAGAAAAGTCCTTGATGAATCGCCGATAATAACCAGCAAGTCCAAGAAAACTCCGAATCTCAGACGCAGACGACGGAACAGGCCACTCCCTGATGGCCCGAATCTTCTCGGGATCCACTGAAATACCATCTCTAGTCACCACATGCCCGAGAAAAGCAACTCGATCCAGCCAAAACTCGCACTTCGAAAACTTAGCATACAACCGATGCTTCCTCAAAATTTCCAACACCGTCCTTAAGTGCGAGGCATGCTCTTTCTCCGACTTCGAATATATCAGAATGTCGTCAATAAAGATAACGACAAACTTATCCAAAAAGTCGTAGAAAATCAGGTTCATCAGATTCATGAAAACCGCGGGCGCGTTAGTTACGCCAAAAGGCATAACCACAAACTCATAGTGTCCATACTTCGTCCTGAACGCTGTCTTCGGAACATCTCCCTTCTTCACCTTCAACTGATGGTAACCACTCCTCAAATCCAACTTAGAAAACACCCTCGAACCTCCAAGCTGATCAAAAATATCATCGATGCGAGGCAACGGGTATTTATTCTTAATGGTCACCGCATTCAACTCCCGATAGTCCACGCACATGCGACGCGAACCATCCTTCTTCTTTACCAGCAACACCGGTGCTCCCCACGGAGACACGCTAGGATTAATATAACCCTTCTGCAAAAGCTCATCCAACTGCTTCCGCAACTCTTCCAACTCTGCAGGTGCCATACGATACGACGCCTTCGAAATCGGCTGCGCACCTGGAACAAGATCGATAGAAAATTCCAAAGCTCGATCAGGCGGCAAACCAGACATCTCCTCGGGGAAGACGTCACCAAAATCTCGCACCACAGCCGGCCACTCCAGCTCCATCTGCATAGCCACAGCCTCCACCGGCCTGGCCCGAAATCTGACAGGACCAAGCGAACTGCTACCACGACTGAACTCAAACACTGGATGTCCGGGGATCTCGAACACCACCTTCTTCCTCCTGCAGTCGATCGTAGCATAGAAGCTCGCAAGCCAATCCATCCCAAGAACTGCATCATAGTTGATGATGTCGTGGACAATGAAATCAGCACAAAGCTCACGTCCACAAACCACCAACGGGCAAGAATTGCACCCACGATGCACCGAGACTACACCGTTCCCTGTGACGATATTCCAACTCTTAGGAAGAGAGGACGTCGACAAGGAATGCTTCTCCACGAAGCTCCGGGCCAAAATGCACATCGATGCACCAGAGTCAAAGAGGACTCGCGCAGGGAACATGCAAACCAAAACCACACCTAACAAGCAATTAACAATCAAATCCTAGTCTAGCAAACAATCATGAGCAAGCACACAATATAATCAAAATCAAACTAACTAAGGAAGATAAATAGCTAGAATGAGCGTTACCTGCAATAACTTCATCCACGGCCATGCTCTCCTCCTCAGTCATCAGAAAGGCATGCCCTCTCGGCGGAACAGCCTGCCGAAAGGCCTGTCTCTGTGGAACAAGGGGCGCTCCACGTCCAACGGGCACAGGAGCTCGCTGCTGCAACGGCTGTGCTGCAATAGGAGCCCGCCAAGGCTGCCTCGACTTCGGACACTCCCGGATGGTGTGGGCAGGATCTCCGCAGACAATGCACTGCCCTAGAAACCTCCTACACTGATCCCTGAGGTGTCCAGTCTTGCCACAGAAATGGCAAGTCTTCAGAATATGCCCTCCTGGCCTCTTGAACTGCACCGGATGACTAGGCTTGAAACCAGGCCTAACCACCGCCCTGGCCTGCTCCATAGGCCTCTTCCCAGCTCCAGAAACATGTCCCTTCCTCTGATTCAAATTTAACTCTTGCCGCCTCGCAGCAATCAGAACCTTCTGATATGTCTCCAAGTCAGAAGAGGTCACAAAGCTCTGAAGCTCCAAGGCAAGTCCCTGGAGAAATCACTGAGCTTTCTCATCGGCATCCTGCACCATCTTAGGTGCAAACCGACTGAGCCTCGTGAACTCCTGGTGGTACTGATCCACCGACAAGCTCCCCTGCTTCAGATCTATGAAGCGCTGCAGCATCACCTGTCTAGCAGCCTTCGGGAAGAATTCTCCATCGAATCTGGACTTGAATGTAGCCCAGACGATCGGCTCCACCAGCATCTTCTCTTCAGCATCCCACCAATTCCTGGCGTTATCCTTCAGCTGCCTCTTAGCCAGATCAACCCATCCAGCCGGGTTAATCTTCGACATTGCCAAGTTATCCTCAATGTTCCTTATCCATTCGTCGGCAGCCAGAGGACCCTCAGAACCATCAAAATATGCGGGACCCAGCTCCCGAAATTGCTTCGCTCCTGGCTCAGAGCGAGGGGCATCGGGAAGAGCCCGGGCAGCTCGAGCAGGTGGAGCATTCTGGACTTGCAAAAGCACGCCCTGCTGCACTTGCATCATCTGGATCATCATCCGCATCATCTCACCGCTGGTGGGTTCCCGCTCAGGCTCCTCATCATGAGGGATCGCGCCACTACCACCACCACAGGTGAATCGTCTTCCTGCCATCTAGTGACACAGAAAACGAATCAGATTAAACTCATAGCTTATGACTCGGACGTCGAACTTAATTTATTGGACTTTCTAATATTATTATCGCTATTCCAAAAATCGCAGTTACAGATTGGACCTGCATGGGCCACCACTAAAACCTGTCACGACCCGCTTCCCTAAAATGGAGGCGAGACGTGAAAAGGTCCGCACGAGAGTGGAGCTGCGAAGCCCAAACCCTATAAGCGTCCACAATACATAAACAGGTCCATGTAACCACGACAGAATAACAATAATAACACAAGGAGAGACTGAAATAAAATTCCACATCTCACAACTTGTCCAATATCAACAAAAGTCCAACATCCGGAAAAGCCACCAGGCTAAAAGAAAAGAGTCTAAAGGCCCAGAACAAGGCCAACAAAAAAACTGCAACAACAACAAGTATGGGTGCTACGCACCGATAACAAAACAACTGTCTAATAAAAGTAAAACACAACGAGGACACTAGGACTGGTCCCCAGTGTCCACGTACTCCCCGTCAAACACAAGCACGTGCTCGGCGTCAGCAAACACCTCGTCCTCAACAAGTAACTCAGGCTCGGGCTCTAACATGTGTCACCCAAAAGAGAAAAGGGGCACATGTCAGCAAGTCGAAAGACTTGTGCAAGGAAACGGGAATAATGGTAAACTAGCAACCTAGCAATTAAAACATGGTGCATGGCAAGTAAAGTACGGTGGTAACAAGTAAGGTAAAGGAGAGTACACGTGGCTAGTATCAAGCGGTAGGGGTGACATGTAATGTCAAGTAACAAGTAAGGTAAAGTATAGTACAAGTGGCAAGGGGTTGTTGTGACATGTAATGTCAAGTAACAAGTAAGGTAAAGTATAGTACAAGTGGCAAGGGGTTGTTGTGACATGTAATGTCAAGTAACAAGTACAAGTACAAGGGATCACTCAACGAGTGCCCTATTGCCCGCAGGCTGTGTTCAAGTATCAAGTACAAGGGATCACTCAACGAGTGCCCTATTGCCCGCAGGCTGTGATCAGCTCGTCTTCTGGAACACGAGCCAGAAAGTATATTTGATAAGTATGGCGTAGGGGTGCACCTAGCCGGAACAAGTAACACTAGTATGTAGCGATGCTACACAATCACGATGAGTATTCAAGCATGCAATGACATGAGCAGATAATTCGCATACCGTTAATTAAATTAAACGTGACAGGCGAAATGCAATGACATGAACATATTCGCGTACCGTTAATTAAATTAAACGTGACAGTTAAAATGCAATAACAGTTAAGGATGCATGGATGACATGAACAGTTAATACGCGTACCGTTTAGGGAAAGTAAACGTGACATACAAGCATGATGAAGGTGACGGACCAAGCTTCGTTGTCAAGCTAGGTCAATGGCGTCTAAACGGCTATCCTTTCACCGTCTAGTCTCTTTTACGCTAAAGCAAGGTAAATGGCCTAAGACATGGCCTAAATCAAGAGATGCAGGTTTCACTTGCCTAACACCGGGGATTTACGATCACTTCGTCACACGGATGCTATCTACGGGGGAAATCGCTGTTGTGGGGGAAACAAGCACCAAACACTTGAAATTAATTAGGGTTTCATAAAAAAATACTAATAGACTATGAAAACATAGAGGAATCGATTTCTTACCAAGAGGAGACGGAAGGAACACTCCGGGGAACCCTAGGATCAGATCTGGAAAAGATTGGAGAAGTTTGGGAAAACTAGGGTTTTGGGGGATTTGGGGATTTTGATGGGTTTTGGTGAGATCTTGGGGAAGATGAGAGGTAGATGGAGTGAATGGATGGTTTGGATGATGATTCTAGGGCTTGGAATGGAGAAATGGAGCTTGGAGGAAGATGGGGGCTGAAGGGGGAAGTTTTTAGGGTTTTGGGTCGTGTTGGAGAAGAAGAAGTCGAATGGGTTGGGTTTAAATAGGTTGGGCTGGCGGCTGCCCAGAAATTAGGGTTTTAACACTGGTTAGTCGGTCAAAGAGCAACCACTGACCGACTAGTTTGGCAACTAGTCGGTCGGTCGACCAACGCAGACCGACTAAGTGCAAACAGTAACTCCTGAACGAAAATAGGATTTTAGAGTTAGTCGGTCCATGAACAATTACTGACCGACTAGTTTTACATCTAGTCGGTCGATGAACGTTCTTAGACCGACTAAGAGTAAACAGTAACTGATACAAAAATAATTTGATGAGTTAGTCGGTTCAAGAAGCATTGCTGACCGACTAGTTTGCAACCTAGTCGGTCAACCAACGTTCTTAGACCGACTAACGATAAACAGTAACTCCTGAGAAATTTAGAAAGCTAACTAGTCGGTCCAAGAAGGATTGCCGACCGACTGGATCGTCATCTAGTCGGTCGGTGGCCCTTCTTACACCGGCTAATGAGCACAGAAAAGTACCGATACGGAGCGCGGGGCCCCGGGATCGATTCCTAAGACTCCTAGGCTTGATCTAATAGTTAGATACAACCGTTATGAAGTCCGTCACGAGTGACACACTTCGAAATCGACGATCCTAAGGAAGAAGCGAGAAAATACGACGAATCGATCGAAAATGAAATCTACGGAGACGAAAACCACACAAGAGGAGAAAATCCACCAAAACACATATTATATTATATTATAATCAGATACAAGAAAAGCAGTCGTTACAACTTGTATGTTCATTTTCAATTCCCGTTGATTGGCGGTACTCTTGAAAAGACTGGGAGGTATATTTCCCAACATTAACCAGACTTATTCACAACATTTTATTGTCTGGGAAATGTGCCCGCAACATTTTTATTCTTGTGCCAATAGCTTTGGAAAAGCTAAGTTGCAGGTCTTGTAGTAGACATACGTACGAATATTCGTAGGATGCATTTATCAGTACAATGAAGTACCAAAATAGCCCACTAGGGGTGGTGGATTTTATCCACATCTGTCTCCTTGTATTCTTTTTGAGGAAGCGTGGAGATCCTTTTTCAACTTTTCGTGGAGATGGCCTTGTAATTAATCTTCCCTTATAGTAAGGGATGCGATGGAATTTTCCCTTCTGAAGAATCTTCTGGTTCTTCAAGTCATACCCATAGGATAAGATGCTGTGCATCATCACAAATCCAGGGTGGCCAAGTGTAGGAAGATATATGCCCATAAGGCAATTTATCTTGATTATACGTCTTGTTCATACCGTAGATGGTACGTATTATTCCAAGTATAAAATCATTTGTATTAACATACTTAGTTAATATCCATAGACTTATAGTTAGGTCCTTACATATCTAGATGAGATCTCGATTATGACTAAGTAAGAGACCGAATAGAAACGTAAGTCTTAAACGGTTCGTGATCATAGATGTGTCGAGAACTGGATATCGACACATCGGATAGATCACTGTGTCATCGTCTTACCTTCGGGTAATGATGATCTCATAGTCATTCGACTTGGTGAAGTCGGAGACAAGACACATGTGCTCATTGGAGAATGAGTTCACTGAACGACCAAGTTAGAGTTATTAAATGGTTAACTTTAATGATCTGTCTTTAATAACTCTAGGGTGATGATAGGTTAGTTGATCCTTAAGACCTGAAGTCATATGTACAAACCTGTGAGCGGACGGTATAGCTTAGACCCATGATCTAGCTTCGAGGACCAGTCCTACTGAAAGATCTTAGGTTGGGCTGCACCTGAAGCTCCCAAGGTGAGTAAGTGACTAAGATGGGATTCGTCACTTCCATTAAAGGGAAGTTAGTGTTATAGGCTCAGTACGGTCTTTATGTTAATCCTCGGCCAGGGTACGTTGCAAGTAGTACAACGTGTATACAATAAAGACCGTCGTATACTGACCAATGTTGTATAATAGGGTTGACAGAAAACCATACCCTAGGCCAACAATAACACAGTCTTGACGAAGGGATTTTAGCTAACGGAATTTATCACTAACACAGCCAATGCAAACCCTATGATACTTTTGTCAAAGGGTCGATCACGTTATGATGACTCTGAAACAGGGACGACAGCTACTGCTCGTAGTGACCGTCGTCTAGGGGTTTCGAGCCCCAACCTGTAGTAAGGTCAGGCTGTAGGGTCTCACACCGAGTAGTGTTCGTGTCTTAGTAATAGGAATATAGAATACAGAGAAATGTCATTTGATGATATTCACAAGTTGAGTTGTGAAAGTTAGTCGCATTAGCAATAGGGACACAACGTTGCATTAGATGCTAACTTTGACTAAACGTGTTGTAAATTAGTTACGACGAATTCAGTAGGAACAAACTCATTGGAAAGGGTTACCTGGATGACGGGATCGTCCCGGCCTAAACACAGGTTCAAACCGCGTCCAAATCGGAGCTCAAACGAACCCAGAAACGCAGAAAGAGCTCAAGGGGAAGTGGGTTAGACCCACTGGGCCAAAAGGCCCATGTGCAAAGGCAAACGGGCGACGCCCGCTGGCTGCAACGGGCTCACGCCCGTTGCACAGCGGGCGCAGGCCCGCTGCGTGCAGCGGGCGCCCGCCCGCTGCAGCAGCGGGCGGGCGGCCCGCCCTTGCTCCCTTGGGCGGGCGCGCCCGCTAAGCCTAGCGGGCGCGCCCGCAACTTAAGTCAAAATTAGGGGTTTTTGAAACCCTAATGACGGCTACGAATTTTGAGAAATTGCTAAACTTTGAGCAATTGTTTGAGGGGTCAAACGAAGTCGAAATTCGTCACCGTCAGTTCCTACGCGTTCACCATTCCAAGCTTTTCTGATTGATAGCTTGTTTGGTGTCTGAAGTTTAGTATGCGAAGAGAATTAATTCGTTAAAGTATGACTTTGTGAAAGGCTAACTTTAAAGGTGAAATTAAGCCAAATGGCTTAATTGAATTTTTCCTCTTCATGGGAATTGTCCCACATTGCCCGCAACGAGAAGTTGAGTGCTCACTCCCTATATAAATAGGGATGCATTCTCCTCATTGAAATACACACCAGTCAACGATCGAGTAGCTCCAGATTTTTAGAGCAGGCTCGATCGGCGACTAAATCTCTCTCTCTATTTTCCTATTCTCTGGAGTAGTCCTAGCACGACTACAAAGGGGGTTTGGATCTGATCCGGACGTCTAAGACGCGGGTTTCTTCTCAAGTGAAACTTTCTACCGCGTGTGATCGGCTCGGAGGCGAAAGCTGTAACGGCCGGTATTTTCTAGGCGTATTATTTGTGTGTGCTCGTATTTTCGTTTTGACCATCCGGATGTTTTCGTACGCGAGTTCTATGTTTGTGCGTCAACGCGAGCGCGTTTTCATTTTACGTTTTACCGTATCGTCGTAATTGACTATTAATTTTAAACGTGTTACCTTAATTTAATTATCCCACTAATTTCAAACTTCTAATCACTGTTAACTTCACTAATTACTTCATTTATTTTTAATAATCACTTTTTACTAAATTACTTAATTATTATTTTTAACTTATTATTATTGGCTAAAAAAATCAAATCACTAATTAACCCCTAATGAATTCCACCGTTTGGGTGGGTGAGATCCAGCATGGTTATCAATTTTTCCCCCACAACCAGCTCCTCCCTCCATCCATTTGTCTCCCCACTGTTATTATAACAGTATCATCATCGTCTCCCCCTTCTCCTACGACCAACCAACCTGCAATTTCATCTCCCTGCAAACCACTCTTCTCACCTACAGAGTTCTCCGAGCCAAAAACAACCCAATTCATCCCACCAATTCTCCAAACCAGTCTGTTCATCCATTTCCAAATACAAAACCCCAAACTGATTTTTGAAACCAGAAACCAAGATCAAGAGGAAATCTGAAATCTAGCTCAGGTATTTACAAATCAATTTCAGAAATCTTGCAAATCAAGCCCTAACCAAACCCCATCTCCTTCCCTTCTTCTCCTCCTCCCTCTCCCTCACATGGGAATCACCACCACCGGCCTCACCCACGCGCGCGCCGCCCCAGCTGCCGCCGGCAACCCCGCCCATCGCCGGACCCCGCCCAGCTCGCCGGAAACCGCCCCCGTCGCCCAGGAGCCGCCAGACCTCCCCCATCGTGTGCGTCTCCTCCCCGCCTGCGTGGGTGTCTCCCTCCTTGCCTTGCGTGAGCCTCTTCCCTTTGTCATGCGTGGGTTTCATTTGGCTGATGTTTGAATGTAATAATAAAAAAAAAAGGGAAAAAGAGATTACAGAATGAAGAAGAGAAAGAGAGACAGAGAGAAAGATGAAAGACAGAGAAAAGAAAGGTAGAAACAGAGAGAGTAAAGAGGGGACAACCCTTAGCTAATAATAGGGAGATGGCAGGTGGTATAAAAGAAAGAAGAGAGATGGAATATTAAAGAGAGTGACAGAGGAGTGTTGGCCTATTTGGGAAATAAAGAAAGGGATATTAATATATGTGTTGACAGATATTTTTTGAGTAAGAGGTTTAACAAAGAAAGAAAGAGAGAGAGTATGGCATTGGGTTTATATTTCATTATTGTGTAAGAGGGTCTTTCATTTGTAATTTAATATATGTGTAGCAGGTGGGGGAATATTATAAGTGATGATAACATGCTAATAACCCATCCAAATTAACATGATGCCCTTGTAATTAGATTAGTTGGGTTAATTATAATTAGTGTTGTTTTTAAATGTTATTCAGCTCGTATTATTTTTTTATCCAGCATGCTAGTAATTTTTAGGCTGATTAAACTAGTATAAAATAAGGCGTGCCATGTTAGTATGACCCTATATAAACGTCATACTAGCAGGAGAACCTGATAGATTAGGCGAACCCAATTCGGGGTTATCTTTAATATTGCGTTCATATCACGAAATATCTAATTTAGTGATGTATTTATCTAAAACAGAGAACCACTACCACCGTAACGAAGTACCCGTCGGGACAAACCTAAAATCACCGAAAACAGGCAAGTATGCAATTTATAGTGAATTTACGAATTGGATGTTAAATTAGTCTCTTGTATGTAAATGTTGCTCGTTACACTCGTAACCATGGAAATTGTTGTATAAAGATAACTGCTCTTGTTATTTAATTGCTGCATGCCTTGAAATAATTAATTAACGTGAGACATCGTGAAATCGTGCGCCTCGAAGGCGAAATCGTGATTTTCGTGATGTCATGTGAGTTGACAATTCGTGCTTGTAATTCGTGAATTAGGCTGGCTCGTGTTCCGGCACAAATCTTGGGTGGGGTAAGGGTTGAGCGGCTGCTAGGCGTATGAACGGGTACTCTCTTCAAGGGCACCACCCGTAAGCGGTGGGTTAGCGCCAATCACGGTAAGCCCCCGTGAGAAGAACGACTCACTCATCACGTCCTAAAGGCGAGAACCCTATTATAGACATGACATGCTAACAATCGTGAAATGCTAACTTGAAACTTGCAAAGTGAAATTGTTATCTCAGTGAAATTGACATGCTTTACTTTACTTGACAGATTGTTTAGAACTGCATGATAGGATGTATTTACTTTAAAATCAACATGCTTCAACTTTTATTGTTATCTCGTTTAAATTATAATTCACTCTTAAATCCAGTATAAATTTGTATATCTTGCCTTGGGTTCTAACATCCTCTTGCAGACCCTTGCTGACATACATTCATGTTTTTGGATGTATGTCAGATCCCGAGCTTGAGTATCAGGAGGTTCCTTACGAGACACCTGACTTGGAGAGTCAGGAGTTCGCTGTAGACGCCGAGTTTCTCCCTGCGGAGAACTAGTGGACTATTCCATTGCTGCTTGCCGTAGTTTGCTTTCCGTTGTTGTGTGTACGTTATTATTGTTGTATTTCGGCCCAGCTGAGGCTTGTAGTTTTATTTCGTGTGCGGACGCTTATTATTTCTGGATGTGGCTTGTAATGTATGAATAATTCTGGTCGTTTTGAAAAGCGTGCGAAGGACCTGCCCTTGCGTTTTACCACAGACGCTTCATGAACCCGAGTTTCACAGCTCCGGTTCAAGCGGACCTCAGTAACGCTCTCGCTTCCGTCGTTTTGGGAAGCGGGGCGTTACAGGTTTTAGTGGTGGCCCACGCAGGCCCGTCTCTTTGCATTTGCAAATTCAGAACAATGAGAATATTTTCATCGGCCAAACATCTACAGAATCACATTCGCGAGATTAATTTGGGTTTTCCTATCTCAGAATGGCTGAGGAACGAAGCACCCAAAATGGACCCGTACCTGCTGGAGGCGGAAGTGATGACATCCGCCAGATGCTTGGTGTTATGATGGAAATGCTTGAAGTTCAGCACCACTTGGTCCAGCAGGGACGTCAGGCTGCACCAGTTGCTCCACCGCCTCGCTATGAGCCTGGAGCTAAGCAGTTCAAGGAGATGCATCCGACGAGTTTCTCTGGACGAGAGGGCCCACTAGCGGCCGAGGAATGGCTTCGCAAGACTGCGGATAACTTGGGTCTTGACCGAATCAATCCGAACGATTGGGTAGACCTCGCCAAGCAGCAGCTGACAGACAATGCACGTCATTGGTGGGATGCTGAAGAGGCTAGGCTGATCAAGCCGATTCTTTGGGCTACTTTTCGTCAGAGGTTTGACGCCCAGTACTTCCCGAAGTCTGCAAAGAGGGAGATGCAGCAGCGCTTCATCAACCTGGAGCAAGGCACCAGGACAGTCGATGAGTATGAGGCCGAATTTACCATGCTGAGTCGATTCGCCACTACACTGGTAGCAGACGAGGAGGACTGTGCGCACCGCTTTCTGCAGGGCTTAGACCTGGACATACAGGAGATATTGTCCGGGCACACCTTTACTACTCATGAGCAAGTCCTAGTGGCCGCGAAGCAGCGCGAGCAGGTAGTTTATCAGAAGCGGGCACGCCAGGCGGGCAAGCGCCCGATGGAGCCACAGAGGAGTGCACCTAGGCCCGGCTTTCGTCCTGTTCAGACCACACAGTTCAAAAGGCCAGCTGCACCTATCCCCAACCGAGCTGAGTTGGTTTGCCATTTCTGCGGCAAACTTGGTCATGTGAAGAAAGACTGTAGGAGGATGCTGAATCAGTGTTTGGTCTGTGGATCGCCTTCTCATGCTGTAAAGGATTGTACCCGCGGTTCTCGACCCGTGCCTCCTGGAGCACCTGGACCCGCTCAGAGGACCGCACCGGCACCAGGACAGCGAGGACCACCTTTAGTTCCACAGGATCGGGCCTTTCAGCAGGCCAATCCGCCGAAGCGCCGAGCTTTCAATATGACAGCCGTTGAGGCTGAAGCTGAGGACGACGTGATTGCAGGTAACCCCTAAACTAGTCTTCCTTATTTATGCATTATGTTTGATTAGTTATATCCATGTTAATCTAGTTGCATGTTATCCTTAGGCGTCATCTTAGTTTCATCTCACCCGGCCTTGACCCTGTTCGACTCTGGAGCTTCCATGTGCCTCCTATCTCGGAAGTTCGTAGTCGAACACTCGATACCCACCTATACACTTCCCAAGTGTTGGAATATTACAACTGGGAACGGTGTAGTGAAGGTTGCACTGGGATGTAGACCATGCCCATTGGTAGTTAGTGGACACGAGTTATATGCTGACTTCATTGTCCACGACCTACCCAACTTTGATGCTATTCTCGGCATTGACTGGTTAGGAGCTTTTTATGCCACGATCGACTGTCGCCGGAAGAAAGTGGTATTCGAAATTCCTGACCACCCAGTATTCGAATTTGTCAGCGGAGGACGTTCGCTTGGACCTGTCAAGTTCCGAGCCCAGCCGTACAGTTTGACTATTGCATCCATGATAGCTGAGCCTGAGAAGCCTGCAGTAGTGAGAGATTTTGAAGACGTCTTCCCTGAAGACATTTCTGGATTGCCGCCTGACCGAGCATTGGAGTTCAGCATTGATCTTATGCCAGGAGCTCAACCAATTTCGAAGGCACCTTACCGTATGGCTCCTGCAGAGTTGGAAGAGCTGAGGAAGCAGTTGGATGAACTAATGCAGCAGGGTTTCATTCATCCCAGCGTATCTCCCTGGGGTGCACCCGTTTTACTGGTGAAGAAGAAGGATGGCTCGAGGAGGATGTGTGTGGATTATCGGGAGCTGAACAATGTCACAGTGAAGAACAAGTATCCACTGCCCCGTATTGATGATATTTTCGATCAGCTTGGTGGATCGAGAGTATTTTCGAAGTTGGACCTCCGGAGCGGATATCATCAAGTCAGAGTCAAGAAGGAAGACGTGCCCAAGACAGCTTTTCGTACTAAGTACGGGCACTATGAGTTTGTTGTCATGCCGTTCGGTGTGACCAACGCTCCTGCTGTGTTCATGAATCTCATGAACCTTATCTTTTACGACTTCCTCGACAAGTTCGTGGTGATCTTTATAGATGACATCCTGGTGTACTCGAGGAGCGAGGAGGAGCATGCAGAGCACTTGAAGATGGTATTGGAGACGCTCCGTCATCATAGACTGTATGCCAAATATAGCAAATGCGAATTCTGGCTGGACAGAGTTGCATTTCTTGGGCATGTAGTATCAGGAGCTGGTATCTCAGTAGATCCGGAGAAGGTCAGAGCAGTCAGTGAATGGCCTACACCCCGATCGGCATCGGACATCAGGAGTTTTCTCGGATTGGCCGGTTACTACCGCAGATTTATCAAGGATTTCTCGAGGATAGCTGAGCCGATGACGAGATTGACAAGGAAGGATGTTAAGTTCAGTTGGTCAGACTCTTGTGAGCAAGCTCTTTCTACTTTGAGGGAGAGACTGACATCTGCACCAGTCTTAGCTATTCCGGACAGAAGCGGAGGCTTCGAGATTTTCTGCGACGCATCAGGCAAGGGACTTGGATGCGTTCTACACCAGCACGGTCATGTAGTCGCTTATGCTTCTCGACAGTTGAAGATCCACGAGAAGAATTATCCGACTCACGACTTGGAGCTAGCTGCCGTCATCTTTGCTTTGAAGATTTGGAGGCATTTCTTACTGAGTGAGAAAGTGAAAATTTTCACTGATCACAAAAGTTTGAAATATATATTCACTCAGAAGGAGCTGAATATGAGACAACGTAGATGGTTGGAATTGATGGCAGACTACGACATCGATCTTCAGTATCATCCAGGGAAGGTGAATGTCGTACCAGATGCTTTGAGTCGACTGCCCGAAGTGATGATTCTCACAGCTCAGTGGAGATTGCAGCAGAATCTGCGAGAGATGGATGTTGAGGCTGTCCTACCTGGAGTCACATCGTCATTGATGAGCATGCAGATTCAATCGACGATTGTGGATCGGATCAAGACTGCCCAAGATGGAGATGCTAAATTGAAGAAGATCAAAGAGCAAGTTGAAGCAGGACTTCGGACAGATTTTCTGATTCATGAGGATGGATCTTTGAGATATGGTAGTAGAGTCTGCGTGCCTGCAGGAGATATCAGAGAAGAATTGATGAATGAGGCTCACAGTTCGCCTTATTCTATTCATCCTGGAGGTACGAAGATGTACAAGGACCTTCGTCAGAATTTCTGGTGGCATGGGATGAAGAGAAGTGTGGCACGGAGCGTTGCCAAGTGTCTTGTGTGTCAGCAAGTGAAGGCTGAACATCATCGCACTGCTGGGCTACTACAACCTCTGCCGATTCCAGAGTGGAAGTGGCAGCACATCACGATGGACTTCGTGACTGGCTTACCTCGGAGCACCAGACAGAATGACGCGATCTGGGTCATCGTTGATCGATTGACCAAGTCTGCGCACTTTATACCTTTCCGAGTTGGGCAATCCACGGAGATATTAGCAAGGAAGTATATGGAGGAGATCGTGCGCTTGCATGGAGTCCCTGTGAGCATTGTATCAGATCGTGATACGAGGTTCACGTCTCAATTCTGGAAGAGTCTGCAGACCAATCTGGGTACCAGTCTGAAGTTCAGTACTGCGTATCACCCACAGACGGATGGACAATCGGAGCGCACTATTCAGATATTGGAGGATATGTTGAGAGCTTGCATGTTAGATCTCAAGGGTTCGTGGGAGGATCATCTACACCTGGTGGAGTTCTCCTACAACAACAGTTATCAGGCGAGCATTGGCATGGCGCCATTTGCTGCTCTCTACGGGAGGAAATGTCGATCGCCACTGAGTTGGGATGACGTCGGTGATAGAGAGCTCTTGGGGCCAGAGATGATTGTGGAAGCAGTTGATGTTGTGCGTGATATCAGGGACAAGCTTCGGATTGCCCAGGACCGTTATAAGCATTGGGCAGATGCTAAACGGCGTCCTTTGGAGTTTCAGCCGGGAGATCATGTGTTCCTGAAGATCTCACCGAATCGAGGAGTGATCCGATTTGGGAAGAGAGGCAAGCTTAGTCCGAGATTTATTGGACCTTTCGATGTGCTGGAGCGAGTTGGAGAGGTAGCATATCGCTTAGCTTTGCCACCGTCATTAGAAGGAGTTCATGACGTCTTCCATGTGTCCCAGCTCCGTCGTTATATCAGCGACCCTTCTCATGCTGTGGACTACTCTGAGATTACGGTTCGACCGGACTTGACTTATGAGCAGCAGCCGGTGCAGATCTTAGACCGACGTCAGAAGGCGCTCAGGAACAAGGTTGTCAATCTCGTGAGAGTGATGTGGCGTCGTGACTCGCCAGGAGAGTCTACCTGGGAGCGAGAAGATGAGATACGAGAGCGTTATCCATATTTGTTCCCTACTCTTTAGCGGATAAGAATTCCGAGGGCGGAATTTTTCTTAAGGTGGGTAGAGTGTAACGGCCGGTATTTTCTAGGCGTATTATTTGTGTGTGCTCGTATTTTCGTTTTGACCATCCGGATGTTTTCGTACGCGAGTTCTATGTTTGTGCGTCAACGCGAGCGCGTTTTCATTTTACGTTTTACCGTATCGTCGTAATTGACTATTAATTTTAAACGTGTTACCTTAATTTAATTATCCCACTAATTTCAAACTTCTAATCACTGTTAACTTCACTAATTACTTCATTTATTTTTAATAATCACTTTTTACTAAATTACTTAATTATTATTTTTAACTTATTATTATTGGCTAAAAAAATCAAATCACTAATTAACCCCTAATGAATTCCACCGTTTGGGTGGGTGAGATCCAGCATGGTTATCAATTTTTCCCCCACAACCAGCTCCTCCCTCCATCCATTTGTCTCCCCACTGTTATTATAACAGTATCATCATCGTCTCCCCCTTCTCCTACGACCAACCAACCTGCAATTTCATCTCCCTGCAAACCACTCTTCTCACCTACAGAGTTCTCCGAGCCAAAAACAACCCAATTCATCCCACCAATTCTCCAAACCAGTCTGTTCATCCATTTCCAAATACAAAACCCCAAACTGATTTTTGAAACCAGAAACCAAGATCAAGAGGAAATCTGAAATCTAGCTCAGGTATTTACAAATCAATTTCAGAAATCTTGCAAATCAAGCCCTAACCAAACCCCATCTCCTTCCCTTCTTCTCCTCCTCCCTCTCCCTCACATGGGAATCACCACCACCGGCCTCACCCACGCGCGCGCCGCCCCAGCTGCCGCCGGCAACCCCGCCCATCGCCGGACCCCGCCCAGCTCGCCGGAAACCGCCCCCGTCGCCCAGGAGCCGCCAGACCTCCCCCATCGTGTGCGTCTCCTCCCCGCCTGCGTGGGTGTCTCCCTCCTTGCCTTGCGTGAGCCTCTTCCCTTTGTCATGCGTGGGTTTCATTTGGCTGATGTTTGAATGTAATAATAAAAAAAAAAGGGAAAAAGAGATTACAGAATGAAGAAGAGAAAGAGAGACAGAGAGAAAGATGAAAGACAGAGAAAAGAAAGGTAGAAACAGAGAGAGTAAAGAGGGGACAACCCTTAGCTAATAATAGGGAGATGGCAGGTGGTATAAAAGAAAGAAGAGAGATGGAATATTAAAGAGAGTGACAGAGGAGTGTTGGCCTATTTGGGAAATAAAGAAAGGGATATTAATATATGTGTTGACAGATATTTTTTGAGTAAGAGGTTTAACAAAGAAAGAAAGAGAGAGAGTATGGCATTGGGTTTATATTTCATTATTGTGTAAGAGGGTCTTTCATTTGTAATTTAATATATGTGTAGCAGGTGGGGGAATATTATAAGTGATGATAACATGCTAATAACCCATCCAAATTAACATGATGCCCTTGTAATTAGATTAGTTGGGTTAATTATAATTAGTGTTGTTTTTAAATGTTATTCAGCTCGTATTATTTTTTTATCCAGCATGCTAGTAATTTTTAGGCTGATTAAACTAGTATAAAATAAGGCGTGCCATGTTAGTATGACCCTATATAAACGTCATACTAGCAGGAGAACCTGATAGATTAGGCGAACCCAATTCGGGGTTATCTTTAATATTGCGTTCATATCACGAAATATCTAATTTAGTGATGTATTTATCTAAAACAGAGAACCACTACCACCGTAACGAAGTACCCGTCGGGACAAACCTAAAATCACCGAAAACAGGCAAGTATGCAATTTATAGTGAATTTACGAATTGGATGTTAAATTAGTCTCTTGTATGTAAATGTTGCTCGTTACACTCGTAACCATGGAAATTGTTGTATAAAGATAACTGCTCTTGTTATTTAATTGCTGCATGCCTTGAAATAATTAATTAACGTGAGACATCGTGAAATCGTGCGCCTCGAAGGCGAAATCGTGATTTTCGTGATGTCATGTGAGTTGACAATTCGTGCTTGTAATTCGTGAATTAGGCTGGCTCGTGTTCCGGCACAAATCTTGGGTGGGGTAAGGGTTGAGCGGCTGCTAGGCGTATGAACGGGTACTCTCTTCAAGGGCACCACCCGTAAGCGGTGGGTTAGCGCCAATCACGGTAAGCCCCCGTGAGAAGAACGACTCACTCATCACGTCCTAAAGGCGAGAACCCTATTATAGACATGACATGCTAACAATCGTGAAATGCTAACTTGAAACTTGCAAAGTGAAATTGTTATCTCAGTGAAATTGACATGCTTTACTTTACTTGACAGATTGTTTAGAACTGCATGATAGGATGTATTTACTTTAAAATCAACATGCTTCAACTTTTATTGTTATCTCGTTTAAATTATAATTCACTCTTAAATCCAGTATAAATTTGTATATCTTGCCTTGGGTTCTAACATCCTCTTGCAGACCCTTGCTGACATACATTCATGTTTTTGGATGTATGTCAGATCCCGAGCTTGAGTATCAGGAGGTTCCTTACGAGACACCTGACTTGGAGAGTCAGGAGTTCGCTGTAGACGCCGAGTTTCTCCCTGCGGAGAACTAGTGGACTATTCCATTGCTGCTTGCCGTAGTTTGCTTTCCGTTGTTGTGTGTACGTTATTATTGTTGTATTTCGGCCCAGCTGAGGCTTGTAGTTTTATTTCGTGTGCGGACGCTTATTATTTCTGGATGTGGCTTGTAATGTATGAATAATTCTGGTTGTTCTGAAAAGCGTGCGAAGGACCTGCCCTTGCGTTTTACCACAGACGCTTCATGAACCTGAGTTTCACAGCTCCGGTTCAAGCGGACCTCAGTAACGCTCTCGCTTCCGTCGTTTTGGGAAGCGGGGCGTTACAAAAGCAGCTCGGGCGGATCGGTGCGAAGGGGCGAGGCGGCTCAGGGAGATCGGGTCAACGCGGCTCGGCTACGAGGAGCTTCTCAAGACGGTGCGGTACATCTTGCCTGCTCCAGGGCCAAGATTCCGGGTATGTGGTTAAGCGTTTTCTAGCGTAGTTTTAATTAGTCGCTCTAGTGTAGATCCTTCTTGGGGTGGTCAGACCCACTCCAAGTCGGCATAGATCGGGCTAGGTTCTGGCTCCCCAGAGCCTAGCTAAATAGTTTAGCTAGTGTAGAAATTTTGATTTCTGGTTTTCCGCTGCGCTTTTGTGCCTCCGTGGTCCGTCCGACTTAGGACGGATACGGATCCGAGCTCTGGGGGTCCGCCAAAACCCCAACAGTGGTATCAGAGCCAGGTTATGCTATAGATCTACTATAGCGACTTTTTAATTGTTAAAAAATGCTTAGCTTTCATGTGCAAAACCTTTTAGCTTTATGTTAAATTAGGTTTGAAAATATTTTGTGTTTCAAAAAAAAAATTAATTTTGCAATACGGAAAATTATTTTAATTTTGGGACAAATTATTTTTATGCGATAAATCTAAAAGAAGTCTCCTTTTGTTTTAAATACTTTATAAAATTTTTATGAGACATTAAAAAATTTAAAAAGAGTGTTTAAAGTTTATGTAAACTTTATAGAAATTTTTTTTTTTCATAATTTAAGAATTTTTCTTTAGTTACATAAAAGTTAGAGATCTTTAAAACTTTATTTGAAAGCTTCTAAAAGTTTTTTAAAAGAGTTTTAAAATTATTTTAAAATTTGTAAGTAATAGAAATGATTTTATTTCATGAGATGAAACATAAATTAATTTCTTTTTATTACATAGATGTTTCTAAAATTATTATGTGATATTTTAGTTTTAGAAATAAGGTTAAAAATTTTACAGGCCTAGGTTTAAAATTATTAGATAATTTTGTACGACCTAGTTTTATGCGATAAAAAACAATTTTTATGAAGGCTTTAAAATTTTTAATCTTTAATTTTAAGTGTTAAAATTTAGATTTGCATGTTTGTATTATATAGATAATTTTTAAACTTGCAAATACATTTTATATGTCACTAAAATGAAACTTTCTTTTATGCGGATAAAGTTAGTTGTTTCATTTCATGTTGAATAATGTATTCACAAACCTTATTAGGTTAGCCATTAAAATTTTATAAGATAAAATTTCAATATGACAAGTGACATGCTATGTTTGATAAAACAAAACAACATCGAACCTAATACCTGATTAGGGTAGTCCTTTTGTTTCGTAAATCATTTCATTAAAACGGTCAATTAAATGATTTTCATAAAAAGACAATGTTGAATTGTTTTATTAAATTCCTAATTAGATTGGGGTAGTAAGTTGAACGAAGAACCTTATAGTTGATAAGGACTTAATAAAAGATGTTCAACCAATCTGAAAAATTTTGAATTTTAGGATCAACTAGTTGATAAGGATTAACTAGTTCTCTTAATTAAAAGCCATTTAGTTGTTTGGAAAAAATAAGATTGATGACAACTCCTTCAATGGATCATGATGTCGGTCAATGTGCTTGGCTAAAGTTTTTGGACCAACCTAGCTAGACTGGGTAACAAGTGGTCCTGGCTTAGTCAATTCCCTGGCCGCGTCCACTGGACCGCAAAGAGTCGATTCATGACTATGTAAGTCTATCGACTATACCTAAGTCAATACGATAATAATCTTGTTCAAGATAAATCGTAGCCCTCATTGTTTTAGGAGTTGGCAACTGTGAGAAACATGTTCCGGTTGTTGAGCTACACTCAAGCCGTGACATGTCAATCTTATAGAAACCGATTTCTTGATTGACATCTTAACCTGACTGAAACCGTTGTCTCATCCCTCGAGCTTCGGCGTAGGTCTAACCAAGAATGTAGTCTAAGACCTGACCCAAACCGGCGCGTCATGCATACACCGAGCAAAGGGGCAAGTCAGGCTAGACACGAAAACAAGGGTCCGACTAGGCTAGCCATTGTGATCCGATTGAGCACACTCATGATCACAAATGACTAGGGGTAAAATCGATAGGGAATCATAGTAAATATGATTAACGACGAGTTCGTCTACCGACTACAGAGTCGGACAACTTGTTGAGATACACTCAAGGTTGTCAGACTCAGGGTAGTCGGATCCCTCTCTCACAAATGATATTTTATAATAAATTGTTTATTATTATGGATTTAAATAAATTTAGTGGGAGAATATAGTTTTATTAAAACCATTAAAACTATACTACGAACATATACTAACTAAAGTATCTATAAAATGCAGAATGGACTCAGGTCTAAAATACATGGTAGAAAAGAACGTGCTAGATGGAACCAACTACAAAGACTAGCTTAGGAACATTAAGTTGGTCCTTTCCCTAGCTGGGATTGGATACATATTGTTCGAGGACGCTCCGGAGAAGCCCGATGAGGATTCGACCCACGAAGAGAAAGAAGCCTTCAAGTTGTACCAGAGGGATGCAGAGAAGGCAAGATGCCTTACTCTAGCTTCGATGACCAACGAACTGCAGAGGAAGCATGAACATATGGATGTTCAGAGCATACTCCTTAATGCACAAGAGTTGTATGGCAAGCGATCCAGAGCTGCCAAGTTCGAAGCTACTAGCAACCTCTGGGGCACAAAGATGACGACAGGGCCCGTACAAGATCATGTTATCAAGATGATCGGGTACGTAGAGGACGCCGCCCAGTTAGGATTTGTCCTGGACAATGAGATGTCCACAGACATTATCCTAAAGTCTTTAACTCCCGAGTTCAAGCCCTTTATAACTGGCTTTATAATGAACAGCCTTGAGACGGATCTTCCTGGTCTCCTCAATATGCTCCGGCAATTTGATGAGATTGAGAAGAAGCCGACTGCACTGGTTGTTGGCTCTGCTACTTCCAACCAGCCGAAAGGCAAAGGAAAGAAGAGGCAGGTCCCACAACCTGCGAAGGCTAAGAATGGGAAGAAGAAGAACAAAGGGGCCCCGTCGAAATCTGAGTGCTTCCATTGCCACAAGATTGGCCACCGGAAGAGGAACTGCAAGATCTATCTTGCAGAGAAGAAGAAAGGGCATACTGATGCCTCTACCTCAGGTACAAATTAAAATTCAATTAAATGCAATTATTTCCATTCATATAGTGTGAGACACTTATAGACATCTGTGTACTGTATACAGGTGGCTGATAAGAACTGGAGATTGGAGAAGTACGGAGATCGGTCGGTAATCAAAGCAATAGTTGCTGCTGGGACCGCTCAAAGACTTCTGGAGACGATGATCTTGATGGAGATGATATTTTTCTTATTTGAATAAAATGTATCATCTTTAAGGATCGAAAACAATGAATGAGTGCTTTGCACTCAAGGATTATTTTTGATAAACAAGTTAAGGTTCTTTTCATGAACCCGTTGTTTTGGAATTGGATATCTCGTTTGTTGCAATTGAGATTGAATCTGCTTAAATTCTGTGGATGTGGCTTTTCTGTGATGGTTGCGTATATTTTCGAATAATGGTGGATAGCTTCGATAATATTGATTTTGGAGCTGACTAAATGTTAGAAGTCAATCAGTAGTTAAGTGTAGGTTCCAGGGGGCGTATAAATTGTGTGCGGTCACAATAATACGCATATCAAGATTAATTCTTGATTATCTGCATTTAGTTATTAAAAGAGTTAATACCAAATGTGGTTAAAGGAATAAAGTACAGTGTAGGACGTTTAGATTGAACGAGTCAATGTCAAGTTTCCTTAAAACGATCTTGACTTGACTCATTCGTCAAACCGAACCTGACACTTGTGCATTCCGTCTGAGGGACTTACCAAATGGTTATTTTTGCACATAAATCTAAATATGATTTAGATATTATGTTGAAGAAATTTAACAAGGTAATTCTTAAAGTCAGTGGGAGCGAGCTCATATACTTAGTTCCATTTTTCGGACTAAGTAAAAAGGATATTTCACTTTAATGAATCTTCTATATAAATCATTAAGTCAAAATTGTTTTGATTTAATCGTATATATACATAAAGACTTAGGGTGTCAAATATGTACTTGACATATTGACACAAATAAAGTGGAGTGAGCTAGAACTGACTTACGGAAATGTTAGACCCCACATCTAAATCGTATAAGCTAACTGTTAGCTATACAAAGTTAGGAAAATTGATCCAGATCATTTTTCCAAAGGATCAACCCTGTGTGATCAAGAGATGAAATTTCAATCCATTAAAATTCGTTATAGATACTTGTTAGTAGAACCATTCTTAGGTTTGCCATATCAAATGTCAAAGTGACTGAAATGCTATGACGGTATGAGATACCGAGATAAATAGCCTAAGTGCAAGTGGGAGATGTATGAAGATATATGCCCATAAGGTAATTTATCTTGATTATACGTCTTGTTCATACCGTAGATGGTACGTATTATTCTAAGTATAAAATCATTTGTATTAACATACTTAGTTAATATCCATAGACTTATAGTTAGGTCCTTACATATCTAGATGAGATCTCGATTATGACTAAGTAAGAGACCGAATAGAAACGTAAGTCTTAAACGGTTCGTGATCATAGATGTGTCGAGACCTGGATATCGACACATCGGATAGATCACTGTGTCTTCATTTTACCTTCGGGTAATGATGATCTCATAGTCATTCGACTTGGTGAAGTCGGAGACAAGACACATGTGCTCATTGGAGAATGAGTTCACTGAACGACCAAGTTAGAGTTATTAAATGGTTAACTTTAATGATCTGTCTTTAATAACTCTAGGGTGATGATAGGTTAGTTGATCCTTAAGACCTGAAGTCATCTGTACAAACCTGTGAGCGGACGGTATAGCTTAGACCCATGATTTAGCTTCGAGGACCAGTCATGCTGAAAGATCTTAGGTTGGGCTGCACCTGAAGCTCCCAATGTGAGTAAGTGACTAAGATGGGATTCGTCATTTCCATTAAAGGGAAGTTAGTGTTATAGGCTCAGTACGGTCTTTATGTTAATCCTCGGCCGGGGTACGTTGCAAGTGTAGAGAAATGTATGCCCTCGTGGCTATTTATCTTGATGAAACATCTTGTTCAATAAATGAAAGTATTCTTTCTGGTAAAGTATTGTCTGAGTTGTTCATTACTCGGATTATTCCCTTGGATTCATAGTTAGGTCACACATGTTTCGAAATGTAGATTACGATTATGAGAAATGTCTGACCTCTAATAGCTTGAATCTTAAAAGTGTTCATGGTCATAGATGTGTCGAGATAAGGGATATCAACACATCAGTCAGATCATTGCGTCCATGTCTGGTTGGTCTCATAACCAAGCGACTTGGTGAATTCGGAAACAGGACGCATGTGCTCAGTAAAAGCTGAGTTCACTGAACGACCCAAACAGGGAGTTATTAAATGGTTACACATTAACTAAACTATCATTAATAACTCTAAGTGATAATAGGTAAGTTGGTCCTTAGGACTTGAGATCATTGTATGAAGCTATGTGTGGACAGTGTCACTTAGGTCTAAAGATCTAACTTCGAGGCTAGGCCTGATGAAAGATCTTAGGCTGGGTGACACTCGAAACATCTGAGCTAAGTAGTGATCAACAGAGGATTCGTCTCTTCCGTTAATGGGAAGTTAGTGTCACAGGTCAGTACGGCTCTCGGTAAAACCTTGGCCAAGGTATGTTGTAACTTGTACAACCTGTATGTACCAGAGACCGATGTATACTGACCACTGCTAGCCAATGGGGTTGATAGTACACCATACCCTAGACTAGCCGAGTGACATAGTCATGACGAAGGGACTAAAACTGCGGAAATTATCACAGTCACAGTCAGAGTGATTTCGTCGGCACTTTTGCCTAAACGAACCAATCACGTAATCGATGATCCCGAAACAGGGACGCCACCTACTGCTAGTGGTCACTGTCGTCTTGAGACTTCGAGTCTCGGCCTGTAGTAAGGGTCAGGCTGTAGGGTCTCACACCGAGTAACATTCACGTCGTAGTAACAGATAGAATGTATAGAGGATATCATTAGATGTAAAGAGAATATTAAATTCACAAGTTGGTTATGAAATTGGAGCATTTCGGAATGGAGGAAATTTCGTATGGAATCCAGAGGATCAAACCGTGTAGGAATCGGAGCTCGGATGAGCTCAGAAACGCAAGAAAGGCAAAAGGGGAAGTGGGATAAAACCCACTTAGCAAAACGGGCGGGGCCCGCTGACCCAGCGGGCCCGCCCGCTGGGTGCAGCGGGCGCGACCCGCTGTTGCAGCGGGCCCGCCCGCTGGGCGCAGCGGGCGCCGCCCGCTGGTGACAGCGGGCTGAGCCCGCGCGGGCGTGCCCTAGCGGGCGCGCCCAGTAGCCTTAGGCGGGCGCACCCGCTAAGCTTAGCGGGTCGCCCGCCACTTAAGTTGTTTTAGGGCTCTTTGTTGAAACCCTTGACGGCTACGAAATTCGGGTTTTTGCTCAACTTTGAGCAATTGTTTGAAGGGTCAAACGAACTCGGATTTCGTCGCCGTTTGTTCCTACGCGTTCACCAACACTAGCTCTTCGAAATGATAACTTGTATCATCTCTGGAGCTCAACGATGAGTGAGGATTAATTGATTGAAGGTTAAGGCTTTATGAAAGCCATACTAACTAAAATTGAATTAATCCAAATCCCTCTTCCTAACTTTTGTCCCACATTGCTCATGACAAAAGAAGGGGAGCCGGCCTCCTGTATAAATAGGTGGGCACTCCCTTCTTTGTTCCTTGCACCAAGTCTCTGATTAAGGAGCTCACGAATATTTTGAGCAAACTTAATCTAGACTAAATTTATTCTCTTCTTTTATAAATTTTCCTGTCCTCCCACCGAGTCCTAGCAAGACAACGAGGAGGTCCGAATCTGATTCGGAAGTCTACGACGCGGGTTTACTCAAGTGAAATCTTCTACGGCTAGTGATGGCTTCGGAGGCAAGGTGCGCTACGGGAGCTGATCCAGTCTGCGGCGAGGAGTGACGCAACACGGCTCGGAAGTGCGCTATGGGAGCTGATCCAGTCTGCGGCGAGGAGCGACGCAACACGGCTCGGAAGGCGGCTCAAATCATGGAGCGCAAGACGGTGCGGAACATCTTGCCTGCTCCAGGGCAAGATTCCGGGTGAGTCAATGTTATATGGAATTAGTTTAATTAGTAGTTAGAACTTTCTCGAGTTGGTCAGACCCAACTCGAGTCAGTAGATTTCCTGGCTTAGGGAATTCTTCCTTAGGGCTTTATTTATTAAATAGTTTAATAAATTATTTCTTCCGCTGTTTGTTTTATTTTGTTCGTCCGACTTAGGACGGATAGTAATAAATTAGCTCTAAGGGACCTTCAAAATCCCTACAGTGGTATCAGAGCCAGATCTACTCTGTTCTATACTGCTTTTTTAACTGCATGTTTTAATTATGTGATAATTAGTTTAATGGCGCATTCTTGTTTTATTTTGATGTCACAAGAAAGACTTGCTAGGTTAGCCATTAATTGACTCTTAAACTTTATGTGATAAATTTTAACACCATGCTTAATAAATTTTAAATTGTTTAAAAATTACCTAATGGACGATTAGGTTAGCCATTAATTTTCCTCAAACCTTATGTGATAATTTTGAGACACTGCTATGTTTTTTAAATTGTTTAAATTGCCTATTGGACGATTAGGGTAGCAGCATATATTTTAAATCCTTATAGTTGATACGGACTTAATAAAAATCGTCTAACAAACCCATAAAATTTTGAATTTTAGGGATCCACTAGTTGATAAGGATTAACTAGTTGTAATTTAAAAACCACTTAGTTGTTGAACGAACATGGAAATGATGACAACACCTTCAATGGATCATGATGTCGGTCAATGTGCCTGGCTAAAGTTTTTGGACCAACCTAGCTAGACTGGGTAACAAGTGGTCCTGGCTTAGTCAATTCCCTGGCCGCGTCCGCTGGACCGCAAGGTGTCGATTCATAACCATGTAAGTCCATCGACTATACCTAAGTCTAATACGATAATAATCTTATTCAAGATAAATCGTAGCCCTCCTTGTTTTAGGAGTTGGCAACTGTAAGAAACATGTTTCGGTTGTTGAGCACACTCAAGCCGTAACATGTCAATCTTATAGAAACCGATTTCTTGATTGACATCTTAACCTGATTGAAATCATTGTCTCATCCCTCGAGCTTCGACGTAAGTCTAACCAAGAATGTAGTCTTAAGCCCTGACCCAAACCGGCGTGTCGTGCATACACCGAGCAAAGGGACGAGTCAGGCTTGACACGAAAACAAGGGTCCGACTAGGCTAGCCATTGTGATCCGGTTGAGCACATTCATGATCACAAATGACTAGGGGTAAAATCGAATAGGGAGTCATATTTTGATATGATCGACAAAGAGTTCGTCTACCTACAGCCGAGTCGAACGACTTGTTGAGCTACACTCAAGGTCGGGTGACTCAAGGTTGTTGGATTCCTGCTCCCATTTAATTTTAATCATGTTTTGAACAAAACGATCTGTTTATTAATGGGAGAGTATAATTGGACAAAACCCATTCTAATTATATTTAAAAATATTTTGAACACATGCTAATTAGGAGTTCTAATCTTTGCAGCATGATGAGTAAGATTAATACTATCCGAGATAAGAACTTATTAACTGGTTTTAATATTAATAGTGGCTGGTTTAAGAAGTCTATAGCAGAAAGGGAAAAATTAAAGGAAGTCTATGCCTTAACCTCTAAAATGCAAAGTGTAGTTCTTTCAGTTACTTCTACTGCATGGGTGTTAGACACCGGTGCAGGTTCTCACATTTGTAACCAGTTACAAGGATTGAGAATCAGTTGAAAACTTGAAAAGAATGAGATAATTCTCCAAGTCGAAAACGCAGCAAATGTTGATGTTGTAGCCATAGGAGATCTTAAACACACATTAGCTGGTGGAGCTAACTTGCTTTTGAAGCAATGTTACTATATCCCAAATTTCCTATGCAATATTATATCTGTCTCAGCTTTGGCTAAAGATGGTTATAATTTTACTATCAGCGGAAATGTCATGAACATTGCCCTTGATGGTAAGTTGCTAGGATTTGGGACACTCAGCAATGGAATATACACTTTAAGCAATAAGGTGGTATTAAACGTTAATACTAGAAAACGTAAGGAATCTAGTTTTAATGAAACCTATCTTTGGCATTGTAGACTAGGCCATATCGGAGAGAAGAGACTCAGCAAGTTACATAAAGATGGGCTCTTGGGCCTCTCGAATTATGAGTCATTCGACACTTGCGAGTCTTGCCTCAAAGGTAAGATGGCCAAAACTCCTTTTGCCAGTCAAGGGGAGAGAGTTATCGAACTCTTGGGTCTAGTACATTCCGATGTATGTGGACCCATGTCTACGCTAGCCAAAGGTGGATTTTCATATTTCGTCACGTTTACTGACGACCACTCAAGGTTTGGACATGTGTTCTTGATGAAACATAAGTCCGAAACGTTTGAGCGATTCAAGGAGTATCGTGCCGAAGTCGAAAACCAGACAGGGAAAAGTATTAATATCCTTCGATCCGATCGAGGAGGAGAATACTTAGGCCATGAATTCCTCACTTACTTAAAAGAGAATGGGATTCTCTATCAGGTCACTCCTCCTTACACACCTCAACATAACGGTGTTTCAGAAAGGAGAAACCGGACCTTGTTAGACATGGTTCGGTCTATGTTAAGTGAAGCTGAGTTAACTACTTCCCTCTGGGGCTATGCCCTGGAAACTGCTATATACATTCTAAATAAAGTTCCGTCAAGATCTGTACATTTGACTCCGTATCAAATATGGACAGGGAAGAAACCCAGCCTCAATCACTTGAAGGTATGGGGTTGTCCTGCTTATGTCAAAAGGCAAAATCCAGACAAACTGGAAGACAGATCTATACTGTGTAAATTTATAGGGTACCCAAGACATTCATTAGGTTAGTTCTTTTACCATCCAGAACAACAAAAGATTGTTGTCTCTAGACATGCCACCTTTCTAGAAAAAGAATTCCTTGTGAAGGAATCCACTGGCAAGGTAATTGATTTGAATGAATGCTCGGAGGAAGTACCCACACAGCAACAAGTGTCGGAACCAGTGGGAGAGTCAGAACTTGACATCTCCCAACCAGTCAGTAGGAAGTCAAGTAGGATTCCTCGAGCACCCGAAAGGTACTACGGTTTTCTCGTAGACGGGGGAATCGAGGATAGCATCATAATTGATGATGACCCTATTAACTTTCAGGAAGCCATAAAGAGTATAGACTCTGACAAATGGCTAGATGCAATGAAATCCGAAATAGATTCCATGCACGTAAATAAGGCATGGACCTTAGAAAACGTGCCCAAGGGAAATGTTCCCATAGGCTGCAAATGGATCTTCAAGAAGAAGATTGGAGCAGATGGAAAAGTAGAGACGTACAAGGCTAGACTGGTTGCAAAAGGATATCGTCAAATTCTAGGAATAGATTATGACGAAACCTTTTCGCCAGTAGCCATGCACAAGTCTATTCGGATAGTGCTCGCTATTGCTGCCTACTACGACTACGAAATCTGGCAAATGGATGTGAAGACTGCCTTCCTAAACGGTGATTTGGAAGAGCAGATTTACATGACTCAGCCAGAAGGCTTCGAAGTCAGTGGGAGCAATGGAAAGGCGTGCAAGCTGTACAGGTCCATTTATGGACTCAAGCAAGCATCAAGAAGTTGGAACATCCGTTTCGACAAAACAGTCAAAGAGTTTGGTTTTGTCAGAAATGAGGATGACCCATGCATCTACAAAAGAACCAGTAATAAAAATTCTTTAGTCATCCTAGTTCTATACGTAGATGACATTCTGATAATAGGCAACGACATAGAGATGTTAAAGTCTGTTAAAAATGGCTATCAACCAATTTCTCCATGAAGACTGGGAGAAGCATCCTACATACTGGGTGTGAAGATCCATAAAGATAGATCTAAACGGATGCTTGGACTCTCCCAAACCAGGTACATTGAAAACGTGTTAAAACGTTTTAACATGGAAAACAGTAAGGGTGGTTCATTGCCAGCCAATCATGGGATAGCCCTCACCAAGAAGATGTCTCCACAAACCGACTTGGAAAGGGCAAAGATGACCAAGATCCCATATGCTTCTGCTGTGGGATCTATCATGTACTCCATGATTTGTACCAGACCCGATGTCGCTTATGCACTAGGTGTAGTAAGCCGATATCAGTCTAACCCGGGAGAAGAGCACTGGAAAGCAGTCAAGACAATTCTTAAGTACTTAAGAAGAACTAAAGACTTGGTCTTGGTTTATGGAAGTGAACACCTGAATGTTGAAGGGTTCACAGATTCAAGCTTTCAAAGTGATATGGATGATAGCAAATCGATATCAGGATATGTTTTCACTCTCAACGGAGGAGCAATCAGTTGGAGGAGTTCCAAACAAGTCACTATTGCAGACTCCACAATGGAAGCCAAATACATAGCGGCCAACGATGCAGCAAAGGAAGCAGTCTGGATGAAGAAGTTCATTAACCAGCTCGGGATGGTTCCTGCCGTTGAAAGTCCAATACCGTTGTATTGCGATAATAATGCAGCCATCAGCCTGGTTCAAGAACCTAGATTCCACAAGAGATCCAGACATATTCTTCGCAAGTATCACCTGATTCGGGAGATAGAGCAGAGGAAAGATATAGAACTCCTTAGAGTCTCTTCAGAAGACAACTTAGCAGATCCATTCACGAAGGTGCTGGCACGTGATCGTTTAGAGAAACTAGCGTGTAAATATGGTATGAGATACCAAAATAAATAGGCCTGAGTGCAAGTGGGAGATGTAGAGAAATGTATGCCCGCGTGGCTATTTACCTTGATGAAACATCTTGTTCAATAAATGAAAGTATTCTTTCTGGTAAAGTATTGTCTGAGTTGTTCATTACTCGGATTATTCCCTTGGATTCATAGTTAGGTCACACATGTTTCGAAATGTAGATTACGATTATGAGAAATGTCTGACCTCTAATAGCTTGAATCTTAAAAGTGTTCATGGTCATAGATGTGTCGAGATAAGGGATATCAACACATCAGTCAGATCATTGCGTCCATGTCTGGTTGGTCTCATAACCAAGCGACTTGGTGAATTCGAAAACAGGACGCAGGTGCTCAGTAAAAGCTGAGTTCACTGAACGACCCAAACAAGGAGTTATTAAATGGTTACACATTAACTAAACTATCATTAATAACTCTAAGTGATAATAGGTAAGTTGGTCCTTAGGACTTGAGATCATTATATGAAGCTATGTGTGGACAATGTCACTTAGGTCTAAAGATCTAACTTCGAGGCTAGGCCTGATGAAAGATCTTAGGCTGGGTGACACTCGAAACATATGAGCTAAGTAGTGATCAACAGAGGATTCGTCTCTTCCGTTAATGGGAAGTTAGTGTCACAGGTCAGTACGGCTCTCGGTAAAACCTTGGCCAAGGTATGTTGTAACTTGTACAACCTGTATGTACCAGAGACCGATGTATACTGACCACTGCTAGCCAATGGGGTTGATAGTATACCATACCCTAGACTAGCCGAGTGACATAGGCATGACGAAGGGACTAAAACTGCGGAAATTATCACAGTCACAGTCAGAGTGATTTCGTCGGCACTTTTGCCTAAACGAACCAATCACGTAATCGATGATCCCGAAACAGGGACGACACCTACTGCTAGTGGTCACTGTCGTCTTGAGACTTCGAGTCTCGGCCTGTAGTAAGGGTCAGGCTGTAGGGTCTCACACCGAGTAACATTCACGTCGTAGTAACAGATAGAATGTATAGAGGATATCATTAGATGTAAAGAGAATATTAAATTCGCAAGTTGGTTATGAAATTGGAGCATTTGGGAATGGAGGAAATTTCGTATGGAATCCAGAGGATCAAACCGTGTAGGAATCGGAGCTCGGATGAGCTCAGAAACGCAAGAAAGGCAAAAGGGGAAGTGGGATAAAACCCACTTAGCAAAACGGGCGGGGCCCGCTGACCCAGCGGGCCCGCCCGCTGGGTGCAGCGGGCGCGACCCGCTGTTGCAGCGGGCCCGCCCACTGGGCGCATCGGGCGCAGCCCGCTGGTGACAGCGGGCTGAGCCCGCGCGGGCGTGCCCTAGCGGGCGCGCCCAGTAGCCTTAGGCGAGCGCACCCGCTAAGCTTAGCGGGTCGCCCGCCACTTAAGTTGTTTTAGGGTTCTTTGTTGAAACCCTTGACGGCTACGAAATTTGGGTTTTTGCTCAACTTTGAGCAATTGTTTGAAGGGTCAAACGAACTCGGATTTCGTCGCTGTTTGTTCCTACGCGTTCACCATCACTAGCTCTTCGAAATGATAACTTGTATCATCTCTGGAGCTCAAGGATGAGTGGGGATTAATTGATTGAAGGTTAAGGCTTTATGAAAGCCATACTAACTAAAATTGAATTAATCCAAATCCCTCTTCCTAACTTTTGTCCCACATTGCTCATGACAAAAGAAGGGGAGCCGGCCTCCTATATAAATAGGTGGGCACTCCCTTCTTTGTTCCTTGCACCAAGTCTCTGATTAAGGAGCTCACGAATATTTTGAGCAAACTTAATCTAGACTAAATTTATTCTCTTCTTCTATAAATTTTCCTGTCCTCCCACAGAGTCCTAGCAAGACAACGAGGAGGTCCGAATCTGATTCGGAAGTCTACGACGCGGGTTTACTCAAGTGAAATCTTCTACGGCTAGTGATGGCTTCAGAGGCAAGGTGCGCTACGGGAGCTGATCCAGTCTGCGGCGAGGAGCGACGCAACACGGCTCGGAAGTGCGCTATGGGAGCTGATCCAGTGTGCGGCGAGGAGCGACGCAACACGGCTCGGAAGGCGGCTCAAATCATGGAGCGCAAGACGGTGCGGAACATCTTGCCTGCTCCAGGGCAAGATTCCGGGTGAGTCAATGTTATATGCAATTAGTTTAATTAGTAGTTAGAACTTTCTCGAGTTGGTCAGACCCAACTCGAGTCAGTAGATTTCCCGGCTTAGGGAATTCTTCCTTAGGGCTTTATTTATTAAATAGTTTAATAAATTATTTCTTCCGCTGTTTGTTTTATTTTGTTCGTCCGACTTAGGACGGATAGTAATAAATTAGCTCTAAGGGACCTTCAAAATCCCTACAGCAAGTAGTACAACGTGTATACAATAAAGACCGCCGTATACTGACCAATGTTGTATAATAGGGATGACAGAAAACCATACCCTAGGCCAACAATAACACAGTCTTGACGAAGGGATTTTAGCTAACGGAATTCATCACTAACACAGCCAATGCAAACCCTATGATACTTTTGTCAAAGGGTTGATCACGTTATGATGACTCTGAAACAGGGACGACGGCTACTGCTCGTAGTGACCGTCGTCTAGGGGTTTCGAGCCCCAACCTGTAGTAAGGTCAGGCTGTAGGGTCTCACACCGAGTAGTGTTCGTGTCTTAGTAATAGGAATATAGAATAGAGAGAAATGTCATTTGATGATATTCACAAGTTGAGTTGTGAAAGTTAGTCGCATTAGCAATAGGGACACATCGTTGCATTAGATGCTAACTTTGACTAAACGTGTTGTAAATTAGTTACAACGAATTCAGTAGGAACAAACTCATTGGAAAGGGTTACCTGGATGACGGGATCGTCCCGGTCTAAACACAGGTTCAAACCGCGTCCAAATCGGAGCTCAAACGAACCCAGAAACGCAGATAGAGCTCAAGGGGAAGTGGGTTAGACCCACTGGGCCAAAAGGCCCATGTGCAAAGACAAACGGGCGACGACCGCTGGCTGCAACGGGCGCACGCCCGTTGCACAGCGGGCGCGGCCCGCTGCACGCAGCGGGCCAGCGCCCGCTGTTGCAGCTGGCGGGCGGCCCGCCCTTGCTCCCTTGGGCGGGCGCGCCCGCTAAGCCTAGCGGACGCGCCCGCAACTTAAGTCAAAATTAGGGGTTTTTGAAACCCTAATGACGGCTACGAATTTTGAGAAATTGCTAAACTTTGAGCAATTGTTTGAGGGGTCAAACGAAGTCGAAATTCGTCACCGTCAGTTACTACGCGTTCACCATTCCAAGCTTTTCTGATTGATAGCTTGTTTGGTGTCTGAAGTTTAGTATGCGAAGAGAATTAATTCGTTAAAATATGACTTTGTGAAAGGCTAACTTTAAAGTTGAAATTAAGCCAAATGGCTTAATTGAATTTTTCCTCATCATGGGAATTGTCCCACATTGCCCGCAACGAGAAGTTGAGTGCTCACTCCCTATATAAATAGGGGTGCACTCTCCTCATTGAAATACACACCAGTCAACGATCGAGTAGCTCCAGATTTTTAGAGCAGGCTCGATCGGCGACTAAATCTCTCTCTCTATTTTCCTATTCTCCGGAGTAGTCCTAGCACGACTACAAAGGGGGTTTGGATCTGATCCAGACGTCTAAGACGCGGGTTTCTTCTCAAGTGAAACTTTCTACCGCGTGTGATCGGCTCGGAGGCGAAAGCAGCTCGGGCGGATCGGTGCGAAGGGGCGAGGCGGCTCAGGGAGATCGGGTCAACGCGGCTCGGCTACAAGGAGCTTCTCAAGACGGTGCGGTACATCTTGCCTGCTCCAGGGCCATGATTCCGGGTATGTGGTTAAGCGTTTTCTAGCGTAGTTTTAATTAGTCGCTCTAGTGTAGATCCTTCTTGGGGTGGTCAGACCCACTCCAAGTCGGCATAGATCGGGCTAGGTTCTGGCTCCCCAGAGCCTAGCTAAATAGTTTAGCTAGTGTAGAAATTTTGATTTCTGGTTTTCCGCTGCGCTTTTGTGCCTCCGTGGTCCGTCCGGCTTAGGACGGATACGGATCCGAGCTCTGGGGGTCCGCCAAAACCCCAACACCAAGTCCATCATGCCAGAGTAAAAACTCGGCTGATGTAGGGCACTTCAGGTGCTCCGTTTAATTCTGCTTCCTTTCTCCGAATCTTCGTATGGTAGAGGCCTATATGTCTCTCAAAACGTTCAAGTGTGGATTTTACTCCTTTTTCTTGAGACGTTGCATACGGTAATTTTTCATTTACATTTGCTGTTTCCAAGTGGGATACGTTGAAACAGATGTCCTTGAAACTTAGAAAGTTTCTTTTTGGAATTCGGAGAGATTAGTGCATCCAATATTTTTGTGTCGTTTGGGGGCAACTGTGTTGCATTCCCTGGATCTTCAATATAGCCCTGATATTGGGCTTTGTATTGAAAGAGATCGTACGTGTTTATTGTCTACTAATTATTTATGAGAGCAGTTTCATCTATTAAAAGATGAATTGTTAGGCACATGCATATTCAGATAAACATTTTCATTTATTGTCTACTAAACATTTTCATTCAGAACAAATTTCATAATTAAAATGCTCTCATAAATTATTCTCAAAACAAATTGCTAAGATAAAAATAAAGGCTAATCAAGCAAGTCATCATTTTCGAAGTTGTCAGCTGAAAACTTGACTGGAGCATCAGAGGTCATCAGGTTTGTTTCAGCTTTATTTTACTTGTTCTCTTTATACAAATCCTGGAGGTGCTGCGAAGTTCGGCACATTTTGGACCAGTGGCTTTTCATGCCACAATTATGGCACTGGTCTTCCCATTCCCTCTTGGGTGGGGGTGAATCATTTCTGTCATTTCTGTGCCACGTGAACTTCCGCTCACTTTCATTATTTCGCTGCTGCTGTGCATGGCCCTTGGCATTTTTCTGTTGACTCCCCTTCTGTGGTCTTTCTTTTCTTTTATTATCTCTCTTTTTTTTGAAGGAAGAGGAATAATGAGCTTCTGGTGGGGGGCAGTGCCGTGGAGCGTATATTGTGAGTGGAGAGAAGAAGCTCTCTGTTTTGCTCGGCCATGAGTAAACATGACAGCAGCTCGGAATACTTGGTGAACTTGCGTTCACGGTATTGCTGCATGAGTATCGCATCTTTTTCATGGAAGGACGTATACGTCTTTTCCAGCATGCGATTTTTTGAGACTTTTTCACCACAACTTCAGGCGTGCGGTGATGCTAAAAAGTGCTGAGTTGTACTCAGCAACGGACTTTAAGTCATGCAGTCTCAGGTTCTCCCACTCGTATCGTGCCCTTGGGAGTATAACATCTTTCTGATGTTTATACCTGTCCTCAAGGGCAGTCCATAGCTCAAGTGGATCTTCGACCGTAAGGTATTCAGCCTTTAAGGTCTTGTCCACATGGCGGCGAATATAGATGATGGCTTGCGCCTTCTCTATATCGCTAACTGTAACAGCCTGTATTTTTCCAATACTTTCAAATTAAGTATTTAAAGGAAATTCAATTTTTAATTGTATTTTATAATGGTTTGTTAGGAGTCTTAAACTGATTTCAAAAATTTCCTATAAAAATATTTTGGAGTACCAGACTAGTTATGGAGTATTTTAGTAAGATCGGATTTCATCGAATACCTCTAAAAGATCTGATAAAAATTCATTTTCAGATATTGCAGTTTTGACTCAATGAATTTATTTTCTATACAAACGTTTTCAAAACGATTTCAAACTTCTGCAGAAGCACCCTATGATCATTTGGGGCTTCCCACATTAATTTCGTAATTTTCTGATATCATTTCAATAGAGAACCCACAAACCCGCTTTCTAAACGTTTTGGCCAAAAACTAGTATTTCCGTAGTCCAAACCCTAGAACGGTCTTCGTATTCACGATTCTCGTGACGATACGATCCCGTGGGTATGTTTTCGTAATTTTTCGGACACGTTTACTAGTAGGGGCATTTTCGTAATTTTCGCTTTTTGTATTATCACTAATGACTTTTGTTAATAGAGTATTACCCCCCTAATTAACATTAACCTAACCTAATTACCCCATCTAACCCCCCTTCATCTACCCCACCCACACCCTCAGCTAACCGTAAACCCAACTACCCATTTTTTTTACCCTATATAAACAAACCCCCTCACCAGCTTCTTCAACCCAGGCCCCGCTGATCTCTCTCTCCCTCCTATACTCTCTCGCCCGCTCTCATTCTCTCTCTTTCCCCGTGCTTCACCTTCGACCCAGGGGGGAAGCTCGCCGCTGAGCACGCCGGACGTCACCCTCGTCGGAGCACACGCGAGGCCACTGCCCTCCTCACCTCCGCCATCAGTCGTCGACACCCAGCGCCGCCGCAGCTTGGCCTCCTCCTCCTCCGTTCTCAGCACGAGCCCCTCCGCCACGCTACACCCCTCGACGGCGAACACCAGCTGCTCGCCTTCCTCCCCTCCGCCGCTGCCCAGTCACCCGGAGCCGCCGCCGAGAGCAGCTCCCTCACCGCCGTCCGCAGACCATCACCGACGTGCTCCCCGAGCTCCGACAACACCCCGCCCCGCCATGCTCCCCTCCGGCTGCCGCCGCCGCCGTTTGATCGCGCCGCCCCGCCGTTCACAGCGACCGCTCGCCGTCGTCCGCCACGCCAGCCCCTCCGGCCACCGCCGCGACATCTCCCCCGCCTGCATGCACGTAAGAACGAAACGAAAACACGGGGTATTAACCCAATGGCAATATCGTAAATTTTGAAATAATTTCGTATTTTTCGTATTTTTAATTAATTATTAAATAGGTTTTATTGTTTTAAATCCATAAGTAATTATATAAGACCCAGAAAATTGTGCGGCTAGCTCCAGAAAATCAGAAATGACATTCTGGACCCAATGGCGCTAGTTTCGTCTCAATCCGACGCTTAGTTTTTCCAGAATTAATTTTTAAGCCTATAAGATAAATACGTATAATTCGTTCAAAAATCCGTATCTTGATATTTTTACGTGCACTACTAAGTGATAAAAACATATGTTATAGTACTCTTTGAGACGGTCATTTTGACACCTCACTTGCAACTTTCCGATGTGGATTGCATCCGGAATAAATTCCTGAATAAATACGTTACTAATTGAAAATTGGTTTTTAAATTGTTTTTGAGCTTTTAAAAATTCTAAAAATTACTATAAGCTTCCGAAAAATATTCTCTCTTGCAGTAAAACTATTTTCATCCTATATAGTTTATATAAAATTTTAGAACCGTTTTCGACACCGTTTCAATCAGTTTTAAAAATCAAAACGATCAGATTATTTGAATAGAAAATAGGGTGCGCTTTAACCAATTGTTTCTTGTGTTTGCAGGTACCAATCCTCGTGCACCAGCTTCGCCAGCTCCAACCTCGTCTTGCCACGACGAGCTCTAAAATCGTAAGTCACGACAGATTCTAAGTTTAGAAAAATAGTCTACTGTGCTTGCATGAACTTGTGACACTTCACTTATAGCCTCGAACGGCTATTTGACTTAAATCAAACTAGAGAACTAAATGAAAGTAATCTACCAAAGATTACTTTGCCAACTTTCAACTTGGGTAAATTGTGTGCTAGCCACACTACCACGTGCTCAAAGCACGGAAGTAACAGCTTTTGGTGTTGGACTTGTCTTTATCCTACTTGCTGGTTTTCAATGAGGAAGTCAACCAGTTGACTTGGTCTGACTAGCAACATGTGGAACATCGTGTGGAATATCATGTGTGGAATATCTGGTGGAACATCTCGTGGAACATCTTGTGGGACATCTCGTAATGGATACACATCACTGGGGTTTGGGGTAACTCATTGTAGTGAGAGTGTGGGAGCTATGACCGGGGGTTCATCTACTTGCATGTCTGTGTCTACAAGGTCTGCCTGCGTCGGCAAAACTACAAGGTCTGCCTGCGTCGGCAAAACGGTCCCTGGCAATAGATGAACTTTATGGTTGCATATCATACTCTCCTACTTGAGTCACGTAGTTACTTTTGCACAGTCACCTTTACTTTACGCATTACAGTTACTTTCTTTACAGTACATGCACTTTACTTTCCTTGCCAGTACAGTCACCGCACTTTACTTGCCGTACTTTTACTTTCTACACTTGTACAGACACTGCACCGTACTTTACTTTCACTTTGGTCTGCTTTGTCATACTTGTACAGTACCTCTCTTTTTTTATTTAGAATTGTTGTGACTTACCTACGGTTCCATCTCCGTGGCACCGCAGACGACGTACATATGGAGGCAGATGCTCTTGAGTTAATAGCGCTAGACTTCGACCATGAAACCGCAGCTTTCAGAGCTATTTTCAGTTGTGTACTGTATTTTCTTTCTTTCAGGTATCGTTGGAATATTTGTACGGTTGGATTGTAATATTGGACACTGTTTGGGTATTTTTGTACATCTCTGCATCGTGGCTATTTTGATTTCACTGGTTAACTGCAGAACCTGCGCAATTATCAAATAAGTAACGGGCCCCCGAAAGCGGGTCGTTACACTAACATTTTCTTTTTCAGTCACAACAGCGATAAGGGTCTTTGCCCGCAGGTGAAACTTTACATCTAGCTGCCAGCTTAGATAGTTTCTACCTGATACTTCCAGTACTTCGAAATTAACGCTTGCAATATTAGCCATTTATCTAGCAGAGCACAAACATGCGTGAATTAATAATTAATTCAGAGAAAACATTTTCATGCAGAGGCAATATTTAACGAAAAACTAAATGTGTGGATCGGCCAGTCCCACAAGAAAGAGTCCAAAAAAAGTCCACAGTCCAAATTATACAAATTTGCAGCTTAAAGAAAATGAAAATACAACTTTGGAAACCCCGTGGGTCCCATATGATATCTCCATCTTCAAGCGTGGCCTCCGTCTCCATGGAAGTTGGTCTTCTTTCTTTGACATTTACATAACTGCCTCACTACAATTTCTCTCAAAAATAAAAGAAAAGTGCGAGAAATAAACTGTGGGACTAAACGGCCGATCCAAAAACCACATTTAGCAATTCATGCAGAAATATTGTGCTCATCAACATTTTCATCACAGGCATCACAAGCATTTAATATTCGCAGAGATGGATAAATAATTTAAACACTTAATAATTATTGGACCACTGGGCAACGTCATACACCGTTAGTTTAGGTTACTAACGGCAGAGCGGTCACATGATCTTACTAATTATTAAGTTTAAAATACAATGCACAACCACGCATATAATATCCAACAGAATATACCAGAGATGCAAAGCATGTAAATATGATTTTTGCAGAAAAAATCATTACAATGCAAAGGTTGTAATTTGAATGGGTTTAATCAATTAAATTGATTAAGAGCCCAAAATTAACATTTTCTTTGTCCGAGGGAAAAGTTTCCCTCGTCATCCCAAAAGCCCCCCCAAGAATCCCCAAAAAGTCCTCGCCTGCCCGATATTTGTCCCGTAATTTACCGTGATTTTTCACGAATATTTTGCCCTTAAATCCCCTTTTTAAATTAATTTTTGGGCTAATAAGTTGCCTTTTGAGGCGAGTTTATAGCCCTTTGCCTCCCCCCAAATTTTGTTTTTTTTTTTGAAAATCTGTGGGCCTGAAGCCCACAGATCTGCTGTGGGCTTCAGGCCCACAGATCTGTTTTTTTTGGAAATCTGTGGGCCTGAAGCCCACAGATCTGCTGTGGGCTTCAGGCCCACAGTTCTGCTTTTTTTTTTCTTTTTTTTCTTTTTTTTGAAATCTGTGGGCCTGAAGCCCACAGATCTGCTGTGGGCTTCAGGCCCACAAATCTGTATGTTTTTTTCTTCCGGGTTAGGTTTTGCACAGAGGGGGGGGGGGGGCGCTGCCGCCGCCCCCCGAACTGGAGGCGCGGCGGAGGCCGCCGCCCCCCGCTGCGGAGGGGGGGAGCGGCGGAGGCCGCCCCCCCTCGCAGCAGGGGGGCGCGGCCAGGGGGCCGCCGCCCCCCGCTGCGGGGGGGGGGGGGGGGGGGGGAGTGGCGGGGGCCGCAACCCCCCCGCAGAGGGGGGTGCGGCCAGGGGGGGCCGCCCCCCCCCCCCCCCCCCCCCCCCCGCAGAGGGGGAAGCGGCCAGGGGGCCGTCGCCCCCCTCTGCTGGGGGGACGGCGGGCGCGGGGGCCGCCGCCCCCCTCTGCGGGGGGAGCGGCGGGGGCCGCCCCCCCGGCAGAGGGAGGGGGCGGCCTCGGGGGCCGCCGCCCCCCCGCAGGGGGGGGCGGCGGCGGCCGCCCCCCTGCAGGGGAGGGCGGCGGCAGGGGCCGCCGCCGCCCCCCCTGCAGTGGGGGGTGCGGCGGCTGCTGCCCCCCTATGGGGGGACGGCGTGGCCGGGGAGGGGGGAGGCCGGCGGCCAGGCCGCCGGCGGGGTTGATTTAGGGTTTGTTTTTTTAGAGAAAAAACCTAAAACCCTAAAAAAAATTGATTTTTGGGATGAAAAGTCCGTCGTTTTCAAGGCGACGATGAATCCCCATGACGATCTTGCGAGATCTAGGGGAGGGGCAATCATACGTATGATTAAAAAATATTGTTTTTTTAGAGTTTTTACCTCTATATCCGTCCTCCGGATATAGCGACGGTTGCTCGAAGCCCTACGCGGATGACGACCCTTGATGGAGGAAGCCTTGCACCGCGTTCGTGGATCTCCCGTCTCGCCTTCGCCTTCGCCTTCGCAACGAACGGGAAAAAAAATTTTGTGGAAAAGAAATTTTTTTTTTAGAGTCGTGCTGATAACGTGTTATGAATCAACTACTGGGGGAGGAACCCCCAGCCCTTTATTTATAGGCTTGGTAGGAGAGTAGATACATCGAATACATAGATATGGGCGTATCTCTAAGATACCCGCAATCCTAACCGACTCTAGTTATTTCCATTAACAGCAAGCATAGATTACTTTTATTTTGGGCATATTAGCAGAAACACATTTAAGCTATGCTTTTCGTGATTTAACGCCTTAAATTTATTTTGATTAGTTATAAATAAATTTAAGCGGCATGTGTACTGAGCAAAAAGGTCTGGTCGAATAGCAATTCACTAAAAAGAGTTCATGAATTTCATTTTTAATAAAGGGGAGAACCACTGAAATTCATATACTTTCTAAATAGAATACACGTATTTGACAATCATGTATCTGGCACAAAAATTCCGAAGTTTCCAACTCTGACTTGTCTTATGTTTGAAATTCAAATACTTACCGCGCCCGGCGCGCCGAGCACTGTTATTCTGTCAGAGAGACTGAATCATGTCCATGCTCAAAATAAATTAAAAATTAAAAATTTACTTTACGAACAGTTATGACCACAATATCAGAACTCCAACGTCCAACATGAACATATTTTACCGCGTCTCTGACTGTCACATTCATTAATCCGCATTAAATGCCGTCTAATAATGCCTTATAAGTTCATTTACGTTTGAGCTCATTGTATTTTGGTAAGTAATTTGGTTAAGAGTTTCAACTTTCGAGCACTACACATTTAATTGAGAGCTGGTATCAAAAACTACTGTCAGATCTTGTAAACAACATTTTTGCACTGATCAAAACGATTCTCACTTACATTTTTACAATTCCAATGCTTTGAGATTGCAGCATGCAATTATGGCCTAAATTACAAGGGATGAGATCGAGAAGCAAGTAGCACTAAAACATTGATTTCACCACCTCGGCTTTCACGCACGGATCCGGGAACACGTGGCTCAAAAAATTCAATCACAAGCTTGCAAGATACAGACAGTAATTTAGGGTTTAGGTCAAGACCAAGAGCTGCTGCATGCTGGCCCATTTAACCAGTCTTCATTCTTTCATGTAATTTGATCATTTAATCGAGCGCTGTGTGTCAAATGAATCTGGGTTAATTATCTCTGAGAGCATTATTTTATTTCAGACTACGCTATTATTTGGGGGAGTAACGAGAGTAATTGCCGCGAAAGAGACGAGGGGCTGTTGCTTTGCGTTTCGTGCCCCCATACAAAAAGACAACGAGGACGCTGAATTTGGAAGCTTCTCCGCACAACAAGACAAATGTGGATTCTTGCACACTCAAAACGAAAGAGCAAGGGCTGTTCCCTGTCCCCTCTAATCAAATTTTCTCCTTCTTAATATGCTAATTAGAATAATGTAGAAAAAATGGCAATTGATCGATCAGTTGCAAGACACAAAAAAATTAGAATTAGAAAGTAAAAGTATTGACCCTCCTCTTTGTATCTTGCAGCTGATTTATTAGATCAGGTGCCAAATCCATACACTAATAACTAAGAGTCCAAGATGTGGGGGCGTTGCCTTTTCGTGGGTTCAACTTTGCTATCAGTCACCATTGCTTCTTGTGATTTAAGCATCGCAATCATTCATCATCACATGCAAATGATGCAAATGTATCAACAAGCTATCGGATTAAAGCTTTGTACTTTGTGCTCAACTGGAGACACAATAATTCATGTGAAAACTTTTACATACATGTCCATCTACTTGTAGCTGACGGTCACATCGGGACCACTAATACGGCACACGACACCGATCGAACGGCACATGAAGATCGTGATGTTGTTCGGCTAAGGGCCTGTTCTTTTGTGTGGAAGGGGGAATTGGGAAAGTTGAGGGATGGAGGAATCTTGGAGAGAGAAAAAGATAGTTTTGTGTTCTTTTGATAGGAAAGTTAGTGGGGAAAGTGGATATGGTAGTGGATGGTGGGTCCCAACCAACTTTCTTGTGTTCTTTTGGGTTGGGAAAGTTGATGAGGGAAAGTGGGAAAGTAGAGTATGGTAGGGAGGGGGTGAGTATAGGTTAAGTTCACCCCCCCATGAAGCAAAAAAATAATGATTCATCCGGGATGCAACCCAAAATGAACAGATTCAGATACGAAATTAGTGTGCAGCAAGAGGCGAGTGAGCACAACCACAATGATTTCTGAAAATTACATTCTTATTTTGCAAAACAGTGACAGCCTCAATAAAAACACACTGTATCTGCTTAAAAAATGAATACATAAACCAATAAAAACACAAAGCATATACTGACAATACTGTTGTCGACCACAATACACAAAAAGCGTAACAGACAATGTTGAGTTACATACTGCGCATAGCGTATCATACATGCCAATCAGTCGATCTTTAAATACATCAACACTAACCCTAAAACCATTAGAACTACCAGACAACACAACAAAAATGTTATTCTCCCAAGTACTCCTACTACCTGATCCAACCTCCCATCTATCTCTAACAAGTACCTATCAGACAAAGGAACTGCAGAAATATCTCCTCGTGCCCCGGCACCTCTAGCTGTCGCAGCATTGACCGGCTGTGGGTCTTTCCAGACGAAGAAATCACATTTTTTGCCGCGAGCAGGACAACCCCAAAATCGCCTGCCGGGGTTGGTAGGGGTCCTAGATGTCATCAATGGCGAACTCAGGCCACAGTGGCACACCTTGGAAATGTCCATAAATTCATCAGCATCATGTGAAGCCTGATGGCGGGAGCGAAATGATGCGCTTGAGCCTGCACTGATCTTAATCTAGGAAAGCAAAGAGATACAAACAATTAATACGTATAATGTAAGTAGTTGGGATACAGAGAAATGTAAAGAGAAGTATGTGAGGAGGGCATACCAAAGATCGATTATATAGGATGAAGGTGTCATTGGTGCCGACAGCATGCACAAATCAGCATTGTAAAAGAAATAGCAAAAATAATAAAAGCGACAGTAAATTCCAAAAACATGATTGTAATTCAAAATGCCCATAAGCATTTCAGACATAAGTGTGCAGCAAGGATACTGGGATCACAAAAATAATGCAGCAAAACAAATACATTTTCACTGTGACTTCACTTCAAAATGTCCCTAAGCATTTCAGCCATCTGTGTGCAAGTAGGATAATGTGATATCCATCACAAAGAAGCAAAATAAATACTCAAGTCAAATATAAGTGCAATTCAATCTGCCCACAAGCATTTCATACATAAAGTGTGTAGCTAGGATACTGGGATGACGAACACAGTGCAGGAAAAAAAAATACTTTTTCATTGTGATTGTTATTCAAACTGCCAACAAGCATGGCAAAACATCAGTGTGCATGTATGATAATCTGATCAAAACACAATGTAGCAAAAAACATACAGTTTCAATGAGATTTCACTTCAAACTACCCCTTAGCATATCAGCCAGAAGTGTGCAAGTAGGAGACTGCGATATCCAACACAATGTAGCAAAAAAAATACAGTTTCAATATGTATGCAATTCAAACTTCCCCTAAGCATTATAATACTTTAGTTGCAGGTAGGATAATGTGATCAACATCAAATTGAAGCCAAAAAAAATTCATGTTTTTTTCACTTCAAACTGGACCTACGCATTTCAGCCAACAGTGTGCAGCTAGGTTACTGTGCTCAATAAACCAATGGAGCCCAAAAAACATTTTCACTTTGATTGCATTTCAACATACCCACCACCAATTCAGGCCACAGTGTGCATGTCTGATACTGAGTTCAAAAACACAATGAAGCAACAAACCATACATTTTCAATGTGACTGCACTTCAAACTGGCCCTAAGCATTTCAGCCATCTGTGTGCCAGTATGATAATGTGATATCCATCACAATGAAGCAAAAAAAAACATTGTCATACTTCCCCTAAGCATTTCAGGGTGCAAGTTATTCAAACTGCCCACAAGCATGGAAAACTTAAGTGTGCATGGATAATAATGTGATCAAATCACAATGTAGCAAAAAACCATACCTTTTCAATGTGCCTGCACTTCAAATTGGCCCTAAGCATTGCTGCCATCAGTGTGCAAGTAGGATAATGTGATATCCATCACAATGTAGCAAAAAAAATACAGTTTCATATATTTTCACTTCAATATGGCCACAAGCATTTCAAAAATAAAGTGTGTAGCTAGGATACTGGGATGACCAACACAGTGCAGGCAAAAAAAAACATTTTCATTGTGATTGTGATTCAAACTGCCAACAAGCATGGAAAACTTAAGTGTGCATGGATGATAATGTGATCAAAACACAACGTAGCAATAATATATACATTTTCAATGTGACTGCACTTCAAACTGGCCCTAAGCAGTTCAGCCATCTGTGTGCAAGTAGGATAATGTGATATCCATCACAATGTTGCAAAAAAAATACAGATTCACATATTTTCACTTCAAGCTGCCCTCAAGCATTTCAAACATAAAGTGTGTAGCTAGGATACTGGGATGACCAACACAGTGCAGGCAAAAAAAACATTTTCAATGTGATTGTGATTCAAACTGCCAACAAGCATGGAAAACTTAAGTGTGCATGGATGATAATGTGATCAAAACACAACGTAGCAAAGAACCATACATTTTCAATTTGACTGAACTTCAAACTGGCCCTAAGCAGTTCAGCCATCTGTGTGCAAGTAGTATAATGTGATATCCATCACAATGTTGCAAAAAAAATACAGATTCACATATGTTTTCACTTCAAGCTGCCCACAAGCATTTAAAACATAAATTGTGTAGCTAGAATACTGGGATGAACAGGACAGTGCAGGCAAAAAAAAAACATTTTCAATGTGATTGTTATGCATACTTCCAACAAGCATGGAACCACTTAAGTGTGCATGGATGATAATGTGATCAAAACACAACGTAGCAATAATATATACATTTTAAATGTGACTGCACTTCAAACTGGCCCTAAGCAGTTCAGCCATCTGTGTGCAAGTAGGATAATGTGATATCCATCACAATGTTGCAAAAAAAATACAGATTCACATATTTTCACTTCAAGCTGCCCTCAAGCATTTCAAACATAAAGTGTGTAGCTAGGATACTGGGATGACCAACACAGTGCAGGCAAAAAAAAACATTTTCAATGTGATTGTGATTCAAACTGCCAACAAGCATGGAAAACTTAAGTGTGCATGGATGATAATGTGATCAAAACACAACGTAGCAAAGAACCATACATTTTCAATTTGACTGAACTTCAAACTGGCCCTAAGCAGTTCAGCCATCTGTGTGCAAGTAGTATAATGTGATATCCATCACAATGTTGCAAAAAAAATACAGATTCACATATGTTTTCACTTCAAGCTGCCCACAAGCATTTAAAACATAAATTGTGTAGCTAGAATACTGGGATGAACAGGACAGTGCAGGCAAAAAAAAACATTTTCAATGTGATTGTTATGCATACTTCCAACAAGCATGGAACCACTTAAGTGTGCATGCTTTAATGTTAACAGCAACTAAACAGAAGCCATAAGCATTGCATCCATCATTGAGATTGGCGGGGAGCATCGCATCGATATGGGTCCCATCAATCAGACCAATGCAATCCTACATCACAGTCAACCAACAAAAATGTTTAACTCATCTTCTTTCAATAGATACTGCAGCCATATATTCAAGAAACATCACGTACCTTGAAATATGGAAACCACCTTGGATTATTCAGAATCTCAGGCGGCGTCTCATTTGGAGCTTGCTTCATGTACGTATCCCGCAAGGCACACACTGCTTGCAGTACTTGGTTAAAGTAACGACTAACAGTGGATCCGGATCGTATAAAATCAACTTGCATCACTCTGTTCTTTGACTTGTGACCGACGATATGTAGAAACATTGCCAACTGCTCCTCAATGGACACATTGACCGTGTCTTTGAGTATATTCCCAGTTCTCATTAAACTAGCCAGGTTCATGAATGCAGGGGTCCGCATTCTTAAGTAGTGTAAACAACTCGTCTCACTCCCATGGAGGATTCTACGCATGTGGGATTTCCTATGCAAATCACGCATAACAGAAGGCTCTCTAGGTATACGTGTAGACTCAGCATCATCGTATAGTAAAAGAAATTGTATGACGGTAAAAACTACAGTAGCCGCAGCCGCGCAACATATTTGATGCCCCGACATGTCTCCATTTTCATCCATCTATATCATACAGTAATCAACCATAAATTCATACATATGATGCCACACCCCTAAGATAATATACATGTAAAAAAATTCATACGGATTTTTCATGGCCCTCAGACTATGTTTATTTTTCATATTCCATCATGACGGCCTGGCAGTTGCTCCTTCACATTATACCCATATAATCAAATAACCCATGCGGACTCCAATATATTCAAGTACAACATGCATGATTCAAATAATCAACCACCATAAAACCTGAGTACGCAAATTTTCCCCTAAATCCCTTTGAATATACATCCGGTTTAAAACTTTTTTATGTAATGAAGGTGCCATCAAGCCAGCCGTACATTGATATTTATAATATCTCTATTTCTCATCCGTCCCGCATTCATTTTGTGTCATCATTGGGCTCACATAAAACAAATCGTTTATTATTTCTTGAAAAATCAAATCTCCTTTAAGACCGGGAAAAACTTTTCACTTCATTTCATACACCATGTTGCTACTACCATCAATGCCACGCCAAGCCATGCATGATTCCGCTACCTTTATTTATTGTTGCTAGGATCATGTAGCAATTATTCACACGGGGCTCAATAAATAGTAGGGCTCAGCTTGCTTGGTCTGCATAGGGCATATGCAACATGAATGTAGAAATGCCAAAAAAATACATTTTCAATGTGTTTGCAATTCAAACTGCCCCGCAGCATTTCAGACATAAAGTGTGCAGCTAGGATATTGGGATCACCAACACAATGCAGAAAAAAAAATACAGTTTCAATGTGTTTCCACTTCAAAATGCCCATAATCATTTTCAGCCATCAGTGTGCAAGTAGGATAATGTGATCAACAACACAATGAAGCAAAAAAAAGTACATTTTCAATTTGTTTGCACTTCAACCTACCCCGAAGCATTTCAGACATCAGTGTTCAGCTAGGATAACTTTACGAAATAAAACAATGAAGAAAAATCCGTACATTTTCATTGGGGATTTTTCATTGCCCTCAGACTATGTATGTTCATCATTTTCACGGCCTGGCAGTTGCTCCTTCACATTATACCCAAACCAACTTACGATATCATTTAAATGTAATGAAGGTGCCTTCAAGCCAGCCGGAATCAGTAGTAATAATATCTCAATTTATCATCCGTCCCGCATTGATTTTGTGTCATCATTGGGCTCGCATATAACAACTTTTCACTTCAATTAATACACCATGTTGCAACAACCAGCAATGCCATCACAAGCCATGCATGATTCCTCTACAATTATTTCCTTTTGCTTCATCTTGGATCATTTATTCACCTGGGTCTGACTAAATAGTAGGGCTCAGCTTGCTTGGTGTGCATAGGGCTGATGCAACATGGATGTATGAAAGCAAACACATTGAAAATGTATTTTTTTTTGCTTCATTGTGATGTTGATCACAGTATCCTAGCTGCACACTGATGTCTGAAATGCTTATGGGCAGTTTGAAGTTGCAAACACATTGAATGTGTATATTTTTGACAACATTAATAACAAAATTTAGCGTTGCAGAATTTATACCTCAGCTAATAGCACGGAGAGTGGATCGTGGAAGAAGAAGAAAGAAGCCTCAACCTTTTGCAAACAAACCCCCAAATTCCAAGCCCTAGATCTTCAGTCGGCAGCCATGGAGGTGGCAACCCCGAGCTGTAACGATGGTTAACACCACTAGAAGGTCATCAATGGCACCCCCGAGTAGATCAAACACCTAGATCTCAGTCGGCAGCCATGGATGACCTCAGATCAACCCGACAGAGGGAGGAGAGAGAAATTTTTAGGGTTTGAGCGAAGCTTTCAGAGGTGTGGAGAAGACGGAGGAGGTGATCACATGCTCAAGTGGCCCCACCGTCGGAGAATCCCCCCCAAGAAACCACGAAATCGAGTTGCTCCGACAGAGGGGAAATAGTCGCAGCGAGAAAGCAAGTCGCTGAGATTCCCATTTACTCCGCCGAACACCCTAGAGGAAAACGAAGGGAAAAGAAATCGAAACAGCAGCGCACAGTGCTCGGGGGCCCACCATCTGAGTGGAATCCCACTCACTTAAGGGCAAAAGAACAGGCCCTAATAGACAATCAGATTTGGGACCGGCCTTCGGACAATAAAAAAATTGCTGATTTTTCACGTTCGTTATTTTTACGCTATAACCGTAATTCGTTAAATTACATGATACATACATACATATCCATCTCAGCCTTAAAATTGTAGGTCGTTCGTCTTTAAAAGACATAGTTGTTATTTAAAAAAAAAAAATCACGTGATTGCACGTGTTAAGTGGTATAACAGAGATTTTTAACAGGTAACAGTTATTTGACAAAAATTATATGACACTGTTCTATAATTTAAGGAGTTTATCATAGTATTTGTTGCGAGGTAAAATCTCCACACAATGAATTTGTATTGAAGTGGGGAATCAAGTACACAATGATTACAAGTGTTGGGTTGATGACGAGGCTAATCACGATTTGAGGACGATTTGTAGAGGAGGATCTCAAGATTGCCCGTCAATCTGAGTAGATCGCCCTCCTGTTGACGAAGGTTGCTCGTCAGTTGGTGGGAGTCGCTCGTCAGTTGGCGAAAGTCGCCCGCCAGTTGGTGCGGGTCGCTCGTCAGTCGACGAAGGTCGTCGAAGATCGCTTGTCCGCTGATAGCTGGGGGTGAACTTCCTGTAAGGTGAGCAACTCGTTAGAAAGGCTGGGCGGACTGTCCGCCCATAGCACATCCGATGCTTAAGTCAGATGATGACTGTTTGGAGAATATCGGACACGAAGTGCAATCTTAGAGGCAGATCGGCACTTTGCGTAGCAAACTTGTGTGGAAGACGCGAATATGTTGAGGATATTCGGCCTTTAGTATTAGAACGAGTAAGAGGTTTTCACTGACCAACCAACCAGCCCCCTCCCCCCACCCACAATCGTTGCAGGAGAGTGTGTATTTATAGGGTCCTGAGGCGGTTGCTTGTCATCCTGACAGCTGTCGAATCAACCCAGCTGGCACTCGAGTGGTGAAGCGACAGGTGTCGAGCGGTGTCAGAGATATTTTCCGCATTGATGACGACAGGCTGTGTCAGGTGCACTTTGGTCAGGCTGTCAGAGCCGTAAACGTCAGCCGTGCTTTCGGCGGGTGTCAGGCGGCGAAGCGGTCAGACGTGCTTTTGTCAGACTTTTGTCTGTAGAGAAACTAGCAGTGATATTTGTGACGGGCCGCCTCTCTCCTTGGGCATACTGCATCTAGACGGAGAGGTAGGCGAGCTACCTTTGGGGCGAACTGGTGCAGATCATGCATGATCATCCGGAGTGCTCGTCTCTTTGGTTCGATTGACGAGTTCGTTGCTCTGCTTGGACGAACTTCTCTGAGATTCGACGAGCTTCTTGTCTGAGCTAGTTCTCACTAGGGAGATTCGGCGGCTATGGCTTAGGCGAGCTTCACCTTGCCGAACTGACGTGTTTTGCGTGCGGTTAGTCGGAGGACCCTTCACTTGGATTCGGTGAGCGAGCTTGGCAGTCCGCAAGGGCGCACTGCTTTGAATCTCGGCGAGCTCTTCTTAGCTTTGGTGGACTGGCCCTCATTGATGAAAAGTGTTGATATGTTATATTCAAGTGGGCCTTCATGAACTAGGCCGGCCTTTAAGGCGTAACAGTATTGTTAGCAAGTATTAGTAGATTCAATAGTCTCGTTTAGCAACATGTTAAATGATACGACCATGAAGCTCGAACGACCTTGCATCCGATCTAATTGACAAGTCATTCAAAACATGAAGAGGAATATACTGTGAAGCAGTCAAATACTTCACATTTTCAGGGGAATATTGTCAAATCACAAGAAAATGCTAGTTGGAACTTGGAAACGCTTGTTTTGACATGTGAATTAATAAGATCACGCGATGATTAGGATAATCCAGCTAGTTAAGCCGGCCGGAATTGCTGCATCTAAACGACGGAGACGTTAATTTGCCTTTTTCTAAATAAGAATAATTGACGAGGAAGCGTCTACTTGTATAAGAACGTTGACTTCCTTTTTAAGCCTATTAGAAGGTAGAGGTTGATACGGCCCTCTCAGGACGGGTCAAGGTTGAACGACCTAAGCCCGTGACATAAGCTCACGGGCCTAGAGAGAGCAAGGCCTTAACGAAGACTTAGAGTCGGACCGGCCTCGGACCGAAGTGGACGCAACCGCTGACCCACGCCGACAGGAGTCAACCGCTCCCATTAAAACACGCCACCTTAATTGCTATTAAGAGGCCTAATTACGTCCACCTTCATGACCCATGAAGGCGACATCAAAGTGACGGATAATCGGGATGAGATAGAGGGACGTCAAGAGACGTGGCTGGGGCAGACTCCTATAAAGCGACCCGAAGAACAACGTGCAAATGATCACTTTCTGGATACCCAAAACACTGAGGTATTCCTCTTAAACGATCTTATCTTCCACCTTACAATTCGCCTCCATAGCTCGGCCCGAGAACTCGCGTATCGGCCTCCCCGCGAGCCATACCGATCCCACTGAACATCTTTCAGATCCGTTCTGACTTAGCCATTTGTGGGGACTTGGTAGGAACCAAGGTCCGACCACCTCCCCGATGAGTTTTCTCGTCTGTTCAGGTCAAGAAGATCCAGTCGCGCCAAGGCTACCTTTCGGCATCCAACCAGTCCAGAGCGGAACGTGCTTGCCAACGAGCCCGTTCATCTCCATCCCTACGGAGGTTGTCGCTTTACCGAGGATCCCCTTCGGCATGCCGACGCTCGGACTCGCGCGCTCTTCGTCGAGCTGAACTAGCTGCGCTTGTCTCTCGGAGGCCACGCGTACTCCGCGTGATCACGTTGACCTCCAGTCCACTAGTCAACCAATCCGTGGTGAGAAAGCATCCTGAAACAGAGGTCATTAGTGTTAGAGTTGGTTCTAAAAATCTTTATACTTATGCGATTCTCCATTCTCCAGTGAGTGATAGATTTGTCCTTTTATTGGAAATGTTGTAACCGCATTAGACCATATAAATAGACCTTTTCTTTGAGGGTTCAGTGAGAAGAAAACCCCATGGGGCCGAGGGAAGAGAGCTTTTTACGAAAGAAAGGCGAGTGGTTGCAGGATACGAGCTTAATCCTTATATGATGCCTTGGTCAATCCATAATGAAAGCTTGGGCGATTCCTCTTCCACCGTGGACGCAGCCTAGATGGTGAATCACGTAAATCGTGTGCGCTCTATTTTGTTATATCTAATTTTGGGTTGTTGCACATCTCAACCTCCGTCTTCTTTGATATATATATGTTGTGGTTGCATATAACTGTGGTGGGCTGATCTGTGGAGATTTGATCGGAAAGCTAGAGAACTCTCGACCTCAAACAACAGGCAGGAGGACACATGAGCCGTCGAAATTACACGTACTAATTATTTAAGGGAAATCAAACACCCTCAAAATTGAGGCGCCAGCAGGTACGTTGTCATCATCATATTATAAATGAAATCGAGACAGCGAAAACACCTTGGTATTTATTACAAATTGCGAGTCAAGGGGAGTGGATTAATTATGGATGTCTCTAGGCTACCAAAATTAGTACTACCCCCTTGAAGTAACGAAATCACGAGTCATCTGGCTTCTATCATGAGCCATGACACGTGTTTGTTGAGATCTACAATTTCTTGATGCACCTGCATTTTCAATTAACTATGTAAAAAAATCAATTTACTCTCGCTTAATATTAACCCTACTAATATACATTAAGATTATGATATACTTTAATTCATACAAAAATCACCAACAAAAGGCAAAAAAATAATAATAAATAAATTCCAGATGAAAAGCAAAACTCAACACGATCCGCTTCCTTCATCCACTTCTTCGATCTCAAACGACATTGAGGACAAGGAGTTCGAGAAGGAGCGGGAAGGCTCGTCCTTCTCGATATCGGCGGTCTCGTGCTCCGCAGGGCCATCGTTAGAAGAAGCGAGGGCCACCAGCAGGTCGACGAACGCCCCGACGATGAAGCCATGGTTCTTCTTCCCGTTGACCCGGAGGTACCAGACGAGGAGCTGCTCGAGGCAGTCCCAGTCCCTCATCCCGTGGGCCACCACCATCTCCTCCATCGACCGCCGGAAGTCGCCGTACGGGTCCTTGCTCTCCATCGCCATGGCGACGCTCTCCTTGAACGGGATCGCTCCGGCCGCCATCTTACTGGCCTCTTCGTCCCTTTCCAGTATCGAGCTCGTCTTGCTGCCGGGCTCGAAGAGGAGGCGGTCGGATCTGATGAGGCCGCGGATGACGGCCTCGGACTCCTCCTCGTCGGAGGCGGATGGGGTGTCGGAGTGCATGTCGAGCTCCGACGACGAGTGGGCGCTGAAGAGGGAGAGGTCGGTGGCGGTGGAGTCGTAGTAGACGGAGTTGGCGGTCTTGTAGATGTTTGGGCCGCAGCGGAAGGAGTCGGTCCTGGGCTGCTTGCAGGAGGGCCAGGCCCACGAGGATGATGATGAGAGAGATGAGGAGGTGGAGGGGGTTCTGATCATGTCTCCTCCTCCATTGTTGTTGGGCTTGGAGAAGAGAGAGGTGATGCTGAGTTTTCTCCCCATTTTTGGGAATTTTTTGCCCTCTGTTTGTGTATTTGTTTAGAGAGAGAGAGGTTGGGGTTTTAAGCTTCAGAGGGGAGGGCGGTGTGGAGTTTTGGTGAGGCAATAATGGGGAGGGTTGTTGATATATTCATATCTTACCCTTATCTAAACTCTAATGTTTTTTTTTTGATACACCTCTCGGAAGGGAGTAAGGGCAAATAAGACTTAGGCTAATAAAGAAGTAATTTGGTCCGAGGGGTTTGCCAAAAAATTAGTAGCAAATGGAGGGGCAAAAGCAAATTGCAAACTTCTTTATTTAAGAATGAGTTAAGAGGCGGGGAAAGAGGAGAGAGAGGGAACATGAGAAAGGGGAAGGGCCACTCATGTAGGCATTAAAATACAGAGTTGGGGGCTTCAATGCCTATTCAATACACCTCCTTGAATAATGTTTGGACAATGAAAGGGGGGTTGATGGAGTATAGGGTCTTGTTTTAGTTTTTTTAGTTTTTGGGATCTTATTATTCAATTCGACTGCTTTAATATTGTTTTGTGATTGTCCGTTGTCTGTGCAATGAACATGCAGGATTAAGACTTTTTTTTTGAAAAATAATTAAGTTATCCACAGTAGTTGATTCAATCAGGGGTTTGGACTTGTCCATTGCAACTGCTTTAAGGGTAATTAACCTTTTACCCCACTAAAGACGGATGTATTTTTAATGGGGGTGTTTGCTTTGGCACGCTTAAATCGTAGGAGAAAATAAATTTCTTGCAAAGAAATTTTTTTAAAGAAAAACTTGTCGCAGATAGAAAGCAAAGATTATGGATAATATTGCAAATGCCTTTAAATTGAAATTTTAAAATAAAATGGGTGCATCAGGGAGCGTTGGAACGCCATACGTGGTATTTCGGGGTGGTTTTTCACCACTGAAGTAGTCAGATGACTTAATGGTTGCAGTAGCTGACGTAAAATGACGTGGGCAGTTGACTGGGCATTCGACGAGCTGACCACGGTTGTATTGGCTCCAATCCGAGTTATTGGAGTCGGGTCCAAGCTGTATCCGAGCTATATACAGCACATGAAACTCGTCAGGGGGTCGGCTCTGGGGGGGTCCAACCTAAGTCTATAGATGACTCAAGTAGGCTCGGAGTAACTATATTCGATTTGTTGGGAGATCGTCCGCTAGTTATCGTACTGAGCTTTGGAGGAAAAGTAGAGTTTGATGGAGGCAAATGCCAGAGCATGGATATTTGATTGTCGGAGAATGTTTGGAAACGGGGAATGAGCCAAAAGTCCTTTCTTCGTTGTCTGAGAGGCTACTTATAGGCATTGGACGCTAGATGGTAACGTTCAAGCTTTTATGTAGGTTTATCGACATTGGATCCGAGCCGTCGCCATTGATGATGAGTTGAACGGCCGATCATTGAATGACTCATTGAGAACGAGTTGAACGGTTGGCACTGATGACGGAGCCCAACAGTCAGCTCGACTGTCGTCTTAAATGAAGAGTCAGTTGGTCTCACGTGTGTGTATCCGAGTCGTTGGGCCGGAGTCGTAGGCTCTACCGGACTTGTCGGCTTTAGATAAATAACGGAGCGGTCACTGGGCCGGTCAAGAGCCGTATCACATCCTTCGAGACCTAGGCAGCTGGTTGATCGGACGCCATTGCTTCCGCAGTGTAGATCTCGCAAGAGGACCGAACCGAAGTCGATATTGCCTTGCCTCCTTATGAATCAAAGGAAATAAAAGACGGTGCAATGAAACAAAACTCTGTTTCATTATCAAATTATGTTTGTCTTGAAGAGGCGAACGTGCCAAGAAAACTTTTGGGAAAGGCAGCAAAAAGTTTTGTCCCATACAGTTGTATATTTGATGACTATACGGCAGGGTATAGTGTAATTCGGCAGGCACTAATGTATATAGAAATACGAAGGAATTTCACTCCACTTTCTCGCATGGACAAAAAGCTGCGAAGAGAAACAGATACATGAGCACAGGATGTTTGGTCCTACGATTCAGTAAATTGCTGGGACCAAAGAGAAACATCCAAACATTTTGCAAACCAAAGCTGCTTCCAAATTCTCCCTCTGTTTTAGCCCCAAAAATACCATGAAATGATTCAAAATTTTCATACTTTAAAGTTTTTTGAAGTTGTGGACCGTTGGTCACGAAATTCCCCCCCATGCATTTATGACGGTGGAGCTGAAACATGAGACTGAATTTATTGCATTTGGAGAATTCATGAATGGGGCGGGCGGAAAGTGTCAGATTTGCCCATATCCATCTCGTGTTTATTTATCAGTCCTTTATGTTAGTTTTTCAAAGTCTTTGTATTTATTTTGCAGTGACTTGTGGCTGGCCATGGCCGAGGGCTCGATCATTAAAAGCTGCAGAGATCTAAGAGGGTATATGTCACATCCTCTCAAACTTGTGCAAGTTTGTCCAAAATCAGACAACCTTCTGCAAAGAAGTGATCTACAAGGAAAATATTTTGGGTCAGAATACTATTGCGAAAACAGTGAAGTCTTTGGACAATTGCAACTCAGAATATTTTCAATAAGAGTTCATGAGAATTGCTTGATAACTATCAAACTTTGTATAATTTGATTATTGTTAAAATACAGGGAGTTTGGGGTGGCTTCAGTAGAGAAAATCCTCCATCGTGTCATCAATCAATCATTTTTTCCTGAGAAAGCCTAACATCAATCAGTCATGATTGTTTATCAGCACAATTTCATGTTCGTAGGGCCCTTTGTCTCTTGGTTAGTGTTCCCTAACATGTGTTTAAACATGATTAATTAACATTAAACGCTGGGCTTAACTAATTAACCCCACACGGCCCTTCTGTGGGCCGAAGTGGTCTTGTTTAGATGGCAGATTAAAATCAAGACGGAATCTATTTTTTTATATCAGGCAAGCATTGGCCTGATGCTGAGTTGACCAGTCACAAATCTCAAATTGTATTCACTGTCTTTGGATGCACTCGTAGCTTGAAACAGTTTCATAATTTATAGGTTTAAAATAGTAATATAATTTATGGGGATTGGTAGAGTTAGCCGTTTGTTTGTGGGCATCTTTTTTATCCAACCAAACTAGGGACCAAACTGGAGTCAGTTTAGGGACAGTACAGTTTTGTGTTCTGTCACTTTACTAACTTTAGTTGAAAGGCATCATTCAGTGATTCAAGATGGTTGATCAGTAAGGGTTGCCTGTATTTTACAAACCTATTTCATTTCTTCTTATTGATGTATCTTCAAATAAGGGCCTGTTCTTTTGCGCGGAATAGGGGTGGGAATGGGAATAGAGACACTGTTCATGTACTATTCACCTTATTCCAAAGTTGTATTCCAAGCTGTTGTTCTTTTGGGCGTGGAATAGAATCCTACGTGGCTATTCCAATTTGGTAATGATGAGCACTTTTCTATTCCAATATTTTTGCTTGGAATACAATGGGATCCTTAGGAATGGTGGGCCCCACTCTCTCATCTCTCTCTATCTCTCTCCTCCAACTCATCCCATTTCCACTTTTTCATTCCAACTCCACAATCCCAAAAGAACACAAGAATAGAATGCGGACCCCACTTTCTATTCCAAACCCCACTTTCCATATCCTATTCCACCCAAAAGAACACAAAACTCCATTTTCTCTCTCCTTGGAATACAAACTTTCCCCTATTCCATTTTTCCTATTCCCGCAAAAGAACAGGCCCTAAGGTGACTTCCAGCCGATCACCATTTAGGAAGTGGTGAGCTCATTCTCGTTATTAGTACAGGCATGCCTCGGTTTGACTCGCTAACGCTTTTGGTTATTGTGATGTGTGTACATCACGTGCCAAATGCCAAATGGGCTCTGTTGCGGGTCAAGTCCGCACACAATAATATTTGTATGTAGTGTGAATCATGGGTACAATGATTTACAGGTTATGAGTGAAGGCGAGGCTAGGAGTACTCGGAGCACGCTTCAAGGTGAAGAGCCCTAGGTCGCATGGAGGTCGCACGAAGGTCGGCCTGCTCCCTGCAACCCCCTCAATGGAGGCAGTAGGGGGGTATTTATAGGGCTGAGAGGCAATTGCTCGCCGTCTTGTCAGCGGTCGAATCATCCCTGCTGACACTCGAGTGCTGGGTCTGTGGCAGTGATATTTACCGCATTAATGGTGTCAGGTGGTGTCAGGACCATTAATGAGACGCGAGGAACGACCATCAGTCCTTCCCCTTAACCACTGGCATTAATAGAGTGTAGGCGAGCCCACGTCACCCTGTCAGAGATATTTGTGCTTGGTCGCCCTCAAAGGCGAGCTATAGGTCGGCGAGGAATCTCGGCTCCTCCGGAGGATGTTCCTTGTTGCGGGTGGGCGAGCTGGTCCTGGGCAAGGCGAGCTGTCAGGTTGCTGCGGCGAGCTTCCTGGTGGTTCTTGGAGGCGAGTGCGAGTTCGAGGCGAGGCGAGGCGAGCTTCTCGGAAACGAGGCGATCAGCTCGACAAGCGTGTAGATATATATGGAAGATACCATCGGAAGAGTCGGTGGGGTATCCGCTTGGACCTTCCTTGTGCATATGGGCCTCAACTCTATGGACCGGCCTCTAGGACGTAACAGGCTCAATTGGCATGTGATTTTCAATCTTTGCAAGAGGTTTTGTGACCTGTCGGTGGATTTCGAACAAAATATATCAAAACGTTCGAATTACACCCCAAGGATATCGTCGACAAGAATGCATTGTTTTTGTGTGTGTACCAAATCCTTGTAGGTTAGCAATCTTTTATAGGACCAGGCCAACAACCCACACCGCCCCTGCAGCGTTCAAGTACTACATGCTCTCTCGTGTCATTTGCCATATTGCCAGCCTTGAGCATGCATCTCATGACTAGGATTGGTACGATCTTTCCATTTAACATATGCTTTGCTTGCTTCCGTTGATCCAAGATCGCTGTATATCCATGTAATACGAATAGAGATATATCCACTATCTATTATACATCTATTATACACTTGAGGTCACGCGATGTGACGTTTTCACATCGACCCGTCCAGTCAGTCGTCTAGTCAGCTTTGCGGTTTTGGGCTTTAGGTTTTGCTTTTGGGTCTTTTGATACAGACGCTACCGACATACACACACACTTCTACCTTCTTTTTGGTTATACGTGTGCACCACATCCTTTTCATACGGCTTTTTTTTCCACGACTTGCACTTTGTGCACGGGTTATTTCTAGTATATAATTAAAACAAAAGAGAAGGGTGACGGTGGTTGAGCGTGTAAGGGGGAAAGCAATGTCAAAATGTATTTCAATGGAGAGAAAAATCACGATGCTAGACAAACAGAATCAAAGAGGCAGATCATAGCTAATTTCCAAACAATTATCAAGATTTCTTGTTTGTTAATCTCTCTAATAATAGTTGATTCGGATCATGTACACAACGATCAATTCAGGGTCAATGTGCATCATGATTAATGCCAGACACCACAGCCTTATTAAAATCACCCTAAACAGAAGATTGCGAAATAAGATACCAATTTAAGAAGATGCTTGTCCTGTGGAGATTAGACTGGCTCCTTATTTTAATGAAGCTGGTTTGTGAGTAATGGAGTCGGCTTGTCGTTTGTTAAAGACGACGACAGGTGCAAGTTACAGATAGGAAGATTTCAGTTGGTAAAACGGCTCAGCCTTTTTTTTTATATATTCGAAAGCTGGTTAAAGACACGCGCAGCTGCATATATCCACCAGGGCTTGATCCATGCCGCTGGACCACAGTACGTTGACAACAGCTCAGCCTTATTCACTGGTTCCTTGGGTTAGTGTAACATAATACTCTTTTAACACCCGTGATCGCGGGCCTGATCGTGGGCCACTCGTCTGGTCTGAAAGGCCTTAAGCTGGAGCCGAAGGCTGATGACTGTGGCTGTCTAAAAATGGGTGGGCCTTGATGTCGGCCCATTAGTGGACGTCGATTCAATGTCTAATTTCCGCTAAAACTTCTCCCGCTCCTAGACCCCTCCTCTTTTTCCCCTCTGCGAAAAGCAGCTTCTTTTGCCCCGCAACAAATTTTCCATTGTTTGTCTTTAGATTTCAAGCAGTATGTTTCGATCCTCCAACCGATCTCTCCTTCAAAAGGTCTGCTCTTTTTTCCAATTTTCGCCATCATTCTTAGTTGTTACCAATTTTCAGCATGACAAAAACCTATTCTTTCAATTTGATTTTTGATTTGGTTTTGAGCCGTATTGTTCTAGCAATCAGTATATTTGATCTTCGTGCCTTTGCATTCAGTGAAGTAACTCCAATGTTGTTTATTGTATGCCTTGTTGTTCATAGCTTCAATTGTCGTGCACGCATTATGTTTGTAAAAATGCCTCACCGCTGAGCAAAGTTGATACAACTTGAATTTTCCTTGCTATGAGAATGGCATCTGCTGTGTGTCTAAATTCTTATTGATTACTTACATTTTATTTTTTCCTACCCCTTTCCCGTTAGATTGTTGAAACTGGAGCTCGTTGCAGTAAATCGATCGGTGTTCGCTGTGAGGGGACTTGGGGATTGGATGTTGCATTGAGATATTTATCGCACGAACCTCTTTCTTCGTCACAAGGGAGCTACGCAAAACGATTCCCTCCTCTCTTTCAACCCTTATCCGGTCTTAAGCTTCCGCCATGTCTCCCGGACTTTATGGAACGAAGCCCCACGAGAATCACCACGCTTCCGAATGGACTGAGGATTGCTTCTGAAGATGCCTTGGTATCATGCGCTTGTTGCTTTCTTTTGTTTTATTTGCTGTTATACTACTTTTAATGCTAAAACATGCAAGGCCGTGAGACTCCTTGAGGTCATTTACTTGTGGAAAATTCATTTGTCTAACTCAGAATGTTCAGGTAATTCAAAAATTTGATTTTCATAAGATATTGATCCTCTAACTTTGCCACCATGCTAAATTCTAATTTTCTAACCCTCCCTTGGAGTGGCAAGCAGCCCATGTTGTGATTTATTTTGCAGAGTTGAAATTCTTTTCTCATCATTTAGAATTTGTTATGGGCTCTCAGTTTGATGTGGCTTTGATGCCACAAACAGCAAGGACAAGCAATGTGGGACTTAAATATTGGTTATTGACATTTCCCCACGAGTACAAGATAGTCATGTCGTAATATCATGCGTTCTATTTAGAATGACAACATTTTAAACAAGTATATACGTATCTTAATATGTGTTTCTACTTCAAATTCAAAAATGGTATTCAATATGCGGTAGTTGATTGGGCTCAGCTTGATGTGGCCTGGATTCTGTTAATGCTGTGATGAGAATTTTGACTGACCTATAAATTTAACTATTCTCAGCCGCTCAAAAAGATAACTTTGATTGTCATTGTGTGTGCTGGATTTCAACTATCGTCAGCACAGGAAGGATGGGGTTAATAATCAGACTTTATTTTTTTTTAAAAAAAATCTTTACTGCAAGTGGTATCTTTTTTTTGGCTGATTCTAAATTCAGTAATGTTATTGCTTTTACTCAGAATGCCATATTATAAACTTTGGTCATGGTGGTTTAATATGGATTATTTAAATTTCTTTGATGGCAGGGACCTGCTGCTTGCATAGGGATATTTGTTGATTCTGGTTCTGTATATGAGTCTGCTGAATCTACCGGCGTTAGCCACCTGTTAGAAAGGCTAGCTTTTAAAAGCACCAAAAATCGTAGCCATTCGCAGATAATACATGATATTGAGAAAACAGGAGGCAATGTCACTGCATCTACCACACGTGAACAGATGGGTTACACATATGACACATTAAAGACATACCTTCCAGAGGCAGTTGAGTTACTTATCGACTGTGTTAGGAACCCTCTATTTCTTGACAATGAGGTAGCAGAACAGGTTAGAATTCAGTTCATTGACTTATTATATTATGTTGCTAATGATTTCTTGGTTCTGTAAAGTGTCTTAATGCATTTACATTGCATTCTGATGGATGAATGGAGCAGGTAATCAATGTTAAACGAGAAATTGGTGAAATCACAAATGACCCACAAAGGTTTCTTTTGGAATCACTTCATGTTTCTTGCTATTCGGGTGCTTTGGGAAATCCATTGATGGCGCCTGAAGCAGCCTTGGAAAAAATTGATGGATCTGTTATTGGAAAGTTCTATTATGTAAGCTTCTTGTAATCTTGTTGCAGTTATATGTTGATGCTTAACTGTTTCTTTCTGGACGCACTGATGCAGAGTTAACCTTCTTGGAAATTGTTGTTGTCTGCGCATTTTAACTTGTGCTTAATTTCTGCAGGAAAATTATACAGCTAATCGAATTGTTTTGGCTGCGTATGGGGTGGATCATGACCATTTATTAACTATCGCGGAGCCTCTGTTGCATGACTTAAATAGAGGCCCCAATGTGGAGCTGCCAAAGTCGACTTACACTGGTGGTGATTTTAGGCACAAAGCGGATTCAGAAGTAATAGTTTTTTCTCATTATACTGATCTGGGAATTTTGTCACTGGTGCATTATTACTCTCTTCTGATGTGTTGTTCTCATAGTAGATGACTCATGTAGCATTGGCTTTTGAAGTTCCAGGGGGTTGGCATCAAGAGAAATATTCAACAGCTCTTACTGTTCTGCAGGTAATTAACCGCTTGGAGGTCGAAATGTTGGTTTATTGACATTGCTAAGAAACTAATCTGCATATTTACTTCATTCATTCATTTTTAACCGCTTGGATTAGTATGAATTCTTAGCTGTTGTCCTAATAGTGCTAGTGTATTACAGACTTTAATGGGCGGTGGTGGCTCATTTTCTGCTGGTGGCCCTGGGAAGGGAATGCATTCTCGGCTTTGTGAGTCTCTTTTTCTTTCTGCCCATTTCCCATACTTTTCATTATGAAGGGGCTCATTCATTCGTTTTCCCTTCTTTTTGGTTCATGTCATATTCAGTAGATATGGTTTATTTTGCTTAAATAGTTAGATCTTTTGTTGATTACTTATTTAACTTGTTTTAATATTTTTTTGGGCATGGATTAACAGGTTGATTTTTTTTCAATTTTCTGAGACATGCACACGATTTCTCTGGGCATGCTAATACTAATTTAGAAAGAACGGTCTGATAATATTAAATGAATGAATCTAGCCCGTCTCATTATTTTCTGTTGTCTAGATAATACCAACAACCAATGAACTAAAACGTTAATTGTAATTCTAAGATCTTTCTCATTTTTTTCTGTTGGCAAATGAAAAAAGTCAAGTTCATCAAGAAAAGCAGTATTCAGGATGCAAAATCCCATTCCAAATGGATCCATGATATAGAAATAGGAAACATCATGGAGTGTTTGTACAGAGTATGAACCTCCCTAGTAGAGTATCAAGGAAAGTAATCGTTAGATGTTGTGCATTATCCATCATTCTTTGTTTCCAATCAAGAAAGGCATAACTCAATTATTGATGTTCCCTAATGATGGGGATACAGATTAGTTTTTTTTTTTTTGTGAATTTGAGTCGTTTTAAGATTTTAGTTTTTAAATCCTTTTATATTTCCTTTATTCGAGTCATTTTAGTATTTGTTTGTAGGCATTTTGATTTTCCTCTTGAGAAAAAAAATCTTATATATTTATTTCATTCTAAAGTTTGAGTCTGGTTAGTGGTCTGAGCATATGTCTTGATAGGAGTTTATTTCTTTTCCTATAAATACATGTTTCGATAGGAGTTTATTTCTTTTCCTATAAATACGTGTCTGTAGTTGTACTTTAGATTATGAGTAATTGAACAAAGAATTAAGTTTCTGAACTTTATGTTTGCGAATCCATTGAAATATTTACGAGGGGCGAGCGTGGGCGAGGAATCACATGTGCATGAGGTACAAAGGAATGTTTAATATGCGAGATGTTGAAGTCGGGGATCAATCCGATCTCAGGGATGTGATGCTCGAACTTTATCGCATTTTCATCAAATTCCTAATTCCTTTATTTAATTTATTCTCCAAATTTCATATTCCTATTCTGTTCTGCATCACCCAATACTTGCTCTTTTTTAAATGATACAGCTAGTAGGAACATGGAATTCATTTTAATATCTCTGTTAGCAAAATCTATATGCTTGGAATTAAGGGATTTTGTAATTTTGGCACATTGGGTAAAGAACTCAGCTTAATTAAGCAATTAAATGCTGTGCCAAAAAATTGCTTACATGCTACCAATATCAAACCGTGAATATACACAGAGTGAAGATTTGTAAGATATTATGCTTCTTGCACCACTATATCCAACACACACACATCCATCTTTTCTTGCCATTTTCAAAAGACTGCTTGCCTGAAATGTACCCTGTTTCTGTTATAACATTATCATATTTCAGGTATCTTTGTGGCTTGGGGCTTTAATTATCCCATGTCCTTAGAAGTATACATTAAGCACTTGTCCTGATGCTAATGGCCCTCTGGTGGACGTTATTTACCAGTAGTGCTGTGCTTATTGATGAGACTAGAGAATTGATAGTTTAAAGTGTGCAAATAAGCTTTAATTCCTAAATAGTTTTGAATTAGCAGGACTAATATGGGGCATAAATAGCATGAGTTGGTAGACTTAGTAAAAGAAGAGAAGTGTCGATCATATCGATGAGGAATCCATAGTTCATTGACTAGGGTTCAAGGTGCTTCTGGGGTACTAGTGCTTCTGGGGTACTACTAGGGTTCAAGTGGAGAAGTGCTTCTGGGGTACTACATTACCTTGAAGTAGCTAAGTAATTGAATGATTGTTTTTTTATAAAAAAAATTGTAGTGGCTATGCTAGCTGTGATACTTTATGGATATGAAGGTTGGTAGAGGGAAAAGCTTCGATGATTATGACAAAAATGGGAATGTGAGAATGGATGACACATCAATATGCTGAAATATAGGGTAACAACTAATAAATGGAATGTGTGCTTGATAAATTGAAATTAACATTAGAAACTTTGATATGGTTTAGAACTGTGCAACAATCACCAGTAAGTTGAGGAGTTACATAATTGTAGCTGAGCAGTTAGGGGTTAGTTTTTCGGGTAGATGGACCAAAATGAACAGTAATGAGGCAGTAAAAAAGAAATTGCTAAATCTCTGCAGGAGGTGTTCCGCAGCTGGGCGTAGCCCAGAAAATGGCTTCATGTAACTGACCCCAAAATTTAGAATAATGACTCTGTTTTTTGCCGTTGCGTTTTACTTGTGCTAAGGATAGATTTTCACTTGTGGGCATTGATACTCGGAGGGTAAAATCATCTGATAGAAGTGTTTTATTACCAACCATTCTTAAATAGGATTGTAGAGGACCAAGTTTGATGGAGAAGAAATCTCCAGGTAAAGAGGAGATCGAAAGTATACGCATAAAATATAGGAATAGGGTCAGGAAAATAACTTAACTTACTATAGAGATGAAATGGGCAGATGAACTAGTGTTGCAACAACAAAAAAAGGCGTATGCTAATTAACCAACACAACATAATAATCTTAAGAATTTTTTTTTCAGAACTTCAGAAATAATCAAGAAGATATGTGATATTCTAAGAAAAAGTTTGGAGAACGATTGCATCTATAATTCCCAATGATACCAAATTTAATACATGACAGATAAAGACAATAGGGGGAAAAGAGGGAAAATAAGATAGATCTCTGGTTTAAAAGGGGAAATTAAGGGTTTGAAAGAATAAGAGATGTTACAGAGAATCTAATCCATGCCAGTCTTCGGCATACTTCAACTCCTCTTAAGCAAGAGATTTAAAGATTTAAAAATCTAGGGTTTATCACAAACACCGGGATTTCCAAAAAAAAAATACTTAACTTTTTTTTCATTCAATTATTCTAAAAATTAAAATGAAATAAAATCTTAATTGAAACCGAATGGGTTTCCCATCACTTCTTTCTGTAGAAAAAACTCGCCCTCGAGTTCCAAAGTGAAGCAAACTATAGATATGTTGGTGGTCATCTTTGGGAGAATATTTAAAAAACATAAAAACGTGTATAAAATCTGTTGAAATGGTAAGCTGTGCGGAATTTATAATGATGAAGTCAATATGCTCAACTGGCTCATGTAATTCCTCTTATGTAAATTCTGGTGCAATATCTATAAGGGGCTTGTGATTAAGCCTTGGTTCAAGATCTGTCTCTGGTTTATCATATATGCATAGATTTGGATTTGAACATGCGCTCTATCTGACACCCGACCTCTAATTGTGACTCCATGTCACACCCATGATCAATCTTATGTTTACCTTGTTGCTTCATATACTATTCAAACATAGCTGGAAAGTTTTGCATGTTATGTTCAATCTCACTAAAGATGTATGTAAATGATTTTGGATTAGAAGACAATTAAGTCTAATGCTGCTTTGACGGGGGCTAGGAAGGCAGTTGAAGCTTGATTTTTTTTAACCACGATCAAGGTTGACAAGGCTCTTCAACTTTCTTCCATCAAATGAGTGCCTTGCCTTCTAACTTGTGTTGGGCACATCAAAATTTGTTCTCATAGTCAGCTCATGTAACAATAAGAAAAACATCTTCGACGAATGATTTTCACACATCACAATTCCAATAACGGTTAAATCCTTCAAATATTAGTATGCTATAGAATTTATGATGCTCAATTCTCGTGAAGTTGCAGGCATCCATAAAAGGGTAGTAATTATAATTTCCATGAAAAAAATGTACTCAAAATAGCTTAAAATAACTTAACATATGCATATGGTTTGATTTGACTCGCAAATGGTCGTAACCGGCTCGAAATTGGCATCAAATAGCTCGAAAATCAGGCTAAAAATAATCCAAAATCATCGAATTAGGCCTAGGGTTAATGTAGTAATGATAATTCCCTGAAAAATACTATGCTTAACATCTCAATCGAACCATCAGCGTGGTCAACGGCTTGACAGCTGGGATGGCTCGATTGGCTCAAGTTGGCTCGAGTCAGTTCGGATCTTTGTTTGAGTTTGCTCAGTTAGGAGCTGGCCAGGCGGCTCATCTCCGGTTAGATCTGAGCCAATGAGATCCTTTGGCGCAATCTTCAACTGTTTTGTCTGTGACGCGTGCAATGGTGACTGTGCATCTGAGTGTCGGCAGATGATAGCAGTGGTTGCTTCAGCCCGGACGACTGACAATGAGGCTGCAGGTGACTATGGTACATTTACACTCACGAACGGAAGTTGATTGCATAGCTATTAAAGTTACATAAAGTTTACTAATCATTTTATGGTTATGTTGGTTCTAGCCGTTGTATATGACTGCTCACTGCGTATGTTATTATAGTGATTTGTCACTCTCACAGCATTTCGTATGAAGTAAACATTGTCTATTCTTTTTAATTGACTGCAAATCAAATAAGGTGCGTTTTTAATTGATGCAGATCTTCGTGTCCTAAATGCGCATCGAGAAGTTCAGAATTTTTCAGCATTTAGTAGCATAAACGATGATACTGGTATCTTTGGCATCTTTTTAAGCACGGTACGCAGCTCTTGGTGAATCATGCTACAATTTTATTCTGAAACGCAGGAGCTTAATACTTCCCTTTTACCAAAGCTTTTGTTGCTTTCTATTTTCTTCTATGCTGGAGAATAGTTCTCTTTTGTGACAGATAGGATTGAAACTGAAGGGCCCTAAATATTATTCATTTAACAGGAGATGGTGAATGCTAACTGTAGGAAATATATAGAAGTAATCTAAGCAGCATAGACACAGGTACAGATACGGGCACAGAACACGGTAATTTGTATAAGGTAGGGCATGAAGACATTGCTATATAATATATTATAATAAATATTATGTTACATACAGGCGCGCGCTTTCTGCACGCAGAAAACATAAGAGGTGACATCACGATATTACTTCCAAACACATGAATTTAGGCAAGCTCACAACTTCCTTTGCAGTTTCATTTTCTAGTTGTCTTAAGTATACAAAAATCCAAAGTATAACATAAGATATTACATGTATGCCCCGTAAAAATACAAATATGCAACCCCCCCCCCCCCCCCCCCCCCCCCACACACACACACACACACACACACACACACACACACACACACACACACACACACACACAAAAGCACAAAATAAATATAAATATAGAACTATCCGTGCTTGAAAAGTGTTGAAAACTGGTCTGAGAAATCCACGAAGTGTCGGTGGTACATGTTTCCGTGTGTCACATACGGGCATGACTTCATGATAGAAGTATCCGTGCTACATAAGAATTGATAAATTAGATGACTTCTTATTCCCTTCCAATTTGGTCTCCGGAAATGTGAAAATCAAATGTTCTTGCAATACTGAAGCACACAATATTCAGCCAATTTGTTATACTTTTCAAAATACTTCTTGTATGCGTTCCAGATATTTTTCTGTACATGTAACTCCTTAGTTTGATGTACAATAGATCCAATACTTGACCGGACAAAATCAGCAATTCCTTTTGCCTTGTAAATACTCATGCAGGGATCAGATTTCGTGGGAAAAGCTGTCAGTATAGCTGCATCCGAGTTGCTGGCAGTCGCGACCCCTGGACAGGGTAGGCCTTGTTAGCCGAAAACTTCTGTTTGATTAAACAAATACAACAGCATAAACGATACAACTCTTGATGTTATTGCAGTGTCTGAGATTGAACTTCGACGAGCTAAAAATGCCACTAAATCCGCTATTTTGACAAACCTGGAGTCTCGGGTAATTTATTTCTTTAAAGAAAAAGTTGCTGGTTTTTGTGAGGGCTTAGTAACCAAAGTTTATCATCTCGTGCGCAGACGATAGTTGCCGAGGACATAGGGCGGCAAATATTGACCTACGGATGTCGGTATGTTACTGATTTTGAACATCATGCACCATCAAATCCATTGTTGCAATATTACTGCATTAGGTGTCTTGGTTGTCATAAGTGCTGCTTATCGTGCAGGAAACCAATGGAGCATTTTCTACAGCTTTTAGATGACTTGACACTTGATGATATCACAATGATTGCTCAGAAAATGTTGTCATCGCCGCTAACAATGGCTTGCTGCGGAGACGGTAGTTCATTTTCCAACTGTCCTTCCCTTTCTTGCTCTTTACAGTTAAGTTCTTGATGGTGAATTTAAAAAAAAAATCACTCGCTAACATCTTTTATTGCACTTATGCAGTTGATAGAGTTCCAGATTATGATTCTGTGAGCCAACAATTTGGAGTATAGAACTGAAATGCAATGTATGTCGTGCATATGGACTTGCAGTGGAGATCAATGTATTAGTTAAGGGCCACGCCTGCTATTTTTGAAGTGCATATTGGCTAAACGACTGGAAGAAAGTTCTACTTGCAAATTGCCCATACATGTAACAGAAATCCTTTCCATACACATTTACTTATGGGAGAGGTTTCCTACAAAAAAATTTGTTTAAGGCCACTTCCCATTTGCATTGTTGGTTAAAATCTATTCTGGAATTGTATTAAATTTTTGGGCATAGTCTTAATCTGATTCAGGCATTTAAGGTGTGTATAACCTTAAAGGTGTGTATTCTGATTCTGAATGTACACAAATATCATCTGGAAATGTATTTAGCCATGCCGATTAGTAGTTTCTTTACTCATTTAAATAACCCAGCAAACATTTTTAAGCTGATCTTTCTCACGTGGTTCTTTAAGGTCAAGCGAATATAGTGTTCTAGTTATGATCTTCAGATTCCAGTCAAAAAAGCATCCCAACTCGTGAACATCTCTCTCGTTGCGTTCTGCCATCCTGTATCTTGCATCACACACTTTCCTAAAGCCTGATCAACTGAAAGCATGTTCCGATGATTCATTATGAACAACAAGATATACCAAGATCCTGAAAGAGTCATCTGGGAATCTAACTGTGATGCCAGCGCTCAGGTCGGTATGTGCAATCCAAGAATGAGTTGTGTTTAGTGAGTTGCAGCTGATATCCTTGCTTTCCCCTTCAAAGGTAGCGTAACCCTCCGCAAAACACAGTAGCAGGATAGAGGCGAGCTAACACCATCTGCCTCGAGTTGGCTTCATCATGGAGGCTGCTTGTGCATCTTGCAATTACATCTGCAAGAATCAATGACCAATTGTTCAGCAAAGTGTCAAACAGGAAGAGAATAATAGGGCTTGCATCGGAAAGAAACCGCAGCTTGTATTTCCTGTTTCAATCTTTCAAAAAGAAAAGGACCGTTGAGCAGCACGGTACTTGCGAAATGCATCTCGTTACATGCAATATGATACATCAACAATGTGATAACCAGCACCCAGATGCATCCAATGCAGCTGCAACCCATCCTAAACATCCATGATTTCTTTAGGGTCATATGTCAGATTTCGATCTGACCTAGGACTTCCCACGACCCAGTGGTACATGACAGATCGACATCTTGATGGTGTTGCAAATAAAAATCTGAAAGCATCTCTAGATCCAAATATATAAGAAATGCCGACATATAAGATCCCAACACTATTGGTATTTGGTGGCGGGTCTAGTACAGTTAAATGTATGAGAGACATTGGTCTCACATGTACTGATATCCTAAAACCAACATGGGACCCTTCGAAAATCTGGTACAATAACATGTCTACTTCATAGATGCGCATGCCAAATAAATGTTAAAGGTAGTAGCATGCAACAATTCGTATATAATAGCATATATTTATCTAATATAATCTAGTACTATATCTTGAATGTTATAGTTAAGTTATCTGTGCACGTCCACACAAAACCATTTTTCCTTATTGTTTTTTGAATTTCTTTGCATTCAAGATATAGTACATGATTGCATGCAACCATCTTTTTATCCCATAAAATGTACCCATTTTATCCCACACGTGTGGTGTACACAAAAAAGTACAATAGATTATATGTGGTACATAGAAAAATGGGTACCCATTCAATACAATCTAGTACCATATGGTATCTTAAATCTGGCACAATATAGTATAATAGATCGTATGTGGTGTACTTTTTATCCCACATGTACCATGTATATGAGAATGCGTCATGTAAATATATATGAGAGAGATTTCACACAAATCATATGGTACACCACAAACACACACACGGAATAATATGTATATATGACATATGATGCTAAACATAATATGTGGCCTCAAAAACTCTATCATCCTCATGTATTTTTCAGACGACCGGAATCGTTTATTTTGAGCTTCATATTCTAAAACTCCAAAATACCAAATATCAGGTGAACCCAATATGTTTTGTTCATTCATCAACTCATCAAAAATTTAACGATTTCGTAAGAATAAATCTTTTGTGACAAATGTATGAATGAGCAAAAACCCTTGGGTTCAGCTGATATTTGATATTTTAGGATTTTAAAATATAAATGAACAGTTGATCATCCAAAAATATACAGAAAGATGGAGTTTTTAAGGTTGCATATGAGGCCTTAACTTATATATCATGACACATATTATTCTTATATATACATATATATAAATAATGTATATGTGCTATCAACTCGGAAATTTTTTTTCCATGCTGACGCATATATATCTTATTTATTTACTTATTGAAATTTTTTATATGTATTCAACACATCATAGATGATCACCATAACAAAAATCAAATGAATCTAATGCTAGTTGACCATTGATCCATTTGTTGCAAAATCATAGTTTGAGAACAATAGAACTTTTTGTAACAAGTGGACCAAGGGTCATATCCCCATATGATTTGCTTATATTTGAGGGTTTTGACGTTTTAAAATGTGTACAACAATTTAACGTAAAAATTTTGAAAACCCATTGGGTAAATGGGTTTTTTTGCGAGACATTTCCTATGCTGACAACATATATCCATTAACATATATATATGTTCACATATACATACACATACATATACATATAACATTAGCCTTGGCGTTATTAGTGGAGAGAAATGCACATGACAAAGTTGGGAACGGGATGATTACGTGAAGACTTTGTGTTACCTAATCCGCTATCCATATTTAGAGTTCCTAAATACAAGTAAAAATCTATTTTCCTTCTTATTCACTAAACGAAAATCTATTATAAAAACATGGGTATTTTTAATTGCTATATAGATTAGGACAGGCCAGTGTATAGAAGAATGGCTAGAATTTAATTTGAAGGAATCAATGGATAGAATTAAAAGTTCTGAATTTTTAAGAAGAAAAATCTTATGGTTTTGAGGTGAAAAAGATAGAGATATGGGCAAGAAGGATGGTGAGACCATGGAGGAAGAGAATCGGTGTTGGGCTATGTGGGTGTGTGTTTGGATGATTTTATGATAATGTGAGAGGGAATCACTGTAGACACAAGAATATATAACATGGGAATTTATATTTGTGTGTGGGTGAACATGACATAGAGGGGGTGGTGATGATATCTGTTCCCTATGGGCAAGTGAATTACTACTAATATATAAAAGAAACTAGCAAAAATAATCCATGCATGATTGCTCTCTCTTGCTCGTAGTTACCATGCCTGATATATATGGTATGCCATACATTGGTCCTTGTAAGGGTCAGCTTCAGAAGTTTCATACCAAGCAATGCTTGCAAATTAAGGATATAGAACAAATGTACAGAATGAGAATTTATATCAATTTAGACCACTACCAATAAATAGATCCCAATACATTAGCATTGTCACGGCACTCTATAACTACATAGTTCATATACTTAAAGAAGGAATATCCAACATTCAAACAACTCCAAAACAATTGGGGACGTGCAAATCAATTATCACTAGAGGTGGGAATACAGAGTTTATGGAAAAGAATATAAGTAAATATAAATACCCAATTCCCGGAGAAAACGATATAATACTTAAGATGCCAGAAACTATTCGTAAACATATCAAGACATGGTGAATATTCTCGTTATGAAAGTAACACAATAAACACACATGGGTTTTAGAAAAAGATGCTGCAAATTGAAAGGTCATCATCACCAACCACAATATAATCACCAATTTTTGCTTATCAAATTTGATTGGCAATGCAGTAAAAAGCTCCAAGATGGATTGGATGCCAATCTATATCAAGCTAATGGGTGCATAACAAATTTGTGACCATGTAAACTATGGATGAATGATGCGATCATGCTATAAATCCTAAACCAGCAGGTCGGGGGATGGGGGACTACAGTAAATTGGTCAAAAGCATGCTAAAGTAAGAGAAGGGTGCTGCAGATAGGTAGAGATAATATATTTGCTATGGTAGAATCTGGCCTATTATCAGGCACAACACAAATTCGTCAAGCAAATATTCACATAGTCCCAACACAACAAAAAACATGCATGGTGTTTTCGGTCATCAGCCTATCAACAAGGTCCAGATTGCAAATGCCATAATTTGTTTCACATATAGAAGATATTCGTATATCCCGACAGCTGAAAAGGACAAGTGAAATAAACTCAATGCTACCATCCAATAGACTTTATACTTAAGGCACTAGTGATAGACATAACTCTGGATTTCAACCTGTTTATTAGCTCTTCACATAATGATGGCTTCGTTTGTTCAATAATAATTTTAATCATAAATTGTCAACAAATTGTAATAAGTAAAAGCAATTGCGAAGGATTTACCAAATGTTAACTTTGATAAACAAAACCTTGTATACTATTTTTGAAATGACAATCCTCCAAAGGTGTGGTCTTCAATGCAGCTCGCTCAGTAAATGACAAATTCATTACTTGTGTCTTCATTTGGTTGTTTTCACCTCCAAAGAATCGTCATATGATCATCCATCTGACCAAAGGATATACAACAATGAGGCTCATAGATTTCACTAGGAAGCCCTAAACACGTGATGGATTTGAGGAGTAAGCAAATGTAGGATGCAAAAACATAATGGAAATTACACATATAAAGCCATTCGCATCAACAAGCAAGTTTTGTAAATAAAATTACTTACATGTTGTACATGAATAAGAGGCAAGCGAACAACACACATTAACTGGGAAAGATCATTGCCTTATACTTCTTGAATAGAAATTCTCCATTATTGACAAAGCTTTTCCCTAACATTTAATGTTTAGTTTCCAGTATAAAATGGGCCAGCTTCTTTCGGCATAGTCGATGAGAAATGGAAAAATAGAAATCATAAAATAAACGAACGAATGAATGAATAATTCATTCAAACTTACATGAACTTCAGCTACTAAAACAAAAACCATTCAGAGTCAAGTTGGAAACAATTTAGTCAGAGTTCTCAGATCCATCATCAATTAGAAAGTGATCATATAAGATTCATTCATGAGACAAAATATAGAAATTTACAGTAAGAATCTTCACTAATCAAGATTTCAATCCAAAGTGCAATTTCTTTAATGTTTAAAATCTACTATCCTTAAAAATTAGCATAGGTTGTTGCAGAAAAATTTCTTCAAATTTTGGGATCATACCTGCATCACTCGTTCAGACCCCAACCCAGCAGAATGAAAAGCAAAGTGAAGAAGACAATGTAAATTATGGAACATTCAGTGTGAGTCTTCCACAAAGTTAAAATACGTTGCTTAACCTACTCACACGTCACGAATCTGACGGCTATTATCAACTCATCAGCTATGTGTTTGTGTGTGCATCTTTACACATATCAATTCAGTGTATAAGAACCTCACGGTTTTATGACAAGGGCCTTGGGCTTTTATTTGCTTTGCTTCGCTCTCGCTCTCTCTCTCTCTCTCGTCTCTTCATATATTCTCTTAAATTCTCGCAAAATGATGAGGCGATTCTAGGGGTTTTTCTGGTCGATCTCTCTCGTCCCTTCCAAGGTAATTCTCTCTCATATAAACTCTTGCTTTCGTTCTATTTTCTGCAAGTTTTTGGTTCATTCGAGCGAGAGATCGTTACCCTGATGCCACGAAATCTGATTTGGTTAATATTTGTAAATGAAGATGTGTTGTGGTAAACATCTTTTTATATTTGATCCTGGTTGTTGTTGGTGTTCTTCCCTCGTTGAGTTGAGGGTGGGAACTGGAATCCAATTACCAAACGAAGACCATTGCTACAGTAGATATTTTTAGCTTTTGATATGTTATTCTTAATTTTATTTAAGATAATCAATCTAGGGCGGAGAATTAGAATGCCCGAAAGGTTCTTAGGCCCTGCTAAGTAAATGAATAAAGCATGATTAAAATTTATGATGAATGGCTGGATTAACTTGATTAACCTTATTCCCGGTAAATGGGGGTTAATCTGATAAATCGTTGGTTAATCAATGTACCGGTTTATCATTCATGGATTCAAGCTCTTCAGAATGATATTATCCCGTTTGCTCCACTTAATCCATTTTATTGTGAAATGTCATGGGGAGTAACTGGGAGATTTAATACATGTTGCATCCAGACGGCAGATGAGTATAATATTGTTAGTTTAATTTGTTTGGTTAGTCATATAACATATCCCAAATAAACTAAGGAACATGCATTGCGGCATTGAATCAGCCAAGTCCTCTCATAGCTACAGTTAGTTTGAGAGCAGCTAGTTGCTATCGTCTCTGATTTTGGATAATTTTACACGTAAACAAGTTCCACGTGCAGTTTCTGGATTCTGTACCTCATAATTGATTACTAGTATATATATATGCCATAACACGGCTTTTTAAGTTTATTGTCTTGGCAATTTTGGAAATTCTTTTTTTCATGGCAGACAGTTGTTAATATTTTATCTTTAAAATGCATTCTCTTTTACGAGTAACCAAATAATACATTTGAGTACTTAATACATTTGTACTCCATGTATATCACCTTCGGATGACAGATGTTTTTCTTTGTTCATCACGTTTTCTGATCGACAAAGAATCATATATCATTTTGATAGTTAATGTGGGACCATAGACTAGCGAATAGACCAAACATATCAGAAGCAAAGGACAAAACTGAAATATGAATCCACTTCATTTAGGAACTCTTTTTTACAGATTCTGTTTCTATGGCAGAAGGCAACTTAGCTTACTTCTAGGGCTTTATTGTATTATATGTTGAAATGGCCTGTGGCAATTAGAAACACATAGGTTCACCTGGTGGCTTGCCATATAGAACAGACTAAAGTTTTGCATTATATCAACCTAATCTCAACATGGAAGGCCAAGACAGTCATTGTTTGATACGGCACTTCCCACACTTCATAACCTACTTGAGGAGATACGTTCCTCTGTGGGGATCATTAACTGTTCCTATGATGCTGATTTTCATATGAATCTTCAAGTGAAGTGGTTTTTCCTAGAGAACTCTTTAGCCACACATGTACACATGTCCGCACGTTTTGCCATCATGGGGTCGCCTGTCTTTTCTTTTGATATCTTATGGGTGTAGTCCATCTCACAGAAACTTGGTATGTCTCCTTTGTGGGCATATTCTTCTAACAAGCGTTTGATGTAATGCATACGAATGGTGTTCAACTTCTTTTTGTCTGTTCTTCCTGCCTTCTTTGGCTTCAGTTTTTGTGTGTGTCTTGGTTGCGTTTCTTTCAGTTTCACATTTTTCCACCTTCCATGATCATTATATTCGTACTGGTTACATCTCTAGTTCCATAGGGAAAAAACCTTTGATTCCTTAAGAATAGACCCCTAAAATCCAACATCATACTTCTAAAAAGGCCTTTATTCACTGGCAGAGATCCTTAAACAGATATCTTGTGGGGGGACTACCGGTTTATTCTTGTATGGTATGGTCTCATGCCTTTTTCCTTATAAAATTCCACTTCATCCATCTTTTCGTATGTTAGCTAATTGAGTCGAATTGCTTAGTCAATTTTTAACAGAGTTTATTGGTAATAAAAGAAACACCTTTGTCTCTTCTGCCATGTAAGGGCATGACTTGTTATTTTAGAATGCAAAATTCACAGTGTGCTGTTATACTGATAGATAACGAATGTGTTGCAATTTATTCCATACTTGCTATGAGTTCATTGTTCTAGTACTCAATTATTCATGTGATCTCTCTTACCTCAACTTCAAAAGGCTGCATTTTGTAACCCATGGTTGCATGTTTTGCCTCCCAATATGTTCATGATCTTCCTTGACTTTGGACTAACTTCTCCGGTATCTCATCTCCTTCTTAAGCATAGTATCTGGTACCTTGGACATTCCAACCCCAGTAGTCTCGTTGGCAGACACATGATTTTCCCCTCTCATTTGGGTTGTAATATTATAGTCCATATCTTTTGTTTCCTATATCACATAATAGAAATAACCAACTAAAATTCACAAGTTGTATCTACAATTACCACATATGATTAGGTGCGAGGGGTGGGTTTAGGGTAATAAATGGGTGGGGTGGTGGATTTAGGGTATACATAATATGATATTCATAGGATCATATATATATATATATATATATATATATATATATATATATATATATATATATATATATATATATATATATATATATAGAGGAGGGATCAAATGACCCCCAAAAATAACCCCCTAAAATGACCCCCTATCAAAAATCATATGCCCCCCATTTTTTCGGAAGATCCGAACCATTCATCTTGATCTCCGCCCTCTAAATACCTGACCCACCAATTTTCAACCCGATCCCATGTGTTTTGCCCGTCCATCAACCATTCGCAAAAGTTCTGTTCATGCGAAACCGTTAAATTTGGGTCGGATGGATGAACGGGCAAAACACATTGGATCAGGTTGAAAATTGGTGGGTAAGGTATTTATAGGGTGGAGATCAAGATGAACGGTTCGGATCTTCCGAAAAAATGGAGGGCATATGATTTTTGATAGTGGGTCATTTTAGGGGGTTATTTTTGGGGGTCATTTGATCCCTCCTCATATATATATATATATAAAGTTGGTGATAGATCTGCATTTTGGCCCATTAGCGACGTTTTTGGAATTTTCGGATTTCTAGGGACGTTTTCGTAATTTTAGGTCTTTTGGGGTGTTTAATTTTGTATTTTTATAGTATTTATAGGTTGCAGGAGGGGAAGAATTTTCTTTTGCTAATTGTGAGAGATTAATCAAAAGAGATGTGAGATTATCCATTTACATCCGGAGAGTACGTACGTCCTCTTTAATTAGCGTCTTGGGAGAGTGTCCACCTCTATAATTGTGGTCGTCTACAATTTATTTTGAGTTTCTATTGAATAAAAATTAGATATTTCATTGGTTCATATCAATTTGATATCAGAGCGGTGAAATCCATGGCGGCGGTGACATGATCTAAAGACAAGTTCGATGCTTTTGAGGAGAAATACAACGACAAACTTAAGGGCATGAAGCAAACCCTAGAGAAACAATGAGAAACCTTAGCGTAAATCATGCAACAACTTCTCGACGAAGCTAAACGATGCGAACAAAAACCATAATCGAGCAAAAAAGTTGTCGACTTTGGAGAAGGGCAAGGGCAAGGCGACGGAATGCGAAGATGGGAAGATCACAGATGTCGAGGACACGTCGTCAGAGGCAGAGGAAGAGCCCCAGGGGGCCGGTAGGCCTAGCCGGCCCCTTAGAAAGGCCCAGCAAGGCCGCGCATCCCCTACTGCTGCCCTGCAGGGCTGCGGCCCTCCAGGAGGGTCGACCGACCCCTACGGCTCTCCCACAGGGGCGTCCGGCCCCTGCCGACCACAGGAGGGGCCCTGCGGCCCCTGCCGACCATCGGCAGTGCCGCACAAGACCAGAAAGGCCCTGACAGGGCCTGGCGGCCCATTCTTAGGGGCCCAGGACATGCCGTGGCCATGCAAGGCCGCTACGCCCCTGCAGGGACTTTCATGCGCTATTGACACTTGGCCGGGCTCTAGCTACCTTTCGGCAACCCGGCGAGGGCCCCACGGCCTTCTGGTGACCATGCAGGATGACGAATACTTTTCGGGGGATTTTCTGGAATATGAAAACAAGTTTCAAGGGCCCCTTGGCCCTCGATATGTAGTCGAGAGACGACGATGTCCGTCCCCGACCTATGATGAGTATCCAGGAGATGACGACAAGGACTGGGACTTGGAGGTGGATGATCGTGGCTCCTATGTTGGAGAGATGACTGGTGGGATTATGGGGATAGAGATGGAGACCGACAGAGGGGCTTGGAGTGACATAGAGGGGCTTGGAGGAACACAATGACCGTTGGAGACATACATACCAGCCCCATCGTTTTAGACACTTCGAGGAGAAAGCTGAGCAAGGGTGCTTTGGGGGTGATAGCCGTGTACAAAAGCTGAAGTTGTCCGTCTTCGATGGTGATGATCCCTATGACTGGATCTACAGGACGGATAGATTTTTTCAGTGACACGCATGACAGATGAGCAGAAGTTGGAGAAGGCATCAGTGTGTTTTGAAGGGAATGCCCTCTCTTGGTTTCAGTGGAGAGATCAACGGCGACGTTTCCGCTCTTGGGAGGATATCAAGGATTGTCTGGTAGAGAGGTTCCGTGAGAGGTAGGGAGGAAATTTGCAGGATCAGTTGTTGGCTCTCAGGCAGTACGTCACGGTAAATGAGTATAAGGAGCGATTCGAGGCACTATAAAGGCGAGTTCAGGTGATCCCAGATGAGACACTGGATGTCAGTTTCATGAAGGGTCCGATGCCTGCTCTGTGTAGAGCTACGCCAACAGAGACTTACGGTCTGCTAGATGCTATGGAGTTGGCCCAGATGGTAGAGGATCACCTTACAGATGAGAGGATAGCTAGAGTGACTGGGGTGGCTCCTCGTTTCATAGCCAACCTGCAATAGAAGGACATCAGAAGACGGCGATAGGGGACAGACCAGTCCAGTTAGGAGAAGAGTGGACGGTTACAGCCAGGAGGACAGTTTCGAAGGATGACTGATGCAAAGATGCAAGAGAAGAGGCTGACGAGGTTATGTTTCTGGTGGCAAGAGATTTAACCTAGGACACTATTGTGGAGTGTGCAAGCTTCAGTTGTTCATAGCAGGTGTGGACGAGGAGGATATAGTGGAGAAAGAAGAGCTGGGACGGAATGTGCATATCCACTTGGAGTAGGGCCGTCGTAGACTGAAAAACACCCTAGAGTGTGATGAATAGGGTGTATGTCACAAATAAAAAATTCAAGCACGTAGCAGAATAAACCAGAGTACACACAATCACAGATTTTTAACGGAGCCGTCTCCATGCCTACTCCCCGACCTTAACCCAGGGGATTAACCCTCTTTTTATAACCTTAAAAAGAAACATAATCACACTTATGGGTGGTGATCCAATCATTACAATCTGATCACACTTTGAGGTGGTGACCAAACCGTCCTGACCACAATCACGGATGGTGATCGAACCGCACGAAGTAATTCAGAGAATATAACACTCAATGATAACTTCTGTGTGAAGTTGTTCAATAATACAGTCACACAAAAATAAATTTAACTGATCTAGAACTGAAGTAATAAATCAAAGATATATTGCCGTAGCGTAGCCTGTGAGATCGTGATCGTATCTGTGTAAACGATTCGTCAATCAGAGTTCTGGATCAAAAGATATCGCTCTTTGAAGTTCTGCAAATCTGAATCTGTCAGGGATCTTCTGGAAAACTATCTCTGTCTGACTGGCACGATCGTGTGGCAATTTGCACGGCCGTGTCAGCCGATTATTTGTTCCCTCACAAATTTCACACTTGTGATACAGGCGTGTGCAAATCGGCACGATCGTGCAACTTTTTCAGCTCTAACGCACTGTCTTCTAGAAAATGTAGAAATCATCCCTGAGCTTAGAAAAATCTGCAAAAATTTTTGTTAGAATCGTGAGCTCGTCCTCTTCGACTAAAATAATAATTGAAGACATGTTTGGATGCTTGCAACACCCCTTGGCCGTGAGTTATGAGAAGATATGCTTGTGGCTTGGAAAGCTTGTTCCTTTGCGATATATGGGCTTTGCTCTCTTTGCTTGAAGAAGAAGATATTTGTGGCTTGATGCTTCGCTTGGAGATGCTTGAGAGCTTGCCAAGCCCCTTTGATCCTGAGGTGCTTAATGCTAAAGGCTTTGATGATGGTGAGGAGAGCTTGCATGCATCCTTGCGTGAGTTATGCTATTTGATGCTTGCTGTTTGCTTGAAGATTTGCTTGTCTAAAGGAAGATGATGTTTGGATGATTGGTGAATCCCTTGGTCGTGAGTTGATGGAGCCATTGAAGCTTGGATTGCTCCTTTGGCTTGCAACAAAGAGGATTCTTTGGCTTGATGATGGTGCTTGACGCTTTGGCCTTGAAAGTTGCTTCCTTGGCTAAGGAGAAGACCTTTGCATGAAGATGGCTACTTGGGAGATGGAGGCCGGCCTTGGATGAGAGCTTGGTGAGGAATATGGTGGCCAACTAGGGGTTTCTCTTGTAGAATTATTTCTCCCCCCGGGGTTGTAGGGCTTGCACATGAGGGGTTTAAATAGGAGAAGATCCAAGTGCTTGTAGCACTAGGATACATGAGTTGTTTATTGACTTGAACTCTTTGTATTTAGCATGGATATGAATCCTAGTGGAACTCAAACTTTATGTTGCATATGAGTGGTTTTAAAAGAAGAGAACCAGAGTCCTAATAGCAATCAAACTCTTTTTTGAGATGGACCTCCTATTTGGGATGGAACTCCTTTTTGAATCTAAATTTTAACTAGTCAAACTTCTAATCTTCATGGTGCATTGAACTTGGATAAATTATTGATGAAGTAGATTTCCTTTGAATTTAATATGCACATGAATCCTAGTAGGACTCAAACTTCATGTTGCACATTAACTTTAGTAACCAACTAGAGTCTTTGGCACATAAGATCTCTTTGAATCCCATTTCCAATAGGACTCTTGTAGTCACCCCTATATGCAATCATTCATGACCTTTTCTTCCTTCATAATTTGACCAAGTCTTTTCTCAAATTATTTTTTCCCTCTTTCTTTGACTTTGTAGAAGATGTTTGACCATTGTAGAATTACCGAATTGTCCCTCCATCTTCTACTTGACATTTTGAATAGATAATTTATGGAAAATTATAATGATGTGCTTTGGCCATGGACAATGATCTTTGAGCATCTTTGGGATAAATTGAATGATGTGGAAATTGTGAATTTGTCCTTTGGTCAATGTAGTCATGTTTTGATCTGAAAGTCACTCAACAAACACATTAGTAGCATATGCTTTGTTTGTCATCATCAAAATTAAATGTGTGACCTAGTTAGTGGGCTAACTAGACCGACATAGACTTCATGCTTCTTCTTGAGTACAAGGTGGTTTTCGGGGGCAGAGTAATGATAGATCTGCATTTTTGGTCCATTAGGGGCGTTTTTGGAATTTTTGGATTCCTAGGGGCGTTTTCGTAATTTTCGGTCTTTTAGGGGTTTTTGTAATTTTGTATTTTTAATTAGTATTTATAGGTCGTAGGAGGGGATGGCTTTTCTTATCCTATTTGTGAGAGATTAATGAAAAGAGAGGTGAAATTATCCCTCTACACCGTGAGAGTGCGGACGTCCTCTTTAATTGGCGTCTTGGAAGAGCGTCCATCTCTTTAATTGTGGTCATCTATCAATTTATTTTCAGTTTGAATAAAAATAATCAGATCTTTCCTTGGTTCCTATCAGTTTATGCATATCTTCGATTGTAACTAAAACACTGAACGGTGTCTTATTCTTTATACACCATCCAATTATGGTGGTTTCTTGCTTAATGACAAGCTTCCCAGATATGTTTGGAAATGCGTGATCAACTATTGGGTTCATCAGCGGGTGCTCCTCCGGGTACATGCCCATTAATTCATCTTCATAGTCCACCCACAATTTCTAGTGTCTTCTTCCTTTCACCACATCCATATTATTCTGTTTAGTTACTCACATATATGTCATATTCTTGGATGCATACCATATCCACAAATAATTTCCTAGGTATTTTAGGAAGCAAACGAATTGAAAAGGGTTTTTAAAAAAAATAAACACAAAAAAATCACATAGGCAGAGAAGCAATACCATAAACTGATGGCATGCTATCCATTCTTCCATGCATATTCTTGTGTTTCAAGATTTGTCTAATCATGTGCATTCTTTCCATGTCCTGCATGACGGTTCTTTGGTCAGTGATTATTTTGGTTAGTTCATGTTGTGACTAGGGATGCGGCCACAACTAGTGGCATTTTTGTAATTTTTGGACAGCAGTGGTATTTTTGTAATTTCAGGAAATCCGTAGCTTTTATGAAGGGAAGGGCTGGAATGATAGGTGATATGTTGAATTTGGGGAAGAACATTGAGAAGAGAAGAATATGAATAGATTAGAGTCATTATACTAGATCATGAGAGAATTAGTCTTTTCTCTCGAATAAAAGCTAGGAGATCAGTCATCCTCTCGAAAGAGGCCATCTATCTTTGTATTTCCGTTTGAACTCTAATAAAATCTAATCTTTTTCTCAAATCCACTAAAAAAACTAAATTTATCCTAAAACCGCATCCAGATCGTATCAAATTGGTATTAGAGCACAAATCCTGATGGTAGCGTCAAGAGAGGTTGAAGCTTTGGAAGAAAAATTCGACTGCGAAGTGGAAGGATTGAAGAAAACAATGAAAGAGATGAGAACATTAATGGCGTCACTGAAATCCGAGATGAAAGTCTCGTTAGATGCCATAATGGAGAAAATTTCTGCAATGGAATGCCATCAGTCGACTAAGAAGGAGACGGCGAAACTAGTTCTAGGCAACGACGAAGACAACTACTCAGATCTAGGTCAAAATACGCAAACTTTTACAAAGAAAAAGGCGAAAGTTGACGACTACGCAAAGGACCAACCATCGTACGATGTGTATACGAGGCGAAAGGTAAAATTTTTGGTCAACGAGAGAAAGATCCATCTGAAGATTGTTTCGGCACCTTTTCTGATCGACGACAACGACTATGAAACAGGTCTAGGGCTAAAGATGCCACCATTGAACCAGAAAAGGTGAAAAATCATTAGCTTCAAGGATCTGCATCCGGACGACGAAAATCTGTGCACGGAAGGTGGAAACTCCTATTAAAGTCTTTGGAGGAGATCGGCTCTTTGGCTTAGTGGTACCCCCCCTCCCTCGTATTGGTAGGTTAAGGGTTCGATGCCCTCATTTGTAACAAAAAAGTCTGCGGCTCCTGGCAGAGGAGACGATGAATGACCTGGGGAGACCGCCCAGGCCACAGTGGCATGCAGGTGGGCCGCCAGGGCCGCCTAGTCCCGGCCTTGCCCGGGGCGGGCCGTCCAGATCTAGGCGGGTTGTAGGCGGGCCCCAAGGCGGGCCACCTTGGGGCCTGCGAGCCCTGGGCGGGCCACAGTGCATGATGACAGTTTCTATGGGCCCCACGTCCCCTAATTTCCAAGTGGGAGGCCTTGACGTCAGCATCCAGGAGGTGATGGCCCTTGGGGGAGTTTGGAGATTACCATGACGTTTTTACAGGAGGATCGTGGTGGCCCACATTGGTGCAATGATGATTGAAGAGATACATTATCCAAAAAATGATTGGAGAGATGACGGTGGGCCCGAGGAGCACAATTTTGAGACTTCGATGCACAGCAGAACGACCACCAGTCATTTCGCTACGGCTAGTCCATAAGGAAAGCTGGTCAGGGGGTCCAACACTAAAAATATGGTCTGAAAATTGAAAATACCAATTTTTGAGGGAGATGACCCGTATGCATGGATCTACCAGGTCGAGAGAGATATTTTGCAGTGCATCGTCTGACGAAGGAGGAAAAGTTGATGGTTATTGCTGTATGTTTGGATGTAGAGGTACTTTTATGGTACCAGATCTGGGCCGCGCAGACCTGCGCGGCCAGGGTTTCGGCCGCGCCTACCCTCTCGGGGGGTCTGGCGGGCCGCCAGACCCCCGGTGAGGTCTGGCCGAAGGCAGCGGGGCCCTGGCGACACGCTAGGGGCCCCGCGCAACCGCAACAGCCCCCGACGGCTGGGGTCGGGGCCGACAGGCCCCCTTGGGGCAACATTTTGGCATGGAGGGGGCGTTGGAGACTTTGAGGCGCGCCAAAGAGAATGTTCGGAGACTTCAGGAGACCGGGGAAATGTGGGGCATGTGCCGGAGCACGGGGAATACACACGCTATGTCGACAACCTTCATGAGGAGGAGTGGGGTGATGCAGACGGTGGGAATGTGCTTCGAGGGGGAAGCTTTGGGGTGGTTCCGTTGGAGCCAACGGCAGAAACCTATCCGCACATGGATAGAGTTGACAGAGTGCCGTATAGAGAGGTTCCAGGAGACACTGGTTGGTGGCCTATTTGAGCAGTTGTACACACTACGGCAGGAGGGGACGGTACGTGAATATTTGGAGAAGTTTAAGCGGCTTGCTAGCCGAGTAGAGGGAGTTTTCGCTGAGTCCCTAGAGGGAAATTTCCTGAAGGGCCTCAAGCCGCAGATCAGAGCCGAGCTACGGGTTCAAAAACCCAGGGGATTGTCTACCATGATGAGGATAACCAGGAAGGTGGAATACAAGCTGGCGAAGGATAGAAGGGCGAGGGGAGCTTGGGGAGGATCTACTTTGCGGAGTCCGGTAGTGGCAGTGGCATCCAAGGCTCCTACAGGCACACTGACACCAGCGAGAGGGACTGGCCAGGAGACACGTACGGGGGGTCAGACCCGTCGGATGACGAGGCGGAGATGAGGGAGCGCAGGGCCAAGGGGCTGTGTTTCAAATGTGACGAGCGATTCACACCTGGACACAGGTGTGCGGGACGAGCCATGCAGTTGGAGGTGGATGCCGAGGAGGAGGAAGAGGGAGACCCTACGGTTGTACTCGACGGAGAGAACGAGGTGACAAAGCAGCAGCCACACTTGGACACTGTGGAGGTGTCACTTAGCTCCGTGGTGGGATTTACTCCCTATCACACCATGAAACTGGCAGGTAGGGTGGCAGATCAGAAGGTGACGATATTGATAGACAGTGGGACAACCCACAACTTCAACCCAAAGAGTTGGTGGGGCAGCTGGGGCTTGAGGTGAGTGAGACATCCACTTTTGGGGTGATTTTGGGCACAGGCCAAAGGGAGGAGAGCAGGGGTGTCTGCATGGCGGTGATTCTAGCAGTACAGGGGACTCAGATAATGGCGGATTGTTACCCCCTGGAGTTGGGAAAGGTGGATGTGGTGTTGGGATGCAATGGTTACAGACCTTAGGCGATACCAAGTTCAACTGGAAGGTGCTGATGATGGAGTATCGGGAGGACGAGAGGGCCGTGGTTTTGTTGGGGGATCCCAGCCTGTGTTGCCGCACGGCGTCCCTGAAGTCCTTGGCTCGGGCAGTACTACTGGAGATGCATACTTTGTGACATATCAGGAGCTAGGTGCGGAGGCGAATGAGCAGAAGATGCCTCCAGAGGTGGAGGAGTTGTTAGACAGTTATGGGCATGTGTTTTAGATGCCGCAGGGACTTCCGCCTCAGAGGGACCACGAGTACGCCATTGTGCTACGTAAGGGAACGGCTCCAGTCAGCGTTCGACCCTACAGGTAGCCACATGTTCAGAAGGATGAGATTGAGCGGTTGTCAGGGAGATGTTACATGATGGAGTGATATGACCGAGTGTTAGTCCTTTCTCTAGCCCGGTGCTTTTTGGTGAAGAAGGACAGTAGCTGGAGGTTCTGTGTAGGCTACCGTGTCCTCAACAAGGAGACGGTGGTGGATCGTTTTCCTATACATGTTATAGATGAGCTGTTAGATGAGCTACATGAGGCGTTAATCTTTTCGAAGATTGACTTGAAATCGGGGTATCATCAGATCCGAATGAAGGCAGAGGATGTGCAGAAGACTGCCTTTAGAACTCATGAGAGGCATTATGAGTTCCTCGTCATGCCCTTTGGGCTGACGAATGCGCATGCTACCTTTCAGACATTGATGAACAAGATATTTCAGCAAGACCTACGACAGTTTGTCTTAGTGTTCTTCGACGACATACTGGTGTACAGCCGTACTGTGGAGGAGCACGTGCAAGATTTGGAGACGGTGTTGCAGGAGTTGCAGGCTCACCAGCTTTATGCCAACATGAAGAAGTGCACGTTTGCTCAGGAGAAGGTGGAGTATTTGGGGCACGTAGTTTCGGCAGAAGTGGTGGCAGCTGATAGAACCAAGATTGAGGCCATATTAGATTGGCCACAGCCAACGACATTGATGGCATTGCAAGGATTTTTGGGCTTGACGGGGTACTACCGCAAGTTCGTGCAGTGTTACAATACCATTGCTTGGCCCCTAACAGAGCAGTTGAAGAAGGATGGGTTCCAGTGCAACGAGGAGGTGACTGCAGCGTTTGAGGCATTGAAGAGGGCGATGACGACAGTTCCGGTGCTAGCTCTCCCCGACTTTAGCAGACATTTCGTGGTAGATACTGATGCCTCGGGATACGAGCTAGGAGCAGTGCTGATACAGGATCAGTGACCAGTGACTTATTTTAGCCAGGTTTTGTCATCACGGCCGAGGCAGAAATCCGTGTATGAGAGGGAGCTGATGACGATCGCCCTATCGATTCAGAAATGGCGTCCTTACATGTTGGAACGGCCGTTTATTGTGCACACAAATTAGAGGTCATTGAAGTATTTGCTGGAGCAGAGGCTGGTGGCAGCAGACTATCGGAAGTGGCTATCTAAACTTGTTGACTACAAGTTTGAGATACACTATTGGCCAGGATTGGAGGACAAGGCTGCGGATGCGTTATCACGGAAAGAGGAGGTTACCTCCTTGGCGGCTTTGTCAGTACCACTGTTAGCGGAGTGGGAGCCCTTATGGAGGGAGGTGGACACCGACGAGGAGCTATCTAGGATCCGGGAGGATTTGGTTCAGGGGGTGGCTGAGCATCCAGGCTATTCTCTGGAGGGGCGGCGGTTGTTGTATCGAGGGAGGCTAATCATATCGCGGGCTTCAGTACTTAAACCGTTGATTTTTTTGGAGTTCCATGGGAGCGCGGTGGGGGCTATTCAGGAGTCCAGCAGACATATATACGGGTGGCTTGAGAGCTGTACTGGCGGGAAATGAAGAAGGACATCACGGAGATAGTAACCAGTTGTGACGTCTGCCAGCGTCACAAATACCTGGCCATGGCGCCGGCAGGACTGTTGCAACCCTTAGCTCTTCCAGAGCAGGTTTGGGAGGGGATCAGCATGGATTTTATTGAGGGGCTACACAAGTCGGAGGGATACACTGTAATGTTGGTGGTGGTTGATCGTTTGAGCAAGTATAGGCATTTCATCGGGCTGCGTCATCCTTATACGGCAGTGACCGTGGCTACGACTTTTATACGGGAGGTGATTCGTCTCCACGGTTTTCCCACTTCTATTGTGTCGGATAGGGACACGGTCTTCTTGAGCCAGTTCTGAAAGGAGTTGTTTAGGGTCCAGGGGACCGTTCTGCGGAGGAGTACCGCTTACTACCCCCAAACGGATAGACAGAGGGAGGTCGTCAACAGGAGTGTTGAGACGTACCTTCGCTGCTTTGTGTCAGATTGCCCGAGAAGTTGGCATCGGTGGTTGACGTGGGCCGAGTACTGGTACAACACTTCCTTCCATTCTGCGGCCCAGACGACGCCATTTCGGGTTTTGTACGGAAGGGACCCACCGGCGTTGATCCACTACCTTAGCGAGTCGACACCCGTATCACAGTTGGACCAGTACCTCGAGGAGCGAGATGGAATTTTGGAGGAGCTGAAGAAGCACCTTCCGGGGGCTCAGCAGCTTATGAAAGCAAAGGCGGATGGACATCGCAGAGAGGTTGATTACGCGGTAGGAGACCATATATATCTGAAGCTGAGGCCATACCGTCAGAGATCACTAGCGCGGCGCCGGAACGAAAAGTTAGCTGCCCTCTTTTACGGACCCTTTCAGATAGAGGCGAAGATTGGGCCCGTGTCTTATTGGTTGACATTGCCACAGGATCGGCATTGCATCCGGTTTTCCATGTCTCTCAGTTACGGTAGGCGATTGGAGCACATACACCGATGGCCACTCTGCCACCTACTTTGACAGCTGATTCGAAGGTACTTATGGAGCCCCAGAATATTCTACAGGTGCGGCGCATTGAGGGAGGTGGCCGAGAGGTGTTTGTACGATGCGTAGGACTGTCCGATCACGAGGCTACGTGGGAGCTGGAGGACACCATCAGAGCGCAGTTTCCAGATTTCAACCTTGAGAATAAGGTTCGATTTTTGGGGGGAGTAATGATGCGGTCGTATACCGCAGAAGGCGCAAGGACTCGGGCGTGGACGCAGTCGTGGGATCGACTTAGTATATTGCTATTTTTGCTCTATGCACTTCCTTCTATGTTTTTAAGTTGGTGTGTGTTTAGTAATTTGTTATGAGAGTATTTAAAGGGATTAACCCTAATTGTGTTAGCTATCGAGATATTGAGACAATTTGTCATTTGACAGCTAGGGTTAGGGGGGATTAGGCTTGATCCATTCAAGCTAGGGAGAAAATCTACTCCAAAATAGATCAATTGTCTCTTTATTATCATCAATTCCACTTTCCACTTTAAATTTCTTTTCGTTCTTCCACTAAAAATCTGAGCTTTTTGATACGATTAACACTAATCATATCACCGTGATGCCCTCTCTTGTATCCCCATCGTTCAGATCTGTCTCAGTAGACATCACTGGTGGAGGGCGGCTATTCATCACTAATAGTTGCTTGATCATATGGCTTCAAGAGATGAAAATTGTTTCTTATTTCGTTCTCCAATTTCTCCTCTAAAGTGTTCACCTTTCTTGTCGTCATTGGTTGCTAGAATAAATTGCTCTAATACCAAGTTGATCGGATTGGGCAAAAGATAGGATTTTTATTGATAATTTTGTGGAACTACATGATACGGCCTCAATTCGAGAGAAAGACCACACTTCCAAGTTAGGACTATCTAATCTAAATATTAACTGCTATTCTCTTACAATTTTCTGCATAAAAATCACATGATCTTCCCCTTCTAATTTATAACAAAACTCTCTAATGAGCCGATGTCATGAAATTACAAAACTACCACCCTCTAGGGTTTTGAGCCACCGCTTTGAAATTACAGAATTTCCTCTCCCTCCGATTTTGAGCCGTCACCCCAAAATTACAGAATTGCCCCTAGGGGTCTCTTGTTTGACATGTGGTGCCGCCCCCTTATGACCGGCCTAACAAAAGATTTGATGTGTTCTTCCGGACAATTTTAGTATGGCTAATTATGGTTCATAAGTAACATGTTATTTACATCAAACTATATATATCTCTCTCTGTTTATCTATCTATCAATGGTGGCTGGAGCTGTTGTTGTCAACTATAACATCATACCAGGATTTTATGTGTTAACTAGGACATGATAAATATTTTATGTGTTTGCTAGAGTAGCAGACAGATTTTCTGTTGTAACTGGAAGAGCTGCTTGATAAGGAACTCTCGAGGTAACTAAATTGAGCTCCTTCAAGAATACAGGATGATTCAGGCCAATGTGAATAATGATTTCTGGTCTTCTGTCTACTGTAGACTGGTCCACATCCAACGGTAGTAGAATATAAGCATTGCTGGAAGATCGAACAAGAAATATTGTAGGATGTCATTTGAGGTGTCATGTGAATGAACATGCAGCCCAAAATGTTTGTTTGCATTATCAGTGTATGCACACGACCCCTAGTCTAGAATGTTATGTTGCCAAGAAATTTCACATTGGATATGTGAAAAGGTTGATTCTTTTTAACTAAATTAACATTCCCATCTTTCTCATATGATTTACCAATTATGCCCTTTTAAATTTCTTACAGATGTCCTTGCACGTGGGCCAAATTCCCCCTCATATACGGCCAGAAGAGCTTGAGCGAGTTTTCCGGAGGTTTGGGCGCTGTATGTTGCGGATGAAAGATGGATATGGGTTTGCAGTGTATGAAGTTCCCGCTGATGCTGAGACAGCTCTCCGAGCATTGAGAGGTAAGAATATCTGCGGGGTTCCATTATCGCTTAATTGGTCGAACAGACAGCCCAAGCCTTTTCCAATGTCTGCAAGGTCAGGCAAAGTTTATGAACCATATCGGCGAAGGAACTTCAGGGAAGAGGATAATGGACTGCGGTTCCAGGGTTCCAAAGATCGAAGAGATTTTTCTACGGGCAACTTACGAATCCCACCTTATAACCGTGGGAAACATCAAGAAGATGTGTCTGATAGAAGAGCGGGTTATACTTCTGACTATCTTGATGATGATATTGGAGAGGAGAGGGGTCAAACTTTGAAAGGAGGAGAGGCAGATGTGAGGAATTCAAGTGAACCCAATCCATTGGAAATTGAACGTTGGGGTGAGCATGTCAGCGATGGGATGGCTGGGACCGAAATGCGGAATGACACTGAGTTTGATCGCTATGACCCTTACCATGGTTATGACAGAGAAGACGAGAAAGACAAACACCAGAGGGCTAGTTCTTATGGCTCCCCCTATCGAGGGAATCCTCAGGGAAGGGGGCGGAGGGATCACCCAACTGATGAATCCGACAAAAATATGGATAGTCCAAAGCCTCAGCCGACATGCTATCATTGTGGTCGTGTTGGTCATATTAAACGTTATTGTCCTGAAGGAGACGCCAAGCGAGAGAAATTTGGCAAATTCAACCATAGGAGAGATGAAATAAATTTCAGAGGCGGAAATAATGGAAAGCTAAAGATGCCCAGAACAAATTCCTTGGGAAAGCAAACTTCCACTAGAGATACTCTGATATCAAGGCACCAGGAACGGAGTAGAAAGAAGTCGTATTTTGGAAGGTCTAGAAGGTTGGATAAAATGAGTGAAAATTTTGCAGAAAGAAGGGAAAACAACCAGCCTAAGCTCAGAGGTGAGTCTGAAATGAAGAAACAAAGGGAGCAACCGTCTGAAACACGCAAGGAAGTGATGAAGAAACGGAGCTCAAGGAGATTTGACTCTTCATCAGTTTCTTCAGAATCTTCTTCAGGCAGCTCACAGACTCATTCAGAAACTTCAAAATCTAAATCTCGCACCAGCTCCCGTTCAACATCAAGGTCAGCTTCTTATAGGTCTCGTTCACTCCCAAGATCTGCTACCGTCTCAACCCAGTACAAATCTAAACGGTCTAGATCAAGATCTAGGTCTAGATCAAGCTCACTCAGATCAATATCTTTATCTGTTTCATTGGATAAGAAGCCTCCATCTTCCCCAATGAATGTGAATCATAATGTTTCTGAAGATAGGGCCTCTCCTAAAGGCAATTTGGCGCATCAAAGGAGCACTAGTTCTAAGCATCACTTGCATGACAATATGGGGAATTTTGAAGTGAAAAATGGAAATGGCTCTGTCAGTCACAAGATTGATGATGGAACTGATGGACAGCACTCCGTGGATAATGTTGATAGGGCACATCATTCTGCACATATACCTACTTCCAGGTACAAGGAAAGCAGTCCTGACATAAATCTGACCAAAGGTGATGATTCTGTTTCTGATAACTGTAGAGAGAAGCGCAGCCTACAAGAAACTATTCCTGCAAAGCCCAATGAGCAGATTGCAGTTGGTTCTGAGGGGAGAAATCCTACTAGAATTACAACCCAGGAAATGATTTTGGCTCTGAAACACTATGGGCTTCCAGCTCCTGAGGAAGGTGATTCAGAAATGTCTGTTGAGGGATACTTTGGTGCTGCTAGGCTGTGGCCATGGGAGATGATTTATTATAGGCGATTGAAGAAGGGCCCAATTTCTACTGAGAATTATGCCAGGCGACTTGAACAGAATAAAGAATTTGGTATTGTAGACAGGTACATTAGAAGCAGTAGTGGTTGGGGAGAATGCAGGCAAAATGATATGCCATAAGGCTGCTTATAAACGTCAGTATTGATGATGGCAATCCTGCATAGTTTCTACTCGCAATTGCAATGTGAATCTGTGATCAGGTAAAAATGATTCAGTTATTCCGAGCTGATATCCTTATGTATCAACTCCTGACACACGCAAAAAATTTGCACTTGCTTTTGAAGAAATCATATTGTTGCTCAGAGGAACTTCCTTTATAATCAATTATAGATATCCCATAGTTTGAGTGGTCTTTTTTGCTATGAAATTATTTTAGTGTTTTGATAGTTGATTATGCACATTTATATGGCTTCTTCCTTTTCTGGTGCTTTGCATAGTTTCTTTTTTAAACTGCCCCGTGTTACGTCTCTCACCTCCATTTTATTTTATATTTGAATGAAATTATCAGGTCTGCTTCCAATCAGGATGATGCTGTGAAAATCAATGTGAAGTTGCCACTTTCCGTAAGCCTTACAGTGACCTGTTTCTGGATGGTCCTTTACATTTTCAGGGGTATTTTGTCGAATGTATCAGAGTTGAGAACAAATCTTCGAAATGTAGCCGTGAATATAAAGCGGAGTGTGGATGCAGGAGGAAATGGGCTTTCCTTAACAGTCTATAGCTCCTGTCTAATTATTGTTAATGGGCAAGAGAAATGACATCTATGTTACATGCTTTCTTCATTACTTTCTCCAAAAGCATAAAGCACACCGTGTGACTGGAAGTAGGCATTTCTGTGCAGTCCATTGCTCCTGCCTAATTCATGATTCTTTGCAAGAACAATGACATCTCTGTTAATGCGTTTTCTTCAGAACTTCCTCCACGTAAAAAGTACGATGTGTTAAGGTGTTCTGCTGTACTGATTATTATTTTCTCTGGTTTTATTCACCATGCAAAGCGGTCAAAATCTGAAGGATATTCTATCTTAAGTATGGTAAACTCGGTGGAAACTTTGACAAAATGCTCTGCAATTTTCAAATGTTTGTTTTGCATGTAATTTTGATGCTTATATGTTGCTCTGACTAGATTGCATATGTCCGGCAGAAGCACCTCCTTAATGCAAATTACTGCTAGTGCTTCCAATTCTCTTAAGCAGTAACAAATTTTTTCCAGGTTCGGAATCAAAAGAAGATACGCCCGCAGTTGCATTCTCACCTGCTATCTGTTTGGTTTTGGCTTGCATCCTCAAGTGCCTTGTGGCTAGTAACGAGCATTCAGTGTACTGTGTTCTTGTTTGGATGGGCGATCTTCGCACATTGCCATATTTTATGTTGAATGAGCTACTAATCTGGATAGTCGCCCATCCACAAAGATTATCATGTGAATGTGGGAGCCGGTCGTCTTTCTAACCAGCCGGAAAGCATAACGGGAGAGGTACGTTTGATAGAGATACCTTCGATGTTTTACTGATTTTGTTTGTTGTTGCATATCGGTTTTATTGATTTTGGTTCCATAAAATTCTCCTCTTTTTTGTTGTTCATATGGTTTTGATCTATTATATTTAAATTCTCAGTGTATAAAAAATGATGCGGATGAATTCAAAGCATTGTCTTTAAGCCGCATGTAGTTGGCATGTAGCCTATCGGGCATTATGGTTTATTGAATGCTTTAATAAATCAGTGTCAGAATTTTGTTGAACCATTGAAGAAGCTTCTGTTTTCGCGATCAACCTTGTCTATGAGCTTATCTAACATGTTTGCTATTTAATCTTCTTGTTGCTTGTATATGGCATTTGGCATGTGAAAGAAATCGAACTATATCCTTTTTAACACACATCTTTGTCAGCCAGATACAATCCAATCACCAGCAACGTTGAGCTTATTAATGAGTGCACTGAACATCGCCTCATGGACCACGTTTGACATGTCTGTACAATTGTTGCTCTAGCGAACTTTTGATCTTTCAACTTGAACTAGACCCTCACCCCATCCATTTTGCTGGATAGGGCGAAACATTTTTGATGGTGGAGAGTGTTTCAAATGTCCTTTTGGCCAAGACTGTAATGACGAAGATTGAGTTTATTCATCATGTCTCCAGTTTTGTTCTAGAGTTCTATTATTCATCTGTATGTGAAGACATACATCTTTGATTATCATCATGCGGTATACACCAGCAATGCATGTGGAAATACATAGGTTACACACACAACGGTAAGCATAAGTTGTAAAATGTTGATTACTAGGCACTCAATATCCTTCACTTTTTTATACATCTCGTCTATTACATTTTCTAAGGTAGGGAAGGCAAATGAACGAGACCCTTACTAATGCTTTCTAATGATAAGAGTAGATCATTCTTTTACTAATAGCAATAGCAACCAGTGGTGGTGGTTAGGAGGAGAAAGTATAGGAAACAGAAGCGTAGGTGATTGCGACAAGGATGTCCCAAATGCTTAGTAGGATTCTATGTGCAGAAATTGGATCATGAATGTTCTGACAGCGAAAGATGCTTCTCGGTATCTTGATTCGAATGTATATACCTAGGCTTTGCTTGTAGCTGGGTGGATAGTTCCAGTATATGTTTTTTTCCCTCTTTACCTTGGGTTACAGAATTTTGGCTGTGTTTGTTTAGAAGAACACATGCATTCTATCATCCAACCCTAGCAAGAGTCGCCAACCGTTTGCTCTGCACACGCTTAGGGATCACCCCATCCGACATCTCTTTTTAAAATTCTCCCCTTTTTCATGCTGGAAACGGTTCACAATCGTAGTGCCCTTTTCATGCTGTCTTCGGTGCCTATTGTATGTTGTATTTCCTTTAATACTTATTTTAGTTAGATACTTAGGTCATACTCGGTAACCCCTATAAAGAAATAGAATAATGAGTAATTGAGTATCATAGGCCATATACACCATATGAGGCAAAGCCCTCTCACATAAGGGGACAAGTATGGGCTTGTACTTGGTTGTATCCGATCCCTTTATATGAGAGGGCATATGCCTCGTATAGCGTAAGATACCCATTATTCACTTAAAGAAATAGTTGTACAAATACGGTATATATGTCATAAAACGAGTATTTGGGATGTAAAGATTATACTATTTCTAGGTGTGATGCATGCATGAGATGAGACGTGGCTGTGGTGGCAAGAGTAATGGTCTTTGCCTTGCATTTAGTGAAGACATTAAGAGTGTGGTATGTATTCAAGGCAAAGGCAAGGTCAGCATACAAAAGAGAAAGCAAATGAAAGAGGTGGTGGTGGTGTGATAGTGGAAATTAATTGGTATTTATCATCTGACGTAATCTCCCTTCATTATTCTCAACTGTCTCAATTACTCTTGCATTCAATTTGAATTTTTAATGGTGTTTCTATCCGAAGCAGAGTTCCCGTTGATTGCCTCTCCCTAAGCACCCACCAAAACCCATTTTTCTCCGTCTCATTCAATTCTTGAATCGAACTTTGTAATGGGATGTACCTTATTATATGCTATCTGCTTGCATATGCTTACAAACTATCGAGAGAGAGAGAGAGAGAGAGAGAGAGAGAGAGAGAGAGAGAGAGAGAATCATCATTCTACATGTCAAATTTACGTAAGTGCCCTCCTGACATGATTTGGGGCTAATGGACATCATTAGCACATGAAACTATCATCGTTGACACTAGGAAATAATATTGCAGCAACTAAAACCTACTATGTTTATATTATTATATAAAATAAGATTTTGAGAGAGAGAGAGAGAGAGAGAGAGAGATTGGGATGGTCAGGATTGGCCCAGTTTACATTGTCTTCAGCAAAAGAGAGTTGGGAACAACCAAAGAGAAGAGACAGACTATGTCTATAGGAAGCCTAGAAAAGACACAGCAACAACCTATGACTATGTAGAGCAGGAAACTAAAACCAAGAACAGCAGGAAACTTAGAAAAGGGCAGGCATACAAGGGAACAAACCCCCTAAAAAACTTAAACCAATTTCAGCTCTTTCTATTCTTCTTGCCGCTGCCCTTGTTGCCGTTATTGCCGCCGTTATTGTTGAGAAAATCAAGGAGAACGGTGCTCTTGCACTTCGGGCACTTGGGGTCCTCTTCGGCCAGCATCACGTACATGAGGCACCTCGGGCAGCCGGCGAGCACCATCGACGTCGTCGCTTCCGGGCTGTTGGCGGCCTCCGAAGAAACACACGAGCTTGGCGACAATGAATTGTTCGGCGATCCCTCATCATCGTCTGCCACCCTTCTCGATGTGTTCCCCCTCGTTGTCGACAGCGACAAGTCCAGCTTCAGGTCCACTTTTGGGCTCTTCCCGTTGTTTCTTCGACTCATTCCGTCTCTCCTCTGAAAACAAATCGTAACCGTAAATAATCTGTATGAAGAGTTGCTGACTGCTAGAAAGAAACTTGGAATGAAAGATATATATACCTTTAAGGTATATGGGCCTTGCCGGAATCTTTTCGGATTGTTGATCGGAGGAGAGTCGTGCCGGTAGCAGCTAGGTGGTTTGTGCAAAGATTGATAGTTAGAGGAGCATGGCTATGGCTTTGGGAATGGAGGTGGTGAGACTCTAATGCCATACATATATAAAGAGAGAGATTGGGGAGGTGATGGGTTTTCTTTAATACAAGACAACAATGAATGAATGAGTACTTAACTGCTTTGTCTTTCTCTTCTTTTTTATTTTTCTCTTCTTTCTTGTTTGGTATGAGGACATGGAATTTAAAGAATCTGGCATGTATAGAGCTTGTCAATTTTTGAACCCCAGATGGAGATTAGAAATATAATTAAATATGCAAATTGCAGTAAAAAGGTTTTGGTAAACTAGGGGGTTAAAACATGTAATAGGGCAGGGGGTGTAGAAAAGGTTGTATGTTGTGTTTTTATAAGATTTTGTATTGTTGGATGCTTTTATGTGCATGGAGGTGATTTTAAATTGGATTGACGTGGGAGGTGGGGCCCGCTGCTTGAACGGGTGAAAGTCAATGTATCACGAGATGCACGTGGCGGCCGGTGATTTGCTGGGGGAAGGGAGAAGATGAGCTGGGCTACGGCAAGATTTTGCGGAGATTAATGTGATTTTGTTTGTATATCTGTGTCTTTTTTTAAATTTTAATTAATAGAGTTGGTGTCGTTTGTTAGAAAAAAATTAAATAGCAAATTAATAGCAAAACGGAATTCTGGTCAAATTAGATGTCTATCTACGGCCTAATTACTACTGTGTAGAAAAATCAAAACCAGAATAAGCCTCTATTTTCTTCCTCGATTTTTTTAGGGGAGATAAACATAAAAATACAACCTAATGTTTTCTTATATTGAAAATTCAACAGACAGCATCCTTGAAAGTTGACAATTAGGTATTGTCCTGTATTCTCCATCTTTTAGAGAAAACGGGGAAAAGGATCCCTTGATTCTCTCATGGTGGTGATTTATTTCAGTTGTCATTTTTAAACGATCACTATATTGTTCATATTGATTTACATGTTCTAAAATATAGATCATCGGTTTCATCATCTTGAAACTACATGTCATAAAATATAGATACTTCACAAAATGCGTTTTAATATTTATGTGTATCGAATCGTTGGAAATTTAATGGGTTTGTCGTAATAGAACTGTCTCCACCGTTAACACTCGAATAGCATAAAGTATTAGATATTTGGTATTTTGCGGTTTTAGAATAGATTAATTGAATGGTATCGATCGATGCCTTATACGGTGACACCTTATTTTGTTGCATTCTCTTGTCAATTAGAACTTCTCTCTTATTGTTCTCTTTCTTGGTGGTGGTGGTGGTGGTGGTGGTGGTGGTGGTGGTGGTGTTTTTTAATAAAAAAATTTGGTCCCATTGACTCCAAATAATCTTAGCGAAGCAAAATAAACGGTATTGAATACGTCTATAGTTGTCAAAGTACATGGGCTCTTAAATACTTTCCTAACTTTAGCAAATGAGTCCTTATTCCAAATTTATTGAAAGATGCGAGACGTGTAGCTTCAGGACTCATTTTTTTGATAATGAATGAGATAAGCACACATTAATGTTACTTGTTTTGATGCATGTGCGGGGTAATTATGTCAAATTACATCTCTAACTTCTTCCAAACCCAACAATTAACTCCAATCCTTTTCTTCTAATTGTCCTCTTAATGGTGGTTTGGTTGAGACGAGAGAACGAAAATTCAGGAGTTGACCTTATTGCAATTTTGAATAAGTGGTGTTCTTTATGGATTTTTACCGCCAGTTTGTGATGTCATGCTGACCTGGGGAGTTACTCCAGGGTAAGCTGTCTCATGTTCGAGCATATTTAGGTCTATTTTGGTGCGGCTCTAATCAAATGGGCATATAGCTACACGTCGCACGTGCGCACCTGATGCTGAGGCTCCCCAAAAAAAAGGGAGAGTGCAAAATTGGCTCAATTATGCAACAGAATCCGTGTGAGTGACTTGAGGTTAAGGTTGGTGAGCACTTTCATGGGCCCTCAAAAACTTTACTTTTCACATTTTTTGCAAGTTATTTTTATTTGGTGTTGTCTAAACCCAAAACCTCAACTCAAATGTAGGTGAACCATACGAGGATTTGACATTGAATCGGCTCGTTACCAAAAAATTCTATTATTCTAAAATCGTTAAATTTGTAATAATCAAATCGGGAGCCAGATAGTATTGAATTCACTTGATTATTGGTATGATGATCATCCATGATATGTAGATTATCTTAAATGTTGTCCATAAATGGTATCGATTATTGGAAAAAAGTAAATTTTGACAATTTTGAGGTTCGATGTAGGAAATTTCTTACGTTGTATACTTTATTGTTTGTATGTGAATAATGGATATCAAATGACATATGAGAGATATCTCTTATAGACGCACATGTAGCACATTATTATCCCCATAGTACATTAGGATGTACTTTGTATTCCACATGTACTATGTGAAGAAGAATGCGATACATATGCATATATGAGAGAGATCTCACATGGCATACATGGCATACATGGCATACGATGCATATTAGTATGTCATGATGCATATTATTGTCTTGTGTGTAATAATGAGTATCATATAATATATGGGGTTAAGCATAATATATGGCCTCAAAAAATCCACTAATCTTTATTTTTTCGGACGTTATCGTTCATTTTGATCTTCACGTCCTAAAAACACCAAATATCGAGTGAATCTAAGGAGTTTTGATTTAGTTTTGATTGTTCATTCACCAATCACAAATTAACAAATTTAACGGTTCTGTAAAAATTGAACTGTTTGCTACATGTGGATGAAAAGAGCAAAACCATTTGGGTTTAAATGATATTCTGTATTTTTGGATTTTAGATTGTGAATATCAAAATGAACGGTTCTGATCGTTCGAAAAATACAAAATGTTGAAAAATACACCAAAAATTAAGTGAGTCCAATGCATGACATTGTGGGAACCACAAAATTTTTGATTTTCATATGTTTTAGGATGTGTACATTAGCATGAACAGCGTCCACCGCTGAAAAAAGATTTACAAAAGGTAAGTTTTTGAGGTCATGTGTAAGGAATTTCTTATACTACTGGATTATTATAAACCGAAAGTTGTTTGCAAGTGGCTCTATCATGAAAGACTAACATATTAGCGGCTAATTTTCAGGAAACTATATTGAAATTCATTTTTTTACCCTTAAATTAGTCCTTCAAGTTATTACAAAATAGAAGTATTTTTCTGAAACATTATTCAAAGATTAAGGTTGTTTTTTAAATACTTATAACAACATCGGAGGAAGTAATTTGAGCAAGTTTAGACAGATTGAGCTAGTTTTCTTTTAACGACATAACACGGGTAATTTGGGGAAAAAGGTTTCTGTTATTTTCAAAGTTCAAAGTAATATTTTGGAAAAAAGCTGTGGAACATAAAATTATGTTTTGAAAATTAACATAAATCAGCTGTTATATGATGAAATTTTCTCACATTGCTTATAGATTTATTTGTTAAAATTAAAAAAGCAACTCTAGTTCTTAAAAACCCATTAGATTTTCAATTGCTGGGCAACGAACAAGAAGATTTTTTTTTTTTTTTTCGCTATAATTTATGGCGTATGGATCAGTATAAATGGTGACCACCATTCAAACAATAAAAAGTGAATTTTTTTTTAATACCATAACTAAAAAGAATTTCGTCAATAATAAGAGCTACCAATATCTCTAGTCATCAATTATCAATATCAATTATGCATTAACATTTTCAACCTTGATAATGTGTGATTTTACTCACGCCATTGCTTGCTTAATAACAGATGAAGAGTCAAGTTAACACAAAGGTTCTCTTTGCTTATGATGTAAGCATCTCATTAATGCCTCTCTTAATGTCCAAAGTCAAAAGTAAAAGAGAGATTACTGGCACCCATTCATTGAAGGGAGTCAATAATTTAGCCTAAGAATTTAATGAATTTTGGCCTTGGAAATTTTTAATAAATCTCCACCATCCGTCACGATTTCCTTGCAGCATTCAAGTAAAGAACAGAGGGGATGATTAATGGAGCCTTCAATTTTGAACAAACTCACATTAGTGGTATTGACTTCGGGCCTTGCTCTCATCACTCAAGAAATGAGAGTTAATGTGGGTGATATGGTTTAATAATGGGCTTGGTTAAATTAATTTTGTAATTACTTGGTGTATGAACACAAGCCCATGTGCCTTCTTTTATATCTTTGCAGGTCCATGGGGAGGGAGGGGTGATCACAGAGGCAAAAGGATTAATGAATGAAATTAAAAAAGATTTGTAGGCATTCATAGAAAGAGAGAGAGATAAAAAAACTATGGGGCATTCAATTGAAAGTCTCCAAACTCTTTGGTCAGCTCTTTTAATTTCTTCTTCTTATAGTTTAACATGTATAGTGAAGTATTTCTAAAGGTCCAAGTATTTTTTTTGTTGGGTTTTGCCTTTTGGTTCATACACGCAGATTATTTATAAATCTCCTAATGGTTGATGAGAATTAGTCTCTTTTCAACAGCATTAACAGCATTTACACGAGAGAAACATAGGTTCAGTTTGCTTCTCATGATGTTCAAAAATCATACTCTATGTATGTCGTGAATGAATCTTTCTTTCTTCATTCTATCATTTGGCAAAACATTCATAATGAAATCGTGCTTGCTTCATTCTGTTGAGTATTAGTTTTATATAGAGTCAAATGAAGCTCACAATCCAATTTTTTTTTCTCCTCCTCTTCTATTATTATTAATATGTGGACCCCTTTTTTTTTGAAAGGTCACCGTCCAAGCCTATCATTTGAACCATCCCTATCTTCAAGATGAAACTTCATAGAGAGAATAAAGGTAGGGCCTTGAAACAAAAGGCATAATAGAGAAACATAGTGAACTCTTATCATTGAGCACTCAAACTTAGCTTGTGAGTTTCCCATATTTTAAGTAGTGAAGAAGATGAAGAACAAGATGAAAGAAGAAAGGTTGCTGGCCAGCTGTTGACTCTCCAGGCTGGCTTGTAGAAAAAGCTGATGGCCCTTAGCTCATTACTTAACACAATCTTCTCGTGTTCAAGATTTGTCATGAAAATGGTTTTCATACTTGGTTGCCGTGTGAGAACCCATTTGGGTCTTAATTAAGAACGTTATGAGCTGTTGCATTCATCTTCAAATAATGATAATTGAATCTCGGATCGTTAGTCTTGAGTCGTAGCTATCAATTTTTTTATTCATCTTGATTCAGTGTCCATAAGCAGAGGATTTCTCCTTTGCTACAGGCATGCTTTGTGTTGTGCCGGTCCACTACCACATAAACTTGATGCAAGGGAAGAATATTCCTACGTTCATAAATAAATCTAGAGGAAATCTCTAGCCATGCTAAACAAAAAAATTGATGACTGAATCAAAGAGTTACGAATAACACCGTATTTCAATGATCATTAACTGGTATCAAATAATCTCTTGTAAATAACTGGTATCAATGCAGTCGATGTACTCGTAATCAAAGAGATGGAAGCAAGCAATGATGAGCACAACCCTAAACTCAACCACATAAGGGGACGATTCCAGCTCTTTATGGGCAGTGGCCCAAGAGTCCCTGGGCTCTCATTAAACAAACACAGCTTACACCTTCAATGTTGGCCAGTTATCTTGATATGAATTATGAGCAGCATCAGCACCTGATGATAATGAAGAGGGAGGGGGGGAGAAAGATGCAGTTGATGATGCCGCTGCTGCCAACCAAGTCCCAATGGACACTAGCCACAAAATTGAAAGCCCATTTAAGATCTCATTGAAGGGCTCCTTTCATTTCAATCTTTATGGATGATTTAAAGGAAGAGGGGTGGTGTTTTTAAAGCTGCTTTTATGATCACCATTTGTTACCATGTGTAAATATTTGACCCCCCCAACTTCCTATGGGCTATGGCTCCTTTTAATGCCCCCATTAATTTCTCCGTTAAGTACACATGCCCATGTTAAAAATCTTGCAGTTAGCATCAATGAATCAAGTTGTGACAAATCATTTAAATCATGTTCTTGATTGAGAAAGTGGAGGGCTATCTCAATCTGCAAGTTCTAGGCCCATGAGGCCTCCCAACTACTCACCCCCCTCTTTCTTAATTCTAATAATAGTAGTAATAATAATTAATATCACTCTCATCGCATTATATCATGAAATGATGCTCACAGTGATGTATTAAGAAATAAACAGTAACGTGCAACTATTTTCAGGCGTCAGTTATTAGAATTAAGAAACAACAGCAAGGGATATAGTGCTAACATATGGAAAACTGGCAAAATTATTTCCTGGGGAAAAACACATTAGAGATAACAGTGTCACATGCAGAACTTTGAAAGGACACTCCTGTTCACAACTAAGTGGCAAAATTGGGATGAAATCATGAAAGCATGGGAATAAAGTTGCCAAGTTCATAATGCGATTAGATCCTTAATCAACTCACTCCTGTTTGATGGTCAATGACAATGTAGAGGCTAAAGACACTCTGGCAACTCAAACGTACCGACAGCACAAGTGCCGGAGTCTGCTATTGCGTCCCAAATTGAAGAGATCAAGAAAGCAGCAGCAGCATCTGCACTCCATAACTGTTTTGATGCCAACACTTGATGGGAAGAGGTGCAGTTTCTATAATACGCAGTAGAACAGCTGATGAAGTAAGCTTTAAAGCCATGGCTGCATCTAAATAAAGCAAGTTGTGCTAAGAGACTTCACACAATTTTTGTAGACTCCGAATATCAGCTTTGAACATTTTCGGTACTGTGAAAACTGCAAGCTGTGAGATTGTCAAGGTCATGCTAAACGCATAAAAGATTTAGCATACGATGACTAAAATGGCGAAGGTAACAAACAATACAAGCCCCATAACTCGGCTACCTAAAGAATAACTTTTGTGAGAATTAGACCTTAAAACCCACATTGTGTGATAAAGAGGTAGACTAGGAAACCCTCGGAAATTCCACTCCTTTTGTTCCTTTGGTAATCGGCACCGTATATGTTGACCTTCACATACCAAAACCCAAGCACACATCTACAAGTTTAGTGAACCAAACAAATTCCCGTTGATCTAGAAATGAAGACAGTTAGATCACCATAAAATCATTCATTTCCAACGATCCGATGCATATTTTCAATGCATGTATGTTTAAAGGTGTGATTTTTGCGACGCAATGAGAAAAATTTCATCCAGCAGTTGCTAGTCTACATAATCATATTACTAGACATAAGAATGTCCCAGATTTTCAAGAAAGAAGGAAAGATTCCAAGGGTTGCAAAAGCAGGACTGGATGACTATTGAAACATGTGTGGCATTCATGTCCTAGAAGTACACCTTCTGATTTGCAATTAACCAGCAGACACTCTTTTAACAGTCTTTATAGACTCTCAGGCTGATCCCACCCTCAACCACCTCCAGCTTTGCACAGCTGTTTCACTTTTGCTCTCCATCTCCGGGACTTGCTTGGCATGCCTTGCTACTTACAAGCCAACCCCTGCCATTGATGGGGGCTGCCTCTCTTCACCATTGCTCCCCAAAGTGGGGATTCCTTTATGCCAGAGCTTTCAAGCCAGTAGTTAATATTCTTGATTGCCTTTGACTCCTCAGCCTCCCATAGTTGCCCATGATCCATCCCATCCATGTAAAAAATTTCTAATATGAAGAGTTGCTGCCGACCACCTGCACTACTCCTTAAACAAAAAGGCCTGAGACCATCAACTTGCCCAGGCTCATACAAAAGCATCGAGATTTTCAGATGCCGAATAGTTAAGGCATTGAGTGTGGAAGTGGCATTTGTTCCTACGGTCATTAAAGGTAAGCCAGATCCTATGCTTGTCTCCATAAGCCGGAGAAAATATAAGCTTGACTTGATGCTTGTCTATGACAGTTTGTACCCAAAAGATAACGCTAAATAGCAGCAGGAAGCACCAATGGGGCAAAAAAGACATAAATACAAGGCCGTAGAAAGCAGAGCTGATTCATGCAAAGTATGAGACTAACCGGAGGGCTAATTACCTGCTCCACTGTCCTCGCCTTAACGCTCGTTATTTCCCATCTAAAGGACACGGTGCCATTTAAGTTTGGAATCACATTGAAGTGTGAAACTGATCATACTTCAATACAAAAGATGCTTTCTAGAATTGTGCTAGCATGAATGTGGCATCGGATTGTATAATATCCATTCCCTTATGAAAAGGAAGCAGCGAATCGGAGGCAATCACAGCATCACAAAGTTGTAAGCTAAAACATCCACTGCTGGCTGTGTGATATGAATATTTGTCAAAAAAATATATAGAATAATGGAAATAAGCCTCGAAAGTAGCAAAGCGGTAACTCCTCAGTAGCAGTGAACAGATACAAGCTGAAAGAGAAACACTGGTGGTTTCCTAGCTGATATTAACCTACATGAAATGATGTTAGGTCTCTTCCACTTGATCAAGTGAGCTCCCTAATCGAAAACATATGTTAAGTGAAAACCTAGCTATATGGTGCAAAAGTTGGATATCATAATGGAATAAAACCATCAATAAACGAAGCTTTCAGAAGTTTGTAAAACTTGAAACCAGACAATGCTTAATGCATGCTGAGGTTATCAATGTTTTGGTATTTTACCCTAGTATGATCAACCATGCTGCCAAGGAGAAGCATAACGCATCTTAAACAAAGTCTATACACAAATTAAGCAATGGAGACGCATAAATGACAGTGACGATTAACTAAATGAAATCTAGAAAGCATGGACAATGACACGGGGCGGGGGTATGGGTACACAACACGGTAATACTTGAACTGTCGAGCACTGAGGCACGCCAAGACCCTACAATATGTAAAAACATGAAAATAGTATACACATTCATGCATAAACGTGTCCATGCATCCAAAAGCAAACACATTTCTATTCATTAAATTCATACAATGATAACATATCATGCATTTTCACGACTTCAGCTAGAAATAGGTCTTGGCTCTTCAACTTCCTATTAGTAGCTTGATATACCTCGAATTTAATATTGAAATATATCTAATAACTCATAGTTTTGTACACTTTTACATCCTTTCCCATGAGGCATAGACATTGATATATAAATGTAACTAAATAAACATCTCAAACATATAAGAATATGTTACATGAAGAAAGAAGTGAGTGGGTTATATAGTGTTGGATCCCTAAAATGGCAAGTAGAACACTAGAAGTCGGGTGGATAGTGTTTATGAAATTTAAACAATCCTCTAAAAATTTCTACCTAAGTTATTAATTTGAGTTACCAAATTAAAACTTAATCAACAATGACTTGCAAGATAAAGAATATTGAGAAACGTACGTAATTGCAAGTAAACAATAGGCAAAACGAGAGACATGCACACAAAAACAGATTTACCCTGGTTCAAGTGTACTCTGTACCCTACATCCAGTCATACGTCCACTCTGGGGCAAAATCCACTAAACACATCTCAAACGAGACAAAAATTACAACACATCCATAATAGACTAATACGTCTCCAATGAGACAAACACCTCTCCGATAAGAGAAATACAACTCACACAAAAATGAGAGATACTAACAATACAATTTTACATATAGCCTTTGAGTTGAAACTCTTGTGTTGAAGTGATGTGGCATTGAGTTGATCTCCAAATAATGAGAAAACTTTTTCAAAGTAAGGCAAACGACAGGGTTTTCTTTTAAAAGAATTTTAGCTCAAACAATTTTCTCTTCAAAATATTGATTATTCAAGGCATGATTAAACGCTAGAACAACCATATATATGTGTGTGTATATACATATGTGTGTGTGTATACGTATATATATATATATGTAGAGAATAATGGATATCGTACGCCATATGATAGCGTCTCTCATATTCCCTCTCACATAAAGTGGGCAAGTACAACAAGTACAAGCCCATGTGGGCTTGTATTTGCCCCCTTTATGTGAGAGGGAATATGAGAGGTCCTCTCATATGGCGTACGATGCACATTATTCTCATATATATGGTGTATATATATATATGAATAGTTTTCATATGAGAACATTTCGCACCATGCGAAAATATTTAATGTCATTTGGCCTTCGATTAAGGCATGTCATCAAATTCGCACGTTTTGAGACCGTTAAATTTGTAACGGGTGGATGTGTGCTCAATCCCCAACGGGTTCACCCATTATTTTCCCTGGGGTATATAATTGTATGGATTAAACATTAAAAAAAGAATATTTGAAATTTTTTTCAAAAAAAAGATAAAAATCTTTTCGTACGGTGCGAAAAGCCTCTTTTTCGCAACCGAAGATCCCTCTATATATAGATGGGTGAAAACAGTTGACAAAAATGCTCATCCAACGTCTCTATAATGGCTAGTCAAAATATGATCATTAGGAGTTAAACACCTAAACTACTTGAATATGGTTAATGGACTAGTCGACTAGTATGGAGCTAGTCAATTAGTTCATCAACAGTGGTCGACTAGTGCCTATCAAATTCAAGAATCAGAATTTTTCGAAAAGAATAGTCGACCATATCATAAGTACTAGTCGACTAGTTTTCTGAAATAATGGCATGGCTCTAAAAACTTAGGAAATAACTTTAAAAATAATTTTAAAATATTTTTAGTATGTTCCTATGTGTCTGAGCTTCAACAAATGCTTTAACATTCTACCAAGGCTAAAATAAAAAATACATCAAAAATAAATATACTATTGAATCTTGATAAAATCACTAGAAAATCATCCACTTGTCTTGGTAGCTTTGATCTCGGTTGTCTTTGTTGACTCTACTCATCCTTGATTTGCACGTTTAGCTTATATTCAATCATGTTTGCTCATCATCTACACATATATACCCGAGAAAATATTAGAACCCAATATATTTGCTCGCCATCAAAACTAACATGGTGTGACTCGATATTCAAAATTATCCTCCTTTTGACGATGACAATCATATAGCGTATACAAATGAAAATCATGAAAGAGCACAGGTGTGTGTATCAAGCAACATTCTTCCCAAATCATATTTTATCTCTCATATTTCTTTCCTTGGCATAATCAAAAGGGATGGAGCTAAATATGCAAAATTTTCTCCCTTAGGCGAATAAAACTAGGGACTCAATATTCAAAAATCTCTCCCCCTAAAACCCCTCCCCTTTATCTCACATGAATTCCTCGAAAGCTTCCATCTTTCTTGACGACACCATCAGGATCTTGCTCCGATACCAATTTGTTAGGAAAGCTTAGGATTTTGGGGAAGTAAATTTAAGGATTTGGGGTAAAAGAAGATTTTATAGATCAAAAAGGAAATACAAGATAATAAGTTCCAATTAGAGAGGAAACCAGTCATACCCTTTGATTCGAGATAAATAGTTAATTCTCCCAAGACCTACAACTAATCTATCCTCAACTCCTTTTCTTTCTCATCCATTCTTCAAATTCAACATCCCCACTAGCCTTAACCCTCCCCCACTATATAAAGGGATGATTTGTCCACAAGTAAAAAAATGCACTTAACTTCCAAAATTACAAAATTGCCAATAGTAGTATGGCCGTCTCTCATTCCCAACAGCATACAAAAACAATCTCCCCCATATATTGAATGTATGATGTCAAGTGTTATAAATCTAAAACGATATCAAGGTGATGAATCATTAAATTATACCACAGAATTACTCACAAACCTTATTAGCTTCCCTGAAAGTATGCATAATACACATTTGGGCCCCCTCCTTAATTCATGCATATTCCTTGAAGTGTAATTTGGAGCTAACTTCTAATCACATCATATGTGAGTAATTCAAAAATAATCAAATATTTTGGTACCTTTTTTCTTTGGGTCCATGGAGGTAGTCAAAGGGGTTAATTAATATTGGGTATCATCAAGATAATCATTACGCACAATGATACCTTAATATAATAGGTTCAAAGATCATCTAATATGAACCCAAATCCAATTAGAATTTATTTTCCTAGCTTGCATATAAAAGCAATTATAAGATACATACATATTCTTCACAATCTTGTTTATATATGCACTAGAAATAACCCGTGCACACAGTGCACGAAGCCAAAAAAACCTCCAATGAACAAGATGTAGTGCACGCGCGCAAACGAAAAAGAGTAAGAAGTGTGTGCGCATGTGTCGGTATCGTCAGATGTAAAAGGATAAATGCAAAAACCTTGGGGTTTATAAGGAAAAAATCCCCTAAAGCAAACATGTAAATAAGTGAGCTTGGGGTGATTTTTTGGGCTGAGGAGGGAATGACAACCTTGTAAATAAGTGAGCTTGGGGGTAATTTTTAGGGTTGTTGGTGATGTGTATGTCCACTGTGACGATGTGACATTACCACATGGGACAAACATGCCACATGAGACAACCTTCTCTATTATATAATAGATGTCTACAAATATTGTCCAAATGCTTTGAAACTCAAATCGGATCATGTAATTTATGCATAGACATGAAATTCTTCTTAACATAAGGATGCATAAATACATGATTAGTAAAATCCAATTTATGATGTGCACTAATAAAAATATTAGATTTCACATCTTCTTCATGCAAAAGATTTATTATATGATAATTTTTTATTTTCTTAGCATGCAAATAATTAACATTATTCTTCTCATTATTAGCTCTAAAGGCATTTCTAGATATAGAATCATACATACATGAAGAAGTTATGCTTAAACTAGCATTGCTCTTAAAATTATCAAACTTAAGGACCACTTTTGATGCTTTACTTAAAGATACGGCATTCACAAGCATATTTAATCTAGTATTAGAATTATTGCAATCATTCATAAGCACAATATTTTTCTCTTTCAAAATCTTATTTTCTAAGCTCAAATTTTCAATAATCAAATTAGCATCATTAAGTTTTACGGGAGAAACCATATGCGCATGCTTCAAACAATCATGATCATGCAATAATATATCATGCTCGGTTTTAAGCTCTTATGATCATGCTCGAAAGATTTATATTTATTTTGCATTAATTTATAATTTTTAACTAAATCATTATAATCTTTAAGCAATTCATCACTATCATACTCATCATCGGAGGTAGAATTTACCTCCTCATTTTCAAGTGCCATGAAACACATGATTGCCATTTGTTGTTCTCCCTCTTCTTCTTTTGAGTATGAAGCATTCGAGGTTGATTCTTTAAAATCTTCAAGCATGTGCCAAACTTGATTCACACTTCTTACACCTAACACAACTTAAAATATTGTTTGATAACGAAGAAAACACAATTTTTAATACATTGTCATTGAGGGTGGCCATTTTCTTTTCTTCTTTTGACCACGTGAAGGACGGTGTTGTTGGTTTGCAGTAAGACATCTCCAACGGAATCCATAAGTCATGTCAATGGATTGAATATGGAACATCGTCTGCGTTCTCCAATTGTTGTAGTTGAGGACACCGAACATATGTGGCTGGGTAATGGATTCTCTCTGAAAATTGATTTGTTGACGCCATCCATTAAACCTTGCTCTGGTACCAAGTGTTGGATTCCTGAGATGGCAAGTAGAACACTAGAAAGTAGATAGATGAATAGTGTTTATGAAATTAAAACACTCCTACAGAAATTTCAAACTAAGTTATTAATTGAGTTACCAAATTAAAACTTAATCAACCGTGACTTGTAAGATAAATAGTATTGTGAAAGCTAAGTAATTGCAAGTAAACAATAGGCACAAAGAGAGACAAGTGCAAACAAACAAATTTACCCTGCTTTAGGTACTTTGTACCATATATCCAGCCACATGTCCACTCCGGGACAAAATCCACTAAATACGTCTCAAACGAGACAAAAATTACAACATGACCACAATGAACTAACACGTCTCCAATGAGACAAACACCTCTCCAATGAGAGAAATGCAACTCACACAAAAGTGAGAGAAATACTTACAATACAATTTTACATGTACACTTTGGGTTGAAGCTCTTGTGTTGAAATGATGTGGCTATGAGTTGATATTCAAATGATGAGAAATTGAAAGTTTTTGAGATCAAGAACTTAGCCAAAAGAGATTTAGAAAACTTTTCAAAGCAAGGCCAAAGAGAATGTTTTCATTTGAAAGAACTTTAGCTCAAAACAATTTTTCTCTTCAAAATATTGATCATTCAAGTCATAGTTAAATGCTAGAATAACCCTTTATATATATATGGCTTAAGATGGGATGAAAACAGTTGACAAAAATGCACATCCAACGTCTCTTTAACGGCTAGTCAAAATATGACCGTTGGGAGTCAAACACCTAAAATAGTCGACTATAGTTGATGAACTAGTCGACTAGTTTACCAACAGTGGTCGACTAGCGCTACTCAGTTTAAGGAATCAGAATTTTTCTAAAGGAATAGTCGACTATAGCACAAGTATTGGCCGACTAGTTTTTTGATATACTAAAACGGCTCTAAAAACTTAGGAAATAACTTTAAAAATATTTTAGTATGTTCCTAAGTGTGTGTATGCTTCAACAAAGACTTTAACTATCTACCAAGTCTAAAATAACAATACATTAAAAATAAATATACTATTGGAGCTTCTTGATGCAATCACTTGAAAATTATCCACTTATCTTGGTAACTTTGATCTTCATTATCTTTGTTGGCTCTACTCATCATTGATTTGCATGTTTAGCTCATTCAATCATGTTTGCTCATTATCTACATATATACACTCAAGAAAATATTGGTACCTAATATGATTGTGCACCATCAAAACTAACATGATGTGACTTCAATATTCAATAATCAACATATAGGACATGTCTCCGATATGTTTGCACAGAGTTTTAGACTTGGAGATATAGTTTATATTTGTTGAGTCATCGGCCGGAACTCGAGGGGACTCGTTCGACGAGCGACTATGCCCACAGAGCCGGGGAAAGAGGCCTGAAGCTAACTCAGCCAAAGCCTATGTACCAATCGCCCGTTGCACGCCCACCAATTGAACGTGGGATTGAAGGTGAGCTCATAAATAGTGGGGACATGGGCAACGGTTACTCCTATTAAAGGGGGAAAGATCGTGGCACCATAATTGGGGACTGTTATCCTCCTAACGTAACTGAAGAGACCACGTAGATCTATAAATACAGGGGAGACGGACAGAATAAGAGAGGTATGGGATCTGATACTCTGACATTACATATTCTATCTTATATTTCTTCCACAAAAGAGCTTGCGACGCTAGACTTGAGACGAGCCTCCGTGGGTTGATCTCAGCGGCTCCAAGCTCACTCCCTCTTTAAGTCCCATTCTAACTTAAGCATCAGAGGGGATTTGAGTCGGGACCCAGATCTGACCCACCTGACACTTCCTTGTGATGCAGATCATCGAGTCCTGATCCTGTGAGAATGTCGTGCCTGAGCTTCTCAACAACGATCGACCGAGGCTCGACCCGTTCGAGGGTCGAACAAGCACAGCAAGTCGACTACCATCTACCAACGATCATGGTTCTTCCAACATATGGTCATATTCAACCGACTGACGAGGCTCCTATTCAGCAAGAAAGGATCCACGTCAGCCTCTCGATTGTTTCGGTCATTTTTGGCCTTAATAATTTGGCGCCGTCTATGGGAAAACGTTCATCAATTCGACATCCCAGAGTAATTAACAAGCTATATCCGCTGGACCCAGCAACGTCGGACCAAACCCAGGTCCAAATGAATCAGAACGTGAACAGCGTCCAAGTGGAGGATGCCACAGATTCTGCATCCTCATCGAAAGGACCCAAAAGGACAACCACGGTACCTAAGGTGTCCCTGGAGCAATGCGACCGATTTGCAGAGCGGGTCGATATGAGTATCAGCGTATTGGCGACTCTGGTGCATCAAAGCATGGGAGGTCTGCCACTCACAAATGAGCAACTACCGCCTCCAAATCCAACTCCGACACTGACGAGGGATGCTGCCATACTCAAGGATCCAAGAGATCCGAGAGTGGATCGACAAGAGAATGCTTGACTCAATACGACACCCACATCTCACCATAATGGTGAAATGGGGAATGATAACTGTGCCTTCGATTTCCAGGAAGGACCCAGTCCATCCAACTATAGATGCGCGACTCGCAACATCCTAGATCAGGTAATAAATGGGGTCACTACAGGCCACAACCCTCTCGATTTTACAGGTGGAAATGAGAAGAGAGTGACAGAAGAAATTACTAGCCAATCCTCCAGATCTACTTACCTACAAGGCGGGGATGGACGATTTCAACTTCCCCATTCAGCAATTCGACGGATCCCGTTGAAGGAGAACATCATGTCTGCTCCTTTTCTCCCAAAGTTCAAGCTCCCCGCCTTGTCGACATATAATGGCAAAGCCGACCAGTGAGCACACATCCGCTAATACCTAAACGTGATGCTACTTCATGGGACCAACGAGCCATACCTCTGCCGAGCTTTCCACACTGTCTTAATTAAGACGGCAGAAGGGTGGTACACCGGAATACCCAACGACTGTGTCGGGCCATTCGACGAATTGACCGATTTGTTTTGCAGGCAATTTGTCGAAGGTCGGCGTCCCAAGAGAAAGACATGCCACCTCTTCACGTTCAAGCAGAAGGATAAAGAGCCAATCCGAGCCCTCATCCAGCGGTTCAACGACGAAAGGCTCGGGGTAGATGACACACCGGATGTGACTATCATCGCGCCTTTTACTCAAGCAGTGCAGGACACACATTTGCGGAGGGCACTCTACCAGTTTCCATCTAACCACCATATCTGAAGAAGCGGAGGAGCCAACTGAAACTACTGAGAAAGGCACTCATGCCCACCGTGGAGACACCAGACGAGAAAAGCAATCCCAGGAAACCCCTCGCCAGGAATCTCAGAATAAGAGATAGATAGAGAGGAGCCCTCGAAGCAAGGAGCGCCCAGTTTATGCAAGACCAAACGCACCCAAAGCGAAGGTCCTAGCTTATGCCCAGCGAGAAGAACTGTTTCAAGAATCCGCCAAGAAGGGCAAATATGAAAAAAGGGATGACCTCGAATTCTACAAGTACCACAATGATTATGGGCATCTACCAATGATTGTTGGACACTTAAAAAAAGAAATCGAAGCACTAGTCAAGGGTGGGCACCCCCCAAGAACCCAGTCGGCGATCAAGCAAAGAAGTGGCCTCAAAGCAAAAGGACAAGATGACGGGGTCGCCTATCACTAAGGTGGTCGATTAGCGAGCTTCTAAGCTAAAGATCAAATAAAAACGAGGAAAGAAAACTTTCTTCGAAAGAGCATTTATGAATTTTGTGAGAATTACCCCATCAAGCTTCTCGCTACAAGGATTGATCCTTAGGAAAATCTAGATAGGCTGCATTCGTTTGATGAAAACTCACGTGCACTCTAAACAGTCGTCAGACGTAAGTCGAGGGGGCCACCCCTTTGCCACTGAACGAACCTCTCTTGTCGTCAGCCGTAAGTCGAGTGGACAGCCCCCTCGCCACTGAACGGCCCTCTCGTGTTGTCAGATGTAAGTCGAGGAGGCCACCCACTTGCCACTGAACGGCCCTATAGTGTCATCAGACGCGACGACATGAAGTCGAGGGGGGCGCCTCCTCGCCACTGAACAACCCTATAGTGTCGTCAGACGCAAGTCGAAGGGACCGCCCCCTCGACACTGAACGACCCTATCGTGTCGTTAGACATAAGTCGAAGAGACCGTCCCCCTCGCCACTGAACAACGCCACTGAATGACCCTCTCGTGTCGTCAGACGTAAGTCGAGGGGCTACCCACTCAACACTGAACGACCCTCTCGTGTCGTCAGACGTAAGTCGAGGGGGGGCACCCCTCGCCACTGAACAACCCTCTCGTGTCGTCAGCCGTAAGTCGAAGGGACCACCTCCTCGCCACTGAAAGACCATACATGTCATCAGACTAAGTCGAGGGGGCCACTCCTCGCCACTGAATGATCCTCTCGTGTCGTCAGACGTAAGTCGAAGGGGCCACCCCTTCGCCACTGAACGAGGTAGCCTAGTTTGGACATGGTTCAACGATTTAACCCCAACCATCTTGAGCAAGAGTTTAACCCATCGAAAGGGGCCATCTGGCATTAAGACCACCAGTATAAGCGACGACAAACAATGATATATAAGTCAACTTTTCTGGCTACATTACAAAATTGTCCTCGTTTATATGGCAATCAACCCCTATACAATTGAAAATTTTGGCGGCATAAGAAGAGCGTCAAGATTCTGCAACGAGTTGTGATGCCCTTGGTCTCCCTCAAGCGCAGCAACATGCTCTAGATCCCCCTGAGCACCAGCATCCGCATCGTCACCCGTCGTGATGACGCTTTCGCCAGTAGGAGCGGTACCCTATGTGCCTTGACTTAAATCATCGCCATCGATGATCAAGAACAGCACGGGGATCTGGTCGATCTCAGCGACGATACCAGGAAATCGATCCTTTACCTCCAATCGACATCGTTCATAGCCATGCGTATACAGTTCCTCAAAATTGGGCAACGAATCCTTGTATTCCTGGACCGTCCTCTCCGCTATGGCCTCTGCATCAACTCCCCGAAAGCAATCGACAAGTCGGACGGGGAGCTCGTTCTCCCAGACTTCCCACTTGGCCTTCTCCTCCAGCAGCATTTTTTCCGTCTGCTCCCTCAAGGTGGCTTGGGCAGCTTCCTTCTTATGATACTCACTTAACTCGTGCTGAAGCTCAAGCACCCGTGATTGTCTCAGTTTATACAGAAGCTCCAGTCTATCCAGCTCCGCTTGAGATTTCTCCGCGACCTTCTTAACGGCCCCCAAGGTGACTTCACGATTAGCCACCATCGATACGTGTCGACGCAACGCAACATTGGTCACGAGAGCCTGCATACAAGGCACAATGGTCAACATCCAGCCTGCATCATCCATAACGAAGGCTAACACAGTAGTTACCTAGACATTCGCGAGGACGACAATCGAAGTGAGCCTCTCATAATCGACCCCTCCAGAACGGCCCTATCCTGCGGAAGGGTCGTGTTTTCGGCAATCCGAGAGGCGGTCTTGCAATCCAGAAGAGCAGAATCGTCTCTCTTGATTGAAATTTTCATTTGAATGAGCTCCTCCGCGGGATACTCAAATGGGGCTTGGGACAATCGACTTTCCAGTAAAAGTGATATGAATTCTTCAGGAATATTCTCAACCAGAGACACTGGAGGGAACAAACCCCCCCAAGGCCAGGAATCCTGATGTAGAAGGGGCTCCGGAGGAGGTCGGGTTTCCCCTGAATCTCCCTCTAAAAGAGCTCCCTGTTCATGCTCGTGAATATGAGTCTCGCCACGCGATTGGCTCGCATCCGAAGGCCCAGGATGACCCATGACGTCAGTCGACCCAGATGGCTCCGAGTCATTAAGGCGTAGTTACCGCCTCTTCTTATTCCTCCCAACTGCAACTACCTCAAAGTCGGTTGGGGGGCTTTTTCTTTTTCTTCCGCTGAAGACGAGCCAGCTGAGGAGCCCCATGAGCGACGATGGGCAATTCCTCTGATGATTGTGCCGCTCTTTCCTCCAGAGGAGGCTCTCAAGGAGATAACATGCTCTCCTCAGCTTCTCTGATAGAAGCCTCGACTCCCTCCCTCGATGCAGGGTCCACCTGGTACTCTAGACCAACCATGCCTACAAATAAAGAACATGTTAAGACATGAAACGAAGATCGAACAGTTGATGGGCAGAATTGGATCGACCTTTCGTCTATACAGTTCGACGCAGCACCAAGTCGGACCACAACCACTTCGTCTTCTTTATATTCTCTGGCAGGTTCAACAATGCATCAGCGGCTTCCTTCTCCGCTCCGAACATCGACTTGTCCTCGGCGAGACCTAAGTCAGGTACACCCCATCCGGTGCAAAAACTCGCCTCGCCTTGAAAGACCACAAATACGAACTCGTCTTTCCAATTTTAATTCGAGGAAGGAAGATCGTCAAATAGCTTCATGCCTCAGCGGGCCGTTATCATATACCAACTCGGATTCTTGAGAGGAGGAATCGAGAAGAAGTAATTGAACAACACCATCGACGGTTCAACTTTCTTCATCACAGACAGAGCGACGAAACCAACCAATGTGCCTATGGCTTTTGGCATTAGCTGAAAAAGAGAAAGATTCAATGTACTCAGTACGTAGCGCATGAAAGGATGCATGGGAAATAAAAGCCCTCGTTGGAAGGCTTTAACGTAAACCCCAACCTCCCGATCGCCGGGACGATGAACCCTTTCATCCCTTCCGGCAACCGAATTTGGTAGTCGAACCAGACATATTTTCTCTGAAATTTGGGGATTTGATCGGCTCCAACTTTGGATATTTGGTTGACGATCAGGCCGGGCACCACGGCTCCCTCGTTGTTCTCCTGCATGACAGAAGCCGAGCTCCTCCCAGCGGCAGGGACGGATGACGAAGCCATTTTCGAAAGGAGAAAATCTAAATTGAGAACGATGAAGATGATGACTTCAAATTTCCACTCTAAACCCGTCTTATATTGACTAGATGACCACAGCGTGATGAGACACGTGTCGAAGTTCCGAGCCTCTTAGCATCTTTGATTTCAAACTGGCGAATCATCCAAATCAGCAAAGCGGGAGCTTTGGCGCCTAAAACTTGAGTATTACTTCCTCAATTGTCGTGCTACATTAATGCGATGTAACGTCATTTAACCCCAACAGGCAAACTGTCTGAAGTCGAGCGACGGGGGCTATTGTTGAGCCATCGGGTCGGCACTCGAGGGGGCTCGTTCGGTGAGCGAATAAGGCCCACAAAACCCACGAAAGAGGCCTGAAGCTAACTCAGTCAAAGCCCACGTACCAATCGCCCGTTGCACTCCCACCAATTGAACATGAGATTGAAGGTGAGCTCATAAATAGCAGGGACGTGGATGATGGTTATCCCAATTAAAGGGGGAGATCGTGGCACCATAATTGGTGACTGTAGCCCTCCCAACGTCACTGAAGAGACCTCGGACGTCTATAAATACAGGGGAGACGGACAGAATAAGAGAGGTAAGGGTTCTGATACTCTGAGATTACATACTCTATCTTATATTTCTTCCACAAAAGAGCCTGCGACGCTAGACTTGAGACGAGCCTCCGCGAGTAGATCTCAGCGGCTCCAAGCTTCATCCCTCTCTTAAGTCTCATTCTAACTTAAGCATCGGAGGGGATTTGGGTCGGGACGCAGATCCGACCCCCGGCCGCTTTCTTATGGTGCAGATCATCGAGTCCCGATCCCGCGAGAAGATCGTGCCTGAGCCTCTCAACAACGATCGACTGAGGCTCGACCCATTCGAGGGTCGAACAAGCACCGCAAGTCGACTACTATCTACCAATGACCCTGATTCTTCCAACTTAGGGTCACATTTAACCAACTGACGATGCTCCAAAAGGATCCACGTCAGCATCTCGATTGTTTCGATCATTTTTGGCCTTAACAATATTCGAACACACACGTTTGGATAATGTTCGTCACATGCCCCGGGAGTGTCCAAAAGGCGTCAAGTGTCTGGGACTGATGTCAGCATATCTGATACCGATACGGTTTCATAATAGAAGTATCTGTGCTACATAAGATGATAGCTTGGTGTTCTCCTTTTTTTCACAATTAAAATGTAAGTAAATATTTGAGGAACACAACCCATAGCAGTACAGGTAGAAAATTATCATGACAAAATCTAGTATTTTCACTGTCAATTAAGCTTGTCGCAAACAAGATGGACTCTTCTTCAATACTAAAGGGTGGCCGATTTTACAGAAAATAAAGCTCAGCTAGGAACACTGCATATAACTACATCACCTCAGTAGAAAGCCATATAAAAAGGTATGGCCATACATCAACAAGCATCATGGATTGATGCAGGCTAGACATGAGATCTAGTATAAGATGTGAACTTTGATGTATTTGATAACTGTTATAACAACATAGGTCAAAGGATGAAAGGATGCAAGAAGTATTAATAAAGCTAGCCCCCCCCCCCCCACCCCAAAAAAAAAACCCAAAAAAAACACAAACACACACACAAAACACCACAAAGCATATCATATCTCATCAGCAAACACAAATTAGTAATTAAATTAGTGCAGTATAAGCACAAAGGTATAAAAAGGACCGGCTGAATAAATGGCTGAATAATAAATCAACCTAGAAGAAAGATTATAATAGGAGAGCAAGACAACAACTAGCTAAGACGGGATGAGGCCGCACTGAGCCATCTATCAACCTTGAATTTTCCAAGTCTCGGTTGCTTTTGCCCTTTGTGGGAATTACAACCTAAAATACAGGAACTTCACTCACATTGCCATTCTCTTCATCCTCTTTTTTTTTCGAAAAAAACAACAGAAGAAAAAATTATCGTTTGTGTTAATTGGATCAATTTAACTCCAGAATTCCATCTGTCCAATAAGGTAGAACCTTCACTGTTATGTCTCACTACCCATCCCAATCTTACACAAACACCTAAAGAAATAAACTGCAACCTCAGATCAACAATCAAGCAACCTAACTAAGGTTCTTACAAAAATTGAAAGTCCCTGACACAAGCAGTTTCTCCTGATATAATATTTTTAAGTGGCTCGGCATAACTTTTGCAATCTTAAACTCATTTAGGTGGATTAAAACAAGTGGCTGAGAATACCCCTCAGGATGATTAACCAATACTAATAACCAACAATCAACAGGATACAATCCATCTAAGCAAGACATTATTCCTGGAAAGTTGGTAAGTCTGTAGACCTGTTAAGAAATTTCCTGCAGAAAAGGAAAGAGTCAAGAAAAGTGAAAATAAAATTTCTAAAACTACACTAGCTTATATTGTCGTAAACCTATATATATGCATGCGATGGATTGTTTTTTCCTACTTTGAAACTCATAGCCATCACAGTATCATCCAACCATTTCATGAATAGTTCATTAAGCAAATAATACATTTCTAAGTTTTCCTGTGACTCCAGTAAGCTCTATCGTTATTGAACTATGTTTATATTCCCTTTCTCAAAAAAAATATTCCTGTGGCAAGTGGCCCAGAGACTCTTTTATGGCTCAAATACATTGAAGAACATGTATGTTGATATCATTGTGCAATAATGAATAAGAGTATTAGGATTCAAGTAGACTGTTTGTTTGATAAAACCATTGCACACTAAAACCTTCGGGTGAGAAACATCCTTTTGGTTTATAATCCATGCATACTGATTCCTTGAGAAAGTTTCAGCATGTCCCAATCCATTTACAAACTATAGATGATAGTATGATTGTGAAGGCTACATTAATCTTCGAGGATCTCCTTCCTCTCATTCTCAAAGAAATTTGCTGCCAAAGAATTTCTGGATATATTTACCGTGTTGTTCATTTGTTGGCATCGCAGTAATTGTTCTTGAAGTCTTTGCACAAGCTCATTGAGCCTTTGAATGTTCTTTTCTTGTGATAGAATAATCTGTAAAAGTAAGAATGTGTTATAAGTCAGAGAACTTTGATACCTACAATATTTACTTGCTCATATCTATATGCACTATTGGACGGAAAAAGTAACCTTAATGTAATCAAAATGACAATAAGTACCATCTCATGAAAAAGAAACAACATCATCATATGACACAAATTGTTGCCATAGACACAACACTAATAGTGTGATAGAACCATAAGTGACTCAAACTTGATATGTTTCTATATAAGTTGTGTGCCCACTGCCATACCACCTTTTTAAAAGGTAATCTTCTCAACCAACCACCACCCGATGCTGATGGAGAGCATCCAATCCACCACCTTAACACGTAGTCTATCATATAGAAGTAATTAAGTGAAACCCCCAAAACGTTTTCATTAAACCCCCACATTGTCCCTCAAGTTTTTTCTGTGTCAGTGACGACTAACCCCATTAAATCTAGATTGTGCATGTGCAGTAATAGCCTTTTACCCTCTCCTTCAAACTTAGCTCATTCCATCATCTAAACCCCAAACACTTCCCTCTTTTCTTTCCTATCTTCTCTCTCCTAAACCCCAACCCTGATGCTTTCAACTAAAAACCCAAACCTAGAATTATCTCAACATCAAGACACTTTGCTCTCCCTTTTTTTCATCTTTTCTAAAACATAAAACGATTAACCGAAAATCATCTAAAAGATTAAAATTCAAAATATTTCCTTCTTCTCTCTTCTAGAACACAACCCCAAAAGTATCAACCCAAAGCCATCTAAAACCCAAATGCTTCTCTTCTATCCTTTTATCTTCTCTTTAAACCCCAAAAAGCGTCAATACAAAACCCAAAAACTAATACCCAAAACCAAAATCATCTAAAACCTAAAACACATCTCTATTCTCTTTTTCTCTATTCTCTCTTTTAGAACATAAAACTGTCAACCCAAAACACAAATCGATTAAAACCCATAACCTTAGTTCAAAAGATTAAAACATTGCATGAAATAATAGAGCAATTCCATCAATTTCACCTAAACTCTCATGACTTTCAACACAATGTTGAACCTAAGAACCCAATTCACATAATTACTTAGGTTTACAATTTTTGAAATTTATCTCACTCGAAGACGGACACAACTGAACATGACAAAGACAATCGAAGGCAACAATAGTCAACCACTCCTTAGCAACCGATCAAACTGATGAAGGCAATTGAACATGATGGCAATGCCTTCAACACCATTCACAAACAAAATCCCCAAATTTCAATAGAAACTAGCTCCAACTTCGTTCCAATCCAATTAAAAAGGAAAAAGAGCACTTTCATAATTAGACAATTCGTATTTTGCAACCTTAGGTGATTTAATTGGGGTAGAGTGTTAAGTGGGGACAATGCTGATTAGGTATTTTAGATTAATTTTCCCTAAATGAGGGTTTTCTCAAAATAGTATTCTTCCATCTACAAAAGGTGGATTTCATTGAACCCCAAGATTTTCACTAGAACCAAGAAACAATGTACTCTACTTTTAAAGATACATAAGCATCCTCCTGTTACAACTCCATTAAAGAAATATTTTCCTTCAACTATGTTTTTTAGATGCTTACACGAGTCTCATTGTTGTCATGAACACTGGGTGTTGGACACAACAAATACAATTGTCCAAAATCCAGATCAATCAGCCGTTTTGTTACCTAACGCTCACGTGCAACCCAAAATCGGTGTAACTCTATGTTTTTCCACTGTAAGTTATGATACGCTAAACTGCATCACAGTATAACATCGTTGCAACGAAAAAAAGAAAAAAAAAGAAAAAAATGTTAAAGACGTTGATCCCTATTTTGATATGAACTTATTTTAATATGAACTTGGATGTATACTTATTTTGTTCAACTAATATGTATGTCGTGGTAATTAGTTATTAAGTTTCCTTAGCGTGTGCTTTGAACAAGACTTTAAGTTGCTATTAGTAAAGAGTTTGTTTTACATTATTTATTATGCTTTTATGACTTCTTTCGAGTACATTTGGTGATATTAATGTATGTCTGTTGCTAGCTGGTAATAAACGTAGATATTATATATTATTTGACATTGCCATAATTTTTATTATTTTTTGAATTTTTAAATGTTTTATAATATTTATCCTACCTATTAAAAAATATTAGAATTATTTTCATTTTTAAACTAAAAAAATACAAAACATGTAGTTTACGCTACACGTTACGCTATATATGTTATATGTTATTTTAAGGTCCTGAGTTATTAATGGAGACCGAGTTCTATTAAGTTGGAATTTTATTTGAATTTAAGTTAGGATTTTATTTGATTTTATTTGTTAGGATTTATTAGATTTTATTGGTCTTTATTTAATATTTGTTTATGTAAGCACATGTCGTGCACATAATTTAGCTTATGAATATAGTATATCTCATTATAAGAAATCAATTACTTAATGAATAAAAATTGTTCGAAAAAAGATCTTTGAATCTTTTTGTGAGATGTGAGAGTGCGCATGAGAGAGCCTTGGTAAAAGTTCAAGATATATAAATTTCTTGCAGATTGATTTGCTAGAGTTGCATAGGACAGCCTAGGTGAGAAGCTTTCAACATCTCTCATCTCTGTAAAAATCCTTAATATCCTCTATTTTAAAATCCTAGATCTAGTTTTTCACTTTTTTATTTCTTCTTTGATCCATAGTGTGTCCACATCGCTCGCTTTATTTTTAATTCATCCTAGCAGGCATCTTTGGTCGACAGTGGCTAACAAGATAAGGTGTATTTGTGAATGGTGGCTCCCACCATGCTTTTGCTTGTGCAGAATTATCTGCCAATATCGAGTCCGGCAAATGTCTGAATCAGCCAAGATATTCATCCATTTCCTTCTGTTCTATTTTCTGAAAATATTCTTCCAATGCAGAAGTCCCAAATCTTACATGAGTTGGTGATTCTAAGAACTTTTGGTTTTTTCAATTTTTTCTGCTGATGGATTATAAGAAGAGAGCCAGTCAAATAGGAGACAGATTTCTCTTCGTGTAATGAATGTGTTCTGGAAGAGTTTTCTGATGCTTCTTCAAAAAAACTCCATTGCAGCCTTCATTCATTGTTGTTTTCAATAACATCAGTTTTTCTAAATTTGTCAAAGTGTTGCCTAGCACCTTTTGTAACTCGGCGTAACTCCTAGAGTTGGACTGCATCTAGAGTTGGACTGCATGGTAAAGACAAATGTAGTGTCATTCTTCTCATATGCACCATGTCTTGAACATAAGACCTAAAATTTGCTGGCATACTCTTGAACTCTGGCATTGCATATATACAGAATAAATCCCCAATATTGTTCGGGCTTGTTGGTGTTAATGTAGACATCATGAACTAACCCATTTCACAGTTGGATAGCATAATTTAGGATTTCTTGGAAACAAGCTAGCATGTCAGTCGTCGCCATTCTTGTTCAGAATAATCCTCATTTTCAAATAGCTTTGTTGTTACATAAGTATCCTCTAGTTCTTAAAAGAACTTTAGGAAAGCAGAGCCATCTATGATGTGTTGCTGATACATGGAAAGCATTTGCTGCAGTGTTGCTTCAGCTTTCAATGACCTTGCCTTTTCAGTAATAATTTTATAGAATTGGAGTAGCTCTAAAAATCTGGAATTCTTAGATTTACCAGATCAGATATTTCTATATCAGAGAAGACGAGTCTTAACACTTTTTTGTTTCGCTGAAGTGCCGGGAAACAATTCGGATTCTCTGATAGCAAGTGTTTTAGATCTAGACACAAAAGAATATTGTGCTAAATTAACCACTATGTTTTTACCGCTGTTGTAGGTGTCGTGTTGCTATTATTAAGATTGTTTGAACTCAATACAGCTTTTCTCTATATGTGTCAGCAAATAGTTTGCTGCTTGAAGATTGGCTGATTATGTAACTCTAAAATAGCCATTAAATTTTGAGTAGAGTTCATGGCCTTTTAACCTTATCACTGTCCACTCCTTTACAAATGTATTTGCAAAGGATCTTGCTTGGCTTATGCACTTCTTTTCATCTATTGAAGCTGCCTGTCGATTTGTGGTCCTTCTTGCTTCAGTGGAAACTGTGCCTTAAATCTCTGTGGAGGTTGCTGGGTTTATCTCAATGGATGCTTTGGCTGACATGAGCACACGGCATCCCTTATTTTTATAGAAATCCCTAATTTCCCCTGTTCTAGAACCTAGATCTAGTTTTCCATTCTTTTGGTCCTTTAGTGTCCTGCGTCAGTTATGCTTGACATTATGTTAATTTCAACATTGATCCAGACATGAGCTCACCATCATATATGTAATTTGTTCCTCATATATGTAAATTTGAATGCCCTCATAAATATGCACATTGGTTTTCTTTACATATATGAAAGGATGTAATTCTAAGAAATGATTTATAAAAGAGTTCGCTTTTGTTCAAGGGACGTAATACTCTTCATCTTATAATATGTGTTTAAGATTAATAATAGTTGCATTTGTAAGTGTAGAACATAGATGGCCACATATCGCTTTTGGTGCGCGACATAGCAATTTTGTGCTGATGTAATCAGCTTACAAATTACAGTCTTTAATATTGTTGTAAAAAAGGACAAAGAATCTTTATTATTTATAAAATTGCAATGCATTATTAGTTTACCCTATATCCACAGATATTCCTAACCTAGCCCTATCGATATACCCAACCCAAACATATATCAATAGCTACCTTTAATCCCAACCAGTTCATAACTTTAATCCCCCATATACCCTAACCAGAATCATATTCCTAATGTTATCGTTATCCATACCACCAATCTAAATCATACATATATATGAACGTTTTAGGGTTAAGTCTTGGTTAGTGATAAAGCAAATGCTCAAACTAAGTATTTGTTAAAGATTTGTGATAGAATTCGAGTTAAGGATGCGTATAAGATAAAGGTTATCAAGGATGTGTATAAGATAAAGGTTATCGATTAAAGTAGTTAGGGATGGATCTACGGAAAGGGATATGTATCGGGATGAGGTTGGGTTAAAGTAACAGTGAATAACATCTAAGCTAATCAACTAACATAGAGATTTATAAAGGGCATTTTAGACAAAAAGATTCAAATCCTAACAATGGTGTAAAACAAAGTATGGGCGAACACCTAGGTGAAGGCAACCCAAGCAGCATAGTTTAGGCTTAGGCAACCCCTTCTGTGCCAAGGGCGCCTAAGATCCACGTAAGCGAACAGGGGCCTACCTAAGAGACCCGCTTCGCGTAATGTCACCCTCCATATTTCAAAACTTAATGATTTAAAGCAAGTGGCATCTCGATAGATCTAACCCTTTTGAATGATGGTTAAACATCCTTAAACTCTTTCCGACTCTCCATCTAATCCGGAAAAAAAACCATAAGGCAACACACCCAAATGTCTTGTTCCAAACACTGCCCTGAAAATGTGCAATCAGCTTAAATGCATTGCCACCATTTTCTATCACCTCAAGGTAACTTTTTCTATTTCTTCTTTATCAACTTTGTTGCTAATTAAGTCTTCTTTGTACTATTGTTGTTAGCTACTGCTACTTCTTTCTTCTGATATTGTTGCTTCTTATTCTTCCATGTATTGCTTATGATTGCATCTTCTCTCTTATCGCTTCTCTTCTTTCCTTTTACCAGTTCAATGCCCTATCTATCATTGTTTTAAATATCGATCAATATGACTAATATGACTGATATATCGATATCGATAGCTAAACGATATGATTAATATGACTGATATATCGATATCGATAGCTAAACGATATGATATAATATTCAACATCGAGTTTTAAAATTTGACCCATACTGGCTAATAAATTGGCCGATATATGCAAATAAATCGATTGATATCGGTTAATAAATCGCCTGATATCGATTGATATTGCCAAAAATCTTTTCTTAAGTTGGTGTGTGTTTTATTTTCTAATGTTATGTATCATAATATTCATTTTAATATTATGTGGTTTTTTTCTATTTTATAATGCTACACAATCATTACTATCTTTGATGTGTGTTTTATTTTCTAATCACTCCACTCGTTATGTTGATATGTTTCACATTTCTTATAATCTTAATTTCTTATAGATGTTTTTTATTTTTACATATAAATTATGTTAAAATAATTTTACATTCATCTATTAATAATTCATCTATTAATACGTAAGTAGTAATCTAAGAGCTTAGATACGAATATGAGGTATGTCACTCTTATTGTTAAAGTTCTTTAATACATTTTCTATTCAAATCATGTTTTATTACTTTATGTGAAATATATTAATAGTTTATTTTAGTGTATAGTTATGATGTTCTTTAATCCTATTAATAATATATTAATGATATAATCAAATATGAACATTTAGGATGTTATTACTACTCTTTAGTTATTAAGATTTGTATATTTATAATATCTAATGGAACAACCTAATATTGACATGTATCTCTGATATATCCGATATGAAAATCAATCATTCGATACGATTTCTATTTCATTTCTGTTTCAAATATCTAAAACCAAGGTTTTAGGTCTATGTCTTGGTCTCAGTATCGCTCTTTCCAAAATTTAGGTTTCGGTTTCGCCCGTTTTGGCGGTTTCGGAAGTGAGTTTCGGTTTGTCTATATCAGTGATTTAAATACTTAAAACCTTATTAAGTACAATCAAATACTTAAAAACAAAAGTAGTAATCATATGCTATTAAATACTTATGAACTTCATATTACTAATAATTACTAATAAGTATTTGTAAATTGTAAATATAATTTATTTACAAGTTTGCCATTATTAGTATTTAGTAGGAGGAGTTGCTTTTCGCACCCACCATTTTACTCTCCCCACATATCACGTATTTACAAGTTTGCCCCCAAAAAACCTGAGTTGCTTTGCGCAGCCTCCACATTGCTTTGCGCACATACCACTTATTTACAAGTCTGTCAAAAAATCAACTAGAGTTGATTTGCGCACCCACCGTTTTACTCTACGCACTACCACTTATTTACAAGTTTGCCCAAAAAATCTTCCACGTTAATTTACAAAAAACCAAGAGATCGATCCTCTTCATCTCTGCTCTCTCTCACTCCCTCCCTCCCTCCCTCACGGTACTCTCTCACGCTAGATCATCGAGACGAGCGACGAGGAGTCCGTCGAGGCGGTGCGGCAAGAAGTTCTTCGAGGCGGCGAGATAGCGGGTGAGGACTTTGTCAATGCGATAAGTTGATTTCTTCATCTTCTTCCTTTTTTCTTTTTCTTCTTTTTTCTGCAATATTTTCCCATCTCCTCATCTTTTTCCTCTAGTTCTGCCATTTGGAACATGTTAGATATCGCTTTCAAGCCGAAACCCTAGGGTTTCGGTCAGTTACGGTCGGAATCGGGTGAAACTGGCAGGAACTCTAGGGTTCCGGCCGAAACCAAGAAAGACAGGACATTTCGGTCTCGGTTGCCCCCCGAAACCGAAACTATACAGCCGAAACGCTAGGGTTTCGGCCGATACTTCAAACCATGTCTAAAACATTGCTCTCTATCCTATCTTCTCTCCACTTTCCTGCTTCGTGCACTCTCTGTTATTCCAGTGGCAGAGTTGTCGCTGGACAAAGTAAAGAGAACAAACAAGAGTGAACAAAGAACAAAGAACAAAGAATATGGAATTGAATATTTAATAAACTAGCATGTGCATTGACCATTGATCAGATGGTGTTAAATGAACAGAGAATTTGATATTGACTAAATTGCAAAGATTGACTTGATAAAATCACATCAAATAAAAATTATGAAAATGCATGTAAGTCATTAGGTGGTTGCATGCAAGTCATTAGGTGGTGTGCTCTGCTTGTTTACATGGTTGATAGAAAATTGCCATGAGTGAACCTAGTCGTAGTCCCACTTTCAAATTTCACATCAACTGCACTTATGGTCCGCCATATATAGTGGAGGAATTGGGTTCCTTTACATAAAAATATTTCTCTATTTACATGTCCGTCAACGATGCAAGCCATTTTCACCATTCAATTTTAGAAGAGTAGCCCAGATAAACAAATACTAAGTATGCTGCTAAGGTACTTGAATATCACCAGCAAATTTGACATTCGTTGAAAGTTTTCCAAAACATCCAGTAGGCATTCAGGAAGTAATTTAAAAGTTTCATATTGATTTGACAATTGATATGAATAATTAATTTATATATATTTCTAAACACCAGATAAGGGGAAATATAGGTTAAGGTTTATCATCTAAGCTTGTCTGATATGTGATGAGATCACAACATAGTTTGTGCATATAAACAAATGTCATGTGTTCATGCTCTGAACAGTCGGAGGAATCACGTGTGATGTCCTTCGTCTTTGAGAATGATCATGATTTTGATCCTTCCCCTATCTTGAGCTCTTTTGAGCTACATGTGAGCCCGGTGCGGTAGCATCCTTCTGTCATTCAGGTTAGCGACGTTTATTAATTCTCTATTTCTTCTTTATCTGTAGGTCCTCCCCTCCTAAAACCCTAATGCAACCAGTTCGTTGTAGTGCACATCTTGTGAACGTCAGCAGTGAGCACATCAAGGATCACGCTATTAGGAATTGTCATATCTGCAACCTAGAGATCCACTCACTCGTGCATCATGTCTCTTCTTCCTCATCCACATATCTCGATTCCTTCAATATGCTAATCTTGATGTTTGACATGCTCAATGGGAAGGTCGTGGCGATGAGTTAATGATCTTTTTATACATGCGTCTGCTTTTCAACATGCGCGGGAGATGGAGCAATCCCAGATTTCTGAGTAATAATGTTTGTCGTGTTTGAGTGGTGGTGTGTATGGGCCGCACCATGCACAGAAAAATACTGAAAATATAATTAGGCTGTGCTTCAGAAAATCAATATTTTGGGATTCAAAAAATCTCAAATAAATCTTCAAAAATCCTCATGAATTCTAGATTGGATTCTAGATTAATCTTGAGATATTTTTGTTGCTTGTATCATATTTTTCAATACTCCGCCTTGATACAAAGACACTACAAAGCCTGAACAAATCAAAAAACTCCATATCCTCCACTTTTGAAAATTAAACCAATTCATCCTGTGACCAGGACACTTGGCTAGTGAACTTCGCACTAAGCATTACCAACTAACAGAGTGTCCTACAAACATCCTTGCAAAGGTGAATCTCTGAATTCGTCGTATCTCCTATTGCCATACATGAAGCAAAACCCGTAGTGTATCTCCATGCAACCTCATAACACACTAGCACTTCTTCAAGGAAAGTAAGTTTAAGCCCCACACAAACTTCGCAACCAACCTGTATATCGTTAGATTTCCCTCCTTGTGAATTTTCTTGGGATGTGCTATTATGTCAGCATATTCCCTAACACACCCCACCCTACGGGTGACAAAATAAACTCGATCCGACCCGAACCTGCCCCATTAATCGGGTATAGGTAGAGACATAAACAGGTCGGGTCTAATCTGGATTGACCCTGCTGATCAGAAAAAACATCCGAATCAGGTACGGATTTGACATATCAACCGAGATCAACCCGAATCCAACCTATTTTAATATATAAATATAATTGTATTTATATAGAAACAGTAAACTGTGTGTTACGTTGGGAATTTTGGTAACTGGTTTGATTTAGGTGCTCTTTTTGAACTGATCACAGGGTGTTCGTAATCTTTTTTAATTTCAAATGTTAATGTTTCCTTAAATAAAAAAATAGTTCTTCAAATACACAAAGATCTTTAGCTCAGCTGGTATGCACTGGTTCATTCATTGCGGTGATTTTTGGTTCGATTTCTACGACCGCCGATTTTTTAACACAAATTTTTTTCAAAGAGAAAACCATGCATGCATGCAAGTCAGGTTGGGGTTACCCGCCAACTCATCGGGTTGAGTGAGGGGTTTAACTTCCCGACCCAATTTGATCTGGGTCGGAATTGGGTATAGCCCTATATGGGTCGGGTCGGGTCAGACCTGAACCAACCCATACCCGGCCTGACCCATTTGACACCCTTATTTCACCCTGAGTTTGCATCCAAACTCAATGCATTCACTGCAAGCTTATCAATTATATGATCTCCATGCATATACAATGCATAAGCGAAATCCACGTAGTGCTTATAGCGAGCTAGGGCCTTCACATCGACTAAATCTCCCACTACCATTGATGCCTGTAATGGTATCTTCATGTGGACTCTCTCCCCCCATCAACCGCTACTCCTTTATCAACATATATGTCGATCCTGCAATTTGGAACAAGTAACTTAACCTCGTTTGTCACCTCCTTGCCTCCCCCTATTTCGAAACTTCATGAAGCTTTTCCTTGCAACACTGCCGACTCATCAAATATCACATGTAGACCAACCAAGATCTTTGCATCTGAACTCCAAGGTCAATAACCATCGACACCATCCATATATACTAGACACGTTTTTTCTTCGACGTCGAACTTGTCACTTTTCTTGTGAACATAAATTAGACATCCAAACACCTAAAGATAATTTAGATTCACTGGCTTACCTATCAAAAACTTTCGCTGAAATTTTCATATCGATCGCTGAAGATGAAATTTTGTTTACCAAATAAGCTATGATCGATATAGCTTCAGCCCAAAATTCCTTCGACAAACCTGATGTATATCTGAGACACGTCACCTTCTTTAGAAGTGTCATATTCATCCTCTATGCAACTCCATTCAACTGCGGATTTTCCGATGTAGCGAAGTGCCTTTTTACTCCTTGTTCCCGACAAAATTCCTTAAACAAAGTAGAAGTAAACTCACCACCATTATCGAATCTCAACACCTTTAGCTTCTTTTCCTTTTGACTCTCCACAAGAGTCTTCCATGCCTTGAACTGTTTAAACACCTCTGACTTTTTCTTCATCACATACACCCAAACTTTTTTTGGAGAAATCATCAATAAATGATATGAAATAACAAGCTCCACATATATAATGAACTGGTGCATGACCCCAAATATCGGTATGAACATACTCAAGAATCTCTATTGTGTCGTGCTTTCTCTCACCGAAAATAACTTTTGTCTGCTCGACATAAACGCAATCCTTGCAAAACCTCAGCTCTTTGAAGTTCACACATTTGATCAGACCACACTTTCTTGAAGCCTCCATGATTTTCTTTGCGATATATCCAAGCATGAGATGCCACTACCCGGTCGAATCAATCTGCTGTGTATTCTCGACTCTGATATTGGAATCTCCTATGATTGTCATCCCCCTTTAGGAGATATAAATTCCTGACTTTTCACCTATCATCACTATCATTGAACCATTTGATATTTTTTGAGCTTCATTCTCTATTGTGTCGGCTTTCTCTCACCTAATTAATCTATCTGCTTGACATAGACACAATCCTCGCAAAACTCCAGCTCTTTGAAGTTCACACCTTTGATGAGACCATGTTGTTTTGAAGCCTCCATGATTTTCTTTGCGATATATCCAAGTATGATATGCAACGACCTAGTCGAATCAATCTCATGTGAATTCTTAACTCCGATATTGGAATCTCCTATGATTGTCATCCACTTTAGGAGATATAAGTTCCTGACACTCTATCGTAGCCTTGCAACCCATGGAATCCAATACCACCAAAGAAACTAGTGACATTCTCAGCTCGGTAACATGCCGCACATTAGGGGGTATGCACAACATGACATCAAACATCCCGATCCTCACCGAAACAACTTCAACAGCTTTATACGCTTCATTATTGCCCATAAGGACTGATGCATCCTCATTCCTCTAGTAGTTATAAAATAAATCCAAATTTGATGGCATATGGAATGACGGCCAAGCGTGATTCTCAATATCTTACAAGCATGCTGCAAGCATCACATGCCTCATTGCTCCTCACCTCCTCTGTCTATACAATTGTAACTGATGAAAATGTTGGCATATCCTCCTTGTCTCTGTTCCTCCTATGTGGACAGTCTCCCTTCCAATGTCTAGGTTTCTTGCAAATATAACATGCCATACTTCTAGTCCTTAATCTCGATCTTATCATGTTGCCACCTCTCACATTACTTCACCCCGAATTAAATAGGCCATGGTTGTCTTAATCTCATCTGCTCAAACAACCTCCGGCCATCTGATCTCTCAACTCCTCATTGCAGAGCCACGCCTTCACGTCCTCAAGACTGAGGGTATTCCGACTATAGACCATGGTGATAACGAATGTCGTGTATCGCGTTGACAAAAACAGAAGCAGAATCATCGCCTCACGTCCGCTTCTATGGTCAATCCAATGGACTTTATCTTCATAACTAACACATTGAAGGTGTCCGTGTGATCCTTCATTGAGTTCCCACCTCGTATATTGAATGTAAAGAAAGTTTTCAGCAAGATTAGTATGTTGATGAATGACTTTTTCAGATACAGCTTCCCGAGCTTTTCCCATAATTCATTGACTGTTGTCTCCTCAGACAACTAATAAATCACCTAGTCTGATAAACAGAGTCGGTTGGTTTTCATAACCAAGTCATCCATCTCCATCTTCTCCCTTTCTAAGGCATCTGTCGATAAAGTATCTGTGTCGTACCCCATCCGATGGACACGATCCTTTCTTAAGATTGCATTTATCTTATACTGCCATATCTCAAAGTTTCGCTTGGCATTAAACTTTTTACTTTTGTATTGTGATCCTCCAGCCATCGCATATGAGCCACACACCTATACGAACTCAAACCAATTGCTTTTCTAGTTGCATCGCCTTTTGTAGAACTTTCCACCATTGTCTTGGACTTGTGTCATGAACCTTGCTTTGACACCAATTGCGGTGTATAATTGAGATAATCTCTATTGAGCTCATATGCCCTCTTGAAAGACTTATCAAGAAGACAATCATCCCATAAAATTCCAAGATCGGTGAACCAACGAAAAAAGTTAATGACTTTCTCTACAAACACGTCACAAAACAATATATGAAAAGTAATGTAATGAAAAACAAAAGATAAACACGCACCTGATACCAAGATTTATATTAGGTTCCACACAATACATGGTGTACGTCCAGTTGGATATATCACTACTGCTTCAAGAATCTTGGATTATAAGTTATGACGCTTGGTTCAAGAGAATAACCAAACACGCTAAGAATTCATAGAAAAATATAATGCAGAAAACACTTTTTGGCTCAAACAACCCTCTCTCGGCATTTCAGTTTGCAATCTGTACTTCTAGAAAATTAGTGTTTTGGGCTGCAAAAATCTCCAATAAATCTCCACAAAATACTCATAAATTCTAGAATAATCTTGAGATATTTTGTTGTTTTGTATCACATTTTTCAACATTAAAGTCACAGCAGTATCCACGGTGATTTTTCTCAAAAAAATAATAAAAGACTATGTATGCTTGTGTTTATGTTTCCAAACTTATTCATTTCTTCTCATTCAAAAATATCGTAAAAATACTTGAATTATGAACTTACTTTCTCTTTAACGATCTCTTCTCTTCTCAAGTTATGAAGCTGCTTCTGTGAAATACTCGGCTTCCCTTCCATTTCATTCACTAGCTGCTGCTTCCACTCAAACTGCGATGTGATTATTAGGATCACCAGTAGGAAAACAAGCACCATGGGTCTTGACATTGTCATGTATAACAATCAAAGAACCTGCGGAAAAATTATTGTAAATTAGCACCAAAAAGGAAAACAAAACAAAAAGCGGAATAATCACACGAAAAGGAAAAGGTACTACCTTGCATAACCCCAAAGTCAGCAATCAATTGATGAAATTTACGATCTTTGAAACCCCTAGAATTCCTACAAATCCCTAGAATGCAATTAAACAGAAATCCGACGATAAAAAAGAAAACTTACGGAGCATCTCATCGAAATGTCATGCAATTTTGGGAAAGAATTGTTTTGGTTTTACTTTTAGGTAGAGGCAGTCAATGTGTCGGCGGATCGAATCGAGGAGGTGCTAAATTTAGGGGAGAATTATGTATGGCGACCGCCGGCGATTTCGATTTGACCAATTGTAACTCTGTAATATCTTTTCTTCCTTTCGTGATGGGGTTCTCTCTCTTTTACCACGACAGATTTTGGTCCACATTGTCGCCGTGATGGGCCGGACTTTAAGACACGCGGGCATCAAAGTTTGGCCCAGTCAGTCAATTGTTGTTGAAAGAGGATTGCTATCTGCACCTCATTCTTTGAGGTGCAGATTGGAGTAAGTGCCGAAATTAGCTTTTTTTGGCAACGAAATGAGTGATTGGACACAGGATGTGAGATTCTTGCATTTTTTTGGCAAAACAAAAGGACATGCACCTCATTCTTTGAGGTGCATGCAGCATTTCTCTGTTGAAATCAGTCATGTAATTGTGCATTTAAAATATTCCATCGAAAAAAAATTAACACATTCAAAATCGCTTCTCTTTCAAAAAAAATTTATACCTCATTCAAAATATCTTATCTTAAAATTCAATCCCATTCAAAATTCAACTAGGAAAAAATTGGCAACCACCTTCAAAATATTCACTCTCAACAAAGAATTTTAATCACACTCGACCGTGCATTTCGTGGGCCGTACCCGTGAGACACGAACGATGGAGGCCATTGTTGGTGTACGAGTATGGACCACGAAATGGTGTCGAAATATACGGCTCATTTAGAGCATATAACCCACAATCAGTCATTAAAGCAGAGTAATACTCAGTCAAGTGAACGGTTCACTCGATCGTTATGCATCTACTGATACTCAATGGGGAGTTAATGAGACCGGGTAAATGTGTGTCCGTTATCACCAATTCCGGAAAAGATCTCGCCTAAATTAATGAGGTGCCATCGTCGGACGACGTTGAGCAACTGTTCGTGTGTGTTCTTTGTTATTTCATATGCTAGAGGATGAACTTCTTGACGAGGACGATTGTAACGGCCTGTTTTTCTAGTCGTATTTTGACTGTTGTGTGTGTGTATTTTTACTTCGTTGATCCGGTTATTTTCATCCGAGCAGTTATTCGTCCGCTCGTCGACGCGAGCGCGTCGTCGTTTTCGGTTTACCGTAGCGTAATTTCGTAATTTTTAAATCATGATTATTTTTAATTAAAAGTTAATTATTAAATTACTAATTACCGTTAACTAAATTACTGTTACTAATAACTTTTTTCTAAATTACCTTTACCCTATTACTTTTACCCTAAACCCTAACCTACCCAATTGAATCCCACCGAAAGAATCGGTGAGATCCAACATATGTTTTCAAAGCACCGATCCAACATATGTTTTCAAAGCCCCCCCCCCCCCCCCCCCCCCCCCCCCACCACACAACCACTCCCTTGAATTTGTCTCCCTCCACATCGTTCTTAAACCAGCCTACAGAAACATCGACAGCAACCCACAGGAACAAACAACCACCATCACATGCAACCACCATACATCTCCACCATCAGCCACCACCAACACCCACAGCAACCAACACCAGCAACAAACCCATCAGCCTTCCACAATCTCCTTACAAACAACCAGAGATCAAACAACCAGAAAACAATCAACAAATTCAAGTCCAAAAATCAAACCCAAATTGAATCCCCCAAATCTCGCCATCCCCGATCCGCTACGAAGCCGCCCGAGCCGGATCCCGCCGCATGACCGCCGTGCGCCACCCCCGTACGCGTCGCCCCCCGCCTCCCGCCGCCTACAGACGCCCACGCCGACGCCCCGGCCCCGATCCGGCCTCCCCGACGCCCTAGGCCGCCTCGCGCCGCCTCGCGACCGCCCTAGGCCGCCGACCCCGAGCCGCCTGCGCCGACCCCCGCCGGATCCCGCCGCTCCGCCCCCTTCAGGCCGCCACGTCGAGATCCCCCTTGCCCCCGCGCGTCCACCTGCTGCAACGAAGAACAAAAAAAAGAAAAAAAAAGAAAAAGGGAAGAAGAGCAGAACGAGAGGAGAAGGAGAAGACGCATAGAGAGAGAGGGTGAGTAAGAGATGGGGGTAAAGTTTATATAAAGTTTAATGATAATGATAATAATAATATTATTAAAGTTTAGTTATATTTTAATAAGTTTTAATTATTTTATGTTAATAGAGTTTAAAGATGTTGCTGTAAAGTTATATAAGTTATATTTTATTAGGTTTAGTTAGTTAATATATTAAGTTAAGTTCTAAAATAAGTTAAGTTATTAAGTTTTAGAGATTAGTTACTTAATTAGCCTAGTAACATGTTATCAGTAATTAGTTATAAGTTGGTTAGTGTAACTTGCTCTCTTGGCATACTATTAATTCGAGTAGCTAACTTGTTCGTAACACGTGTGAACCAGGTATCCCTACCGCTGACAAAAACGCGCCTTTTGCTACAAGGCGATTTTGGTAACTCATCGTACCCTTGACATGGGTTCTTAAAACAATAACAATGCATGCCAACCTAGTTTTATTTCGTTATCACAGTGTTTCCATTTTTGAACTGTTAGCTAAAATTGCATGGTATCATATCGTAAATTGCACAGTATCGTAAAGAAAGCAGGACTGGGCTACTTGACTTGATTGACAGAAAATTGTGACTGGAAATGTGACATTCTAGTAAATTGCACCGACACTGGGTTTTGGAGTAACTTATAATAGCGAGGGTACGGGAGCGACTAGTCCAGACTTTGTTGTCACCGTGCTGGTTCTAGCAACCCATAACAGTGCCGGTGACAACCATCACAGATCACAGATCACAGATTATTGCACAGTACTCGGAGAATTGGTTCGCCCGGGTAGCACCCGCGGCAAGAGTTGGCCTCTTGGTTGCTTACTGTACCCCGCATTATAAGTCACGGTCTAGGTAAAGGCACAATTAGACTCTCGTACCATAGTTACTTTTAATATTGCACTTTTAACTGCTGGAAATTGATGACGGATGTAAAACTGCAAAGTTACCTTTCTGCTCTCTTTTTCCCTTACCATTATTGTTCGCACTTTACCTCTATTAAATTTCCATGCTTGTACAATTGTTTTAATATCCATGTATAGAGATACTTTGAGTTACGTCTGATCCTGGCGACCCTTCTCTTTGTGGTGGACTCGCCAGATATTCCCCAGGACGAGGAGTTTGCACCAGAGGCTGTAGGCGCTGAGTTCGTAGTTGAGTTTGACCAGCAGGACCAGCAGGACCCTGAGTATTGAGTGTGAGCGTGGGAGTTTTACTATGTTGCTTTCAGTGTGGATTGATGTATCTTTTGTATTCTATTGTATTTTCCTTTCCTGTTAGCTGCTGGGTTGTAATAAGGTTGTAAAACCACTTTCATTATCAGTATTTTGGCGTATTTCTGCAACAGAGCCTGTGTTGACTTCATTGGTGCCTAGCAGGACTTGTGCATGTTCCAAGCGGTAACAGGCCCCGTATGTGGGTCGTTACAAGTTTGGTGTCCCATGCAGGTCCGCGCTAAAAGCCACATGAACAATACAGGACGTTCAGAATATGTCGTATAAAATACTCAATGGAACTGATCAAACCTTATGAAATGCAGATAAGCCATGGAAAGGAACACTTCGGGAAGCGGTGACAGTGCCTTTGGATCCGGGATCAACCACCAGAATGGGGGTCCCAACCAGAATGATGCTGGCAATGGAGCCAACAACGGTTCGGGCGCAACAGCATTCCCAACTGCACCATTGTCTGCAGAAGATTGCATGCGGGGCATGTATGCCCTTCATCAGCAGCTTGGACAGGCCTTGGAACAGGCTTTGCACAGAGAGCAACGAGCTGACCCAAGTGCTTATCACTTTCGAGGGATGAGCCCGAAGACCTTCGCAGGGACTGAGAGCCATCTTCAGGCGGAAGAATGGCTCAAGCGCATCACTGATGATCTGAGAGCATCTCAGATTCGAGAAGAAGCCTGGGTGGCTACCATCAAGAGGCAACTGACGGATGGTGCTAGAGACTGGTGGCAGGCGGTTGAAGACCGTTTGGGATTGCCGATTTCGTGGGATGTATTTACAAGTACCTTCAACGCCCAGTACTTTCCCCCACACGCAACGATCAAGATGAGGAAGAAGTTCATCAACCTGAAGCAGGGTTCGATGACGGTGGATCAGTATGACGCTGAGTTCTCCAGGCTCAGCAGGTTTGCTCCAGAGATGGTTACAAATACTTTGACTCGAGCCCAGCAGTTCCAGCAGGGGCTCAATATTGAGATTCGAAGGATGATGGTCGGTGCTAGCCTGACCACACATGCTGAAGTTCTGGCCATTGCTCGTAACCATGAGATGGTCGAAGAGGAGGAAAAGGAAGAACGCATGCTGGCAGCATCTGCGAGGCCCCCACCGACCCAAGCTGGGCCAAGCAGACGGCCTCAGATGCACCGCCCTATTCAGCAGGTTCAGTTTAAGAGGCCAGGACCACAGCAGCAGGCCCTCCCGGACTGCCACTTTTGCGGAAAGTCTGGACACTTCAAAGCTGAGTGTCGAGGATTTTTAGGCCTTTGTTTGGTTTGTGGAGACCCTGGACACGTGGCTAGGAATTGCCCACATCATAAACCACGTGCTCCAGCTCCGGTTCCAGCTCCAGCTCCTCGTGCTGCCCCGACTGGGATCGCCCCACAGCGTCCACCACTACCTCCACAGCAGAGGGTGTTCCAGCAGGCAAGGCAGCCACCACCGAGACGCCAGGCTTACACCATGACTGTCGAAGAGGCCGAGGCCACCGGTGAAGTGATCACAGGTATAATTCTTGCATTATTAGTATATCTGTAATGCCCTACAAGCTACTGCACAAGTACTAGAGGGGGGGTGAATAGTACTTTAAAAATAACGAGGAGTATGATTCCTAATTATACTGCAAACAACTACCAAATCAATTTGCGGAAGCTTAAATTGAATGACAACACAAAATTAACAACGCTAACAAGAGATGTTACTGGGTTCGGATCCACCCAAGTCTCCCCGACTTGTTCCCGGTGATCCTACGTCCCAACCACCCGGATCCCCTCCGGATACTTGAGTTAGAAACCCTAACTCAAGATTTCCACTATGAAATACTTGTGAAAAACCTCCACAAGTCAAATCATACAAAATGTAATTTGTGACTCCCACAACCCGGGATCACAACCACACTCTCACAACCGAGAGTGAATCTTACAAATCAAATATGAAATGAAATAAAGAAACTTCTTACCGAACAAAATACCTATGCCTTGAGTATTGCTTACGAATTAGGGCAAGGATGATTTTGAGGAAGAAGTGGCACCAAACCCTAGCTCCAAGATGTAGAACATCGATGGAGAGCTTTGGGGATGTTGGTGACCTAGAATCAAGCACTTGGCTTGGAAGGCTTCACACTCAATGAATCTCTCTTTGGAAGTAAGAGTTAGGAGAGATTAATGAATGGAGGGAATGAGCTTTGAATGAGCTTGGATTGATTTCTCTTGAACTCTAAACTTGCATTAATATCAGCCTTGGCAGCAATGAATGCAGCCCAACAAGTATTTATAGGAATGAAGAGAGAGAGAGAGAGAGAGAAAAACGTTTCAATTAGGGCTCCAACGGCTCTTTTCTGAACCCAACTAGTCGGTCAAAGAACAATCACCGACCGACTAGTTCATCAACTAGTCGGTCGGTCAATTAACGTAAACCGACTAATGGGAGAACAGAGAAAAGATCAAAGCACAGACATATGGAACTAGTCGGTCTAAGAAGAGTCACTGACCGACTAGTTTCACAACTAGTCGGTCGGTTACTCAACGTGGACCGACTAACAGATAAAACTGAAGTCTGAGAAGAATTAGACTTAGTCGGTCCAAGAACAAATGTTGACCGACTAATTCACCAACTAGTCGGTCACCAAATGAACATAGACCGACTAACAATAAACAGTAAGTATGGTGAAAAATTTGGCATGTACAGTAAACTAAACTAGTCGGTCTAAGAAGAAAAGTTGACCGACTAGTTCATCAACTAGTCGGTCGATCAAAGAGCACAGACCGACTAATGATAAACAGTAGCTCAAGTGAAAATGTGCATGTTCAGGGAAAGCTCAACTAGTCGGTCACAGAAGCATCACTGACCGACTAGTTTCACAACTAGTCGGTCGGTGAGTCAACTTAGACCGACTAACTGTAAACAGTAAAGAGCTAAGAATTAACTGACAGAAACTAGTCGGTCCAAGAAGCTTGGCTGACCGACTAGATCACCATCTAGTCGGTCAGTTCTTCTTCTTGAACCAACTAACATGCACAAGAAGTCCCGAATCGAAGCGCGAAGCTTCGGGAAGAATTGTATGGACTTCTACTAAGATCCTAGAGCTAAGATATGAGCGTTATGAAGAATTAAAACGTAAGACCTACTCAAGGCTTAACATTCTACGAAAGAAGCTTAAAGACTATAAAATAAACTTGACGATACCGTCTTCAATAGCTTCGATCGAATCTTCATGACTTCTAAAAAGGTCCATAAGCTTCAACGAAGCTTTAGGCATACGATCACGTGCTTTGAGAAGTCTCGAGACGTCGTTATAGATATTCATATGAATTTGGCGACGATCTCCATAACTGCGCTCACAAAGTGTTAGTTCATATTATATTTATGTTTGTTCATCATCCAAAACCAAATCCGGGGAGTCCAATATCCAACATTCTCCCCCTTTTTGGTGATGACAAACTAACATAAATAATAATCAAAAATAATAATTCAAATGAAATTTACTTACTCCCCCTGCATTGATGACACGTTAATTCCAATTTAAACAAAAATGATACGCATCAAGCAGACGAGTGAAGTATATTAAATGAGAATCGATTGTTGAATTATTGAAATACCAAATGAAGGTTATTGAAATATCGGATTTGAAAATCCATTTATATATCATTACTCCCCCTGAATCTAACACATCAAGTTAGATTCTTGGAGAAATGCTTTAAATTTTCATTTGGCACATCGTTATTATTATATCTCTCCCCCTTTGGCATAAGCAAAAAGAGCGGGAGGATAACAACGACAACAACAATGGCCTCAAATTAAAAAGCACGGGAGTCGTAGAATACGACGAAGGTTCAAGTGACACCAAAGAGAAAAATACGAATAGTATCAAGGCGTGTCAAAGATACCAACGTCGAAAAATCGTAAAACGAAATCATCAAAATTGAAATCAATTTAACGGATTGAGTTATGGAATATACTATCCAATATCAACATTTCTTGGTTAATTTAGTGCATGGAAAACAATTCTATGTTTTCATAGAAGAAATTTCTATTAAACCAAGTGAATATCGTCGAGCGACGAAATCAAACATCAAAGACATAAAAATTATACATTGCACAAAATAATGAAATGTCAACTGATATATATATATATATATATATATATATATATATATATATATATATAATGAAGCAGAGTACATCACCGACATACAACAAAAATACATCATGATATGACAAAATATCCGAGTGTCAACAAAAAATACATCATCATCAAATATCAAAAAGACATCATCAAAAAGATCCAAAATACATAGCCACCCACACTATCCTACCCAACAACTCTCACAACTAGATATATCATCCAATGAGTATCAGGAGAGGCCTCGGAGAAACTCAAGAGGCAGCGGGAGGACCAGAAGCAACTGCAGGCTCAGCAGGAGCAGAAGAGGTGACTGGATCAGCAGAGACGTCCGGAAGATCAGCAGGAGGAACGGCTGAAGTGGCAACCTCTGAAGCAGTAACCGTAGTGGCCTCGGGAGCACCAGTCGGAGTATCCACCACAGGAGTGGCGGCAACAGGTGTGCTCTCGGGGGCACCAGCAGAAGAAGCAGCAACAGCATCACCGGAAGTGGAAACACCAGCAGCAGTGCCCTCGGGGGCACGAGTCGAAGCACGACAGAGCTCCTCAACGTCCTCCTCAGCCATGTCATCTAACTCCTCATCCTCAGAAACGGAAGGAGGAAGAACAACACCCAGCAGACGAGCTATACGGCAGACTACCTCCTCGGTACGAGCCAAGCGAGACTCGTGACGACGAAGCAACCGTACGACCTCATCCAGGGTGGCAGAGGGAGCAGTAGAGGCACTGGCAGAGGCAGGGGCAGACGCTGAAGGTGTCGTCCTCTGAACGTGACGAAGAGCCGCAAGAGATTTCTTGACGGCCGTCGCATTCAGGGGAGGACCAAGGGGACGCTCATCGTCACGAGGCAACGTGACACGAAAATGACGAAACACGAGGGTCAACATGCAAGGAAATGGGATATGAGCCGATTTATTGGACTGTCGAATACACTCGAAAGAGTCAATCTTATCGAGTATAATTCGAGCCCAATTAATCGAGCTCCCCATGAAGATCGCATAGATAAGCTTCAAAAATGACTGGGATGGTAAAGATGAGGAGCCGTACTTGGGAAGCAAGCACGACTTCAGAATCAGATTTAGGACCCACGCATTAGGCTTGAATGATTTAGATGGCACGCCAATCATGGCAGGAGGGATCTGATGGAAAATCTCTGAAAGGATGGTCTGATCAAGAGAAGAAATATCATCTACCGAGATATCAGAGGGAAGAAGGCCAGACGAAGAGATACCCAAAATCTCTCCTAAGATTTCCGCAGTGAGGACTATAGGAGTCCCCAAAACGGTCGTCTCAACAGAGTGGGTCTGATCGTACTGACCCCGGATCCTATTCGCATAGAAAAGCTTCACTAATCTAGGGTAGGGGTGAGGATTCGCCTTCGGGTCATATCGAAGGTAATCGAGAAGACCCGACGACGACAGAAGATCAGCTAACCCTATAAAGTCGCTAAACTGGACGAAATGCTCCAGAAGCAGCGGGCAATGTTCGATACGGTTATACGCCGCGAGACACAAAGGGTCATCGCGACATAAGGAAATATCGACACCGCCCACCGGCATCGGACCCTTTCCCTTAGGCTTACGGGTAGACGTACGAGGGTGGGTGCTAGACTCGGGATGAATAGGAGGAGTGGGTTCCCTATGAGTCTCGGTCTCGGGGTTATACTCCGTATCGGAATCGGTAGGAGTATGGAACGTAGAGGCAGAGGCAAGAATTTTGGCCTTAGGCTTAGGCTTGGGTTTGGGTTTCGGTTGACCTCTAGGTTTAGCGGTCGTCGTCCTCTTCTTCTTGAGAGGAGGCGAAGACGACGAAGGAAGGGTGGTCTTGGCTCTACGCTTCGGAGGGGTTGGATGCTCGGGATCCGAAGAGATTGGATCAACGGTCATCGGTGAGGGGCTAGAGGGAGTGATCGGGATTCGTGTTCGGGCCATAATCGCGGCACTACACGAGACACGAGATCAAATCAACGAATCCTAGCACAACCCTAGGAAATCTGAAACCCTAGAGGAAGAGATCTAGAAACCTAGGCTGAAAAACCTAACCCTAAACTGAAAATGAACCCTAGATAGGAGAGGGAGGAGAGAGGGTTACCCTAGGAGGAAGAACGACGGCCAGCGACGGCGGAGATGATCGGAACAAGGCCGGAAGTCGATCGGAAGTGGAAGGGTCGGGGTTTTGAGCTGGAGGAGAAAGAGAACTTGACCGATTAGAATGAGAATAGACCGACTAAAATCATTTTAAGTCGGTCGAGATCGCAAATTACCAAACAGTCCCTGGCACAACTAGTCGGTCACAGTTCAAGCACTGACCGACTAGATCACGATCTAGTCGGTCGGTCAATGAGCTTGAACCGACTAGTTGTAAACAGTGGCTGAATCCAAGATTTACTGACAAGATTTAGTCGGTCACAGTTCAATGACGGACCGACTAGATCTCAATCTAGTCGGTCGGTCACTGAACATGAACCGACTAAGGAGTCCAAAAAATGATAATCAATTTCTCTCCTTAACACGCTTGGACGATATATCTCAAAACTCTCAATAATCATCTAAACTACCCCATTAAGCATCGAAGCACAGAAATTTGACGATTACGCACAAATCGAACGAAAAAATCAAGATATCACATAAATTCCCGAAAAATCCAATAATTCTAGCATGAATGAGATATTGCCAAATATAATAGCATGCAAAATTATTGAATGAAACATGAATCCTATATCTCGGATTCACCCATAATCCCCAATTCTCGATGTAACCGCACAAAGGAGTCCTCCTTTAGGGGTTTCGTGAAAATATCGGCAATTTGCTTTTGGGTTTCAACGTACACTAAAATGATGTCCTTTTTAGCAACATGATCATCTAAAAAATGGTGTCGGACATCTATGTGTTTCGAACGGGAATGGTGTACCGGGTTCTTGGAAAGACATATTGCACTTTGGTTGTCAACCATGATAGGGCAAGTATCACAATTTATACCAAAGTCTTTAAGTGTGTGTCTCATCCAAAGAACTTGAGCACACGCGGCACCGGCGGCAATATATTCCGCCTCGGTGGTTGAAAGTGATACGGAATTTTGCTTCTTGGTAAACCAAGAGACAAGAGAATTTCCTATAAAATGGCAAGTGCCACTAGTACTTTTCCTGTCGGATTTGCATCCCGCATAATCGGCATCACTATATGAGATTAACTCATATGTGCTAGATTTCGGATAAAGTAATCCAAAATCTAAAGTGTAACTTAGATAGCGAAAAATACGCTTTACCGCTACTAAGTGAGATTCCTTAGGTTGAGATTGATAACGAGCACATACGCATACGGCGAACATAATATCGGGCCTACTTGCGGTAAGATAAAGCAAACTACCTATCATACCTCGATATAGACGAATGTCTACATCCTTACCGCCCGTATCTTTATCGAGATGCGTTGTCGTGCTCATTGGAGTCTTTTTCCCGGAAGCACTCTCCATTCCAAATCGCTTTAGCAACTCCACCGTATACTTCGTTTGGTGGATGAAGATCGCATCGTCCATTTGGCGAATTTGGAGACCTAAGAAATACTTGAGCTCACCCATGTGGCTCATCTCAAATTGTTCCTTCATAACATTAGAAAACTCTTCGCAAAGAGCAAAGTTAGTAGCACCGAAAATGATATCATCAACATATATTTGAACTAAAATTATATCATTATTCGCATGCTTAACAAAAAGTGTAGAATCGGCTTCTCCCATTTTAAAATTTAAATCCAAAAGAAAATTCTTTAGGCGATCATACCAAGCTCGAGGAGCTTGTCTTAAGCCGTAAAGCGCTTTCTTTAGTTTAAAAACATGATTTGGAAATTTTTCATTTATGAAGCCCGGAGGTTGAGAAACGTAAACTTCCTCAACAACATCTCCGTTTAAAAATGCACTTTTAACATCCATTTGAAATAATTTAAAATCCTTATGGCATACAAAAGACAATAATAATCTAATTGATTCTAATCTAGCTACCGGAGCGAAGGATTCTTCGAAATCAATACCTTCCTCTTGTCGATAGCCTTGAGCAACTAACCGAGCTTTGTTCCGGACGACGACTTGGTTTTCGTCGGTTTTGTTCTTGAAGATCCACTTTGTCCCTATGACGGTGTGGTTCTTCGATGGCAATGGAACAAGCTCCCAAACTTCATTTCTCTCAAATTGAATGAGCTCCTCCTCCATGGCTAAGATCCAAGCGCTATCTTCGCATGCTTCATTAATGTTCTTTGGCTCTATCGAGGAGGCAAAGGCACAATGAGCGAAGTAGTTCACTTGCGATCTCGTCTTGACACTATCATGGATATTGCCAATGACTTGCTCATGAGGATGGTCACGAACGGTATGAAGCCGTTTGGGAATACCTTGATCACTAGGAACATTCTCAACAACTTCATTAGTTGGGTTAGTCTCAATATAATCAATAGAATCATTAGACTTAGAATTATCAAGTGAATCACATAAAACATCCATAGAATCATTTTCATTTGAAATTCTAGTTGGAACAAATCCTTCATTAAATGATACATGAAGCGACTCCTCGATCGTTGATGTTCGTTTGTTGAATATCCGGTAGGCTTTGCTACGCGAAGAATATCCAACAAAAATCCCCTCATCGGATCTTGGATCGAATTTGTCCAAACTACCATATGTGTTCTTAATAAAACATTTCGAACCAAAAACCCGAAAATGTTTAACTTGAGGCAACCTACCAAACAACAATTCATAACAAGTTTGTTTAGTGCCGGGCCTCAAAAGTATTCTATTAAACACATAGCAAGCGGTGTGTACCGCTTCCGCCCAAAATTGATGGCCAAGTTGGCTATCATCAAGCATAGTGCGAGCACACTCCACTAGCGTCCTATTCTTTCTCTCAACTACACCATTTTGAGGAGGTGCACGAGGGAAAGAGAAGGTGTGTGTAATACCAACTTCATCACAAAATGTCTCAAAAGACTCATTCTCAAATTCACCTCCATGATCACTACGAATAGTGACAATGGTGGTTCCTAAGAGATTTTGTACTTTCTTAACAAAAATTGTGAAGTTTTCAAAAGCTTCATTTTTATTACATAATGAAAATACCCATGTAAATCTCGAATAGTCATCTACGATGACAAGTCCATATCTAGCATTTCCTAATGAAGCAACTATAGTTGGCCCAAATAAATCTAGATGTAATAGCTCTAGTGGCCGTTTAGTAGAAATGCTTTTCTTAGGTTTAAATGAAGATTTAGGAAGCTTGCCACGTTGACAACAATCACAAAAACTTTTCTTTTCAAAAACAAGCTTCGGAAAACCTTTAATGGAATTTAATTTTGAAAGCTTATATAGTGTTCCAAAGTTCACATGTCCAAAGCGTCGATGCCATAAGTGTTGTTCACTTGTGTTGGCAACGAGGCATTGTTCATAAGACTTAGGAAGATCCAAAATATAAATGTCTTTATGACGAGTTCCGGAAAATAATAATTTATTATTATCTTTTCTTAAAATGTGACACAATCCTTTCGCAAAGCTAACTTTGTAACCTTTGTCACAAAGTTGGCTTATTGAAATAAGATTGTGATTTAAACCACTAACAAGATAAACATCACTAATTAGGGGTTTAGAAGGGTTACCCACTTTACCAACACCTATGATGGTTCCGCTCTCGTTGCCTCCAAATACGACGCGGTTTCCATTTGCTATGGGAACCACTCCGAAGAGCAAACTAGCGTCACCCGTCATGTGTTTTGAACACCCGCTATCGAGTATCCAATTTCCCTTGGAGCTTAATTTAAATTTGTTGCTCCTTTTCTTTTTCTTTTCCTTGAGTACCTAAAGATAGAGAATTTCATATCATGGTACCCAAGGTCATTGGGTCCAAAAGATTAGACCTTTGGAAGCCAAGTCCAATTGGACTTAGACTTCCCCACATAATTTCTACTATGCACAACATCCGAAAAATAAGCATTCATATACATTTGTTTTTCGTCCATGCTTGTGTCCTTTGGGCTCCAAATTGTGAAAATCTTGGGAGCCCTCGTCCTATTGGGTGCATGCATTCGACGTTGATTTCTACGTGATGCATGTTGTGGATAGGCATACGGAACATGATGGAATGGTGCACGATGAGAATTATTCATATGATGTTGTGGGTGAACATATGCATGTGAGGGAACACGTGCATGAGGGTGTCTCACATTGTGTGCACGTGCCCGAGAATGTGTTGCATAGAAATCATCATATGTGTGAGCCGGTGGAGTAGGATGTGTGTTCTTACGTGGCATGGTATTGGTGTACATGTAGGCATGCCCCTTCTTTGGAGGTCCACCCAAAGTGGGTTTCTTTCCAAAAGAGGGTGTGGACGAGGTGGAAGCACCATTGGTAGATGAACTACCAATAGAGTGTTTGCTCCCACTCGTTGAGGCTTCGGAAGTTGGCCTTACAAAAGTAGTGACCGACTTGGATGAATTTCCCATCATATACCCCAAGCCAATGTGGTGTTTGGCCGGAAGTAAGTCTTTTAGGATATTATCCAAGTGGCCCTTACCCTTGTTGAATTTGTTGATTCGGCCCAATGTGTCCTCATATTTCTCTTTGAGAGAACGCAAAGAAATATCCAAAGTGGATATTTGCGATGTGAGCACATAAACACGAGATTTAAGATTCTCGTTCTCAATGCTCAAAGTCGAGTTTTGAGAAGTCAAATCCTATATCCTATGTTCTTCCGTATCCTCAATGCTAACATGTTCGAGTTTAGATTTGAGATTATCAATCTCATTTCTTAACTCTTCAACAACGGTGTCGTTGTTGGTGATGATAGTCTTAGGCGATGTTTGAATGCTAGCTAAGTCATCTTTTACCTTAGTATATCTATTTATCAATTTAGTGTATTTTGACCATAATTGAGAGTTAGCATTCCTAAGGTCATCCATGGTTACCTCATCGCTTTCTTCATCACTATCATCGGAAGAGGAGGATCCTTGATCGTGCTCCTCTCTTGCCATGAAACACATGTGCGCTTGCTCCACGTGCTCATCGTCCGACTCTCCGCTCGAAGAATCATCGGAGTCGGTGAAGGTAGCTCCGACAAGTCCCTTCTTGTTTCCTTTCGTGTACTTCTTGGACTTGTCATACTTTGGCGCCTTCCACTTCTCCTTGTGCTTATTGAGGGGACACTCCGCTTTCATGTGTCCCGGCTTATTGCACTTGAAACATAAAGGAGAGGAAGAGACGTTAGTAGAACCAAATTTAGCTTTGTTCTTGAAGTTACCTTTTCGGAAGAAACGGTTGAACTTCTTGGCCATGAGTGCCATGGACTCCAAGTCCAACTCGTTTTCCGAGTCTTCATCATCAATTGATGTGGATGTGGATGGAGCGGCCTTGAAAGCAATGGCCTTCTTCTTTGGCTCGTCTTGCTTTAGGTAGGACTTCATCTTTTCCTGCAATTTGAGCTTGCTATCCTTGCGTACCTCGTATGACATTAAAGTACCCATTAGTTGAACTACGGTGTACTTGTTCATGTCATTACCTTCCTCGATGGCGAAGGTGCGCTTTTCCCAAGAAGAAGGAAGTCCTTCGATAAGCTTCGAACACTTCTCCTTTTGGGTGTAGGATTTGCCAAGAGCATCTAACTCGTTTATGATGTCGACGAAGCGAGCGTAATACTCCTTCATCTTCTCGCCCTGTTGCATATGAAACATTTCGTAGTCTTTGTTTACAACTACGAGTTTAGAGTCACTTACCCGACTCGTCCCTTCATGAAGTATGAGGAGGGAGTTCCAAATTTGATATGCACTCTTACATGTGCATATCTTATTGAAGTCCTCGGGCTCCAATGCGCATTGCAAGGCGTTCATTGCCTTGGCATTGCTTACCTACGCGGCGACCTCCGCGGTTGTCCATTTCTCGAAGTCTTCTTCTTCGGGCTCGATGTACTCCTTCATTGTAGTCCTCCATAAAGATGCACTTCGGAGGAAGGTTTCCATCCTACATTTCCAGTACCCGTAGTTGGTACCGTTGAAAAATGGAGGCCTCGTAGAGGAATGTCCTTCCATCACCGAAGATGCTCCTTCACGGTTCCTGAAGGTGTCATAGTTGGAAGGTGGACGCACGGTCTTGTTGTCGTTGGCAGACATAGCTGTGTATCTGGCTCTGATACCAAATGTAATGCCCTACAAGCTACTGCACAAGTACTAGAGGGGGGGTGAATAGTACTTTAAAAATAACGAGGAGTATGATTCCTAATTATACTGCAAACAACTACCAAATCAATTTGCGGAAGCTTAAATTGAATGACAACACAAAATTAACAACGCTAACAAGAGATGTTACTTGGTTCGGATCCACCCAAGTCTCCCCGACTTGTTCCCGGTGATCCTACGTCCCAACCACCCGGATCCCCTCCGGATACTTGAGTTAGAAACCCTAACTCAAGATTTCCACTATAAAATACTTGTGAAAAACCTCCACAAGTCAAATCATACAAAATGTAATTTGTGACTCCCACAACCCGGGATCACAACCACACTCTCACAACCGAGAGTGAATCTTACAAATCAAATATGAAATGAAATAAAGAAACTTCTTACCGAACACAATACCTATGCCTTGAGTATTGCTTACGAATTAGGGCAAGGATGATTTTGAGGAAGAAGTGGCACCAAACCCTAGCTCCAAGATGTAGAACAGCGATGGAGAGCTTTGGGGATGTTGGTGACCTAGAATCAAGCACTTGGCTTGGAAGGCTTCACACTCAATGAATCTCTCTTTGGAAGTAAGAGTTAGGAGAGATTAATGAATGGAGGGAATGAGCTTTGAATGAGCTTGGATTGATTTCTCTTGAACTCTAAACTTGCATTAATATCAGCCTTGGCAGCAATGAATGCAGCCCAACAAGTATTTATAGGAATGAAGAGAGAGAGAGAGAGAGAGAGAGAGAGAGAGAGAGAGAGAGAGAGAGAAACGTTTCAATTAGGGCTCCAACGGCTCTTTTCTGAACCCAACTAGTCGGTCAAAGAACAATCACCGACCGACTAGTTCATCAACTAGTTGGTCGGTCAATTAACGTAAACCGACTAATGGGAGAACAGAGAAAAGATCAAAGCACAGACATATGGAACTAGTCGGTCTAAGAAGAGTCACTGACCGACTAGTTTCACAACTAGTCGGTCGGTTACTCAACGTGGACCGACTAACAGATAAAACTGAAGTCTGAGAAGAATTAGACTTAGTCGGTCCAAGAACAAATGTTGACCGACTAATTCACCAACTAGTCGGTCACCAAATGAACATAGACCGACTAACAATAAACAGTAAGTATGGTGAAAAATTTGGCATGTACAGTAAACTAAACTAGTCGGTCTAAGAAGAAAAGTTGACCGACTAGTTCATCAACTAGTCGGTCGATCAAAGAGCACAGACCGACTAATGATAAACAGTAGCTCAAGTGAAAATGTGCATGTTCAGGGAAAGCTCAACTAGTCGGTCACAGAAGCATCACTGACCGATTAGTTTCACAACTAGTCGGTCGGTGAGTCAACTTAGACCGACTAACTGTAAACAGTAAAGAGCTAAGAATTAACTGACAGAAACTAGTCGGTCCAAGAAGCTTGGCTGACCGACTAGATCACCATCTAGTCGGTCAGTTCTTCTTCTTGAACCAACTAACATGCACAAGAAGTCCCGAATCGAAGCGCGAAGCTTCGGGAAGAATTGTATGGACTTCTACTAAGATCCTAGAGCTAAGATATGAGCGTTATGAAGAATTAAAACGTAAGACCTACTCAAGGCTTAACATTCTACGAAAGAAGCTTAAAGACTATAAAATAAACTTGACGATACCGTCTTCAATAGCTTCGATCGAATCTTCATGACTTCTAAAAAGGTCCATAAGCTTCAACGAAGCTTTAGGCATACAATCACGTGCTTTGAGAAGTCTCGAGACGTCGTTATAGATATTCATATGAATTTGGCGACGATCTCCATAACTGCGCTCACAAAGTGTTAGTTCATATTATATTTATGTTTGTTCATCATCCAAAACCAAATCCGGGGAGTCCAATATCCAACAATATCTTTTCTTTCATTAGCATTGGTTGCTTAGATTAGTGTTTGAACCTAGGTGTCGTGCTAGTTGCCGGGAATCCCGCCCTCTCCTTGTTCGACTCGGGAGCATCACACTGCTTTCTAGCGAGTCGATTCGTTCGCACCCATACCGTTCCTGTCAAAACTTTAACTACCGGTTGGAACGTCAATACGGGTGGCTGAGTGATAAAGGCGACCAGTGGGTACCCTCAATGCCCCGTGGTGATTTGTGGGCGAGCTTTATTCGCCGACTTCATGATGATTGATATCCCGAACTTTGATGCTGTGTTCGGGATGGATTGGTTGGGAACTTTCCATGCCACCATCGACTGTTGCCGAAGGAGGGTAGCCTTCGACATTCCTGATCATCCGAAGTTCGAGTTCATTAGTGTGAGTAGATCTGTGGGACTGGTGAAGTACAAGGCCAGGTCGACCGAAGCAATAGCAGCCGCGATGGACGCTGAGCCCGAGATACCTGAAGTGGTTCGAGAGTTCTTGGATGTGTTTCCAGACGACCTTACAGGTTTGCCTCCGGATCACACTCTCAAATTTGCCATCGAACTAATGCTAGGAGCCCAGCCGATGTCTAGGGGACCGTATCGTTTAGCACCATCTGAGCTAGAAGAATTGCGGGTCCAACTTGATGAGCTTCTGAAGAATGGATGGATACGACCCAGTGTATCTCCCTGGGGATCTCCTATATTGCTGGTGAAGAAGAAAGACGGATCCCTTCGTATGTGCGTTGACTATCGCGAGCTGAACAAAGTCACCGTGAAGAACAAGTACCCTCTACCGCGCATCGACGATCTTTTCGACCAGCTCGGTGGGTCAAGCGTCTATTCGAAGCTGGATCTGAGGACATGGTACCATCAGGTAAAGGTGAAAGATGAAGATGTTCCCAAGACTGCATTCAGAACCAGATACGGACATTATGAGTACTTAGTGATGCCGTTTGGTGTGACCAATGCACCCGCGGTATTTATGAGTCTCATGAACCAAGTATTGTATGAATACTTGGACAAGTTCGTTGTAGTCTACATCGACGACATTCTCATCTACTCGAAGAATGCGGTGGAGCATGCAGAGCATCTCAGGAAGGTTCTCGAGACCATGAGAAGACACCAGCTTTATGCCAAACTTAGCAAGTGCGAGTTTTGGTTAAACGAGGTGGCATTTCTAGGCCACGTGGTGTCTGGAGCAGGGATTACTGTTGATCCTGAAAAAGTAGCCGTTGTTCAAAACTGGCCAGTTCCCCGAACGGTGACCGAGATTAGAAGCTTCTTGGGACTAACTGGCTACTACCGGAGGTTCATCAAAGACTTCTCGAAGATCGCGGGAGCCATGACGCGATTAACGAGAAAGGATGTGATGTTTGTTTGGTCGAAAGAATGTGAGGATGCTTTCCAGGAGATGAAGAAGAGGTTGACGACTGCACCCATCTTGGTCATTCCAGACCGTTCAGGAGGATTCGAAGTCTTCTGCGATGCATCTGGCGAAGGACTCGGATGCGTGCTACATCAGCATGGTCGAGTCGTAGCATATGCATCCAGGCAGTTGAAGATCCATGAGAAGAACTACCCCACTCATGATCTTGAGTTGGCGGCAGTGATTTTTGCATTGAAGATTTAGAGGCACTTCCTATTAGGTGAGCACGTGAATGTGTTCTCGGATCATAAGAGTCTGAAGTATCTCTTCACTCAGAAGGAGCTCAACATGCGTCAGAGGCGATGGGTCGAGCTCATGACAGATTATGACATTGACCTTCAGTACCATCCTGGGAAAGTCAATGTTGTACCGGATGCATTGAGTCGTCTTCCAGCAGTGATGACCCTTACGACTCAGTGGAGGTTGCAGCAAGAGATCCGAGACATGGGTATAGAAGTGATTCTACCAGGGATGACTGCATCTTTGATGTGCATGCATATCCAGTCGACCTTGGTAGAGAGGATCAAGTCTACTCATATGGAGGATGAGAAAGCTACGGAAGATTAGAGATCTGGTGATGGCAGGCCAAAGACCAGAGTTCAAAATTCATGCAGATGGGTCTATGAGGTTTGAGGACAGGATATGTGTACCGTCCGGTGCCATTAGATAGGAGCTATTAGAGGAAGCTCACAGTTCTCCTTACTCTATACATCCTGGAGGTACCAAGATGTACCAGGATCTGCGACAACATTACTGGTGACATGGCATGAAGAGAAGCGTCGCTCGGAGCGTAGCGAAGTGTATTGTGTGCCAGCAGGTGAAGGCTGAACACCAGAGAACTGCCGGCTTGTTGCAGCCATTGCCCATTCCGGAGTGGAAATGACAGCACATCACGATGGACTTCGTGACTGGTCTACCCAAGAGTACGAAGCAGAATGACGCTGTCTGGGTGATCGTAGACTGATTGACCAAGACTGCGCATTTCATTCCTTTCAGAGTGGGCCAGTCTACAGAAGTATTGGCCAAGAAGTACATGGATGAGATTGTGAAGCTGCATGGAGTTCCTATCAGCATTGTCTCGGACAGAGACACCAGGTTCACATCCCGTTTCTGGAGGAGCCTTCAGGAGAGCTTGGGGACTCACTTGAGTTTTAGTACGGCTTACCATCCTCAGACAGATGGTCAGTCAGAACGTACTATTCAGATACTGGAAGACATGCTGCGGGCATGTATGCTGGACTTCAAAGGATCATGGGAAGATCATCTTCATTTGGTGGAGTTTGCATACAACAACAGCTACCAATCTAGTATTGGTATGACACCTTTTGCGGCACTGTATGGGAGGAAGTGCCGATCCCCCTTGAGCTGGGATGATGTAGGAGATCGAGAATTGGTTGGTCCTGAGCTAATCACCGAAGCCGTGAACGTGGTTCGGACCATCAGAGAGAAGCTGCAGCTGGCTCAGGACAGGTACAAGCATTGGGCAGATGCGAAGCGTCGACATCTGGAGTTCCATCCCGGTGATCATGTATTTCTGAAGATCTCGCCCAACAGAGGATTGATTCGCTTTGGTCAGAGAGGAAAGCTCAGTCCTCGATTCATTGGGCCTTTCGATATTCTGGAGCGAATAGGCGAGGTGGCATACAAGCTTGCACTACCCCCTGCCTTAGAGGGAGTGCACAATGTATTTCATATCCCGTAGTTGCGTCGCTATGTGAGCGACCCGAGTCATGTCGTGGACTACTCAGAGATGCAGTTCGTCCAGACTTGACGTACGAGCAGCAACCCGTAGAGATCCTTGATCGACGCCAGAAAGTCTTCAGGAACAGGACTATTGATCTAGTCAGAGTGATGTGGCGTCGCGACTCGCCAGGGGAGTCTACATGTGAGCGAGAGGATGAGATGCGAGAACGTTACCCTTACCTTTTCCCTGTCCTATAGAGAATTCCGAGGACGGAATTATTCTAAGGAGGGTAGGATGTAACGGCCTGTTTTTCTAGTCGTATTTTGACTGTTGTGTGCGTGTATTTTTACTTCGTTGATCCGGTTATTTTCATCCGAGTGGTTATTCGTCCGCTCGTCGACGCGAGCGCGTCGTCGTTTTCGGTTTACCGTAGCGTAATTTCGTAATTTTTAAATCATGATTATTTTTAATTAAAAGTTAATTATTAAATTACTAATTACCTTTAACTAAATTACTGTTACTAATAACTTTTTTCTAAATTACCTTTACCCTATTACTTTTACCCTAAACCCTAACCTACTCAATTGAATCCCACCGAAAGAATCGGTGAGATCCAACATATGTTTTCAAAGCCCCCCTTACCACACAACCACTCCCTTGAATTTGTCTCCCTCCACATCGTTCTTAAACCAGCCTACAGAAACATCGACAGCAACCCACAGGAACAAACAACCACCATCACAGGCAACCACCATACATCTCCACCATCAGCCACCACCAACACCCACATCAACCAACACCAGCAACAAACCCATCAGCCTTCCACAATCTCCTTACAAACAACCAGAGATCAAACAACCAGAAAACAATCAACAAATTCAAGTCCAAAAATCAAACCCAAATTGAATCCCCCAAATCTCGCCATCCCCGATCCGATGCGAAGCCGCCCGAGCCGAATCCCGCTGCATGACCGTCGTGCGCCACCCCCGTACGCGTCGCCCCCGCCTCCCGCCGCCTCCAGACCCCCACGCCGACGCCCCGGCCCCGATCCGGCCTCTCCGACGCCCTAGGCCGCCTCGCGCCGCCTCGCGACCGCCCTAGGCCGCCGACCCCGAGCCGCCTGCGCCGACCCCCGCCGGATCCCGCCGCTCCGCCCCCTTCAGGCCGCCGCGGCGAGATCCCCCTTGCCCCCGCGCGTCCACCTGCTGCAACGAAGAACAATAAAAAAGAAAAAAAAAGAAAAAGGGAAGAAGAGCAGAACGAGAGGAGAAGGAGAAGACGCATAGAGAGAGAGGGTGAGTAAGAGATGGGGGTAAAGTTTATATAAAGTTTAATAATAATGATAATAATAATATTATTAAAGTTTAGTTATATTTTAATAAGTTTTAATTATTTTATGTTAATAGAGTTTAAAGATGTTGCTGTAAAGTTATATAAGTTATATTTTATTAGGTTTAGTTAGTTAATATATTAAGTTAAGTTCTAAAATAAGTTAAGTTATTAAGTTTTAGAGATTAGTTACTTAATTAGCCTAGTAACATGTTATCAGTAATTAGTAATAAGTTGGTTAGTGTAACTTGCTCTCTTAGCATACTATTAATTCGAGTAGCTAACTTGTTCATAACACGTGTGAACCAGGTACCTCTACCGCTGACAAAAACACGCCTTTTGCTACAAGGCGATTTTGGTAACTCATCGTATCCTTGACATGGGTTCTTAAAACAATAACAATGCATGCCAACCTAGTTTTATTTCGTTATCACAGTGTTTCCATTTTTGAACTGTTAGCTAAAATTGCATGGTATCGTATCGTAAATTGCACAGTACCGTAAAGAAAGCAGAACTGGGCTACTTGACTTGATTGACAGAAAATTGTGACGGGAAATGTGACATTCTAGTAAATTGCACCGACACTGGGTTTTGGGGTAACTTATAATAGCGAGGGTACGGGAGCGACTAGTCCAGACTTTGTTGTCACCGTGCGGGTTCTAGCAACCCATAACAGTGCCGGTGACAACCATCACAGATCACAGATCACAGATTATTGCACAGTACTCAGAGAATTGGTTCGTCCGGGTAGCACCCGCGGCAAGAGTTGGCCTCTTGGTTGCTTACTGTACCCCGCATTATAAGTCACGGTCTAGGTAAAGGCACAATTAGACTCTCGTACCATAGTTACTTTTAATATTGCACTTTTAACTGCTGGAAATTGATGACGGATGTAAAACTGCAAAGTTACCTTTCTGCTCTCTTTTTCCCTTACCATTATTGTTCGCACTTTACCTCTATTAAATTTTCATGCTTGTACAATTGTTTTAATATCCATGTATAGAGATACTTTGAGTTACGTCTGATCCTGGTGACCCTTCTCTTTGTGGTGGACTCGCCAGATATTCCCCAGGACGAGGAGTTTGCACCAGAGGCTGTAGGCGCTGAGTTCGTAGTTGAGTTTGACCAACAGGACCCTGAGTATTGAGTGTGAGTGTGGGAGTTTTACTATGTTGCTTTCAGTGTGGATTGATGTATCTTTTGTATTCTGTTGTATTTTCCTTTCCTGTTAGCTGCTGGGTTGTAATAAGGTTGTAAAACCACTTTCATTATCAGTATTTTGGCGTATTTCTGCAACAGAGCCTGTGTTGACTTCATTGATGCCTAGCAGGACTTGTGCATGTTCCAAGCGGTAACAGGCCACGTATGTGGGTCGTTACAACGATTCATTGGCAGTCTATTAGATTCTATTCGTTTGCGTTTAGGGATGAGAATGGGCATGGCCAAAGCTCAAATGGGTACCCATTTGGGCATGCCACATTCTAAATCCTTCATTATGGTCTACGAAGATTGGCCAATCTTCGTAGACGGAAGGATTTAGAATGTGACATGCCCAAATAGGTACCCATTTGGGCTTTGGGCATTCCCATTCTCATCCCTATTTGCGTTACATGTTTCTTTTATTTTTACTTACACACCGACAGTAGTTATCCTCTAAGATCTATATGTTAAAAGTATTTTTAAAAATACTTAGATCTTCATATGCACGAAGGCAAGTGATATATCCGAACAAACCGGTTGCGTCGGTTCGAACTGGGCTTTAAATGGGGTCTACATCGACAAGATAGCCATTAACAACGAATAGCCAGCACATCATAGCCCATTAACGACGCGGTCTCCTGAACCGTTAATCGTCGTTTCAGGAAGCGAAGAGCCGAAGAAATAAAGAAAGCGGCCCAATCTTATCGCTTTGCCTCGTTAATACACAGATTAATACAATACCCGTACATGGAGAAAATAGGCTAAATACCATCGGTCAACCCTACGTTTTAATATCTACCACACATTTTAAAAAGTTTGCTGAAATACCACCCCGCTTAAAAAAGAGACTAAAATACCCCCATTCGTTCCCAAACATTAAAACTCAACAAAATTGCAGCGGCCGACGGAAACAATTGCAGCGGACGACGTTCTCCCTCCGGCAAGCGAAGCCCAGCACCTCGCACCGCCTCGAACTCCCCTTGACAGCCTCGACACCGCTCATCACCGCCAACCCACAACCCAACGCCGAAAGCACCCCCATCTACTTGACGACGAACTCCGACCACCACGCTTCACCGTACTCCGAGAACCCCACAACTACGGCAACGTCTCGCCGTACTCCGACAAAGCCCTATGAGCCAATATGCGCCAATTTGCGCCAATATGCGCCAATATACGCCAATATACGTCACGTATATTGGCGTATATTGGCGCATATTGGCGCAAATTGGCGTAAATTGGCTTATATTGACTCATAGGGCTTTGTCGGAGTACGGCGAGGCGTTGCTGTAGTTGTGGGGTGGTCGGAGTACGGCGAAGCGGGTGGTCGGAGTTCGGCGTCAAGTAGATGCGAGGTCCTTCACAAACCGTTCAAAGCTCAGAAAGCAGAGAATATTTCTTTGTTTTTAATAACATAATATACAAATAGAAAAAAGTGTTAAAATTTGGGCTGAAAACATACTTTGGACTTCCTCGTACATTCACAACTTACTAAGTACATTTCTTTAGCAAGGAAACAACAAACGGAAAATTATTCCCATGTACATGATTGCCACATTCCAACGCTTATTGGGAACTCTAATGTTTCTCTCTCCAAATTACAATAACCCGGATGAATTCTCTCTGTTCACGAATGTATACAGCCACAATGTTTGCAATCTATGCAACGATGGGTTCTATGAGCAAGGAGAACAAGCTTCAAGCATGGGTAGGAGACTTTGCCATGCATCCGCCATATCCTTGGCAAGCCTTTCTTGTCCCTCGGCAAACTCGTGAAAGGCAAGCCCTATGTCAGCAGTCTTCTGTTCAATAAACATCAATGTTCACCTCTCACCATGTCTTATTTGCTTGAACTGGTGATCCACATATCCCTGTTTTCCTGTTTGCATCGGTATATTGACACCTAGCCAATGGTTCAAAACATACCTTAGGGGCCAATCATTGAAAAGTTCATCAGCAAAACAAACTTAGCCGTACTCCGACCACCCCGAATCTACGGCAAGGCCTCGCCGTACTCCGACAAAGCCCTATGAGCCAATTTGCGCCAATATGCGCCAATATACGCCAATATACGCCACGTATCGTGGCGTATATTGGCGTATATTGGCGCAAATTAGCGCAAATTGGCGCAAATTGGCTCATATGGCTTTGTCGGAGTACGGCGAGGCCTTGCCGTAGATTCGGGGTGGTCGGAGTACGGCTAAGCGGGGTGGTCGGAGTTCGGCGTCGACGTAGACGTATTGTCGGCGTTGGGTTCCGACCACACCGCTTCGCCGTACTCCGACCACCCCGAATCTACGGCACGGCCTCGCCGTACTCCGACAAAGCCCTATGAGCCAATTTGCGCCAATTTGCGCCAATATGCGCCAATATACGCCAATATACGTCACGTATCGTGACGTATATTGGCGCATATTGGCGCATATTGGCGCATATTGGCTCATAGGGCTTTGTCGGAGTACGGCAAGGCCGTGCCGTAGATTCGGGGTGGTCGGAGTACGGCGAAGCGGTGTGGTCGGAGTTCGGCGTCGACGTAGACGTATATGCGGGGTGTTGTCGGCGTTGGGTTGTGGGATGGCGGTGATGAGCGGTGTCGAGGATGTCGAGGGGAGTTCGAGGCGGTGCGAGGTGCTGGGATTCGCTCGGCGGAGGGAGAACGTCGTCCGCTGCACTTGTTTTCGCAAGGAGATTTGATTTTGTTGGGTTTTAGTGTTTGGGAACGAAGGGGTATTTTCGTCTCTTTTTTCGTTAGGGTGTTATTCTAGCCAAGTTTTTAAACTTAATGGTAAAAATTAAAACCCACCTTTGACCGGTGGCATTTAGCCAATTTTCTCCCCGTACATGTCAAACAGGAAAGAAAACACCGAGGCCTGCCAATTTGCCGGTCTTTTTTCCTGACATCTTTGATCGAGACGAGCGGAGGAGGAGCCTCAGCTTTCAATGGGGAACTCGCAAGCGGCCCCGACGAACCCTCGCTTGGCAATGGCGGGCAGGTAAAAATGTCAAACTCCTCCATTTTTCTTGCTTACCCTTCAAATTTACAATTTTCTTCCTTTTTGGGGAAAACTAGGGCATTCTCCAAACAGGAGCTAGAAGATCTTAAATCTCTCTTCGATTCGCTGGCCGCCAAATCCCAAAGCAATGCCAAATTCGTGTCTCTTCCCGTCTTCAAAGTAAATTCAATTGGACGGAATCCTGGTGCAATCCCCTCCATTTTTGAAAACATAATTTAAAAGTCGAGTCTGACAATGGCAGGATTATTTCGGAATCAAAGGGCTCCTTGCTGCTAGGATGTTTAATTTGATCACTCATAATAGAAATGACAGCATGCTCACCTACGAGGATATCGTGATCGCAAAAGTGAGCTTGAGCGTTGTTGATTTGATTGCATCATGTATTCTTTTTAGTACACGTTCCACTGAATAAATCTTTTGCATTTTGGATTTATTTGTTTTTCTTATTAGGGAACATATGAGAAGGGTGCTCCAACTGAGATTGAGGAATTTATATATCAGTTATGTGATATCAATGGAGATGGCCTTGTTGGGAGGTACACAAACTGTCAATCTTCTTTTACCTAGATTTCTCTGCATTATAGCAGCCCATCTATACGAGTCTTTATATTTTTGGCATTGTTTTCAGATAGCTCTTCAATATAATTACATCTTATTGGCATTGACTATAAATTTGCTTTAGAAAGTAAAGTTACCACCACAGCAAGTAGAATCACGGAGAATTGCAAAAGAATAGAATATCGACAAAACAGCGTGAACTAAAAGCAGCTTTTGCTTCTTATACATCAAGAATTTTTTCCCTTAACTCCCCCCATATGCCACAAAATCCGCGCACTTCAAAACCGATAGCTCTTACCCACTTCCAAACGGGAAATTACTTGATGTTGATGTCCATAAATTAAGAATTGGGGATTTTCTCATTGGCTTATGCTTTTGTGTAGATACGGTTTCAGTACTATTTATGTCCACCAATATTATGAATTGTGGTATCGAAGATTTTGAAGGTGACAATATTTTAATTTTTAAATGAGTTTAAATCTTGATGGAACTAAATTTTAGATGTAGATCTAATTTTTTTTGGGAGAACTAAATCCTTTTGTAGGAACTAAATTTTGAGAGGACCTAACTTTTTTGAGAAAACAAAATCACAATTAATGCACTTTACTTATTGTTATTCATTTAAATTTAGTGGATCTAAGATTTTGAGGGAGAATACTTTAAATGAACTGTGCCCTTTGGGCACGGGGTATGACTAGTAAGAGATTAAAACAAACATAAAAACAACAAAAACAAAACCCCGCCTCCCCAGGGCCACGAGGGTTCGAATGTTGATACGGGCCTCGAGTGTACGCCTAGCCATAAATTCCGATGGATAAAAACAAAACAAAAGCCCATGTTAACAAAATCAAAAACCAAAAAGCCCATAAAAGCCCTAGCCGGGCCAGCTTGGCTAGGGCCAGCTTGCCCAAGATGCAATGTGATTTCCATGCAAAGCCTTTACAGGTTACAAAGTATGCCATCATGGTATTTTTATGTGTGCTCACTGTCATATTATTATTATTATTGCCAAAATCTTGTTGTATGGAGATGAGAAAGCCTTCTTTCTCTCTGCACTGTCTGCTCTCTTTTCTCCTCTTCGCTACTCCAACAAAATAAAAACTAACAATAAAAATTAGATATAAAAAATTATTTTAAAAAAAGAGGGCAGCACATTAAAAATCAATGTCTACCTTTAAAATTTCGTTCCCCCTCGTATCGGCTACCAATATTCGAATTGCAATTTCAAGGTACCAATCCATCGCCCCTCTTCTTAGATTCCGTGCATTACAGCAATTTATCTAATTTTAGAAAATATGAAAAGAAATTCTGATTATTTGGGCGGTTTCAGGAACTGGGTGGTTGTTAGAACTGTAAAATTTGGCGACTTGGGTTGGGTTCTTCAGGGCATTCCGATGTCATTACGTGGAATTGTTTTAAATGTTAAATTTTCCAACGTGTGATTATTATTCTTAACACCTCCTCAAACTCTCAAGGTTGGAACCTTGATCATGTCTATTATTTTTTTATCAAAATCAGGACTGGATCATGATTCATATTGATCTGGATTAGATCATTACCGATGTACATGAGAAAATTTGTGTACAGATACGATATAAGATAGACTACCATTAGATCATTATAAACATGCATGATTACACGATGACCATTATTGGTGTAACACAAAAACCAGAAGACAAGATATGGTGGATCATTTGGCTCTGATATGTTGTTAGTATAAAAAAGTAAGAGAAGCCCCATAATTTATAATATTGGTGAAGCTATAAACAGGAACTAAAATCATATATAATTTAAAAGCTCAATCTAATTGGTAGATGCTTATTCCTAATTTATGGACATCAACTTCTGTCAATTTTTCAATATGGGACTAGTATTCTCAATCGTTTTGTTTTTTTGTTATGCTTTTTCCACTTTTTTGGGTTTGGACCTGGGAGGCGGGGGATACAATTCATATGTTTACATACATACATATATATATTTAATTGATAATCAACTTTACTTTCTCACATGCTTTTTAATTTTCTTTTTTGGAGAAATAGGATTGAGCCAGCCATAGCCATAGTGTGTGTGTGTGTGTGTATATATATATAAGGTGATGGTGATCTTGTCCCTGATACTTGTGTAGTTGATCATAAGCCTATTGGGCCTGAGGTGACTAGAGACAAAGGTAAAGGTGTTGACTGTGGGGTTGAGTTGCTATTTGATGATGATGAGGTAGAAGATATGTGTGTCGAGCACTGGCCTAAGCTCTTGTCTGGGGAAGCTAGTTCTTCGGCTTTCCTTATTGGCGATGATGTTGGGGAGATGACATCCACTACTGGTGACTATTTGCGTGCTGCTATGGCAACACCCTCTCGTCCAGCTCCTCTGGAGACACATGGGATTGCTCATTCTACTTCATCACTCCTCGATGAAGACGGCCACAATGAAGACGACATGCCACCCTTTTTCCTTGTCATCGACAATCCCGAATGGGAGCAACAGGTTACTGCTTCTGTGAAGAAGAAGTTCCAGGTATCACTTCCTCCTCGCAGGAGTTCACGGGTCAAGGTGGGGCGAGTCTGGCGCGAGTACACGACCTGATTTGGGATTATCACTTATATCCTAGTGCTTGGTTGGCTGGTGGTATGTATGGGTCGTATTTGAATTTTGCTAGCTTTGGGATGCTAGGCGCCTAGGTTTTTGGGTGTTTATCACTCTTTTCCCCTAGTCCATTAGTTCCCCAAAATCTGTCTAGCTGATTGTATCTTTTGACTTTATTTATGAAATCAATTACCTTTCAAAAAATATATATAAAAGCAATACAAACTTTAGCCAAGTAAACCACAAACTAAACTACACAACCGTACAAAAGTTTGTAAGCAAGAAAACACTATAATCAACAAATCCTTATCTAATACAACTTAGAAAGAAGAAAACCAAAGGCCAGTAGTACATGAGAACTTAGAGCTATTAGGGCAAAATAACCACAATAGCATCAAGAAAACCAAATGAACGCCATAGCATATGCCTACAATCAGTCACGAAGGCACACCAAAGCACTTGAGTCACCAAAAACCGCAAAGGACAAAATGACAAGATCGGTAACATCCACAATAGCATCATGCTAGCAGCACCAACGCTAGTAGTCAGAAGGAAACTTAGATATGAATTCACTCTTTACGGGCATATGTGCCACTTTGCTCTTGCTTAGAGAACATGTCCAAATATGAACAAAACGAAGAATGGAATCCAACAAGTTGACCATTGAAGAACATATATTGTTAAACATCTTATTATTATGCTCAGTCCAAATAATCCAAATAGAAGCTATCATTAACATATCTCATAGAGGTCTAAATTTATGTCTAACATGTTTCTTTCTCCGTTAAATCAACCAAGAGTGTGATGAAGTCCGGATCTACACCGGGCGGAGGCGGCGCGCGACACGAGTCATGATGTGTGTCTTATCTCTTTAGGCTTATTTCTTTAGTTGTGTGTTTAGTAATTAGAGGGGCTTATTAGTCTTTCATTATCTTTTGTGTTAGGAATGTGTTTAAAGCCTACGAGCCGGCCCTAGTTTTTTATTATCGAAGATCGATCTTTTGCTAAGAATTATTGTTAGGGTTCGTGGAGGATTAGACTTGTCCATTAACACAAGTCAGGGAGAAATCCACTCCAGAAAGGATCGATCTATCTTTTAATCCAGAAATATATTATAAAAATTCTACTTTTATATTTCTTTTCTTCTCTTAAATCTGATTTGTTATCTTTTAGAAGCATATCGCATCATTTTTGGTATCAGAGCGTTCGATTTCATGACGAACACACGAGCGGCTGCGACAAAATCTCTGGAGAAACGGCTCGATGCGGAGATCTCAGGGTTGAGGAAAGAGATGATCGATTTGAAGGACGAGTTGAAGGTGGATCTGAACACGTCCTTGGATGCAAGTATGTAGCGGATCTCGAAGCAACACTCGTGGGAGATGAAAGGCGGATTTGTCGAGATGGCGAAGATGTTTCAGCAGCAACTTTTTCAACGAGATCCAGATCCGAAAACATCTGGACTTTCAGATCTGATTTCGCAGACGACCCCGGGCAACGGCGACAGCGCATGGCAAACCCTAGGGCTCGCAGAGGGGTTTCCCCCTCCATGGGGGGCATCGTCAGCAGAGGCGCATGCGAGCGGCCCCACCCAGGGATCGCCGGTTGACTGTCGTCCCCTACAGGGGGTGGTGAGGATAGGCAGCCCCATTTGGGGGCCGCCGGAGGGAATCCGCCCCCAGATGGGGCCGGCGAAGGACAGCGACCCCCAGGGGGTCGCCGGAGCAATTCTGCCCCCTCTGGGGGGTGGCGCAGGCTGGTGGGCCTAACAGGGGCCCGCATGAGAAATTCTATCCCCTCCGGGAGCGGCGGTGGCTGGCGGGCCTACCAGGGGCCTGTCGGAGAAATTCTGCCCCTTCCGGGGGGCGACGGGGGCTGGCGGGCCCACCAAGGGCCGGCAAGAGGTGGACCGCCCCCTCAGGGGGCGACAAAGGCTGGTGCCCCACCTGGGGCCGCGGGAGGGGTTTCCCCGCCGTGGAGGGCGTCGAGGGGTGGCGGCCCTATCGGGGGCCCAGAAGAGGATATGAGCGTAGAAAGAGGGTGGCTACAAGGGGACACCGACGAGAGCAGATTGACGTGTGGGATGATGTAGGCGGACTTGCCAACGACATGACCAGGGGGATGAAGCGTAGTGGAGAGCCGATGAGCATCCTTACCAGAGGCGCTAGGCAGCAAACAGGGAGGAGCCACCACGGGGTGACGCCAACCCCGAGACTAAGATGAGGAAGTTGAAGGCGTCCCTTTTTGATGGCAAGGACTCCGATGGGTGGATTTACCAGATAGAGAGGTACTTTGATGTTACGGGCTTCACCGATGCTGAGAGACTGAGGGCGGTAGCACTGAGCTTCGAGGGCGAGGCTCTTTCGTGGTACATGTGAACCTAGAAGCAGAGACCTATATGGACTTGGAGGGAGTTGACTGAGTGTCTCATGGAGAGATTCCAGGATATCAATGGAGAGGGCTGTTTGAGCAGTTGTATGCCTTGAGACATGATCGGTCGGTTCGGGAATATATAGAAAAGTTTGACTGACTCTCGAGCCGAGTGGAGGGTGTATCTGATGATTCAATGGAGGAGAACTTCTTAAAGGGGCTGAAGCCTATGATTAGCGCTGAGCTAAGGGTCCAGGACCCTCAGGGGTTTACCATGATGTGGGTGTCGAGGAGAGTGGAGGACATGTTGGCTGAAGAGAGGAAGTCTAGGGGGCTGGGGGCGGATCGACATACCACATTCCAGCACCTACGGAGGCACCTAAGACCACTGTAGGGGCAACGGCAACGGCAAGGGGATACTACGAAGACACGGCTTGGAGGACAGACTCGCCGCATGACAGAGGCAGAGATGAGGGAGCGAACGTCCAATGGCCTTTGCTTTAAGTGTGACGAGAGGTTCACAACAGGGTACCGTTGCACATGGGAGGGCCATGCAGCTGGAGGTTGCGGCAGAGAAGGAGGATGTGGTGGTGATGCTTGACGGAGGTGTGGACGAGGCAAAGCCATGTCCACACTTAGATTAGAGAAGATTGACGCAATTATCCGACTGCAACCTTGAGGACAAGGTTCGTTTTTGGAAGGGAGTAATGATGAAGTTCGGATCTACACCGGGCGGAGGCGGCGCGCGGCACGAGTCATGATGGGTGACGTATCTCTTTAGGCTTATTTCTTTAGTTGTGTGTTTAGTAATTAGAGGGGCTTATTAGTCTTTCATTATCTTTTGTGTTAGGAATGAGTTTAAAGCCTATGAGCCGGCCCTAGTTTTTTATTATCGAAGATCGATCTTTTACTAAGAATTATTGTTAGGGTTCGTGGGGGATTAGACTCGTCCATTAACACAAGTTAGGGAGAGATCCACTCTAGAAGGGATCGATCTATCTTTTATTCCAGAAATCTATTATAAAAATTCCACTTTTATATTTCTTTTCTTCTCTTAAATCTGATTTGTTATCTTTTAGAAGCAAATCACATCAGAGTGAAAAGAAACATGCTTCCTATTAATAGAGAAACATGAACATAGAAAGTATCAAATGAAAGATAGATAAAGCATGGCATTTAATTAACAAGTGAAAACTTGTTTTTCTACAATTCTTACAAAAAACCATGGAAACTACTACAAATATTCTTTCTTTCTAGATTATCCATAGCAAGAAGTTTGTTTAATGACGAAGCTAAGATTCTAACCTTAAGAGAAGCAATATTCTTCATAATCATACAATTCCATTCATAAAAGATAATAATAATTTATTAAAATAGTTCACAAAAATTGATCATTGGAGGTCCATTTCCAAGTAAAAACATTAAAAAAAAATCAATTATAGGAATTAAGAAAGCATATCAAGTCAACAAATGTGGAAACTAGAGATATCCAAAGGCTTACTGAAATCAATATTGCAATCCATAGTTTCTTTCACAATGAGAATATTGAGAGAAGACATGCATTAACATATCTAGCTAAAGCAAAGGAGAGGATGGGCCTTAGCTAAATGAACATCCAATATTCAAATATCAAGGCAGAACATGATGTTCCTACCATCACCATAATTAAATTTGATACCACAACGAAAACACTCACAACATTTCCCAACACCAGTCCAAGAGGCAAAAGCCCCAAGCAAAGGTTTGCCATCCAATTTCTTTAAACAGTATCTTCTACATAACCCCTCTTTATAAGATTAATCCAATCCTTATTATGATAAAAAAGAGCCTTCTAATACCATCCAGAGCTATAATTTGATCCTTAATTTCAATGCCACCTAAACCACCATGCTGTTTTGATTTACAAACATTCTTCTTCCTTAAGAGATTTAATTGTACTAACAGAAGAACTACCAGATCAGGAAAAAAGCTCTCCTACTCTTATTTATTCTAGAGATGAACCAATCAGGTAAATAATAACAAGACATAAGATACGAAGAAAAAGGTAAGATAACATCAAGGATGAATCACCTTGCCCGAGATAAAAAAGTATCCTTCCAACTAGATAACTTCATTCAATTTTATCTAGCACCACATAATTTTTTTTCACATGCGTTCGTTAAGTTAACTATGAAACATTCATAAACCTGCCTTATCCAAATATATTTTCCACTATTTCTACTGCCATGCGATCATTAAGAGGCTTTCTGGAGGAATACTTGCCCCGTTCTTGTACATTATTTGCTACCCCTCCCTCCCAACCCAGTTAGCTTTGTTCCTTTTTTTTGTTAGAGTTTTTTTCTGCGTTTTGCCACATAAAATGATGATATTTTGTCCACTTTTGATCCTATGAAACATGGCTACCAATATTTCCGTAGTTCATGTTTGAAAATTTCATCACTTTGTCCCCCCACAGTTGTTCTATTCTCCTAAAACTTCTAGACTTCTAAGGTCTTTATAAATGTAAACAACGTAATGCCAAGTCTTGTGCTAGACCTTAGAATACGACATAACACATATAACGTAATACATAGCGTTAAGTAACATTGTTTTTTATTTTTAAATTTAAAAAATCAGGAAAATAATTCTAACATGTTTTTAATTAACATGATAAATATTATAAAAGATTTTAAAAATCTTAAAAATAGTAAGTAATGTCAACTAACATACAATATCAATATTTAATATCAACTAGCAATAAACATGCATTAATATCACAAATTTACGGAGTAGCAACACAAAAGAAATCATAAAAAGTAAGCATAACAAAGAATGTAAAGAAAATACTTCACTATCAACAACTTAAAGTTTTATTCAAACACATACTAGAGTACAATGACTTACATATTAGTTAAACAAAAGAAGTCCATATCAAGTTCACATCAAAACAAGTATACAGGAAAAGGGGGGATCATAACAAGTTTACAGGAAAAAGGGGGATCATGATCTTTTTTTTGCCTTTTTTGGTTGTAATGTAGTTATGTTATGCTACAGTTTAGTGTAGCGCAGCTTACAAAAAAATGTAGAGGTATGCTGAATTTGGATTACACATAGATGCTACTAACTAAACAGTTGAGTTAGTTGAGTTAGGTTATGTAACAGGTAATTTTGAGTTACGTAATGGTTTTTTTTTCAAACATTGGTTTCTTTTGGAATCAATTATGTGATAAGTCATTTCATCAACTTTCAGGTCTGATCTGGAAGCTGTTATGAGCTCGATATATGACATTATATTCGCCTTAGATGGTGGTCAACCTTGCCTGAGCTCAAATCATGATACCATGGAAGTATTTCTCGATGCTGCAACATTATCAAAGGAAGTTGAAGGAACTGAAAGCAGAATGTCCTTAGTGGATTTTAAGAATTGGTGTAGGATACTACCCTCTGTTAGAAAGTTCCTGGGAAGTTTGTTGATGCCACCTGATTCAGGTATTGCTGTTCCTGATGCTCCTATATTGATGTAGATATTCACTTTTCAGTTCACGAATTCTACAAGTTGCAACACAGAAGTGGGCTATATCATTCACACCTGCTGTTACATTACTTGACTACCATCTTTTCAGCTCTTGAAATAATATCATTTAGGAACCGGGTCTCGCGTTAATTGGTTGACATTATATACTTATTAACTGATGTTTGGGTGGACTCTTGTAATGTTTTCTGTTTTACAAATTAAATCTCTCTCTCATCAGTGTTAGTTGCTTAGATATGCGTTTTCTGGATGCTTAATTCATTATATTTAGATTTCATTCCACACTTTTGTATTTTCCAGTTCAATGATAACTGATTATTCAAATTTGCTTAGATGGCCATGTCCCCCATTCTTTTGCTAATTTTTGATATGAAGTTGCTATTTTGCAATGAAGATGAATTGCATATAGTCATTAATGCAATTTTATTGTAGGCAGACCAGGTTTTCAGGTCCCTTATTTGCATCATCCAGAAAATCTAAGTCCTGACTTACTGCTGTTAAGGAAAGAATATGCTTGGCACATTGGAGGTGCCCTTGCTCAGCAGGAGTTGGAGGAATGGAAGCTATTATACCACAGCGCAATCAATGGACTTAGTTTCAACACTTTTCTAGCTAATATATCGTGAGCATTTTTATCCTAATTTTCCCTCTAGTTGAAAAACAAATTAGTCAATAAAATATGCAGAAACGATCTTAAAATTGCATTGTATTTTTCTTTCATCATCATTAGTTCAAAAGCTTCATAATAGGTCAATTTATTTATCTTATATGACTTGATAACATTCTAACATATTACTAATCATGTCTTGCGCTGTCCGTTTCTGCAATGTCATAAATTGTAGATGCAAAAATTTATTTGACGAAACTAGATAACCATCAACATAATTCCATTTAGTATGTTGGGATGCCTACTGTTGCCAGTGTGTTTAGTCTGAAGCAGCAGTGTCGTATATCGTAATGCATTGTATGCTATGATGTACGATAAATCTGCAAGAATACAAATAATGAAATATGAAGGAAACACAAATTTATGTGTTTCGAATTAACGGCGTATGTCCATGGGTGAAAGAGGGGAATCCACTGCAAAGAACCATGAAGAGTATAAAGAATTGAATCTCTCTCAAATCTCTAACCCCCAATACGCGGATGAAAATTTCTCATAGAGAGTCAGCAGAAACCCTGAAGTTCACCAAAATGAAGAGATCACAATTGGAGAGAGAGAGAGAGAGAGAGAGAGAGAGAGAGAGAGAGAGAGAGAGAGAGAGAGAGAGAGAGAGAGCCCTATATTTACCTTTTTTTTTCTGACAAACCAATCCTAAACATGGAATAATTTGGATTCATAAAGCTTTGATGTTTTTTAAAATTTCTTTAAACTATTGGAGATGAACCTGACCCCCACTCCAAACATGCAATTGATTGGGCGTTGTCTTTCCATCATTTTATTGAAACTAATTTTGGTTTCGCCGCAGTTTTAATGACCAAACGGTTCAACTGTTAATGTATACATAAGTTTCAAATACCCCCTTTACTGTGTGTCCCGTAGGATTACCAATGATAGATCATTCTACTAGCTAGATCTAGTTAATTTGAGTAATTAACTAATTTGTTTTTGTCCCGCACCACCTGAGGCATTTGTACATTGTCGACTACAACTGTTTTCCTAATATCTACAGTAACGGAGATGGACCAACTGTACTTGTTATAAAAGACACCGAAGGCTACATATATGGAGGATATGCCTCTCAGACTTGGGATAGGCAAGGCGACTTTTATGGTGACATGAAGTCTTTTCTCTTTCAGCTGTATCCACAGGCATCCATATATCGGCCTACAGGAGCGAACAATAATTTGCAATGGGTAATTATCTAACTTATGGCTTTCTTCGTATCTTATCATTCACTTATGAAATGGAAGCAAGGGTTTCATTACTATTTTACCTTGTGATGTCACTGCTTAATTAATTGGATCAAGACATTCAATCACCTATAGAAGCCAGTCTTTGACAACAGATTGTTAAAGAGAATGCATCATATATAAGATATATGCCAGTACATGTAATTTAGTTCTCATCAACATGAAAATGTTGGACAATGATAGGATTTGGGAAAGAAATTAGGGTAAAAGTTGAGATTTTTATTGATTTTTGTGGAACTAACAAGATACGGCCTCCAATTCGAAAGGAAAGCCAACTCTCCCAATAACTAGGGTTTCTAATCTAATTAACTACTAATCTCTCAATATTCAACATGAAAAACTAATAACCCTTGCCCTCTAATTTATAACAGAATACGGACTAAAGAGAATTGACCCAAAATTACGAAACAGCCCCCCTTTTGTGCCTTTTGTGACCCCCTCTCCTACGGGTTTGTGCCGCCCTCTTGTGTTCTGCGCCGCCTCCTATAAACCACGAGCGGTTTAACAGACAGCTCTTATAAGCACATATTGTTATCAGAGGTTAATTGTGGTGATGTGATTACCTTGAGCTAACTTGTGAGGGTATGTTTCCATGGTTAAGTTTAAGTTTAAGCACATAGGTTTTGGCTTGATCAAGTTGATTAGGTTGGTGCTTCACAGGTGTGTCTGCCCTCCATCTGTACAATTCATGTCGATCCATGAATTGATTATAGATGAGAGAGGAGAGATCGGTCACTTCAATCCTGTTGAAGCTGATTCTTAAAGAACGTGGAAAGATTTGTCTGTTTTTAGAGTAGAAAAATACTGGCTATTGCGTCTGTTTTTAGAGTAATAAAATACTGGCTCTTGCCCATATGGTAGAATCACTGGAAAATATATCCTTATTCCAACTTTCTCACTCAAACCTTTCTAGAGTCTAGACTTATAGGAGTGAACCCAAATTTTTTTAATGTTTGGGGTTTTGCCTAGATTGATAGGTTTTCCATGCTCTTAGGTTTTAAGGTTTTTCTAAAGGAATGCTCATGTTTATTGGTATTCGGTTCGCACAATGAAGATCTCCTAATTTATAGAGGTTATTTCTTCTTTTACTGCTAAATCAGGATATGGAACTCAATCAATAATTGCAGATCAATTACACAGTTCTCTGGAAAAATTCTCCTAACTTGGACTCATTATCCTAGTAGAATTTGAACTTTGTTCAGACTTGAGTTGAGTGTAGCTGGACAGCTTGATACTTCTGACTTGTTCTGCCACTAACTCGTTCATGCAAGGTCCGTTATGTCCAAACTTGAACTTGTTGCAAGACTAACAAGCTGAACTTATAAAAGGTGCTAGTATTTATATTTAGGTCACTGGTGTACTGTTGCCTGTAACTCATTGAAAGTTGCTCTTTCTTTGCAAGAATTTGTTGGAATTCAGAATCTCTAAATTTTCTTTCCCGCACCGTTATCACAGGTTGACTGTGCTATGGCCTAGTTAGGGCTGATCTGACAATATTCACACCATATCATTTTTCATAATCAATATCATTATTTTACTTTTTACCTTAAGAAGGATAACTTTAGTTCTTTGTTAAGTTGTATGCAATTTTACTAAAAGGTTAAGTTGATGTATAGTGATGAAAGTGAATAGATATTATTTCGAGCCAGAAGCAACCTCGTGCACCCTCCACTCCAATAACCGAAAAAGACCACACTCTCCACACACACACACACACACACCCCCACCCCCACCCCCCCCACCCCCCCACCCCCCCGCGTGCGGAAAAAAAACTACCCACCCCCACTCAACACAGGTTGTTTTACACAACAATATAAAGTAGAAATGAGTAGTAGTGAATAGGGAAATCGAACTCGGGACTTTTTTAAACAGTCACAGTCCCGAGGACATGCTGTAACACTATACTCAGATCCTAAAGATATTTAATTGTTGGATGACGTTATTTCCCACAGAAGAAACATACCAAAAAAAATGTGTGGTGGTTCCAACAAGTTTTATCTAGTTCTGATTGAGCTTACATTGTTACATTACCTCTGTGAAGCAATCACATAAGGGGTTGAAAGTGTGTGAACTTTAGTTTGGACATATGTCTATGTTAGAAGAATCGAGTTCTAGAACCAAACTCCACACCTAATGATTATAAATGAAATGAGAAGTACTACTGTTTGTAGTTAGGGCTGTTGACGAACGAGCTTGAACGAGCTTGAACAGGGAGCTTGGTTTTGTTCATGAACAAAATCCATGTTCAAGCTCTGTTCGTTTACTAACCGAGCTCTAAAAACATGTTCAAGCTTGTTTGTTAAGCTTACCGAACGAACGTAAATGGACGTAAACGAACATTTACCGAGCTTGTTCACGAGTATTTAATCGAACGTTCTGTTCGTTAACAAGACTTATCGAACTTGTTCGTGAACATGTTCAGGAACATGTTCGTGAACACACAATCAATTTTATTCATGAACAGATTTTCAATCAAATAAACGAACATCAATTTTTTAATTAGGAATAATAATATTTAAACATAATTGCCAATGACTAAATCAATTAAATAAAAGGATTAAATATTTGCAGGACAAAAACAAATAAATCCGACATAATAGCTACATAGATCCCATTACAAGCATCCATTCCAGGCATAATAAAAAATATAGTATTTTTCTAAATTTACTATTTTCGATACATGTTCATTCACGAACACTTAACAAGGTTGTTCATGAACATCACTTAACGAGCTTGTTCACGAACACTTAACGAGCTTGTTCATGAACATAAATGAACGAACACAGTTATGTTCAAGCTCTGTTCGTTTACTAACCGAGCTCTGAAAATCTGTTCAAGCTTGTTCATTAAGCTTCCTAAACGAACGTAAACGAACATGTGCCGAGCTTGTTCACGAGTAGTTCGTCGAACGTTCTGTTCGTCAACAGCCCTATTTGTAGTTGAATAAACTAACTTGATTATTAGATTAGAAATGCGCGTAGTGCCTGTGTGCAGGTCTATTTATATTCACAAATTTTTATGAATTAGAATTCAACAAACTACTGGTTTTTGTTGGTTGTTGTGTAACTACTTAAAGGTGCCTTTTAGGTACATGATCTGCGGTTAAGTCTGATGCATAGGTTAAGACGTGTAATTGGGCCCAAGTCCTGGAGAAATTGGATCACAATATTGAGTTTGATTCACAACACTTATGCTTATCTTTATATCTTAAAACACAAGTATACCAAAAAAATCGTGTGTTGCATGTTTGTATGAATCTAATTGTGCAAAATATTCTATTATTGAAAAACAGTTAAATTATCCACTACATGAAAGGGGAAAATAGCATGCAAATTACATGATTTTTTTGGTATTTTTATGATTTATAACATGAAGATCAACAAGAAATGTCTTGATTGCCTAAAAGAAAAGTAGAGAGTGGGCTTTTTGCCGCCACCTACGGAAATTTTCTTAGATGTCATCTCATACTAGTCACTTTCTCTCTGTTTGCATTTAACACATAAAGAGGCTAAATATGATCCTATTGGTAGGATTTGTGTGTAGGTCCCATCACTTGAAAAGCATATGTTATGCAACTCTAATGGAAACCAGTACCGTTTTATGCGATCCATAGTCCATACCATTTAAAGGGCCCAAAGGTATAAACTGAAATATTTTTGTGATGTTTTACATGTGTAATAAATGGTCTTAAAATTCTATAACAAATGTGCGGAAGTTAAGAATTTCATTGGTCAATTTGTGAAATAGTGAAAATCCAAACTTTGTGACGTAGAACGGAAGTGGAAAGGGATGTGGTGGGGACTTAGAGACGAATGAAAGTTGGGATGTTGATAACTTTTCGGGCCTCGCATTCTGAGAATTGAACGATTACCGATTCACACTTCTTGCACATGGACATTTTTCAGGCGTCTTGCCTAGACAACCAAGTCACACACACTAATGCAAACGATCTAATTTTTATGAATAAACTGAAAGTTTACACCACGATTTTATTCTTCATTGATTTATATAAAATAAATAAGTTTGTGGCCTTTATATAGATTTACATCTTGCCTTTCAAAATTCACATCCAATATGAGATAAAAACTTTACAATTAATGAAGGACCTAAAATAAATAAAAGACTCAATAGTACTCAATTTTATCCTAAATAAAATAACTAAAAAACTCAACACTAGATGACTCAAAGAAATCAAACTTTATCTCTATCTAAAATTTAAATAAAATAAAAATGACTTATCTCAATTATAAATTGGATCTCTATCATTCTCCCCAGCTTGAGAAATTTACCACCATGTGAATGAAAACATCAATAGCACATTCGGGCAGAAATTATGATCAGCTCCATGGGGGTACATGTGAAGGACGAATAATGTATGACGACGCCGAATATGTTTCTTCAAGCTCCCGTGAAATACTCGACTCTGTCACATCGGGATCATCACTCGGTAAAGCTCATGTAAGATGCATGCAAAGCCTCCACATTGGTTTTAGGACGAACCTCTCTTGGCAAACTCTAATCATCTCGTTATCCATAATAGGAAATTCTTGCAAATTTTTATTTGATTTTACGGCAGACTTGTGACTATCATTGTTAATTACAAGAATTTTATAAGTCTCGAGATGCAAAACAATCAAAATATATGTAAAATGCTTATGAAATGAATTGGAATAAGGTCAAAGTCTAACTCTAAGGAACTAGGATTCACACGATGAACTATTTGAGTAAGTAGCTTATTAATGATTAACACATTTTTTACTTTCAATTATGTTCTTTGGTCTACAAGGAGTCAACACAATTTTTTTCTTACAAATATAAATGTGTATGCATTGGTTCTATCAGAATGTGTAATATTTAAGTCATACAGCTAAGGCTTACCTAACAAAATATGTGTAGCATCCATATGTATGATATCACATCAGATGCTATCATGATAGCTTAAAAACTGGATATGTACCAAACAATATTGGATAACAGAATGCAATTGATCAATCTATATAATGTTATAATGTTGTGAATGGGGTACAACTTTTAGTCACATCTTCTCAATAGCTATTTTAGGGACTATATTAGTACAACCACCACCATTAATTGTTATTTTGAAATATCTATCTCCAATTGTGATGTAGGTAAAGAAAATATTGATCCTTTACCAATCATCCTTACTCTTAGGTATAATAATTAGACACCTAATGACTTGTATATGGACATTAGCTTTCTCTACATCATTATCTGCATCATCAATTTCCTCAAATAGAATGTAACTTTAATTAATTCATCATTATTAACTTCTCTAACAAATACACTTTTATTAGGGCACTAACGTGCAGAATGATCTAATCCATAACATTTGAAACATTGCATCCGTTTATATTTTTGTTGTGCCGGTTTTCTAACCTTAGACTTTTCATTTCTCTTTAGAGATATTAGTTTTTGATTTATTCATGTTGTCATTTGGTCGCTTAAATTACTCATTGGCTTTAGAAATAGGCTTCTTATCTATGGGGACATTCATAGATTTTAAAGTTAATACTATGTTAAATGCTTGTTGCACATTATCTATAGTGTGTGGAAAGCTTATCATGTTTAATATCTGCGCTTAAAACCCAGAACATAATTTAGCAAGGGTATATCGAGATTCTTCTTGTAGCTCACCCTTAATAAATTGGTCTTTAAATTAGTCGTGCTTTATTAATGTAGGTCGTTCAGTTTTCTAACAAGTCATATCTATAAATATGATACGATATTTTTCTTTAAGCTTGATTTTCATTTCATTTCAAGTCCGTGTAGGTCTAAATGCTCTCTCTTGTTGTCTCTCTATGGATACCAAAAAAATTTTAACAGACCCTATCAGTTTAGCAAATTGGACTTTTCACTCATTTGATAACTGGTACCATTCGAACAAATGCACCATATCTGCTAGCTAATTTGAGAAGGTTTAAAGGTTATAAGTTCCATCAAAGTTGTGAGCATCTATCCTAATCCAGCCTGTAATGTTATTCGCATAAAGTTTTCCTCAAAATTCTCATCTTGTCTCTTATTATTTCGATAATTTTCATTTCTAATTAATAATCATTTGAGGTTCATCATCAAATGTACTAAGGGCTTCATCCTTAATTTTTTATTTAGTCAACTTGTTCTCTAAGGCTTCTAAGCGATCTCCTATTTGATTTATGTCGATTTTTAGTTCTAGATAACTTTTGAAGTTGATTTTTAGCCTTTGAATTGCATTATCAATTTATCATACATGTTTGATCCTATAGTTTTGCCATTACATAAAACAAGCAATGTCAATCAAGCACACAAATCCAAGTGTCCTAAACACCAACTAGATGCATGCGTTATTTATGCAAATAAAATAAAAATTCTAGGGTCCAAACCTATATGACAAAATGACATTCTAAATATGCTGCTACAATACACCGATAGAGACTATAAATGATGCAATTCTAGTGATATCAACTAATCAGTCTAATCTGAATAAAATCAAATAGATTTTTTTGGAATTTAATAATTAAATATTTGATCTGATTATAGATCATCTAGAGTGAAAATCAGCTTTAGGTAGCATGCAAGGCATCTAGAACTTGTAGAACTTCAATCCGGATGATCATGATCGAAAAAATGTGTGAAAAAGTTTGATAAATCACCAAAATATGCTAAAATACGACTGAAAAATGAAAATCCAGAAAAATTTGAAGAAAGATAGAAGCTGTATTGTGCAACGGCTCGACTCGGTTAGCCAACGGCTCGGTCAGCATTAGAAACGGTTCCTTGGAGCCATTACTGTAGCAATTTGACGCCGATGACTTTTTCGACCATATTCGCTGGCATTCTTCATCGATTAAGGCTGATGGGTGTTCACCTTGACGTGGCACACCTGATGTATGGCTCGACATGGGCTGTCATCATCATCGGAGGAGGAGGCGGATTCGATGAATGGGAAGCTTGACAGCGGTGGCGATGGTTTCAATCACCGGAGAAGGTGACAGAGGCTTCTGAGGGTTGCGAGAGAGGCGGTCGTGATGTTGGAGTGGTCCTAAAGATAAGAAAATGATGACGAAGAAAAAAATGAAAGAAGAAAAACCAAAAATAGGAATTTTTTTATTTTTGATCTAAAACCTAACTAAAAGAAAAAAGATGTTTTATCTTTGATATAAAAACTAACTAAAAAGATTTTTTGTGATGAAGAAAAAGAAAAGAAAAGAAGACAAATCAGGTTTTGCTCTGATAACAAGGTGACGCCGAATGGAAGCGGGAAGGGATGTGGTAGTGATGGCGGTGGACGCAGCACTGGCGATTTAGGGTTTGTGTTTGTTTATATTTTTTGCTTTTTTCTTTCTTTTCTATTTTTCTCTCTGTTTTTTAAAAATCTTTTTGTTTTTCCTTTAATTTTTTGATTTTTTAATCTCTCTTTTTTGATTTTTTGATTTTTTGATTTCTCTTTTGACTTTTATCTCTTTTTTGATTATTTTATCTCACTTTTTTAAAATCTAAAATCCTAACTAAAAGAAAAAAATGATTTTTTGGATGAGGAAAAAGAAAAGAGAAGAAAAGAATACAAATCGGGTTTTGGTTTTAACTCCAAGTTTAACGCGGAATGGAAGCAGAAAAGAATGTGGTGGAGATTTGCGAAAGAAGGAATGTTGGGAAGTTGATAACGTTTTGGGCCTCGTTCCCCAGATATCTAATGATCACTAACGTGCACCACTCGCACGTGGAAATTTTTTGGACCTTTCGTCCATACTAAGCCAACTCTCGTACACCAATTTAAATTTTGATTTAATTTTTATGTAGAAACTGAAAGTTTACACCAATATTTCTATTTTTCATTGATAAATATAAAATAAATAAGTTTGTAGTCTTTATATAGGCTTACAACCTGATTTTCAAAATTCATATTCAATATGGGATAAAAACTCTAAAATAACCGATGGATCTAAAATACACTAAAGATTCAAAAAGACTCAGACTCTATCCTAAATAAAATAACCAAAAAACTCAAAGCAACTAGAAGACTCAAAGAACACAAACTTTATCTCTATATATCTAAAATAAAATAAAAAAGGACTCTATCCCAATTTCAAATTGGATTTATTTCACATTGGATCATTTAAATACTTTAAAACCCCTTTGGTACAAATTGTTGCTGGGTTTGGAACACTTTAGACATCTATTTGTTGGCTTTGGAACACTCTAGAGTCTAGACTGGAAACCTAAATAATTCTCTATTTTCGGGCATCCTATTTATTGATACTTGATGCATGGGCAAGAAATTATAAAATAGTCGAAATCATCGTTTTTAGACAATCAAGGTGATGTAGATCAACTTTAACAGAATGGATATATCTTAGTATCTAATTTCGGCATGCATGATACTAGGATTTGGTTGCATATCGTCCAAGGAGTGTACTCTAGACACATGATATTACTATATCTATTCACACGCATGTGTCTTAGTCTTTGTGCATTGTGTTTGTTCAACATATGAAAGAGTGTTGCAAAAAGCTATCTGGCCGCCATCAGACCGAGCATCCTCTTGCTATGGAAAGCACCACTTAATTCACAAAGCTGCCTAAGAGAGGCATTGCTTGCTGGTGATGACATCCTCTTGGATCACCGACAACCTCTCCATGCCATTCGATGTTGCCTCTTGAGCGCAAGAATGGGAGGCTTAATCTTTAATCTGCGAGCAATCATATTCCCACAGTGGAAGCAAGAGTGTTGATCACTCGTCCCAATTTTCATCGCAGATGCAAAAAAGAAAATACAAAATTGGTTTTGGAGTGGGAAATTCCATTGCTCTTGGTCTTAGTCTATAACATATGATATGAGTGGAAGATGTATTTGTCTTTATACTTGCGTGTTATTTTCTCTCAAGAAAATACAAGACTGGCTCTTGATTTCTAAGGTCTTGGGCTCGTCCCAATTTTCTAGTATTTTGCTTAAATAGGGATGTCATCCATTAGAGTTTTAGTCATACTATATGGCTTTAGGGGTTTTGACTTTCTTCATTTGAGAACTACATTGCTTTGCTTACCGGCGTGATTAGTTCACAATGTTGATTTCTTTTCCTTTTATAAAAGATAGTCTCTTTTTTCTTACTACATTAGGCCCTAAATCTAATGTGATTACATCAAAAGGGTCCTGAATACATTATAAAGTTTTCTAACAAATTCTCATCGGACTCAAAACTTTGTTGGATGTGGAATCTAATTCAGGCTCAGAATGGAGCTTAACATGTCTGGCTTCTTCAGTTTGTAACTGCATTCGATGTTTGTTTCACATAATCTTAGACTCATTGCTAAACTAATGAACTTAACTTTCAGCTAATGATGGTCTGATATCAAGGTTCCTTATACTCAGCTTTCAGTAACTCTATCTATGAAGTTGGATTTTTAAGCATGAATTTCTTAGAACTTTGAATATCTTCCCTTTTTTGACGTCTTGCGATCCTCTTGGATTAAGATTCCCTTTTGTGAGTTCTCGTGTAAATTTTGACACTCTTCTTCAAAAGAACATGGTTTCCTGGTTCATGCACACACTGTCTCTTTCCTCGATAGTAGTTGCACAATACCTCTTGCGGTGAAATTGAACCTCTCTTGGTCGGCTTTATGGTACTTGATGCTTCTTGAGGTGTTAGTTGTTTCAGGTGATGATCAGCATTCTTTGTAGTGCTTCAGTCTATGGTACACCTTTCTCCTCTGCTACGTTGTTTTCCATCTTGATTGTCCTCTCATCTTCACTTTCAACTAGTGGCTGATCCTATTTACCTGTGTCTTTCAGGACTCTGATTCCTATAGCATATGAATATTATAGAGGGATTTAGTTGATGTCAAGTCTTTCAACCAGTGGTCGTGTTTTCATCCTACAATGACCTTCGGGCCCTATTACCAGTTTCATCCATGAACAATGGTTGAGGAGAAATGCGAGGGTTGATTGTTTAACTCATTCTTCTTGTCATGGATGAAAAATGGAAATATGGACGAATTTGATTTTTGGGAAGGGAAATTACTTCTTATCGATTATATTTTTGACATATGATGATACAAACGAGTGGAAAATGTTTTCTTTCTACTCACATGCCCACACTTTTATGAAAAGAAAAATACAAGAATGGCTTTCGATTTTTAGAGTCTTGGGCTTGTCCTAGTTTCCTCGAGTTTTGCCCAGAGAGATGACGTTCATTTTCTAGGTTTTTAGGTCTTTCTTATTTGCCCAGGTTTCTAGTGGGAGGTTTTCCTTACTCTAGGGATTTGTGTTGTTTCCCTTTATGGGACTATGTTGCTTACCGACTTGATTGGTTTACAATAAAAATTTCATTTCATAAAGCAGCCTCTTCTTTTCCTACTAGATTAGGACTCCTAAATTTTACTACGTTATATCAAAACATTTTAAATACATTACAAAGTTTTCCAATAAAGTTTTCCTAAATTTGACGCAGGTGAGGTAACGAGCCAAGCAAATCAAATTGAAATTTCAATCGATCAGTCAATGGTCAAATCCCCCCTACGGTTCATCCATATTTAGGATTTTGGGGTTTTAGAATTGGTACACTAACAAAAAAATTCAAATAAAAAATAAAAAATTAGGCCTTTTGTGCTGCCAACGTAGGAATTTTTATACGCTTACAGGATATATCCCTTTTCATGTGTGTGTGTGTGTATATGTGATGTTAATGTGTTTGTGACATCAGTGTAGGAATTTTCCTGCACTGCCAGCACAAAAAACATCTCTCTATTTTTAAATTTTTTGTAGGATTATGGTACATATTTTAAAACATCAAAATTCTAAATATAAGTGAAACTTAGGGGATTTAATCATCGATCCACTCGTAACAGAAAGCTATATTATTCTGAAACCGTTGAATTTGTAACAATCAGATCGAGAGTTAAATTTCATTGGATTCACTTGATTTTTGGTATTTTGATCATCCATGATGTGTAGAACACATGAATTTTTTTAAAATACAAATAAATGATGCATGTGCATAAGAGCAAAAAATTTCCCACGCTGACAACACATACATTATTCTTTGTGTGTATGAGAACATGAGTATCACCTACCATAGGACGAATTCCACCATCGGCTTTTTTCTTAATGATTGGACCCATTCCCTTCGGTCAACAACAAAAGAGTGTAGCTAGGGGTTTTCAGAATTTGAAGATGAAACTGAATGGGGTTGTTCCATCCAAAATTGATGCAGACAATGGATATTGTGACCATTATAGAAAGAAATTTCCCCGTATGATAGTTGACCCACATCCCCCCCCCCCCAAAAAAAAAAAAAAAAAAACAAAAAGAAAAAAAGAAAAAAAGAAAAAAAGAAAAAAAAAAAAGAAAAAAAAAGGGGACACACTCACTCACTCACTCCCTCCCTCTCTTTGGGTGTGTGTGCGCGTGTGTGTGCGCGCACCCACCCGGTGAGCCGATGGCGCTGGTACTCTGCTCTGCCTCGCTTAGCCATTTTAAAACATTGATATGAAATCAATGATATTTTTAAATGCTGGCACGTGGTGGCCTTGAGGATGCCAATGATAGTGGAGATAATTTCATAGATCATACTACTTGCGGATGCTAGAAACCATAGCACAAGTATGAACAAGACTGGAAATAATTCCAGATATCTGATTCCTTATTTTGGTAGTGTGCCATAAATTTCAGCTCGGATAGCATTCCCAATGGCGTTGGATTTGGAGGTCGAGCAAACCATTTCGGCCTATTCCTCTCGGCAAACTTTGATCAAGGCCACACATTTGCGTGCACCACTTTCAATAGCCCCTGCCTTTCGAGGACGAACCGAATGAGGCCGGAGGTGATCGAATGCTGGGGGGTCCAAGTCAAAGGGGTGGAGAATGAAAAGAATGACTCCATCAAAGGAAGTGTTCTAGAGAGATTCAAGGAGGACAGAAACATGCTCAAGATGGTTGGCCTTGCAAATTCAAGCGAGTGACTCAGCCGTGCGCTGAACCTGCAGGTAATTTACTCTGCTTAAGCAAATTCCTACATGTTTGGCAAGTGCCGTGGCTTCTTGCCCCCATTTTCAATGAAGTTTGCCATGCACCGAGCTCGGTGCCCTGCATGATTATCTGTTTCAATTTATCAGTCCAAAACTTTACCGATTTGGTTTATGATTTGTACAGGGGAAGCTGTGGTTCGCAACGGTCTGCATTCCAAAAACCATAAGAAGATACGTTGCGCTTTGTTCCAATACTATCCCGTGCCAAATTAAACGCTTGGAAATACATTGTTGATGTTGTAATTACATAACTTCGGATGCAATGATTGATTCTGTTTGTGTATATGCATATATATGCATGCATCTTGCTTTTATTGAACAAGCATGATTTGTTCATTAAATGTTTCGATGCGCAAATTTGGACTGATTACATAGGTCACAGAAGTACACCCCACATCAATCACAAGGTTATGCTCTCTCACATGGTTTGTTTCATCGCCACCAAAATACACTGCACACCGCCGCCGGATCCTCTTTTGTATGCCCCGCCCCACTTCGGTAATGCGATCAAGAACAAGAGATACGGTTCTGTCTGACCCCATGCTGCCTTAGCTCGGCTGCTGCATTTCTTCGTCACCCCCAAATCTCCGTGCTTCGCCGCCAGGTACCCAACCACTGTGCACACGCTTCCGTTGTTTATAATGCTATCCTTGGTCCCTGCGGCCACCATGATTAGTGCTGCGTGCTTTGTGCCACTGCAAACTCCGTTGCAGTTGACTCCAATCCCTTGCTTGAACCCCGTCAAATCAATATCCATAACCCTATACCTCGGCTTATCGATAATAGCTGCGTTATTGAACATGATACCGAGCTTGCCATATTTTGCCACAGGGAAGCCTACAACATTCTTGACATCCGATTTTCTTGAAACATCACACTGAACAAAAACAATATCACATGGGCATATATCCGCGCAAACCGGTCGAGCGAGCTGGTCTTGGATATCCTCGATGACCGCCCTGGCGCTGTGCTTGCAGTAGAGCTAGTGGTGACCATGCCGCTGCATGCAGCGCCTCTGGTTATTATTGCAACCTTCCCTACTAATCTACGAGCAACAAGAAAACGTTTTAAGTTAGAATCTACATACTTCATTACGAAACAGCATAAATGCAAGCTTAGGAGAAAGAGTATTGCCTTCTACCAGAGGCCAGACCGAAGATATTTTTGAGATCTGAAGCTATGTTTGACTGCCGCAAGCAGTGATCCGGCCAGAGCTTGCATCCATTCGCTTGGCATGTGTATTTCTTTCGTTCTTTACCTTTCACATTCGGATGACCCTCATTTTGTGGGCGAGCAGTTAATTCCATTCTCAGTCAATCAATCTAAGCATAACCCAAACACCACACAATCTTTTAGGAGAATTGCTACATTGGAGCTTAAAGATCAGAGTGCACTGAAGAAGGCGCCTCGGCGTTCTTCTTCTTTTTTGATATGTTATCCTCGTTTGTAGTTTGTTTCTGTGGTTAGGTTAGAATGTGTGCACATCTGTTCATTTGACAGAAATTATTCTATGGGAAATCATTGCAGTGCATGGATAATTAATCAGTAGGGTTAGAGTGTTTGAGGTTTTGATTTTTGTTCACGACCAAATTTCTCGATTTCAACGTTGTTGATGATATGAAAGATAGAAGATGCGTCCATGACCGAAATTTCTGAAAATTTTGTTTAAATCAATGGAAGGTCATATGTATCTCATCATGATCATACAAATAAAGAATGAGCTGCGCTCGGTCACCAGAGGCACAACTCTGTAACTTATGATCATAAAGTATCCAAAAAAGAAAAGAAAAATCTCTCTGATACTACCCTACGGTCTACGGTTTCGTGTGCTATGGACTCAATTGGGATCAGGAGAGGAGTTTGTGGATTGAAGGGGGTTGGTCAACCAAAGAACTTGTCCTGCGGTTATAGAAGTGACCTGTGCCTTCAAGCCCTGACTGACTGGCTGATTTGGAAGTTAAGTTAGACTTCTTATTATTAGGCCTGACTACACTATTAGATAGTCAAGCGACATTTGTTACCTCTTGTTCATTCATTACTTTGCCACTTTTACTTTCTGTTGGTTATTACTTGCCGCTTAGCGCTGACATGTATTTCATTGTTTTCTTTGAAATGCATGTCAGACTACGAGCCGACGGAGTACGTGGAGTACTACACTGAGGACGATCCCGCGGACCAGGGATCAAAGGATGTTACTGAGCCCGCACCTGCTGAGAAGTAGGAGTGTCCGATTCGACCACAACATCAGCTTTTCACCGTCAGTGTGTTTTCCTTATCGCCAGTGTGCTATTTACTTTCGAGTGATGTACTTTACTTTTCTGCCAAGTCGATGTAGGCCGTACTATAAGGCCCAGTCTTGTACTATACTTATCATCTATTGGGATAATAAAGATGTTGTGTGTTGTTTCTCTGAGATTGCATGACAAGAACCTGTCCTTCAATGGAATTACTACAGACGCTTAATGTGCATCGAACAAGGAAGAAGAAAAAGAAAAAAGATTCCTCCTTGTTTTATGCACATGCGGACCTTCGTCGCGTCCTCGCTCCTGTGCATTTTGGGAAGCGGGGCGTGACAGGTTTCCGTGGTGGCCCACGCAGGTCATGCAAATACTTAGAGCAATATACGCATCTTTACGATCCTAAGCTTACTGAGTACATATTGACTCAGGTTTATTGTTTTACAGCATGGCATGAAGATCAAACACCCGCAACGGAAATGACGCCAATGGAAACGGTGCCGATGGTGCCGCCGAGATATCTGCAGTCCTGGGAGAGATTAGAGAAATGTTAGAAATACAACACCAGATGCTTCAGCAGGAACCAAGAGCACCACCACCATCCGCTGAACCTGGGGTTAAGCAACTCCAGGAGCTTCGTCTGAAGACTTTCTCTGGAAAGGAAGGGCCACTAGCAGCTGAAGAATGGGCCCTAGCCACTGAAGACAAGTTGAGCGCTGCTCGCATCTCTCAAGCAGGATGGGTTGAAGTTGCAAAACTGCAACTGACTGACAATGCTCGAAGCTGGTGGGACCGTGAAGAACGACGTCTGGTTAAGCCTATCTCTTGGGGCATGTTCCGGGAAAGGTTCAACGCCCAATACTTTCCTCCCTCAGCCAAGAGAGAACTTCACATTCGTTTTACTAATCTGAAACAAGGAAATAGGACTGTCGATGAATATGAGGCAGAATTCTCAATGCTCAGCCGTTTCGCTCCGCACATGGTCGAAAATCCAGAAGACTGTGCCTATCAATTTCGTCAAGGCCTAAACCCCCGTGTTCAAGCCTCGATGACTTCAGTGAAGCTTACTACCCCTGAGGATGTTCTGGAAGCTGCACGAACTCATGAAACCGTTGCACGACTTGAAAGGGGAATTCAAGTTAATACAGGCAAACGCCCGATGGAACCTATCAGGAACAACTTCGGTCCGACTCAGACCACCAATTTCAAAAAGGCCAGCAGCTCCGGCCGATGCCAGGTCCACTATGGTGTGCGACTACTGCAACCGTGTTGGACACGTCAAGAGGGACTGTCGTGTGTTATTGAACTTGTGCCTAGTGTGTGGGGGCATCTGACCATCTTTCCAAGTATTGCCCTCATCGCACTATAAACCCAGCCAACCCTATGATGGCTTCAGGATCAACCCAGCAAAAGCAACCCCTGCCTCCTCAGCAGCAAGCTTTTCAAAATGCCAAGTCAAATCCACCAAGGCGTCAGGCATTTACTATGACTGCTGTTGAAGCAGAGACCACTGATCGAGTGATCTCAGGTATGCTCTAGACCACAGTTTCATGACTGATGCGCAGGTGTTATCCTGATCTCTTTTCTTAAATTCCGAGGACGGAATTTTTATAAGGAGGGTAGGATGTAACGGCCTGTTTTCATCAACACTACAATTTGCGTGTTTAACCTATTAAACTATTTTCCGTCAAGAGTTTTATGACTTCGAAAATTTCTTATAAAAAAATATTTTGAAGTATCAAACTAGTTATGGAGTATTTTAGTAAATTCGGATTTCAACAAATACCTCTAAATAATCTGGTAAAAATTCATTTTCGATTATTACCGTTTTGGCTTAATGAATTAATTTTCTATACAAACATCATCAAAACGTTTTCAAACTTCTACGATATCAGTCTATGCTCATTTAGGGCTTCCCACATTAATTTCGTAATTTTCTGACGACAAATCAATAGAAAACCCGTAAACCCGCTTCCTAAACGTTTTGGCCCAAAACTCGTATTTTCATAGATCAAACCCTGAATCAGACTTCGTATTCGCGATCCTCGTGACGATACGAACTCGTGGGTATGTTTTCGTAATTTTTCGGACACGTTTACTAGTAGGGGGCAAAATCGTAATTTTGTTACAAATTTACCATCACTAATCACCTTGCCTAATTACTAATTACATTAACCTAATTACTAATTACCCTAATATGATTAACATGTGGAGGAGACAACCGTTCAAATTTTTCAAAAAATCTAATCTTATCTTAACCTTTTATTTAATGCTACTTTTGACTAAGTTTTAATTACTTAATTAAAAATCAATTTCTTAAACCTATTTAAACCCCCTAATCCCTCTTCTCATGCCATCTTCAACCTCCCGTCCGGCGAAGCTCCGGCCAACTTTCCGGCGAACTCCTTCATCTCCGGTGAGCCCCCACTACCCTCTCCCATTTGCTCATTTTCAACCTATCTCCAACCCTCTCTCTCTCTCTCTCTCTCTCTAAAAACTCAAACAAAACCCATAAAAACCCACCATGGACACCTCCACCATGATCATCTCCGGCGAACTTTACCCTCTTCCGGCGACAACCCCGTGACCTACACCTTCCCCTTGATCCCCTTTACAACTCTTTTCCCCTTCCCCAATGATTCTACCCATGAATCAATCAAAACACAAAAAAACACAAAAAAAAAAAAAGAATCTGGGCATCTTTTTCGGCCGGTGGCCGGCCACCCTACTCCTCCTCTCCTTCCTCCCTTGGTCCCTTGCTCCCCTTAGCATTCACCATTGGTACTCCTACAAAAGAAGATGAAGAAGAAGAAAAGTTTGAAAAAAAAGGGAAAACAAATTTCACAGTTTTGATGTGTGCTGCCAACTTGTGAAGAGGGGGATTAAGTGAAGGAAATATGAAGGGAATATGAAAGGAATTTTGGTAGAAATTGTGTAGGGATTTTGAAGTGAATTTTGTAGGGAATTTTGAAATAAATTTTAGTGGGGGGGGGGGGGGGGGGGAGATTTCTTTTAGATTTTGGAGTTAGGGATTACGAATTATTTTTATTGTATTTTATACGTGTATATGTATACGTGCATATGTGCACGTAGTACGAAACTTGTAATTTCGATTATTATATTAATAAAATATGGGTGCATGCGTGTGGTGTGTGTAGGTAGACGTCCTGGGAAGACATCAACCCCCGGACGCGGTACGAGACCCGCCCAAGGAACCGGATTACAACCGGTTACAACTACAGGCAAGTAAATACTGCAAGTATTTCTACCGTGTATATATATATATATATATATATATATATATATATATATATATATGGAAAGTAAGCATCAGATTTTATTAATAAGTGTACAATGTACAAGAGTCTTCGTTAGTTTGGCAGAACCCATTAGAGAGAGGATAGGGCACAGGCGCCGTTTTTATGTAAGTAAATATTGCAAGTAAATACCGTTTATATATATATGCAAGTAAATACTGCAAGTATTTCTACCGTATATATATATATGCAAGTAAATACCGTATTTATGTATGTTGTAAGTAACTACTGTGCTTGTGCAAGTAATTACCGTGTGTATGCAAGTAATTACCGGGTGTATGCAATTAACTACTCAACCACCTCCTACTGTGTTTTACTGTACGCAAGTACTCACACGTATTTGTGTTTATGGTTATCGCACACACTATTGGGCCCTCGGACATTTACGGAGCACATTACGGAAAACACTATTGGGCCCTCGGGCATTTACGGAGCACATTACGGCACACACTATTGGGCCTTCGGGCATTTACGGAGCACATTTACGGAGCACATTATTGGGCTCTTGCGGCAATTAAGCCTGATGCACTAGCTTGTTTGTTACTATGCTACTATTGCTGACTTGATACCATTGTTCTACTGACTAAGTCGAGACTACTCGAACGTGGCAATGCGGTATAATAACAAGCGGTCTTAAATTGTTACCGGATCAGTGTCTAGAAAGGAATGGGAAGGGGGTTGGTCAACCAAAGGACTTGTCCTGCGGTCATAGAAGTGACCTGTGCCTTCAAGCCCTGACTGACTGGCTGATTTGGAAGTTAAGTTAGACTTCTTATTATTAGACATGCCTACACTATTAGATAGTCAAGCGACATTTGTTACCTCTTGTTCATTCATTACTTTGCCACTTTTACTTTCTGTTGGTTATTACTTGCCGCTTAGCGCTGACATGTATTTCATTGTTTTCTTTGAAATGCATGTCAGACTACGAGCCGACGGAGTACATGGAGTACTACACTGAGGACGATCCCGTGGACAAGGGATCAAAGGATGTTACTGAGCCCGCACCTGCTGAGAAGTAGGAGTGTCCGATTCGACCACAACATCAGCTTTTCACCGTCAGTGTGTTTTCCTTATCGCCAGTGTGCTATTTACTTCCGAGTGATGTACTTTACTTTTCTGCCGAGTCGATGTAGGCCGTACTATAAGGCCCAGTCTTGTACTACTTATCATCTATTGGGATAATAAAGATGTTGTGTGTTATTTCTCTGAGATTGCATGACAAGAACCTGTCCTTCAATGGAATTACTACAGACGCTTAATGTGCATCGAACAAGGAAGAAGAAGAAAAAAAATTCCTCCTTGTTTTATGCACATGCGGACCTTCGTCGCGTCCTCGCTCCCGGGCATTTTGGGACGCGGGGCGTGACAGGGGCACCCGACTGGCCCCCATTCGGCCCGATTAACCGTCCCTCGGAGTCCGCGATCCCCTAATGGCCATTAACGGACCCGTTAATGGGCCACCACTCCACTACGCACGAGTGGGAGGAGGCGTTGGCGGATCATGGGGACGTGAGAGGAGGCGGGACGTGGGGCAATCACGAGGGACCCTATAAGGGGAAGGCCAGGACGACGGAGAAGGGGATCCAGACCGAGGTAATCAACAGAGAGGTACTCCATCAACGACCTAGGCATTCGCCACTCCATTTCCTCCCTCCCCCAAACTCTCGCCGCCTGGGTTGACGTTCCGGCTTCCTTACAAGCCGGATCTCCCCTGCCGAGTATCCCTTCAGACATTGATCTGACTTAGGCATCGGAGGGGATTTGGCCGGAACCTAGGTCCGGCCTCCCTGACGAGTTTCCTCATCTGTCCAGGAAGAAGATATCCGAGGCGCCGAGGCTACCCCTCAGCGTCGGTCGGCTACCCCCATCGCAGTCGTCAGGTGGACGGTTGCTCATGCACCAACCCACTTGCAAGGCGCCGAGGCTACCCCTCGATGCGGATCCGATCGAGGCCGAGCGCGACCCAGCCGAGGCCGAGCGCGACCCAGCCGAGGCCGAGGCTTCTCCTTAGCTCCCCGAAGGCAGAGGATCGACGCTACCTGGGGACTCCCCCGTCTGCGCCCAACCCTCCTTCCTCCCACGCCGAGAACAAGCGGGCTCGGCGATCCCAAGGGACCCACAAGTCGGCCCCTTGACCACGTTGACTACGCAGCCGATGGTCAACGAACTAAGGTGAGAAAACACCCGTAAACATCTGGCGCCGTCTGTGGGAAAGAACTAACACCCACGTCAAACCACCAAGATGGAACCCATCGGCAATGGCCTGGGGCGCATGTCACCCATCCCAGAGGAGGGCGCATACCACGCCCCTGCCAAGAACCCGAACGGTCACACCGCCGGAGAGACCGACGACACCCGGCTGGCCACGCAGGGGCAACTCCGAGCCTACGCACAGGAGACCAACACCAACATCCAAACCTTGGTCGCGACGATTCAACAACTCTTCAGCAGCACTCCCCCCTGAGGGCGGGGAGGGACAGGCCTACCGCCAGGAAGAGGATCGCCGACCTCTTCGCTCCGCCGTGGTTGCCGACCAAGGAAAAGGAGTGCACAACATGGAGAGGAGGTTCACCATGCCCGGTTTTTCCCCGGCGCGGTCTCCCACTTCCACCTCATTCATAGAAGGAAATGGGGGGGACTCGGAGCGGACGGACGACGTCTCGAGGACGGCCTCGTCCGCACGTCCGGGATCGTACAAACGTAGGCGGGATGATCGCCGGTCAGCGAGCGTCCGGTCTTACCAGAGCGGAGGCAGCCGACGAGCAGGGACCCACCACCAGAAGAGCCGGAAAGAATGTTCGCGCCGATCGAGTCCAGCGCCCAAGCTGGCGAAGACCCAAGAGGAGGTCAAGCTCCCGTCGGCCCCCCCGTTGCGGTCGAACGGAAAGGAGGCGGGCGAAGGGGAGCGACCCGGGTGCATCAGCGGAGAACGATGCCCCCTGACTCGGAGGATAACCGAGGCGCGGATACTCTCGAACTTCAAGGTACCGACACTGGAGAAATACAACGGCGTCAGCGACCCCGCGGATCATGTGATGGACTATGAGGGGGTCATGGCGTTCCAGGGGGCCGATGACACCCTGCTCTGTAGGGGCTTCTACTCCACCCTACGGGGGGCCGCGCGGACCTGGTACCTCAGCCTGCCCGGTCGGTCGATAGACAGCTTCGAGGAGCTCACCCAGTTGTTCTGCAAGCATTTTATGGCCGGGCGACAGGTAAAACCTGATTCGGAACACTTGTTCAATGTGGTACAGGGACCGGCCGAATCTCTGAGACACTTCATGCGTCGCTTCAACGTGGAGCGATTGAGCGTGGATAGCTGCCCCGAGCTGGTTGTGAAGGCGGCCCTGAAAAAGGGCCTACGACATAGGGGCTTGAAGAAATCGCTACACAGCGACCCACCGAAGGACCTCACCGGAATTATGGCCCGAGCAGAGCGCTTCATGTTGACAGAAGAGGCCCTAGCCGTGGATGAGGGTAAGACCAGGCGCGGGACCAAGCGCGATGAGAACGAGCGTCATGGCACGGAGGAGCATCGACAAGAGAAGAGGGCCAGAGGAAGACCACGGAGGGAAGAGCCCCGGCACTCCTCGGTGACCACCACCCCGGACGTGATCCTAGCGCAAGCCCAGAAGGAGGGACATATGAGCCGACCTCCCCGAATTATGAAGAGAGGCGGGAGGGAAGAAGAGAAGTACTGCTAGTACTACAAAGACAACGGCCACGATACCGACGATTGTTGGCATCTGAAGAAAGACATCGAGAAGCTTGTGAGCCGGGGGCACCTGAAGAACTCCACCAACGACCCCGCCTCGGAGAAGGAACGTCCAAACAGCAGGACATGGGAAAAGGGGTGAACGCGGTCCAGACGGTTACACGTATCATCGAGTGAGGGGATAGAGTAAACAGCCGCCGCTTCGCCAGGGGAGGGCTACCCTGCCAGAATCTCCTCTGTCTTTTGTCGCATTTTCCTTTTTCATTACTCCAAATGTACTGTCTCATGGAATTGAAGGCATACACTGTCAGTGCAGATTCAATCACCTGTTTTGAGCAGATGATTCGGGACACATATGAGGACTCAATCAAGGCAACCACGGTTAACCATTAAGTGGGAGGAATGTCGCCCCCCAGAGAAATTCGCCAGTCGAGCCCGAGGATCGAAGCGGACCGCCCGCTCGCAAGGCTGGGGGCAACTCCCCCAGCAGACGGGCACGACGGCCGGTCATAAGCCGAGGGGTGCTTACCTGCGCAGACTGAGTGAACCGCCCGCTCGTAAGGATAGGGGCAACTCCCCCAGCATACGGGCACAACGACCGGTCATAAGCCGAGGGGTACTCACCCCCGTGGACCGAGCGAACCACCCGATCGCAAGGCAGGAGGCAACTCTCCCAGCAGACGGGCACGACGGCCGGTCATAAGCCGAGGGGTACTCACCCCCGCGGACCGAGCGAACCGCCCGCTCGTAAGGCTGGGGGCAACTCCCCCAGCCAACGAGCATGACGGTCGGCCACAAGCCGAGGGATGGCCTCCCTCGTGGACCAAGTGACCCACTCGCTCGTCAGGCTGAGGACAATCACCCCGACAGACAGAATCGGCGGGAAGAAGGACGTCCCAGGCCAGACAAGCCCAGGACAACACCCCTAGACGAGGGTGACGACGCCCGTCCGGTCTAGGAACATTGAAGGCTATTCCAAAGGGGAGAACCCCCGAAAAAGAGACCAGTGGCGCAAGAAGAACTGACTAGAAGAAATCGTTTTCATTAATGGTATGGGTTACATATCACTCAGCAACATCCTCTCAAGCACTGTTGTTGACAACAAAATTTGTCACCCAAGAAAAGAAAAAAAGGGGACAAGGTACAAGGGCTCTTCAGGGGTCCGGAGCGAGAGAGATAGCGTCATCTGGGGCCTCGCCTTGCTCCGAGCAGCGGGGGTCGGCGTGTCCCGGTGGAGGGGGGATAGGCTCCCGAGCGAGCTCCACGAACTGTCGGAATGACTCCCTGACGACCTCCACTATGCGAGGGGCGAGGAGGTCCTCATAAGTCCCGAAGACCTCCCCCAGGACCGATGCAATCTTCGGCCTTATGGCCGTGTCGACGCCCTTCTCAGCCTCCTCGGTGAAACGGAGCCGCCGACGCAGCTCGGCGAGTTGGCCCCAGCGATTCTCCCTCTCCCGCCGGAACTTTTCTTCCGCTTCTCGGCTCAAGTCATGGACATCCACAAGATCTCGTTTGAGATCATGTACTTGAGACTCGAGCTCGTCGGCACGACGGCGTTACTGCCGAGCATCCATGCGGGCACCTTGAAGGGCTACGTCAGCCTCCCCAGCCCGAGCGCGCTTCCGGTTTAGGGAATCCTCTAGGTTCCTCAATCGGGTCGCTCGGCGTTGCGCCTCAACAGCCATCGCGGTGGCCTGCAAACGAAAGAGAGGTGGATTATACCAAGGAGGATCGAAGGGCAGGTCAACTGTCCGGAAATGACAGGAATTCGAACCTGTCGGAGATGACCGACCAGAGAGTCCGACAATATGTCCACGGGGGATAACTCCAAGAGGGAACGGTCCCCCGGGAGGACGGAGTCCGCCGCCGGCTGATTCGCCAAGGCCATATCAAGGGGCACCGAGTCCTCGAGGGGATCAGCCGGTCCCGCTAAGGCGCTCGACGGAACGCATCCTGCCCCCAAGACCGAAGGGGTAGCCGAGGAAGCGACGACGGCGTGGGCAGCAGGGTCGGTCGCAACGGTCAGCACGATTTCCCTGCCGGGATCCGTCGGCGCGACGGAGGGAGCCGGAGAAGCGGCGCGCCCGCCATTCTTCCGCGACTTCTTCCCGTGGGGGCCAGCGGTAATTGGGGGAGAGTGCTTGCGACTTCCGCCCGCGGACGACCGAGGAGCCGATCCGGAACCCTCAACAAGGAGGGGGTCGGTCCCAGTGACCTCTCCTTCGGGGGGACCCGATGCGACCCGTGGGGGAGACTTAGCCTCAATTCTCCCCGAAGGAGGCTCAGACCGGTGCAACTCTTCATCTACAGAGCGGCGAGGCGCCTGTCCGGAAGAGCTCCCACGGCCCCGGCGAGATACCAGCCGAATAAGCTCGTCAACATCGTGGGTGAATTCGCGGCCAGTCATCCCTGCGAGAGGAAGCGAAATCAGGGTGAGCCAGAGGTTAAACGGAAGGAAGGGAGACAACATACCAGGGGACCACAGGGTACACTTAAGAAGCAGGTCGTCCAGCAAATACCAGACCGACCTCTCCTCAAGAGAAAGTGACGACAGGAGGCGGACCGCGGCCCGCTCGGCCTCGGATAAGGTTACCGCCCTGTCGGTTTGTTGCGAACTCCCCCAACCTGTCAAGATCACCAAGACCCGGGGAAAGACAACGAAAACAAAGCTAGAGTCCCAGTTCTCCGACCAAGGGGACAGACCGAGCAGGCACACCCGCCCCGCACGGGCTCGGAGGTACAGCCAAGATCCGAGGCCAACCGTCTGGATCCGGTAAAAGTGAAAGAGGAGGGGGAGAGACGGCTCCAGGCTGTGAGTGATACAAAACATAATGAACCCGGTCAGCACCGCGACAGAGGATGGCGTTAGCTGGCACAGGGCGACTTTTAAGGAATCCGTGAATTGAATGATAAAAGGGTGGAGGGGGAAGCGGAGCCCCAGATGGAACATCTCGACGTAGACGCCAACCTCGTTACTCTGCGGGAAGCAGATCCGCTCATCTCCAAAGGGAATCCGGACGTCATAGGGATGACATAAATACCTCTCCTGTATTTCCCTAGTGACTAAGAAAGGGGCCATAGATGACGACCTGAGGATCGATGGAGGGATGCCTAATCGCTCGGAAGACGAGGCCACATCGTCCCCAACGGGATCCGGAAAAAGTTTTCCCTTCCCTTTATCCGGGACCCCCGGGGGCGGCGAAGGAGCTTTGAGCCGCGACGGACGGGCACGATCGGGACCAGGCGTCGGTCCGCCAGGACGTGTATCACCTATTCTAAGCATGGCCATAGCCCGAGTTAAAGAGTGGGAGAATTACCTTAATAAGAGCTGGGAAGAAGGCAGATGTCGGAAAGAAGAAGCTGGCAGAACGGAGATCAAGAAGGAATGAGTGCGAAAGAGTTGAAGCTCGAGGGATTGGAACGTATATATAGAGGACGATGGTTGAATCTGAACCGCCAAAGGAGAGCACGAGGCGATATCAAGACGTCGGCGATGCTTCGAAAACCGCACCAACGGAAGTTCAAACGGAACGGTAATAATGACATTCATTCAATGGCGGAGCCTCGACTGACGCACCCATCGGATCATGAAAGAGTCACATCACCCGAACCGAACCGACGGAAGCCGAACGGCCCGGGCGATGGGGGCAATTGTTACAACTAATTTGGACCAGCCCGAGTTACAACGGCCCACGGCCCAGCCTCAAAGGGGACGCCAACTAGAGAAGACGGGCCCACCCGGAAAGGCCCACGGACGGGGCTGAAGGCCAGGCCACTCCACCCTCGGGGGGCACCCGACTGGCCCCCATTTGGCCCGATTAACCGCCCCTCGGAATCCGCGATCCCCTAATGGCCATTAACGGACCCGTTAATGGGCCACCACTCCACTACGCACGAGTGGGAGGAGGCGGAGGCGGATCGTGGGGACGTGAGAGGAGGCGGGACGTGGGGCAATCACGAGGGACCCTATAAGGGGAAGGCCAGGACGACGGAGAAGGGGATCCAGACTGAGGTAATCAACAGAGAGGTACTCCATCAACGACCTAGGCATTCGCCACTCCATTTCCTCCCTCCCCCAAACTCGCGCCGCCTGGGTTGACGTTCCGGCTTCCTTACAAGCCGGATCTCCCCCGCCGAGTATCCCTTCAGACATTGATCTGACTTAGGCATCGGAGGGGATTTGGCCGGAACCTAGGTCCGGCCTCCCTGACGAGTTTCCTCATCTGTCCAGGAAGAAGATATCCGAGGCGACGGGGCTACCCCTCAGCGTCGGTCGGCTACCCCCATCGCAGTCGTCAGGTGGACGGCTGCTCAAGCACCAACCCACTTGCAAGGCGCCGAGGCTACCACTCGACGCGGATCCGATCGAGGCCGAGCTCGACCCAGCCGAGGCCTAGCGCGACCAAGCCGAGGCCGAGCGCGACCCACCGAGCCGAGGCTTCTCCTCAGCTCCCCGAAGGCAGAGGATCGACGCTACCCGGGGACTCCCCCGTCTGCGCCCGACCCTCCTTCCTCCCACGCCGAGAACAAGCGGGCTCGGCGATCCCAAGGGACCCCCAAGTCGGCCCCTTGACCACGTTGACCACACAGTCGACGGTCAACGAACTGAGGTGAGAAAACACCCATAAAACGTCTTGATAGGGGGATATGCAATGTTTTGTGGAGGACGAGAATTGAGGAGGCTGGGGTATTTGTTTTACCCCGGGTTTACTCGGATCATCATCCCAGTGAAATTCTTGGCAAGGAGGAGTTGTTTGTAATATTGGGGTGGCGTCACCTCTTGAAGCCGAGCTTTGGGGATTACATAAGGGTCTCCATCTTGCGTGGAATAAATGCCACAGTAAAGTTTGGGTCTGTATGGACTCAGAAATTTCTGTGAAATTCTTGGAGAAAAACTTGGATCAGATCCCACGGGAACGCATCTACGTTACAGGTTCTTTTAAGGGCTTAATTAAGTAGCCGGTGGATTAAAAAAAGTACTCAAAACCTTTTTGTTCTATAAATGAATCCAATCAACGTCAGCATCTAAATATTGATCAGCTGCAGTTACTTTTATTAATTAGCTTTTTAAAAAATTAGAATGCATCTACCATAAATTGAGTCCTGCGGTTCTTCATCCAGCCCTTCTCGTTTCCAGCCATGCATCCAAAAATGGGAACGTTAACGCACATCATGATCCTTCAAGCCATTCTCATCTCCCTCTATCTGCCGTCTTACAACGCACTTCCCCGTCGGCCGACACATCCTTACAGACCCCATCGCCATTACGTCAACGCGACCTACGTCACGGAATTCTTCACCCAGGTCCTGGACCACTTCGATTACACGCCGCAAGGTTCGAGAACGTTCCAGCAGAGGTACCTCCTCAACACCGACGACTGGGGCGGCGCCAAGAACGGGTCCCCGATCTTCGTCTTCATCGGGCAACAAGGCGACATTGAGTACATAGCGAACAACACCGGCTTCATGTTTGAGGTCAACAAGGTTTTCCAGTCTGCAGTGGTCTTCATTGAGGTACATTATAACCATATCGAGTTTAACGCAATTATATATGTTGGTATATTCTTTGCTAAATGCTAACAAGCTTTGTTATATATGTCGAGTGCCAGCATAGATACTATGGGAAGTCTATTCCCTTTGGGGGCAAGGAGGAGGCGTACAAAAATTCGAGCACGCTTGGATACCTGAACACAAGGCAGGCTCTTGCCGATGTCGCGACACTGATTGTTGATCTGAAACAGAATCTGACTGCAACACAATCCCCTGTGGTGGTGTTTGGCGGTGCTTATGGAGGAAGTATGAACTCTGGTCTTCATTTTCTACTTCCATATCAAGCTAGTGTTTATTTTTGGTGTGTGCAGTTTTGGCTACATGGTTTAGATTGAAATACCCTCATGTGGCTATTGGAGCCGTGGCATCCTCGGCTCCAATCCTCGGCTTCGACGGTGGAGTCTCTCCGTACTCGTTTACGGACATTATCACCAAGAACATAAGGGTCTCACTCTTCTCCCTCCCTCCCTCTATTTTTTAACCGATTTTTATCTGCATTTGTGCTAAAATTTGATCTTGTGATCAATGTATATGCCTTGCTTTGTGGACAGTCGGAGAGCGAAAACTGCTACAAGGTCATCAAGAATTCGTGGAAGGAATTGGAGGATATCATAGAGAGTGAAGGGGGGATTTCGAAGCTAGCTAAATCTTTTAAGCTATGCGAGTAGGAATTCTAACCTCATTATATAATTTTCCATTAGCATCACGAAAGAGTGTTTAATTTTCTTCTTGCAGGCCATTGCCAAGCAATGAAGATTTCCCAAAAAGGTTCTTCGGCTTTCTTGAGCTCGCTTTCATATACGCGTCCTTGTCGGATTATCCGGAAGAAACAAACATCCATACCCCTTTGCCCGCTTATCCTGTGAAAAAGGTAAATTTGACGCATGATAATATTGATCAAACGAGAGACTCGTAATCGAAGTAAACTTTTCCCAAATTTTCACCCAGATTTGTGAGGCTGTCGACAATCCTGTACAAGGCAACGATACGGTCTCAAGGTTGTATGAAGCGGCGAACGTATACTATAACTATACGGGAGAAGCCCCATGTTTCAATCTTAGCTTCGGCGACAATGAAACCCATGGCGTTAATGCATGGCACTGGCAGGTGTTATCTCTAATTAAAGTTCAACTTTTTTTTTTCCGTTTCAGTTCCTTTTTGATGTTTATATCAATTGTTTAATGCAGGCATGCACAGAATTAGTAGAACCAAGTATGGAGAATAGTAATGACAGCATATTTCCCGTTGGCTACAAGCACCAACACAGGGATCTTGACATGAATTGCTCACAGTTTGATGTCACGCCACGGCCTCGTTGGATCACCACAGAGTTTGGTGGGCAAGTAAGTTCTACTAATTTCCATAGCTTTCTGTTCTATTCACAAGGCTTAATCATGGGATTTCGAGCAGGAGATGAAGAAAGTTTTGAAGCGATTCGGAAGTAACATCGTTTTCTTCAACGGGCTCAGAGATCCAGTTAGCGCCGGAGGGTAACTTCACTGGTCACCGATCTCTGTCTTCTATATATTGTCTTTTCCCTCCTGCAAAATGATCTCTCTGTCTATGTTTTCGTTGAACAGTATATTGCAGTCAATCTCCAAGAGTGTTGTTGCCATTGTTGCACCTCATGGTTAGTCTCTCCCAACTCCCATTGAGTAGATATCGATAGATCACAGAACAGTTTCATTTATGGACTTGGGATATTTTCTCTGTGCCACAAAAAAAATACTTGCAGGTGCCCACAATGTCGATCTCCTGTTCTCCGAAGAGAATGATCCAAAGTGGCTTGAAATTGTGAAGGAGCGAGAGGTTGGGATCATAGAGAAGTGGATTGAACAGTACAGGGAAGATGAGGATGCGCCGTGAGGGCTTCAACTCTACACGTTGCACTAGACAAATAAATGTATAAAATGTCGGTGTATATTAGTTCATCGATGAACCGATCTTGGGTGGACTTGTTTCTGAATAGGAGAATGATCCGCAGGGGAGAATACACTGCAAGAGGCAATAGCTAGGTTTATATATATATGGAGATCTTGCCGATGATCTTTGAGATTAAATGCAAGCAATAGCCCCTGCATTTCATTACTAATTAGCTTTCGTAATACAAAATGAAGGATGCAAGAGGAGACAAAACTATTGGTAAGCATCATCTACTGAAGTATGCTACTACAATGTAAGACTCCGGAACACCAAAGGCCAAGCAATGCAAAAATGGCTTCCTTTAGTAGTAAAAATCCTATCTGTCAATCCTTAGTAGTAAAGCATGCACCTGTAACTTGGTATCACGGCCTTCTATCTGCCGTCTTCTTGTCAGAGCCTGCAAGCAATTTCACCCCGTGTCGAATATTGGCAAGCCAAAACCAAATAATGCAGTCATGGTTTCGGTTAGGCTCATCGATAATTCTATTGTTGTTATACTTTCATTAACGATATGTGAAAGTTGGCTCGATTAATTTGAGATGCTAAAGATGTGCATGCAAGTAGTCATGCAGTGTTAGCTTGTCTGTGCCTTGGATCCCGTGCACGGATCTGGCTCTGCATGGCCAGATACATGGATTTAAGGTCTTGCTAACTCCACTGGTCTGGATCCTCAGTTCGGAGGATTGGTAGCTTAGATGCTCGGAAACTCGATAGCTCGGCTTTTGATAGCTCGGAAGCTTGGCAACTCGGAAGTTTGGCAGCTCGACAACTCGGGCTCTAGCAGGGAGCTCAGCAGCTCGAAGGTGCTAAATACAGGATACAAAATCCTATTCGAGCTAGAGTTGCTCTCAGAATAGAATTCTGTTTGAGTTTGGATTGCTCTCCAAATAGAATTCTATTGCTATTAGAGTTCTTCTTTCAGTAGAATTCGATTCGTGCCCACGTCATCGAGGCTATAAAAGGGACGCTTGGGGAGGATTCTTTGTTGAGGGTTTTGAACATATAGAGAGCTTTGAGCCACCAGTTGAGAGAGCCAATTTGGAGCTTGTATTAAGAGCTTTTAGAAAGATTTTGAGTGCTTCTTCTTTGTTGAGAAATTAGAAGAGTTGTATTATATGTTCTTCATCTAAATAAAAGCTATTGAGTGTATTTTTAGCCGGTTGACGGCCTAAAGATTCAAGCTTTATTGTGTTTTTGTTGTTTCTTGCTTGTCTTCTTACCACCAGATCGTCCGACGGTCTCAAAGCTTCTGCATGTAGTGCACAACAATTTGATATCAGAACAATGGTTCAGAGATCTACGTAGGTGGTGAAGATGAGCAATTACGACGATGATAACCTCCAAGGAGCAAACTGTAGGAGCTCGGACGATCGCGTCCAACACGTAGTTCGAGATAGAGAATTTTCATGGGAAGTTCAACTTCGGGATGTGGAGATGTGATGTCTTAGATGTCTTGAACCAGCTTGGTGAAGACATAGCATTGGATGAAAAGCCGAAGACCATGTTGGACACGGAGTGGAAGACCTTGAACCGGAACGCGTGCAGTACAATTTGACTTTATTTGACAAAAGAGAAGAAATATCCTTCCAAAGAAGGGACCAACGGTAAGGTGTTTTGGGATGAGATGTGAAATAAATATATGCAGAAGAACATCAAAAATCGTTTGCACCTAAAGAAGAATTTATTTGACTTGAATCTCAAAGATAGAATATTTATTGAAGAACACTTTGGTTACTACACAATTTCTTAACCGATCTAAGGAATGTTGATATTAAGGTCAATGATGAAGATAAGACGATGATTCTTAACAACTCTCTACCCAAAGAATACGAGCATATTGTTTCGGTCCTTACATAAGGCAAGAATTCAATCGCTTTTGAAGAGATATTCAATACCGTTACAAACGATGAATTTCGGAAGAACAATGATCTGGACACAAGGGGCCAAGGTCACACAGTTCTTATCGTGGTAAGAGGCCAAAGCAATAAGAGGGGTAGAGGACGCAAAGGGTATTTCCGATCTAAGTGTAGTGACAAGAGCAGATGACCTCATCGCATAGACTTAGCAAAGGACCAATATGCCTTTTGTCGAGAGAAAGAACATTGGGTCAAATATTGTCCAAAGGCGAAAAAGAAGCACAAATGGAGTTAAGGTTGATGAGTATGTATTGGTAGGTGCTTTGGAGGGCGTGATGTCAGAAAGTTGGGTACTTGATTCTGGATGTTCCTTTGATATGACGTCTGTAATGACCCATAGTGACATATACACTAGGGCCTATATATTTGCATGATACATAGTCTATTTTTGTTTACTCTATAGTGTATGTATGCTTGGATATGTTTGTGGTGTGTATAGAAGTATTGTAGTGTGTATAGTAACTGCTAAATTTGTTGCCTAAGGATGCATATTTGGGTGCATGTCTAGCCATATGGATGTGTTATGGTATGTCTATGGTTGTATCTCGTATGGTGTAATGATATGTGTAAGGATTTGGTGATATTGGTCCCTTTTGAAGTGTGGTGCATAAAGTAATGTAGTAGAAATAGTGGTGCCTAGTTATATAGTAATGTGATATATTTGAGTACTAATGTGAAGTATGTTTTCATTGCTACATGCTTGTATGAGTGGCCTTTTTGTTATTAATTGGGGGGGGTGTGTTTAGTAATGGGGTGTTGGTTTAGTAATGAGTTATTAATAATTAGCTAAGGGGTTGTGTGTTGAGAAGAGAGGTGTGCATAAGGGAAGATACTTTTCTTACATGAGAAGATAAAGGATTAAAGAAAATGGAAAAAAGAAAAAAAGAGAGAAGAAAAGACAAATGGGGAGAAGAGTTGAGAAGATAAGAGAAGATTAGAGAAGGGGAGAGATATGTGTAGAACTTCACTTCATTTAAAACCTTAACAACTCATTTCTTTCTCATCTTCTCTCATTTTTATCTCCATCTCCTTCCTAATTTCGTGCTCCCCTCTCCTCCCTCTCTCTTGCTCTCATTTTTCCACCAAAATTTCATATTTTCATCTCCATTTGAAACCCTAGTTGGTTGCTTGAAGAAGGATGTTTTCAAGGAGGAGTTCTAGGAGCAAGAAGGAGCTTGAAGAAGGAGAAGGAGAGAAGCTCACATCATCTTGAGAGAGGTAGGAGTTTCAACTCCACTTAATAGGATCATTACATGCATGATTATTAGTGTAATTCATGTTTTAACATTATGAAAGATCTTTATAGTTGTTGCTGGAAATATGTACTGAATAGCTGAAATTTTAGTGATGATCTTCTCTTAATTGGCTATATGAAATTGCTTGAAAAAAATATATGTTGTGCATATTGATGTCCTTAACAAATTTCATGTTCACAACTTTTTCCAATTCAAACTGGAAGTTAGGTTAAAAATTCAATTTTTACAACATGTCTGAATTTCTTTCAGACTGGTCACAGTTTAGAAATATGGACCTCAGTACCTGCACACACAATGTAATTTTATGTTCTTGGTCTCGTTGTAAATTTAACAAGTTTTTCTACAAATTCATCTCAGTGCATATTTTTCGAAATTCTGACTGAAATATGCCCAAAATCAGCAATCAAGATTGACCCATGAATCTACCATACCTACAACTTTTATTTAGGAAGTTTTGCTAAATTCTGACTATAATTGGGTGATATCAGCCAATTATTGTGACTGTTCGCAATTCCCAGCAAGCTGAAATGTTAAGAGATGCTATAACTTTGAGTTCATTCTAAATTTTCCTCTATTATGCATGTGCATTAGTGTTACTTAAAGTAGGAGTTCATTGTGGTATTTGTTCTTGGATTTACTCATGTTATAATGGCCATGTTAATGACTCCGTCATGTGTTCGATGAAATGCCTCAATGAAGGCAACATTCAGTAATTTAAGAAATGTGCATGTGTCAGTGTTGGCCTTGAGCCACATTGATGATTGGTGAAGTTAGAGGCTTGAATGGCATGGATACATGGCATTTGTGAATGGATGATATGTTGTGATAATGGGCATGTCACGATGTGCATGACACCTTGATACGATGTTGGAAATGTGAATTATCTTTTACATGAAAGAAGCATGTCTTTATGTTTTCTTATGTTCTTCTTTACATTTTGTAAATTCATGAAAATGACTAAGTCCTCTTAAAGGAGGGTGACACGGGGATTGGGGGATACTAAGTTGTGGGAAAAACATGAGGGGCTGGACAGTTTGTGGTGATTGGTGGCCCTCCTGTTCTTGCCCGAGTGGCGGGGAGTGGCGGAAATGAGTTGGATTGAAGAAATGGAAGGGAAAATAAGGAGAAAACATGGCTACTTTGTTAACAGCATTGCACACTGGCCCGAGTGCCACAGCTAGCTGGGGGAGTTTGCCTGAGTCACCCCAACTAGGAGTGAGGTCCAGTCCCAAAAGGGTCTACCCACTACTTAGGGTCCAAATCACTACTTGAGAACCCCCATTATTTTGTAGCATTAGTAAATGTTGTTTACTTGTGTGATTCTTTTTGGTGGCACCTCGTGTATTTCTTTCTTGGCCCATGGCGTGACTCTTTTACTTTATATATATGATTCGTAGTACTAACTCTCTTTTGCAGCAACACACCAGTGCAGCAGGTAAGTTTTCCTACTATTGCCTTAATATTATGTAGCTACGTCTTCCATTGCATGCTATGTTACTGTACGTCATATTCCATGCATAGTAGCTCATGCATGTAAATGATATACTACGTGGAGTTGGGATATCCTACTGGGACACGTGTTGACGTGCCCCCATTGACTTTTCAGGTGTTGGCTCTTGGAGTTGGTAGCAGGTGGAGCAGTGGAGTCTAGTGGCAGAGTTGAGAGGCGAGGAGTCAGAGAGTTGTCGTACTTGGGGTTTACTTGTGGAGTAGAACTGAGATGGTGTATCAGTTGTTGCAGTATGAATTTATGGATAATGTACTTTTAGTGGTGTTTTCTGGTTGGCTTAGTTGTTGTTCTTGGTTGTTGTTTGGCTTTGTTTGTTGTCTATATAGTTGTTATCTTGTATTGTCTGGCAGCCTTTGTTGTTGTTGCTGGAAAACATTACAGGTACTACCCCAGCAGTGCATAGTGGACCTTCAGTTTATTGTGTTTCTTTTCTTTCTTCCTTCGTAACATTCGCTATCTTAGGAATACCTGGGACAGATTCATACTTCTCGGGTATCCTGGGGAGCATGGCATTACATTTGGTGTCCCATGCAGATCATTGCACTGCCGCTGTGTAAGGGTAGTGCGTGTAGTGTTCAGAGGGTAGTTGACTCTTAAGGTGGGTAGGAGTCCTGCCTTAAGATAGAGCTTTGATGTTAGCAGCCGAGGTGTAGAGTCTCTGACGATAGACATGGGTAGTTGTTTGGATATATAGATGTGTGTATGTGGCCATGTGTTGTATAGATATACAAGTATTGTATATCTATTGTCAAGTACATCTGTGTGATATATTTATGAGTGTATCTGTAGCTGTATCGGTATATAGAATATTATGCTAGATACTGGTATGATTATGTGACTGTATGTTTGTGTTTAAATGTGTGTTAGTATATGGTTAAACTATGTGATGTAGGTAAGGCATGGCTATTGTATTGACCAAGGTGTGTGTAGTGTGTGTGTATATATATTGTATGGATCCATGTGTGCATCTTTGTGTCCCACTCATGTGTGAGTGGGCATACTCTGAGTATATAAGTATATTACGCTGATCTATTGTGTTGTATACACATATGTGGTAACATATGTGAGATATATATAGTTATATGTATGGTTGTAAGCGTCTGTACTATACATGTGTGTGGATGGATATACTATTATGTGGATAGCTATGTGTATAAACTTGGATGTGTGGCTATCTACTATATTTATATATGTATTTGGATGTACTTATTATGTGCGTTTATAGTTAAATTTGCGTGTATGGTGGTATGATTTGTATATTAGCGTGTATGGGGGTGTGCCCATGCATGAATAGGTATGTGCCTAGTTATATATATATCCGCTTATATAGTATGGATATGTGTTCTTTATCAGTAGTAGTTGGGGTATAGTGTTGTATTGTGATGCATGACCTTATGTGATGATATATATATATATATATATATATATATATATATATATATATATATATATATATATATATATATATCTATGTATGTATGTATGTATGTTTGGATAGATACTATGAGGCATACACGATTGTATGTCTGAGTATAGTGGTGCATGTGTATATGTGTTAATATATGGTAGCATATGAGTAGTATGCATCATAGAAATATATAGTTGATTGAGCTCTAGGCGATGTATAGGTATGGTATGCCGTCTGTGGTATATGTGTACATGCTGCTTGTGTAGATCCATGAGCAGATCCTTGTGTCTCGCTCAAGTATAAGTAGGCATGCCCTAGGTGTAATAGATTTGTGTTTTTGATATATAACTGGAAGATGTATTTGGTTGCATGTCTGATTGTAAGTGGATACGCCTACACCGAGAGTTTGTATGGATACACCATTATCTGGATAGTTGTATGTGTTGTTATTGAGGTCTAAGACTTTCTGTGATGACATGCATGTGTGTGCTTGGATATATACTAGGAGACATACATGGTTGTATGTCTACACCTATATATTGAGGTGCATGTGTATGTATGAACAGTACCATGAATGTGTGTATTGTGAAATGGTATAAGTGTCGATATATGAACGTGTTGTATATACATGTTTGGAGTAAATTGACCCTATATATCTCTATTGACCCTTAGCTATGACCCGAGTTGGAAAGTTCAAGGACACACTTTATTTTTAAGGTGGGTAGAATGTAATGACCCTTAGTAACATATACACTAGGGCCTATATATTTGCTTGATACATAGTGTATTTTTGTTTACTCTATAGTGTATGTATGCTTGGATATGTTTGTGGTTTGTATAGAAATATTGAAGTGTGTATAGTAACGGCTAAATTTGTTGCCTAAGGATGCATATTTGGGTGCATGTATAGCCATATGGATGTGTTATGGTATGTCTATGGTTGTATCTCGTATGGTGTAATGATATGTGTAAGGATTTGGTGATATTGGTCCCTTTTGAAGTGTGGTGCATAAAGTAATGTAGTAGAAATAGTGGTGCGTAGTTATATAGTAATGTGGTATATTTGAGTACTAATGTGAAGTATGTTTTCATTGCTACATGCTTGTATGAGTGGCCTTTTTGTTATTAATTGTGGGGGGTGAGTGTTTAGTAATGGGGTGTTGGTTTAGTAATGAGTTATTAGTAATTAGCTAAGGGGTTGTGTGTTGAGAAGAGAGGTGTGCATAATGGAAGATACTTTTCTTACACGAGAAGATAAAGGATTAAAGAAAATGGAAAAAATAAAGAAAAAAAGGGAAGAAAAGGCAAATCGGAGAAGAGTTGAGAAGATAAGAGAAGATTAGAGAAGGTGAGAGATTTGTGTAGAACTTTCCTTCATTTAAAACCTTAACAACTCATTTCTTTCTCATCTTCTCTCATTTTTCTCTCCCTCTCCTTTCTAATTTCGTGCTCCCCTCTCCTCCCTCTCTCTTGCTCTCATTTTTCCACTAAAATTTCATATTTTCATCTCCCTTTGGAACCCTGGTTGGTTGCTTAAAGAAGGATGTTTTCAAGGAGGAGTTCTAGGAGCAAAAAGGAGCTTGAAGAAGGAGAAGGAGAGAAGCTCACATCATCTTGAGAGAGGTAGGAGTTTCAACTCCACTTAATAGGATCATTACATGCATGATTATTAGTGTAATTCATGTTTTAACATTATGAAAGATCTTTATAGTTGTTGCCGGAAATATGTACTGAATAGCTGAAATTTTAGTGATGATCTTCTCTTAATTGGCTATATGAAATTGCTTGAAAAAAATATATGTTGTGCATATTGATGTCCTTAACAAATTTCGTGTTCACAACTTTTTCCAATTCAAATTGGAAGTTAGGTTAAAAATTCAATTTTTACAACATGTCTGAATTTCTTTCAGACTGGTCACAGTTTAGAAATATGGACCTCAGTACCTGCACACACAATGTAATTTTATGTTCTTGGTCTCGTTGTAAATTTAACAAGTTTTTCTACAAATTCATCTCAGTGCATATTTTTCGAAATTCTGACTGAAATATGCCCAAAATCAGCAATCAAGATTGACCCAGGAATCTGTCTGAAAAACAGATCTGACAGGCTTTATACAATAATTCATCATAAATCATCTAACTCATATTTTTGTATGAATTTTTATATGTGAATCTAAAACTACCATACATACAATTTTCATTTAGGAAGTTTTGCTAAATTCTGACTATAATTGGGTGATATCAGCCAATTGTTGTGACTGTTCGCAATTCCCAGCAAGCTAAAATGTTAAGAGATGCTATAACTTTGACTTCATGCTAAATTTTCATTTATTATGCATGTGCATTAGTGTTATTTGAAGTAGGAATTCATTGTGGTATTTGCTCTTGGATTTACTCATGTTATAATGGCCATTTTAATGACTTCGTCATGTGTTCGATGAAATGCCTCAATGACGGCAACATTCGGTAATTTAAGAAACGTGAATGTGTTAGTGTTGGCCTTGAGCCACATTGATGATTGGTGAAGTTAGATGCTTGAATGGCATGGATACATGGCATTTGTGAATGGATGATATGTTGTGATAGTGGGCATGTCACGATGTGCATGACACCTTGATACGATGTTGGAAATGTGAATTATCTTTTACATGAAAGCATTGTGTCTTTATTTTTCCTTATGTTCTTCTTTACATTTTGTAAATTCATGAAAATGACTAAGTCCTCTTAAAGGAGGTGACACGTGGATTGGGGGACACTAAGTTGTGGGAAAACATGAGGGGCTGGATAGTTTGTGGTGGTTGGTGGCCCTCCTGTTCTTACCCGAGTGGCGGGGAGTGGCGAAAATGAGGTGGATTGAAGAAGTGGAAGGGAAAATAAGGAGAAAACCTGGCTCCTTTGTTAACAACATTGCACACTGGGCCGAGTGCTACAGTTAGCTGGGGAAGTTTGCCTGAGTCACACCAACTGGGAGTGAGGTCCAGTCCCAAGAGGGTCTACCCATTACTTAGGGTCCAAATCACTACTTGAGAACACTCATTATTTTGTAGCATTAGTAAATGTTGTTTACTTGTGTAATTCTTTTTGGTGGTACCTCGTGTATTTCTTTCTTGGCCCATATTGTGACTCTTTTACTTTATATATGATTTGTAGTCCTAACTCTCTTTTGCAGCAACACACCAGTGCATCAGGTACGTTTTCATACTCTTGCCTTAATATTATGTAGCTACGTCTTCCATTGCATGCTATGGTACTATACATCATATTCCATGCATAGTAGCTCATGCATGTAAATGATACTACGTGGAGTTGGGATATCCTACTGGGACACGCGTTGACGTGCCCCCGTTGACTTTTCAGGTGTTGGCTCTTGGAGTTAGTAGCAGGTGGAGCAGTGGAGTCTAGTGGCAGAGTTGAGAGGCGAGGAGTCAGAGAGTTGTCGTACTTGGGGTTTACTTGTGGGGTAGAACTGAGATGGTGTATCAGTTATTGCAGTATGAATTTATGGATGATGTACTTTTAGTGGTGTTTTCTGGTTGGCTTAGTTTTTGTTTTTGGTTGTTGTTTGACTTTGTTTGTTGTCTATATAGTTGTTATCTTGTATTCTCTGGCAGCCTTTGTTGTTGTTGCTTGGAAACATTATAGGTACTACCCCAGCAGTGCGCAGTGGACCTGTTGTTTATTGTATTTCTTTTCTTTCTTCCTTCGTAACACTCGCTACCTTGAAAATACCTGGGACAGATTCATACTTCTCGGGTATCCTGGGGAGCATGGCATTACATTTGGTGGCCCATGCAGATCACTGCACTGCCGCTGTGTAAGGGTAGTGCGTGTAGTGTTCAGAGGGTAGTTGACTCTTAAGGTGGGTAGGAGTCCTGCCTTAAGATAGAGCTTTGATGTTAGCAGCCGAGGTGTAGAGTCTCTGACGATAGACATGGGTAGTTGTTTGGATATATAGATGTGTGTATGTGGCCATGTGTTGTATAGATATACAAGTATTGTATATCTATTGTCAAGTACATCTATGTGATATATTTATGAGTGTATCTGTAGCTGTATCGGTATATAGAATATTATGCTAGATACTGGTATGATTATGTGACTGTATGTTTGTGTTTAAAGGATGTGTGTTAGCATATAGTTAAACTATGTGCTGTAGGTAAGGCATGGCTATTGTATTGACCGAGGTGTGTGTAGTGTGTGTGTGTGTGTGTGTATAGTGTATGGATCCATGTGTGGATCTCTGTGTCCCACTCATGTGTGAGTGGGCATACTCTGAGTATATTAGTATATTACGTTTATCTATTGTGTTGTATATACATATGTGATGACATATGTGAGATGTATATAGTTGTATGTATGGTTGTAAGCATCTGTACTATACATGTGTGTGGATGGATATACTATTATGTGGATAGCTATGTGTATAAACTTGGATGTGTGGCTATCTACTATATTTATATATGTATTTGGATGTACTTATTATGTGCGTTTATATTTAAATTTGCGTGTATGGTGGTATGATTTGTATATTAGCGTGTATGGGTGTGTGCCCATGCATGAATAGGTATGTGCCTAGTTATATATATATTCGCTTATATAGTATGGATAAGGGTGCTTTATCTTTAGTAGTAGGTGTATAATGTTGTATTGTGATGCATGACCTTATGTGATGATATATATATGTGTGTGTATGTTTGGATAGATACTAGGAGACATACACGATTGTATGTCTGAGTATAGTGGTGCATGTGTATATGTGTTAATATATGGTAGCATATGAGCAGTATGCATTATAGAACTATATAATTGATTGAGCTCTAGGCGATGTATAGATATGGTATGCCGTCTGTGGTATATATGTACATGCTGCTTGTGTAGATCCATGTGCAGATCCTTGTGTCTCGCTCAAGAATAAGTGGGCATGCCCTAGGTATAATAGATTTGTGTTTTTGATATATATTTGGAAGATGTATTTGTTGCATGTCTGATTGTAAGTGGATACACCTACACCGAGAGTTTGTATGGGTACACCATTATCTGGATAGTTGTATCTGTTGTTATTGCGGTCTAAGACTTTCTGTGATGACATGCATGTGTGTGCTTGGATATATACTTGGAGACATACATGGTTGTATGTCTACCCCTATATATTGAGTTGCATGTGTATGTATGAACAGTACCATGAATGTGTGTACTGTGAAATGGTATAAGTGTCGATATATGAATGTGTTGTATATACATGTTTGGGTTAAATTGACCCTGTATATCTCTATTGACCCTTAGCTATGACCCGAGTTGGAAAGTCCGAGGACGGACTTTATTTTTAAGGTGGATAGAATGTAATGACCCATAGTGACATATACACTAGGGCCTATATATTTGCATGATATATAGTCTATTTTTGTTTACTCTATAGTGTATGTATGCTTGGATATGTTTGTGGTGTGTATAGAAGTATTATAGTGTGTATAGTAACTGCTAAATTTGTTGCCTAAGAATGCATATTTGGGTGCATGTCTAGCCATATGGATGTGTTATGGTATGTCTATGGTTGTATCTCGTATTGTGTAATGATATGTGTAAGGATTTGGTGATATTGGTCCCTTTTGAAGTGTGGTGCATAAAGTAATGTAGTAGAAATAATGGTGCCTAGTAATATAGTAATGTGTTGTGGGTGTGTGTTTAGTAATAGGGTGTTGGTTTAGTAATGATTTATTAGTAATTAGCCAAGGGGTTGTGTGTTGAGAAGGGAGGTGTGCATAAAGGAAGATACTTTTCTTACATGAGAAGATAAAGGATTAAAGAAAATGGAAAAAAGAAAAAAAATAGAGAAGAAAAGACAAATGGGAGAAGAGTTGAGAAGATAAGAGAAGATTAGAGAAGGGGAGAGATTTGTGTAGAACTTCCCTTCATTTAAAACCTTAACAACTCATTTCTTTCTCATCTTCTCCCATTTTTCTCTCCCTCTCCTTCCTAGTTTCGTGCTCCCCTATCCTCCCTCTCTCTTGCTCTCATTTTTCCACTAAAATTTCATATTTTCATCTCCCTTTGGAACCCTAATTGGTTGCTTGAAGAATATGTTTTCAAGGAGGAGTTCTAGGAGCAAGAAGGAGCTTGAAGAAGGAGAAGAAGGAGAGAAGCTCACATCATCTTGAGAGAGGTAGGAGTCTCAAATTCACTTAGTAGGATCATAAATGCATGATTATTAGTGTAATCCATGTTTTAACATTATGAAAGGTCTTTATAGTTGTTGCTAGAAATATGTACTGAATTGCTGAAACTTTAGTGATGATCTTCTCTTAATTGGCTACATGAAATTGCTTGAAAAAAATATATGTTGTGCATATTGATGTCCTTAAAAACTTTCATGTTCATAACTTTTTCCAATTCAAACTCGAAGTTAGGTCAAAAATTCAATTTTTACAACATGTCTGAATTTCTTCTAGACTGGTCACAGTTTTGAAATATGGACCTCAGTACCTGCACACACAATGGAATTTTATGTTCCTTGTCTCATTGTAAATTTCACAAGTTTTTTTACAACTTCATCTCAGTGCATATTTTTCGAAATTCTGACTGAAATATGCCCAAAATCAGCAATCAAGACTGACCTGGGAATCTGTCTGAAAAATAGATCTGACAGGCTTCACAAAATAATTCATCATAAATCATATAATTCATATTTTTGTATGGAAATTTATATGTGAATCCAAAACTACCATACCTACAACTTTTATTTAGGAAGTTTTGCTAAATTCTGACTACAATTGGGTGATATCAGCCAATTATTGTGACTGTTCGCAATTCCCAGCAAGCTAAAATGTTAAAAGATGCTATAACTTTGACTTCATGCTAAATTTTCCTCTATTATGCATGTGCATTAGTGTTACTTGACGTAGGAGTTCATTGTGGTATTTGCTCTTGGATTTACTCATGTTATAATGGCCATGTTAATGACTCCGTCACGTGTTCGATGAAATGCCTCAATGAAGGCAACATTCGGTAATTTGAGAAATGTGCATGTGTTAGTGTTGGTCTTGAGCCACATTGATGATTGGTGAAGTTAGAGGCTTGAATGGCATGGATACATGGCATTTGTGAATGGATGATATGTTGTGATAGTGGGCATGTCACGATGTGCATGACACCTTAATACGATGTTGGAAATGTGAATTATCTTTTACATGAAAGAAGTGTGTCTTTATGTTTCCTTATGTTCTTCTTTACATTTTGTAAATTCATGAAAATGACTAAGTCCTCTTAAAGGAGGGTGACACGGGGATTGGGGGACACTAAGTTGTGGAAAAAACATAAGGGGCGGGACAGTTTGTTGTGGTTGGTGGCCCTCCTGTTCTTGCCCGAGTGGCGGAGAGTGGCGGAAATTAGGTGGATTGAAGAAATGGAAGGGTAAATAAGGAGAAAACAGGGCTCCTTTGTTAACAGCATTGCACACTGGGCCGAGTGGCACATCTAGCTAGGGGAGTTTGTGTAACTGCCTGTATTTTTAGACGTGTTTTAAATCGTACGTACCGGTATTTTATTTCAGTCATCCGGATAATCTTTCGTTCGTACTTTCTTTGTTACGCATCGACGCGAGCGCGTCTTTGTTTTTCGTTTTCACCGTATCATAATAAATTAACTATCAAGTGTAACTAATTACTTAATTACTTTAATCTCTTATCTTAACATAACTTGTTATTCACATTTTAATTTTTATAATAAGGTTAGAGAGTGTAACACGTTGTTTGAAGGCAGGTGCTTCCCCCTTGCTTAAGTCAACAAAACAATTAATTTCCATCCTAATCAAAAACCTAACCCTTTTCATTTCCTTTGACTAAATAGTTAATGCCTGCTTAACATTCAAAACCCAGCTCACGTTTTTGAAGGCAGATACATTCCCCTAAAACGTTGGTCAAAAGTTTACATATAATTTCTGTCTAAATCAAAAACCTAACCTATTTGACTAATGATAGGCTTTGTCCCCTGCCATCTTCCTCTTAAGGATCATCAACGTAAACTCTCCTGCAAGAAAACCCTTCTGCAAACCAATTTCACTAAATCAACCAGCAACACCAAAATCAAACACATCTTCATCCCTTCATACAGACCAGAAACAAATCAGCCCCTCAAACAAATCAAACCCTAATTTCTTCCCAAAATCCATTTCCAAATACAAACTCAAATTTGAATTCGAATCAGATCTGAAAACAACTTCAGATCTGAAATCAAAACAAACTCAAATCTCAAACCAATTTCAGATCCTTCCCTCCTCCATCCCGAGTTCTCCCTCGTCTGAAATGCGCCACTGTCGCGTTGCCGAAACCGCCGGAGGACAGCAACAGCCTTGCGCGCGCCCTGGGCTCCGACCAGCCACCCTCGCGCATCCGCCGGAGCTCTGACTGGCCCAGCCTCTTGCGCGTCGCCCCCAGCGCCGTGAACCCCCGTCCGCATGCTGCTGCGTCGCCTGCCCCGCTTGCAGACCCGCCGGAGAGCCGCCGAGAAGCTGTTGTACGCCAGCCCTCCTCCCCTTTGCGTGAGTGTCCCCTTTCTCCCCCTGTTGCGTGGCTTCCCATTGCTGCAAACAAAGAACAGAATAAAGAAAGAGAGAAATAGATAGAGAGAGACAGCAGATTGAAAGAGGAGGTATTAAAGAGAAAGAGATAGAAGGAATAAAAGAGAGAGTTAAAGAGACGGAGAGAGAGAGAGAGAGAGAGAGAGAGAGAGAGAGAGAGAGAGAGAGAGAGAGAGAGAGAGAGAGAGTATGTTATTAATATATGTGTAAGAGGGTATTATTATTTGTTAGAGTAGGTGTGTAGTAGGTGTACTATTAAATGTAATGTTAACCTTGTAATTAGCTTAGTAAGATTAGTAAAGTTAGTAGGTTGTTATTATTAGATTTAATATTAAGTTGTTAGTGTTATTTAATTTCTGCATGTAAGAAATTGTTAAGTAATGTTTGGATAATAATATTAGTATGAAATAAGGCTTACCAGGTTAATATAAGAATGTTAAAATACAATATAAACATCACCCTAGCCAGAGAACCCAATAAAATTAGACGAACCCAATTCGAGGATTATTTTGATATTGTGATTATCTTGCAACAAATCTAATTCAGTGATGTGTTTAACCGAAACAGAGAACCAGACGTACCATTACGTAGTACCCATCAAGACGAACCCAACGACACCAAAATCGTTGAAATCAGGCAAGTATACAATTTATAGTGAATTTTTGAAGTTAGATGCTCATTTGGTCTTTTGCATGTAAAATTGTAACTCAAAATCTACACGTGAAATGACACGTGAAATTAATACCATGACATCCGTGATTCAAAATGTGACCCAACGGCATATAACTTGATATACCTTAGTTTAGAACAATAGCAAAGAAAATCAGTTTCCGTGTCATATTCGTTAAATTCTTATATTCAGCACTTTTGTTAAATTATTGTAAATGTTGCTCAACACTCTTGCAATCATGGAAAATGTTGTATAAAAATAAATGATAATGTTATTTAATTGCTGAATGTCTTGGAATAACTAATAAATGTGTGACATCGTGAAATCGTGCGCCTCGAAGCGAAATCGTGACTTTTGTGATGTCATGTGAGTTGACCAGGCTAGCTCGTGTTCCAACACAAATTTGGGTGGGGTTAGGGTTGAACGACCACTAGGCGTATGAAAGGGTACTCTCTTCAAGGGCACCACCCACAGGCGGTGGGTTAGCGCCAATCACGGTAAGCCCCCGTGAGAAGAACGACTCACTTATCACGACCTAAAGGCGTGAACCCTATGATAGACGTGAAATACTGACATGAAACTTGAAATTGTTATCTCAGTTAAATTGACATGCTAATGAATCAAAAGAAAAGTTTTACTTTACTTGTTAAACTGCTTAGAACTGCATGATAGGAGTATTTTACTTTATTTCATTTTATAATCGGCATGTTCAAACTTGTTGTCATTATCTCATTTAATTTATTAATGCCTCTTAAATCCAGTATAAATTTGTATATCTTGACTAAGATTCTAAATTTTCTTGCAGACCCTTGCTGACATACATTCATGTTTTTGGATGTATGTCAGATCCCGAGCTATTGCACCAGGAGGACTAGTTGAGATAGCTGAACCAGTGGACCAAGACTTGTTGAACTAGTGAACCTTCATTGTACTTCTTTCCATTTGTTGTACGGGTCATAAGACCCACTCTTCTGTTCCTGCATTGTTATAATTCTGTTTGAGACGAATGAGATTGTAATAATATTTTACTTATCTGTGTTGTTTCTGAGTAATGCATGCAAGGACCTGCGGTTTTTCACACAGACGCTTATTGTGTTAAGTCAAGGAGGAAAGAAAAGCAAAAGTACCTCCTCCTTATTTGCACATGCGGACCCGCTTGCATCTTTGCTCCCAAACTTAATGGGAAGCGGGGCATGACAGGTTGCCTGAGTCACCCCAACTGGGAGTGAGGTACAGTCCCAAGAGGGTCTACCCACTACTTAAGGTCCAAATTACTACTTGAGAACCCTCATTATTTTGTAGCATTAGTAAATATTGTTTACTTGTGTGATTCTTTTTGGTGGCACCTCGCGTATTTCTTTCTTGGCCCATGCCGTGACTCTTACTTTATATATGATTCATAGTACTAACTCTCTTTTGCAGCAACACACCAGTGAAGCAGGTAAGTTTTCCTACTATTGCCTTAATATTATGTAGCTACGTCTTCCATTGCATGCTATGGTACTGTACGTCATATTCCATGCATAGTAGCTCATGCATGTAAATGATATACTACGTGGAGTTGGGATATCCTACTGTGACACGCGTTGACGTGCCCCCGTTGACTTTTTACGTGTTGGCTCTTAGAGTTGGTAGCAGGTGGAGCAGTGGAGTCTAGTGGCAGAGTAGAGAGGTGAGAAGTCAGAGAGTTGTTGTACTTGGGGTTTACTTGTGGGGTAGAACTGAGATGATGTATCAGTTATTGCAGTATGAATTTATGAATGATGTACTTTTAGTGGTGTTTTCTGGTTGTCTTAGTTGTTGTTCTTGGTTGTTGTTTGGCTTTGTTTGTTGTCTATATAATTGTTATCTTGTATTGTCTGGCAGCCTTTGTTGTTGTTGCTGGAAAATATTACAGGCACTACCCCAGCAGTGCACAGTGGACCTGCTGTTTATTGTGTTTCTTTTCTTTCTTCCTTCGTAACACTCGCTACCTTGGGAATACATGGGACAGATTCTTACTTTCAGGGTATCCTGGAGAGCGGGATGTTACAACGTCACATAAAGAGTACATTTCGACCTTTCATGAAGGTAGTAAGAGTACGGTCCTACTTGGAGATGACTGAGCTTGCATGACGACAGGCATTGGCACAGTTCGGATCAAAATGAGTGATAGAGTCAAACGGGACATCGACGAGGTACGTTACATTTTCGACCTAAAGAAAAACCTCATATCGCTTGGGTCACTTGAAGCCAAGGGTTATAAAGTGACATTGGAGAATGGAGCTTTGAGGGTGACTTAAGGAGTGACGATCTTGATGAAGGCAAAGTATAAATGCAACCTCTACTATTTGGATGGCTCGGTGATAACGGGCACTGCAACATTCTCATGTGAGATCGATAGAGATGATTCATTACTTTGGCACATGCGTCTAAGACTTGTTGGAGAGAAAGCAATACAAAAGCTTATTGATGGAGATCACCTATAAGGAGCCAAGACGAGGATGATTGATTTTTTTTAGCATTGTGTCTTTGGTAAAAAGACACGTGCATCTGGTGCAACCGCCATCCACAATACAAAGGGATTGCTTGACTATGTCCACATCGATGTGTGGGGACCAATGAGGATGGCCTTATTGGGAGACAAACACTATTTTGTGTCTTGCATTGATGTTTTCTCACGCATGGTATGTGTATTTCCTTTGAGGTCTATAGACGAGGTTATGAGTAAGTACATAGAATGGAAGACATTGATTAAGAAACAGACTGGCAAGAAAGTCAAGAGACTCCGCAGTGATAATGGTGGAGAGTATATCCATGAGTATTGCAGAAGGGAGGGAATTCAAAGACACTTCACTGTTAGTGGTACGCCTTGGTAGAACGGAGTAGGCGAGAGGATGAATAAGACCTTATTGGAGAAGGTTTGATGCATGTTATTTACAAACGACCTAAGGAAGGAGTTTTTTTCAGAGGCCCTTTCGTATACGGCCCATCTGACCAACATGCTACCTTCTGCATCTTTGGATGGAAGGCCTCCTTTGGATGTGTGGTAAAAAAATCCAATTTCTGATTATGATTCTCTGCATATATGGGGATGTCCTACATACTATGCGGTGAAGGAGGACAAGCTTGATGCTAGAGCCAAGAAATCAATCTACTTGGGCTTCAGCATGGTGTCAAAGGATACATACTATGTTTTTCGAGACAGAGGAAGGTGATCTTGAGCAGATGTGTGACGTTCGATGAGTCAACATTAATGAAGGGACATTGACCGACGGTGGAGCCTACACAGTCACAGGTGGAGCAGGTTCATATAGAGGCGTAAGAGAGGTTCCTGATATAGTGGCTAATGACTTTAGCCAGAGTTCACCATCACAACATTGGAAAACCAGTCTGGATACCAACCTTTCCTCATAAAGCCAACCTCCAATAGCCGATCTCCTTCTTCTATGCGCACCTTCATCTTCTCGCTCTCAATATTTCTCTTCTTCTACTTAATGGGTTTGAAGATCGGATTAGCCTGTAGCCCATGGGTAATCACTAGGGGTCCATGCCTGGCATGTCGTTTGGTGACCAAGTGAAGACGACCACGCTGGCTTTTAGGAAGCCGATCAATTTCTTTAGATCGGGATCATGTCCTGACCCAACAGAGATAGTTGTTTATTCCTCATCCGAGACTGTGTCTGGCTTGGGTTCTTCGACTGGAGTAGATCGTTGGTTGACGAAGTCCTTCCTGTTGTTGAGAAAGTCCACTGGATAGGTATGTTCGATCCCTCGAGCTTTGGAGGAAAATAGGTAATTACATGACCTCGACTGAGCCTAGTTGCCCTTCACTCTTCCGACCCCTGAGGAATTTGGAACTTGATCATCTGATAGAAGGTTGAGACCACCGTCTCGATCGAGTTGAGGAGGGTTGACTTATGATCCCGTTGTAGGTCGAGCTAACTTTCACCACTACGAACTTCGCCATACTGGTGGCGATTTGCAGTGTTCTCTGGAATTGACTGGCAACTTGATTATACCAACAATCAGGGCAGGGTGTCCCGTTAAGCTGACTATGGGGCGAAAGCATGCATCTAGGTCGGACGAGCTAAGCACCATCTTCTCCAATGTAGACATGAATAGCACGTCACAAGAGCTACCAGTATCAACGAGCAGTCGTCGTTCATCGACCGAGCCAATGATGGCACAAATAACTATTGCATCATCATATGGTAGCTTGATTGCCTCCAGATCTTTGTCTGAGAAACAGATATGCGGTGGAGTATCCCTAGGCCTCTTTTGACCCACATTCGTGGTCACCTGTAACGGACTGTTTTCATCAACACAACTATTTACGTATTTAACCTATTTTCAAATTTTTTAAAACAATTTTACAATGGTTTGTCAGAAGTTTTATGATTTCAAAAATTTCTTATAAAAATATTTTAAAGTATCAGACTAGTTATGGAGTATTTTAGTAAGTTCGGGTTTCATCAAATACCTCTAAATAATCTGATAAAAAAATTCATTTTCAGTTATTATCGTTTTGGCTTAATGAATTTATTTTCTATACAAACATCATCAAAACGATTTCAAACTTTTACAGTAACATTCAATGATCATTTAGGGCTTCCTATATTTATTTTGTAATTTTCTGAAGTCAAATCAGTGGAGAACCCGTAAACCCGCTTCCTAAACGTTTTGGCCTAAAACTAGTATTTTCGTAGCTCAAATCCTAAAACGGACTTCGTATTCGCGATCCTCGTGATGATACGAACCCGTGGGTATGTTTTTGTAATTTTTCGGACCCGTTTGACTCCAGGGACAAAATCATAATTTCCATATATTGTTACTATATCTGTTTTTACTAATTACGTGTTTACCTCCCCCCTTAATTACCTATTCTAATCTCTCACGTAACCCCTAACCGTAAGCACCCATGAGGTTCATGCATCCCCCACTTTTAAATTTAGTCTAAAGTTACATTAAATACCCACCCAACTTATTAATTACCCTTGACTAAATACCAACTAATACTAATTAAGTATTAATTTAATTAACCTATAAATACCCCTAACCTATCTCCTTCTTCATCCGGAGGCAAACCCAAAAGCACCCGGACCCTACACTCACTCACGCACGTACACACAGTACCTCCCTATCTCTCTCTATTTTGTTATCAAAATAACCCAGGCTCTCAACACTTTCTCTCCCCGTTGTTAAACCCAAAGCCCATACTCTCTCTCCAGTTAACACCCCCTCTAATCTCTCTCCCTAAAACTAATTCCACAGGCAAAAATAAATACCCAAGCTCTTCTCTCTCACAGAACCCAACCCCCTTTTGTAATCTCACACCCAGGCTTATTGAGCCCAAACTCGACCACCCCCACCGGAGCTAGCCACCGCCGTGAGGCCTCCGCCCGCCGTTCGACCCCTCACCCCGCTGCCTCGACTTCTGCTCCGCCCCAACCCTCGCTGCCACCTCGCCCACGACGGCACCCCTCCGCTGCTCCACCAAGGGAGCAACCCCGACGTGCCGTTGCTCATAGCGTCGCTCCGTCCGACGCAACATAGCTCGCCTCGCCATCACGGACCCCCACCGGCGCCTCTCGCCGCAGCCCGCAACGCCTCGCATCTACCCCACAGCACCAAGCTCTGCCATTGTGCTCCTCTGCCTGTCCACGTAGAGACGACGACGTACAGGAGTTTCGCTCGCACCCCGCACCCTCGCCACACCTCTGGCCGCCGTCTTCCATCACCTACGCGAGGCCAACTTGCAACGAAATCACAGTCGCAAAGAACGAAAGGGGCAGACAGCAACGAAAAGCACAGTCCACGCACGCAAAAGCAAATGAAAGGGCAGTCAAAAAGTTTTGATTATAATAATAATATAATAAAGATATTAACAATGATTTTGATGTAGGTATCTGACGAAGCAACGAATACCACTAGAAGATCCGTGCCTCCGTCACGAACGCATAGACGCCAGTTTCATCTCAATCAAATACGTAGATTTCAAGTTATGTTTTTTCAAAGTTTATTGTAATATTTTTAATACATATAAATACGTATATACTCTTATAAATACGCGTATGTGTGCAGATATAAATGGATTTTATTGGTTTAAAATTCATAGTAAAATAATTAAGGATCGAAAAAAATACAAGACCAGGCCCAGAAAATCAGAAATGACGTTCCAGACTCATTGGTGCTGGTTTCATCGCTAAAGGACGAGTATATTTTCCTCAGCAAATTTTTAAAGTTTAAATCTAATTAGCATATTTTCATTTAAAAATCAATATCTTGAAAATTTCACTTACACTAACGTACGAGAAAAATATTTGTTGTAGTACTAATTAATACAGTCGTTTTAACTACTTGTTAGAAGAATTCCGACGTATGGTTTGCCCTAGAGAAATTTTTGAAGCATATAATGAAAAATCGTTTTCCCATTTTAAATTAGTTTTAAGCTTTTAAAAATTATAAAAATACCTAATAGACTTAGAAAAATATTTTCTTCCTATATAAAATTATTTTACTCCTATCTAGCCCATCTAAAAATATTTAGTACGTATCTTGATGAGTTCTAAGCTACTATAAAAATACAAATACGTTAAGAAAAATAGATAGAAAATAGTGTACTCTTTAACCGGTCATTTCTTGTGTTTGCAGGTACCAATTCTCGTGCACCAGCTTCTTTGGGAACACTAGATCTAGTCCCATCTCACTACGATGATCTTAATTAAGTAAGTCACTTTAATTCTAACTTTAGAAATTTAGATAGTGTGCTCGTATGAACTTAGGACCTCATATATATTCTCAGAACAGCCATTGACTTGAACCAATGATTAGAGACCTAATTAACTAGAGAACTAATCAATAGTAGAATGACCATGGACTTAAGCCAACTTTTAACTTTGGTCGTTGAAGCACGCAACCATCTACTTGGGTAAACTCAGTACTAATTGAAAACCGCATGCTCGAAGCATGGATCGGGTGTAAGTCACAATTAATTCTAACTTTAGAAATTGAGATAGTGTACTTTATGGAATTACAGCATGCTCGAAGCATGGATCGGTATCATAATTGTTGGACTTCAAAGCATTGCCCAGGACTGATACACTCTGTTGAGGTTTCTGCTTTGACTTTTCAGCAAGTATTTACCAAGTTACTACCGTATATATAAGCAAGTATTAACTACCCGGTTTACTGCACTGTACTCGCAAGTATCAACCACCCTCTACTGTGTTTTACTGTACGCAAGTAATCACCGCGTATTTGTGTTTGCTGTATTGTACTCATGGTTGTTTGTATTGTCGTACACACTATTGGGCCCTCGGGCATTTACGGAGCACATTTACGAAAAACACTATTGGGCCCTCGGGCATTTACGGAGCACATACGGAACACACTATTGGGCCCTAGGGCATTTACGGAGCACATTACGGAACACACTATTGGGCCCTCGGGCATTTACGGAGCACATTTACGGAGCACACTATTGGGTCCTTGCAGCATTTAAGACTGATGCACTAGCTTGATTGTTTGCTATGTCACTATTGTTCTTCTGACTTGATACCATTGTTCTACTGTTCTAGTGACTAAGTCGAGACTACTCGAACGTGATAGAACTGAATCAATGTCTAGAAAGGAATGGGAAGGGGGTTGGTCAACCAAAGGACTTGTCCTGCGGTCTTAGAAGTGACATGTGCCTTCAAGCCCTGACTGCCTGGCTGATTTGGCAGTTAAACTAGACTTCTTATTATTAGGCCTGCCTACACTATTAGATAGTCAAACGACGCTCATCTTCTTAAGCGTTGCTACAACCACTTGGATGTCTTACTATCGTCATCACAATGTCTGTTGGTTAAAATATTGTTACTACCATACACCATGTCACAGTTATTACTTTTACACTTGCATAGTCACCTTTACTTTATACATTACATGCACCACATACCACACCTGAGCAGATACCAGTACTTTACTTATCACTCTCACATACCTGTCAGCTCATACTTTACTTTTTGTACCTACTTGACCATCTTTTATTTACTGCAATCTGTTCCATACTTTTGCACTACTTTGTTTCTATTGCTAGAATTGTTGTGACTTACCTATGGTTCCATCTCTGTGGCACCGCAGACGACGTACATATGGAGGTAGATGCTCTTGAGTTAATAACGCTAGAGTTCGACCCTGAGACCGCAACTTTCAGAGTTGTTTTCAGTTGTATTTTCTTTCCTTTATATACGTATGTTGGAACAATTTGTATGATATGGATGTAATTATTGAACACTATTTGGATATGTTTGTACATCTCTGCATCGTGGCTATTTTGTTTTCACTGGTTAACTGCAGGACCTGCTCAAATATCAAAAAGTATCGGGCCCCAGAAACGGGTCGTTACATCACCACTCTTCAGACATATGACTTCCGGGCTGACAAGGAAAGCACACCCAACGCTGGCCCACCAGAAATCACATCAATGCCCCTAGTCACATGTTGGGCAATGGCGAATGGTTTCCCTCGGTCCTCTGTCATTGAGGTTCTCTCCTATTGCCTCATTTTAGAGCATTGATTAACTTCCTCAAATGCCCCCATTGAAAGAGGTGTGCGGATGTCCTTCTCCAGCTGCCAACAATCCTTTGTATCATGATCGTGGTCTTGGTGGTAACTACAGAACTTGTTCTTGTCCCGATTACCACCCTTTATCTTCGGGGGATGTTGGCTGAAGTTTCTCCTGTCCTGGTTATAGGCCATCACCACGACCTTAGGAGCGTTCAGTTGTGTAAAGACCATGTCCGCCATGTTCGATCTGTCTGACCTGCCACGAGGACTTTTGTCTCGTTTTCTTTGGCCCTTCTAATCTTGGCAGGCCCTTTCCTTGGTCCTAGCTTCTTTCTTTTTTTGATAGGGGCTTTGGAGGTGCCCCTATCTCAGGTGATCAGTGTCTCTTCTGTCATCATGTATCGCTTTGCCCTGGTAAGGAGCTGATCCAAGTTGCGAGGCAGCTTGTGACTCAAAGACTTTATCAGGTCTTTACAGTGGACCTCCTTCTTGAGTGCAGCGATGGTCACCTCGTCATTGCAGCTCTTGACGTTCAGTCTTTCTGAATTGAAGCACTTCAGAAAGCTCCTTAACATCTCCACCTCTCTCTACATCGGGGTGAAGAGGTGGTTTGAACTTTGTTTCCTTATCTTTCTTTCAATGAACTGTTGACAGAAAGCTTGGGCAAGGCTCTTGACTGACCCAATAGATCGATTAGGAAGTCCATTGTACCACTTCTTTGTGGCCTTTCGTAGGGTGGTCTGGAAATCTTGGAAAATGAGAGCATCGTCAGCCCCTTGTGTTTTAATAACCCCTTTGTAGTCTTGGATATGCTCGCATGGGTCACCCGAGCCATCATACTTGTTCATATCAGGCATTTTGAATCTGGATGGCAGCAGGGCCAAGGTGTTTCTCTTCTTCAAGGGGTTCTACTCTTCATCCGAGCTCGACGAAGAGGAATGATGTCATTGTACATCACCTCAGTGCCTGGATCTTCTCGACCAATTATTCGAAATAACTTGAGAAGTGGCCTTCATCCTCATCTGAGTTGTCGAAAGAGCTCGGATAGCGGATGCTGTCGCTTCAAGCCTTCCTCTTGAGGCATGCATGAGACCTACAATGAAGGCTCCGACTTCACTCGTGACGGCTCTCTTGGTGTTCCTAATCAGCCTTGGCTAGGCGACGGTCCTTAGCTCCATCGAGTGAGGGCTACGGGCCTCTGAGACCGGCTGTAACTGAGACATGGCATCCAATCTCACCATCCTGAGCTCTTTTGGGATGAGGAGAGCTGTTACAATGAGAAAGAGAGCAAGACGAACCGTTGCTCTGCATTTAGAGGCACTGTTCCTTGGCCCATCGTCGTAGCGGGCAGTATCAGTAGATGTTGTTGATGAAGAATTGAGATGACTAGTAGATTCATGGCTGGATTGAACTACGCACCAGTTAGTCGTTCGATCACATTTGTCAGTGCTCGGATGTTGATGCTCACCTCTCGTGAGAATACATTAAATTGCTCCAAAGTCACTAATTGTGACTTGGATATTCCACGAATGGAGGAACTGGGATCCACAGAGGGCATCACACCATCTGTTGCCCATATGGTTACTGGCCTCTCAGGCCCTTCAACTTATGGTTGACGACACGTTAGGGTCGTTCAGTGGCGAAGGGGTGGCCCTTCGACTTACAACTGACGACGCGTTAGGATCGTTTAATGGCGAAGAGGTGACCATTCGACTTGCGGCTGATGACAGGTTGGGTTCGTTTAGTGGCGAGGGGGTGGCCCTTCGACTCACGACTGACAACATGTTCGGGTCGTTCAGTGGTGAAAGGGTGGCCCTTCGAATTACGACTGACGACACGTTGGGGTCGTTCAGTGGCGAAGGGTGGCCCCTCGACTTACGGCTGACGACACGTTGGGGCCGTTCAGTAGCGAAGGGGTGTCCCCTTCGACTTACGGCTGACGACACGTTAGGGTCGTTCAATCGCGAAGGGGTGGCCCTTTGACTTACGGCTAATGACACGTTAGGGTCGTTCAATGGTGAAGGGGTGGCCCATCGACTTACGGCTAACGACACATTAGGGTCGTTCAGTGGCAAAGGGGTGGCCCTTATACTTACGGCTGACGAAACATTCTGGTCGTTCAGTGGAGAAGTGGTGGCCCCTCGACTTACAGCTGACGACACATTCGGGCCGTTCAGTGGTGAAGGGGTGGCCCCTTCGACTTACGGCTGATGACACGTTGGGGTCGTTCAGTGGCGAAGGAGTGGTCCTTCGACTTACGGCTGACGACACGTTGGGGTCGTTCAGTGGAGAAGGGGTGGACCCTTTAACTTACTTGGTCGTTCAGTGGCGAAGGGGTGGCCATTCGACTTATGGCTGATGATACGTTAGGGTCGTTCAGTGGCGAGGGTGGCCCTTCGACTTAAGGCTGACGACACGTTAGGGTCGTTCAGTGGTAAAGGGGTGGCCCTTCGACTTATGGTTGACGATGCGTTGGGGTCGTTCAGTGGCGAAGGGATGGCCCTTCGACTTACAGCTGACGACATGTTAAGGTCATTCAGTGGCAAAGGGATGGCCCTTCGACATACGGTTGACGACACGTTAGGGTCGTTCAGTGGCGAAGGGGTGGCCCTTCGACTTACGGCTGACGACACGAGATGGTCTGCATGGGTTTCATCAACTTGAGATCGGTTCATCTAGATTTTCCCAAAGATAGGATCCTTTTATAGGGGGTCTGATGAGACTCTCTTCATAAAATTCTTAAATGCTCTATCGAAAAAAGTTGTTTCGAATTGGAAGCTGAATTTATTTGATGAAGAACATGCTTTATTAAAAAAAAGTAGAAAGCGTACATGAATTTCCGAATTTCGTCGGGTTGCTTATGTCCTATGCTTTCCATTAGTCGACCACCTTAGTGATGGTCGATCCCATCATCTTGCCCTTTTCCTTTGAGGGTCCCTCCTTGCTGGGTTGATCGTTGACTGGGTTTTTGGGATGCCCGCGCTTGACCAGTGCATCGATCTCCTTTTTGAGCATCCAACATTCGTTGGTATCATGCCCATAGTCGTTGTGGTACTTGCAGAACATAAGGTCGTCGCTCTTCTCATATTTTCCCTTCTTGGCATATTCTTGGACCATTTCTTCCTGTGGGGTATAAGCGAGGACCTCCATCTTGGGTGCGATTGGCCTCGCATAAGTTGGGCGCTATTTGCTTCGAGGGCTTCTCTCTCTCGGCCTTTTGTCCTGAGATTCCTGGCAAGGGGGTTCCTTGAGTTAGTCTTTCCCGCTTGGTGTCTCCAAGGCGGACGGGGGTGCCTTTCCAGTAACCTCAGTCGGTTCCTCCGCTTCTTCGGAGATGATGAACCGATCCGATATATTGAACATCTCTGCGAGGCTGTTAGGCGGGAATTGGTGGAGCGCTCTTCACAAGTGTTTATCCCGCACCACTTGAGTAAAAGCTGCGATGACGGTTACATTTGGCGTCTCCTCTACTTCGATCCTTTCATCATTGAATCACTGGACGAAGGCTCGGATTGATTCCTTATCTTTCTGCTTGAACGTAAAGAGGTGGGAGGACTTCCTCTTGGGGCGTCGACCGACGATGAATTGTTTGCAGAACAAATCGGTCAATTCGTCGAACGACCCGATACAGTCGTCGGGTAACCCGTCGTACCAGCCTTTCGCCCTCTTGAAAAGGGTAGTGTGAAAAGCTCGGCAGAGGTACGGCTCATCGGCCCCATGAAGTATCATCACATTTAGATATTTGTAGATGTGCGACCATGGGTTGCCTCTACCATCAATAGCTGGTAGGGCGGGGAGTTTGAACTTAGGAAGGGAAGGAGCAGAGGTAATATTCTCCTTCAATGGAGTTTGCCAAAGTGCGGATTGGATGAGTAGAGATCGCCCTTCCCCGCCTTGCGTGTACACGGCTCCCGAGGGCCGGTTTGGTATTTCCTCTCTCCTCCTGTATCCACCTGTATGATTTGAGAGTTGTAACCTGGGGAGACCCAGTATATTACCTGATCCAGGATGTTGTGGGTCGCCTATTTGTAGTTGGAGGGGGTGGGTCCTCACAGGAAGCCGAAAGAACGATGCTCAGTCCCCCCTTCGCCGTATTGGTGAGATGTGGGGGTTGTACCGTGTGGGGCGTTCTCTTGTCGATCCATCCTTGGATCTCTCAAATCCCCTAGAATGGCAGTGCCTCTCGTTGGTGTTATGGTCGGATTTGGAGGCGGTAGTTCATCATTCGTGGGCGGAGGATCACTTATGATTTGGCATATTAGGGTTGCCAAAACACTGAGACTCTTGTCGACCCGCTCTGCGAATTGGTCGAATTTCTTCTGGGTCACCTTAGGTTCTTTGGTGGCCTTTTTAGGTCGCTTTGATGGGGACGTAGAGTCCGAGGCATCCTCCAATAGGACGATGTTCGCCTTTTGTTTCTCCTTCAGACCTTGGCTCGGTCCGATGTTGCTGGGTCCAGCCGACAGAGCTTTATGATTGCTTTGGGATATCGAGCTGGTTAATGTTTTCCATAGACGACGTTAAACTGTTAAGGCCAAAAATGACCGAAACAATTGTCTTGCTGACGTGGATCCTTCGTGCTGAGTCAGATCCTCGTCAGCGAGTTGAGAGGGACCCTAGGTTGGAAGAAACAAGGTCGGTTGATGGATGATAGATGGCTTGCGATGCTCGATCGACCTTCGAGTGGCATGTATGTCGGTGGGTCGAGGCTGGGAGGCTCTGAAACGACACTCACAGAAGATTGAGACTTGGTGATTTGCACCACAAGGAAGCGTCTGGGGGTCGGATCTGGGTTCCGATCCAAATCCCCTCCGATACTTTAAGTTAGAGTGTCACGCCCCGCTTCCCAAAACGACGGAAGCGAAACATGACTAAGGCCCGCTTAGGCCGGAGCTATGAAGCTCGAACCCAATAAGCGTGTGTAGGGGTACCATTTTAAAATTTTCAGGTTCTTGCATTTATAAAATTCGGAACAACAGAAAGTACAGAAAGAAAGTTGCATTCATTAATATAAAGAGATGATATCCAGCGAGTATAAAAGTCTAAAAAAGAGAAGCCTAAGCATGGCAAAAACTACCGAAAGAGAGTAAATTAAAAGTAGTAACCTCTGAAAGGCAGCGATGAAAAAGACCTCTAGGTCTGGTCCTCGTCAGGATCGTACTCCGGGTCGTCGTCCTCTGGCTCCACGTACTCCGGTATGTCTGACTCGTCCACGTACTCTGGCTCAACACCTGACGTACAGCACCCAAGAGAAAAGGAACTGTATGTCAGGTAAAGTCTACAAGAAAGAGTTAAACTCTACTGCAAGTGTAATATGATTAAAGAGCAACGTTTTACTGGTTGATTAACATGCAGGGGTTATGGCAAGACAGAAAGTAAAACGGTACTGGAAAGTAAACGGGACAGACAGTAGCCGTAGCGTGTGCTACCGACAACGGGACTAATCTAGACGGGACACGACAACCAAAACAAGACATGAGTGTGACACCAAAGAGAGCTCGCGCCTGCAGAGTAGAGAGTGTCCAAACTCCCTATCTGGTGGCCGCTAGCCCAACCCCATCCCAAATGCACAAGACAAGACAAGACTGGACTGTACGAGTACTGATCACACCCTTGGTGAGTGCCTCTTCCCTCGGTCCGTCAGGTCGCTCACTCCCCTGATGAGACGCCGAGACTTTCTGTAAGGTGTACACGAAAAGGAACTGTCGGCCGGGACGCTCACTCCCCTGGTGAGACGTCGAGACTTCCCGTAAGGTATACACGAAAGGAACGGTCTACCGGGACGCTCACTCCCTTGGTGAGACGTCGAGACACCTGTAAGGTATACCACAAGAACAAAGAGGACAAGACTTAACCAGTTATGAAAGTTCTGTTGTTCAGTTGTTGTTTTTCTAGGGGGTCCACACGCACGCACACACAGAAAAGCCCTAAGTTGTCAATTGTTGTTGTTTTGTGCTTAGACTTCGTCGTCAAGTCTTAGCTGTCAAGGGGGTCCCGGACGCTATCATTTCACGTCCGGTTCTCTTTAAATATACTCTAACATTCTAAGAAGGAGATGGCCTAAATGTGGCTGTAAGAGCACAAGTGTAAACACTTGCCTGCGGTGGCGAGAGCGTCGTCCGTCCGGAGCGTCCCGTCGAAGTGGCGCATCAGCGAGGGTCCATCTGAAATGGGACAACGGTGGTGTCAGGACACGTTTTTCATCATTCCTATTAAAGTTCATTTCTAGGTTCAACGGGGCTATCCTAGTAGTCAAAGTAAACGTTTTTGTTTTGTTTCAGCCTAATTGACGATCTATCCTATGTGCACAGATATTCCGTCCTTCGTCGATGTCTAATATTTTGCAACGTTTTAAAGGAGCAGAAAGTAAACTTTAGTTATCGTTGATGATTTTTAGATTAAGTTTTCGATTCGCTACGGTGTGGGTTCTTACTACGCGTTAGATGGCTAACCTTTACTGCGTTTGAACGGTGATCGGACGTCGGGTCTGAAAGCAGCGACGGTCGCATGAAAGACGTATTATATCTACGTCATTAAATACAACGTCAACGTCGGATTACTATGAAATTAACTTATCGTTATCAATATCTAGTGTATCTTTATTAATCTGCCAAAAGGGCTGAGGTACTAACTGATATAATAACATGTAGCATCTTATTAAGGTCTACCATTCAGAGTGGTGTTCATTAAATAACATTGCTGCTCAGCCTATAAAGTACTCAAATTATGAAACTAGCATGCACTTATATGCTAACAAAAGAACTAAGTACATCATAACTAAACTGCATGCTTTATAACCTCAAATATTAAATTTAAGTAACCAAAAGTGGTACTAGGACTTACTGTTCATAGCATGGAAAACACTGTTCATAACCTCAAGGAGGTACTAGTATATATGCTGTAACAATAGCATAGGCCTAAAGGGTACAGTTGGCATGAGAGTTTTATTATTATAGCATTGGAACTCACAGCTTTCCTACAAGTCTACACTCATTAGCTTATAAATTCATAGAGTAGTAGGGTATTGTTTTCAACGTATCAAATATAATTAACATGTAATGTTATAATTTACCTACTGTGAGGTGTTCCACTAATTTGTACTAATCAAATTCATACTGGAAACAATATTACTAACAGTTTTAATATGTTTATTAACTTACTACCAGGTTATCCAACTAACTAATATATATATTTAACATCATAATTAACACTAATATTTTCTATACCCAACTGTTCCCATGGCACAATGACATTAACATTTTCTATACCAGGTTAATGAGTTACTACGAGGTTAATGACATTAACATTTATTAACCATAATTAACATCAAGATTTTCTATTCTAGGTTAATGAGTTAGTGCTCGAACTCATAGCACAATGTTCCCATATGTGGATTACTCACCGTATAACGTTTCCAAAATGCTTGCTGGTGATCTTCGTGTCGGCCTGCGAGGTAGTGGTGGCGGTGGTTGCTCACATGCAAGCGGCACCGGAGATGGAGACCGACGGCTCGGAGGAACGGCGAAAGGCTGGAGCAGCGGGGAGCGGCGATCTGTAGTCGGCCTGGAAGAGGCTGCCGGCGGTCATGGGGATCGCTGCGGGAAGGGCGTCTCGCCTGAGAGGGGAGCGGCACGGTGATGAGGCCGTGATTGGTGCTGTGGGGTGAGGCATGTCCGAAGTTGTTGAGGAGGTGGGAGCGTCGGCAAAGGTTGAAGATGGCCGCGGCTCTGTTTTTGGAACAAGGGAGAGACTCAGGCGGGGTTTCTTTGGGTTCGCATGACAGCCTTTGAAGAGGGAAGAGAAGCATAGCCCTGGGTTATTGGCAAGCTATCGTAGATTGTTAGGGCCCGTTTCTTTGGTTGAAAGTGGGTTTTGAGAATCTTGGAGGGGTGTGGAATCTTTGGAGAGAGAAAAGACGAGTTTTGTGTTTCTTTTGTTGGAAGTGGGTTTGGAAAGTGGGATTGGGATGTGTATGCGGGTCCCACACATGAATCTTGTGTTTCTTTGGTTGAATGTGGGATTGGGAATGTTGGAAGAAGTTAGTTGAGATTGGGGTGATGATAAACAAGGTGAGATTACCCCCTTGATAGGGAATGCATATGAAACACATGATAGAAGAGGGTGAGAAGAGATAACCCAATGTCCCAGCTGCAAGGCATATACATTCCCAGATTCATCAGATATACCATGGTGCCACAGCACGGCATACATATATAAATCAAGTAGGGAATGCATAGGAAACACTAGATAAAAGAGGGTGAGAAGAGATAACCCAATGTCCCAGCTGCAAGGCATATTCATTCCCAGATTCATCAGATATACCATGGTGCCACGGCAAGGCATACATATATAAATCAAGTAGGGAATGCATAAGAAACACTAGATAAAAGAGGGTGAGAAGAGATAACCCAATGTCCCAGCTGCAAGGCATATTCATTCCCAGATTCATCAGATATACCATGGTGCCACGGCAAGGCATACATATATAAATCAAGTAGGGAATGCATATGAAACAGTAGATAAAAGAGGGTGAGAAGAGAGAACCCAATGTCCCAGATGCAAGGCATATAAATTCCCAGATTCATCAGATATACCATGGTGCCACAGCAATGCATCTTGTTACCTCAAGAATGCATATGAAACACTTGGCTGCCATAGGGTGAGAAGAGATAACCCAATGACACAACTGCAAGGCATATAAATTCCCAGATTCATCAGATATACCATGGTGCATACATAATTGCATACATATATAAATCAAGTAGGGAATGCATAGGAAACAATAGATAAAAGAGGGTGAGAAGAGAGAACCCAAGGAGCCAACTGCATGGCATATAAATTCCCAGATTCATCAGATATAACATGGTGCCTCAGCAATGCATACATATATAAATCAAGTAGGGAATGCATAGGAAACAATAGATAAAAGAGGGTGAGAAGAGAGAACCCAAGGAGCCAACTGCATGGCATATAAATTCCCAGATTCATCAGATATAACATGATGCCTCAGCAATGCATACATATATAAATCAAGTAGGGAATGCATAGGAAACAATAGATAAAAGAGGGTGAGAAGAGAGAACCCAAGGAGCCAACTGCATGGCATATAAATTCCCAGATTCATCAGATATAACATGGTGCCTCAGCAATGCATACATATATAAATCAAGTAGGGAATGCATAGGAAACAATAGATAAAAGAGGGTGAGAAGAGAGAACCCAAGGAGCCAACTGCATGGCATATAAATTCCCAGATTCATCAGATATAACATGGTGCCTCAGCAATGCATACATATATAAATCAAGTAGGGAATGCATAGGAAACAATAGATAAAAGAGGGTGAGAAGAGAGAACCCAAGGAGCCAACTGCATGGCATATAAATTCCCAGATTCTTCAGATATAACATGGTGCCTCAGCAATGCATACATATATAAATCAAGTAGGGAATGCATAGGAAACAAAAGATAAAAGAGGGTGAGAAGAGAGAACCCAAGGAGCCAACTGCATGGCATATAAATTCCCAGATTCTTCAGATATAACATGGTGCCTCAGCAATGCATACATATATAAATCAAGTAGGGAATGCATAGGAAACAATAGATAAAAGAGGGTGAGAAGAGAGAACCCAAGGAGCCAACTGCATGGCATATAAATTCCCAGATTCATCAGATATAACATGATGCCTCAGCAATGCATACATATATAAATCAAGTAGGGAATGCATAGGAAACAATAGATAAAAGAGGGTGAGAAGAGAGAACCCAAGGAGCCAACTGCATGGCATATAAATTCCCAGATTCTTATGATAAACCAATGACCCTGAAGCAAGGCATATATATAAATCTAGTAGGGAATGCATAGAAACCACTTGATAAAAGAGGGTGAGAAGAGATAACCCAATGAAGATACACCATGGAGCAACTGCAAGGCATATATATAGCATGGAGGCAACTGCAAGGCATATATATACAGATACCATACAGATACCACGATAAACTAAGCCTGGCATCAAAGGTACCTAATACTTCAGTCTACTGCTTCCCCAAGGTCCAAACAAAATACATCAACGCCCCACCATACTCCATCCTTCCCAAGTAACACCCAAAATACATCCAACATAATCCCCTTAATCTTCCATAATTGTTACGACCAAAATAAGCATAGTCCAGACCCACTGTACACCCAAAATACCACCACCACCATCCACCTTCCATCCATGGCACCTATGAAACCCCAACCTACGGGTTCACGGACCTACACTGGAGTCATATCCAGCATCCCTTAAATCACTTTTAATCTCAGCAATTTTGGCCTCCATCATCATCTTCTTTGCATCTGCAGGCACTGCCAAAAATCTCTTCGCTGCCAATTCATCCTTGCTGAAGTGGGTATACAACACCAGTGCATCCTTGCCAAAAATCACTCATTTTTCCCACATTCTTTAATATCGTCACATTTTAATTAGTTAGATATGATTTGTCTCTAGGATAAACTGACATGCAAGAACCCACTGTTAGGCTTTTCTTACCCCAAATTCCTCTCGTAAGAAAATTAAATGTAGTAAAATATTATATACCCCTCAGGTTAAAAAATGATTTTACTCCGTCAATTACAATGGTATTAGGCAGTTGCTCCATCATTTAAACCCCACAGTGTCCCTATCCTTCCTACAAATGATGGAACCCTCCAGCCTTCAACCAAACAATTGGGTCAAGCATGCCAAGCATCAATTTCTTCATCATTGGGGCTTATCAATACACCAAAAAAAAACTTTGGGCCTACGAATGCATCGGCCTTTCATTCCAACAGCAATCTCTGAAGGCATCATACCATCCAAGTAGGGCAGTAGCACATGCAACCCACAATCCACCAATTTATGTTGCAATACAGGCAGAACAGTATCTCAAGATGAGAAAATATACCTGAGCTTGCAAAGACAGCAAGTATAATATCACAGACCCTCTTCACCGGCAGACCCAAACCCCCTCGTTGCCTTCAACGTTCTCAGTGGCACCCCCAAGGCATATCCAAGGTAGGATTCACCGTCGGCAGCCACGATTTGAAGCTTCCATGCAAAAGAATCGATCATGAGCAGAACTCCAAGTGAGATCTTCAAAAACACCAACAAAAATCACTCCACAGCCCAGAGCCATGGCTCATGTTTAGGTTATTTACCTCGAAACCCTAGATCTGAGCAGATCGAACTTCCTTGCCCCAAACCCCCATCTTCAGATCTAGGTTTTGAGCGCGAAACCAACAGAAACGAGGCGAGAGAGGTGACCACAAGCGAGAAGAGGGCCCACAACAGCGGAATCTGCCCACAATCGCAGTAAAAGCTCGGATTTTGCAGAGGCGATTTTGGCTGCCACGGCGGAGAGAGAGGAGAGCGGAATTTTGGGAGAGAAAGGAACACGCGAGCGGAATTTGGGGAAAGAGAGTGCCTCACAGTGCGAGAGTAGACACGTGAATAGTGGGCCAAGCCCACTTCCAACCCCAAAGTTTACGAAAGAAACGGGCCCTTAGGGGCAGAGATAGCTATAGCTTTTAGATATATAGGTTAGGAGAGAGAGAACGTGTGAGAGGGTGAGGCAACGTGTGAGAGGGGGGTCTGTTGCACAGTTGGAGGGGGGAAGAGATTCTTTATGATTTCTTTTGATTGGCTAAAGAGAAAAGGAGCCGCATCACGTGAAGTCCCATGGGGAAATTGTTTGGGGTTTTAAAAATGAGGAGCTTGGGTGGTTAGGATTTCAAGGTGATAGGGTAAGAAAATTAGTAAGTTTTGATTTGGTTTCCTAAACTAACAGTAAGATGCTAACGGTTTTTTTTTTCAAAAAAAATAAAAAAATAAATAAATAATTGAGTTGTTCTGAAAATCGTACATCACTTAAGAAAACTAATTTTTATATAAAAAATATACTTTATAAAATAGTAATGAGTTAAGCAGATTTGGCCCTCGACGTCCAAAAATTTCACGAAAAATACCGGGGCGTTCGCGCTTTCGAGAGGATCGTGAATACTGGTTCGGCCGCGCGTCTGACTTACGGATAGCCATAATATAATAAAAACAGAAACACCCACACGAAACAACAAAGATACGTGCCAAAATACGTACGGTCGGAAATTGACCGTTACATAGAGTGGGAACTTAAGGAAGAGAGTGAGCTTAGAGCAGTTGAGATCGACCCCCGTAGGTTCATCTCAGATCTGACGTCGCAAGCTCTTTAATGGGAGAAATATATGCTGAAAGAGTAGAGTCTATGTATTAGATCTCGTACCTTCGGGATTGGAGCCCTTTGGTATTTATAGGCCTCCTGGGTCCTTTCAATGACGTTGGAAAGATAACGGTCACCCATTGTGGTGTCATGATCTCCCCCTTTTATTAGGAGTAAACGTTGTCCACGTTTCTGCTATTTATGAGTCCGCCTTCAATCCCACGTTCGAGTGATGGGAGTGCAACGAGCGACTGGTCGGTGGGCTTTGACCGAGTCGATATCAGGCTTCTCTTGTGGGCTTTATGGGCCCTAGTCACTCGTTGGTCGAGTCATCTCGAATGCTGGTCCAATGATTCAACAATAATAAATATAAAAACTTTTGTTCCCTGATAAATACGCACTTGGTGCTCATTTATTTCAAGCCAGTATGATTACAAAGTTAAGATAATTTAGAGTGGGTAAAAGAATTATTTAAAAGTGCAAGGCTTTATTTTTCTAACACATGAAAGCATTCATTTTCTAAAACCAATAGAGTTGCTTCTTTAATTTAATTATGGTGATCTTAATTTCCAGTAACTACACCTTAATTATTTAAAAGCATAGAAACGTTAAAATCAATGTTGTAAAAAACTAACATGCATCTTTACATCCGTTTGCAAATTAGACGAGCATAAATAAAATTTAATCTCCTCTCTTCACCTGCATCCTATATAAAAGCAAGTTCTCGTCCCCTTGAACATCACTCACTTCCGATCTCTCGTCTCTCCTTTCTAAGATCCAACAAGCAAGATGGGATCACTCTTGAGGCCCGTTCTCTTGGTCCAACTCATTCTCCTCTTTCTCATCATCAGCCCTTCGTCACAAGTGATCTTCAGGCAGCGTCACCGCGGGCACAAACACCGGCATCAGTCGCCCCATCACCCGAATTCACGCTACAAGACCAAGTCCTTCACACAGACTCTTGACCACTTTGATCACAACCCGGTGAGCTACCAAAAGTTCGAGCAGAGATATTTGATTAACGACACGTTTTGGGGAGGCAAAGAGAAGCAGTCCCCGTTCTTTGTGTTCATCGGGCACGGGGATGACATCGAGCACATCGCGGATCACACGGGTTTCTTGCACGACATAGCACCCACATTCGACGCGTTGATCGTGTTCATTGAGGTAAGCAAGGGGTTTGTTGTGACTGCCGAAATATCAAAATTTTCGTATCTGATTGAGATATGGATCGGTTTTTTGCGTTGAAATTTTGCAGCATAGATACTACGGGAAGTCATTTCCTTTTGGAAGCGAGAAGAACGCATACAGCGGTACAAGCACGCTCGGGTACTTGAACTCCGCACAGGCGCTTGCGGATGTGGCCACCTTGGTTGTTGATCTTAAGAGGAATCTGAGCGCCGCAAAATCGCCAGTCATTGTGTTTGGAGGTGCCTACGGGGGAAGTAAGAGCTTTAACATCTTTTCGGTCGAACAATTTCGATTAATTTATTAACTTTCGATTTTACATCTTGCATTTCTATTTGGTGGGTGTCAGTGTTGGCGACATGGTTTAGATTGAAGTATCCCCATGTCGCACTTGGAGCCTTGGCATCGTCTGCTCCGGTCCTACTGTTCGATGATATTGTTTCTCCATATAAAATCACGGACATCATCACAGAAGACTTTAAGGTATGTCTGAAAGACTCATATATTTTTGAAAATAGAATTGATCTGATCGTATCTAATCATATGCTAACCCTTTTATCGCAATTTATATATATATCAGAATGTGAGTGAAAGCTGCTACAAGACGATCAAGAAGTCATGGGGAGAAATCGACTACCTTGCCGGAAAAAAGGGTGGCAATGAGAAGCTAGCTAAAACATTGAGGCTATGCAAGTACGATATTGAACTAATGCCACTAACTAGTAACTACCGTCGAAGTATTATTAACTTTTTCTTTCCTTTTTGTTTTCCCTTTGTCTCACAGAGATGTGAAGAGAGATGAGAGATTGGTTAGTGGGGTATTTGCTTGGATTGAGATCGCGCTCTTGTATGCTGCTATGTCGGATTATACAGTGCCCACAAACATTGAAGCCGACCTTCCTGCATATCCGGTGAATAAGGTAAAACTTTCTTGCAAGAATGCGAAGCATAGAAGAAAATGAATCGCATCACACTTACTGATGAAATGAAATTGCTCAAAGATGTGTGATGCCATCGACCACCCCGAGTTCGAACGTGATACGATATCCAGACTCTATGGCGCGATGAATGTGTTCTACAACAATACAGGGAAAGAAAAATGCTTCCGCTTTCTCACAAATGATGACACTGCCACCACCACCGGATATCTCTGGCAGGTAACTGCTCATCCATATAAAAGCGTATGAAATCTGCAAACAATTTACCTGGCATTTATGTGAGATTTTGGCGACAATGCAGGGATGCACTGAATTGGTCCAGGCGCAATTGAAAAATCACAATAGCAGTCTGTTTCCCCAGAACTATGAGCACAAGATCTCGAACGTGAGCTGTTGGCAGTTCTTTGGCATCCAGCCGAGGCCAACTTGGATCACGACGGAGTTTGGTGGCCGTGTGAGTCTCCCTGATTTCTCACATATTTTTGCACCAGGCCCATTATGTCTATGAATTAATTTGATTTCCCTGTGCATGCACAGCATTTCAATAAAGTATTGAAGAGGTTTGCCAGCAACATCATCTTCTTCAATGGCCTTAGGGACCCGCTCAGTGGTGGAGGGTAACCAGAATCAATCTCTTTACCAATTCGAATTTCAATGTCTACATTTAATTATATATATGTAATGTGAATTATTTTTTCTTCTACCGACGTTCTTTTTGTGTTCCAGTGTTACTAAATCGATTTCAAAGAAAGTGATAGCCTTAACTGCGAAAGAAGGAGCTCACATGCAGGATCTATTGCTCTCGTCGAAGGATGATCCAGAATGGCTCGAGACTATCAGGAAGAAGGAGGTGAGGATCATTGAAAGGTGGCTCGAACGCTACTATGCCGACTCCACGACTATCTAAGCAAACAAGTCCATCTAGTTTCTTCTTCCAGTCTAGTGAATTGAGGAGGGTTTTTGGATTCTCAGATTACACTAAAAGAAATTACTCAAGTTATTGTGTTGACATTGAGATGGTCAAAATCTTTTTTTCTTTGCACAAGAGATGATCATGGTATTGTTTTCAATGCATTTTGCTAAAGGGATGTCATATTAGTATGCAACAAAGCATTAGATCCCTTCGAGGATTCCGAGTACTTTGGCGACCAACTTGTATCTTGTTTCTCTCCTACAACAAGCAAAAGCTTTAGATCTAAATTTCACTTTACCTTTGGATCTTTTGCAGAAACTTCATGTGTACCAAGTTTCGTAAAATCTATTAAACAAATGATGGATGTTGTCCTAGTCACAAGTGACTGAGACAAACGATTGGCCATCGGTGAGCCACCACATCTCGGTCGGGCCCAATGGAGGGCTGGTGGGGTTTTGGGCTTCGATTTGGGGTGGGGTTTTCGGGGTTTTTACGATTTAGTCCATGTTTTCATCCGTTTGCCCCCCCGACACTCCTCACACACACATCCACCATCGTCTGGTTTTGGCCCTCGCTTCTCTCCGCATTTGTGCCCGGGCGACGACTGCATCCGTGCCACATGGGTAATTTGTAGTAAATAAATAAATGAACAAGGAGGAAGAAGAGGAAGAACAATTCATGTATTCCAATTGTTAGAATAGCTATCAACTATGAAACAGTGAAGTTGGGCTGAAGCGGTAGCTTTTAGCATGGGAATTGATTTGCGTACCCACCTTTTCTGGGAACCTCGACATGTTGGTAAGGTCGAAGGCACTGCATGATCTCCTCATAAGACGGCTTCCAGATCCTCACCAGCGGCAAGGTAGTCATAAGAACTAAAAAAGAACCTAGATGATAAAGGGAGGGTACCTTATCGAGATCGGATGGGCAACAGAGGAAGCAAAGGAGAAAATGCGCTTTCAAAAAAGCTTGGAGGCGGAGAAAAAAAGTTTTGTTCCTTCCTTCTGCCCTTTATATATTGGGAGACCCAAAGTGACCGTTCGATGAACGACACGTGTCAAAGCCTGGTCTCAGGAATCGACGAAGATCAAATTGAAGACGGAGGGTTTTGGAGGCATAAATCAAATACGACCTCTTCGACTATCGTGCCCATTTAACGAGATTTCATATCACTCAGTTACAATCAACATTGTTTCTTGAGCACGAATGATGGGGGCCATTGTTAATACCTGGGTACGGCCCACGAAGCGAGATCAAATGATAAGACCCAATTAAAGTATTAATTCTCGGCCCGAAAGCCTATGAGCCCGTCGGTGAAGGAGTATTATTGTTCGGTCAAAGGGACAGCTCAGAAGACCGTTCAAGCCTCACTAATTACGTGTGAGTGGTGATAGAGCTTTACAATTTATTACCGCAAGTGCACCGTCTCGTCGTAGCGCTTTACGGTTTTTTGATAGACAGGCCCGTTAGCTATTACGCCGAGCTATGGAGGAAAGATGGAGTTAGGAGGATCGAATATCAGAGTATATGTGTCTGGTTGTTAGAGGACGTCTTGGAGAATGTTTGAAATTGGACAAAAGTCCATTCCTCATCGTCTGGGAGGCTACTTATAGGCAGCAGACATTATATGGTAACGTCCGAGCCTTTATAGGGCTTTACTGTCTTTGGATCCGAACCGTCGCCATTGATGACGAGCTCAATGGTCAGTCATTGAACACACACATTGATGATGAGCTGAACGGTTGGCAGTGATGAAGGAGCCCAATGGTCAGCTCGGCTGTCGTTTTAAACGAAGAGTCGGTTGGCTTCACGTGTGGGTCACTGGGCTGTAGGATTGAAGTTGGGGGATTTACTGGGTTTATTTGCTCAAATAATCAACCGAGTGATCATGAAAGGTCGGCCCAATGCATTATCATATTATATATTATTTATTATTTAATAAAAACCCTCTGAATGGCTTCAATTTATATTAAATTTAGCAGTTTGGCTTAAGAGTGTTTGCATATTGGACCTTCCTTATATTTTGAAGATTAACATTTTATGTTAATAACAAAATTACTTTATTAGCTATGATAATAAATATAAATACTTTTGTTCCCTGATAAATACGCACTTGGTGCTCATTTATTTCTAGCCAGTATTCATACAAAGTTAATAATTTAGAGAGGGTAAAAGAATTATTTAAAAGTGCATGCCTTTATTTTTCTAACATATGAAAGCATTCATTTTTCTAACACCAATCGAGCTGCTTCTTTAATTTAATTATGGTGATCTTAATTTCCAGTAACTAAACCTTAATTATTTAAAAGCATAGAAACGTTAAAATCAATGTTGTAAAAAACTAACTTGCAGCTTTACAGCTAGCCGTTAGCAAAGCAGACATGCATAAATAAAATTTAATCTCCTCTCTTCACCTGCATCCTATATAAAAAGCAAGCTCTCGTCCCCTTGAACGTCACTGACTTTCAATCTCTCGTCTCTCCTTTCAAAGATCCAACAAGCAAGATGGGATCACTCTTGAGGCCCGTTCTCTTGGTCCAATTCATTCTCCTCTTTGTCGTCATCATCCCTTCGTCCCAAGCGGTCTTCAGGCAGCGTCATCACGGGCACAAACACCGGCATCGGTCACCCCATCACGCGAATTCGTGCTACAAGACCAAGTCCTTCACACAGACTCTTGACCACTTCGATCACAACCCTATGAGCTACCAAAAGTTCGAGCAGAGATATTTGATCAACGACACGTTTTGGGGAGGCAAAGAGAAGCAGTCCCCATTCTTTGTGTTCATCAGGCACGGGGATGATATCGAGCACATCGCCGATCACACGGGTCTCTTGCACGACATAGCACCCACATTCGACGCGCTGATTGTGTTCATTGAGGTAAGCAAGGGGTTTGTTGTGACTGCCGAAATATCAAAATTTTCGGATCAGATTGAGAAATGGATCGGTTTTTTGCGTTGAAATTTTGCAGCATAGATACTACGGGAAGTCATTTCCTTTTGGAAGCGAGAAGAACGCATACAGCGGTACAAGCACGCTCGGGTACTTGAACTCCGCACATGCGCTTGCGGATATGGCCACCTTGGTTACTGATCTTAAGAGGAATCTGAGCGCCGCAGAATCACCAGTCATTGTGTTTGGAGGTGCCTACGGAGGAAGTAAGTGCTTTAACATCTTTTCGGTCGAACAATTTACATTGCAATTTTATTTACTTTCGATTTTACATCTTGCATTTCTATTTGGTGGGTGTCAGTGTTGGCGACATGGTTCAGATTGAAGTATCCCCATGTCGCGCTTGGAGCCTTGGCATCGTCTGCTCCGGTCCTACTGTTCGATGATATTGTTTCACCATATAAAATCACGGACATCATCACGGAAGACTTTAAGGTATGTATGCCTCGTCTCAAAGATTCATATATATATATATATATATATATATATATATATATATATATATATATATATATATGCAAAAAATGTACCTAAGAATGACCTCGGGTAGAGATACCTGAGCACACCCCCGCTGTTCGGGGTTTGTGAGTATTTTTTTTTGAAATTTTTTTTTTCAGTAGGTAGATATACTTGTTATGTAGCTCCCCACAAAATTTCAGCTCGATCCGACACCGTTTGAGCCTCCGTTCATCGATTTCAAAAACGTTGCGCAAAACTGTCCAGAATTTGGACAGTTTTGCGCAACGTTTTTGAAATCGATGAACGGAGGTTCAAACGGTGTCGGATCGAGCTGAAATTTTGTGGGGAGCTACATAACAAGTATATCTACCTACTGCAAAAAAAATTTTCAAAAAAAAATACTCACAAACCCCGAACAGCGGGGGTGTGCTCAGGTATCTCTACCCGAGGTCATTCTTAGGCACATTTCCCTATATATATATATATATATATATATATATATATATATATATATATATATATATATATATATATATATATCAGAATGTGAGCGAAAGCTGCTACAAGACGATCAAGGAGTCATGGGGAGAAATTGACAACCTTGTCGGGAAAAAGGGTGGCAAGGAGAAGCTAGCTAAAACATTAAGGCTATGCAAGTACGATACTGAAATAATGCCACTAGCTATTAACAACCGTCGAATTTTTATTTACTTTTTCTTTCCTTTTTTGTTTTCCCATTTTCTCACAGAGATGTGAAGAGAGATGAGAGTTAGGTTAGCGGGGTATTTGCTTGGATTGAGATCGCGCTTTTGTATGCGGCAATGTCAGATTATGCAGTGCCCACAAACATTGATGCCGACCTTCCTGTATATCCGGTGAATAAGGTAAAAATTTCTTGCAAAAATACCAAACATTGGAATAAAATGAATCGCAGCACACATATATACTGATGAAATGAAACTGCTCGAAGATGTGTGATGCCATCGACCACCCAGAGTTCGAACGTGATACGATATCCAGACTCTACGGCGCAATGAATGTGTTCTATAACAATACAGGGAAAGAAAAATGCTTCCGCTTTGACATAGATGATGGCACTGCCACCACCACCGGATCTCTCTGGCAGGTAACGTACTGCTCATCCATATAAAATCGTATGAAATCTGCAAACAATTTGCATGTCATTTACATTACCATGGGGTTCATGTGAAATTTTGGCGACAACGCAGGGATGCACTGAATTGGTCCAGGCGCAATTGAAAAATCACCGCAGCAGTCTGTTTCCCCAAAACTACAATCACAAGATGTCGAACATGAGCTGTTGGCAGTTCTTTGGCATCCAGCCGAGGCCAACTTGGATCACGACGGAGTTTGGTGGCCGTGTGAGTCTCCCTGATTTCTCGCATATTTTTCGGTTTCTTGGTGCTAATTACTCATTTTGCACTAGCTAGGCCCATCAATATTTGTTCTATATCTATGAATTAATTTGATTTCCCTGTGCTTGTACAACATTTCCACAAAGTATTGAAGAGGTTTGCCAGCAACATCATCTTCTTCAATGGCCTCAGGGACCCCCTCAGTGGTGGAGGGTAACCAGAATCAATCTCTTAACCAATTCGAATTTCAATGTTTACATATAATTATATGTAATGGGAATTATTCTTTCTTCTCATGACATTCTTTTTGTGTTCCAGTGTTACTAAATCGATTTCAAAGAAAGTGATGGCCTTAACTGCGAAAGAAGGAGCTCACATGCAGGATCTCTTGCTCTCGTCGAAGGATGATCTAGACTGGCTCGAGACTATCAGGAAGAAGGAGGTGAGGATCATTGAAAGGTGGCTTGAATGCTACTATGCCGACTCTGCTACTATCTAAGCAAACAAGTCCATCTAGTTTCTTCTTCCAGTGTAGTGCCTTGAGGAGGGGTTTTGGATTCTCAGATTACAGTAAACGAAATTGCTCAAGTTATTGTGTTGACATTGAGATGGTCAAACTCTTTTTTTCTTTGTACAAGAGATGATCATGGTATTGTTTTCAATGCATTTTGCAAAAAGGAGGTCATATTAGTATGCAACAAATCATCAGATCCCTTCGAGGATTCCGAGTACTTTGGCGACCAACTTGTAGCTTGTTTCTCTCCTATAACAAGCAAAAGCTTTAGATCTAAATTTCTCTTTACCTTTGGGTCTTTTGCAGAAACTTCATGTGTTCCAAGTTTCGTAAATTCTAGTATATATACAAATGATGGATGTTGTCCTAGTCCTGAGACAAACAATTGGCCATCGGTGAGCCACCACATCTCAGTCGGGCCCAATGGGGGGTGGGTGGGGTTTTGGGCTTCGGTTTGGGGTGGGATTTTCGGGGGTTTTTACGATTTAGTCCATGTTTTCCTTCGTTTGCCCCCCGACGCTCCTCACACACACATCCATGCAGTTCTTTGGCATCCAGCCGAGGCCAACTTGGATCACGACGGAGTTTGGTGGCCGTGTGAGTCTCCCTGATTTCTCACATATTTTTGCACCAGGCCTATTATGTCTATGAATTAATTTGATTTCCCTGTGCATGCACAGCATTTCCACAAAGTATTGAAGAGGTTTTCCAGCAACATCATCTTCTTCAATGTCCTTAGGGACCCGCTCAGTGGTGGAGGGTAACCGGAATCAATCTCTTAACAAATTCAAATTTCAATGTCTACATTTAATTATATATATGTAATGTGAATTATTTTTTCTTCTAATGACGTTCTTTTTGTGTTCCAGTGTTACTAAATCGATTTCAAAGAAAGTGATAGCCTTAATTGCGAAAGAAGGAGCTCACATGCAGGATCTCTTGCTCTCGTCGAAGGATGATCCAGAATGGCTCGAGACTATCAGGAAGAAGGAGGTGAGGATCATTGAAAGGTGGCTCGAACGCTACTATGCCGACTCCGCGACTATCTAAGCAAACAAGTCCATCTAGTTTCTTCTTCTAGTCTAGTGCCTTGAGGAGGGTTTTTGGATTCTCAGATTACAGTAAAAGAAATTAATCAAGGTATTGTGTTGACATTGAGATGGTCAAAATCTTTTTTTCTTTGCAGAAGAGATGATCATGGTATTGTTTTCAATGCATTTTGCCAAAGGGATGTCATATTAGTATGCAACAAAGCATTAGATCCCTTCGAGGATTCTGAGTACTTTGGCAACCAACTTGTATCTTGTTTCTCTCCTACAACAAGCAAAAGCTTTAGATCTAAATTTCACTTTACCTTTGGGTCTTTTGCAGAAACTTCATGTGTACCAAGTTTCGTAAAATCTATTAAACAAATGATGGATGTTGTCCTAGTCACAAGTTGACTGAGACAAACGATTGGCCATCGGTGAGCCACCACATCTCGGTCGGGCCCAATGGAGGGGGGGTGGGGTTTTGGGCTTCGGTTTGGGGTGGGATTTTCGGGGTTTTGACGATTTAGTCCATGTTTTCCTCCATTTGCCCCCCGACACTCCTCACACACACATCCACGCTTTTCTGGTTTTGGCCCTCGCTTCTCTCCGCATTTGAGCCCGGGTGACGACTGCATCCGTGCCACATGGGTAATTTGTAGTAAATAAATAAATGAACAAGGAGGAAGAAGAGGAAGAACAATTTATGTATTCCAATTGTTAGAATAGCAATCAACTATGAAACAGTGAAGTTGGGCTGAAGCGGCAGCTTTTAGCATTGGAATTGATTTGCGTACCCACCTTTTTCGGGAACATCGACATGTTGATAAGGTCGAAGGCACTGCATGATCTCCTCATAAGACGGCTTCCAGATCCTCACCAGCGGCAAGTCAGTCATAAGAACTAAAAAAGAACCTAGATGAGAAAGGGAAGCTACCTTATCGAGATCGGATGGGCAACAGAGGAAGCAAAGGAGAAAATGCGCTTCCAAAAAAGCTTGGAGGCGGAGAAAAAAAGTTTTGTCCTTCCTTCTGCCCTTTATATACTGGGAGACCCAAAGTGACCGTTCGATGAACGACACGTGTCAAAGCCTGGTCTCAGGAATCGACGAAGATCAAATTGAAGACGGAGGGTTTTGGCGGCATATATCAAATACGACCGCTTCGACTATCGTGCCCATTTAACGAGATTTCATTTCACTCAGTTACAATCAACATTGTTTCCTGAGCACGAATGATGGGTGCCATTGTTAATACTTGGGTACGGTCCACGAAGCGAGATCAAATGATAAGGCCCAATTAAAGAATTAATTCTCGGCCCGAAAGCCTATGAGCCCGTCGGTGAAGGAGTATTATTGCTCGGTCAAAGGGACAGCTCACCAGACCGTTCAAGCCTCACTAATTACGTGTGAGTGGTGATATAGATTTACAATTTATTACCGCAAGTGCACCGTCTCGTCGTAGCGCTTTACGGTTTTTTGATAGACATGCCCGTTAGCTATTACACCGAGCTATGGAGGAAAGATGGAGTTAGGAGGAGCGAATATCAGAGTATAGGTGTCTGGTTGTTAGAGGACGTCTGGGAGAATGTTTGGAATTGGACAAAAGTCCATTCCTCATCGTCTGGGAGGCTACTTATAGGCAGCAGACATTATATGGTAACGTTCGAGCCTTTATAGGGCTTTACTGTCTTTGGATCCGAGCAGTCGCCATTGATGACGAGCTCAATGGTCAGTCATTGAACACACACATTGATGATCAGCTGAACGGTTGGTAGTGATGAAGGAGCCCAATGGTCAGCTCGGCTGTCGTTTTAAACGAAGAGTCGGTTGGCTTCACGTGTGGGTCTCTGGACTGTAGGATTGAAGTTGTGGGTTTTACTGGGTTTGTTCGCTCAAATAATCAACCGAGTGATCATTAAAGGTCAGCCCAGTGCATTATCATATAATATATTATTGATTATTAAATAAAAACCCTCTGAATGGCTTCAATCTATATTAAATTTAGCAGTTTGGCTTAAGAGTGTTTGCACATTGGAACTTCCTTATATTTTGAAGATTAACATTTTATGTTAATAACAAAATTACTTTATTAGCTATGATACTAAATATAAATACTTTTGTTCCCTGATAAATACGCACTTGGTGCTCATTTATTTCTAGCCAGTATTCATACAAAGTTAAGATAATTTAGAGAGGGTAAAAGAATTATTTAAAAGTGCATAACTTTATTTTTCTAACATATGAAAGCATTCATTTTTCTAACACCAATTGAGCTGCTTCTTTAATTTAATTATGGCGATCTTAATTTCCAGTAACTAAACCTTAATTATTTAAAAGCATAGAAACGTTAAAATCAATGTTGTAAAAAACTAACTTGCAGCTTTACAGCTAGCCGTTAGCAAAGCAGACATGCATAAATAAAATTTAATCTCCTCTCTTCACCTGCATCCTATATAAAAAGCAAGCTCTCGTCCCCTTGAACGTCACTCACTTTCGATCTCTCGTCTCACCTTTCAAAGATCCAACAGGCAAGATGGGATCACTCTTGAGGCCCGTTCTCTTGGTCCAATTCATTCTCCTCTTTCTCATCATCATCCCTTCGTCCCAAGCAGTCTTCAGGCAGCGTCATCGCGGGCACAAACACCGGCATCGGTCACCCCATTACGCGAATTCGCGCTACAAGACCAAGTCCTTCACACAGACTCTTGACCACTTCGATCACAACCCAGTGAGCTACCAAAAGTTCGAGCAGAGATATTTGATCAACGACACGTTTTGGGGAGGCAAAGAGAAGCAGTCCCCGTTCTTTGTGTTCATCGGGCACGGGGATGATATTGAGCACATCGCCGATCACACGGGTCTCTTGCACGACATAGCACCCACATTCGACGCGCTGATCGTGTTCATTGAGGTAAGCAAGGGGGTTGTTGCGACTGCCGAAATATCAAAATTTTCGGATCAGATTGAGAAATGGATCGGCTTTTTGCGTTGAAATTTTGCAGCATAGATACTACGGGAAGTCATTTCCTTTTGGAAGCGAGAAGAACGCATACAGCAGTACAAGCACGCTCGGGTACTTGAACTCCGCACAGGCGCTTGCGGATGTGGCCACCTTGGTTACTGATCTTAAGAGGAATCTGAGCTCCGCAGAATCGCCAGTCATTGTGTTTGGAGGTGCATACGGAGGAAGTAAGTGCTTTAACATCTTTTCGGTCGAACAATTTACATTACAATTTTATTTACTTTCGATTTTACATCTTGCATTTCTATTTGGTGGGTGTCAGTGTTGGCGACATGGTTCAGATTGAAGTATCCCCATGTCGCGCTTGGAGCCTTGGCATCGTCTGCTCCGGTCCTACTGTTCGATGATATTGTTTCTCCATATAAAATCACGGACATCATCACGGAAGACTTTAAGGTATGTATGCCTCGTCTCAAAGATTCATATATATATATATATACATATATATATATATATATATATATATATATATATATTCGAAAGCAAAATTGATATGATCGCTATATATGTATATCAGAATGTGAGCGAAAGCTGCTACAAAACGATCAAGGAGTCATGGGGAGAAATTGACAACCTTGTCGGGAAAAAGGGTGGCAAGGAGAAGCTAGCTAAAACATTAAGGCTATGCAAGTATGATAATGAACTAATGCCACTAGCTAGTAACAACCGTCGAATTTTTATTAACTTTTTCTTTCCTTTTTTGTTTTCCCATTTTCTCATAGAGATGTGAAGAGAGATGAGAGTTTGGTTAGCGGGGTATTTGCTTGGATTGAGATCGCGCTCTTGTATGCGGCAATGTCGGATTATGCAGTGCCCACAAACATTGATGCCGACCTTCCTGTATATCCGGTGAATAAGGTAAAAATTTCTTACAAAAATACCAAGCATTGTAAGAAAATGAATCGCAACACACATATATACTGACGAAATGAAACTGCTCGAAGATGTGTGATGCCATCGACCACCCCGAGTTCAAACGTGATACGATATCCAGACTCTACGGCGCGATGAATGTGTTCTATAACAATACAGGGAAAGAAAAATGCTTCCGCTTTGACATAGATGATGACACTGCCACCACCACCGGATCTCTCTGGCAGGTAACATACTGCTCATCCATATAAAATCGTATGAAATCTGCAAACAATTTGCATGTCATTTACATTACCTTGGGGTTTATGTGAAATTTTGGCGACAAAGCAGGGATGCACTGAATTGGTCCAGGCGCAATTGAAAAATCACCGCAGCAGTCTGTTTCCCCAGAACTACAATCACAAGATGTCGAACATGAGCTGTTGGCAGTTCTTTGGCATCCAGCCGAGGCCAACTTGGATCACGACGGAGTTTGGTGGCCGTGTGAGTCTCCCTGATTTCTCGCATATTTTTCGGTTTCTTGGTGCTAATTACTCATTTTGCACTAGCTAGGCCCATCAATATTTGTTCTATATCTATGAATTAATTTGATTTCCCTGTGCTTGTACAGCATTTCCACAAAGTATTGAAGAGGTTTGCCAGCAACATCTTCTTCTTCAATGGCCTAAGGGACCCCCTCAGTGGTGGAGGGTAACCGGAATCAATCTCTTAACCAATTTGAATTTCAATGTTTACATATAATTATATGTAATGGGAATTATTCTTTCTTCTCATGACATTCTTTTTGTGTTCCAGTGTTACTAAATCGATTTCAAAGAAAGTGATGGCCTTAACTGCGAAAGAAGGAGCTCACATGCAAGATCTCTTGCTCTCGTCGAAGGATGATCCAGACTGGCTCGTGACTATCAGGAAGAAGGAGGTGAGGATCATTGAAAGGTGGCTCGAACGCTACTATGCCGACTCCGCTACTATCTAAGCAAACAAGTCCATCTAGTTTCTTCTTCCAGTGTAGTGCCTTGAGGAGGGGTTTTGGATTCTCAGATTACAGTAAACGAAATTACTCAAGTTATTGTGTTGACATTGAGATGGTCAAACTCTTTTTTTCTGTGTACAAGAGATGATCATGGTATTGTTTTCAATGCATTTTGCAAAAAGGAGGTCATATTAGTATGCAACAAATCATCAGATCCCTTCGAGGATTCCGAGTACTTTGGCGACCAACTTGTAGCTTGTTTCTTTCCTACAACAAGCAAAAGCTTTAGATCTAAATTTCTCTTTACCTTTGGGTCTTTTGCAGAAACTTCATGTGTTCCAAGTTTCGTAAATTCTAGTATATATACAAATGATGGATGTTGTCCTAGTCCTGAGACAAACAATTGGCCATCGGTGAGCCACCACATCTCAGTCGGGCCCAATGGGGGGTGGGTGGGGTTTTGGGCTTCGGTTTGGGGTGGGATTTTCGGGGTTTTTTACGATTTAGTCCATGTTTTCCTCCGTTCCGACGCTCCTCACACACACATCCACGCTCTTCTGGTTTTGGCCCTCGCTTCTCTTCGCATTTGTGCCCGGGCGACGACTGCATCCGTGCCACATGGGAAATTTGTAGTAAATAAATAAATGAACAAGGAGGAAGAAGAGGAAGAAAAATTTATGTATTCCAATTGTTAGAATAGCAATCAACTATGAAACAGTGAAGTTGGGCTGAAGCGGCAGCTTTTAGCATGGGAATTGATTTGCGTACCCACCTTTTTCGGGAACATCGACATGTTGATAAGGTCGAAGGCACTGCATGATCTCCTCATAAGACGGCTTCCAGATCCTCACCAGCGGCAAGGCAGTCATAAGAACTTAAAAAGAACCTAGATGAGAAAGGGAAGCTACCTTATCGAGATCGGATGGGCAACAGAGGAAGCAAAGGAGAAAATGCGCTTCCAAAAAAGCTTGGAGGCGGAGAAAAAAAGTTTTGTCCTTCCTTCTGCCCTTTATATACTGGGAGACCCAAAGTGACCGTTCGATGAACGACACGTGTTAAAGCCTGGTCTCAGGAATCGACGAAGATCAAATTGAAGACAGAGGGTTTTGGCGGCATAAATCAAATACGACCGCTTCGACTATCGTGCCCATTTAACGAGATTTCATTTCACTCAGTTACAATCAACATTGTTTTCTGAGCACGAATGATGGGTGCCATTGTTAATACTTGGGTACGGTCCACGAAGCGAGATCAAATGATAAGGCCCAATTAAAGTATTAATTCTCGGCCCGAAAGCCTATGAGCCCGTCGGTGAAGGAGTATTATTGCTCGGTCAAAGGGACAGCTCACCAGACCGTTCAAGCCTCACTAATTATGTGTGAGTGGTGATATAGATTTACAATTTATTACCGCAAGTGCACCGTCTCGTCGTAGCGCTTTACGGTTTTTTGATAGACATGCCCGTTAGCTATTACACCGAGCTATGGAGGAAAGATGGAGTTAGGAGGAGCGAATATCAGAGTATAGGTGTCTGGTTGTTAGAGGACGTCTGGGAGAATGTTTGGAATTGGACAAAAGTCCATTCCTCATCGTCTGGGAGGCTACTTATAGGCAGCAGACATTATATGGTAACGTTCGAGCCTTTATAGGGCTTTACTGTCTTTGGATCCGAGCAGTCGCCATTGATGACGAGCTCAATGGTCAGTCATTGAACACACACATTGATGATCAGCTGAACGGTTGGTAGTGATGAAGGAGCCCAATGGTCAGCTCGGCTGTCGTTTTAAACGAAGAGTCGGTTGGCTTCACGTGTGGGTCTCTGGACTGTAGGATTGAAGTTGTGGGTTTTACTGGGTTTGTTCGCTCAAATAATCAACCGAGTGATCATTAAAGGTCAGCCCAGTGCATTATCATATAATATATTATTGATTATTAAATAAAAACCCTCTGAATGGCTTCAATCTATATTAAATTTAGCAGTTTGGCTTAAGAGTGTTTGCACATTGGAACTTCCTTATATTTTGAAGATTAACATTTTATGTTAATAACAAAATTACTTTATTAGCTATGATACTAAATATAAATACTTTTGTTCCCTGATAAATACGCACTTGGTGCTCATTTATTTCTAGCCAGTATTCATACAAAGTTAAGATAATTTAGAGAGGGTAAAAGAATTATTTAAAAGTGCATGCCTTTATTTTTCTAACATATGAAAGCATTCATTTTTCTAACACCAATTGAGCTGCTTCTTTAATTTAATTATGGCGATCTTAATTTCCAGTAACTAAACCTTAATTATTTAAAAGCATAGAAACGTTAAAATCAATGTTGTAAAAAACTAACTTGCAGCTTTACAGCTAGCCGTTAGCAAAGCAGACATGCATAAATAAAATTTAATCTCCTCTCTTCACCTGCATCCTATATAAAAAGCAAGCTCTCGTCCCCTTGAACGTCACTCACTTTCGATCTCTCGTCTCACCTTTCAAAGATCCAACAGGCAAGATGGGATCACTCTTGAGGCCCGTTCTCTTGGTCCAATTCATTCTCCTCTTTCTCATCATCATCCCTTCGTCCCAAGCAGTCTTCAGGCAGCGTCATCGCGGGCACAAACACCGGCATCGGTCACCCCATTACGCGAATTCGCGCTACAAGACCAAGTCCTTCACACAGACTCTTGACCACTTCGATCACAACCCAGTGAGCTACCAAAAGTTCGAGCAGAGATATTTGATCAACGACACGTTTTGGGGAGGCAAAGAGAAGCAGTCCCCGTTCTTTGTGTTCATCGGGCACGGGGATGATATCGAGCACATCGCCGATCACACGGGTCTCTTGCACGACATAGCACCCACATTCGACGCGCTGATCGTGTTCATTGAGGTAAGCAAGGGGGTTGTTGCGACTGCCGAAATATCAAAATTTTCGGATCAGATTGAGAAATGGATCGGTTTTTTGCGTTGAAATTTTGCAGCATAGATACTACGGGAAGTCATTTCCTTTTGGAAGCGAGAAGAACGCATACAACAGTACAAGCACGCTCGGGTACTTGAACTCCGCACAGGCGCTTGCGGATGTGGCCACCTTGGTTACTGATCTTAAGAGGAATCTGAGCTCCGCAGAATCGCCAGTCATTGTGTTTGGAGGTGCATACGGAGGAAGTAAGTGCTTTAACATCTTTTCGGTCGAACAATTTACATTGCAATTTTATTTACTTTCGATTTTACATCTTGCATTTCTATTTGGTGGGTGTCAGTGTTGGCGACATGGTTCAGATTGAAGTATCCCCATGTCGCGCTTGGAGCCTTGGCATCGTCTGCTCCGGTCCTACTGTTCGATGATATTGTTTCTCCATATAAAATCACGGACATCATCACGGAAGACTTTAAGGTATGTATGCCTCGTCTCAAAGATTCATATATATATATATATATATATATATATATATATATATATATATATATATATATATATATATATATATATATATTCGAAAGCAAAATTGATATGATCGCTATATATATATATATCAGAATGTGAGCGAAAGCTGCTACAAGACGATCAAGAAGTCATGGGGAGAAATCGACAACCTTGTCGGGGAAAAGGGTGGCAATGAGAAGCTAGCTAAAACATTGAGGCTATGCAAGTACGATACTGAACTAATGCCACTAGATAGTAACAACCGTCGAATTTTTATTAACTTTTTCTTTCCTTTTTTGTTTTCCCATTTTCTCACAGAGATATGAAGAGAGATGAGAGTTTGGTTAGCGGGGTATTTGCTTGGATTGAGATCGCGCTCTTGTATGCGGCAATGTCAGATTATGCAGTGCCCACAAACATTGATGCCGACCTTCCTGCATATCCGGTGAATAAGGTAAAAATTTCTTGCAAAAATACCAAGCATTGAAAGAAAATGAATCGCAGCACACATATATGCTGACGAAATGAAACTGCTCGAAGATGTGTGATGCCATCGACCACCCTGAGTTCGAACGTGATACGATATCCAGACTCTACGGCGCGATGAATGTGTTCTATAACAATACAGGGAAAGAAAAATGCTTCCGCTTTGACATAGATGATGACACTGCCACCACCACCGGATCTCTCTGGCAGGTAACGTACTGCTCGTCCATATAAAAGCGTATGAAATCTGCAAACAATTTGCATGTCATTTACATTGCCTTGGGGTTTATGTGAAATTTTGGGGACAATGCAGGGATGCACTGAATTGGTCCAGGCGCAATTGAAAAATCACCGCAGCAGTCTGTTTCCCCAGAACTACAATCACAAGATGTCGAACATGAGCTGTTGGCAGTTCTTTGGCATCCAGCCGAGGCCAACTTGGATCACGACTGAGTTTGGTGGCCGTGTGAGTCTCCCTGATTTCTCGTATATTTTTCGGTTTCTTGGTGCCAATTACTCATTTTTGCACTAGCTAGGCCCATCAATATTTGTTCTATATCTATGAATTAATTTGATTTCCCTGTGCTTGTACAGCATTTCCACAAAGTATTAAAGAGGTTTGCCAGCAACATCATCTTCTTCAATGGCCTAAGGGACCCCCTCAGTGGTGGAGGGTAACCAGAATCAATCTCTTAACAAATTCAAATTTCAATGTCTACATGTAATTAAATATGTAATGTGAATTGTTCTTTCTCCTCATGACATTCTTTCTGTGTTCCAGTGTTACTAAATCGATTTCAAAGAAAGTGATAGCCTTAACTGCGAAAGAAGGAGCTTACATGCAGGATCTCTTGCTCTCGTCGAAGGATGATCCAGACTGGCTCGAGGCTATCAGGAAGAAGGAGGTGAGGATCATTGAAAGGTGGCTCGAACGCTACTATGCCGACTCCGCGACTATCTAAGCAAACAAGTCCATTTAATTTCTTCTTCCAGTGTCGTGCCTTGATGAGTGTTTTGGGATTCTCATGTTCCAGTAAAAGAAATTACTCAAGTTATTGTGGCGACATTGCGATGGTCAAAATTGTTTTTTTTCCTTTTTACAAAAGATGATCATGTTATTGTTTTCAAAGCATTTTGCAAATGGGATGTCATATTAGTATGCAACGAAGCATCAGATCCCTTCGAGGATTCCGAGTACTTTGGCGACCAACTTGTAGCTTGTTTCTCTCCTACAACAAGCAGCAGCTTTAGATCTAACTTTCTCTTTACCTTTGGGTCTTTTGCAGAACTTCATGTGTACCCAGTGGCGTAACCAGGAATTTTTTTCGCCCTAGGCGAAAAAAAGATAGTATACAGAATTTTTTTTTAAAACATGGAAAATTAGACGTTACTAAGTAACATGCAACAAAAAATTAAATGTTAAATAATATCCAAATGCTTGGAAATTTGAAAAAAAATGTTTATGTTCTCGTTTCCATCTTATCCGCTTACCCTTTCGTAACAAGTCATATCATAATTTTACAAAAAACTCATAACAAAAATTAAACATGCAAAAAAATGTTTCTGTTCCCATTTCCATCTTCCCCTCTCGTAATAATAAGTTATATCATATGTTCAGAAGATAATATCCAAAAAATAAATGTTAAATAATACCAGACATGCAAAAAAACATGCAAAAACACGATAATAAATAACAAACAATAACAAGTAAAAAATGACTATAGTTGGGATCGAACCTAAAAGCTCCGTTTTTGTAGTTCAACGCCTTCTTCATTGGGCCATAAGAAGATGGTGGTCAATTATAGCACCCAAATATTGTAAGGAACAAATAATAATAAAAATTAGAAAGAAAAAATTGATTACAGTTGGGATTGAAACGGTAGCTCCAGTTTTGTAGTTAATCGCCTTATACATTGGACCAAGACAAGCTGGTGGTTAATTATCACCCAACATGCAAAAAAATGTAAGTAAACAAATAATAATAAAACTAACAAAAGACTACAACAAATAATAATAAAACTAACAAAAAACTGTAACGTGACTTGAATCCGTGACCTTTTGTCCAGTAAACCAGAGCATTAACCAACAAGACACAAGTAAACGGTTGTGTAGTATGACAAAAAATTTAGTTTTATAGTTTTGCCCAGGGCAGCTTCAACACAATTCCGCCCATGTGGGTACCAAGTTTCGTAAAATCTATTACACAAATGATGGATGTTGTCCCCGTCACAAGTTGACTGAGACAAACGATTGGCCATCGGTGCGCCACCTCATCTCGGTCGGGCCCAATGGGGGTGGTTGGGGTTTTGGGGATTTTTTTGTGATTTAGTCCATGTTTTCCTCCTTTTGCCCCCCGACGCTCCTCACACACACATCCACACTCTTTTGGTTTTGGCCCCCGCTTCTCTCCGCATTTGTGCCTGAGCGACGACTGCATCCGTGCCACATGGGCAATTTCTAGTAAATCAATTTATGTCTTCCAATTGTTAGAATAGCTATCAACTATGAAATAGTGAGGTTGGGCTGAAGCAGCAGCTTTTAGCATGGGAATTGATTTGTGTACCCACCTTTTTCGAGAACCTCGACATGTTGATAAGGTCAAAGGTGCTGCATGATCTCCTCATAAGACGGCTCCCAGATCCTCACCGACGCCAGGCAGCTATAAGAGCTAAAAAAAGAACCTAGATGAGAAAGGGAAGCTACCTTATTGAGATCGAATGGGCAACAGAGGAAGCAAAGGAGAAAATGCGCTTTCTAAAAAGCTTGGAGGCGGATCTAAAAAGTTTCTTGCCTTTCTTCTGCCCCTTTATATACTGGGAGACTCAAAGTGACCGTTCGATGAATGACACGTGTCAAAGCCTGGTCTCAGGAATCGGCGAAGATCAAATTGAAGACGGAGGGTTTTGGCAGCATAAATCAAATACGACCGCTTCGACTATCGTGCCCATTTAATGAGATTTCACATCACTCGGTTACAATCAACATTGTTTCCTAAGCACGAATGATGGGGGTCATTCTTAATACCTGGGTACGGCCCACGAAGCGGGGTCAAATGATAAGGCCCAATTAAAGAATTAATTCTCGGCCCGAAAGCCTATGAGCCCGTCGGCAAAGGAGTATTATTGCTCGGTCAAAGGGACAGCTCACCAGACCGTTCAAGCCTCGCTAATTATGTATGAGTGGTTAATGCAGACCGAGTAAATGGGCAGCCGTTATCAGCAATCCCAAAAGAGATCTCGCCATTATTGATGAAGAGCCGTTATGCATTATTAGCAGACATCCTGAACTATTAATAGAGGAGAAGACAACGTAAGAAAGGTTCAGACTCTCAAGATACGAGAGACCTAATACTAATAACTCTGTCTCCACTTTATAATTCTTACTACAAATAGCTTGTGGTGACTGGCTCGAGATGAACCTCTGCGGATCGATCTCGGTAGCCCCAAGTCTTTCTATTAATTTCTCGTTCTAACTTAAGTATCGGAGGGGATTTGGGTCGGAACCCAGATCCGATCTCTCTGACGCTCCTTTGTGGTGCAGGAAGAACTGAGTACCACTCCACCGGAGGGTCGATCGAAAATCCCCAGAGGCGATCGTTCGAGGATCAACGCCGACGAGGGCTGAACGACTGCCCTATAGAGTGATTGAGTCAGGCGCGCTTCGGAGCTGTGTCTGTAATGGCCCCAATTTTCATGTACGCATACTTGTACGTATTTTGACGTAAATGCGTACGTACAATTTTTGGGAGTATGCCCGTAATTTTTCTTTAATTATTTTGGTAAAGGAATTATTTTTAAATAGTTTTAAACCCATTATATATATTAGAAAATAAGGGTATTGGGAGGAAATACCATGTATTTAGGGAGTATGGTGTATTTCACCATGTATTTTTATTTTCCTAAAAATTTTAATTTTAACTTTTGTTGCCATGACACCTAACATGGCTATGTGTCATGTTATTAGGTTAAGCTAGGACACTTGGCTAAAATTTTGACTAAATGAGAGGAAGAGAGGATTTTAGGGAATCCTAAAAACTAGGCAAAGGATAATAAAAACCCAAATGAAAAAACCCCTCATTTTCTCTCCCTCATTTGCTCCCAAAAATAGGCCGAAACTTACACCCCCCATTTTCCTACATGTTGCTTCATCCTCTTCCATAAAACACTCTTCCAAAATAATCCCCTCTTCAATCACTAAGAGCCCACAAAATTCCCTTATCATTCCAACACCAAAATTAGCCCAAATTAGCCAAAAATCCAAATTTTTGGAGACCAAATTGGAGCTTGAAGAGGAAGATTAGGGAGCTCTCCATCAAGGACTAAGAATGGCCAAAGAACAATTTTGGAGGACTTTTACAAGGTAGAATTCCTAATTCCTTAGGTAGAGTTTAGTTTTAGGAATGGTTTCCTAATTAAGTTAGTAAGTTACACAAAATTTTTGTATTGGAATCTATGTATGAATTTCATGATAGGATTCCTGTGTTAGCAAGTTTAGTTTTATTCCATGATGATTGCTTTAATTGGTAGTATAGAATTTTAAGAATCAATTTAACATGATTTGTTAGTATGTTAGTTGTATGAAAACAATTTTGGGATCAAATTCTTATTTTTGAATAAGATTGCATCTTCATGTTTAAAGATAGTATTTCTATCATTTGCTATGTTAGAATTAATTCATGTTTAAAGATAGTATTTCTATCATTTGCTATGTTAGAATTAATAATTTTGTTCCATGTTGAAAAATTGGGAGTACAAGTTTTATGCTAACATACTAAATTGTGTTTGGTTTATGTTTAGGAAGTTAGTCTTAATATTAGCTTCAACTAGTGAATAGGATGTTTGTGTTATAGTCCTATTAAGTGAAATATGTTAATGACTTGTTGATGTTGTAATTCTATTGTCATGTTAGTATAATTATGTTAATTGTGGCATTCAAACATGTTAGAACTAGATTTTGTAAGAAAACTAGTTGCTGGAATTTTTTGTGTGGCAGGACAGTAACTTGTAAAAATAATATAAAATAGTAGAAAAATCAGAAAAATAAAATTAAGGACACTACGAAAAACTACAGAAAATTTCCTACAACTTTGAAGAGAGGCCGAGAGCCAATTCTGACTACAATTAGGGTAACAGAACCATTCTTTCTGGTGTGACAGTTTAGGCAGATTCATGTATTAAATTTGCTTAGAAATTGTATTGTTGTATTTTTATCTTGAGTTGAATTTGATCATGTTGATGGTACATCATTATCATGCTCTTGAGATATGTCCTTATGATGATGCTTTATATGTTATGATTCATGTAGAAAAATTATGATGAGGAAAATTTGTGTAAGTACGAAATGAAAGCGGTAGTCGAAACCGTTAAAGAATCATTACTAAAACAATGATGTAATGTGTTTAAAAACTGAGAGTGAGGTTGAGAGTTTGACATTGGTGTTCTCGGTCCATTCTTGAAATGGGTGAGACTCCAGATGTGGGTTTGGGGGAAACACGGGTAAATTGTAGGTGTTAAGGAGCGGCCGTAGTATGATTTCTCACTCGCTTCGTCACTCCCGTAATGGGGAGTTGACTAGAGTTAGAGAGGCCGCCGGTGCGCTCGTGACGCATCAGGACGGTAAATGATGGTTTTCTCTGTTTGTCCAACAGAAAAACCGAGATGAGTCTCGCTCCGGTACCTTGTCCAGTCGGGTACGGAGTTACGAGATGCCCCTCTAGTGCTCGTGTCGCTGGAGTGGTACCACTTTCCACCCACCCTGGGTGAAGTCCGCTCCTTTAGCAGCCTATGGTTTATCCGGGTTCCAAATCAGAACGACGATTAAATTTAATTAATTTAATTCTGAATTTTCACTTCAGTTCTACTTTCTGTTGTTTACCTTCAGTACTTATGTTCTGTCTTTTAATTTCTGCATATTCTAAGATTGATGTGACACTTACAGTTAGGTGGTTAGTTAGGAAGACCAGTTCTAAAACTGGGTTCTACTAGGGTGTTAGGAGTTCCTACTGGGTCACGCGTTGACGTGTCCCATCCCGTGGTTTTCAGGTATGAGTTTCGAGCAGTCTTCGGATGTCCCGGAGCCAGAGACCGGTGCCAGTACAGCGGAGGTGGAGCCTACGGGCGACCTCGTTCAGTTAGACTTCCAGGGTTTAGATTAGCGGGTGTGTTGTACCGGGCTGACTTTTGTACTTTTGGACTGGGGGTTTCTACTTTTTGTTGTACCCGCTTTTTGTACCCCCTTTGTACAGCTGATGCTTGTATATGTATGAACTTATGTAAGTGATGTAATGTAACTTCTGTGTTGATGTATTTCCTTTTCAGTACTGCGTTTTATTTTCTATTGGAGCACTTTCTTTTTCTCTGTGTACTATTCCAGTGTTATTGCAGTGGCATGCTCATTATTTTATATTAAACCACGAAAAATGCCTAGTAGTATTCAAATAAGAGGGCTCGAAGCCTGAGTCTGAATACTACGGTGACCTCGTTAGCTACGCTCCCCGTACTTGGGTGAGCGGGGCGTAACAGTGTCTGCGACTCAATCATCTACGACCCTGGTTCTACCAACCAAGGGTCACATTCTAACGGTTGACGAGGCTCCACCTCGACAGAGTATTCGACGTCAGCCAAGATATTGTTATCACCATTTTTGGCTTTAACAACAGGATTACGTCCTACTCGGCTACACTGGGATGGTATATGTTGTGGTGTCCTAGTACCCGTTGTTAAGGCCAAAATTGATCGAGACAGTTATCAAGCTGACGTAGACTCGGAACACTGAGCTGGAGCCTCGTCAGCAGCTAAAGTGGGACCCTTGGTTGGAGGAACCAGGGTCGAATGATGGTAGTTGAAGGTGATACGACCTTCGACCGACACTCGGACGACCGTTGCATCGATTGTTCGAGATTGGAGAGCTCGACACCGACCTTCGTTGTTGGACGTCGATGGTCGATCTGCACCACATGGACTCGTTAGGGGGTCAGATCTAGGTTCCGACCCAAATCCCATCCAATGCTTAAGTTAGTGTGGGACTTAAGGATGAGAGGGAGCTTGGTGCAGCTGAGATCGACCCACGGAGGTTCGTCTCTAGACTGACGATGCAAGCTCGAATAAAAGAATGGAAAAGTGAGAAGATAGAGTTCTATGTCCTAGACCTTATACCTTGAAGATGGGACCCTTCTCCCTATTTATAGACATTCGGGGTCTCTTTGGATACGTTGGGGAGATAACGGTCACCCGTAATGGGACCACGATCTTCCCCCATTAATAGGAGTAAATGTTGTGCATGTCCCCGAGATTCTCGAGTCCGCATTTAATTCCACGTTCGAGCGAGGGGGACCCAACGGTCGACTAGCCATGTTGGCTTTGGCTGAGTCGACATCGGGCTTCTTTGGTGGGCCTGGTGGGCCTTAGTTATCTGTAGACCGAGCTGTCTCGAATGCCGGCCCAATGACTCAATAATGTCCCTCGTCGCACGACCTTAAAGGATCCATCCGCTGAGGTCAAGCGACGTTATATCGCATTTAATGGGGCACGACAGACGAGAAAATAGCACTTGAGTTCTAGGCGCCAAAATGATTGCCTCCTCGATTCAGATGATTTGTCGCCTAAAAGCATGCTGAGGTGTGCAGCTTTAACTTTGAGGTAGAGCCATCGATCTACATGGGAGTAGGGCAGTCGGTTGTCGTGTCGATGCCAGAGGTTGCAGCGTGCGAGGAGACGAGGTCCCTCATATTTTCCAGCATGCATGTTTTGGCTGCTATGATGGAGGACCAGCGTTCTGAGGAGTGTAGCTTCATCTTCAGGGTAGATAGGTCTTCTATGGAGCTTGACATCATGGTAGAGCATTCACTGTGCTTGAGTCAGCAGTTTCCACGCCATAGGCACATTCAATATGGCTCTAGTTTGGCTCGAATCGATCTATCAAGTGCATCACTTGATACTTCGGATGCCATCTTGTTAGAGATGCATGTGAGCAGTGGATCTGATCGCGTGGTATAGCATGGAGGCTCACATAGCAGTGTGGAGATTGCGATGAAGGTCCTAAGTGGAGTTGCCACTAGGGACATGGAGTTGAGAGATAAAAGGCCACATATTGAGTACGTTCTCGCTCAATATAGGGAGGAGGTAGATCCCAGAGGATCTCCTTCAGTATGCACTCATCTCTCACCTTCAGCGAGTTCATCACAGGGCATAGCTGGTGAGGACAGTTTCTAGAGGCTGGATGTTGGTGCGGTAGACAGTTTGGCATATGCGTGCGTGCATTCGGGCCTTGGGTCGGCACAGTCAGTTGAGGCGAGTAGTCGGTGGATGGCGATCTTGATGATAAGCATCAGCAGACACGACGGATATGGATAGCGTATCAATGTGACTCAACTGGGGTTAGTCTGTGGAGCAACGGTGGAGACAGTGAGGTTCTCACGGTTAGTGGCCATGGCGAGCATGATTTGGATGTTCGCGGACCCATGGGGTGATGATTGGGATAGTCATGGATCGACAGAGAGCTCATTGAACGCTGGCAGGGTGTCACTTGGTTTGATCATGGAGTCCAAGCTCGCGGAGACATCCTTAGAGACGATTGATTTCATTGCACACATGGCGTTGGGTGAGTCAGAGATGCGTGTGGCTAGGCTCAGGAGGCTTCTGAGCTTGGCATGTCTCTCAGAGGATTGAGGCGCCAGATGGCGCCGTTACAGATGCAGATGGTGGTGATTTCACATGTCCGATGATCAAGGTGAGTGCAAGCACGACTGGTGCTAGATGGTTGATTCTGAAATTTTTTTGCATATTTATCCCCCATCTACGAGCATTTTGTGCATAAATTATATTCATCTTACTGGGCCTGAGGTCGTGCCTCATTGATGGAGCGGGCTTACCCTGCCAGGTGAGCAAGTGCTTGCCAAAAAATGTCATCTACACACTTGTGCATCGTACGGTCCTATCATCACCGGACATCCATCAATAAGGTATTACAAATCCAAGTGACTGTGTCACATTATACCTAGTCTCCATTGTTTTTTCTGCCACCCTTCGTGGTAAACAAGTAGTGGGATTGTTATGCGCCTTCAGCCAAGGCCAACACTCTGCCGGCTGTATTCGCATAACAATCAATGCGCGCTACATACAACTTGCCACATCCTCAACATGTGTCCTCATTTGTCATGGTTATGTAAATCCAGTCAGCCTCTTCTCATGCCTTATTTTCGCGGCAAAATAGGCAGAGGCCGAGGAGAACACACAACCTTCGTCGTTCTAAATTCCTTTTTCGGTATTTATGCCATCAATTCAAAAAAAAAGTTCCTTGGTAGCAACATTTTTCAAAGAAGAAGTTAATGGTTTCTATACTCACTGATTCCAAAAGTGACAAGTATGATGCATCATTACACCCTGTCGTCTACACGTAATGCAGCATAATCTCATTAATTAGGAAACAGAACTTGTTAATTAGGAAGAATAGAGCTGTACCACACAAAAAATCCTTGGACATAATGACAAGCAAATCCCTAGTTTTTCTAACCCAAATCACAACAGCCATCCAAGTCAAACCAAAGCTTTTATGCACATACATGTAACATACATATATATCCGTCAGCTCACCACATATACACATTTCTTCTCCTCTTCCTCCTCTTGAACTTTTTAAAAAAAATGGAATCCTTTACAAGTTCTCCTCTATCTCGATTCTTTCTGCTTCTGTCTCTCAGTCATTCTTTTCTTTCGGTGGCAGCGATCTCTATGTTCCCTGCAAGTCTTGCTGGATCCAAAGCTCTGACGAACCCCGCAAAAGCTCCCTATAAGATCAAGCATTTCACGCAGATCTTGGATCACTTCGACTACCAGCCGCAGAGTTATCAGACGTTTCAGCAGAGGTATCTGTTTGATGACAGGCATTGGGGCGGCTCGAAGGATGGATCTCCAATCTTTGTGTACACTGGGAATGAAGGCGACATAGAGCTTTTCGCGGAAAACACTGGATTCATGTTTGATGTCGCGCCATACTTCAAGGCTCTTCTGGTCTTCATCGAGGTAGGGGATGGGTTTTTGATTGATTGGTTTAATGTGATGGTTGCTGATAGATTGCATGCAAAGGTATGATAAACATGCAGCATCTGTATCATGCACATAATTAGTTGTACAATATTGGGACATTTCTGAATTTTGTGAAGATTTTCAGGGTCAAATATGCTAATGTATTAGAATCACGAGTTGCCCAATTGAGGAGAGGTGTAACCAATGATGAGGGAATGAGTAAAAGTTAAGGTACATTTTGATTGTAGTCAAAGTTAGCCCAACTAAGAGGGGAAGTCAATGATGGGAGTAGAAGTAAATGAGAAGTGATGATCAAGGTACATTAATTGAGGATAATTTAAATTTATACGATAAATAAATAAGCAAGATGTTAATATTACCATTTTCAAGCTAGAAAATAATTGACTCAATTTACTTAAAAGAGTCAAACATTTATAGGAATTTACGTATCAATCAGATGTAAATTTATCAAGCAAATTATTGCAACTTCGTGAATTATTGTAGATAGTCTTGTGGTTGGTATTTGGTTGTTCAACCCATGTGAAATGTGTTAATTAATGAGACCTAACCCATGTGGATATGTAGTTTAGTGTGTCTAACCCACGTTAGATTGGGATTAGTGGGTAACACTAATCATTCCAGCCTTATAATGTTGCAGCATAGATACTATGGACAGTCAATTCCCTTTGGTGGTAACAAAGATGTAGCCTATGCAAACGCAACTACTTTTGGATACCTAAGCACAACTCAAGCCCTGGCAGATTTCGCGACCTTGATCACTGATCTGAAGAAGAATCTGACCGCTGAACAGTCTCCGGTGGTGGTATTTGGAGGGTCTTATGGAGGAAGTATGGACCATATTGGAAATAAAATTTTCTATATTTCTTGTTGTGTTTTGATAAATTTGTGTATTTGACATTTTGTTTGTGATATGTTTCTGGATGTAGTGTTGTCTGCTTGGTTTAGGCTCAAATACCCTCATGTGGCCATCGGAGCCTTGGCATCATCAGCCCCTATCCTCCAATTTGATGACATTGTCTCCCCATACACATTCGACAACATTATCACAAACGACTTCCGGGTATCGTGCTCACCATCCCACAAAAATACTGTGTGTTTCCAATATTCTCACCCTAATACTAATAGCATATATACTGGTTTCTGTTTCTACTAGAGCGAGAGCGAAAATTGTTATAGGGTGCTAAAGAATTCATGGAAGGCATTGGATGAGGCTGGCAAACGGAAGGGTGGGGTTCAGAGACTCAAGGAGTCTTTCAAGATATGCAAGTAGGAACCCTAATCTCAACATGACTTGGCGCATTCATCGCACCCTTGATCGTATCTAACCGACGTTATCATGCAGGGGAGCAGTGCCGGACAGTGATCTAGCAAATGCGATTGCAGCCTGGATTCAGTATGCACTGATCTATGTCGCTATGACAGATTACCCGACGGCTTCTAATTTCCTCAACCCGCTGCCCGCTTATCCTGTGAGAAAGGTGATCTCAACCATAGTGAAAAACATCGCATTCTTATTTCAGACGAACTGCTTGGATATTCTTCTGAACTAAAAATTATGGCAGATGTGCGAGGCGATAGACAATCCTACATCAGGGAAAGATATCTTTGCTAGGTTGTATGGCGCGATGAATGTGTACTACAACAACAGTGGGACCTCGAAATGTCTTGACCCTGGTTCCTATGGCACCGATGAACTTGGCTCTGATGCATGGGCCTGGCAGGTGAGAAACTCAAATAGAATAGGCCATGATTTTCTTCTCAATAGCAATTTTCTTCTTCTTAATTTTTTGAAGATAACACTGGTTACCCATGGAAACAAACTAGACATAGACTTCATATTGACATAATATTACCACTGCCTGTTATGTTGCACTGTAAATTGAATGTACAACAGCTGCTGAGACACGGGTTTATATTGCGCCAGTTAGGACTATGATCACAAATAATAAATCTGGAAATTACTAATACTTCAATCTCAATATGTTGCTCATTATCATTAATTTTTCATCATTAATCTAAGCAATGTGGACACATACTGAACACTGCTGAACTGGATGCAGAGTTGCACGGAGCTGCTTCTCCCCAACGGAGCAAACAACAACGAGAGCATATTTCCAGTTTCAACATACAACTCCACCGACCAAGCTGCATCCTGCCAACTCTATTACGGCGTGGCCCCAAGGCCGCAGTGGATCACCACAGAGTTCGGTGCACATGTGAGTCGATCTCTATCGGACTAGTTGGTTTCGAACCACGTATTAGTATTAACGTCAATGACTCTCTCTCTGTAGGGTATGAGGAGGGTACTGAAGCGATTTGCTAGCAATATCATCTTCTTTAATGGCCTCAGGGATCCATGGAGCGGTGGAGGGTAACAAATCTTTTATAATTTAAAATTTTAGATTTGACATGCTTAAATAAACCATTTCACATCATGGATCCTATTTATCGCAGTGTGTTGAAATCTATATCAGAAAGCCTGACAGCCATAGTAGCACCAAAAGGTTCGTCTTGCTTAGCACAATCCATGTATTTGAGTTCTAATTCAAAGTTTCCGATTGATGTTCATGCGGTGTTTTTCTTCCTATGACTGTCCATAACTTTGCAGGGGCTCACCATGTAGATCTCCGATCCTCGACAAAGGAAGATCCAAAATGGCTTCAAAACATAAGAAAAAAGGAGGTCCGAATTATATCCAAGTGGCTCCAACAATACTACACTGACTCCAAAACTCTCTCTGACTGATCCTTGGCCAAATTTCTAGCTTCGCCATCGTTCCCTCTTCTTTAGTCATCACTTTGATTTTGTTTGACTCCAAGCAATTTTAGTTGAAAAAAGGAAAGGGGGAAAAGAATCAAGCAAGCTTGTGATTCTCGATATTGGAACAGTATCCTGATCTCATTTCTTAAAATTTCAACGGCTAAGATGCTAAAGGGCTGCTTATTCCATGTTACTATAAATCAAATAAGATTGAAGAGAATCATTGTGAACTTGCATTTGACATTAACAAAAGTGCAAAGAAGACGAATAAAGTTCAATCTTCACCTATACACAGAGTACAGAGTCTTAATAAAGTAAGAGAGTCTGGCGAAGGGATCATCAGAAGTACTCCTCGGTCCTTCCCTTAAATCCAATCTGACCAAACGTGAGGCAAAGAAATAGCCCAAGATGCCATGTAATCAACCACAGCCTACAAAAACAACAAACACATCCCAGTAATTAGTGCAATATTCCCATGATATTCATATGCAGCTGCATTAGATTCAACGGACTAGTGCTCCGTTTTTACCAAAATGGGGATGCGAGTGCAGGGCCGGTAGGCCAGTGAGCAAGCTCGGTGCCAATGCTATCGAAGAACAGCCCAGTTAGGCTTTTTCCGTCGATTAACGGAATGCTCGACGGCGCAATCCACCCAATCAACCCGAACCCGATCACATTCAAGTCCCTACGGAGCCAATCCCTTGCAAAGCTTTTGGGTGAAAGAAACAAGATATATCACAAGCCCGATACATATTCTATGTGCACAACTTTCAAATCTAAGTACCTAAATAACGTGACTGATCTCAAAGAAGTATCCAGATGGAATCATACTATGACAACTATGGCATGAATATGACTTGCCGAAACCTACATCAATTTTCTTTAAAAATCTGTACTCGGTTATATTTCCCTTCATTGACAGGGTCATTTTGAAGTTTTTTTGAAAATTATGTAATCTGAATACAAATTATGAAGGATAAGATGAGAACACATTTGACTGGTTCATTTGTTTTAAATTTATTCAGATATAAACACGTTAAAGGAACCAAAAAAAAAAACATTACCAGGTGAACTTTCCACCCGAGGCTAGCTTCTGATGTAGCGGGTTTCTAGCGGCCACCTGAGACCTCAGGAAGCCTACAGCAGAGATTAAAGGGCAAGCTATGAGAATCCTAAGAAGTGAATATATGAATTGCTTCATGCACACACAACAAAATATATTTCAGTTATGTAAGTTAACGCACTGGATCTCATAGATGGTTTTGGTGCGACGCAGAGTGGAGATCCCCCCAAGCCCGCAACGGTCGATGAGGTTGCCATGGCTGCCATTTGTCTCTGTTTGCAGTGATATTCGAGTCACAGAGGCTTGAGGTGTTAAAAGAACCGATTTTGATTTAGAGATGATAGGTGAGGCCGAAGTACTAGGACCTTTGGATTCTGAGTTTGTGATTGTGGATCAATCACCATGGATTGCATGGATGGAGTTCTTGGGGAGATGGGCGAATGGAACGTCGCCAACTGGATATGTTTGGATAAGTGTCGTTTTCTGAGCTTGATGAATTATCCTACACTTCATGCTCAAAAAAAAGTTCAGAGTAGGTAACAATGGAATAGTGAACAAGTTTAACTCAGCACAATGTTATGATTGTTGGAACTTATCCAACAAGTTGGATCTTAATCCAACGTTGGGCTAATATGCGGTAAATAATTATATAAGTGCTACGCTGTCATATTAAGCCCAATATATTAGTGATCTGGTTTTAATTAATTAAATGGGCTAAATGAGTTAAACAGGTTGTGGGGCCTTTATGTGTAGAGACTATTGGGCTTCAACTCGTTGATGGGCCGAGTTGGAAACCCTAGGGCTATAGAGGCTAGCCTATAAATATTAGCGGTCATGGTCCCCGGAATACACGAACAAAGTTGAGCCGTCTTTTCTACGTCCCGTCGCTAGGAGAGAAACCGGGAGAAAACTAAAGGGATTCTCCAAACGGTTGATTCGTGCTATTCTGGAAGATCGTCCGTTGTGGTATCGTCAGGATCTTTCAGATTATTATAGCGATGGACTCAGGTACGCTTCCGCTAAACAGAGTAGGTCAATAATTTAAGATTCCGCATGTTATATATCTAGATCTGTGTTATTAGGTTTGTACACATCTAGATCTTTAGTTTCTACAAGTGGTATCAGAGCCCACATGTTGTGGATCTTATTTTTCTTGCCTGCTCGTAGTAGATCTGTTAAAAATCAGATTTTTAATCTGTTTTAAGTTTCGGATCTGATAAAAATTAGTTTTTTATCAGTTTTAAGTTTCAGATCTATGAAAAAATTTGGTTTTTTGATTAATTTTTCCACAAAAAAAAAAATTTGGTTTTACGAACCCTAGATCGGGGGCGGCCCGCCGGCCGTCGCCCGACACGGCGAAAGAAGGGTGTGGCTCTCCCGCCACATCGGAAGATCGGCGCCGGCCTCGTCGGCGTCGACACAGAACAAGAAAGGGGCGGCAAAGCCGCCCCTGTAGGATGAATCGCGACAGAGGGGGGGCGGCTTCCGCCGCCCCCGTCGAGATCTGAGGGGGCGGCGGAAGCCGCCCCCGTTGGCGACAGAGGGGGCGGCTTCCGCCGCCCCCCGTCGAGATCTGAGGGGGGGCGGCGGAATCCGCCCCCGGCCGGCGAAACGGGCGCCGGCCCCCCCTACCAGCGCCCGACAGCAGATGGGGGGCGGCGGCGGCGGCCGCCACCCCCAATCAGAAACCCTAAAAAAAATCTTTTTTTTCTGGGAGGATTGGGCTGGACCTGCTTTGGGCTTTGTTTGGGTGTTTTTGGGCCTATTATTGCAAAACAGTTTTAGCCTTCTTTTGGGCTTATTGCAAAACAGTTTTTTGGGCACATGACTAATTTTGGACCCAATTTTTGGGTCATTTGGACACAAATTTGGGCTACCTTGGGATTTTTTTTAACACAAAATGGAGGAGGAAATAAAAGGGCAATTTGTATATTTCCATTAAGTGTAATTTATGTATTGAAATTCACATTTTAATTCAATTTTAGGCGTAATTAATTATATATATATCTCGAAATAATTTTATTTAAAAGGACAACCCACCAAAGTGGGCTCCATCGTGGCAATTAATTTTATTTCGATATATATAAAAGGGCTACGTACATGCTTGGCATGAAAAATTTATCGACTAAAGTTTTATTCGTGAAATGGGAAATAAACGGTTGTGTATATATATTTCATGTAGGCCCAATTTTGTGTGTTAAATTTAAGTTCATTCCGTTTTTAATTCTTTAGGCAAATTTCAGTTATATACACATTTCGAAATAATTCTAATTTTTTGTGAAATTCCACCAAAGTGGGTTCCACTATTAAAATTGTTATTATTTCAGAATGTAAACGATAAATACATACAACAGTATGATCAGTTGCCTTGATGAATTTTAAACGGATCGAAGAAGTAAATAAAAGTTTTTCAAATATATTTACATTTAAGTTCAGTTTAATTTGAATTCAAGTTTTGGACAAATTAGATTATATGTTTCAAAATAATTTTAATTATTACGGGATCCCACGAAAGTGGGCATTACTGTTAAATTATTATTATTTCGTAACATAAACGGCAAAATACATACTATCGTATGATTGGTTGTCAAAAATTGAATTTAATTTGGAATGAAGGAGGGAATAAGACTTTTATATATTCCTCCTCAAAGATAAAATTTTGTGTTAAATGTGCAAAATAAATTTAAATTCTGAGTTTAAGGCTTAAAACCATATATATATACTTCGGTATATAACAAGTTGACTTCATACATCGGTATGAAAATTCAGATTGCCTAAATTTAGATTTAAATTAAAACACAAAATTCAGATGTTTTCTTCGGGAGCAAATAAAAAGTTTTAACATATATTTCTCCTTAAGAATATGTTTTAAAAGGCCTTAAAGAATTTTTTGTACACTAACCATCAAGCAAATGGCCTTAAAGGAAATTTGACACATTTAAAGTTATATCTAAAATGGGATAGGGTGTATATTTTTATATATAAATTTATAATGTATGTTCATATACACATTAGTATACCTATATACCCCATTTTGAACAAGAAAATTTGTGTTGAAGTTATGGATTTTATTTAACTCCATATAAATGATTAGAAGGATGGAATAAAAGGTTCTTATATATATTTCCACTTAGTGTAATCATTTTGTGTTAAATTCGGTTTAGTTTCAATTTCAATTTTTTGGCACAATTAATTATATATTTCGAATATAGAATGATTAGATCATCAACTCACCAAAGTGGGTTTTCTTGTGAAGATCAGTTCTAATCTCGAAATATAACAAGTTGAATACATACTTTTGTATGAAAATTTTGGTTGCCTTAAATTTGATTTTGAAGAAAAGTGGACTTGAATATCTCCACTTAAAGTATATTCATGTATTAAATTGCGACTTAGATTCAAATTTTGCAAAGGTATATATTTTTGAAATGATTTCGTGCAATCATCACCTCGCCAAAGTGGGCTCTGTTGATTTGCATTATTTCATTTCATGAATATAAAAAGAATCAAATGTGTCCGTGATTTGCGTAAGAATGCTAAATCGGCCCAAAGGAAGATTACCGTTCTCTACCATTTCATGCGCACCTGTGGCAATAGACAAGGTGATGATTAGTGAGTTCAATGCATGCAAATTTAATTCGGCCCAAAGGAAGTTTTATTTTTGGCATGTTATTATTGTCATTGTCTGATTGCTACAACAAGATGTCAGTGACTAGTCAATAGATTATCCAAAGATAAATATTGGACTAGTGGAGGATGTCTTGAGATGGGAAAATAGCATTCATTTGAATTTGTTGTTGTATTTAATACTCATATGAACATGCTATAAATTGTTTTCTTGTTCTCTTTTCAGCTAATATTCCTGAAAATTTTTCTGCCAATCTAAAATCAATTCCAGTCCTTAATGGCACTAACTTCAAGGCATGGAAGGAGAATCTTTTGATAATCCTCGGAGTCATGGATCTTGATCTGGCATTAAGGACTCATTGTCCCCCACCACTCACTGATGAGAGTACCTCTGATGAAAAGAGGGAGATGGAGGAGTGGAAGAGATCAAATCGCATGAGCCTAATGCTTATAAAGAATGCCATTCCAGAATATCTCAGGGGTTCTCTTTCAGAGAAAATTTCCACAGCTAAATGATTCCTTATTGAGCTTGAAAAGAAGTTTGTCAAGAATGAAAAGGGTGAAATTAATACACTCTCTTGACAAACCTATCTTCAATGAAATATGAAGGAAAAGGAAACATCAGGGAGCATATAATGAAGATGTCTGATATTGCTTCAAGGTTGAAAGCACTTGAGCTAGACCTCTCTGAGGCTCTGCTAGTGCATTTTGTTATGATATCTCTTCCATCCCAGTTTGACCAGTTTAAGATGAGCTACAATCTGAAGGATGAGACTTGGTCTCTGGATGAGCTCATCTCAAACTGTGTAAAGGAAGATGAAAGGCTTGAGCAAGAATTGATAGAAAGCCCTCTCCTGACATCCACCTTCAACAAGAGAAAGAAGGATACTGAAGCTGCAGACACAGCTTCTCAAAAGAAACAACAAAGGGAACTGAAAAGTTCAGAAGGTCATGGTTGTTTCTTCTGTGGAGCTGAAGGGCATGTAAAGAAGAATTGCTCAAATTATCACGCTTGGCGTGCTAAAAAGGGTATGTTTCTTTAATTCGGTTTAATTCTAAGTTAATTTCTTTGCATGCAACCTTTGGTACTTATAGGCACGTGATGGAAAGATTTGGTATAACCATTCACATCATTGTGTCTATGCAGGATTGCCTAAGATGCCAAGAGCCAAATGATGGTGAAAGATACATCGATATGGGCAATGGCAAGATGGTTCAAGTAGAGGCACATTAAATTTAGATTATTTCTTTTAAATGCTAGAACATATTTGAATTTTATGAGACTGTTATGTACCGTTTTTAAACGGAATTTAGATTTCCATTTCTATTTTGAACAAATTTGGTTATACGTGTTCAATTTTGAATGGAAAATTTGGTTGTCTCTTAATTCAAAATTAGTTTATTCTAGCTCTTTAAAAAGATCATTATAATCTTCATTTATTTGGAAATGTTGCTTTATTTCTAAGATTCCTGCAGTTTAAGTACATGTGTTGTAATGAAAGAATTAACAGTTTAGAATTCAGTTGGTTATTGATTGCAGCTTATATCATTATTAAAGTTTCAACAAATGAATCAATTGCATGTTTGGATATGTCCAACTAAGGTACGGCTTTATAAGCCTAATAAAGTAATATGACATAATGCTAATGATTATTTGGTTTTGTTGAATAGTTTTAAAGTTGATATTATTTTTATGATTTTACATAATCCCACTATTAAGTTAATTAACGAATTAGGAAATGCACACCTATTTGCGGATGCTGAGTTTGAGGGGGGAAATTTAGTTAGTGACATTACTCTTGAAGAGGATTATATCCACACAGGTGTTGTTGGCATTGTTCGGGATGGTATTCCTGACATTGTTCAAGACACAATAAATTCAAGATAATGTTGCAATTCCTCCTACTCGGGAAATTGTTCATAAGGACAAACTCTAGCACCCTCAAAGCACTAATTGCCATTCAGGAAATCCATTAAAGAGATGACAAGCTCACTGTTGACATTAGGATGATGGAAGTTCGACTTACATCAAGTCATAAAAGTTTTACATCTCTAAAATTGATTATTGCATTAATTAAGAAAGTCTTTAAATGATACTTAAAATCTTTTTCTCATTGCCATAAGGTTTGAAACCTATTGATTGTAAATAGTCTTTTACAATCAAAAGGGAATTCAAAAGGGTATTAAGAAAAGATTTAAAGCGTATCACTCAAAGACTTTATACGGAAAAGAATGCATTAATGTGTAAAGAGACTTTCTATTGGGCTTTTCATGAAAGGCTCTATAAGGTTTATAATGGCATTAGTAGAGCATTTCAATATCGTTATTGATACATTAAATTTCATTAAGTGATCACCTCGTTCGGTTTTGAGATGATATTTAATGATGTTGTCTGAGTTCTGTGGGAGCATGTAATGTATATAATATCTATGTGGTAATGAAAGCTAAGTTCTGTGGGAGACAAGTTTAGTCTCAATTATTGCCCTGAGAATAATTTTCAGAAGATTTCCTATATCTCACCAATAGGGAGTCTAAAGTATGCTCAGTTTTATATGCATTTTGTTATTGCATATATTACAGATGTGTTGGGCAGATTGTTAAGTTCAGGAGTTGACCATTTGACAGCAGCCAAATGTGTCTTACGGTATTTATGGAGAACAAAAGGTGTTACATGTTCAAGGATCAGTAGTCAAAAGAGTTTGAGATCATTTTGGTATACTGACTCTGATCATTTATTGGATGCAAAGAATGTATGAAAATCTATGTTAGGTGCCATCTACTAGAAGAGATCTAAATGGTCCCTTTATATAGTCTCTTCTAACATGGCTTTAGATTTCATATCATATTATGTGACATCCAAATCATGAAATATATCTGCATATTTTGTCACTATGCTGCAAATTAGGGATGGTGTTGAAACACCACACAGTTTATTTAGTGACAATAAAGTCTGCAGTTTTATATTCCAGCAACAACAGGAACTCGACAAAGTTTAGATATTCAGAGATCAAGTTCCTAGATTGTTGATTAATAGGAGTGTATAATTGTCTAATGAGCACATCGGAACAAACCATTTAATTACGGATCCGTTATAATAAGGAAATGTCATCCAAAAGGTTTTATGAGCTAGCTACTCATATGGATGTCATTTCATTAAGAACATTCAGTTTTGTGGGAGTTTGTTCTTTTGGGTGCTCATATGATAGACAAGATTAAGTCTCCAGCTTAAGCTTGAGGTGATTTTCTGATCAGAAATAAAGTTTTTGGTTTCAGTTCGGCTTCACTCCGATTTTGTTTTGTTGATGATCTCACTAAGGTTAAGGAGGATCAGTTGGAAATAGACATGTTAGATCACATTACATGTAATTTCCACGCTACACATCCACTTCATAATCCATGTCATTCTTTTGTATTAGCACGGTGACCACTGATGGGTCGAGATGCGATTGCTGCGGCGAAGATCTCTTTGATCCCTTGCTAATATAATTGATGGACCGGATTGTTCTTAACTCATTAAAGAAATGACATCAAGTTAAGATCTTATTTGGTTGTATGCACTATGAAATATAATTATAAAGTTTAGCATATAGCCCAAGTGGGAGATTGTTGGAACTTATCCAACAAGTTGGATCTTAATCCAACGTTGGGCTAATATGCGGTAAATAATTATATAAGTGCTACGCTGTCATATTAAGCCCAATATATTAGTGATCTGGTTTTAATTAATTAAATGGGCTAAATGAGTTAAACAGGTTGTGGGGCCTTTATGTGTAGAGACTATTGGGCTTCAACTCGTTGATGGGCCGAGTTGGAAACCCTAGGGCTATGGAGGCTAGCCTATAAATATTAGCGGTCATGGTCCCCGGAATACACGAACAAAGTTGAGCCGTCTTTTCTACGTCCCGTCGCTAGGAGAGAAACCGGGAGAAAACTAAAGGGATTCTCCAAACGGTTGATTCGTGCTATTCTGGAAGATCGTCCGTTGCGGTATCGTCAGGATCTTTCAGATTATTATAGCGATGGACTCAGGTACGCTTCCGCTAAACAGAGTAGGTCAATAATTTAAGATTCCGCATGTTATATATCTAGATCTGTGTTATTAGGTTTGTACACATCTAGATCTTTAGTTTCTACAATGATATGATTATATAATAATTCAAGCACCCCAACAAGACAGCTGCAAGGCAAAGACTTGGTCATAAAACTCATACATGTTCATCCTTCTTGCAGTGGATTCATCGAACATATGGCGGGCTATATGAATTCATCGAACAGCCGCTTGGTCCTATAAGGCTCACAAAGTTTGCTATAAATGGACCAAGTCTTAGGCCCAATGACAAATTAGCTGGACCAAATAGCAAGCTTAGCCCAATAAAAAATTGTATACAACGCGGGCCTAAGACTTGGTTTAATAATCTGGGCCTAAGGCCGTCATACAACGCGGGCCTAAGGCTGCTCGCATAACTCGGACGTGATTAATGCCTGAGTTCAACTTTAATCAAAAGGTATTAAATGAAACCCAACCCAGGGGCCAGGATTAGAAATCTTTTAGGCCCTAAATGAAACCCGGCCACGGTTCGAGCCTTTAAATGAAAAAAGAACCGGACTTGAAACCTAGAATTTGTGTAGTTGGCTCAAACCGGACATTTTAACGGACATATTGTAAGAGTAACAAGATTATTACAGTTTTTTCCCCTATGAACAAACAATTATCAAAATTCAAATCATTGAACCAATAAGATCCTGTAGAGTTGTCTAAGTAAATTCCAAAAAAATAAATTAATGTAAGCATTTAAGTTAGTATAAGTATATTCTAGGCTTTGACCTAAGTCCAAATCATGTGAGAACCATATTTAGGAATATAATTCATTTATGTCGGTTTCCAACGAAACCAATTATATTCATGGTATGTTTTTTAATTGATTGCATGTGTTGGTTGTCCTCGTATTTTAATTGTGATATTTAATAGTTATTTAGTTACAAAATCTAATAAAACATTCCAACTCTTTCAAATTGAGTGTTAAAAAAATTTGGTTAAGATTAAGGCCGGCCCAAAGGCCCGAGGATCAAACTCGGGCCCTCTCTAAGTTAAAACGCAGTACGTCTTAGGCCCGTTCCGGATCTAGGCCATTGTAATCCCTATATGTATTGAATTTGCCGCTCAAAAGGAAGGACTTGAAGTGGGCCTCCTAACCGGCCCACAACTCAGTCCTTCCCCTACGTCTAGGTTAGTGGTCTCTCAGGTGGGCCACGGCCTCTTATCATTCCCACCGATACAATGAATATATTGAGTCGGAAAAAATAATTTCTTTTCTCATTCCTAACGATACAATGAATATATTGAGCATGTAGAAACATTTCTTAGGACAAATCTTTCTTTCTTTCTTTTTTATCCTCCTTTTTTCCTCCTTTCCCCCTCTTTTCCTTGAGCAAAAAGCAAATGCACATGAGCTGTTTTGTCTCGAATCAATCCTCCCTGTCCTTAGCAAGTGGAAGGTTGGCAATGGGCCAGGCTTGCTGTTCAAATGTCCAAGCAGGTTGGCGACATCTGCAAATGCCAGGCTAGGGATCAAAGCCCATAAGCACGCGGCTGACCACAAAACCGCACATGTATTTGTTTACAATTCTATGGGCCCATCGGCCGGTTGACTTATAACAGTCCGTTACTGTTTAACCTCAGTCTACATTCGATCTTGGCCCACCCTACTTACTGCCATGCAACTGTTCATCCTGATTTTGATTCTTTTTATCATACTTCTTATATCCGTTAAATTTTCTATAATATTTTTTTGATCTTGGCCCACCCTAGTTATTGCCCATTTGTCTGTTAATATATCATTGAAGATTCCAAAAATAATAATAACTTTAAAAATCCACATGAGCTCATGTCCCACGCTAATTCAAGTTATTATGTATTCTCAAAGCAAATCTCAACCCCCATGGTAAAGTCCTCGACGGCCAGAACGAATGGTTTGCATGGACGGCTGGATATATGCCAGGTGTTACATATATTGTGGTTCAGCCGTTTTGATTAATTATGTGGTTTATTAAATCATAATTTCATAAACTGTACCATATAAATGCTAACGAGTGAACCAGAAAAATAAGACACGTGACACAAATCTATATGCTTATCTGAACACCGAGGACCTGACCAGCATCCTAGAATGGAGCACACAAGAAATGCCTGTTAAAGAGAATCTTAAGATTTAGACAAGTGGAGAGTGTTGATGCCGCCCACACTATCGAGCTCATTTGATGCTCGATCATATTCTTTACGGCTAGCTCTACAAAATACCTGAAACCCATCACCCCTTTAAGATAATCATGCACATGCATGCAGCATCAAGGTCGTACTGTTATTGTAAGCTTGTTGACCTAACCCTAAATCTGGCAAGCCTTTATGCAATCAAGGTATATGGATGAGAAAGAGAGAGAGAGCACATGAAGACTTACTTCAGCTCTAAAGATTCAATCACATCAAGAGTTAGGTGCAACCCAAATGAGAATATGGCGCCCTTCGCCCACATTTGCGACACCTGCGCATAATTTGGTCCCAGCCCTAGTGGCCTAATTTTAACTCTTTGCGAGCGAGGAGCTGCTAGCATCCGGTTGCTTTCAACGCAGCATGGCAGTTTGCATGTGAAATATTCTGCCGACGTCTATTATTCAATTATCACGCAGGTGTCACGCTTTATAAACATTGCTTTCAAAATGATCGAACGTACTCCTCAAAACTGTGTGCTTGCTAAGCGGGGGATAACATCAAAGTGCCATGTGCTACACATTCTCATGGATATAATTTCATCAGTGAAAGTCACAGCTCTTTAGCTTTCACGAGATTAAAAGCAACAAAATTTCGCGTCACCATCTATGGCCTAGTTGCTGCCTAGGGTTTGAACCTAACCCACCACTTGAGCCTGCACATCAGCCGACCATGGATTTGGTTTTTGTGATGTTTTTCATGTTTGAAAAAGTTGAGATATTAGAGACTTGAAAGATTCTAGTTCCGTCTGTAAAATATTTGGATTGGATATGGATAAATGCCCATATTTTATCTAAATATAAATGTTGAACGTTGCCTTGCGAAGGGCCATGAAGGTAGTGCGAGCTTTTGGTTTGGGCCCACAGGGGAGTATGGTTTACGAACTAAAGTGCACCGACCTGCTTAATTCTATGCGGCCGAGAGAATACAAAGACCATGAGGTGTGAAATGAAAGAAAATAATAGTAGGCGGTCCAAAGGGTGGTCCTGTGCTCAATTTTTGCTACTTGGTCTAATGCCAATCATTAATCATGGGGGTGGGTCTCTTTGAGAATTGGGGAAGGCGGTAGCGTACCCTGTCCCTCCTCCTCAATTCTCCTGTAGAAAGTCTACCAATGGAAATATTCAAGGGTTTGGACCACCAAATGGGACCATCACTGTGACCTCTGGACCATGGGCTTGACCGACACGTGGCCTAGTTTAGTCCAGTGGGTAAATTGGGCCAAGAGTGGGCCTACGGAGCCTGAGTCACCACAGGTATGGCTCCGGCTCAGGCCCGATCCAATTCATCCAATTATTGTGTACCATTACAACTATTACTACTATTATTATTATTGGCAGGGCGTTGTACTAAAAACTAAGGTCTCCAGGCCACGCCTTTGACGTCATCACTGGTCCCTTTGTTTGCGGACTATGTACAGTAGGGCTTGCCAGACTGGCAGGCAGGCTGCAAGACCAAGTAAACTTGTGGGGTCCAAGATGATTCATTTATATTTCATATCTTCTTATTAAATTTTATTTTTTAATTAAAATCTTAAAAACTAGACGAAGAAAGGAAATTACATATATTAGCTCTTTTCCTCTGTCCTTCTCTTCACATTTTCACCGGTAAGAACCACTTGAAGGTATTTAAACAGAGGAACTCTGCTGCTTCAATCATGTTTACAGTGAGATACGCTGAGAGGTGATATGTGAAGGAAAGAAGGAAAAAAAATTAGATAAAGGGAGCAGCTTTCAGACTCGGGTATTCACTGTGGGCAACAGTGATGCTGAGAGGAAGAAAGTTACAGGTCAGGCCCAGCAAGGCGCATGCGTTCTGGAGGTGGAGATATGCCCACACTCCAAATCACTTCAACTTGCATGTCTCTGTGAACACCGCTGTCCGCTCCTCATTCGTCAACCAACACACCGCCAAAGTTTTCTTTTACCTTCCCACGTGTGGACTCATCACATGCACCGTATGGTCTACTCAAAAAATATCAACTCCAGCGTGGGAATCAACGGTGGTAAATCGTTGGCAACTCTCGAGTGTTATTAATATTGACATAACGACCAAATAAGGATGAACCTAGGTGGTAACACATGACATTTTTGTCAAGCGACATACTAAAGGTTTTGTCGGTATTGTTTTTCACTGGGGCCCGCCAGCAGCGAGGGCACGGTCCAAAGTGTCGGATGGAACCCGTCATCAGGGACCCTTGATCTGTCTCGAGGGCCAGCCTGACCTGACTTTTGCACCGCTTTACAAGGACATTCCGACCTCAGAGTCTGCTCCCCTGTTCTAAGGCTGACATCGCTCCCGAGGTCAGCCCTCCAAAGTAGCTCATCTTGGCTTGACCGCTCATCGTCGAGCCCTTGTCATAGCCACCTTCTGTCATATCCACGCCGAGGAACCCGCAGCCTTCGATGTGACAATCCCTCCTTCGCCCTTGGCCTCTATATAATCAGAAGGACCTCTCCTCAGCCAGGTAACGCCTTTCCGGATATTCAACCCCTAACTCTCCAAACCCGGATGCCAATGGGCACACACATGCTCAACCCATGCGCCGCCACCACACACATGCTACCTCACACACATCACCTCATTCTCTCCAACCGTCGCCTGACTTAGCCATCAGGGGGTAGTCAGGGGAGTCCGCTCCCCTAATCCGGTGGGTTCAACCCCCGGTCCTGTGACGTCTGTCTATGTTTGTCTCATGCACCGGAGGAGGATGGCCCGACGAAACTTCCATGTCCGGGATCAACCTGTTGCAGGATTGCTCGTCCCCAGTGTCGGGTCTAGACACCCGATGGCCCGATCTATCCCAACGAGAATCCTTGCATCAACAATTACAACTTTTTTATGGTTTACACATTTATATCATATTGATCTTGTATCTCCAAAAAAAAATTAGAGAGTTCCATATACTCTTCCTTTTGACAGAGTTATCAAAAGTTTTACCAGTTTTTATCTCTAGATAGCTATACGAAAAGCATGTTGATCACAAGAACTTTGATATGCCCATGTTTTAGTATATAAAGAGCAACATGAAACGTGTTAATTGTTAAGAGAAAAAAGTGAAAGATATGCTTCTATTCGTCACCAAAGGAAAAAAAAGTTTCAGTTGACACTTGATAATTAGTGTTCTCCAACAAATATTTCAGAAATAATAACAGATAGAATAACAACAATATTAGAGGTCCACCAAGAATTATTTCTCCTGAAAACATTTAAAAAGGATCAAAGTGTACATAAAACTTGAAAACTGCTTGTAATCCAGCTACGGAGCATATATATGAGTAGAATTGTGCTATATACACCATCAAAAAGCGGGTATATGCACTGTTCATTGTCAAAAATAGAAAAAATTAGAAGAAAGTGAGTGAAGAGACAAGTATGTGACATACTTCCCATTTTTAGCAAACAAATAGTATGTATATTGCACAATCCTATGAGTATATATATCTATCACAAAATCACATGTAACCAATTCCGCAACCCACAAAAATAGACACTGCTAGTGCTAGATGATACACGCGTCGTGGGTTTTGGAGGGTGGCACGTGCACATTGTGTACGGATATTTTCTTCACTGTTATAAAAGATGGTCAAAATAGGGATGTTGCTACTCTGATGAGATGCCACGTCAAAATGAGTGTAAAACTTTGCACAGTAATCGGTTTCCCTAACCATGCTCCATCTTTTATAAACCGAGATTAAAAATCAATAAATGAAAAGAAATAAAAGTGGTCCTGATTTGGAGCACAACTAACATGGCTGCGCACAAGTTGCCCATTAGAGCAAGTGGGCTCTTTAAGCCTACACAGTCCTTTCACCTCCCTAGCACAGTAGCTCCCTTTGTCTAGCTTGCATTACTTAATCCTCGAACGACCGTATCTGGTCAAAAATTACCGCATTGTTAGGGCATCTTCCTTACGATTGGTTATCAAAAGAAAAGATAAGGCTGATCCTTTTCACATAGAACGTGGGTTAGGTCTCATTCTAATCATGTTTTTGGCATGTGGGCAACTATAAATGTATGTCGTATCATCTACCTGCAGCTGGCTTAACATAAAGCATAGTAATCGATTCATTCAGCTCTCTCGTGTTCCCGGTTAAATTAAAATTATGCTGCCTTAATCTGCCTTCATTTTTGTCTATGGCTTAAGGTATTGATTCCTGATCGAGATCAAGCCATGTCATACTATTCAACGCCCACCGATTACGTCACCACCACCACCACCACTCCTTTGGATTGGCCTAGCTAGCTGACATCCTACCAACATTGAGCTCCAACTTGCTCAGGCTCTAAAGAACTCTGCCGGTAGTTGTAAATTGTCTCTCTTCTGACAAGATGCATGCAAAGCACTGGCCGATCTCTTCTTCCAAAAGGCGAAAAGGGTTAGGTTTGCTCAGGGCAGCTGCATAATCCTTTGAACAAAGACTTTGATGCCCTATAAATGCACGAGACTTTCCCCTTTGTTATTCCATGAGTGAAATCTAGGAGCTGGTTGTCTGCTACCCATCACCGAAAAAGGACATCTTGTGTGGACACAAATGAATGTGAACGGACCTGAATTTTAGCAAAGTGGGCTGCACCCGAGTCAATAAACCGCTTCCTACGTCAGTGCAGACTAGAACTCAATGTCCTCGTTTTTGGGCGAAGGCCCTGGGGTCAGGTCTAAACAAGGAGCGAGGTGGGTCCCAGACTCCCATCCCAAAAATAGCAAGCAACACTTAAAAAAGAAAAAAGATCTTACTTTACTTTAATCTTCCATGTTTTTAAAACTCTAATCGGTGTTCCCCTGTCTTCAACCTCTCCATGAAAGAACAAGGAGATCCGTCACGATCCCATGGAATCTGTGGTGCGTACGTGGCCTCGTTGAAAAAGGCAAGAACAGAACATGACATTGTTGCATGTGTTTTCCTATCTGCATAATTTGTTAACCACCATCTGGGAATGCTAAATGATTATATTAGTGCTATCAACTGTAAATAATGACACCCATCACCTCTTCCATTATAAAACCGATCATCAATGATACACACACCCGTCACCCATCCGACCCCTAGTTAAGAGTAGCAACATCCGGACCCCATGCCATCAGACCCATTTGACGTGCCATGATATCTGCTGTAGATAAGTATTACTTAATTATTATTTATTTATTTATTTATTTTGGACCAGTTACCGTGCTAGATTGATAAGTCCAGTGGACCAGTGCTAAATTGGTAAGTCCATTGTCACTCAGGCAACAAGAAGTTGCTCAGATGGTATTCTCTCGAGCAATTGCTCAGACGTCACTCCCTCCTCTCTCTCCTTTCTGGGAGACACAGGAGCAAGAACATGCTGGCGTGCACTTCACCGCTTCCAGATGTATTAAAAAAATCATCAGTCAATTAATTCCGCTCCAACCAATCAGAACCCAGCGTCTGCGCTTGCAAACTGAGCAGTATCACTGTTAGAGGTGGGCCCCAAGGGCGAAGAAAAGATCAAAGTGGTAGTAAGGTGGGTTTACTCTCGCTTGGTTATACCTATCAAATGCTTGCGAGGAGTGAGGGAAACAGGGGGCAGGTGAGATGCATAATGAGAAAAGCAGAGAGAGAGGAAGACCACGCTGAGGGAGAGGGAGAGATGCAAAATGACTTGAGAGGACTTAGTTTGGACACGACAGCAAAAGGGATATATATTGGATAAGTGAGAAAGCTGAAGCTTTTATATTCAATGTTATGGGAAATTGGAGGAGATGGCCTGGGGGGATCTTTTCGGTCTGTAGCCTGTAGGCCAACCTGACGAGTGCCAACCCTCTCTCTCTCTCTCTCTCTCTCTCTCCCCCTCTGATGTTCAAGTGTGTGATAATTAATAAGAGAATGGCCCCCACGACAGACCTGAACCAATAATGCCTCCAACCACGTGAGGAAAATACTAGGTACATTCCATCATTGATTCGCAATTGCTACATACGATTTACAACGCTCTCAGCCTTCTCATCAACCTCTCTGTCACGGCAAACTAATCTTATTACTGTTACGCTCCATGTTACGGCATAACGGTAACGTTACTCCGTTCCGACAACCCATAGCACAAGTTCGAATTATCACCGTTGCCGTGACTGTTGCCAAGTTATAAATTTTTACTCAAATGATTGACATGTGAAATGGCCAGCGTTTTTCTATCCCACAAAGGGTTTGGCATTTTCCATACAAAAAACTTTTGGTCTTGATAAATAAGGATGTACCATAGTTTTCCTTTCCCTGCGAAATTCTAACACAACTTTGGACCAGCCTTCTCTGCGGTGAAGCATATATAGCCATGATTAACATGTGCTTGGTACTCACAAGTTGCCGGCTTGCTTGGTAATCTGAGATGAATTCTAGCCATCCTTACAGTTTCACCACATGTTGAACTGTAATCTATGTACTTTCCTTGAACCCAGTAAGTACTGGTTGGCAAGCAGACGGCCATAGATGATTGCTTGATACCAACTACCAAATCCTTGCTATGAATTGGCGGTCAAACTTTTGCCAGTGGTTTCTTTCAGATAGCAGGCCCTTGAGAGTTCCAAGTTCCGACTCAAACAGAAAACAACTGTACTAATTGGCTCCGACCTCTACTGTTAAACACAAACAAAAGTTTTTAAGAGCTAAATGTTTTTTTCTTTCTCACACCTGGATGGCTGTGCTTAGGCCACAGATGACCAGCAAACCTTTGGTATAGCTCCACCTGAACATTCCTCTCCCTCTCCCTCTCCCTCTCCCTCTCTCTCGTTAGACACATACAATAGTGTTTAAGAGCTAAATGTTTTTTCCCTCACACCTGGATGGCTGTGATGAGGCCACAAACGCCCAGCACTCAGGGTAGCACCACCTGACCATTCCCCATCCCCCCCCCCCCCCCCCCCCCCCCCCCCCCCCCCCCGCGCGAAACACCCACAAACTATCCCTAATATGTATATGCTTGAAATAACGCGTGTCTAGGGGTGGCAAAATGAGCCCGACCCGATCCGATCCGAACCCAACATCCTTAACCGGGTATTGATAGGGGCCAATCCGGGTCAAGTAGGATTCGGGTTGACCCGACCCGACCTGGAAAAAATCCGGGTCGGGTATGTGTTTAGCATGTCAACCCGGATGACCCGAATCCGACCCGGTTTATTTTCTTTATATATATAAAAATTTATATAATAACTTCAATACACAGTTGCAAGGGGGGTTGTGCTTATACCATTTGAATTGTTGTCCTCTTTTTTGAGAGGTCTTGGATTCAATTCCATTTACATAAAACTTTTTAATTAATTTTATTACTTTCGTTAATAAAATGTTAACTTTAATTATACTTCCTTACTGTCATCAGTGCGGTTTAAACGACGAGCTGCTGAAAATTATGCAACACTTAATAAACTACCGGTGGCTCTTAATAAATAGCTGAATATCGAAAAAGAAGCAGTTGTGTATAAGTCAAATCTTAACCCGACGGGTTAACCCGAACCCGACCCGGAAATTTTCTAGGTCACCCGAACCCGACCCGGAAATTTTCTAGGTCACCCGAACTCGACCCGGATTCAATCCGGGTCGGGTTACCCCTATCTGGGTCGGGTCAAATCTGACCGGACCCGAACCCGAACCCACCCAACCCATTTGCCACCCCTACTCGCGTCCTTTGGGTACGTAGACGATCGGCGCACAGGCGCAACGTGCAAACGGAGACAGTCGTCGCCCAGGGGCAACGTGCAAAAGAGGGTGAAAATGTGGAAAGTAAGGGGTGAAAATGCGAAAAGTAGTGGCCTAAAAGCAAAAAAACACATGGAGGGGGAGGGCAAAATGCAAAAAGGACAATGAAAGAGTTGTTAATAGTGTAGAAAGGAAGGGTTTCTTTGGTTGGGTGAGGTCGCACATCCCTCCACCTGTCATATAGAACAACCAATAAGATTTGTTCTAGTCAACAAAACTTGTTTGTATAATAGATATACACTAATTAGATTTGTATAATAGATATACACTAACTTTAGAAGCTTTTGAAACACTTGATTCTCCCTGTCCTACTCTTCTCTCTTTAATAATACCCACCAAAAAGCTATCCCCTCCTCACATGATTCAGATCACTGAACCCAGCCAGGCCTCCTACTATCCTCATGTACAAATATTATAAATCTCTCTCTCAGCAGCTAAATAACCCCTTAGCATTTTCTACAAGCTCCTCGCTTGCTTGATAGGCTATAAATACACCCGCAATAATATCTACATGCCTCTTAACACCAACAACATCATCACCATCAAAACTCTCTTTCTCCTCACCCTTTCACTTGTAATATTGTTGCCGTAACATGTCCATGAACCAACTGGCCCAAAACCCCTCGCAAGCTTGGATTTGGCAACCAATTGCAATGGACTCTCAACAGCAACACCACCATCACTACTACTACCAGCTCCAGCACCACCAAGCAGCAGAGCATGAGCAGCGGCAAGAAATGTGTTATGGTCGAGAACACATGTTCGAAAAGCTCCTGACGCCGAGCGACGTAGGGAAGCTCAACAGGCTGGTGATCCCGAAGCAGCACGCGGAGAAGTACTTCCCCCTCGACAGCGAATCGGGGGAGAAGGGCTTGCTCCTGAGCTTCGAGGACGAGTCCGGCAAATCTTGGAAGTTCCGGTACTCCTACTGGACTAGCAGCCAAAGCTACGTTCTCACTAAAGGATGGAGCAGGTACGTGAAGGACAAGAAGCTCGACGCCGGCGATGTCGTCCTCTTCGAACGGTACCACGCCGCCGGCACCAGCAGCGGTAGCGGCGACGACCGACTGTGTATCGGATGCAGGCGACGCAGCTCTTATGAAACAAACACAGCAGCAGCAGCAGCGACAACAACTCAAGCAGCCGTCCAGGATGTGGGAGCAGCAGTGCATAGTGCCAATGCTGCGGCACTGCCATGGAGACCATCATTCTATCCGACAAGCTATTCCTACATGAATAATTCGGTTAGCTCAGGTGAGAATTGGCGAGGCAAAATTTGTTGATGTCGGATTTGATCTTTTAGCGAAAGAACCGGGTCTCAAACACGAAAACCCCGGTCTTATGATAGATAGAATAAAGAGTACAAAAATAGCAAAGAAAGCTACCAAATCAACTTAGATGTGTTGTATGGAACTGTCGCTAAATTTTGTTTGTGTGTGTCTGTGAGCGCAGGAGATCAGGGGAGTAGCCCCGTGGAGAGCTCGACGGGAGCAGCGGTGGCGACTGGGAATTCGAAGCGGCTGAGGCTTTTCGGGGTGAACTTGGAGTTCGGACCGGATCCAGCGGAGCCTCAGCATTTGGTATCGGGATCATGGCCTCAATAGTATTGTTTAAAAAATGATGAAGCGTAAGCAAAAATAAATGCTCTTCGAAGGTTAATTATATTCAATCAAAACGAATGAAATTAGCCTTGAAGAAGAGATTTAATTTGCTGATTATAATGCTACAGGAAGAAGCAAGTGGGCAATCAAGGAAAGGAGATATGAAGCCATGTACTCCAAATCTCACCAACCAATCAAATCCTTTTGAGGCCTCAACCCCAAGTGACATTTTGATTGACTCGTGAAGAGAGAAGCAAAGGGTGGGAAAAGGCAGAGAAAATCCCTGGTTTTCAGGGCTTTTTTTCCTTTTCTTTTTCCTTCCAAAATTATCTTTTTTCTGCATTTTGGAGAAATCTAGTGTACGGCACTGTCGGGTGATGGGGTCGGATAGGATCGCAGGGTGAGGTTTCAGGAAACATCAGGTTGATATGGGGATCATTGGGTCCCAGCAGAAGAAAAACTTAACAGCGACCCACAACTCCCCTTCTCCACTCTGTATAATGTTATCTTCTGATGCAATGGAACAAACAAGGAATCTGATAAAGAGATCTTCTCTCGTCTCTTTCTCTCTCACATCTCTCAGTTTCATTCAGTCTATCAGGAGATGGTGGTATTAATGGGGTGATGGGCTCAGGTGGATAGGCACAGAGAGGGGCAAGATGCGTGATGGGTGATGCAGTTGCTTATAGCAATTGAAGCGAGAGAGAGATGTGCACATTAGAGAAATAGATTAGATAGATCATAGATGAGACATTTGACGATTTCATGTGTTTCTAAGCCTTTATGGCTACAAATTCCTATATCTGTGTCTCTGTCTTCCTTTTTGTTGTCCTACTGAAGGGGAAGGGGTTCGGCCTTGATTGGCAAGTGTGTGCTCACATCAAGACTATGGGAATTTGAGCCCAAGCAACCCATTTACTGATGCCCAATGGATCTTCATCCACAATAAACAACTTTTATAATAGGAGTAGTAAATACAAGGTACTGTACCTCTACGCGCTTATGTACTCAAGTATGTATGTGAAACGTTTACTCGGTCTCTCAGCACGTATCAAACGTGTATCGGACACATACAATTCTTGTCAGGTCATCGCTATTATGTATCATACTAGAATATGTTATGCGTCGCCTTTTCATGTCATCGCTTCATCGCTTGTCATGATCCTATTTGATACTTTAATAACAGCAAACAATGAATTACGCACATCAATTATTTGTATTTTTTTCGGTTGGTTGATATATAACTAGTGTGGGTATCAGTGCCTGTCCAAGAGGTTTGAATATAGTCAGAATCGTCGTTTATAACAATCACAGAGGCCTGCTTGGTAAAAAAATCTCAGAGATTTGCTTCCGCACATGGGGTCAGGATTGCGAGAGAAGTTAACAAATAGACCAAGAAAAACCCCCAACACAAGCAAGGAGAGATTGCGGAAGAGGTTCATCTGAATGCAGGTTACTGCATCAGTGTCGAGGGGATCAAACATGGAGGATGATTAAGTGAACCAAATCACGAAGGATCTCTTGTCTCCTAATTTTTTTACAAAAAGAATCATAAGCACGTGAAAAGGTTTCATTTTTTCTAATAATGATGGTTCCAAAGCTATCCGTATCCTCTCTCAGCAATTAACAATGAAGGCTTGACGTTATTGATTAAGGATAAACAAACAAAAGCATGGTATGTTGATACGTACATTGTGTCTGTCGACATGAAGCACTGTCATTCTCCCAGCAATATATCGATCCTCAGAATTCAGAAAGTCGTCAGGGGATGATGATCCTATATGTAGAGCAAGAACATTGTGCTTTGTCAATAAACAAGACATCACCATTATCAAAACCATTTCCACAAACGTGGGGTAGGGTTTAGCGTACGATTCTAAATTACGCTAAACCTGAAACTTTAAAATAGAAATGAAGGCCCAAGTAGAAAGATACAGCGAATGGTGCTCAGGATCGGTTTATGAACTTACTAAACATGCGGAATGCGGAATTAGCGCATGGTGGAACTTCTAGTATTAAAAGGAGGCTAGCCGAAGAGCCTAAAGCCTAAAAGCTTGTTGAAGTTCGAGGAGATCACAATAACTAGATCCTCACGAATCTTTGCACATGCATTGCTAGAAATTTCATTCAAAGGGAATGATGACAACGTATTGTTTCAAGAGATTGTGTTGGTTCCTCAAACACGATGTACACTTTACAACATTAATCCCATAAGAAGATGATCGAGTGAACATAGGAGATGAATGACACAGGCTCGTGTATGACGATGATGATGATTCCAATTATGCATGCATGATCCATCGCAGATTGCCCAATCCAGAGGTTCTCCAGGATGCAAATGCTTTCAGGAACAGAGAGCCCATCAGATTTCCTCTTTCCATTGGGAAGTTCGCTGCTTTCAGAGAATCATGGTCTGCCAATTTGTGGTTTGGTTGACAGACGATCCATGAATTACTACTACTCCGAGATTCTGAAATCACCGCAAATTTTGCAGCCTTTCTTTAGCCAGTTGCACCATTTAAAGGCAAAACAAAGGTACGCTCAAAATTAGATGATCACTGTAATGAACCCCATGATATGAGGGTGGCCACCAAGGGGCATTATATGTGAAGGTAATTGCCATTAAGGCTTTATACGAGAGACTGGAATTTGATCATGAGATGCGAATACGATAAGGCGTGAACTGTAATGAATGGGAAATCTTGGATTTTAGCCTCATTGAGGCGTATAATGTGGGAATGTGACCCCATTTTAATATTCGGATGATCCCATATCTTAGATATCAATGTGATTCCATAGAGCAAAATTTATTGATCGTCCCTTTCTAGTTATGTCTCAAAGAATGGGGAAATTTGGAGCCGTAAACTTGGTTGGATATGCCTCAACACTATAGTGTTTCCGATAAAAGGATTTTCCTACCTCCCAACTAGCTATCAAGGTTCTTTAAAATGACATCTAGCTACAGTGCCCTTGTCAAGAAATTGAGCACCATCTCATAAGGGTAAGCGTCCAGTGAACTAGCGGTCGTAAAACTTAACTAATTCTTTGTAGTTCTCTCATATTTCACTCCTGTATCATTATCAGACCCCTTTACTTGAAATGCTAGAAAGATGAGGTTGATGTTGATGCTTAGAATCTTGCTAGGCCGGGATCCAGCTGCTGGGGCGAGGAACCTAACTGCTGAGACGAGTATTCACGTAATAGAGAGCCCGGGCAGTGCTTCGTCGGACCGATCTCCTTCTTGGTACATGAAAGAGCGCATGAAAGACGTCAAAGGGTTGGACCTATATGCTTTGGCCCGAGCACGGAAGCGGGCTAGCTCGGGCAAATGGCTCGGGCAAGCCCGAGTGTCGTTCGGGCTAAGCCCAAGCTTTAGGCTCGAGAGCAGCAGCCCAAGCTTGCACTCAGGCTGCACCGCTCAAGCTATTGCAGCTTGAGTGCACCCAAGCTTGTGCTCAGACTTCAACTCGGGAGTGCCGAAGCTTCTACTACGGCGCGCTTAGGCGTTGCGACAGCCCGAGCGCAAGCTTAAGCTGCTGCAGCACCGAAGCAATAGCTCGGGCTGCTGCAGCCTGAGCCAGCGCTTGGACTGCAACCGAGCTCAAGCTCGAGTGCAACCCAAAGTCAAGTCAATCCTTTTTGGGGGCATGATTTTGGGTCAATTTTGACGTAGAATTTCAAGGGCCAAACGATCTTGGAATTTAGTGACGTCGGTTTCTATGCGTTCTCCATACGAAACCCTTCGAAATGATATATCATTTGGCTTCTAAGGTTTACTGGATAGGGAGCAACAATTGCTCAAAGTTAAACCCTTAAAAGGGAAAAACTTAAGTCAAAAGGGGTTCTTTTTTTAAGTACCACATCAGATGTGCTACTGATATATGATGGCTCATCTCATCTTATAAATAGGGTTCATCTCCTTTAGCCAAACCTACATCAAGCCTTGATCAAGAGAGCTCATCATATTTAGGTGAGCAAACTTATATCTAAAGGCGATCAAATTTTAGTTCCTCTTTTTTTCCTCTTTATACCCTCTTTCATGTTCTATCAAAACCTGAGGGGAGTTCGGATCTGATCCAAAACCTAGCGCGGGGGTTTCAGCTACAGTGAAAACTTCTGGGACAAGTGGTCGCTTCTTGACGGACGTTACATCGCTTCAGGATATCGCCCCAAGCAATTGTTTTTGTGACTACAAAAATAAGGTATGTTCTTTAAGATTTTAATAGCAGTTATCGGTTCGTCCTTCTCCTTAAATAGTAAAGATCATGCAACGAGTTTTCATTTCCGTATGGATTTTCGTAAAAATTCGATTTTTATGATTTTTCTTCTTCCGCTGCTTTCCACGGCTGTTAGGTCTTAGGCTAGGTGATTTGAAAATACCCAATGTAAGCCTTCTCAAAACCTTTCAAATCTTAACTCCCCTAACTTGGCATAACCCTTCCCTCGATTCTACTAAGACGATAATTCATCTTCGTTATAAGGTATCTCTGAATTAACTCACTCATCTGCTATACTAATTACAAGTTTCTCCTTCCTCTCGTTTGATACTGACTTAAGCATTAGAGTCAAATCGGAAGGACACCCCCTCAGTTTCATCTAACGTTCTATCTATTTGTTTCAACCGGTGGCGAAGGAGTACCTCGGCCTGGCGAAACCCCGCCCAGGCTCTCTATTACGAAGATACTTGCATCAGCAGCCTCATCAAGGATTATCCAGATCTAGACATCTACAGAATGCTTTCGTAATACCTGTTGCGGGGTAGAACTCGCGTACAATGAATTTGTATTAAGGAGAACCAAGGGCACGATGGTTATGCTAATGAAGGAATTAAGGTAGGCTATTTAACAGGTGATTAGTGGGGTGAAGAGGCTAAGCTTGTTGCGGAATCTGACCACGAAATCGAATCCGGTAGGATGTAATGGAGAGGCCGAGCTGCCTAGATTGAGGGCGAGCGTGACCGGTGACGACGAGACGACCTGCGCAAGGAGCAACTCGTCAGAAAGGCCGGGTTGGGGTCCAACCCTTAGCCTCTCCGATGCCTAAGTCAGTAATAGGACTTAAAACATGGGCTATGCACGCAGGTCGGACTGAAGGTGAGTCGACCGTACGTGACGAGTTATGAGTGAAATAACAAATATATGAATGACCTTTGCTCTTGTGTGTGAGTAATAAGATTGAGAGTCAATTTACCAACCTCTTCACCGTTGGAAGCGAAGGGGTATCCATACCTGACTGGAGGCGGTTAGGTGGGGCTGACCTGGCATGCTGACTCGGCATGCTGAGCTGGCCCTACTGTCAGTGGAAGCTTCGGACGAGGATGTCAGGAACGGGAGTGTCAGCCACGCTTTTGTCAGACGGCGCAACGCCAAGGGCGCTTTTGTCAGGGTGTCGGGGCCGAAAGCATTAAGTGTCAGACGCGCAGCGGCCAGTGAGTGCTTTGTCAGATGGTCGGGCGGCATAAGTGTCAGTAGCGTCCTTGTACTAGGTTGTTTGTCGTGTCCGATGTGCCAAGGAACCGCTGGAGCGCCTCCTAGGAGCGGCGGCCCGCGACGGGTCGCCAATCCGGCCCGGATGGAGGACAAGCGGTCCGGACGTGCACTTTGCTTGTTGATCCTGGCGAATCGGGGGAGAGCGGGTGCGCATCCCACTGGGGTCGTGCTGGAGTGCGCCCCTATCATCGTCCTAGGCGGAGTGCGCCCTTCTCCCAGTCGTGGTGCTCTCAAGGGTCGACAGGTGCCCTGCGGGCCTCTGAGGTTCGGGCGTGGAACGCCCTGTCATTGGGTCGGCCGCCCGTTAGGAGAAAGGGGCGAACCGGCCGGGTGTTACGGCGGGTTGGAAGGGAAAGTCGGACTGTCACGATCTTTAGGTCGTAACAAGTTCCCCCGGCATTCGAGCTCGAGGAGGGGGCCCGGCTCGGCTCGGATGACGTATCGCCTCCCATCTCCAAAGAAGGTAGCTCGGACCTTGCTATGTGTGGGGGCGCGGCGGCTGTGGTCTCACGGTTCCCGCCCCGATAGCCATTATTACGATTTGAAAGGGTGGTGGAAGTCGATGCGTCTCCGCCACTGGACGGGTGATGCGTGGTTGAAATGACTGTCGCGGCAGCCGAGGCGTCAGAGCTGCATCGATGGACGCCGCGTGGCAGCGCGGCGACGGTCGGGATGGCCCGAGGTCTGCTATAAGTATGGGGGAGGGGATCGGACGAAAGTTTCTCGCGATTTTTGCTCCCATTCGCGCTTCCCAAGTCCCAATCATCGCTCGTCGAAGCTGCCGTCGGTGCCCTTGTCGGAGACCTGCTTCCAGTTGTCTCCTTAGTTCGACGGCTCGGCCAGGTAATTTCCCATTTTTTCCTATCGATGGCTTCTCGTTTCGAGTGCGGCAGTAGTGGTGGGATGGGGAGAGAGGAATCAACGGAAGAGGATAGCAGACCACGGAGAAGCCGAACGGATGCGCCGAGGTCGGTCGCGGCCATCCCGTATAAGCTGGACCAGGTTAACATTCGGGAGATCCGCGTAAGGTTCATCCGTCCGCCCTGTGAAGTGCGGCTGCCCGGGCCCGGCGAGAGGGTGTGTTGGCCCCGCGACGACGTAGTTGGAGTTTATGTCCGGACCCTTGAGTTAGGGCTCCGCTTCCCGATCCATCCTTTCCTTCTCTATCTTCTGAATTTCCTGGAGCTGCCAATCTGCGCGCTGGTGCCCAGCTACTTTAGTTTGTTGGTCAGATTCGTAGTCTTATGTCTCGCCAGTTCCCTGAGCCCGTCCCTAGCGTTGTTTAAGTATTTCTTTGACGTGAGGAAGTGTGGGACGTATTACTGCGTCCACGCGAGGCAGAGACGAGAACTCGTTGTCGGGGTGCCGGATAACGCCAACGGTTGGGCGGAGAGCTTCGTTTTCGTCATGATGTCGGTTGATGCGGTGTTGATGTCGAACTGGGGGGCTTTGAACCCTCTTGTGAGCGAGAAGGTGGCAATGACGGACGAGCTTCTGGCAAACGTCCAGATGTTGACAGAGTTACCTGAGGCGGACCACCGACTAACGGACTTGACGCGGGATGATCGGCTCGCCCAGGAACTTTGGCCCACAGTTATTCTCCTTCTGGCAGGCCTTTAAGTAGACTTACCCTGATCTCTCTTTTCTCTGCAGGTGAGGATCCGATGCTTTCGCTGGAGGAAGTGTTGAGGGCGGCCGGGGTGTGGGTAACGAGGGTGACCGTCCCTGTGGATAAGGGCAAGGGAGTGATGCGTGAGGAAGCGCCCGTAGAGGTGGCCGCCCAAAAGCGGAGCGCCGAGGTTCCCGTTGTGGAGGAGGCGAACAAGAGGCAGCGGGGGCCCGAACCTGGTGCTCCTTCCCTCCGGACTGGCGGGGTCGCGCCAGAGGGTTTAGCCGATCTGGATGTGGCCAGCAGGGGCCCTCTGCGGGCTCCAACCTCGAACAAGCCCCGCAGGCCTCCTCCAGTCGAGAAGTGGCCCTATGGAATTCCCGCGTGGGAGATTGGGAGAGGGGCGCACCCTAATTGTGAGAGGGCGCTCGCCCACTTCAAGTTGACAAAGGCCGAGGCTGAGGCCGTGCCTAGCGAGGATCTTCACCGTCTGCCTCATCGGGTAAGCCGTGAAGAGTCGGTGTTCGAGGATGCCGGAGTTGCAGCCCGGCTTTCGGAGTATTTCGTGCTGCCTCGGGATCGCGAGGCCCTTACCAATGTGGGCACGGAGCGGCTGTGCGGTACCGCAGTGTGGCACATCATGCAGGTAGGTCGAACTGCAACAGACATTCTGGTTTTCGTTCTGAATTACGCTCTGACTGGGTCGGGTCTTTTTGGTAGGCGATGGCGGCAGCGGTGGCCCTGGAGCACCACACTCCCGTGGCCGCGGTCCAGGCTTCCCGAGATGAGGTGAAGGACGAACTTCGAGAGGTGCGGAGTCAATTTCGAGGGAGGGAGGCGGACTTGGATAAGGTCATTAGGCTCCGTGCCTACGATGTGGCGCGGGTCGAGTTTTTGGAGGCGCATGGGGCTAGGCTCACCCGCCAGCTGAAGGAAGAAGAGGGCAAGGGGGCCTTGCTCGCCCGCCAACTTGGGGAAGAAAAGGCGCGGGGGGACCTGCTCGCCCGCCATCTGGAGGAAGAGTGGAGCGAGGAGCCTGGCTCGCCCGCCAGCTTGAGGAAGAGAAGGGGAGGGCGGCCCGACTCGCTCGCCGTCTTCAGGAGGAAGAAGGGACACAGAATGATATCCTGAGGCGGAACGCCGTGGCGGCGGCCAGCAAGAAAAATGTGATCGACGTTCAGCAGGAGAAAATAGATGAGCTGAAGCGGGCGATTGAGTCGGAGATAAAAGAGAAGGCCATCCTGAAGAAGCAACTGGAGGGCAGGGCGGCCGGTCAGGACGCGATCGACGCCGCAGTCCGCCATTATCAGGATGAGCAGCTGATCCCTATGATGATGGAGGCGAGGGAGGCGGGCGTTCTCCAAGGGATGGAGAAGATCAAAGCCCGACTGGCGAGTCTGCGTCCCGATCTGAAGGCTGATTTTCCTAAACTGGACGTGCCCTTGGCGGGAGAGATGGAGGAGGAAGTGACGGAGCCGGGGCGCTCGTAATCGTAGGGGAGTGAGGGAGATTTTGTATGGCCGGCCCTTGGCTGATCCTGCATTGTATTTCAGACGAGCTAAAAAGTTAAATGAAATACATATATTTTTGTTTTATTCAGTAGCTGGTTTTCTTGCTTTGCGTGAGACAGTGTCAAGATGCCCCCAACGTTCCCTCTAGGATGAGCGACGGGGTGAGGAGTAGGGGAAAGTTGTCACATAGTAGGTGCAGATGCTCCTGGGCGCCCCCTGTGGGTCAGTTTTATTTGGCGAGCTTGCACCCGTTGGTCGAACTGGTTGCGCTGAAGCCTTTCCCCGGGTTCTCGGTAGGAGCGTCTTGCGTCGAGCCGCTTTGCTTAGCCTGCCTCGTCGCGCAGGCGCAGAGGGGAAGTCGTATCGGTCGAACGATGGGAAAAGGCGGGGTTTTATCTCGAAATTCCCGCCCCGAATCGTCGCCGAATCGCGGACGTCACATCGGATTAAAGGCGGACGGGAATCGAAGCGTCCCGACCGTTCCCCGAGGGACGCGTGGGGGGATGTGACAGAGGGCGTCAGGTGGGCTGGATCGGCGACGCGTGGCAGGCTTCGTGCGGCTAAGATCGATATGCGGTTTTTATAAGAGGAGGCGGGGGGCGCTGTGAAAGAGTTTCTGGCGTCCAAAATTTTTCGGAGCTATTCTCTTGATTTCAGTCGATCGTCTACGTGTAGGCCAGGTTCGTTGCCGGAGTTTGTGCCGTCATCGCCGCCACCCTCACCACCGTAGCGGGTAGTCGAAAGGTATTTTCCTTTTCTTCCCTTTAAGATGGTTTCGTCGTCGTCCGCCTCGTCATCCTCAACCTCGTCGTCGGGGTCGACGGGCGACTCTACGGCAGAGTCTGTGGAGGTTGTGGGGGGTACCGCCAGGGGGTCAGGGCCGTAGCGGGTCTGGGTCCACAGCAGGTAGTAGGGGCCCGGGGAAGGAGAAGAGGCCCCTAGGGATGAAAGCGGTGTCGTCCGGGCGGGCACACGTGATCGTTGCTGGGGCCGGTGGGGTGCCTGCCGAGGTACTGAGTCAGAGGTCGGAGGCGCGGACGGACATCGTGCCCAAGGTGCGCGCGAAGTACATCAGGCCGCCTTAGTTCGTCTGCCGACAGCCTCGGAGCGCGTCTGCTTTGCGGAGGATAGTGAGGTCGGGATCTATATGGCGTACTTTGAGCAGGGCTTGCGGTTCCCGCTTCATCCGTTGTACCACGAGGTCCTGGAGTTCCTCGGGCTGTCGTTCTATCAGCTGATGCCGAATTCCGTCAGTGCGATAGTCGAGTTTCTTGTCCTCTGCGCGAGGACCCAAGTCAGTCCGACTCTTCCTTTGTTTCGCCATTTTTTCACGGTTAAGAAATTCAGGTCGCACTTTTATTTGTCGGCGAGGACGAGTCACTCCCTCATCCGGGGCCTGCCCGGGAAAATCAAAGGATGGCGTAGGTCGTACGTGTTTGTCTCACTGCCTGCCGATCTGATGCTTAGGTCGGGCTGGGGAGCGCTCAGTCCCGTGGCGAGGGAGAAAGTCAGCCTGAGCGCGGCCTAGGCGGAGCAGGCGGTGCGGCTGGAGACGGTACCCCCAGAGGGCAGGCAGTACGACCGCCTCGCCCAGCCGGAGATGATAGCTCGGCTCATTTGGCCCGATGGTAACCTTAGAGAAGTAGCTTTTATTTCGAATTCGCTCACCCTGAACTCCTTTTTTGCAGATTCGACGATGAGCCTTTCACTCGAGGACCTTGACCGGATCGCCGAGGAGATGATCGCCGGAGAGCAAGGGGCGGACGTCCAAGTCACCCCGCCGCCCGCCGGGAGTGGGAAGAAGAGATCGAGGCCGAGTGAGGGGGAGCGGGCCAAGAAGGTTGAGGGGGCTAGCATGCAGAAGAAGAAGATAGTGGATAGGCCGACCGTCGTCGATGTAAGCGCCGGGGGGTCCGTCGAAGGTGGTCGACATGTCGAGGTCCCCCCAACTATCGACCTCGAGGCCGAGGAGACGCAGGGCGGCCTTCCGGGTGGCCAGGCATCTTTAGGTGAAGGGGAGCATGAGGGGCAGACCGCGTCGTCGGTGGCTCCTGATCCGGTGTCGGTCCCTCAAGGGGGCCCCGTAGGGTCGTGCTCGGGCATGGGGTCGGCTACTGAGAAAACGTGGCCTTACGACTATCCCCGGTACGGTCTGGAGAGGCCCGCGCCTCCCGGTTGCCTGGAGAAGCTGGCGGCATTCAAGTTGAAGAAGATCGACGTCGAGCACTTTTCGGAGAGCGACCTATTAAGGCCGATCTACCCGGTTGAGAAGGGCGAGTCGGTCTTCGAAGATGCTGTCGTGGCGACGAGGATCGTCGAGAACTCACAGTTGTCCAGGGATAGAGAGTCACTGGCGCATATCGGCCCGATGCGGCTAGGAGCCACAGTGGCGTGGCACCTCGCGCAGGTATGTTAGCGGGTTATGCTGGGGGTGTCCCCGGGTTTATCATCGTCGAGTTTGATTTTTCCCTGGTCATGTCTGCAGGCCACTACGGCGATGGCTACCCTACAACGTCGTGCCTCTGCCCTCGTCAAGGCTGAACTCGCGATAGCGGGGATGAAGGCGGAGCTCGACAAGGAGAAGTCTAGGCGAGTCGAGCTGAAGAAGTCGCTTGTGGCGCAGCGGACGTCGCTCGAAGAGTATAGGCTACATGTAGCGGAGCTTGAGGAACAGATCGTGGCTGGACGTTTCCGTCAGACCAAGCTGGAGGAGGTCGTTGTCAGGCCTTCCTGCTACACCGAATTGGAAGAAGCCACACAGGGAAAGGCCAAGTTGGGCGACCTGGAGTCGCGGGTGAAGGCCGCCGAGGAGGCGTTGGCGAAGAGGACGGAGGAGTTTCGGGTGTATCAAGTGCAGACCGCCGCGCCTCATCTTGCCCAAGTCAAGATAAGGGCACGGGAGATGGGCCGGTAGGAGGGATTGTAGACTGGCTGGGAAGAAGGATGGAAGGCATGTCTCCAGAGGGTTAAGGAAAGGGCCCTCGCTCTTCAGCCTCCGCTAGAGGCTGACTTCGAGGCGTTGGCGACCTCAGAGGAGGAAGACGATGAGGAAGAAAACCCAGAGGTAAACGCGGAGGGGCCGGGGGCCGGAGAACAAGGGTCGGGCAGCGCTCTGTAGGACGGCCCCGAAGGAGGCGAACGGGCAGACCAGTAGGAGTTCCTGTTAGGGAACTTGGCCTTGTTGTATCACCTTTTGTAATAGTTAGAGGGGATCTAGAGGGAGGCTCATTTTGTAAGTTCACCTCGCTATGCTTGTAGAACATCTTGCTTTCTAATATAACGCGGATTTTCACCATGCCAAGTGTGAACCTTTATTGTCTTTATATAATTCAAGTATAATTCAAAGGCAGCGCTATACATCGGGTCGCGTGGGTAGGGGAGGGCGAGTGCACAGCTCGTCCCGTGCCCTTATCCGGTTTGGGTGGAGGAGATTTGCGAGCTCGCCTCAAAGGCCGGTGAGAATCGCTCCTAAGTTAGGACGCGCTTAGATGGCGCTTAGGTGTTGAACAACTGTTTCGTGAGCCCCTTTTTATTGACCTTTACAGGAATTTAAACTTAGCTTTTACATGAAGTCTTGATAAAGTCTTCAGTAGTTGGTTAAGTGTGACCCAATCCGTTGGCGGGCTGGAGAGTCATTCCCACCTGATGTAAACTGCATCAGGATGAGCGGACTCCTAACCGCAGGACGGCCCTCCTTCTCTTCCATTGCTCGTCGCGTCCCTCTGCGCTTCCCCTGTGCTGAATGGTTGCAAGGTCTCCTCGGCTGCTTGGATTCACCAGGGAAGTTGTCTTGCTGTTGTCCTCCGTCAGATCGCTCTTACAGAGTTTTCTCGAGAGGATGTCGGAGGGAAACCCTGGGAGAGGAGGAGCACGAGGTGGCGGTGGTGCGCTGCCTCGTCTTTCGCCTCCTTGCCCATGAAGGGTTGCAAGGTCTCTTTGGGGAATCCTTACATCGAAGGGAAACCCCGCAAGAGGTAGAGGACGAGGTGTCGGAGGTGGAGAACGAGGCAGCGGTGGTGGCGTCATCTCCCCGGGAAGGTCTCCTGATGCCCGGCCTCGATGGGAAAATAGAGGAAGGGAGGTGGGTCGTTAGGAGGTACGTCGGTGGAGGCTGGTGAGCCCGGTAGGGCTTTTGCCTTTCCTGCTGGCGGGGATCGGGATGGGGCGGATGCTGGTCGGGGGGGAGCGAACCACCGCAAGTCCTCCGATTCGTCTGTTTCATCTGGTTTAGGGCAGACGGAGGAGTGGAAGGCGGGGCTCCCCTTGTGTAAGAGGAATAGCCCATCGGTGATCCGTATGTAAGAGGAATAGCCTATCGGCGTGGCAGACCGTTGGGAGGCGGGCCTGCGGAAGCTGGTATGCCCAGGCGGAGGCTGGTATGCCCAATGGGGTGATTTGACGGGGCTGCCCCATCCTTCGGGTTCTCTGCCTGGAGTGCCAGCGCGCCTCGGGCGCCGGAAGAGGTGGCATGGTCCGCCATTGGAGCTCCAGTTCCCTTGGCGTAAGTTGTCCAAGGTAAGTTGAGGGGTGACAGTCGGGACGTCCCCTGTGTAAGGGGAATAGCCCGTCGGAGACCGTTGTGTGGAAGCAATCGCCCATCGGGGTGGCGGGGTCCTTTGCTCCTTCTCATCCTCTTCTCGTTAGAAGGATTGAGGGAAGTATTTATAGAGGGACTTTGCTTACGGTTTCCCGGAAGTTAATGCGATGAGCTGACACCATTAATAGGCTCCTCAGAATCACGCCCTTCGGAAACCGCTAATGCCAGGTGGCGTTGGATGCGATTCGTCGGTCCTTGCCTTTCAGGGAATGTGCCGTCATTAATGGCGCGTTTTCCGATCGTCCTTTCGTTTCGACGAGTCGCATCGGGGGCACGCTTTATCGGGACCGTGCACTGACCGGCGGTCCTTGGCCTGCGTGAGGCCTGCCTCGACCCGCGTGCCCTTCTCTGGTCTGGGTGGCGAGTGTTGGCCCTGTCCCAGGTCTGGAGGGGGAGCGAGCGCGTAGCTCGGCCCGTGCCCTTCTCTGGTTTGGGTGGCGAGGGTTGGCCCTGCCCCAGAGTCTGAAGGGGGGAACGAGCGCGTAGCTCGGCACGTGCCCTTCTCTGGTTTGGGTGGCGAGGGTTGGCCCTGCCCCACAGTCTGGAGGGAGTCTGGCTCGGCCCGTGCCCTTCTCTGGCTTGGGTGGTAAGGGTTGGCCTTGCCCCAGAGTCTTGTGTCTTAAACTGAAACTTTCAAGTAGAGACGGCGAGATTCGAAACTGCGAAGAAAAGGAAGTATTTTATTAAAGACTTACAACTATTGATAATATTTCAGGAGATGTTCCGCATTCCATGGGTGGGCCAGTTCGCTCCCATCCAAGGTCGCCAGGATGTAGGTGGCTGGCCCGACGATGTCGACGATCTCGTAGGGCCCCTCCCATTTGGCCGCCAGCTTCCCTCGGCGAGGGTCTCGGGCTTGAAGGTGGCGTCTCTGAGGACCAAGTCGCCAATTCTGAAGGTTCGCTTCTTCACCCGGGAGTTGTAATGCCGGGACATCCTTTGGCTCTGCCGGACAAGGTTCGTCAGGGCCCGGTCTCTCACCTCATCAACGAGCTCGAGGATAAGGCCGAGGCCCTGCGGGTTGACATCTTCATCGAAGTACTTCAGCCGAAGTGTCTCCTCCCCGATCTCCACGGGGATGACCGCTTCCGACCCGAACGCCAGCATGAACGGGCTCTCTCCGGTTGAAGCCTTGTGGGTAGAACGGTATGACCAGAGAATACCCGGTAGCTCGTCGACCCACGTCCCGAGGGCGGCATCGACCTTCTTCTTTAGGGGGCCCAGGATGCATTTGTTTGCTGCCTCCGCCATCCCACTGCACTGCGGGTGGGCAACGAATGCAAAATGGAGCTTGATCCCCCAGCCCGAGCAGAAGTCACGGAAGCCTTCGCAGTCGAATTGTCTTCCATTGTCCGTCACTATAGAGCGGGGTATCCCGAAGCGGCATATCACGGACTGCCAAATGAAGCCCTTCATATCCGTCCACGCGATGCGCGCCAAAGGTTCGGCCTCGATCCACTTGGTGAAGTAGTCCACTGCGACGACCAGATACTTCCTTCCTCCGGAGGGCTTGGGGAAGGGTACGAGAATGTCAAGCCCTCACTTGGCGAACAGGATCGGGCTCAAGATAGGCACCAGGTGGGCCAGGGGCGCGGTCGTGTGTCTGCCGAACTTCTGGCACGCCTCGCACCTTTTGACGTGCTGAGCCGAGTCATGGATCATAGTCGGCCAGTAGTACCCCTAGCGCACTATCTTATGGGCGATAGTACGCCCGCCGTGGTGATTTCCGCAGAAGCCCTCGTGCACTTCTCGGATGACCTGTTCCGCTTGCTCCGGCCCCAGGCACTTCAGGTAAGGCATGATGTCGAACCTGGCGCGACGCCGGCGGTACAGCACCCCGTCAAAGAGTACGAATGACAGGGCCCGCCTCTCTACCTTCTTGGCCAGCAGCCGCTCCTCGGGCAGGGTCCCCGTCTCCAAGTACTTCACTATTGGGGTCATCCACGTCGTCGTCGGGCCGACGCACATTAGTTCTTCTTCTTCAATGGTGGGCGTCAGTAGATTTTCGACGTAGATGGCCTTTCCGATTTCGGCCGCGGAGAAGCAGGCCAGCTTCGATAGGGTGTCCGCCCGGAGGTTATGGGAGCGAGGTAAATGCTGGACCTCCGTTCTCCTGAACTTCTGGAGCTCGCCTGGATGCGCTTGAGGTAGCGTTTCATCATCTCTTCTCGGGCCTCAAAGCTCCCTTGGACCTATTGGACGACGAGCCGTGAGTTACTAAGCAGCAGCACGTTCGTCGCCCCCAACGCTCTGCAAAGCTTCAGCCCGTTAACCGCGGCCTCATACTCCGCAACGTTGTTTGTTGCCGGGAAGTTGAAGCGCAGGGCGTACTCCAGCAGGCATCCGTTGGGCGTCTGGATGACGATACCTGCCCCCGTCCCGGATCCTGTCGCCGAGCCGCCGACGTGAATGGTCCACAATCTGCCCGCTTCTCCCTGGGCGGGCTCCGAGGGTCCTGCCATCCCCATCGCTTGCGGGGACACACTGGCTGATGGTGTCCGATTGGTTCTCCGGTGGGTCCTCGACAGTGCATTCCACCACGAAGTCCGCCAGCGCCTGGCCCTTGATTGTCGTCCGGGTCTTGTATGTTATGTCGAACTCGCTGAGCTCGACACTCCAGTTGAGCATCCTGCCCGACCGTTCTAACCTCTTCAGGTTCTTTTCGAGGGGTAGGTTGGTGTGGACGGCGATGGGGTGGGCCTGGAAGTACGGTCGGAGCTTCCTCGCCGTTGTGCTCAGGCAGTAGGCGGCCTTCTCGATGGGACTGTAGCGAGTCTCCGCCTCTCGGAGAGTCCGGCTCGCATAGTATACTGCCCGTTGCACGCCCTCTTCCTCTTTGATCAAGACGGAGCTGACGGCTTCTTCATTGGTCGCCAGGTACAACCACAGATGTTCTCCTTCTTCCGGTTTGGCGAGCAGCGGATGGCTTTGCAAGAAAGCCCTCAGCTCCGCAAATGCTCAAACGCAGTCGTCGTTCCACGGGATCATCTTCCTTTTGTCATTTGCTTCGCCAAAGGCCGTGCGCAAGACTCTGAAGAAGGGGAGTGACCTTTCCGCGGACTTTGACAAGAATCGCCCCAGAGCTGTGATCCGGCCATTCAGTCGCTGCAAGTCCCGGATCGTCCGCGGTTCCGCCATATTAACGAGGGACGTCACCTTATCGGGGTTCGCCTCAATCCATCGCTTCGTTATCATGAAGCCTAGGAATTTTCCCGACCACACCAAAGACACACTTCGCCGGGTTCAGCCTCAAGCCATACGGGCGCACCCTCTGGAACGTCTCCCGCGGGTCGGTAAGGTGGTCTGGGGCTCTCTTGCTCTTCACCAGCATGTCGTCGATGTAGACCTCCAGGTTTCGCCCGACCTGCGAGCTGAATATCATGTCCACCATCCGCTGGTAAGTCGCCCCGGCGTTCTTCAGCCCGAAGGGCATCTTCGTGTAACAGAAGGTGCCGCTATAGGTGATGAAGGACGTTTTCTCCTCGTCCTCCTTCGCCATCGGGATCTGGTTGTAGCCCGAGAAGGCGTCCATGAAGCTCACCAACTCGTAACCGGATGCCTGGTCGACCAAGTGGTGGATCCTTGGGAGGGGGAAGCTGCCCTTCGGACACACCTTGTTGAGGTCCGTGAAGTCGACGCACATGCGCCACTTCCCACTGGCCTTTTTCACCAGGACGACATTGGCGAGCCAGCCCGGATAATCCACCGGCCTGATAAACCTGGCCTGGAGAAGCCGCTCCACTTCTTCGTCGGCTGCCCTCTTCTTCTCTCCTCCGGCGCTCCTCTTCTTCTGCCGGACCGGTTGAGATACCGGGTCCGCATTCAACTTGTGGGAGATTACCGCTGGGTCGACCCTCGGCATGTCCGCGGGCGATTAAGCAAATATGTCCACGTCATCTCGGAGGAGGCTGATGAGGGCCGCCCTCAGAGAAACCGGGAGCTTAGTGCCGATGGAGACGGTTTTGCCCTCCTCGGCGACCACTGGCACCACCTCGACCTCTTCGGCAGGAGTCGGCCGTTGGTCAAAAAATTCTTCTCTCTCATCAAGGAGGTCGACCGACAAGGTCTGCTCCGGACCCTTGTGCTTGGTCGACCCCACGTAGCAGCTCCTGGATAGCTTCTGGCTCCCCCGCACGAACCCCACCCCTCGCGGAGTTTGGAATTTCACCATCTGATGGAGCAGGCTGGGAAGCGCTTCGATGGCAGTCATGTAGGGTCACCCTATGATCCCGTTGTATGCCGACGCGATGTCGACGACAACGATTTGCGTCATGCGGGTGACGACCCTCGGTTCCTCTTCAAGTGATACCGGCAAGGTGATCACCCCCGCGATGGGAACCGAACGGCCGGTGAAGCCGACGATGGGCCTCGTGCAAGACTTCATGTCCGCCTGCTTCAACCCCATCTTCTCCACTGTTGACATAAACAAAATGTCGCAGGAGCTCCCCGTGTCGATCAGGAGGCGGCTGATGATTGTCGTCCCGATCTGAGCCTCGATGACGATGGCATCGTCATGTGGCAGCTCGACTCCTTCCAGGTCTTCATCGGTGAAAGTAATGGGGGGTCGAGCCACCCTTCTTTGTTTCGCCTCACCACCGAGGCCCGCCACCATCACCTGTCGGGCGTACGCCTTTTTGCCTGACGACGACACTCCCCGAGGACGGTCCTTCGCATATCACGTCTATGTGCATGACCGCCCTGGGAGGGCAGGGCTCCTCCCGCCCGTTGTCCGGTGATGGGTCCGGCCTCCGCGCTCCTCGCGGGGCCCTCTCCTCCTGGATCGGCCTTCTGCCCTCCACGAAGCCTCCAAGGTGTCCTGCCTAGATTAATCGCTCGATCTCCCACTTGAGGGTGTAGCAATCGTCGGTATCATGACCGTGGTCCCGGTGATACCGATAATACTTCCGGAGATCTCGCTTCGCCGGGTCGGACTTCATTTTCCTGAGTGGGTCCGGCAGCAGTCCGGCCCTCGCCGCCGCGGCCAACACCTCTATCATGGGGGCGTTGAGCAGTGTGTACTGGGCCCGCAGATGTCCTTCCAGCCTCGGGATCGCTCGGGCGGGCTCTCGGGTGGGAACGAACTCTCGCGCCGGGCCCGGGCGGTCTTGCGGGGGACGCCCCGCGGGGTCGCGCCTTGGTTGGGTTGGCTGGTCGCGGCCCCGGGGCCCGTCTTCTTGCCTCGGCCCGGGATGGGGCCGAGGCTCGCCCTGGGACGACCTCGCCGGGGCGACTGGTTTCTTGACGCCGAGAGTTACCTCGCTCAGCGCATATCTTTCCGCCTGAGCGATCAACGCGTCGTAGTTGGTCGGCGGATCTCGGAGCAAGGATTTGTGGAGGCTCCGATTCCGCAGCCCCGTCTTAAAGGCTAGCATGAGCACTTCATCGCCGCAGGCCACCACCGCCCGCCTCTCATCCTGGAAGCGGCGCAGGTATTTCTCCGTCGTCTCTCCTTCACATTGGACTATCGTGCTGAGATAGTCCAAAGGTTTCTTCTTGGTGCGCCCGGCCCGGAACTCCTGACAGAACTTGTGAGACAGTTCGCCGAAGCTTCCGATGGATCTTGCGGGCAAGCTGTAATACCACTCCAGCACCATGTCTCGCAGGCTCTGTGAGAAAAGCCGGCACAGGAACGCGTCATCCACATCATGTGCCTACATCGCCCCCCGGTATTGTTGTACGTGCGAGAGAGGTCGTCCCTTCCGTTGTAGGTGGCCAGCAGGGAGCCTTGAACCTTGCGGGTCTCTGGGCCGACATGATCCACCGCGCCAACGACGTGGCCTCCTCAGGGTAGGCGGGGCGCTCTGGCGCGCGCCCTCTCCGCCACTCTGGGGTTTCGCTCCGGTCCCGCCTCGGCTGTCGACGGTCATCATGCCCCAGGGAATAGCGAAGCGGTCGCCAGGGAGGACTCCTTCCGCGTGCTGGGGACTCGACGGGCAGCGGGCTACGATCATTCCAGTATCGCTGACCCACAGCCGTCGCCCCCGAGATCTCTCTCCGCCCCTGATTCTCCCTTAGGAGCCTTTCACGCTCCGCGGCGAGGAAGCGGAGTTGTTGACGAATGACTTCCTCGTCCAGACGGTCTGGGGAGAGATGCCGACGGGGCGGACTTCGCCCCCGAGGTGAGGACCTGGCGAGCGACGGGCTGCGCTCATTCATGTGTCGTCGGCCCGTCGCCTACACCTCCGGGATCTCCCGGTTCTCATCATTCTCCCTCCAGAGCCTTTCGCGTTCCGTGATAATGAAGCAGAGCTAGCGTCGGGCAGTCTCTTCGTCGAGTAGGGCTTGCCGTGCGGCCTCGCCGCTTCATCCAGATGCCTTTGTGCGGCGCCACTTCCTCCTGGCGCCTTCGCAGCCACGCGATCTCCATTTCTTCCTCCAAGAGCTTCTGTTGGGCCGCTACCTCCTCGGCAAGCCCTTTGTCCCACATTTCTTCCACGAACTGAGGGTAAAGATTCTGTCTCACGTTCGGGGGCTCAGAGGGGCCCGGGGGTGCCTCGGCTCTGGCCGTTGTGAAGCCCACCATCATCTTGGCGAAGGCCTCAAAGCTCTGCTGCACCGCGCGGGCTGAGGCCTGGACCGTCTCAACCTCCACCTCCAGGGGTGGATTAGTCGCAGGAGTCACGGGCTGAGAGTGCGATTCTTGATTCATAGGATTCTTACCGTGGTCAGGGTTTCGGTTGATTGGTATGGGATCTGATATGGGTGTGACCCTTCGTTCCCACAGACAACGCCAATTGTTGCGGGGTAGAACTCGCGTACAATGAATTTGTATTAAGGGGAACCAAGGGCACGATGGTTATGCTAATGAAGGGATTAAGGTGGGCTATTTAACAGGTGATTAGTGGGGTGAAGAGGCTAAGCTTGTTGCGGAATCTGACCACGGAATCGAATCCGGTAGGATGTAATAGAGGGGCCGAGCTGCCTAGATTGAGGGCGAGCGCGACCGGGGGCGACGAGACGACCTACGCAAGGAGCAACTCGTCAGAAAGGTCGGGTTGGGGTCCAACCCTTAGCCTCTCCTATGCCTAAGTCAGTAATAGGACTTAAAGCGGGGGCTAGGCACACAGGTCGGACTGAAGGTGAGTCGACCGTACGTGACGAGCTATGAGTGGAAGAACAAAGATATGGACGACCTTTGCTCTTGTGTGTGAGTAATAAGATTGAGAGTCAATTTGCCAACCTCTTCACCGTTGGAAGCGAAGGGGTATTTATACCTGACTGGAGGCAGTTAGGTGTGGCTGACCTGGCATGCTGAGCTGGCCCGACTGTCAGCGGAAGCTTCGGATGAGGATGTCAGGAACGGGAGTGTCAACCACGCTTTTGTCAGACGGCGCAACGGCCAGTGGCGCTTTTGTCAGGGTGTCAGGGCTGAAAGCATTAAGTGTCAAACGGCGCAGTGGCCAGGGGGTGCTTTATCAGATGGTCGGGCGGCGTAAGTGTCAGTAGCGTCCTTGTACTAGGTTGTTTGTCGTGTCCGATGTGCCAAGGAACCGCTAGAGCACCTCCCAGGGGCGGCGGCCCGCGACGGGTCGCCGATCCAGCCCGGATGGGGGACAAGCGGTCCGGACGTGCACTTTGCGTGTTGATCCTAGCGAACCGGGGGAGAGCGGGTGCGCATCCCACTGGGGTCGTGCTGGAGTGCGCCCATATCATCGTCCTAGGTGGAGTGCGCCCTTCTCCCAGTCGTGGCGCTCTCAAGGGTCGACAGGCGCCCTGCGGGCCTCTGAGGTCCGGGCGTGGAACACCCTGTCATTGGGTCGGCCATCCGTTAGGAGAAAGGGGCGAACCGGCCGAGTGTTACGGCGGTTTGGGAGGGAAAGTCGGACTGTCACGATCTTTAGGTCGTAACAATGCCGTAGCGATTATTGTGTGTCATTAGGGGCTTCTTAATCAAGCACACATGCCTACCATTACAACAAGTAAATTGCATAAAGCTAATGGGGACACCTTGCTAGATCGAATAAATAGGTGTTGGAATGGACAATATTTATCCTCAAAAGATTGTATTACAATGTTAAAAGCATCTTTATAGGTGACACCATCCTCTTTTGTGGCATTTATCAAATTACCACCATCGATGATAATTAGAACTTATAAAATCCGTCGTAACCTCCTTTGGTCGGATGCATCAGGGGGCATGAAAAGATTCATTTGGTAAGTTGTGGTAGAATTTGTGGTCCTAATATTGGCATTGGCCATAGTTCAACAGATAATAAAACTCATTGAAGAATGCTCTTCTTGCCAAATAGTGGTGGAAATGTTACGCATAACGGGTTCTCCCAACAGAATGCTTAATTGCCATGTCAAGATATGCTTTCAAGGCTCATGGAATTCCATTAAGGGAACGAAATGCCATTAATATATGGATATAAGAACCACCCAGATGTCACGTGATCCCTAAAACTCTTTACGTTGCCCCCTCAAAGGCAATCATATCCCCCTCAACCCTCAGCCCCTCCCCTGCCCCTGCCCCTCGCCACACCCCCTCCCCTGCCCCTCCCCCTCTCCCCTCCCCAGCCCACACCCCCTCGCCCTACCCATCCTCCCAAGCCCCCTCCCACTCCGCCCCCTCCCCCCCACCTCCGCCCTCCTCGATGCCACAGCCCCCTCCCTAGTCGCCCTCCCCAACCCCCCCCCCCCCCCCCCTCCTCAACATGTGTAATAAGCAATTAGGTATGTGCAATGAGCAAGTAGTTCTATGTTTTAAAAGAAAATTAATGTATAATTAAGGCATATGTGCTCGGAAAAATTATGTAGTATGTGAACTGAGGGCATTTTGGGAAAGCTGGTCTGTGAACTAAATAAAAACTAAGTCTTTCACAAAAAATTAGGTATGTGCACTGAGTAATTTCTTAAGCGATTGGTGAACTGACCAAAAAGATATGTTGGGATATCAATATTCCCCTACCATGTCAAATACAGAATTAGTAGGTAAATTCTATACACCCAGACTTGATTACTTTCCACACAGACCACTTTAGACTAGAGATAGCAATTCTACCAGCAAAAACGGATACCAGCGGATATCTGCTCGTTCATGTACAGTTATGGGTAGACTTTTATACCCGTAGGTATGCAAATGATTACTCGTTTTTTACCCTCGGGTAAGACTGGACGAGTATGGATATTATATATCCATACCCACGGGTATTGTATCCAATCATTTTAATATTAATATAGTATTTTTATAGAGTAAATTACATAAGGTGATTACTTATAAACTCATATAACATATGATGCTTTATTATAAATTTTTTGATATCATGTATTTATTGGGTGAAAATAAGATAATATAGTTAAGTAGCTTCTTTTGAACGGATAACGGGTATGGATACCCATACCTATCGGGTATATGGATATCCATACCACATAACCAGCGGGTACATGGGTATCCACATGTATCCGTAAACATGACAGGTATGGGCATGTGTACAAAAATTTACTCATGATTGAATATGGATACTGGTACATGTATGGATAAAATGAGCGAGTATTGCTATGGATAGTGCATACCCTTACCCATCCGCCCGTTTTGCTATCCATACTTTAGACACACGCCCAATAATATGGTTTTTTTTAAACTTTACACACTCATATCTCCAAATTACCACTCTCCTTTTCATCCCATCTTCTCATCCTCATCCTCTGCCAGTCCCTGACGCCGCCGACCTCCCCTCTCCTTCCTCTTAAGCATCCTCAGCCTACGCTCATTGTTTTGATCTCCGGAACAAAAGGAAAGAAAGAATGGCATCAATATCACCACAAGCGTGCGCGCACAACCCCCCCCCCCCCCCCCCCCCACCCCACACACACACACACACACACACACACAAAGCCCCACCACCCCTAAAACCCTTATCTAAATAATATCATCAAATGGATGCTTATCTAGTACCAAACATGTTTGCAACGAGCTAAAGCTAGATACATGTTTGAACCAATGCCAAAATGCAAAATGCAATCTTCGATTCGTGATTGGTTAGGATTAGTCACCATATCATAATCACTTCAACGATTGTCACTAATGAACTACTTATTGTTCCATTGATTTTAAGCCAACTTTTTTCAATAAATATTATGTAATGACATGGAAAAGTTATCACATGGCACCAAGAACCTGTTCTACATTAGTACAGACACAGGATTCAGTTACCACATGATAAGAGATGCATGGACACTAAAAATCTTATAAACATCAAGATATTGTATGGCATTGCTAAGCCATGATAAAATTATGCGTGCATGTACGTTAATTTTTTATTTACAGTATGAATTCACAAGCTCCAGATCTCCTTGCACAAGCAAAAGCACGTGTATTTTCATTAGTACATGAAATGGATAAATTTTTTAAACCATTAGCGAGTCATTAAATGCATGTAATTCTACTCTTTCCAAGACCGGATAAAAGAAAAAAAACCAAGGGGAGGAACATTTGTGACACCACCAAATTGATGACAAAAAATACCCTACCCCCACCCCAGAAAAACAAAACAAAACAAAGTGTTGCATTAAATACGGGAGATAACATTAACAAGCCATGCCAAGTCAGATGTTGTAAAATATTTTAATGTAAATTGGTTAGAAAGGTGAAGATTGTGTCTCGCATAATGTAGATTATACATGAATAGATGAAGTGTCTATTGAAGATAAAGCACAGAAGATGAAGATCTACATGCAATTAATAGCTATTTTTAGTGAAGGCAACCAATATGCAAATTTTGATACTTCCTATATGTATCATCTCATACTTGCGATACAAACAGTACTAATACTACAACTAACCGGTCTATACTAAGATCGAAACCGCAATTTTTAAACCTTGATATTGAGAAATTGCATGCATTGTACAAACGCATCTACAAAGCAAATGAAATTGTGAAATCATCTTCAAAGAATTTGGGTTTCCCCTTGTCTCGATACATCTATAATATATTTACAATATACCTATAAATTTTAGGACATATAAAAAGAAATATATGACAAGTATGTGCCAGGTATTAGAGTTTCAAGAACTGGAAAGATAGATCCCTTTGCTTGGTGTGGTAAATGTTTACAGGTGTTTTCTGACTACGTATTTTATTAAGAGAGTACATGTTGCAGTAGATGTTGTTAGACGACATCCACAGTTGACCGGATCCCAGACGAGCTAGTCACGGGCTGAATAGACATCAATCCGAGCTATTGGCATCTAATTGGGCCCTGGACGAGCTGGCCCGGGGCTAAGCTGGTCTCGATCCATCAATGAATGGTGGTTGCCCATGTTAGGGCCGATGTTGCAGTGGCTTGGCAGGGGATGACGTAGACTTCAAACTGAGTGCTGGGCAAGCTGGTCCCGTGTTGAATGGGTCTTGGTTCAGGCTGATGGAACCACGTCCGAGCTATGCTCGCCAGGTCCAAGCTATGCCGCCAGATCCGATGTATTTTGGATCACCTTCAGCCTCCTGGATACTATGAGAGTCGATCTTTGGCTGAGTAGCCATCGATCCGAGCTGTCAGAGCCAAGCCCGAGCTATCTATGCCACGTCCAAACTATATGTGCACTGGTCCAAGATCTGATGGCTTACTCCGAGCAACTTATGCTATAGTTCGAGCTGTCTTTCAGGCTTCCTGTCACATCATGCACCACAAAACTCGTTTAGAGAGTCGGATCTGGGGTCTGACCTAATCTTCGCGGATGCTTAAGTCAGTCAGTGACTCGAGAAGACTCTGGGTAGGAGAGGCAAACAGGTCGGGTTCAAGTCGGGTCAGATTTGTGATAGGATCCGAAAGCAAATCTGAAATTATATTAATAAAACAGTAAATAAAAGATAAATTGGCTACAGTTGATAGGTGTAACCTCCCTCCCAAGACGCCTTTAAGCAAGGACGTCCACACTCTCCTAAATCTACCTAAGAATTCTCGAAGAACTCTCTTTCTAATTATCAAATAACTCTCAATTTCAACATGAAAATAAATGACGGCTAGACCTAGTTTAAATATGAAACCCCTCCTTGTAGTGCATAAAGCAATTGCCCCTGACTTGTTGTGGGCAAAGTAATTCCTCCATGACTTGTGCGCAAAGTAATTTCAGATCTAACATTACTCCGACCCTGAAAATCCACTTTGTCCTCGAGGTGGTGCATGAAATCCATGGATGGTGCTACTCCAAGCGGTTCCCCGCCACTGGTCACCATGACCCCCTCAGGGCCCCTCTCCTCGCCCACTGTAAACTCCAGTGTGACCCACATACTCCTCATAGCCTTCGTATCCTCCTCCGTGGTTTCCAAAACGCCCCTCATAAGTGTGAGGTGGTAGACGCCCCCTACCGTCGTCGTACTGAGGGTCAGGGGGCTCCTTAAAACCCCCTCCGTCATCATAGTGACACTGCCCCTCTCCGGGATCAAATCCGCCGCCAAAACCACGAGTCGCCTCCGAATAAGGCAAATATCCTCCCGTAAACTGTTGTTGTGCCTCCCGCCCATGTGGTGGAGGCTGCAAAGCCCCCCAAGGCCCACGGAGACCTCCTGCTTGTCGGTAATCAGGGAGAGTGTAATAATTGTCGTGTCGTACCTCCCTGCGTCTCCCATAGCTCCTCCTAGGATCGTCGCCTCTGTCAACATTGCCTCCCCAATCATGCTCGCTCCGAGCATAGTCATCAACATTCTCCTCAAAGTCTGGATCCTTGTCATAGTCGGTCTGAAATACCTCGTAGGCTGGAAATACTTTGCGGCGTCGCCTCTCTGCCGCATATTGAGGCCCTTGAAGGCCCGAGCCCTCCTCCACATCATCCTCGGGCCTCGAAAGAAGCCCAAATTTGTCATCGAAGTCTCGGCGTGCTCCCCGCATGTTCCAGTGACCCGGGTCATCCTTCCAAGGTTCAAGGTATCTCCGGCGGCCTCGCACGGGCATTGCAGAGTCCCTGCAGTGGTCTGCAGAGGCCTGCAGGCCCTACAGGGGCCCTGCCGGCACTGCAGGGGCCCTGCCGGCCCTGCAATGGGCTGCAGACCCCCTGCAGGCCCTGCAGGGGCCTGCAACGGCCCTGCAGTGGGCTGCATGCCCACTGCAGGTTCTGCAGTGGGCCGCAGGCCCAGTCAAGCCCTGCAGACCCTGTAGGGGCCTGCAGAGACCCTGCAGTGGGCTGCAGGCCCACTGCAGTCTGCAGTGGCCTGAAGGCCCATTGCAGAACCCTGTTGGTCCTGTAATTGGTCGTTGAACCCTCCATGACGGCTAGGGTTTTTCTGATCCGTCGGATGTTCTTCCGCTCTGTCGGATCCCTCCTCCGCGTTTGATAGATGGCCTCCTTTGAACTCTTCTTCTATCTCTTTCTTTTTCGTCAAAGTTGTCGCCATTTGCCTTAGATCTGAATTTTCACCCAGAACTGGATCTGAAAATTTCAGATCTGGACTGGGGATCATCGACGTCTTTAGATCCGCGAATTGTTGCATTATGATTTGCCTGAAGGTTTCAAATTTTTCATCCATTTGCGACTCAAGCCCTTTTATCAATGTCTTGACCTCAGATCTGAGATCCTCCATAGACTTCTTCAGATCTTTAATTTCGCCATCGAATCTTTCCTCCAAAGTTTCAATCTTTTTGGTGGTAGCCGCCTCCATTGATGCCAAGATCGTCACTCTGATACCAAAATGATAGGATCCGAAAGCAAATCTGAAATTATATTAATAAAACAGCAAATAAAAGATAAATTGGCTACAGTTGATAGGTGTAACCTCCCTCCCAAGACGCCTTTAAGCGAGGATGTCCGCACTGTCCTAGATCTACCTGAGAATTCTCGAAGAACTCTCTTTCTAATTATCAAATAACTCTCAATTTCAACATGAAAATAAATGACGGCTAGACCTAGTTTAAATAAGAAAACACTCCTTGTAGTGCATAAAGCAATTTCCCCTGACTTGTTGTGCGCAAAGTAGTTCCTCCATGACTTGTTGTGCGCAAAGTAATTCCAAATCTAATATTAGTGTGCTGCAGGCCCACTGCAGGCCCTGCAGTGGCCTGCAGCGGCCCTGCAGGTTCTGCAGTGGGCCGCAGGCCCAGTGCAGGCCCTGCAGACCCTGCAGTGGGCTGCAAGCCCACTGCAGTCCCTGCAGCAGGCCTGCAGTGGCATGCAGGCCCATTGCAGAACCCTGCTGGTCCTGTAATTGGTCGCTGAACCCTCCATGACGACTAGGATTTTTCTGATCCGTCAGATGTTCTTCCGCTCTGTCGGACCTCCTCCACGTTTGATAGATGGCCTCCTTTGAACTCTTCTTCCGTCTCTTTCTTTTTCGTCAAAGTTGTCGTCGTTTGCCTTAGATCTGAATTTTCACCCAGAACTGGATCTGAAATTTTCAGATCTGGATCTGAAAATTTCAGATCTGGATTGGGGATCATCGCCGTTTTTAGATCTGCGAATTGTTGCATCATGATTTGCATGAATGTTTCAAATTTTTCATCCATTCGCGACTCAAGTCCTTTTATCGACACCTTGACCTCAGATCTGAGATCCTCCATAGACTTCTTCAGATCTTTAATTTCGTCATTGAATCTTTCCTCCAAAGCTTCAATCTTTTTGGTGGTAGCCGCCTCCATTGATGCCAAGATCGTCGCTCTGATACCAAAATGATAGGATCCGAAAGCAAATCTGAAATTATATTAATAAAACAGCAAATAAAAGATAAATTGGCTACAGTTGATAGGTGTAACCTCCCTCCCAAGACGCCTTTAAGCGAGAACGTCCGCACTCTTCTAGATCTACCTGAAAATTCTCGAAAAACTCTCTTTCTAATTATCAAATAACGCTCCATTTCAACATAAAATAAATGACGGCTAGACCTAGTTTAAATAAGAACCCCTCCTTGTAGTGCATAAAGCAATTCCCCCTGACTTGTTGTGCGCAAAGTAATTCCTCCATGACTTGTGCGCAAAGTAATTCCATATCTAACAATTTGACCGGAACCGGATAGTGGTAAACCCTAACCCGACCCGAATTGAAGTCGGGTCGGGTTCGGGTGACCCGGAAAATACATGGGTCGGTTTCGGGTTAACCCGTCGGGTAAAGATTTGAATTACACGCAATGGCTCCTTTTTCAATGTCCTGTTATTTATTAATAGCCACCGATAATTTATTTAGTGTTGCATAATTTCCAGCAGCTCATCGCTTAACCGCACCGATGACAGCGGGGAAGTATAATTAACTTTTCCATTTTATTAATGAAAGTAATAAAATTAACTAAAAAGTTGTAGGTAAAGAAAATTGAATCCAAGGCCTCTTTAGTAGATGACAACAATTCAAATTGTATGAGCACAAACTCCCTTTGCAACTGTGTGTTGAAGTTATTATATAAATTTTTATATATATAGAGAAAATAAACAGGGTTGAATTCGGATCGTCCGGGTTAACAGGCCAAACTCATACTCGACTCGGATTTTATCCGGGTCGGGTCGGGTCGGGTCGGGTCAACCCGGATCCTACTTGACCCGGATTGGCACATACACATACCCGATTAAGGATGGCAGGTTCGATTCGAGTCGAATCGTGCTCATTTTGCCACCCCTGGCTCTGGGTAACTATGGCCGATTTGTTGGGAGATTGACTGATAGTTATTGCGTCGAACTATAGAGGAAGTTCAGGAAGCTATGTAGGAACAGATCCTGAGTTTAGAGATACCTGATCAGAGATTGTATAAAGAAGCGATTGTGTCTGTAAGAAGTTGTCTTAGAAGAAGTTTTCTCAAGATATTTCTTCCGGAGTCTGGCCCTCTCATTGTCTGAGAGGCTTTTTATAGACGGGACATTAGATGGTAAAGTCCGAGCCTTTAATTTGTTGAGTTGTCATCGTTGATGAAGGACGTAACAGTCAGTCATTGAATGCACTTATTGATGACGAGCTTAACTGTCGGTATTGATGAGTGAGCCCAACAGTCAGCTCGGCTCGCCTGATGAGGATGCTTCTAGATTGTTGGGCCGGAGTTTAGGGCCTTACTAGGCTTATCCACTCAAATAATCAGTTAAGTGATCATTGAAGGTCGGCACAGTGCAGTAACCAACAAAAGTTTCTAACACAGACTTGATTATTGCACAAAGCTATGTTATAGCTATCTAGATGTTCACAATCAAATTGACTTGGGGTATGCTGGTTACTAATGTCCATCTTTCTGTACTCGGCCTTTCTCATAAATGAGGCTATGGAGCAGATTGAAGACATGTCTTTCTAGGAGATCCGAGAAGTTAAAATGTTCTATGAGGTTTGAATCAGCCCCAAATCATAAAGCTATCTCTGGGGTTCAATCCAAATAATGTCTGTAACCAGGAATGGTTATAGCTAAGCTCATCTTTGTATCGAATCTTATCTCCACGAACAAAAGCAGCAATGCCGACGTGCATCAATTAACAAAAACAGCAAACAGAACTAATACAAATGATGTCTATCAAACTACTTAGTCCTTGTGCATAAAATTAAAGTTGGGATGGCGTTCTTGTATTGGTTGTATAAGAATTGTAAGCGAACAAGATCATATTATTTAAAAAGAAATAAAAGGGAAAAAACGATCAGATTGCCGCAATAGACCAATAGAGTAAGTCGGCACAAATAACGTACCAGTCAGGGTTTAGTAGTTGTTGTAGATAGTTGCGATGACGATAGATAAGTTCCATTGTTTTGGTGTTGCCAAAAATCACCCCAAGAGCAGCAGCCGTCCTTAAAATGGTGATAACGATTTGTATCCCTAATAATAATCTTCATGGCTTTCAATCTTGATGCAAATTTCACAACAGAATGACAATCTCCGCATATACAAAGGTTCTTCGAACACCAGAAGGCAGGATGATAAGAGCAAAAGCAATTGCCAGCATCCCACTATGGTGCTTCAAATGCTCATCTTTCTGCTCTTCGTCTACATCATGAAGATCATATTGAGTATCAATTTTATAAGTCAACTTCTTCGCCTCAATCCATAACTCCTCCAATTAGAATAGATCTCATCAATCTTCAGATGGTTACTCTCTCCAACAACAAAACCGTGAATCTTGCTCTTCGTCTCAATCCAATTCTGGCCCCTTTCCTTCTTGACAATACTACCTTATAAAAGCTTCCTTTCAGTTGAAACTTCTCCCCATTTCCTACTTACAGCATATACATTCGAAAGCAAAACATGGTTTCCTGCAATTTCGGGTCCCAAATCAAAACGGTTGCTCTGCAGCAAGTTCCGCCAGTTTAGGATCACAATGAATCCTGCATGAGGTAAGCAGAGACCCTGGGCATTAAGGCACTCGGCTTCAATGGTATGATTAAATCTCAAGCTTCATTCACCAATCCAAAGCAGCCAAGAACATCAACCATACAAGAATAGCATACGACATTGGTCGTCACATTGACATCTCTCATCATCAGCTGAAAATTGGCCCGACCCTTCTCAAGCACCCCAGCATGACTGCACGAAGAGACGATATATGCATAAGTAACTTCAGTTGGCGGTGCAGACATCTGCTGCATCTTCTCAAAAGACAACATGGACTCAAGTAAACAAGCATGTCGTGAGAAGCCTGCCAATATTGCATTCCACGCAAATATGATCTCATCCTCAATCTTCGAAAATACTGAATAAGTTTCCCGAATACATCCACACTTGGAATACGTATCGATAAGAGCGGAGGCCACATACAGGTCTGAATCGAATCATGTACTTACTAAAACTGAATGCAGTTGAGCCCCTTCAATAACTGCCGCAATACTTGCACAGGCGCTGAGGACAGCAGAAAGTGAAAGCTGCATCAACTAAAGCCCCACCCTCTGAACTATTAGAAATAAAAAAAGAGTCTCCTCAGCTTGGTCATTTTGCACATATCATGAATTCATAGAGCTCCACGTGACTACGAATCTCTCGGTCATGTCTTCAAAAACCAAGCATGCATTATGAATCATGCTGCATTCAGAGTAAACATCCAGCAATGCAGTTCCAACATGCACATTAGCATCCATGCCAGTTTTAAGTGCGAAAGAATGCAACCGTCTGCTCTTAAAAAACACACGTTTCATAGCACAGGAGATGAGGACACATGATATAGTGAATTCGGTAACATGCACTCCCTCTCGATGCATCAGCATTAAAAGATTCAGAGCCTTTGCTTCCTCCCCGTAATGAGTATGCCCAGCAATCATAGTGTTCCGTCAAACTACACTTATGTCAAGCATACCATCAAACACATGGAGTGCAAAGACAACGTGACAACATTTTGAGTAAACCGATCGGGAGATTATAGGTGAGAGTAGCAGTCTGAAGACCAGCTTGAATAACTAGTACATGGCAAAAATTTCCAAATTCTGTAGAGTTCTCTCTCGGACATTCTAGCATGAGATGATGCAATCTGGATACATTGACAACATCGGAGAAGAATAAGCTACAGATTGCTAGAGAATCTTGCATGGATTGAATGAAATTTAAAAAGAATAAAATACAAAGTAGAAACTATGGCTCCAATCAAATTTTTCATAAAGAATATCAGAATACAGGTGATCGTTAACGCAAACAACGCTCACTTGCAGCTAGAAATTAGCGGTTGAAAGGTTTGCATAAATTTATACCTAAATCCAGCTTCAGTTGCGACATAAGCTAACATTTGTGTAAATGATTCAAAGAATTTGAAGAGCCGAGTTCTTCAAATTAATTACGAGACCTGGTTTTTTTTCCCTCTCTTTGTTTTCTCTGTCCCCTATTTTTTTTTGTTTAAAGAATTTGAGGGTACGAAGTAATGGTTGCCTGAATTAAGGCCTGATTTTTAAAGGCCCAACTGATAATCCCAAGCCCAGAATAAACAGGCTAGAGTTACGTAGACTCACTGAGTCTTTTTTGGGGCGGGGGTTGAGAAAAAGGATAGCACAACGGTCCCAGCCCATGACTGGCGTTTTTGCGTAGATGAGTTTGTAAGAGACGAAATCATTTTGTAAGTGAGTATTTTTGGCGTTATAATTTAATGAGTGTCACGTGTTAATTAAGTCTAGCATCGTGTGGTACAAAATTAAGCGCATAATTTGTACTTTGTTTTTGTTTGTCTTCACCCAATAAATGACAGTCAGATCAGCTGCAATTAGTTACAGTTTAGGAAAAAAAGACAATTGCTGTGGTGCAGATTGCCTTTTTTTTGTCTTAAACGGAATGATAATTTGTTTTGATGTGACCAAAAGTCAGATCAAAGTGAAATTATCTTTCCCTAAACAGAAAACAAGAGGACTGCATGAAAATATCTTCCCCTTTGCATCCTTAGTTGAGCCCAGCTAATCCTACGAGGCCCCCCTTGGCGGGCCCCATGGGCCTTGGTGGGCGGATGATATATATACTGAGAAATTATATCGCGCAAACAATTCACTCGACCATGAATCACGTCTCTAAGGAATCTTTCCTAATTATGTGACTGTCCCGTGTGATTAATTAAATACATAAATGATCCCATTGCTATATAAGGCAAGTTGATGGAACGTATGACTTTCTCCTTCTTGTAGCCAATCCAAATAAACTTTGTCTACTGTAATTTATAAGTAAACCCGCGGGGTGAGCGTAATTAATATTTCTACATGTGAGTAGCAGTGAACGGTAAGTAAAAAAATTAACCTTCTTGCGTGGTTCGTTAAAATTTTCATATGAAAGTAAACATTTTCTACATCTTTTTCGTGGGTTTGTTTGAAAACAAAAGGTTGAAAAATTAAAAGAACATGTGGGTGCACCCCATAGGCTCATCTCCTTTGATTGACCCTCTGGCTCTCCACTCATCGAAGTGGCCATCAAGCCCTTGAGAGGCTTAGAATCTGATAAGAATATGGGGGCCCATATCCAAATTTATGGAGTCAGACTTGTGCATCACGAGTATAAAAATCCCCCTTTTTTTTAATTTAGTCGTGATATGGAGCATAAGTCAACATTGGAACTATTGGAATAGATAGATAGGCTAATGACGGGCTTAATTTGAGGAATTAATCAAAGAACCTGGACAGCTGCAGAGATGCTCGCGACATGTCACAGAAGGCTATGATTAAGATAACTCCTGTCATGATATGATGAATCCGGGTCGCGTTGGAAGACACCATTTGTAATGATCTTTCATGCTACGGCCGCCCTCTGATGAATCTGTTGGCTTGCTCCTTTTAATAAAACAGGGGGCAGAACCCACTTTATCCCGCAGTTTCAAATGGAACCGACGGTGGCGCATGGAGTGGTAGGTTGTTGGTAGCTAGGCCTTCGGCCTTGTGAGCGTGACAATGAAGTAATGTGGCAGTGGAATATTGGATCTTGTGTTTTCTAACTTGACTTGCACACAACAAACAAGCAACTCGTTAAAGAAAGTCAAAGGTTTATTTAAGATAATGCTATTATAGATTGGATTGGTTAATTGAACTTGACATATGACGTTGATGCATAGTTTAGGTCACAAGTTCAAGATAGGCTAATGACGGGCTTAATTCGAGGAATTAGTAAAAGACTTGGAACGCTAACGATGCTTGTGACATGTCATAGAAGGCTATGATTAAGATAACTCCTATCATGATCCGATGAATCCAGCTCGTTTTAGAAGGAACAATTTATTCTGAATCCTATGATAAATTTGTTGGCTTACTCCTTTTAACAAAACAGGGGGCAGAAACCAGGTTATTTCATGGTTTCAAATGAAATTAATGGTGAAACCTGCCGAATCGTTTCTTGTTGGTATTTAAAACTTACAGATAAAATGTATTCTAATGAAATTAGTATATAATTGAATGGCTGTCTCTTTTAATCGAATTGTCACATCCCTTCTTCGTGCATTGTCATGAATACCCAATGGATGTGTCCCTCCCCGAAGAAGAACCATTTGTAAACAACCTTTGGCACGTTCTATAAGAATTGGATTCATTCATTTTAATATAATTTGGATTCAACAAAATTTCTCCTCTTTCTTTTCTATTACAAGCGTTATTAAGGCCAAACTTGGCCGTGACAGTTGTCAAACTGACATAGACTCGATATGCTGAATCAGAGCCTCGTCAGCAGTTGGAGTAGGACCCTTGGTTGGGTGAACCAGAGTCAAGTAATGGCAATAGGAGATGATGCGACCTTCGATCGATCTTCGAGCGGACGTTGCGCCGATCGTTCGAGGTTGGGAAGCTCGACATCGACCTTCGGCGCTAGACGATGACCGTCGATCTGCACCACATGGACTCGATAGGGGAGGGGGTCCGGATCTGGGTTCCGACCCAAATCCCCTCTGTTGATTAAGTTAGTGTGGAACTTACAGAAGAGATGAGGCTTGGTGCAGCTGAGATCGATCTGTTGGAGTTTTTCCTAAGCAATGTGTTGGAGGTTATATCCCACATTGGATGGACAAGAAGAATTGTTCTACTTTATAAGTAGAGAGTTATCTTGGATATTAAATTGATGTTTGGGCCAACTAATAGTAGCGAGTATGTTTCAGATTCATCAATTTAATTTTTTTCGTAATTAATGTTTACAGTTTTTAAAACCGTCCAACAGTTACTATTGTAGTTGCAATGGTTCATCCAACCGTTACATCCATCTATAAATAGATGGTGGCTCTTCAGACAAAATCACGCCGATACAATAAGATCTTTTGGTTGACTTAGTGCAATCACAAAAGATGGATTCTGAGCATCCCTGAGACATTCGATCCACCCCAGAGCACTTGTTTAGGGGCGAAATGGTCTTAAGGGCAACGCTTTGGCGTGCTCGAAGAATCGGTCAGTATCATTGTTGTTATCTGTAATTTCTCATTTATCAACATTTTAATTTCATTTTTGTTCTCTAATCTCTCGGTTTCAACATTCCACGGAGGTTCGTCTCAAGACTGGCGGCGCAAGCTCGAATATAAGAAATGTAAGCTAAGAAAGTAGCGTTCTATGTTTTAAACCTCGTACTTTGGGGATAGAACCCTTTTAACTTCGTTCGTCGGTCTATTTATATGTAATTCCCCCTTGATGATGTGTAACCGTCACTCATTGATTGGGGCACGATCTTCTCCGGGATTCGAGTTAACGGCTACTAATTTACTCGGCCCCATTAACTCTCTCCCGAATGTCGGCGCCAGCCCAACGGTGGAATGACCCAGCCGCCTGACTTGGCTGTATCCCGCTAAGAGCGCGGAGGGTATTGGGTCGCGGATGCTAAACGGGTCGGATATGCGGATATCCAAATTGGATCCGTACCCGTGCACTAACAAGTGTTAAAGCCAAAATTGATAATAACGGTATCTACGTTGAAGATAACTCCTTCACCGGGAACCTCGTCAGCGGTCATTTTTTTATAAAAATCATGTAGCATATCTTATCGGTCAATTTTCGTTTCTTTAAAGGACTAAAATTCCCTTCCCTCTTCCTCCAATTCTCCTTCATTCTACTTGCTGCTATTAAAATTGTTTCTTCAATTTTCTTCGTATTCTTCCATCTCCTTGGCATGTTCCGGCTGTTGATGCTTCTCCTCCTTTCTCGCCTTTCTTGCTGCTGCTGCTGCTGGTGTTTTCTTTTTCTTCTTATTTCTGTTTATTTTTTGTTTCTCATCTTTTCTCCTTTATCTTTTATTTTTGTTTATGTAATTGTTGTTCTTCTTCTTCTTCTTTCTATCCTCTCATTATTGCTGCAATTGCTTTTATTTTTTATTTCCCAGAAGCAACAACATTGCTTGACACCCAGCCTCTACTGGGCTACGATAGGCCAATGGCCTCTTCGGGTTGTATTTGGGCCAACGGACGCTACTCTATCATAATTTCGTGAGTCCAATAGCAGGATGGTGTCGTATTAATGGGTTGAGTCATGGTGGACATATATCATGAAAGATACTTGTCGCGAAGAGAGAGAAAATTTCCACAAGCAACCACAGTTTGATCAAATGCATACGGAATCAAAAGCAATGGTCGAGCCGTTACGGACTTGGCAATCGAAACAGCCGCGATTGCGACAGCCAAAAGATGCAGCCTACAGAGAACCACGCATTCGACTCGCGGACCGCTTCCTATTTGGCGAGGGTGTGCGCTGCATCTGCTCACATGATCTTCCCCTTTAAAAAGGCACCGAGCATCTCTCTGCTAATGGCCTTATCTTCGGCCCTCACTGTCGACAGCTCAGTGTGAGTTCGAGCAAGTAAGCTGTCATCATTGTCACGGTTGACTTTGGGAAAATAACGTTTAATACAGTTAGCTTTTAAGTGTCGTTTGTTTTTGATGAAAACACAGTTGTAATCGGATTTGGAATCCTAAAACCCTCACTGTTTGCGGGCTTCACTTGGAGTTGCTTTTGATGGTCGTCGATATTTATTGTCAACTGATCGTAGACCAAATAGAGAAAGCGCGATGAGCCCTTTCACCACCTCGCTCCTTCTATGAGAAACAGAGAGTTTAGTTTGATGAATATGTTAAAATACACAATGATTCACATGTTAAAAGAATAACTTAAATTAGTGGTTCAGATTAATTTTTTAGTTATTTTAGATTAAATTGAGATTATTAACTAATACTTAAAAATATTTTTAAATTGAATTATGATTAAACGATAATTACTTAATGCAAAATGAAATCTGACCATTATATCTATGCTATAAAACTGGATTTACACGTGTAATATTGTCCTACTAGGACAAAATGGTGGGTTGAGATGTGGCCATAGTTTGTCCATCTCATCGAGGTGGGACCCACTTGGGGATGAGATGAAGCTTGGGTATGGGTTGGAGTGTTTTTGTGGTGCGCCCAAATATAAGCCCTCCGATGACTGCTCCACATGAATTAAAAGCTTGCCATTGCTTTTTAATACAACCAAAAAAGACAATTCTCTTCCACCTTTTTACGGGGTTGCCATCGGAATTTTTCCACTTTGCAATCCGTGTTTTTTTTGCACTTACCCCTCCCCTTTGCCCCCTTTTTCTTCCGTCGATTTCTCCACACACCAACACTTCCCTCTTATTTTAGACTACGCGTGGCTTCCGTCCCATGTGTGTGTGTTTTTACTTTGATCCACATACACAATATGCACGTGTAATTTCTAGCCCTTTATACAAATGAACGTGAGCGAAGTGGCATTGTCACATCAATCCCCTCCCTCTGCCACTTGATCCCCCTCAATTTACAGGGTTGACATTTTCATTTTGCCCCCTTTGAACCCCTTTATTTACAAGTTTGCTATTGGATTTTGTACCCCTTTTACCTCCGACGATACCGACACACACACTTCTCACTACTTTTCGGTTCCACGTGTCGAACACAACGTGATCATGCGGGCTTTTTAACGGGTTATTTATAGTCAACTTCAAACCATATCCAAATTTCCCACTACCTTTTTTAATTCCTTCACTTTTCATATGTAATTTGTATCCATTTTTTCAGTTGCGTGTGTTTCTACGTGCACCAAAATATCTAAGCATGAACTTCAGCATGCAACAGAAGTAGGCTTCGCTCATGTTAAAAACTAACCCAATTCAAGACGGTCGGTCGGCTAGGTTGCATGTATAAACATCTTTCACTGGAATTTCTTTTTATTAATTTCCAGTTGGCATTTTTGCCGGTCAGAAATTATAATTTTCGTTTTGCCCCTAACTCCTTACAACAAACCACCGACAACAATTTTTTTTCAAAAAAGATAAAAAAAGAAAAGAAAAAAATCACTAAAAAGGACTGCTATTGTCACCCTCTTTACACTTTCACGCTACCCTCCCCCTCGGCTTCCAAATCCCTCACACCACCCTTCCCTAAAACGACCACGCCCCTTTCCTCTGCATCAAAACTTGCATGCACGCTGTACAGTACATAAACCAAAATCGCGAGCACCGTAAATAACGCAAATCGAACATACGATGGTCCGTCCATCGACCCCAACAAGAACACATTGAGGAAGATCGAAATCGATGGTATCCACGGCATCAACGGCACTCCCCAAAACTCGGGCTTTCGAGCCTGTGCCACAAAGTGCTGGAAAGCGTACAGCATGCCGACCCCGGCTAACGTGCACCCGGCAAGCAGCAGAGCCTTTGCAATGCCAGCAGGCATGAAGTGCCAAAGGAGCGTAAAGAGGGTGGAGACGAATGAGAACGAGATGAGGAAGGCGGCCGTCGGCCGGTTGTCTGTGGAACCCACAGAGACGTAACGGCGGTAGATTACGGCGTTGGCTACCATGTAGAAGACGAACAGGGTGCCGATCGAAACTAGGTTCAGTAAAATGTTTAGCTCCGTGAAGAGGGCAATTGATGCTGTGAACACGCCTGGGGTACATAAACAAAAATGGAGGGTTAAATTATCATCAGAATGCCGATTTCCAAAAGAAAAGGAAACCGAAAAAAATAAAAATTACATAAAAAAACATTCGGCGTCACGGTCAGAATGCACATTTAAAAAGGAAAACAAAAAAATAAGAATTACAAAAAGACATTCGTTTAGCATTGGCCCTAAAAGTACCAAACGTCAAGGGGTAGTGGGACAATAAATAGAAAAATAAATAAGACAAACGGCGCACGGTAGCAAAAGGATGGCAGTTACGGTGGCCTGTGACAACAAAAAGGGAAAGGAAATTAGGAAGGGGGAGGTGAGTTTACCGAGGAACGCGGAGGCGTTGACGGGCGTTGAGGTTTGGGGATGGACCTTAGCGAGCCATGCCGGAACGACATTGGACCGGGCTATGACGCATAGGTATCGGGCCTGGCCCAGCATGGAGACCAAGAGTGACGTCAGGATGCCGAAGCTCGCGCCCACGCCGATCACGTTGGAGACCCATCCCCACCCGTCGGATCCCTTAAACGCGGCCGAGAACGGCGAGTTTACGTCGATCTGAGAACAAACAGAGCAAACCAAACAAATTTTGAAATTACTTATTTCTCTTCAATTCTTTCTCTAAATTGGAATAATAATTGCTCATATATTTATTGCTTGACTGATGGATTGAGGCATCACAGGGCAGAGCACAATGCGATAGGATCAACCAAAATATCTTTAGACCATATATTCTAAATTTTGCATGCTAGTTCGAAACGAATGTAATCAAAAATGGAATATTACATAATTCTTTACCAGCACGTGACGAATATCCAAATTTTGGTCAATAGAAAAGGTGATGAAAAGGGGCACATTATTCCGTAAGAAAATTTAAGGTAAGCTCCCACACAAATTACATAAAAGTAATAATAATTAAAAAAATTCTAAGATATCCAGATATGGTCATATTCGGATCGTACTAGACGATCACGTGATTTAAAGTGTATGGGATGTCAATTTTCATTTTTCTATATATTAATGAGGAATCCTCATTTTTATATCCAAAGATCATAAGAAAGATGGCCAAAATCCTAAAAAAGCGGAAAAAGTCATGGGGCGGGTTCGTTTCGTGGGCCCCACAGACACGGCAGCCACTGCTTTTTCCTCTCACCGATAAAAACCATACCAGAACTTAACCCGAACTTGGGCCCGACCCACAAAAGTAGAATCCAACTGGGGACAATACATTGCCCACACTAAACTCCTCTCACGTGAGCAAAAAGAAAATTATAAAAATAAATAATAAAAGCGGTAAGCTTACCGCATCGTAGGGGAGGAGCATGGACATGGAAGCGGCCATCAGGCAGTAGAGAACCGTGACGATGGCGACCGAGCCCGAAACGCCGACGGGTATGTCACGGGTCGGGTTCTTCACCTCCTCCGCCATGGTCGAAACCGCGTCGTACCCGATGTAACTCAAATACACCAAAGAGGCACCGCTGAATACACCCGATGCCCCGTAAGGAAAAAACCCGCCGGCGCTTTTTGTGGGGTCCGCTGGGTGCGTGAAGTTCTTGACGTCACCTCGCCAAAAACCCATCACAATTATGAACATGACGAAGACGATGTGAAGCGCCGTTAGTATCATGTTTACCAGTGAGCTCTCCTTCGTGCTGCAAACAATTAAAAAAAATCGCAAAGATTAGTTTTAAGAAGGGAAGATTTTGTAATTTCGGATATTGCAAAAGAGAATGGTACCTGTAACAAATGCAGAGAGAGACGGCGACGACTACGGCGACGGCGACGAAATCGATCCGGTTGAAGCCTTCTGGGAGGCCGTCGACGGCGATCCGCCACTTCGCTGACGTGTCGACACCAATGGCGGTTCCGAGATACGCGGTGAATCCTCGGGCGACGGCGGCGTTGGAGAAGACGTAGTCCATTATGAGATTCGCGCCCGTTATAAAAGCCGCAAATTCACCTTTAAAAACAATTCAAATAAGTTAGGGCGGTCCGTTAAATTTTTTTATAGAAAATTAAGGGGCTGGATTGAGAAGGATAAACAAGCAAAGCGGGATGGGCAACGTATAATTAATCAAAAGAAAAAATATATGGAGAAATGTGCCCTGAAAATAATAACATTGGCAGCACCCATTATCTTAATTTTTTGTTCAAATGGGAGAAATTGTGATAAACTAAGAAGGGCGGTGAGCTCACCGAAGGTGACCCTAAGGTAACTAAAGGCGCCGCCGGCGACGGGCATGTCGACGGCAAACTCGGTGTAGCAGAAGGCGGAGAGGAGAGCGCAGAGGCCGGCAATGGCGTAGGAGACGACGACGGCGGGGCCGGCGAGGTCTCTGGCGGCGTGGCCGGTGGCGACGAAGACGCCGGCGCCGACCATCCCGCCGATGCCGAAGCCGATCAGATCGGGCCAAGTCAGGGTGCGTGACATCTCGGAGCCGGACCGGGCCCGGACACGGCTCATCTCCTCGTAGGTTGTGGTGACTGAAGCGGCACGCTTGCTGAGGCGAAGTGGAGTCTGGGAGAGAGCGCGGCAGTAGGATCTGAAGCTCGAGAAAGAGGAGGAAGAAGTGGAGCTGGTCTCCATCTCACTCTTTCTCTCTCTCACTCTAGAAAACAGAGGAGCGTTCTCTTGGTTTGATTTGGCTTCAAGTTTTTGCAGAAAGCGAAAGAGTGAGGAGAGGTCGTTTGGGTTATAAAGGAAACGGAGGTGGCATGAGAGGGTGTATGTATGGGTGAGGATAGGGAGTGAAACGGCCACCAAAATTTGGCAGGAGAAAGCGGGCAGGTGGATTTGGCTTCTTTTGCCTTTTTTGGACAAGCACTAATTAAATGCGTAGGTTCATTGGGTTGGACTTGTGACAAAATTAAATGTTTGAGAACCGCATGTAAATTTGTTATTATTTGTGCAAACACTTGTGCAATTTTATTTTTCGCGGATTTTACCCTTTCTTATCATTTTTAAAGTTTAATACTTAAAGTCTAAATCCAGGTTAGCTTGATTTTGGTATGTTTTGTTGCTTGAAGTTCAATCTAGATGTATTAGTTATGCGTAATATCGACTGAATTTTGCAAAACAATCCTATTATGACTTGTTTTCATAAAACTGCTCCAAATTTTGCAAAGAAACCAAAAATTATCCTTAACTTTTAAAGTTTGAGAAAACGACACTGAATTAAATTTTGTTAAAATCACTGGAAACACCGACCTGATTTCATTACCTTGAACTTTGAAAAAAATCCTACTCTAAACCCAGTGGCGTAACCAGGAATTTTTTTTGCCCTGGGCGAATATAAAGACGCTTCAAAGAATAATATTAAAAAATATTATTGACTTTCTATCACAGATTTCGTGTCAAACAGAGGTCGTCATGTTACAATTTCAGGAATAGTTTATCACACGTAAGAATGTGATTTTAGGTAATTATACAACTACTCTAAAAAATAATCATACTTATTTGGATGTTGTTTTGAAAAAAATTTTAGGAAAATAATTAGCATACTTACGAGACTACACTAAAAATGATAATGTTAATCAATGATAATATTGAGAAATGGAGATGAAAATAGCATTCCTACATAAATGTTTTACTAAGATCAAAATATAAATAAAGACATGAATCTCTATAAAAAAATTAAAGAAAGATATTGAATACCATTTTATATTAAAATAATTACTAAAATAAATGCAAAATCCAATTTTGCAGCGTAAAAAATAAAGTAATGCAATTATGTAAATTATACAAAGGGCATAAACGTGCATGCAACATTCTGTATATGGAATTTCCAGGATAAAATATGTTAATTTTTAACCTTGCAATGCAATTAGAATGTTTACATGGTCAAATATGTAAATTCATAATCTTAATTTTTAAAAAGTAAAGATGAAAACTTAAATTGTATAAAACTATGAAATCGCCAAGACTCGATCCTCGGACCTAAAGTATGCTAATTGGACTGATAACCAACCAAACAACCGCACATAATTTGTAATTCCAATGAAGCATAACATATATACAAAGTTTAAATTTTTCTTGCCCTGGGCAAGCATAAGATAGTTACGCCCCTGTCTAAACCTTCGCCTAACTTTATAAAACTACATAAAACTTTGATAAAGCACAACCCTAAACCTTGGTCTGATTACATAAAACTAATAAAAAAGAACTTTGACCTAACTTCATAAAAACTATCTTTAACCGTTAAAACCCAAAATTACCACAAAACTATGCCAAATTTTAGATAAGTTGTTTGAAACTTAAAAAGCTCAGGATAGTTTTTAAAATCAGTGAAGTTTAATGAAAACTGGCCATAGTAGAGGACAAATTTGCAAAATCCCAATTGAAAATAACATTTTTGTGTTTGAAACAATATGGCTTGCAATATCGGACGTTCTGCTCTTGCAAATACACATTTGTTAAAGGGGAATCTAGATGATTTAATAGATCAGGTGCAAGATACAAAAAGGCGGGTCGCATGGAATGTACAAGATCAGGTAGGGCTTATACTTTTCAACTTTATGTGTCTTGACGCATGATCTATTAGATCAGTTGCCACTTTTTCTACGTTATTCTATTTTTAAAATGTATGTTCAGTTTAATATGGGTTGATTTTAAAAAAGCACATGCAAGATAAATGTTGGAGAAATAGTTATATTCAAAATTTCAATGGCATTGCCTTTCTTTTTTTGCCCCCACATTATGTTGGAAAATTTGAATAAAATAAGTAGGATGAATCTATAATTAATCAATAAGAAGAGACTTATCGGCGAGGCGTGCTTGGCACTGTCCTTAAAGGTAGGTTTTCGCCTATTAAAGCCTAAACTCGATGCAGGAAAGGACTAGTTGATCACCCTCCAGGATTCAATGCCCTCTGCCCATGTGAACATGCACTTGTAATACATGCAGCATTGAGCAGCAGTAGAGTTCATTCCCACTGAAATAGATACTAAAGAAGAAGATGCAAAGAACAGAGAGTTAGTTTATTTGTGGAGGAGGAAGACGTTAGCAGGTTATATTCAGTTTTTCCCACAATGCTCTGTATATATCAGAGGAGAAAAATAGTTGTTGGAAAGTGAACGTTAGGTTGCATGATGGTAAAAATTTTCGGGCAGAACTGTGTCAGGAATCTTTTCAGAGCGAGCATTTGTTGCATCATTGGGCCGACACTCAAGGGGCTCGTTCAGCGAATGAACAACGCCCACGAAAGAACCCTGAATCAAATACAATCAAAGCCCACGTGTCATTCGACCGTTGCACCTCCGCCATCGAACAGGGGATTGGAGGAAACTCATAAATAGTTGGAACGTGGCCGATGGTTACTCCTATTAAGGGGGATGAGCATGGCACCATAATTAATGACGGTTATCCTCCCAACGTCATTAAAGAGACCGTAGAAGTCGACAAATACACGGGAGAGGAACATCACTTGGGAGGTACGAGATCTGATACTCTAGCATTCTATCTTCCACTTTATATTTCTACTTCCAAATAGCTTACGCAGACCGACCTAAGACGTGCCTCATTGTGTCGATCTCAGCGGCTCCAAGCCTTTACATAAGTTTCCGTCTAACTTAAGTATCGGAGGAGAGTTAGATCGGAACCAAAATTCGACCCATCTGACACTCATTTGTGATACAGGAAGATCGTAGAGCATCTCAACAAGAAGGTCATATGTCACGCACCATTCCCACAAATACTTTATAAGGCAACATAACCCATGGGAAAGGATGATGGAGCTTGACAAGCCGCGGTAATACATCAAGCGTGAGTAGAGAAACACAATAAGCAGGCCACTGCGAATGCTGGGATCATACATCACAGATATATAAAAGAAAGAAGCAACACATACTTCCATCACAGAGAGTACATATCCACAGAACAATATAACCAAAGAACGTACCACACACACCAGCACCAAGTACATAGTGAACTGACTCAAGTACATACAAGAGAAGTGCTACAAGCCACCAATAAATAACACAGCTACAAATACAACTCACTCACCAATAAACCCAACTCATACTTCCAAACACAGCCTCAAAAGGGTAGGGTTCCCAAGTCAACTCACGTCAAAGGAATCTCCTGAGGGAGATTCTGCTCTGGTGTCTTCTGCTCAAGACCTGAAAAGTAAAATGAGCACGTCAAACGTATCCAGTAGAAAACTAACTAGGGTAGGAAAGTTTATTTAGAGGTTATGAGTGTAAAAGGCAATAGGAGTGAAAGCAACCAAAGTAAAGAGTACAACACACGAGAGTGCAACAACAACGCATATAAAGTTCATTAGTTAGCAGATGGTAGTAACTCTTTGGAAGCCTGTGTATCACCTAAAGATAATGGCATGGAGCTCACCCCAAATTCGAGGTGAACATAGCACCTGACGCAGTGGACACGGGCACTGTACGCCGGGCCTCTCAGCTCCCCCATTCCTGACAGGAGTGAGGCTCTCCACAATAACACAACATCAGTATGTCCCCTCCACTCCCGGTAAAGGCGAGTGAGAAAAAATATCACATATCACATATCTCTTTTCTCAACTTCTCAGTCCAGTCCCTTATGGTTCAGTAATACCCAAACTTTCCCCCAACCCCACACCATGATGCTCACCCGCCTTGGAGCAGATCGAGAGACACCAGTTGACATTTCATGTGATGTAATCTTCATTGAACATATACAATTTCTCATGTGTAATACATGTCACACAAGTTATAAATGTCATTTTCCAAGTTTCTTCCATTTCAATTTCATTTGGGCATTTAAACAAACATATGGCGGTCGTCATATAAATGTAAAGTGCCACACTATCAATTTTGGTAACAAATCGCATAATTAAACTTTATTAAAGGTATCAACATCATTCACGCATGTTAAAATAGAAAATTAAACAACATCACCAATTCAACTTCACCTAAAACAGTTCAACTTGCTGAAATTAGCAGGAACAACTTAAAAGTCATCACATTTGATCAATTTCTTTTATGAAGTTGACAAAACTCACTGAATGAAAGTTGGAGATATATTAGTCCTCGGTTCACCCATACAATTTCATGCAAAAATGTGGAATGAGTGATTTATAGTGAATTAATTGGTGCAGCATGTCCAGACTGTTTTTCAGACGGAATTTTGGGCCTGTATTGAAAGCCAATTTCAAGCATGTTGTATCCAGAATTTCGACATATGAGCAATCTGATGAAGTTATAGAGAAAATTGTTAAGTTTCCAACAAGACCAAGATCAGTAAAATCCATAGAGTGTGCAGGTAGTAATCCTCATTTTCCTAAACTGTATACAGCTTGACAGGATTTCAGACATGTTGCAAAAATTGAATTACTACTCCTATTTATTGAACTCAACATATGGCAAATTTTATATGAATTTGAGGTAGGACTTCAAGATCTATAGCTACGTATTTTTTTCAGACAGTAATTCCACCTACAGAAACCATAATCCAAGTATAAACATGCAGCTTGATTTCAGGATTTCAGGGAGGATGGGTTTTGCTAAGAAATCAAAGAAAAATTGAATCTTTTTGGGCTATTGCACATATAAAACATGAAATCAAGGACATGAACAATATAAATACCATCATAATATTCTTATAACCCTAAATAAAAATCCCCAAACCTAAGTTAGAATCCTACCTCAAAAGACCTCTTTCTTCTTCTATTTTCTTTCTCTTCCTTCCACCCTTCTTTCTCCTGGAAGAGCTATGGTTTTCCTTGAATTTTTGGAAGTGGAATTAGGGTTTTGGAGTGTTGATGGATGGGAAAAGGGGGAGGCGAGGGTTCGGCCAGGTTTAGGGTGGGAGAGAGGAGTAGAAAATGAAAAGAAAAAGAAAGACGCTTAAAGAAAGATGTAGAAATGGTTTACAAAAATATCTAGTTCTAAAATTTTCTTTAAGATAAGCATGCATATGATAAAATGACCCCGATATCCTTTCAAATTTACCCCTCAACTTTCAAGTATTTACAAGTTTACCATTACTTTATACACACACAACTTGAGTGTGTACGCACAGCAGTTTTAGTCAAAACGACCGTTTTGCCCCTATCCTTTCTAAAAATTTACGGGTGCTACTAAACCCATCCATTTTCACACTATCCCCACACACACCAACACACTCTTTCTAAATTTACAAGTGTGACATTACTTTACACACCCACGTTTACTCTACACACACTTCAACCCATGTAGCCAAGTGACCAAAATGCCCCTACACTCTTCACGAAATTACACGACTGCCACCAGACACATACACGCCATATCACCTCTTATCAACTCATAATACTCTCTCTACTCGTGCGTAGAGGGCTACCGTATCAGTCGCCTATAGGGCTAAACAGGCCGTGACATCATATCTCTACAGTCGTTCGTTCAAGATGTCATGGCCTGTTTAGCCCTATACTGCGACTGACACGGTAGTCCTCTACACAAGAGTAGAGGGAGTATGAGAAGTTGGTAAGAGGTGATATGGCGTGTATAAGGCTAATGACAGTCGTGTAATTCCGTGAAAAGTGTAGGGGCATTTTGGTCATTTGGCGATATGGATGGAAGTGTGTGCAGAGTAAAGGTGGGTGTGTAAAGTAACGTGTCACGTCCCATTCTCACATATACCTTATATGACGTCCCATACCGGGGAAAGGGATGATGGAGCCTGACAAGCCGCGGTGTTACACCAAGCGTGAAAAGAAAAGACATAGAAAGCAGGCCACTGCAAATGCTGGGATCATACGTCACACATATATAAAAGAAAGCAACACATACTGTCATCACAGAAGTTACATAACCACAGAACTACATAGTCAAGAGAGAACTACACACCAGCGTCAAGTACAAAATGGAACTGTCTTAAGTATACATGTAAAGTACTACAAGCCACCAACATCTATAACAGCTATAAAAGACAACTCCCTCACCCCTCGACTCAACTCACACTACACTACAAAGCCCAAAAAGAGTGGTCTCCCCAAGTCAGCTCACGTCTAAGAAATCTCCTTAGGGAGATTCTGCTCTGGTGTCACCTGCTTAAGACATGAAAAGTAAAATGAGCACGTCAAACGTGCCCAGTAGGAAACTAACCAGGGTAGGGGTAATCACTTAGGGATATAAGTGTAAAGGCAATAAGGGTACAAGCAACCAAGGTAAAGAGTACAACACACAAGTGTACAACAACAAGACATATAAAATTCATTAGTTAGCAGATGTTAGCGACTCTTTGGAAGCCTGTGTATCACCCAAAGATAAGGGCATGGACCTCACCACCGAATTAAGGGTGAATATAGCACAAGATGCAGTGGACACGAGCAATGTATGCCGGGCCTCTCAGCTCCCCCGCCCCCAGCAGGAGTGAGGCTCTCCACAAAATAACACAAGCTCCATATACCCCTCCACTCCCGGTAAAGACGAGTGGAATAAATAACACATAACACATATCTCTTTCTCCAATTTCTCAGTCCAGCCCCTTATAGTTAAGTTATACCCAAACTTCTCAGATCCCCATACCAGTATGCTCACTCACCTTAGAGCAGATCGAGACATCCCAGTTAACATGTCATGTGTCATTATATTCAATGGCCAATCACAAGTTTACAAAGGTAATACATGTCACAACATTTTAATGGCCATTTTTCAAGTTCTTTTAACATCACTTTCAACGGGGCATTTTTAACAAACATATAGCAAACGCCACATAAATGAAGAGGATTATACCATCAATTTTAGAAACAAATAGCATAACAAAACTTTTATATATGCATCAACATCATTCATGCATATTGGAGTGGAAAAATTAGCATTATCACGCAATTCCAACTTCATCCAACATAATCCAACATGCTGAAATTACAAGAACAGCTAGAAAGTCAGCATTTTTAACATATTTCTCTTGTGAATTAGACAAAACTCACTGAATGAAAATTGGATATATAATAGTCATGGGTTCACCCATAAAATTTCATGATTTAATGTGAATTGCGTGATTTATAGTAAATTAATTGGTGCAGCATGTCCAGACTGTTTTTCAGACAGAATTCTGGGCCTGTATTGAAAGCTAATTTTAAGCATGTTGCAGCCAGAAATTCGACATATAAGCACACTGATGAAATTTTAGATACACTTGTTAAATTTCCAACAAGACCAAGATCAGCAAAATCCATAGAGTGTGCCGGTAATAATCCTCATTTTGCTAAACTGTGTACAGCTTGACAGAATTTCAGACTAGTTGCAAACATTGAATTATTACTTCTACTTATTGAACTCAACATATGACAAATTTTATATGAATTTGAGGTATGACTTCAAGATCGAAAGCTACATATTTTTTTCAGAAGGTAAATCAAACTACAGAGATCAGAATTGAGGTATATTCACGTGACAGAATTTCTGTATTTTCAGGAAGGGTGACTTGCTAGCAAAAACAAGGAAAATTATATCTTTTGGGTCTACTGCACACACAACACATGAAATCAAGATCACAAACATTATAAATATCATCATAACATACCCATATCTCTAAATACGCTGCTGGATGCTTTTGATGAATAGGAATAGGAGTCCGAACTGGAGGCACAGCCGGGTTGATGTTCAGCCGATGGACCGCGACCTCCGGGTCGATGCCTGGCATGTCCACGTGCGACCAGGCGAAGATGTCTTTATTTTACCGAAGGAAACCAAAGAGAAGTTCTTACTGGGCTCATCTCATGGAGGGAAAAAGCAAATGGAGTGCAACTAGCCACTTTAGCAGTTCAAAGGACCAACAGAGCGACAGAGTGGTGGGAAGCCTGTATTGGTGCTCGGCTAAGATAGAATGAATATCTCGAAAGTGAGCTCGACAAAGAAGCTGAAAGAAGACTTGCAGCTAGCACGTCCAAAGAATTCTCAAATAGAATATGAAATGGAATGGGATCAACAACCCTAGGTTAGAATCCTACCTCGATGGAGTCTCTTTCTTTTTCTCTTCTCTTTCTTTCCTTTCCACTATTCTTTCTCCTTGAAGTGCTAGTGGGTTCTCTTGAATTTTTTGGAAGCAAAAGCTAGGATTTTTGGAGTGTTGATGGACTGAAAATGGGGAAGGAGGTTCGGCCAATGTGAGGGGATGGGAGAGCGGAAAATAGAAAAATGGAAAGAAAAGAAAAGAAGCTTAAAGAAGAAGTTAGAAAGTCCTAGCACTAGATTCTTCTTTAGGATAAGCATGCAAATCTAAAATGACTTTAATACCCTTCCAAAATTATCCCTCAAGTTCCAAGTATTTACAAGTTTGCCATTATTTTATGCACACACAAGTTTAGTATTTACGCACAGCAGGTTTAGGCCAAATGACTGTTTTGTCCCTGACATTTCTAGAAATTTACAAGTGTGCCATTAAACCCATCCATTTTCACACTAGCCACTGTCACACTAACCCACTCTTTCAAAATTTACAAGTATGACATTTCTTTATACACCCACTTTTACTATACACACACTCCCACCCAGACCAAAACGCCCCTACACTTTTAACGAATTCACACAACTGCTACTAGCCATATACACGCCATATCATCTCTTACCAACTCTTCATACTCTCTCTACTCGTGTATAGGGGACTACCGTATCACCGCCGTATAGGGCTAAACAGACCATGACATAACGTCATACTTGTAAATTTTGAAAGAGTGGGTTAGTGTGAGAGGGGCTAGGGTGAAAAGGGATGGGGTTAGTAGCATACTCGTAAATTTTTAGAAAGGTCAGGGGTAAAACGGTCTTTTAACTAAAACTGTTGTGCGTTCATACTAATGTTGTATGTGCATAAAGTAATGGCAAACTTGTAAATACTTGAAATTTGGGGGTAATTTTGGAGGGGTATTAAAGTCATTTTAGCCTATGCATGCTTATCCTAAAGAGGGTTCATATTTTGTAAGAAAGATCTAAACTATTCTTTAAACATTCTTTAACTTTCTTTCTTTTTAATTTCATTCATACTCCTCCTATCCTCCCTATTGCTGGCCGAACCCCTCCCCCTCTTTTTCATTTCACCAAGCTCCCAAAACCCTAATCCTACCTCAAAAATTCCAAGAAAACCCCTAGCTTTTCAAGAGAAAGAAAGGTGGAAGGAAGAGAAAGGAAAGAGAATGAGAAAGGGATTCCTTTGAGGTAGGATTCTAAACTAGATTTGTGGATTTTTATTTAGGCCTATGAGTATGTTATGATGTTATTTATAAAGTTCATGATCTTTATTTCATGTGTTATATGTGCAATAGACCCAAAAGATCCAATTTTTCCTTGTTTTCCCTAGCAAATCACTCTTACCTAAAATACAGAAAATCTATTATGTGTTGCTACCCCAATTATGATCTCTGTGGTATGATTTACCTTCTGAAAAAAATATGTAGTCGTACATCTTGAAGTCCTACCCCAAATTTAAATAAAATTTTTCATATGTTGAGTTCAATAAGTAGGAGTAAAAATTCAGTGTTTGCAACATGTCTGGAAATCTGTCAAACTGGACACAGTTTAGAAAAATGAAGGCTATCACCTGCACACTTTATGCAATTTGCTGTTCTTAGTCTCGTTGGAAAGTTAACAAGTTTATCTAAAGTTTCTCCAGAGTGCTTATATTTTGAAATTCTAGCTGCAACATGCCTAAAATTGGCTTTTAATACAGGCACAGAATTCTGTCTGAAAAACAGTCTGGACATGTTGCACCAAATAAATCACCATAAACTTCCTACTCCACATTTTTGCATTAAATTTTATAGGTGCATCCAGGACTACTATATCTCCAACTTTCATTTACATAATTTTATCAAAATCACAAGTAAACTGGGTGAAATGTGCTGGTTTTTGTGGCTGTTCTTGGAAATTCCTGCAATCTGATGTGTTTCAATGAAGTGGAAGCATGTAGTGTTGCCAATTTTCTTGAAATATACATGAATGTTATTGCCATCTGTATGAGAGTTTATTCATGTTATCCGTTATTAAAATTAATGATGCAACCCTCTTTACTTTTATGTTGACTCCTATATGATTGTTGGAATGCCCCATTGGAAGTGAAGTTGAAGAGACTTGGAGATATCTATGAATTGTTGTGCTATGTATTACATTTATAAAATTTCTTAAACCAAATGAAAATTATGATATATGAGATGTCAACTGGGGTGTCTTGATCTACTCTAAGGCAGGTGAGCATCCTGGAATGGGATGTGTGAAGTTTGGGTATAACTTAACTATAAGGGGATGTACTGAGAAGTTGGGGAAAGAGATATGTGATATGTGATATTTATTTCCCACTCGTCTTTACTAGGAGTGGAGGGGACATACAGAGATTGTGTTATTATGTGGAGAGCCTCACTTCTACCAGGTAAGGGGGAGTTGAGAGGCCCGGCGTATAGTGCCCGTGTCCACTGCGTCGTGCGCTATGTTCACCCCAAATTTGGGCTGAGCTCCAGGCCCTTATCTTTAGGGGATATCCAGGCTTCCAAAGAGTCACTAACATCTGCTAATTAATGAACTTTATATGTGTTGTTGATGCACACTTGTGTGTTGTACTCTTCACCTTGATTGCTTGTGCTTCGTTGCCCTTACACTCATAACCCCTATATCATTTTTCCTACTCTAGTTAGTTTCCTACTGGGCATGTTTTGACGTGCTCATTTCACTTTTCAGGTCTTGAGCAAGTGACAACAGAGCAAAATTTTCCTCAGGAGATTCCTTAGACGTGAGTTGACTTGGGGACACCACTCTTTTTGGGCTGAGTCTTGTAGTGTAAGTTGGGTCGAGTGGTGAGCGAGTTGTCTTTTGTAGCGGTGATACATATTGATAGCTTGTAGCACTTTTATGTATACCTGAGTCAGTTTCACTTTGTACTTGACAATGTTGTGTAGTACTTTCTCTGGTTATGTAAATCTGTGCTTATGTACTCTCTGTGATGATTGTATATGTTGTTTCTTCCCCTTTTTAATGTGATTGTATGTGTTGAGTATTGATTCCCTGGATTTGGTTTTGACGATGAGCAAACATAAATATCGTGAACTAACACTGTGTGAGCGCAGTTATGGAGATCGTCGCCAAAAGTCTACATATATCAAAAGCGACGTCTCAAGACTTCTCAAAGCGCGTGATCGTGTGCCTGAAGCTTCGTTGAAGCTCAAGGACCTTTATTGAAGTCAAGAGATTCGGATTGAAGCTTTTGAAAACGGTTCATCAAGGTTTATTTTATAGTCTTCTAGTTTCTTTCCGTAGAATGTTAAGCCTTGAGTAGGTCTTACATTATTAGAGCTAGGATTATCATAGAAGCCCATAGAATCTTTCCCGAAGCCTTACGCTTCTCATCGCGGCTTCTTTGTGCATGTTAGTTGGTTCAAGAAGAAGAACCAACCGAGTAGATGGCAATCTAGTCGGTCGGAAATCCTTCTTGAACCGACTAGAATGCCTTCTCAATTTCAGCTCACTTATTGTTTACAGTTAGTCGGTCCAAGAAGGTTCACCGACCGACTAGTTGTCAAACTAGTCGGTTATGAATCCTTCTTAGACCGACTAGTTATGTCTTTCATTTCACAGCCTGAGCTACTGTTTATCATTAGTCGGTCAAAGAACAATCGCCGACCGACTAGTTGAGAAACTAGTCGATTGGAATTTGTTCTCAGACCGACTAGTGCTGCTTGATTTCAGCCTCTCATGTTTCAACTCTTAGTCGGTCAAAGAACACTCACCGACCGACTAGTTGTGAAACTAGTCGGTTGGCAAGTCTTCTTAGACCGACTAGTTCTAGTTCTCCTGAACTAGCTTTATTGGCTGTCATCCTCTTAGTCGGTTCATGTTGAATCACCGACCTACTAGTTGATAAACTAGTCGGTCAGTGATCCTTCTTTGACCGACTAGTCTGCTTCAGAATAGAGCCGTTGGAGCATTAAATGCCATGATTTTTCCTCTCTCTTTCCTCTATCCTATATATACTTGGAGGGGTTCTTTCCTAGTATTCAAGGCTGCATATTTTGGGATTTAGAGAAATCAAAGAGAAGCAAATCAACTCCATTCTAAAACTATCTCTTCTCACTAGAATCTCTCCCTCACTCTTATTCCTCAAGAGAGATTCATTGATTGTGAGCCATTCAAGCCAAGAGCTTTGAATACAAGTCACCAATCTCTCCCTAGACACCTATCGCTGATTATCTTGGTGGAGCTAGGGTTTGGTGCCTGCTTCTTCCTCAAAATCCATTCTTGCCCTAATTTGGTAAGTTGCCCTAATTTGGTGTTTCATTATTTCGTCTCATTTGTTATTTGAGTTTGTCTCTCGGTTGTGAGAGAGGGTGTGATCCCGGGTTGTGGGAGTCACATGTCATTTGTGTATGATTTGGTCTTGTAGAGGTTTTTCTACAAGAATTTCATAGTGGGAATCTTGGGTTAGTGGTCTCTAACTCACGTATCCGGAGGGGATCCGGGTGGTTGGGACGTAGGATCACCGGGAACAAGTCAGGGAGACTTGGGTGGATTCGAACCCGTTATATCGTATTGTTTGCGTTGTTTAATTCTTGTTGATTGTAGTTGTCACGACCTAAAGATCGTAGGAGTACGACTCCCGCCCAGATCCACTGACATACCCCATTAACTCACCCCTTCGCGAAAGGGCCGCCATCCCGGAGGTCCGAGGCAACACGGGAATGGGCGCACCTCGCAGCACTCCCCCCTCCCGGTCGAGGCATACAATCGCAATTGCTCGGCCCGCCAGGGGCAGTGCACTTGGGGAGCGTCCAGACAGTGCCGCCGGGGATGCTGACGTAGGCATGTGCATATCCCTCCTTGACAGCGGCCCACGACCCGCGACCAAAAAGGGGCACGGCCGGGCTGGACAACCCCCGAGCAGGTCGACCCGGCTGGTCCCCATGAACCACGGCACCGGGGATAGCATAGCCAGAACTTTAGTTCATTTCGTACGACAAACAACCTAGTGTAAGGACACGACTGACACCAACGCCGTCCGACCATCTGATAAAGCGCCCTCTGACCGCTGAGCCCCCTGACACTTAATGCTTTCGGCCCTGACATCCTGACAAAAATGCCCCTGGCCGTTGCGCCGTCTGACAAAAGCAGGGCAGGCACTCCTGTTCCTGACATCCTCGTCCAAAGCTTCCGCTGACAATCGACCCAGCTCAGCACGTTGAGTCAGCATGCCAGGTAAGCCCCACCTAGTCATCTCTCATCAGGTATAAATACCTCCTCACTTCTTACGGTGAGGAGGTTGGCAAATTCTCTCTCTCAATCCATTATTCACACACGCGAGCAAAGGTCGTCCACATCTTTGTTCTCCCACTTATAGCTCGCCACGTATGGTCGACACGCCCTCCGTCCGATCGGCGTGCCTAGCCCCCGTTTTAAATCCTATTACTGACTTAGGCATCGGAGGGGCTAAGGGTTGGACCCCAACCCAGCCCTTCTGACGAGTTGCTCGTGGTGCAGGATAGCTCGCCCCTTGGTCGACGGCAGCATTTGGCTCCCGCCACCCGATCTTCATCCGCCGTGTCCGGTGAGATTTGACTCCGTGGCCACCCCCGGCGGGAAGTCTAGACTCTTCACCCCACTAATCACTTGTTAAATAGCCCACCTAAACCCTCGTATCAACATAACCATCGTGCCCTTGGTTCCCCTCAATACAAATTCATTGTACGCGAGTTCCACCTCGTAACAGTAGTTATTCTGCTTTGTTGTTTGTGTTTTGCATAATAATTAGGAATAACTCTCTTGATTATTTTAAAGTACTATTCACCCCCTCTAGTACTTGTGCAGTAGCTACACAGGGCATTACACATTCGCAATGGCCTGCTTATGGTGTCTTCTAATTACGCTTGGTGTTACACCCCGGCATGTCAAGCTCCATCATCCCTTTCCTATAGTGTAGAATGCCTTATAAGGTATTTGTGAGAATGGGGCGTGACACAAGATTTGACCTATCTAGTGGATCAAGCGACCATCACACTCCAATTCAGCCTACCAACGACCTCGGTTCTGCTAACCAGGGTCCCACGCGACCAGCTGATAAGGCTCCACCTCAGCAGGAGAAGTCTACGTCAGCCCATATATTGTTAATGCCATTTTTGGTCTTAACAGTTGTCGATGCCTGTGGGAAACCAACAGTCGATATCCAAAGAATCAGCAATGTCGACCGGACCCAACAACCACGGACCAACTCCTGGTCCAAGTGGGAACCCCAGACCAAATCCCGGCCAAGTGAAAATCAGAACGCGAATAGCGTTCGAATCGAAGACGTTGCGGAATCCGCGTCTTCATCAAAGGGGGCCAGAGTGCCCATAGTTTCTCGGCAACAATTCGACCAATTCGTCGAGAAAGTCAAAAAAGAGCATCAGGGTATTAGCCATCGCAGTACAGCCCTTCCTACTGCTACTGCTACTTTGGCAGACTTGTTTGGCAGACTTGTTTACTAAAGCCCTTCCTACTGCTACTTTTAGGAAGCTTGTACAGAAGATTGGAATGAGGCGCCTAAGAGATCTAAAATCTTGAGAGCATGTGCAGATCAGGGGGAGTTAGGGAGAGTTTGTACTCTTTTCCTTTAACTATGGTTTTTCCCACAAGGTTTTCTATAGCTAATGGTTTTAACGAGGCAAATCTCACCAACTTAGGATCCTGAAGTATCAACCCCATGTGAGACTCTTTTATGCTCAGAATCCTGAAGTATTTACGAGCAGAGTCCACACATATGGCTGGATAAGGGGGAGTGTTGTGAATGGATATGAACAAGAGTCGGTTGAGATTACATGTACCTTAGAGATACACCATATCTTTGTATCTTATCTTATAACTCTCCCACCATGCCTATAAATAAAGGGCTGGGAGCTCCTCCCCCAGTAGTTGATTCATATCAACATTTTATAAGTTGAGGCAAAAAATAGTCGTTGTTGGGCCAAGTATTCAAACATAAGTTGTCTGTCTCGGCTCATGCAATCTTACCACACAGCCAAATTGCCAGCGTTGTTTTTCTTAATAAATTAAATATAAAAGTCTACGTTGTCATGATAATGCAAAAAAATTCGGGGGGCAAAAATAGTCACTGTTGGGCCTGGATTTGAACCCAGGATGCCAGCCACGGCTCATGCAACCGTATAGGGGTGGCAAAATAGACCCGACCCGACCCGAACCCGACCCGCCTCGAACCCGGCCCCTTGGGTCGGGTATGGGTAGGGGCCAATACGGATTGGGTCGAATTCGGGTCAACCCGACCGATCCGGATAAAAATCCGGGTCTGGAACGGGTGTGACCCCTCGACCAGTTGACCCAAATTTGACCCGTTTTCACTCTTTTCACCTCGAACCCGCCCCGTACCCGACCTGTACCCAACCTTTTTTACAAAATAATCACTCTTTCACACCGAACCCGACCCGAACCCGACTCGTAAGACAAACCGGGTCAGGTACGGGTCACAGGGTTACGGCCGGGTCGGGTACGGGTATCCGAACCTTGACCCGAATTTAATTCGGGTCGGGTTTGGGTTAACCCTTATTTGGGTCGGGCACACCCGACCCGACCCGAACCCGACTCGTTTGCCACCCCTACAACCTTACCACTAAGCCAAGTTGCCAGAGTTATTTTTCTTAATAAATTACATATATAAATCTATTGTGTGATGATAACTTTTTTATCAAAGTGAATAAAAGGAATTTTATTCTCGATTTACAAGGGGCACGTGCCCCCCGGCCCACATGTAAATCTGTCCATGCCTCCATTAAACACATGCCAGTGTGCTGTCGTTGGCGATAGAAGAGGGCAAGAGAGGAGGAATTATAGCGGGAAGAGGAAGAGAATGGAGAAAGAAGAGAATGATAAAGGTGAGGGGTCGACAGTGTGGGGGGAGGGGAGGGGCAGTGGAGCTGCTGCTGCTGCGACGACGAGATACTGGGGAGTAGTATGAAGATGAGAGGGATAATATTAGGATGGTGTGTGTATAAATTAAAAACTGATCCTTTAATTTGTTTGGGTGTGTGAGTAAAGTGGTCTATTTGCACGACAATTAGGTCCTATATTAACAAACAAGCTTTTCTAATAATAATAATAACAACTGAATAAATAATGTTAAAGCCGAAAATGGCGATAAAAATATTCGGTCTGACGTGGACTCTTCTATTGAGGTGGATCCTCGTCAACAGATCAGGCGGGACCTCGGTTGGTATAACCTAGAGTCGTTGATCGCCTGGGATGAGTTTGAAGGTCGCTTGACCATCTGGTTGGGTTGAACCTCGCACAGTTAAAGTTGAGCGCTCTGATCAAGCAACCTGTTAAGTCGATCTTTGGCTATCTGCACCACAAATGACCGTTAAGGGGGTCGGATCTGGGTTCCGGCCCAAATCCTCTCCGATGCTTAAGTTAGAACGTGCACTTAAGAAAGATCTTGGAGCTGTTGAGATCGACCCACGAAGGTCTACCTCGAGCCAGTCGTCACAAGCAATTTGGAGTAAGAAATATTAACTGGAAGACAGAGTTTTAAGTGTTAGGTCTCACGTACGTTGTGAGTCTAACCCTCCTTTCGTTCTTGTCCCTTCTATTTATATCCGAGGATGTTTGCCGATAGTGCATAACGGCTCCTCATTGATTAGAATGAAATCTTCTTCGGTATTGCAGATAACGGCTGCACATTTACTCGGACCCCATTAACCACCTCCTTAAAGTTAGCAGGGCTCCAACGATCGCCTGACCTGTTTCACCGAATGATATTAAATCACCCCCGTTAATGGGTTTCGGGTCACTGGGCCGAGGCTTGAGTGCTCTGAATGGGCCGTATTATTTTGTCCGCGCTTCGTGGGCCGTTCGCAAGTGTCAACAAATACTGTAGATGATACTCCGACAAGGACCCACCAGCAAGGGGGACCCCGCTGAGCTGGGAAGACGAGGCCCATTAGATATCACATGCGTCCTCATAGTTCTCATCATCCACCGAGACGAGCCCGGTCAAACCCAATAGTGGTCATTGTGCTCCATCAACACTGCAGCGTGGTGAGGATGACCCCACAAGCTGGGCCTATTCAACCCAACAGTTGAGCATTTTCCTGGATGTCAAGATCTGCCCCTACGGTCATGGCAGCATGGCCTCAGGTGGGTGGGCCAACTCTTTTCTCTCTGAGACGTTGCTAGTGGGCTCGCCCCATGCACGTGAATGAAGAACTCTTTCACTTTAGCCTGGCAAAACCATCATATTCGGCCTCTCAGTTGCGAGATTGCTTGTCTCTAAGGCCTGATCTGCATCCAACAAGAATCCATGCATCAACAAATATAAAAAAATCTAACCCTATGCCTTTAAAAATGGATTTAAAAAACCAATACTCAAATTGCATATAATGTGTGTTTGTTTGGCTTTTGAGTTACCTATAATGCATACTGCAGTTCATATATAGGTGTGTTTAGAAGTTTGCAAAATATTGTTCGCTAATCTATAAATTTAGATTTTAAATTTTATAGTTTCATTAATTTTATTACTATTTACATACAAGATTTTCTTTTTGTGGCTTTTTTTTAATACATCGGAAAGCAGATATTGAACACTCGACCTTTCACAAGGAATGAAGGAAGAATACAACTAAGCCAATTGGCTCCGATGTTTTTTGTTGATTTTATTATCCAGTAACTTGAGTTTTTGACCGTATGTATATGCAAAGTTGCTTTAGCATAGTTTTTATTATAGCAATAGAATGTTTGAACGATTCGAATCAATTACAAAATAACGAAGATGGAAGTGTTGGAAAGTAAAGGGCCAAGGACTAGGAGTGGCAAATGAGTCGGGTCGGGTCAGATTTGACCCGACCCGGAAAAGGGTAAACCCTAACCCTAACCCATCTCCGCCCATCCCCATTCCACCCACCGTCATCCTCCTCCCATTCCCCACACCGACCTCCCACCACTACCATTTGCCCTTCATCCATCGCTGCACATCCTCCTTCCACCCACAGCCACCCTCCTCACCCTCACCCTCCCCCGCCGTCCGCCGCCCCCTCCCCCCTCCCTCCACCATAGCCCCCGCCCCGCTTCCCCCACACCGCACTTGTCCACCACTTCCCCGCCCTCGTCGCCCTCCGCCCTCATCAACCATCCCACATATATCAAAATATGAGGTAGTTTTACGAAATTAAACCAAAGTATGAGGCGGTTCTACGAAATTAAGCTAAATATGATGTAGTTCAATGAAACCAAAGTATGAGGGAGTTTATCCACCTTCCCTCCGAGTTCGCCTGACACACGGTAAGCTTGCCCGTCATCCGCGAAGTCCGCCTCGACTAGCGGGAGGGTGCACTTTGCCCCAACCTAGTCGGTTGGTCGTCTACTTCCTCCTTAGCTCGCTCGGCACCCACGAAGTCTGTCTCGACTAGTGGGAATGGCGCACTTCGCCCCGAACCTCGCCCGTTGGTCGCCCGCTACTTTCCGCGCTCGCCAGGCGAGTAACCAACTCTCTCGTCATCCTCAAGGAGTGACCGAACGATCCATGTGTGGCCCCACTCCTCGGACGTACCTCGACGACCCTTCAGCCTATCGAATACGACATCCACCTTTGTACGAGGACGCCATTGACACTTTTTTCGCTCTACAGCCTGACAAAGCGCCCCTTGACCGCTACGCCGTCTGACTGCCTGCCATTTTTGGCTCTAACACTCTGACAAAGCACCTCTGGCCGTTGCGCCGGCTGCCAAACGCATGGTTGACATGCACATCTCTGACATCCTCGGCCAAACCTTCCGCAGTCTGACACGCCAACTCAGTCCTACCTAACCGCCTTCTTCAGCTATAAATACCCCTACACTTCCATTGAGAAGGAGGTTCGCTAATTAATTCTTGTGCTCTCACTCACACACAAGAGCAAATATCGTCCATATATTTGTTCTTCCACCCAAGTTCGCCACGTAAGACCAATCTACATCTAGCTCGGCCTCCGTTCCCGTCCCACATCTCTAAGCCCTAATTCCGACTTAGGCATCGGAGAGGCTGCGGGTTGGAACTCAATCCGGCCTTTCTGACGAGCCGCTCTTTGTCCAGGTGAGCTCTCTCAAGTAGTGAGCAACCGGCGACCATTCCAAGGGGAGCGGCAAACAAGCGACGGACTTGCAGGATCGTGTTGACGACGGAAGGACGCGCACGGAGCACGCCTTCCACTCCCAAGCGTAGGAGTGTCAATGCAATATATTTAAAAATAACTGGTCGGTACCGGGTCGGATCACAGGGACAAGTCGTTCTATATTTACAAATTTGGTCGATAAAGAAAAATAATAGCGTGAAACAAACACCTCAACTACGATGGAAAAGTGTGGGAAAAACGTGTGAAGAAATTACAATTCTATCCTAAGTACTATGGGTGGAAAGCCGAATCGACAAGTAACGAGGAGAACTCATGTGGCATGCATGTGAATGAGGCCGTGGGCGTAAGAAATCATCCCAAAATATAACTCAATTGATTATCTGGTTAAGGAAGCTCAATCGGAAAATACGGCATTTCATCGAACAAGTGGAGTGCAATCAGTAATGAATGAAACACATGCGAGTAATAGACAATGAGCGCATTAAAGAGGGTCCGCTAAGATAATCCTCTTCTTGGATTTCCCCTTAGGGTTCCAATAAACAAATTAACTCAAGTTTCATCCACCAATTTAGAAGTTAAACACATGCTAGAGATGAATTTTTACAACCCAACAACAACAATCACACAACACAACCACACAAGCAAAATTTAGAGAATCATGATGAAAAAGGAGTAATTTTTACTCAAAATTAACATCAAATTTACAACTCAAAACCCTAAATCAAATACACAATAGGTTAGAGAAATTTCACCCAAGTGTCACTCCAAGATGAAAATCCTCCTCTTCCAAATGCTCCTCCAAGCTCCAAGCTTCTTCAAGCTCACATGGCCTCCCAAGCCCAAGCCCTAGCTTTGGGGAAGAAGAAACCCCCCCTAGAACCCTAAAAAACAGCAAGAGCTAAAAAAACGAGGTTACGGCCAAAAACGCACATGTGCCCCCTTCTAAGGCGCAGCGGGTCGGGTCGGGCGGCGGGTCAGCGCCCGACCCGCCCGCATGTTTAATTGCGCACGCGCTGTGCGATTTAAGATCGCGGGCGGGCCGGCCAGCTGCGCGGGTTAATTTTTTTTAAAAAAATTCATGTTTTAATTCGACAGCTGAGCGGGCTGGCCAGCAGGCCGGCCCCCAAAACAACCTTTTTTATAATAAATCGGCGCTGCCTGAATCGGGAATGGGAAAGTGGGCCAGTCAGTGGGCCGGCCCACATCATGGGCTTTTTATTTATTTTTAATTTTTTCTTTTCCAAATTCCAGAAACCCTTTTCTAGCTCCAATAAATCTCCAAAATTAGCTCCAATCTCCAAAAAAACTGGAAAATTTAAGAAAATCCAGAAAAATTCCAGAAGTACCTGAAAAATAAGAGGAGCAAAAATTAGTCCATATGATGACAAAATAAATATAATGGCTATTATAAAACACAATATTGACTTCTAAAATTCAATATAAATTATTCACATGCTCAAATAATTCCCAAAAAATGGAGATATGATCAAAATAATGGCAGGAGCACATGAAAAATAATAGGAAGCCAACAAAGACGACAAAAACTGTATTTTGTGTAAAGAATGAGGATAAGCTCCTAAAATGATGTGAAATGAAAAGATAACCAAAAAGAGCAAAATTAAGTATAATCTTTAGCACAAAGTGGGTGTAGTTAGGGGGTATAAATAGACACTTTTCACCCCGAATCTCACCCCCAACTAGCTTTTTGCTAGTCCCTAACAAAATATGCAATAAATTCGGATTAAAGTGAAAAACATGCACCAAACTCAAGATATCCTCATGGCATACATAAAATGGTATTTCCAAATGATTTCAAAGCCAATATACCCAATGTATGAAAGTAAACAACAAATGACAATCTCCTCAATCCAATTCAAAGAAGAGTGAAGTAATAAGTGTTGGATCCTGTGGATGACAAACAACACTAGAAGGGGGGTTGAATAGTGTTGTTCAAATAATAAATCTTTTTCGATGGTTAATAAACGTCCTTCTAATGTTGCCTAAGAAACCAAGTAGAGCGATCTACGCTTGGTTCTTAATCAACAAGTTACTCTTATAAAAGATAAACAATTATAATTACAATCAGATAAGAGATCTTTACACACAGATAGATTTTCACACAGCGGAATCAAATGAATGATCTTTGTAATATGTAAATGAACAAGGAATTACAAATATATAATAATAACAAAGTAAATAAAAAATTGCTCGCAGAGATAAATAATAAGACACAGAAAAGCAATCGCAAACACAAGGATTTTTATCCTGGTTCCCCACAACTTTTGGGTACGTCCAGTCCCCGACCAATCCGGTACGAGATTTTCCACTATCTGATTTGGCAAATACAAATACCTAACTCCACTCGTTAGGATTTCCAACGACCTAGTCTTGACCAGGATGTCCAACGGCAACGCCTAGACTTGTCTAGGGTTCCAACAACAACACAATAAAATTGATATCCAATTCACCACAATAAATTTATGGAGATTGGTTTTACACCCAGATTCTATAGCCAAATAATAATAGACAAAATTGCGTGTAGTGGCTTGATAGAATAAGATTCTAGATCACACAAAGATACGAAATAATTCTTTGTGATCTAGATCTAATGTTTTTCAAAAATCCTTTTAAATAAAAATCAAGAGAAATTAATACGGATTTGAAAAACAGTTAGCCAATAAACCGAGATTATGATCTTCAGAAAATAATAACGAAATTGCAAGATCAAGAATAAAACAGAATTGGCTAAAGAGAATGAGAGCTTTAGAACTTTAGAGCATTTGCACGAGAGAATTTGAATTCAATAGTTGTTGTCATTTTCTTAATGAAAATGGTCCTCTATTTGTAGGAGAAATCTGAGAATTCGAAATTCAAATTACTTTTGACTTTTGTCCCAAAAATCATGGGAAAAAATCGTTCAACGATATTTCAAAAATTCAAGTCAAAAACGTCAAACTTCGACAGCTGGTAGTCGACTCCCTAGGAGTGGTAGTCGACTCCCAGTGTGTTTCAGGAAATCTTGATTCTCAGCTGGTAGTCTACTCCCTACCTTTGGTAGTCGACTCCCAGAGGAGTTTTTCCTGCGTCACAACTAGTCAAACAAGTAGCTAACTTCAGAGTGCGTGGAGTTTCACTACGTAATTATAAAACGACTAGAGAAAGCTCTCAAAATCATTTTTGAAGATGATTTAAAAGATATTCAAAAAACATTTTAAAATCGTTTGTGTGTGAGATTGTCTATACGATTTGGCTTTAACAATACCCTAAAAAAGACACAACACACTCACTATAGACTAGGACACGTCTTCGGAAGCTTGATCATTTTGATGGACTAGATGTGAGCTTCACTTGAGCTTCTTGTTCTATTTGAGCTTTGAGCTTCATCATTTCATCTTAGCCACGTTCGTCCTTATCTTTGAGCGTAGATTGCGTTTCTTTGAGTATGAATAAAGCTTTTCATTTGTCGCATATCCTGCACACTTAATTGTAGTGTAGTTAGTACACTAAGCTTCATTTGTGTGCTCATCATCAAAATCACTTGGGGTGGAATTCAATTTCCATCAATATGCACCGTATCGCATTTATCGGGATATATCACAATGTCATAGTTTCAAAAATTCATGGAAATGGCCAAAACAAAAGAAATTCCTCTAAGTTGTGGGAGATGAGATTGCATCACTCATGTTGCTTATTTTTCATTTATTCATTCATTTTTTCTTTCTTTTTTCTTTTTTTGTTTTTTCTGTTTTTTTGTTTATGTTTTGCATTCAGCGATAACGCTATGAAATGCTAACACGACCACATTTGCATACATGCGATGATGCTATATATGCAAATGGATGGAATGATCCCCTAAATCTCATCTTTGGCGTCCTCCCCAATGTTTCGTGGGGCACCGGCTACTCGATTTGATTAGAAAAACCATTCACTTATATTAGCTCTCTTTTTTTATTCTCAACACAAGTTATCAACTCATCCACCCACTCCTAAGAAGAAAACAAAGCATACACAATTGGCCACACCCAATCCAATTAAAAAGTAAGCCAATCATACCAAATCATGCAATCACTTACACCAAACTATTCCCAAATTATTTCAAAGAGATATCATGACGTATAAAGTAGTTTTATACATGGCATATTAGCATTTGACTCCAAATTGGAAAAGAAATGAAAACGTGCCAATCAAATATCGAAGAAGTTGATACCAAAATAATAATCCGAAAAATTGCATGTCATTAAGCATGCAGGACTAAGCACAAAGCAAACAGCGTATGGACAAAGAGGCCGAAATATGATATGCAATGAAGTTGATTGGATAAGAGCAACACAGAGGTATCTCAAAAAAAAAATTTAAGCTACTACAAAATCCTAACAATCTAAAGATTCTAACACTCTCCCCCCAACTTAAAATAAACATTGCCTTCAAAGTTGGGAGAGTATTAGATCTCGCAAAAGATCCTAGAAAAGAAAAGAAAAACATACGAAAGCAAACTTGCAAAAGCAAACATGCAAAAGCAAACTAACCTTTTATTTTATTTATTTACACTATATAAATGAAAGAATACACGTTAGCAAAAGGCGGATCCCGAATTTGCAATGGTGGAGGCAGCTGCTCTAACATATCCTTTTGCTCATCCGCCTGCTGCTTTGGAGCTAGGCCTCCACCGGCCTTCTTGGATTCCAGCAATGTAACTCCCAGCGTCCCCTTTGGATGATATGTGTCATGTGGGAGACGAGCTGCATCAATCCAAGTCATGGCCTCGTGCCCTGCAAAAGCATTCTAAAATGGGTCGTCAAAACAAATAAAAGAATGTAAATACAATGGACGACAATTTAAAGCAAAAATATGCGGAAGTGCAAATTGGGCTTCAGAAATGCAAGGCATGAGATGGTGGGAACTTCCCTGCAAAATGTCACTAGATGTGTCATGATACGCTGCCTCAGGAGGAGGGGGAAGTGGCTGCAGAGGGAAAACTGGAGTAGGAGGTAGCTCGGGCTCAATATATACCATGTTGCATTCCTCGTCGCTATCTTCTTCCTCAACATCAACATCAACAATCTCCGCGGCACTCCCCACAACTGATAACTGCTCCTAACAAATCTCCTCGATGACTGGCAAGTGCGCATCCTGGGGCGAGGGAAGTGACATCTGTGACAGTACTGGAGGTAGACATGTATCGGGCAAATCCAAGCACACATCATCCTCGTCATCTCAGAAATCGTTCATCTCAGTCGTCCTCCCTAAGTACTCAATCGTCTCAACCTGTGAAGCTAACTCTGAAGTGGATTGTGGCTCAGGCCCATGGTGTCCTCATTCTGCTCTCGGCCATCATGCACATCCGCTTCATCATCAACCTCAAAGTGAAAATGCATCGTGTCATCAACATGGTCGACACTCACTCCATCATCCATCTCCTCTGACTCCTCAAAATATATATGCTCAAATTCCTCTACTTGGCCACAATGCACCCTATTCACAGGTTTCTCTTAGTATTACATAGGGTCGCATTGGAATGGGCCCTCAGCTGGCTCCTCAGGCTGGTCCTGGACCTGATGGACTGTCTCCTCAAGTGGAAAATGGGACTGACCATCATCCTCATATCCAAGTGACGGCTCTCCAGATGGCGCAGTCTGCTTCCACTCTGCAAGGTCCCTCAGATAACACCATGAATCCTCGGTCGAATAATCAAAGAACTCCCCACCGCAACTCATCTGCACAAAATCCCGCCCAGATGGCGATAACCCTGTGTAGAAGATCTGACGAAGATGATCCTCGTGAAAGCTCTGGTGTGGGCACACATGCACCAAATCAATGAACCTCTGCCAAGCTTGATGGTAGGCCTCTCATTCAGCTTGGGCAAAGCTCGCTATATGCCGCTACATGTCCTGCCGCCCCTGTATCTGCTCCAAAAAGATAGGCAAAAACACTCGGAGAAATTCAGCCTGAAATGACAACAAAGTAAAATGTGAGTCGAGAGACAATGAATCAAACCAAAGTCTAGTATCATCTAATAAAGAAGAGGGAAAAAATTTAAAGTATATGCAATCATCTCTGATATTCGCACCAAGACATGAATACAGCCATTCTTCAAAATTTTTAATATGTAAATGAGGGTTCTTCTACTCTGAGCCATGAAAGTATGGCGGAATTGGGATATCCTCCAAATCAACGTCGGAAAAATCTGAAGATGATGCCATGTTTTTGAAAAAAATTCCAAAAAAATGACATTAAACTGTTGGATCCTGTGGATGGCAAACAACACTAGAAGGGGGGTTGAATAGTGTTGTGTATATAATATAATTTTTCGGTCGTTGATGTTTAACACAAATAAAGTCCTTCTAATGTTGCCTAAAAAACCAAGTAGAGTGATCTACGCTTGGTTCTTAATCAACAAAACAATCTTAAATAAAGTACTAAAGAGATTGAGTAAAAATCAGAAAAGTATAACTTTAACAAAGATATCTTTACAAGTAGATTTGTATACAGCGGAATTTAAAGAGACAATCTTTACAATAAATTAACAATGAGTTACAGAGATTAACAATAACGAATGCTTATACAAAAGAAATTACAAGTCACAGAAAACAAACGCAGACAAGAGGATTTTTATCCTGGTTCCCCGCAACTCGGGTACGTCCAGTCCCCGACCAATCCGGTACGAGATTTCCACTATCTGCCTTGGCAAATACAAGTACCTAACTTCACTCGTTAGGATTTCCAACCGCCTAGACTTGTCTAGGATTTCCAACCCTTGCCTCACAAACCGAGGACTTTCCAACTGGCAACAACTAGACTTGTCTAGTGTTCCAACAATCAACACAATAAGAGATTTGTCCAATACTCTACAATAAGTGATAGAGATTGGTTTATACACCCGATTATATAGCCAATCAAAAGATAGACAATTTGTGTAGTGGCTTAATAGAATGATAGTCTAGATCACACAAAGATACGAGATAAGTTCTTTGTGATCTAAAGCTTTTTCAAAAATCCTTCAAATAAAATTAGAGAGAATAATAGTAAGGATTTTGAAAAACAATTTAGCCAATAAAAAAATAATAGTATGATCTTCAAAAAGAATGAGAAAATATTGCAAGATCAAAACAGAAATTAAATTGGCTAGAGAGAAAATTAGAGAGCTTTAATTCAAGAGAGCTTTCACAAATTTGATTTTCAATGTTGTATTTTTTACAAAATATTTCAGCTCTATTTATAGGGAAAAACTGAGATTTGAATTTCAAATTTCGTTTGACTTTTGTCCCAAAAATTTTGGAGTAAATTGCTCAATGGATTTCAAAATTCAAATTCAAAAACGTCTGAAATTTACAGCTGGTAGTCGACTCCCTCATATAGGTAGTCGACTCCCAGAGGGATCTAGGAGTTTTCGATCTCTGACAAGTAGTCGACTCCCTACTTTTGGTAGTTGACTCCCAGAGGAGTTTTTCCTGTTGTTCTTCTAGTCAGACAAGTAGTTAGCTCCAGCAGGGTGCGTGGAGTTTCACTACGAAAATTATGAAGTGACTAGAAAAGCTCTCGAAAACTATTTTGAAGATAATTAAAAATTTTTCGAAATTGTTTTGTGTGTGTGTTTTGTCTATTTGATATGGCTTTGACAAATGCCCTAAAAGACACGACACACTCACTATGGACTCAGAACATGTCTTCGGAAGATTGGTCAACTTGATGAAGTGAAAGCGAGCTTCTCTTTGAGCTTTTTGTTCTGTTTGAGTTTGAGCTTCATCACTTGAGTTTAGTCATGTTCGTCTTTGTCTTTGAGCGTTGAAGTGTGCTTCTTTGAGTATAGTAGAGCTTTGCAAATTCTGCACACTTGAGTGTAGTGTTGTTAGTACACTAAGCTTTTCATTTGGTGTGCTCATCATCAAAATCACTTGGGTTGGAATTCAATTTCCATCACTCTCCCCCTTTTTGATGATGACACCCAAATAAAAAAAATGAAGTAAGTTTGAAAACGAAAATATTTCAAGTATACTTACTCCTCCTACTTTGATGCGGTTCTCCCCCTGCATCGAAGCTGTTTAGCAATACAATCCATATTTTTGCATTTCATATATTTTTCTCCCCCTTGTCATCAACAAAAACAAAAGTAATTTCTACAGAACATAAAATAATTAGGAGAGGAATTCAATTCCATATGCCTGCAAGGGAGATGTTAGTTCATAGGAACAACTAAGTATTGCATAGTAGATAACTTCATAATAGCTAGCATCACACAATAAGAGTTATTACAAGCCATAGTTTAGAGAATCATTGTTTTTGAAAGAGAACCATTGTTTTGAAAGAGAAGTTCATGAAGCTAAGGATGACCACTGTTCTTCTTCAGTTCCTTGATCTCTTCAAGGATCATAACAAGCGTCTCCTCAGTCATCTTGTTGCTTTTCACGACGATCTCCTTGAGGTCGTCCACCTTTTGATTGAGATCTTCAAATCCTTTCTCTTGTGAGATCTTCAATTTTCCAATCTTCTTCAGAAGCATTTCCTGAAGTTCAAGAATGTATCCCGGAACTTCTTCTTCTTCTTCTTCTCCGCTTCCTCTTTCCTCTTCTTCTTCTTCTTCGGAATCTGAAATAACAACTTTCTTACCTCTCCTTGAGGATGATGATCCTCCTTCGGCAGCAATTTGTTCTTCAGGGACATTTTCATCAAGATCATGGTGGAGATTCATTCTCCCAAGAGCATGTACATCAAAAACACGAGCAGGTTCTAGAATGGATGTTTCATGATCCAGTGGCACATTGTCGCTAATGAATAGTATAGTAAGGTAGTGTCCATGAGAAAAGGTGGAGGAGGGTCTATTAGAAGAAGCTGAGGCTAGGATGGAATCCATAATCACTTTAGCCCAATTAACACGAATGTTACCTAGGATGGCATAGATGCATTTAGCTTGTTTCTCAGAAAGAATAGCATGTCTCCCAGATTTTTGAGTTATGTTGTAAGACAAAATATTAGCCAAAATCCTCGCCGGATAGCGAAGATTGCTACATGGAAGCTTTGTTTGGAAGTGTCTACCGGGAAGATACATTCTTTCTAGGATATTCTCATCAGTCATCTCAATTTTGTCAAGGATCATACCGGAGTATGGGATTCCTAGGGCTTCACCTAGGGATTTGACAGTTATAGCAAGTTTGGTATCCGGAACCTTAGTTATGAAACGACTTTTCACAAGATCATAATCCATGTTTGCATAAAAGAGATGAACAAGCCTAGGATAACATAGGTACACATTTTCAGCGGAGAACAAATTTGCTAAGTTTTGGAAATCTAGCAGACTGTCAATACCGTAATTGATGACATCATGAAGTTTGACAAATCTTTCATGCAAGATTGGTTTCTTAGAAACTTTAACAAAATGTTCATAGGTAGAAGTTCATGGAGGTAAAAAAAATTTTACCTTGAGTAATTTTGAAGGAAGATGAAAAATTGCTCCAAAAGTCCAAGCTCCAAGATGAAAACTCAAGAGAGGAGAGGGGGAAAGGAGGTAGTCGGCTACCTCTAGGGTTTTCTTGGGGTTTTGTTTGAAGAGATGAAGAGATGGAGAGAAGAGAGAGCCATTAAATCTAGATTTGGGTGGCTAGGATGAGTTTTAGGCTTAGTGGGTAAGTTGTCTTAACGGATCTTGACCCATCCACTCAATAGAACCCATTTGGAGATAGTCAAAAATAAAGAGCAACCCAGAAAATTTCGCACGGGTAGCAACCCAAATTTCAGAAACCCCTTTCAGCTCCAATAAATCTCCAAAATTAGCTCCAATCTCCAAAAAAATCTGGAAAAATTCCAGAAATACCTGAAAAATAAGATGAGCAAAAATTAGTCCATATGATGACAAAATAAATATAATGGCTATTATAAAACACAATATTGACTTCCAAAATTCCATATAAATTATTCACATGCTCAAATAATTCCCAAAAATGGAGATATGATCAAAATAATGGCAGTAGCATTTGAAAAATAATAGGAAGCCAACAAGGACGATAAAAACTGTATTTTGTGTAAATAATGAGGATAAGCTCCTAAAATGATATGAAATGAAAATATAACCAAAAAGAGCAAGATTAAGTATAATCATAAGCACAATGTGAGGATTGTTAGGGAGTATAAATATACACTTTTCACCCCGAATCAGATCGATCTAGAGATCGACCTACGAAGGACACCTAACTTCTCCACCCCGTCACTGCTTGTAAATGCACTACCCAATCACCCCACAACTTGTAACCACCGTGCCCTTGGTTCTTCCCCTATATAAATCATTGTACACAGAACTTACCCTGCAACAAAAGTTTTTGTTTAAATTTTTATATTTATAAAGAAAGTAAACCAAGTCGAATTCTGGTTCTGCGGGTTGACAGGTCAAACACATATCCAATCCAGATTTTATCCGGATCTGGTCAAGTCAACTCGAATCCTACTTGACCCAGATCGGCCTCTATCAATACACGTTTGAAGAGACCGGGTTCAAATCAAATCGAATCAGATTGGACTCATTTTGCCACGCCTAGCATGAACCACCGAAATCCTTGCAAGCTGCACCCAAAAAACAGAAAAAAGAAACTGGGCCTAAAAATTTACCAACGCCCATTTCTCCGTCGTCTCCTTGCCCATAAATCCTATTGCTCGGTGCGCGCCTCTATCCAGGTCACGTCACATCCCCTGCTATCTTTCCCTATCTCTCACTACCTCTCTCTCACATAGCAACGTCGACGTGGCCGGCAACTGCCTTCAAGTCAGGCTTACCAGGAAGGACACGCGGCAGAATTCCAGTGGACAGGCAACCGGATAAGAACGAGGGGCGGGCGGCGGAGCATCTCATCGCACGGGGAAGCGCAACGGGCGTCGTCGTTGCGTGGGCTTCACCGGTCCTTATTTCAAGGAGACTTTAGGATTCGCCGTCTCTTAACCGTAACGGCCAGCGGCAAGACCCAAGTTGTCTTATGCACGTTTCCGTTATACTCCCCGTTTGGCTCTTTCAGTAATGCCCCTGTTTTCCCACTGAAATTGCAGCGAATGTAAAGGGATTGGCCCACATAAAACCTGGACAAGTCGGTCTTTTCGAAAAAAGAATTGCAGTGGATAGAGAGCAGACAGACCGCAGAATAATAGGAAGTAACAGCATCATCCTCTTATCTCGTTCAGATAAGTCTCACCGTTATCCTCAGCCTTGCCACATGGCGCCCAAATGGACGGAGGCGCCCAGTTGCAGAGGGCTCGGACCGCGAGGTCTGAAACGCGAGCTTGAATGCACGAGTCCGGGGATCAGTCAAATGCGGCCGCTTGTGACACTGTTTGTGGGTCTGTTTGTATGTCCACGTTGGGGCCCGCGGCAAAGGTTAGCGGGCCCACAGCCCAAAACGCGGGTTCCCGTGAGCTTACGAAAAGCCTACATGGGCTCTGCCGCCTATGCCGGAGGCTAGTGCTATAGGAGATGGGCATGGGACTGCGGGCCTGCGACCTCTCTCTTTCGTTCGCCATCTTGCTTTGCTCTGTGGCTGGCTGGGATAGTTTTTAAAGCTACCGTACAAATCACATGGTTTGCAATTGTTGTTGTCTAATTTAATCGGGTATTTTCGCTTACGCCTGTCGCAGCATTGAAAATTCAATCGGATTGAATTTTTGTTGTCAAAATCTTAATTTTATGAGATCCAAATTAGTGAAGTTGTATTCTGGGCACCCAAACATAGTTTAGTTTTAGAGAACATGGCATTTGAACTTTATTGTCCATCAAATCATCGTTGGGGGGTTCAGGTATTACATGGATCCAATCCGAGACGGACCCGTGTACTCTACTTCCACTTGTTAGGCCTTTATTATTTTTTTTGTTTTTCTCATATTAGTCTCTTAAATTATGCGTAATTTGATATTAGTCCTTTAATTCTTCGTATTTTGAGTTTAATCCCTCAAATCTTAAGCCGTTAACCTAAATAGTCCCCTCATCCTATATTCTGTTAAATAGTTAGTTTAATTAACGATTAATTAATAATTAGTGTTAAATAACTACAAATTAAGCCCTAATGAGAGGAGACGGAGGAGAGGGGGCGGAGGAGGGGGAGGGGGAGGCGGACCTCCTCCCCGCCGCCGCCCTCCCTCTCCCCTTCCTCCTTCATCCCCCTCCTCTCCCTCATCCCCCTTCATCCCCGCCGTCGCTTCCCCCGCCTCCTCCCCCTTCATCCCCCACCCCCTCCTCCTCCTCCCCCCTCCATCCCCCACCTCCTCCTCCCCCTCATTCATGCCGCCGATCCCCCCTCCTCCCCACCGATCCCCTCTCCTCCCCGCCAATCTCACCCGCCTCCTCGCCCTTCATCCCCATCGTCTCCACCGTCGCTCTCCCCCTCCTCCCCGTCGCTCTCCCCGCCTCCTCGCCCTTCATCCCCATCGTCTCCACCGACGCTCTCCCCCTCCTCCCCGCCGATCTCACCCGCCTCCTCGCCCTTCATCCCCATCATCTCCACCGCCGCTCTCCCCCTCATCCCCCTTCATCCCCTTCCTCTCTCCTCCTCCCCGCCACCGGGAGAGCTCTTCCCAGCCGCCTCATCCGCCTCCTCCCCCTCCTCCCCGCTGCCGAACCCTCCTCCTCCTCATAACCCTCCTCCCCGTCGAGCTCCCCCTCCTCCCCGCTGCCGAACCCTCCTCCTCCTCATAACCCTCCTCCCCGTCGAGCTCCCCCTCCTCCCCACTGCGATCCCCCCTCCCCCATCATCCCATCTCCTCGCCGCCGCCGCCCCCCCCCCCTCCTCCCCTTCATCGCCGTCGCTGCCGTCGCGAACAAGTGGACACGTCAGCACTAACAGCCGCACTAACAGCCACGTCAACAATAACGGAATTTTTAACAGAAAATTAGAGTGGGGGACTATTTTGGTTATAGTTAATGATTTGAGGGATTAAACTCAAAATTCGAAGATTTAAGGGACTAATATCAAATTATACAAGATTTAAGGGACTAATATGAGAAAAACCCTTTTTTTTTTTACTTTTGAGAATCAGCTAGGCGCCCTGTTGGTGCAATTCGGTGATAGGTCTCACATTTTCAACAAACATCATCCAAGTTCAACTTGATTTCTTTAGGGTCTCCAGTACAACCCAATCTCATACATGCGAATTGCTCCCTACACCGAATGTTCGGTGTAGGGAGGTGACGGTATTCCAAAAACAGCAAAAAAATTTGAATTAAGTGTCTTATGTTTCATTCTCTCCCCCTACTTTTTTCCAATATTAGGAAAACATCACCTCTCCACACCGAAGGAAGAGGTGTAAATAGTGGTTCTCCTCATACATAGAGGCCCCTAGTTGTAGTTGGCATCAACCCCACTGAAAAGCAAGCACAGAGTCCCTACTGGGAGACCGTGCGTGAGCAAAAGCCGCATTAAGGCTTTGTTTGACTGGATGCGTAAAGGTGCAAAACGTTGTGGAGATTTCGAATGCGTTGTTTGCAAGATTCAACCCCTGTTAATGATGAAGTAATTGAAAGGCTATCGGGTACATACATGATAGAATTTATAAAGATGGATCTAATTCCCTATGTTATTTAATATAAGCATATGATATTTAAAATCCTCTTTTAAACATACACATAGTCCGAACTGTCATTATCTAAAAAATCCGTTTTTTAAACCTTAAGAAAAGATGCTCCTAGGAGTGTTGCCAGAAGGAATCAGCTTTGTAATTTCTTTTCTCTTCTTTTTGGCGCCGCCGCCCCCTCTTTTTTGTAGAGCATGATCCCCAAACTCATAAACAAAGTCTTGGGATCCCAAAACAAATCTCTAACATCAACACACTGTTAATATTCCCCTTGCTTTTCGAATAGATATGTGTGTTAGCCCAATGGTCAAGCCCCTTTGATTCTCCTTCGCGCACCTTAATCAGCATATTAATTACCAGACTCTTCCGAATATAAACTATTAGGGCTAACGGTGTTCCTTAATCAAGTTTCATAATTCCATGGAATCCCCCAATCAACTTGGTGTGTAGTGCCATAGTGGAACCTCACTACCAATTTTGAGGTCAAATGCTTTGGATAATCGGACCCGCCAGATGCTTCACTTCTATGATTCTTCACATGAGAGAGGGAACTAAAGAATGGGATAAAACTCAAGAAAAAGTTAATTAAGTTAAATTATAGTAGCTTAAGGATATTTGATTTCCTTTACATGATTAAGGTAATACCTCCTTCTATTATGCAAGATTAGCCGAACATTAAGCTTATTTTAAGTACAACGCGTGTTGAGATCGTACTTGCAGCATGCATGCCTTATTTTCCTTTCGAATTTCTCTTGAAAAACTCGGAGGTACGTCTTGTATAAGATTACGTTTTATTTTGTCGAATATTAGGGTTTTAAGCATACGTTGTCTGCTTTAATGTTAGAGGTAAGGGATGTGACGCACACTAGCTAATTAGTTAGGAGTTTGGAGACAATCACTTATCTTACGACATGGTGCAATTGTTAATCTAGTAGATTTAGTTTAGACGCATTAATCACCTTTTTTCTCGATTTTTTGAAGTTATAGAAACGGGAGGTCACAAAGTGCTGTACAACTGTATTTACCTGTCATCAACTTTTATTGTGCTCTCAACCACCTTAAACGGACTTGCATTTCAAGGTGTCAAAACGGCCTGGGGCCCGCCGGCCCGTGACCGGGCCGGGCTGAGGTGCCCGGCCCGGCCCGGATTTTTGCAAGCAAAAACCCTCTCTAAGGCTTAAAAAGTGCAAAAAAAGCCAGGTCGGCCCGGGCCGGGCCGGCCCGGGTTTTGGATGGGGCAGGTCGGGCCGTTTTGACACCTTGACTTGCATCGTTAATCGAGCACAAAGAATTAAAGAGAGCAAAAATAAATTCATAATTAATAAAAGTTTTTCATACGGAAAGACTAGACTGAACTAATAACTTCCTTGCACAGCTAGCATCCGGGATATATCCAAAAAAGATAATGGGCTGTTTTTTATCTATCGGAATTTAAGGCTAGGTGTACGCGAGGCCCGCATTCACAACCACAAGGCTCGAACCCTGGTGGCCCCAGGCGTTGATTAATGTTCGTTGGCGAGTATGTCTCAAATATAACTACTTTGAAATTACGTAGCGCGTTTTCTTATGTACGTCAAATATAACAATCACCAAATACTGTTGCGGGGGTAAAACTCGCGTACAATGGATTTGTATTAAGCGGAACCAAGGGCACGGTATTTATGATTGGGATGAGGATTAGGATAGGCTGTTTGACAGGTGATTAGTGTAATGATGAGGCTGAGCGCGTCGCGAAGACCGACCACGGTGTAGATTCCGCTAGAATTTTGCCCCAACGACCGCACTGCCGGAGATGGCGTTGAGCGCGACCGGTGTTGACAAGCTCGCCTGCACAAGGAGCAACTCTTCAGAAATGTCGGGATGTGGTCCAACCCTTAGCCTATCCGATGCCGAAGTCAGTAATAGTACTTAAAACGGGCTCAAGGCACGCATGTCGGATTAAGAATGAGTCGACCTTACTTGACGAGCAATCGGTTGTGGAAGAACAAAGATACATAAGACCTTTGCTCTTGTGTGTTAGTAATGAGATTTGGGATTAATTTGCCAACCCCTCTCCCCGACAGAGGGAAAGGGGTATTTATACCTGATGGAGGCGGTTAGGTGAGGCTGATCTAACGTGTTTACTCGACGTGCTGAGCTGGCCCATCTGTCAGCAGAAGTTTCGGACAAGGATGTCAGGATCAGGAGCGTCAGACAGGCTTTTGTCAGACGGTGCAACGGCCATGGGTGCTTTTGTTAGGGTGTCAGAGCCGAGAAAGCACCAGGGGTCAGGGGGCGCAGCGTTCAGGGGACACTTTGTCAGGTTGTCGAGCGGCGGAAGTGTCAGTAGGGTCCTTGTACTAGGTTGTTTGTCGTGTCCGACGTGGCGAGGGGTCGTCGGGCTACGTTTGTGGAGCGAGGCCGCAGACGAGTTGCTAGATCGCTCCTGACCGAAGACGTGCGGTCCGGCCGCGCGCTTTGCGCGCTATGCCCAGCGAGTTCGGAGGGGAACGGGTGCACAGTTGGCAGATAGCGTGGCGGAGTGCGTCCCTCCCGCCAGTCGAGGCGGGGTGTGCACATTCCCTGGTCGAGGCGGAGTGCGCCCTCTCTCCCTAGCCGAGGTGGAAGGTCCCCTCTCCCTCGCCGTGTCGGAATTTGGGGTCGACGAGCGTCTAGCGGACCTGGAGGAACAAGTGATCGGCCTACGAAGTCAAGGCGAGGAGCGCGCTGCCAGTGCCACTTGACTAGCGGGCCTTTGTGAAGGTGGGGGCGAGCATGGATGGAAAGTCGGACTATCACGATCTTTAGATCGTAACAAGTACAAAATTGGACTACAAAGCATGTGGGCAAACTCGTTACACGATCAATGCCAAAACATTGGTGGGCCTAATGAGAACAACGTCAGAATGGTGGCAGATGGGCCTATATGCTGATGCACAATGCAATTCGTTGCTGGTCCCATTTCGGCCCACCAAGTCAAAAGCTGTTCCCATCCTTATATGGTCCCTTTTCAATCATTTCCTGTTTAGGGCTGCCTTTGTTCCCCTATTAGAATTCCATTCTAGCTAACAGCTCGCAAAATTTTCGAACTTCGATTTTCGTACGCCAACAGGCCGATGTCAAACCTGCACTGTAAGTAGCGAAGGAGATAAAGGCCCAGTACAAAAACTATCGCTCCAAGCCATGTATTGGGGGCCTATTTCAAAATGAGTCAGAATGTTCTTGAAAATCATTAAAAAAATGGGTTTTTCTCATATTAGTCCCTTAAATCTTTCATAATTTGATATTAGTCCCTTAAATCTTTGAAATTTGAATTTAGTCCCTTAAATCTTTAACGTTAACCTAAGTAGTCCCTTTTGGATCATTTACGTTAAAAAACTAACCCGACTTAAATTTGCGTTAACCTTGGACAAACTTGCCCTTGGGTTAAAGAAACACGTGATGGTCACGTGGATGTGCATAAAACTCCGCGGGTTAAAAGCGCTGCCCAAAACAACTGCTACACATTTCTCTATGCATTTCACAAGAAAATTGAACCCTAAAAATTTCATCCTAGCAGCGCTGGCGAAGAGGGAAGAAACTGTGGGAAATCAAGGGAGTTTTTTTGGACGATCGAGGTCTAGAAGGTTGGATACGAAAGAGTTGAGGTAATAGCTAGGTGATTTTGAGTGTAATTTGCAAACGAATCAAAAATTCCAATGTAGGCATCAATTTCACTGCTAGTTGATTTTGCTTTAGGATTTTGGGTTTTTTGATGTTAGTTGGTGTTATAATTGATAAGGGTTGAATTTTTTGTGATTTAGGGATTGTATTGCATAAAGGATGAATTTTTGTGTGGTAATGACATGAATATTAGGTTGAATGTATATGTGCTGCATGCATGTATAGGTATATGTTGTGGCATGCATGTATAGGCATATTTAGGGCTGACTGCTTGATTATAGATATGTATATGAATGAGCAGTGTTGAATTTTTGTGATTTAGGGATTGTATTGCATAAAGGTTGAATTTTTGTGTGGTAATGACATGAATATTAGGTTGAATGTATATGTGCTGCATGCATGTATAGGTATATGTTGTGGCATGCATGTATAGGCATAGTTATGGCTGACTGCTTGATTATATATATGTATATGAATGAGCAGCATCTTTTATTGTGTTAGGCTGGCTGCATGTATATGTTGAAGGCAGATTGAATTGATTTTGTGAGTTTGGCTGACTACAAGTATATGTATATGTGAGTTTGGCTGACATGCATGTATGTTTGACAAATATACGTATATGACTGACATGCAGGACAAGTTGTGCATAAATTGCTGCTTAACAGGATAAGACATGATGGAAGATGGTGTTGTGGAGATAGCCCTCAGATATAATGGCTACTGGAGAAATATACCAAGGACAGGGAGAAAGAAGTATGAGTGTGGGAATAGAAAGACAGTGAGAGTGGAAGTGAGTAAGTTCAGTTTGGAATCTTTTTCAGATTATATTGGTGAGTTGTTACCTCCTGCAAAGGAGTATATGCAGAAGTTATCGTATACAGTACTTGGATCAAATCCTAGGAAGTTTAAGAGGATTAAGTCAAATGATGGTTTAATGAAGCTGATGAGAACACATGATGTGATGAAGAAGAGAGTGGAGATGTTTTTAGTGCTTGAGCAGAGAACTGGTGATAGAGGCATGAATTATACACCTTATAGGAGGAGAAATCCTCCAAGAGAAGGATCAAGGATGTCAACTTCAACATGTGAAATCACCATTGATGAAAGCTCCAGTTCCAGTGAGGATGAAAGTTACTCACCTGAAGATGAGGCAGATATTGATGGGTACAATGTGAACTATGATCAAGATGATGATGCATATAACATGGTGGATGAAGGAGAGCAATTAGATGCTGACAATGAAGAAGTTGCTAATGATGATGCATATGACTGCTACTCTGAAGATGGATACCATTCTTGGAACAGCTCTGAAGAGGAGGACATGTCAGATGATGATGAAGTTGGGGAGGGTTTGCATGAAGAGGTGGTCAAGGTCAATTGGGATGATCCATTGATGGATGAGGGTCAGAAGTTTAAAAATGTGAAGGAGTTGAGATTATGCTTGCAACAATTCAGCATAAAGCATAATTTCAATTACAATTATGTTAAGAATGATGCAATAAGAGTTGTGGCAAGATGTTCTAGTAAGGATTGCAATTGGTATCTTAGAGCTAAGAGGTTGGTGGATGGGCAAACAATGGAGATAAGCAAAGCTGTAGGGGAGCATTCATGCATGGGAGTGAACACTTGCAGGAACTACCAGGCATCAGCATCTTGGGTGGCCAGGAACATTGAGGCAGAGGTGAAGCAGAGGCCTAGCATCACTCCAAAGGAGATTATTTGGATGATGCAAAACAATTATGGAGTCACCATCAACTATAATATGGCATGGAGAGGCAGGGAGAGAGCAAGGGAAAACCTGTATGGTAATGTTGAAGATAGTTATGACTTGGTGGAAACTCTACATCATGAGTTATTGAGGACAAATCCAGGCAGTCACATAGCAGTTAAGTTGGAAGAAGACAAGGCATTTCAGAGGATGTTTGTATCCTTTAAAGCATCAATGGTAGGGTTTAAAGAGGGTTGCAGACCATTTGTAGGACTTGATGGATGTCATCTGAGGTCAAAGTATCTGGGGACATTACTGTCTGCAACAGCCCTTGATGGAAACAATGGATTATTTCCAGTTGCATTTGCAGTGGTAGAGGGGGAGAGTAGTGAAACATGGTATTGGTTCTTACAACATCTACTGCATGCATTTGATGGAGAAGTGGGGAACTTGACAATAATTTCTGATCAGGAGAAGGGATTGTTGGATGCTGTTAGTGTGTTGATGCCTAATGCAGAGCATAGAGTATGCATGAGGCATTTTTGGAAATCATTAAAGAAAGATTACCCTGGTGATTTCTTTGAGCAGACAATTTGGGATGCAGCAAGGTCCTTTTCTAAATCTGATTTCAAGCTTCATTTGAATGTGTTGAGGTCAGTTTCTGAGACTGCATACAGTGATTTGATAGGGAGAGACAAGTATGTGTGGTCTAGGTGTCAATTTTCTGTAGTGTCAAAGAATCACTACATAACAAATAACTTATCTGAGTCCTACAATGCATGGATCATAGATGCAAGATATCATCCTGTTGTTGATCTTGTTGACATGATTAGAATTAAGATACAAGAGAAATTTTATCAAAGGAGCAAGTGTGCAGTGAAGTGGAAGGGAGTATTGGTGCCATATGCAGCAAGGTACTGTCAGGACATCAGTAAGAAGGTGGGAGGGTATGTTGTTAGACATGTAAATGAGTTCATGGTGGAAGTGGAGAATGAAACAGGGAGAATGATCATCAATTTGCAAGAAAAAACATGCAGTTGTAGAAGGTGGCAGTTGACTGGTCTTCCATGTATCCATGCAGCATCTTACATAGCCTCAGTGAGGAATGCAGAGTGGAGCATGTATTGTGATGATTACTTTACTGTTGAGAGGTAGTTATTAGTAGAAATCAAATTAGTGTAATTGGTTAGATTGTTGGTAAATGTAAATATGGGGTACACTTTGAATATGCAGGTACAGGAAGGCATACAAGTTGTCAATTGGACCTATGGCTTCTAAGGACCAATGGGAGGAATTTGTGAAGGAGTACAAGATAGGCCCACCTCATGCAAAGAGGCCTAGAGGGAGACCAAAGAAGAAACGGATGCGTGGGAAGGATGAGATTGATGTGAAGAAGGTGTCTAAAAGGGTGCACAAATGTAGTAGATGCAAAGGCCATGGGCATCACAAAAATGCTTGTAAGATGCCCATCAATCCCAGATCAGTTCCAACATCAACTGCTGCATCTACTGCTGATATTGGGCCAGAACAAAGTCAACCAACTCAGCAAGCTTCTACTGATTTTAATGGGTAATATGTAACATGTCAATCTAATTTGCATTTATGAATCTTTTATTAAAGTCTACTTTTTTAACATTGTAGCAGAGGAATGCATCAATATCCTATGACTTCATTTGGAGCACTCCTACAATCTCAGGAATCAAGGTACATCCTCATTTTCACTAGTTGAGATTGCATCAGGACACAGTGTAAACCCTACTTTTTGAACATGCTAGCAGAGGAATGCAGCAGTACACAGTGGAGCCATTTGGAGCACCCCTACAAACTCAGGAATCAAGGTACCCTATAAAGTTACAAGATTACATATATATGGAAGAATACTATTCATATTGTTGTCTCATATGTTGTATATTTACACTTGCTTATATGCCTACTATAGGTCTACACCCTCTACTGGAAGAACAAAACTGATAGCAGCAAGAGGAAGAGGAAGAAAAGAGACCCATGTACCAAGACGTAGGAGTGGTGTCATTTTTGGTACTCCTAGAGGTGCTCAAATGTCAGGTACTGAAAAGAGAAGAAAAGGTAAGGGAATAGCAAGGGGGCATGCATCAGAAGGCAACAATCCAGCTGAAGGCAACAATCCAACATCTCAATTCAACACTCCAGCTAAAGGCACCAATCCAACATCTCAATTCAACAATCCAACTGAAGGCACCAATCCTGTTGGTGTTATGGGATCTCAAGGATCTGAGCAGTCTTATGCTGGTTTTCCTATTGGAAAGGTCATCTGGAGGTAGGTAGTATGGATCAGTGATGGGGAGACTATGGGTTATGGACATATCTCAGATTTTGTATGTATGTTTCTGGTTCTTATCAGTGATGGAAACAACTATATTTTGTATGTCTTGTGATACAACTATGAGTAGGCTGACATGGTGATCAAGAACATGGTGATTCTATGGTTTGAGTCTGTTGTCTGTTGTAATCAGCTTATGACTGTCACTCATTTGTGGTTTATGAACTCATATATCTGGATTGGGTTTTGTTGAGATGAGTAATTGGTTCCATATGCTTGCTGTTGAGATGAGTTGTATGCAATGCAGCAATTCCATTTGGTTCCATATGTTTGTCTGAAGATGGATATCTGGATTGAGTTTTGTTGAGCAGAGTAATTGGTAATTGGTTCCATATGATTGTTGTTGGGATGAGTAGTATGCAATGCATCAATTCCAATAGGTTCTATATGTTTGCTGCTAATACTCTCAGTTTTTGTTGCTATTACTCTCACTTCCATATGTTTGATGTTGAGATGCAATGCACCTCTACCAATGCCCCCACTGGAATTACCTTGCAAGCACAATCTATCCCATTTGAGTTGTTGAGCAGCACAAAACATCCATATGTCCACAAGAGGACACATTAATTTCCTTAGCTATTTGCTATTTCATGATGCATTCATTCATGGATCAGTGACAAGATGAACATGCCTAATTTAAGAATCACAGGGGTCCTAATTCTGCTGCTGCAGTCTTGGGAGCTTCTCCTCCTCCAAAACCAAAAGGCAGCAGCTGGCTGCCAAGGGCCAGTTCATAGATTCCAGGGCTCTGTGGCATGTACAAATCGAACCAGCTGCAAGGGAAAGCTTCTTCCTGTTGGGCTTTGAATTGGGGGCTGGAAGTGGAATATGGGTAATTGTTAGGGTTGCTGATTGGTTGGTTCACATCAACACCAACATGATTTACAGCAGCACAATTGCATACAAACATACACCATAAGAATATGAAATACAAACATGATCTACGCCAACATGATTTAAAGCAGCATGACATTAACCAACCATTCATGTGAACATCCATAAGAATATGAAATACAAACAAAATGAACCAACCACATATAAACATCAATTCATTGGGGAATTTTAACATACACCTTGAGTTCACACCATATTCAATGTGGATTTCAATCAGTACACCTAGCCTACTCTCCCCAACATTGGAGATAATACATTCACTAACTACAACCATCCTCATTACATTAACTTCCCAATTAAGAAAACAAAAACTACCACACCAAAAATCACAGCACATTTCAAATACATGAGAGTTGCATCAATCTTCTCTACTAATACTCCTAACTCTTTCCTTAGCATCATTCTAACATTGTTCCTTGGATCTTCAACCCACTCAAAATACCCGCAGCCTTTGCATGTAGGACCCCTGTATTTGGGGCAGCCGAAAAAATCCAACCCTGCATTATCTCCCTTCTTACATTTCCACATCTTGCATGCCAGTCCACAGTAACACGTCCTTGACCGTGTGCCACTAGAGACAGACCCATCTGCATACTCATCTTGGTAGCCCGTCGTCATTGGAGTCTGGATTTTGGTTTGGATTGGGGAGAGCTGAAGGAGAAGACCCTTGCCGCACTGTCGTTGGTGTGGAATTTGATAGACAAGAGAAAGGAGGAGAAGAGGAGGGTTTGGGTAATGTTGCTGGCAGCTTGGTTTGATTTAGTGCCCGTTGATTTATAGGGAAGAAGATGAGGGGAAGTAGCCGTTGGGGTTTTTAACGTTGAGGGATTAGAGGGGTAAAACGGGCAGCCCGTATTAAAGTTTAACAGAGTTAAGCATTTACCGTCCAAATTTTGACTGCTGCTAACTCGAAGGACTATTTAGGTTGGTTCATTAAATTTAAGGGACTAAATTCAAATTTCAAAGATTTAAGGGACTAATATCAAATTATGAAAGATTTAAGGGACTAATATGAGAAAAACCCTAAAAAAATTTATCAGAAAACTCAGCCGTCTTCACTGGGAATAAAAATTACACTAGAAAGCAAAATATATACAAGCATTTCTCTTAATTAGGTCAGCTTCTCTCTCTCGTCCTCCCTAAATTTAAACAAGATCATAATTTTTAAAAAATAACGGAAGGTCGATTTTTTTTTGGAATATTCTCGTCCAAGGAAATTGGGAGAAAATGCTTGGAAGGGACAATAACGAAATTGTATGATTAATAATATCATCATCCACCATCGTTAATATCCGTTGTAAGACGGAAGAATGACATTGATCGCAGCCTCCCCCGTATCCAATCATGCGTTCGCCATTCTCGTTACGCTTCTCTTTGTTGTCCCATCCCTCATCCTCCTCAACGTTCTGACTCCGTTGAGGCCCTCCTCTCTGCGTTACGTGTATTCTCGTCTCTCGAATTCTAAGGCCGTAGAGGGGTGTGACTATTCATACGGGAGGTGGGTTTGGGATGATGACCGCAATGCTAGATTCTACTCCGAGGATGATTGCCCTTTCATTGACCTCGGCTTTCAGTGCAAACGGTGTGGGAGGAACGATTCCGACTATTTGAATTGGCGTTGGCAACCCCACGGTTGCAAATTGCCGAGGTACGCATGTCTGTACGTATGTATGTATATTGAACATTTTTATGATGAATAATTTGATGACAATTTGATGATGTTCCTCCTCCTTTATACGCCAATGATGGTAGAAAGTCCGTGATTGTTCTGTCGCTTGTAATTTCTTTTTATAGAAACTTGATTGTAATATTTTAGTTTTTCGCTGGAAATGAAGAGCTAACATAATTCAACTAAGGCATTTGAATCCCATATGGATGATTAACGAGTTTTCTACGAAGTTATAGAAACCGATCGATAAGTTGATTAATATATCCTACATGTCATCAAAGCAATCCTCTAATCTAGAATGATTCTCCAACTCCTCAACATTTCTTTAAAACTATCGACATGAAATAGAAATTTGGGTACTCATTTGAGTGAACGCTTGTTGATCAAATGAGTTCAGGTTCAACGCCAGCGAGATGCTGGAGCGAAGCAGAAACAAGAGAGTGGTGTTCGTAGGCGACTCGATTGGGAGAGGCCAGTGGGAGTCGCTGCTATGCATGCTATCCGCGGAAGTGAAGAACAAGTCGAGCATCTACGAGGCGTACGGCAACCCGATCACGAAGCACAAGGGGTTTCTGTCGATCCGATTCAGCGACCACAATCTCACGGTGGAGTACTACAGCACCCCCTTCCTAGTCGTGGTCGCCCGCCCTCCTCCAAACGCGCCTCGCGACATGATCCGAAAGGCGATGCGCGTCGACACCCCCCACTGGGAATCCAAGAGGTGGAAGGGAGCGGACGTCCTCGTCTTCAACACTGGCCACTGGTGGAGGGAAGACAAGCTCAGCAGGCTGTGCGTACGCTTCCTTTATAATTATTACTTGCACCATCAATATATAGAGAAAGTTGGATGATTGGAATGACTGTATACATATTTTCTTTCTACAGGGGAATGTCTTTCCAAACGGGGGAGTCGTTGAACATGACCATGGACGTGAAAACAGCGTTCCAGACAACTCTGCACACCATCAGAGATTGGACACTCAGTAACATGAACCTCAGCAGCAGCTTTGTTTTCTTCAGAAGTTTTTCGCCGGCGCATTTCATGCAAGCATTCCCAAATTAACCATGACTAGTTCTGCATGCACACTAGAACTCATCGATAATGGACTAAACTGGTGAGAAATCATGCAGGATTGGAACCAGGAAGACTAGGTGCATCTGCGACTCTTGGACGGGGCCGGAGACGGACCACGGCAAGGTGGAGCCGGACCCATGGTACAATCGAGTCATGTCGGAGGCTGTCAGAGATATGAAGAAGGGCAGAGAGATTCAGCGCACGCATTTTCTCAACATAACGTATATGTCGACGTTGAGGAGGGACGGGCACCCTTCGAGGCATCGGGAGCCCGAAATACGAATGCAGTACGCCAACCAGCAAGATTGCAGCCATTGGTGCCTGCCGGGCGTTCCTGATACCTGGAATGAGCTGCTTTATGCGCATCTCCTGTCCCATGGCTTTGGCACCCGCACCAGCATTTGAATTTTATATGATGCATGGTTGCGTTTTTATTTCCCTTTTTCCCCCATGTAATTATGTAAATAGAAGATGGATTTTGAGACCAGACAAGATATAATTAAGTGGGACAATACTCATAGTTCAAGTTACAGTGCTTAGCCGGTACAAGAACAGCGATGAGAGAGAACGGGATCACCTGCTTCTCCTTGAATATTTTTTAATTAATGCAAGGCTACGTAGATTTGAGAGAATAGTGAGAACGGTGTCACCGTAACACAATAGCTTATCGGTTGCTGACACCACTTCCATGATTGTTGTTTCATAAGTCGATCAGACGTTGCTATATACTGTCAAATTTTTTGGCCAACTTTCTAATGGTTTGTCTCACTGGAGAGTAGAGACTGATACATCACTGGAGGTAGCCTAGAGACAGCTTGGGAATAGCTCGCACCAGAGCTCTTCCAACAGCTCGCCAGGTCTCCAGCCAGCTGCTAGCTAGTAGCTTGTCCAGTCTTCATACAAGCGCCAGTAGCTCGAATAGAAGCTTATGTAACCTGGTGTAATAACTGAGCGGTCACTGGGCCAACCCAGTGTTGTATCGGTCTCTACTCTCCAGTGAGACTAATCATTAGAAATTTGGCCATGCAATTTGACAGAATATATCAACGCCTGATTGACTTACGAAGCAACAATAATGTAACCCGGTGTTAGCTCCCCCAGGATCTAATTAACCGATAACGTCATCCCACGCCAGTTCATGCACATATACATTCATGTAACAATATACGTGGTGAAAAAACACATATAAGAGAGACATTGTCGACAGAACGTGATGACATGTAATCATTGGACCGTGTAATGATTGGGCACAACGATCCTGAAGGGATCTGCCCCACCCTTGGGTTGTGATAACAGATGAAACTCGACAATTAGGCATTTACCGTCTCGTTGCCACAAGGGTGGTTGATTATCATGTGGTGTGGTTCCAAGATCGAAATATACCCTCTCCGTCGGAGCCATCCACATCCATTTCGATCAAATTGCTTTTCGTTTTGATCTTGGTGTGGAATTCAAGTTGATACAACCATTTTGACCGGGCCCAGAGGAGCCAAGTCAACCACGACCAGTCAACCAACCTGCTACGGCATTGGGCTCTGGCCTAATGACCTCACGGACGGGTCGCGCTTCTACACCCAAGACGAAGGCTCAAAAGACTGCCCACTTTCCGTAGTGGAGGAAATCGCTCCCCAAATCAAGGGAGTACCCAGCCATCATGGCCCACCTTCATGACATTCATCCCTCATCAAAAAGGCGCAATTAAGGGGGGTCAATACTTCCCAATTAGTATGTCCTCATGAATGACGGTAATAATGTCTCATCATGGCCTATTATCGCATAGGGCTCAGGTATATGAAGAGGAGGATGCGTCATCTGAAGAGGGACGGATCTCTGAGATCTACAATGGAGGTATCACATACAAACTCTCACACCTTCCACCTTATACATTCTCCTCCAAAGCTCGGTCCGAGGATGTAGATGTGTTGGCCGGCCTCTTCGTGAGCCATACTCGATCCCACCGAGCATCCTCCAGACCAGATTTGACTTTGGCATCGAATGGGAATTGGTCGGAACTAAGATCCGACCCCCTGACGAGTTCTTCATCCTGCAGATCGAAGGAGACGTCACAACCGCCGAAGCTTTCCTTCAGCGACCCATCGCTCAGATCCGAACGCCTTCATGCCTGAGCCTGTCTATCCGACCGATCCCGGAGGTTGTCGTCCCGTCAAGGCTACCCCTCGACGCACCGAAGCACGGAACCATGCCTTCCTGACCAAGTGAACGCGCGGCCGACCGACTTCAAAGGCCGTCTCCGTCTCACGTGACAGCGACGACCATCGGACCTCCAGACTACCAAACTGCGGTGAGAAAACACCACGAAACACAAGTCAATTTAAACACCATTTGCTTGTACCCAAATCTATACTTGTGGTATCTTTTGAGGTTGCCATATCTTTGTCCGACATTGCAATTTAAACCCCATTTGCTTGTACCCAAATCTATACTTGGTAGCAATTTTGGAACCTGTTCAGGCTTTGTGAATGACAAGAAAAAAAATGATGCTAAATATGTGTGCTTGTAATACAGCACTGCAATCATGCAAGGAAAAAAAAAATGATTCCATTAACACCGGCAGCAATCTGCTCACAAGGCCCATCTAATCTATTATTCCTTATTAATAAGCACCAAAGCATTATGCGTAACCGTATTGTGTGCGACGTACGGTCGGGTCGGGTCGGGCCGGGCCGCCTATGTATCGGTTCGGACTTCGGATCATGTGACCAGTTGAAGCTGCAAACTTTTGTTCATATAAACTCTTCAACAAATTCCGGTTCGAATCTCCTCGTCCAACGAAATCGCGCAAAAAAGTTGGAAGAGTCCAACAATAGGATCTCTCTCTCTCTCTCTCTCTCTCTCTCTCTCTCTCATACCCCTCTTAATTATTATCCGTGATTTTAAATGTAGGTTGTTAGCAATGGACCAACGAATGCCATTGACATCCTCCTCCCCTTTGTTCAACCATGGATCCTCCCTCATTACTCTTCTCCTCGTTCTCCTCTCGTCCCTTCTCCTTCTGAACGTTCTGAATCCGTTTCAGCCCCTCTCCGTTCTCCGTTTCGCCTTCCCCTACAACTCTTCTCATTCGTCGTCCTCCGCGGCCGTAGACGGGTGCGATTACTCAAACGGAAGGTGGGTTTGGGACGAGGACCGCAATGCCGGCTCATACTCGGAGCGTTGCCCGTTTCTTGACCCTGGGTTTCAGTGCGTCCGGAGCGGCCGCAACGATACTGGCTACCAGAATTGGCGATGGCAGCCGAACCATTGCACGCTGCCCCGGTATGCATTGTTCATGAATGGCACGATTGATTCATGCATCTCTCTTTTAATAAAGAATTTCTCTCGTTAATTGATTGTGCTCAGGTTCAATGCAAGCGACATGCTCGAGCGGAGCAGGAACAAGAGAATAGCATTCGTCGGGGACTCGATCGGGCGAAACCAGTGGGAGTCGTTCCTGTGCATGCTCTCCACCGCGGTGGAGAACAAGTCGAGCATCTACGAGGTGTACGGCAATCCGATCAGCAAGCACAAGGGCTTCCTGTTCATCAGATTCGGCGACTACAACCTCACTGTCGAGTACTACCGCACCCCCTACCTCGTCGTCGTCGGCCGTCCTCCCCCCGGCTCGCCCCGTGGCATCCGCAAGTCCATCCGCGTCGACACCCCCCACTGGCAGTCCAAGCGATGGAAGGGCGCCGACGTCCTCGTCCTCAACACCGGCCACTGGTGGAACGAAGACAAGACGTTCAAACAGTACACTTGCTTAAATCATGTCCTGCAAGCTCAAGTATACGTACGTTGGACGATTTGATTCATTGAAAGTCTCTTTCCTGCAGGGGGGCCTATTTTCAGGCAGGAGCGTCTCTGAACATGACAATGGACGTGAAAGCAGCATTAGAGGCGTCTCTCGACGCGATCAGAGACTGGGTTCTTCGTAACATGAAGCTCGACAAGAGCTTCGTCTTCTTCAGAGGCTTTTCGCCTACGCACTTCAGGCGAGAATCTTATCAAAACGACGACGTTTATCAATCCATTAATTAATTGAAACTAACGAGAAAATGTGCAGGAACGGCACGTGGGACACTGGAGGTGTGTGCAGCCTGTGGACGGGGCCAGAGACGGACCAGCACAGGGTTAAGCCAGACCCTTGGTATAATATGGTCATATCCAAGATCGTGAAGGAGATGGAGGAGGGCGAGGGCGTTCGACACGCACATTTTCTCAACATAACGTATCTAACGGAGCTCCGACGCGACGGGCACCCTTCGGCTTACCGTGAGCCCGGGGTGCCACGCAACTCGCCCCAAGATTGCAGTCATTGGTGCCTGCCGGGCGTGCCCGACACGTGGAATGAGCTCGTGTATGCTCATCTCCTCTCCAATGGCTACGGCCACCGTGCTCGCATTTGAATTTGAGATTTAATGGTAGTATTTTTTTTCCCTTTTATTTATTATTTTTTATGTGAATAGAAGAGGTAGAGAGTTCAATTTTAGGCAATGAGTCACGTCTTTAAAAAGTCCAATCGCAGCGTAACCTGTACGTATGTTTTTAGAAGGATACATCAAAGTTGCGTGCCCAAATCACAAGATAAACGTTGATAGATCCCGAGCCCCCAAGAGTCACGGATCGGATTTTTGGGATATGTTTGTTAATTAGATTGCTGTTTCCAAAGTAATAGCGAAACATTAAGGTCAACTTTCTCGTTAAATGAATAATTGGGTTTTGCAATGGGCCATGTCAAAGCCCAAATGCCTTATAAATCAGCCGAATGAAATGGCGGTTAGCCCAAAGGCAGAATACAACTAGACCGTCCCACAAATTGCGGGCCTCAAATTGTCCGGATCTTCACGCAATGTCTATTTTGTACGACTTGTTACGTCTCAATAGTTCGGCTTATTATGAAAAAAGGGTGACAAAGGCTTCGGCCCATCTGGTTCGGCAAACATCGTTTGGCCCATTCATTAAAACTAGCCTACCATCTTTTTGTCTAGCAGAAGGCTTTATGCAAATTTGGATGACCTATGCTATAACCGAGTGTAACTATGCGAGGTGATTATGTAATTGAGAGCACTTCCTTGGGTACATTTATTTTTAATTTTTATTTCTATATTTTTTATGATGATTGTTTTTTAAGGTAGTATGAGAATGAAATGAGTAGTGATGCTCAGATTCCCGATCATAAGATCTAGATCCGGATGGCATGACGATGGTTTTTCCGAAGGGGCAAGTCCATGATTTTATTTTTTTTCGTCCTTATTTATAAATTCAAACAAAATGCAACACCAATCTATTATACAAATAGGTTGATAGAGTGGTAGACATGGTTTGACAGCATGATCATCACGTGGGTCATTTCCTCACACCCACACATGCACCCCACACTTCTCACAAAGTCCCTTGCACCGAATTCCGCACCCCCAGAAATACAAACATCTGCTTGGGACCCGTCATGGAATGGTGAGGGGGGCTTGCTGGAGCATCAGCAATTAATAAAGATCTCACCCCGTTAAGGGTGCAAACAAATGTCCGTTGAGTGTACAAAAACAATGCAAAACAATTAATCAGTACATAGACATCCAACAGTCTGGTAGCAAGCTGTATGAATGATCTTTACTTTGCCACTAGGCTATGACGATGAGCTTGAAATCGGAAACCAATTGCAAATTTGCTTCTACTTAGAGCTTCATTCGTTGCCTTAACTCAATCTGGGCTGCTTGTGGACGGATGGCTGCCGCAATCAACGTCCTCTTAATCAAATAGTAATGACAATCTCTGTCCCATTTGCGCCATCATTGTCAGTCTGAATTGAACAAATGAAGGTCACGTTTCAGGGTCCTTGTTTTCGTCAAAGGGATCAGGCACAGGAGCCCAATGATTTTGACCGAAGGAATCAGATTAACATCCATCCAGGTCCTGGTTCAATGATAATTAATGAGCTGATGTTTACTTGATTGAGATTGAGATTGCTATAAACCGTTTCCCTTTGTGTACATGAAAAGCGTGTGCGTTGAATAGTTGTCATGTTATTCGTTTTAGGGGCTACGTGGGTTTTCATCAGCCAGAATCGCTTGCCTGCGGCTCTGAAGGAAATACGCATTCTCAATGTCAAGTTTAATGTTTATTGAATAAGTACTGTGAAAAGGAACATAAAAGAAAGGGAATATTCAAATATGCTAAAATCGCAAGTAAGGGAATGATCGTGGAATGTGATCTGAGATTTTATAAATCCATGTGGATTCAAGACTAAAAATGAAAGCGAGATCAAATAAAAAATAATCCTCCCCCAAACCGAAGGAACAAAAATCAGCCAAATGGCTTCCACGTTGCATCCTCCCAAAAACTAGAGACATTATGAGCGAGAGCGAGAAACTAATCAACAAAAGAAGCGCACGGACAGCTGCTCGTCGTTGCTCCAAATCAGCGGCGATTCTTACAGAGATTATGGCATAAAAAAGACCGCGTAACAACGATTTGTTAGCCTTGATGGATTGGGGGCCTGCCAAGATTCATGCGTGCTCGAACAAATACAACATGCTTGCTTCGAAATTGTGATGCACAAGCAGCTGGTGTTTTTGCGCGTGGCAGAAAATGGCTACAGTTTGACTCAACACCGTGGCCGCAGCCCTCAATGCAGCCCCCAACAAATGGTCCGCTTTGCTTACAGTGAATCCAAGTTGATCAAAAGACTGTCGGCTCGAGTTTTCATTTTTGACTTCGGTTATGTCCTTTGAAATCAAACGCAAGCAGACTGAACCATGAGAAACGCTCAAAAGATGTGGCCCTTTCAACCGCTCCCCATCTTTTAGGGTGATAAATTAATGTTTGTCCCTAATAAAATTTTACGACTCATAGAGTCAGTAGATTACGTAATAAAGGCCAAAAAAATTTAATAGAGAAACTATCTTTTAGTTCACGGGAAAAGGGAAGTGACGTAAGTCCCCTTCCGACCTTGGCGGGTATTTTTCTATTTGAAGCGGGAAAGTGAGATTAAGACCCACCTCCATAACGTAATTTCTAAACTGTTTTAAATTTGGTCACTAGTCCTTGTCGGTAATTACTAATTAAAATAATGGAGGATGGGAAGCTGGAAAATTGAAGCAAGATATAAATTATTGGGTGATATTGTGATAAAATAACAATTGAATCTCTATCAAAGCTTGTTGATTAGGTCATGGACTCTCATCTGACTTTATCTCCCTACCGACTCCTCCATATAATATATTATTATAAAATTAAATACTTCAAAGAATTAATTTATAAAAATATGTTATATGATGTATTCATATAGCGAGGATTTTCTAATAAACTAAATGTAAATACAAACATCATCAGCTATCCGAGAAAAAAATTGTCTTATATGATCTCGTTAAAAAAACTATTCTTCGCAGTTTTTTATATGATCAAAAATATAGTGAATATAAAGTACTTTGCTATAGATCGGATTGGTGCAAATAATTCTATTACGGAAAAAAACAAGGAAATAGTTAAACGTGCAACATCAAGATCAATAAACAAAATCTTTTGGGTTTAGTATATCTTTAGCATAATGTGATTTTAGAATATGAAAATCGGACGAAGCCATGCCAGTCGTTCAAATAAAAATATGAAGAGTTACTTTTGGACAGAGTATAGGAGGAAATTTTTCTGGGGTAATTTGAAGCTCATATTTCACCAAATAAAATAAAAAGCATATATGAATAAATATAAACCCTTTTCGTACCAGATGAAGCGCAAACATGACGCAACCACAACGTGCAATATGTGAAAAGAACCAGAGATTTCAGATGAAGCAAGTGCCTAATCATGACCCGCACTGGCTTCTGTCATTGAACTCGCATGAGCAAGTTTAAACCCCCAAACTCCAAAGATTAGAGTGTTGGAACTTATCCAATTAAGTTGGATCTTAATCCAACGTTAGGCTAATATGCTGTAAATAATTATATAAGTACTACGCTGTCATATTAAACCCAATATATTAGTGATCTGGTTTTAATTAATTAAATGGGCTAAATGAGTTAAACAGGTTGTGGGGCCTTTATGTGTAGAGACTATTGGGCTTCAACTCGTTGATGGGCCGAGTTGGAAACCCTAGGGCTATGGAGGCTAGCCTATAAATATTAGCGGTCATGATTTCCGGAATACACGAACAAAGTTGAGTCGTCTTTTCTACGTCCCGTCGCTAGGAGAGAAACCAGGAGAAAGCTAAAAGGGTTCTCCAACGGTTGATTCGTGCTATTCTGGAAGATCGCCTGCCACGGTATCGTCAGGATCTCTTTCAGATTATTAGCGATGGACTCAGATATGCTTTCGCTAAATCAGAGTATGCAATGATTTAAGGTTCCGCATGTTATATATCTAGATCTATGTTGTTTGGCTAGAACGCATGTCTAGATCTTTAGTTTCTACATAGAGAACACGAGAATGCTTAATGATGATGCAATTCTATTATTTTTATTTTTATCTCCCCTTCCAATTTCCCAAATATTAATGGTTTGCAAGTAGGAGGAGCACAAGAGTAAGGAAGGAGCACAAGAGTCATGTACATGCATCCTTCCCTTAGCGCCATGCTTCATGGCGTGCTCTTGGATGTGTGTCCATATCAAGGCTTTTAATGATGACCGAGACCAAAAATAAACAATCACTAAGTATTTTGAGTTGTTTGGCTTGGATTCTAAGCTAGCAATAGGGTCTAGATTTCGGACACTGAATATGTCTCCATATCTCATGGGGTTTGGGTGGCGGAGGCGTAATTTTTCAAGAAAAAAAAGAAAAAGAAAAAATCTCTCACAGATCCATAGGTCACGCACAACTTCCAAGAAAAATGATTGGATACATCATCGCATCGTGCACGAACTAGTTACGTATCTATCTTCATCCTAAACTTTATTAAACTTAACTCGCTCCTAACAAATTACTAATTTGATTCGCGCCCAATATTCACATCATCCCCTTTCATTTTTCGTATGTGGTAATCCCCAACTGCTCCTTTAACGAGGGCGAAAGGGCACCAACCCACAAGATCATCAACCAAATTATAATCTAATTAGTCAACTAATTAATTAAACCCTAATGCATATTTGTAACACTACAAATACAAGCATATGGTCCCCAAGCCATTCAAATACTCCCAACTTTGACGACGACCTTCGAATTCCAAATTCAGAGCATCAGCCATAAGATAAGACCGCTACGCAACGCACCCGCACGCGTCCCCTGGCTGGCTCACATGAAACTTACCCGCCTGCGTCCGGCGCCAAGAGAGTGCGTGCTGTACCCGCGCAAAAAACGTGCCCATTTCTACCCGCCCTCAATCTCTTTCTGCTACCTATATAACACTCAAAGCCCTCTCTCTCTCTCCTCCCACAAACGGCAAAAGTTCAGCTTCATTCATCTCTCAATCTTTAACATCAATGGCTGCTGCTGCTATTGCTACTACGATTGAGGACCTGCACCCGGACCTCATCGCCCGGGCCCTGCGCCACATGGACGGGCCAACCCTCGCCGGGGCCAGCTGCTCCTCCTCCACCCTCCGCTCCCTCGCGTCCGACCCTGCCCTCTGGCGCCACCTCTGCCTCTCCACGTGGCCATCCCTCAGCCACCCCCGCCTCCTGTCCCTCCTCTCCGACCCACCTGGCGCCCACCGCCGGTTCTTCTCCCACTCCTTCCCCTTCCCCTCGGCGAAGGGCGACGACTACGTGGCCCCTGAAGACGGAAAGAACGGTGCCCTGTCCGATGATCTCCCAACCGAGCTAATCTCGGCTGTAGACCTTTACCATAAGGGCGTTCCCGTCTTTTCCCGGGTTGTCGAGATGGAGACGTCGTCCTCGTGGTTCCTGACAGCACCGTTCCGCATCGAAGGGCTCGACCGGAAAGACCCAGAGGCGCCTCATTCGGAGGCCTGGACGGACGAGCCGGCGATAGACCCCGAGGACCTCACCCTCAGCTGGGTGGTAATCGACCCCGAGACTCGCCAGGCGGTGAACCTGTCCAGCCGGCGGCCCGTCTCGATCGACCGGCACTGGTACTCCGGAGAGACCCTCGTCAAGTTCGCCGTGGTCACGAGGGGGTGCGCTGTGAGCGCGGTGGTCACGTGCGGGGAGGAGAAGGGGCACGTGAGGGAGGTGAACCTGACGGTGGAGGACATGGACGGGATTTCGCTGCCGGGGAGGGGCAGCTTGGGGATTTTGAAGGGGGCCATGGGGGGGGAGAGGAGGGGGGTAAGATGGGAAAAGGAGGTTAAAGGGGAGTACGAGGAGTATCTGAAGAGGAAGAAGGAGAGGAGAGAGATAAAAGCGAGGAGAGAAGGGATGCTGGATTTGATGTGCACTACGTTTGGGGGTCTGATGTTCTTGAGCTTCTTGATGCTCCTTGCCCTTAGATGAGAGAGTCCGAATTTGAATTTGAATTGCTAAAGATTTTTTATGTTGAATTTTATACATACCGGGGGAGGGAGGGAGAGGAGTATGCACAGAATTGAATTGAAACGGATGAACTATATGTTTGTATACGAAAAAAATGTTCTTTTTTAAAAAAAAAAGTAAATTAAACAAAGTTTACTGTAATCATATGCACTCTTCATAATTTTAGTGATTAGGTGCAAAGCTCAAGATTCTACCTAATCTTGTTAACTGCCTGCCAAATTGTGGGGCAATTTTATTTCTCCAGATGAACAGAGGACTCCTAAACGCCGGACTCGTGAAAGATTAGATTACTGCGACAATAGAACAAGTGACTCAGAGAATGATGGGTTTATAAGACAAGATTTGTTATTGACTTTAAGCCCACAACACTGACAAAAATTCCTAACGCGATCACGCTCCAGCAGCCTTTCAGATTTTGGTGCTGCTCATGTGCATTACAACAAAACGAGCTCCAACAGCAAATAAGATTCATCCGCTTGCTCAGATTTTGATGCTGCTCATTTTGTCTCTTAACATAATTTCCACAGCTTGGAAACAACGGACTGTTGATGCGAAACCGCGGTCCAAGTAGTGATTATCCTTCTGCTAATAGCACGACGGCTTTCGCTTAACCAGTTCAGTGAGTCGTTTGCTAGGGATTTCGTTTTCTATGACCTAACTTCATGTAGAATATTGTACCCTAACTCCTGCCCCTGCTTATTTAAAACCGTGTGCTAATCAGGGATCACAAATTTAAGCACTAGCCTCGTCAATACGACACAATGCCATCGTTGAAAACCCTGAATGAGCCCAGCTATACTGATTTCATCCTTCAAATTTTGTTTTCGGCAAGTGTCGATAGTGATGGAACGATACAAGGAGTATTCAAGAATAAAGAAAGGGTAAAGAATAAAGAAAGAGTATAAGGAGATGAAGAGTGAAAAGGAAATGGACGTTGTGTTTGTGTTGTTATATTTGTATCTGGGATTGGGATCTGTACCATGAGCATGAAAGCACACTTGTATAATACTCTCGCATGTTGAGTCGGCTCACACCCAAAAACACCAATCACTTGTGGAAGTTGATAGTAATTTTGAAGAAAAGCCAATTTTATTGTCAACAATTTTCTCATTACTAATTATAAAAAAAAGGCATGGATCCCTTTTCTTACATGACAACCTAACTTAAATCATAAGAAAACTGATTCTATACTAACTAAATTCCACATAAAATAAAAATACAGACAAGTCTAAATAAGGATTTTATACACGCGGCGAGCAGAGCTAATCTGTATGGAATAGATGAGTAGAGGCCATTAATTCAGAAATGAAACTGATGAACTATTTGTTAGGAGTTAGGACATGAAAGGAACGTTCTTTTTGGGGGGAAAATCAAATAAATTGAACTGTGCTCGTATATACGGACGTCATAATTAAGGATGTTTCCATCCTTTTTTTTCTGCATTTTGATGCACCAGCTCGTTTCTTATCTGTGGAATCAATTCGTCAGTTTTCCATATTTTGTAGAATATGGTTAGAAAACCCATTCCATGACGGGGGATGGTTGGGTACAATGCTCAAGATTCTACCAACTATTGTTATGTGCCTGCCAAGTTGTTGGCGAGTATTATTTCTTCAGATAAACAGAAGATTCCTAAATGCTGGACTCCTGAAAGATTAGGTTACAATGATAACATAACAAAATTGCTATTAAGTTTAAGCATATAACCCTTACAAAAGTTCCTAATGCAATTATACGCCAGCAGACTTGAAAGACTTTGAAACTGCTCGTGTGCATTGCAACAAAATGAGCTCTAAACGTTGAATAGATTCATCTTCCATGCTCTTCTGGTTCGGTTCAAATCGTTGAATAGATTCATCTTCCATGCTCTTCTGGTTCGGTTCAAATCATGATAATCTCTAATCATGCAGCCTATACTGCGGTAGCAGCAGCAGCAGCAACAACAAAACAAGCTTTTAGATTTTACATATGAATTTTATCTTCATTCGGTTACAGTAACTAGCTATAGTTGGCAAGCATAAAACATTTAGATTTTGCGACACAGGATCTTCCAGCTGACCTAATTGGATTCTATGTTATACAGAATAATCAAAATCCATCTATTGAATTTTCTATCAAATTTCAACACTTAATTTAAACCAGCTATAATGTAGAATAATTGCTCGTTAAACTACATCAGTGCTTCAGCTACGTCTCAGGCAACTGAAGCCCGACTGATTCTATCCATTCCTTGCCAACTTTGTGTTGTTTCTAGAGGTGGTCTCTTCTCCTTCAAACAGTCTGAGGCTGAACACTGTTTACCAAACCCCTGCAAATATAAACGCACTTCATTAATAATTTCCATTTCCCTTCAGCCCATATATATGGAAAAGATTATGGCAGTCATTTTGTCTCTTACATAATTTCCATAATTTGGAAACAGCGAGTGTTGATGTCAAATCCTTGTCCAGGTACTGACAATCTTTATGCTAATAGCACTAAATTAGTCCAAGAGTCGTTTGCTAGGGATTTCGTTTTCTATGACCTAACCTCATGTAGAAAAATGTAGCACATTCCCGCCCCCATTTATTAAAAGCCCAGTGCTAATCGGACATCAGAGTTCAACTGCTACACTTTTCAAAAAACACACATTGTTGTCCTTAGAAAAATCAGAATGAGCTCAGCTAAATTGTGCTTTCACCCTCACAGGCCTCACCTTCCCTTTTAGCTTGACAGTCACCAACGACAGTGATTGAACAAGGACAGTGATGTTTCAACCCTTTTGTTCATTCATCATGTTACGTGCAGTAGGTGAAGTGTCAAAATACTGAAGCAGCGGTACATGGAGTGTTTGAGCATAAAGAAAGCTTACGGGCAGAAGGTGGAAGTGGTTTTTGTATTGTGAATTTGTACTGGGATTGGTATCTATATTGTTTGACGTATATGTTGCTCTTTTTAGCCTATGATTCATGGGACGCTCCCAACAAAAAATTGTTCAGACACACATGGACACAACATGAGTTTGTTCATATCCAACACTTGCCAACGTGTATATTGTTGTTCACCTTAAAAATGAACATGTATATTGTTGTTCACCTTAAAAGTATGTACCGTATAAAATATGTGATACCTATTCTTGAACAAAGCAATTGCTTACTAGTTTCTTCTACTAATATTAAGTTCTTGTTTGTATGTATATAAATCCAAATTATTTATTTAGATGACTCAAATATATATCTATGCAGAAAAAGTATACATATATAGCAGTGTCATTGTGCCTAGGGTTGGGATAATTGACATGTCCAACAGTCATGGCCATGTCGACTCCGTGTCCATGTCTCCAAATAATAGCTTTTAAGTTTTAACTAATAATTCTTCTCTATGGGGAAAGCAAAAAAAGAAAACCAACTAAATTGATTACCCATTTATTATGTATATAGTCTACATTAACTATGATTTTCTCTACGGATGTCACTTTTCCCAATCACCATCAAAAGATGCAGCAAGCCAACTTTTGACATTATAATGGAAAAGCACATCACGTCCAACCATGGGCATGAATGCACGTACAAAGTTAACAAACTACCCGAGATATATGCCATCTCTCCCATGTGAGAGGTCGACGATTCGATTATTGCTTTCCGATGTATCAAAAAAAAATATAACAAACGTGTTTATCCGTGTTATTCTTTTCCCTCGCTACCTATGGCACAGCCAACACAACGGCTCCCAGATTATTCCCATGCATGATGTATTGGCAAGGCATTAACTCCTAATTTAAAATTAGTCATGTCAACTATAGACAGTAGCCTCAGGCGAGCCCCATTAATATCTCCATTACACCCATCAAAATGACCACCAAAAACCTTATGCACCCCTTGAATATACATAAAATTAACTTTCCAATATCATAATTGCTACATATCTAAGCCTGATTATGTGAAAAGACGGCATCATTGGTCATACATGCATGCATAATCCTCTAGTATTTTAAAAATCTGATTCTGTTCAGATCCGGAAACAAACTAGTCTTATAACTGTCAACCAGCAGCAAGAACAACTCGATTCGGATTTGAAGCATAGTAAACATGAACAGCCCCCCCCCCCCCCCCCCCCCCCCCCCCCCCCCCCCCCCCAAATAAAAAAAAACACACAAAAAAAAACAATCATCTATTCTTCTGTGCGAGCTGAACACTGTAGGCATATGTATCGCCTTCCGTAAGTACCAGTGTGCCAAGATGAGGAATTTGGTGTACCATTGACGTTTGCTGGTAACCATTACAACACTTTCTGACATCCTTTAGCTTCCAATCACTATAATGTTCTCTGTTTAGAGTTCCAATTTCTTTAACCTAATTTCATTTCGAATTAGGAGAAAAGAAATTCCATATGTACCATAACCAAGAGTAAACAGAAAGATCAAAAATCAGGTGCTATGATGGAAAATCTTAATGAGGTTGATGAAGTTTTTAAATGTGCAATGTCTAAGACTCGTAACATTATAAGAAGCAATGTCGCTGACATCAACTTCCAAGCAAGATAGACGACAAAAACAAGCAAAAGTACCTGAAAGTATGGAACTCCAGGTGACATGACATGGACTAATCATCCCATGTTGAAGGTCCCCCTAATCCGACCTCTGAGTTAGATGTCAAGATCTGGAAAGTGAACTGATCTCTACCTTTAGCCTTCTTATTCTTTTTATGTTCAATAACCAAGCCACCAACCTGTTTTTCATCATGGATGAATCTGTTGTCTTTCTTCTTCCTGTCTACATTAACAGACGTTCTGTCATAGACACTGGGATCAGCAGATACAGCCTCTAAATCCTTGATATCCATAAACAAGGGAACTTCTTGATTTTCAATTTCCTTGATCTTTGCTTTCTTGGCAGCTTTGAGATTGGTTGCAACATTGACATCATACTTCGTTTGATTTGGATAACTTCTCTCAGGGACGCCTAGCTCCGGTTTTTTAATTCTTTTTTTCTGTCCCTCTTCAAGATTAGATAAACTAGGAAGCACGTGGACGTCACCAGATTTCTTTGAGATACTTCTCTCAGAGATCTTCAAATCTTTATTAAACTTATTCCGCTTCGCTTCCTTATCGGCTTCATTATCAGAGACATAAAGGAGAGGACGATCAATCTCACTCAGCATACCTTCTCCAGAGAACTTTTTGCTCTTGTAGCTACCTTCCACTGGCTTTGCATTGAGTATCCGCAAGTTTGGCACTAATTGTTTAACCTGGACACCGTGTAGATGACTAAGTCTATGTTTGGTTTGGGGTTAAATAAAAGAAAGAAAACGAAAAAAATGAAAGAGAAAAAAGTGTAATTTTGATGTTTGGTTGTAGGAAAGTTAAATAGAAAAATAAAATACAATATCATTAATTTTGAGTTAGTCTAGTGGTTTGAAAACTTTATTTGTTAAAGAGGTCTCAAATTCAAACCCAGATGGTCTTTACATGATTTTAAAAAAAATTGTGTATTTCTCTCATTTTCCTTAAGGATGGAGAGTGAAGGTTAGAAAGAAAATTAAAGAAAATTGTATTGTATAATTGTTTCTCAATTTTCTTTCATTTTCATTTTCATTTTTGCTTTTCTTTCTAACCAAACAAGAGAAAATTTTCTCCTTTCTTTCCTTCCATTTCTCTCCATTTCTTCTAAACCAAACAGAGCCTAAGTGGGAAAAAATGGTTTTATGCCTGCAATGGAACATAGATGAAATTTACATAATATTGGAAAGGTTTACCTTCTTTGCCAATTTATCCTTTTCCGCAATAGGATTTCCTTGAAAGTTGAGGTTCTTCAGGTGAGGCAATGCAGCGAGGACCTATCATTTAGGTGATTGTTAGTAGAACATGTATAACTAAAGATGTACTGACAATTACAGCTCAAAGATCATTCGTAACAACAATACAACGAAAAGGAGCAGTCGCAGTAGCAGACCTTCAATTCTGACAAATTTTCTATCAGGTTGTTTCCCATGTCCAAATTCTGGAGTCTGGTGTTCCGCGCCAATTCAGCTGAAATGGTCTATAAGCAAAGAGAGATATTCAAAAGAAAATTTAAAGGTGGCTTTCCAACTTCAATTACCAGAAAATGTATGACAGAAGCAGTTCATATCCAAACCATGAAATGAAATCCTTCTGTCAATGTGAGAAGCTAGAAAACAGCACACTTACAAACAGTCGAATGATGTCCAACCCAAGGTTTGAAATCTCAGTCGCAGTATCAGTATTGGCCAAACTTATTGGTCTCAATATTATCAAATCAGCAACATCAATCATTCGGCTGCTTATTGATATTATTTTAAGAAATAATTAAAATCACTGAGAAAATGACAGTTAGCAACATTATAACGTTTTGATCATAGTTTTGACAAGATATTATATATCTCAATAGTAATTTATATGTAGATAGAGTATTTCAATTGAGTTTAGTTATAAAAAGAAACTCTTACATGAGGTTTTAAAAAGCATTCTGTGCGGCTACCTAGGTGTTTGTGTAGGCAGACGCGTCCCCACACTGCTTCAACACACAGACGCTGAACCGAAAAGAACCCTTCCATGTACCATACCACCCCTTCCAGTTGCTGCTATCATCCGTTGATCCACCTGCCATTTTACCTTCCGCTGCCTGATCTTATGCTTTGTTGCCCACCCCATAACCCCACTTACAGAAGCCACTCAAACAAGACCCGCTTCAACCCACTCTATAAATGGGCTTCTCTTCCCTCGTATATCTTGTCCCGCCCTCTATATATGCACTGACATGCCGAATAGCGATGGAGGGAAAAGTGGCAATGACAATGGCAAGTGGAGTGGCAGGTGGTAATGGTACCGTGGAATTACAGAAAATTCACGATAAGACGAATCATAAGTACAAATAAGGCTTTTTCAGATTGCCACATGAGCAGCTAGGCACCAGACCTAACACCTAGCAGCACATAGTGCCTTCTTTAACATTGTTCTTAGGATTCTGACCGTGAATTTATTGTAATTCAATGGTTGACAGAAGACGGATTATAATTTGATGTTTATTAATTGCCAGGTGGTTTGTAGGGTCACAAATCTAATCTTAAAGGAGTTATCCTATAGAATGGAAAAAAGAACAAATAATATGTAACTATATAGTAAGTGAATATTTATTAACGGTGGGGGTTCAATGTCTTGTCAATTACCTTTTTGAGGAAACAAAAGGAACCTCCGATTAAAGGTTACATATTTCAATATATGAACTCAAGTTTGTGTATAGTGTGCAAGTATTCAATTTAGAGACTTGATTTTTAAGTATCCTTTAGGCCCTCTGATTTCATTGCACTAAAGTACCAACAAAATAATACCAGCAATGAACTCTTCATATGGACTTTGACATGGATTTTTAATGGGTGGTTTCTGATGTGGATCAAGCTTTTACAACAGCCAGAGGAATTTCGGATGTGGAGATTCCATATATTGTAATGGGTTTTTAAAAATTTTATTAATTTGATTTGGAGCAAACTTTCACAAGAAGAATTTTTTCGTGGACATTTCATGTGGATATAGCTTTCAAGTTGCATATCAAAAGACCATTTTAATTTTTTGAATTTTTAATATGAAAGGGACGTCCCTATATGAAAATGTATATTTGAATTTCTGATAGGGAAAGGACTTTCCTATCAAAAGGTTGATTCTAGAATTTTCTAATAAAGAGGACATCCGTATTAGAAGAGGTTTTTTTTAATTTTATTGATTTGGGCCCAGTTTGGAAACATAGCTGATTGTGGAATTTGGGTTGAATTCCAATTAAGTGATGTGGAGGTCAGATTTCAAATTGAAATTCAATTTCAGTTTAGTGATGTAATGATCAGACTTAAGCTTGGATACAATTCCAGATTGGTGACGTAAAGATCAAAATTCAAAATTTCCATCCAATTTCGTCGAGGGTGTCTTTAGAATTTGGGTCCAAGTTAGCTACATGTGGATAGGTTTTGGAATTGAAATTAAGTTCAAATTTATTAACATAGAGGTTGAATTTGAATGTGGACCTAAAATTGATAGGCCAATTTGGATTTGTAATTGAATTTAAGATTGAGTGCAAGTTTACTGACTTGGTCAAATTTAAATTTGGAATTGTATTCCACTTTAGGGACCCAACGGGCAATAAAGTTTAAGCCTAATATTAGATTAGGGACATTACAGCTCATAGGATTTGAAATTTTCCTTTGTGAGATTAATTTAGGGGTGTTATGGTTCTTAGACCATATTTTATTCATAGGCAATTTAACTCACTTGATGAACGGTTGGATTTTTTCGAACACCCTTGGAAAACTGAATTACTGAGAGAATTTTGCTTAACAATGCCTTCTCTCTTTGGATTGGAACGGTGCAAGCCTTGCCCTCGAGGAAGCACTGTTAGCATATGGAATTAACACATCCTTCATTCAATCTAAGAACTCCAATGACCACAACATAATCATCCATGCCTACCACTGGCATGTCCATCTATCCAGACAATCATATTTTTACTTGTACTTACCATGCCATGTCAATAATAGGATTTGGTTCTGAGTTAACGGCCTTATTGGTACCATTCTCCATGATTATCGTGATGCCCAAATCCTTGGCCATCATACTAGAAACTAAATGACAAGCATCGGTATTCAAGAGAGCTTTGAAAGTCTTAAATGTGGTTATTGTCTCTACAAACATAGGCCTCCTTGGCCTCTCCTCCACCTTGGAATGCATGGTGTTGATTAGATGGAACGAGTTGACCATCATCTCTTCTTGGTGTTTCTCATCCTCTTTCTGGATTAGCTCTGCAAGGTTAGCCCTCTTTAGATAATCTTTGTGTGAACCCTAGCAAAAATAGCATTGAAGCTCCTTTATGTGATTCTCCTTAGCTCCATCTATATACGTGTCTTTTCATATATTTGGCTTGGGTGAGAAGTCTCTGGATGGTTTCTCCTTCTCTGTCCCACCCCTGGCAAACTTTATTGTCTTGTCCTTTAGTTTGACGAGAGCCCCCCTTTTTAAATTCAATCAGGGACTCTGTAATTCTCATAGCTTGTACGAGTGTCTGGACCCTCCGCCGTTGTAGTTCCAATCTGGCCTACCCCGCGAGGTCGGCCATGAATGCGAAGAGCGACCCCTCGCTCATGTAAAGAATCTCAAGGAGAAACTCTGAAAATTCCTTCACATAATCTCTAATAGCGTCCTTCTGAATAAGACATCGAAGTTTACATTGTACTTCATTCTCAGCATTTTCTGAATAGAATTGCTTCTTGATTTCATCCTTAAACTTATCCCAAGTATCAATGGTGCATGTTTTCCCTTTCACACCATCACACCGTCTATGCCACCACAACATAGCAACATATGGGAGATACGGAGTGACTGTGAGGAGCTTAAAACCGTCATCCTTATCCCCACAGCATCAAAATACCTTTCAATATTCCAGTGAAAATTGCCCAAATCTTGAGCATTCCGCGTGCCTCCTTAAGGCTTCGGTTTTGAAGCTTCCACCTTTGGTAAAAATGGATGGGTAACGATCGATCTACTTGCCCATGTCATCTTCTGTTGATTGGACTTGAACTCGCTCCTAAGTCCTTCCAAGTCCTTCACCAAAGTGTCAACTTGAGCCTCCAAGGTAGTATTCTTTCGTTCTAATGTATCATCCCGATGTAGGAGCATGTCGATGGTAAAGTTCAAGACCATTTGCATCTCATCTCGAAACTCCTCCCTCACAAACTTCAGCTCATCGATGCATTTCTCCACGGTCTTGAGTAATTCACCTCAGCCACAATGAGCTCTGTCTTGCCCAACTGTGCCTCAAACTCCGATATGATGTCATAGATTTCTCCTTGCGAGGCAGTCTAGTGGTGACATTTGCCATCTTGGAGTCGCTTGAAATCTCACTGGTTGACGTCTTATTTTCAAGAATCACGAGCTTTTTCAAACATGTATCTTATACAAACTATCATAGATGGATTGTTTAGCTACTTAACTTCTTCAATCCCATGCAACATGTAGCTCACTCTCCCTCTATTAGTATGGCTAAGTCTACTTTTTCTCAAATTATCACATTCATAAGACACTTAAGAACACACAATAAGAACTTATAAGTGGAGAACTATATTTCTTTCACTTGGCTAATTGTTTGTTGATTCTTGTTAGATACAAATAGTCTCTTCTTATCCGCTTTTATAGGCGAGGCTCTTATACAATGAATGGTAGAGATTTGGTTTCTAAAGACTTTCATGATACAATGGTTTATGATGAGTATGGTGAGGCTCTTATACAATGAATGGTAGAGATTTGGTTTCTAAAGACTTTCATGATACAATGGTTTATGATGAGTATTTAAAACTTTTTCCATAAATACCCAAATGGGCTCTTAAATACCCATAATAACCTCCTTTTAAAAGAGTTTACAAGAATGTATAAGAACATTCTAGATTCCCTATTTACAAAGTACACTTGAGAATTTTCTGGAGAATGCCTACTCACTGAGTCAACGCCAACTATGTGAAAACAATGCGAAAACATAACATCCGTGACACACGCATGCGACAAGCACGAGCCCAGGCACACTGCCCAGCAACGCGTAGGGCTGTTGACGAACGAGCTTGAACGAGCTTGAACATAGAGCTTGGTTTTGTTCATGAACAAAACCCATGTTCAAGCTCTGTTCGTTTACTAACCGAGCTTTAAAAACCTGTTCAAGCTTGTTTGTTAAGCTTACCGAACGAACGTAAACGAACGTAAACGAACATTTACCGAGTTTGTTCACGAGTAGTTAATCGAACGTTCTGTTTGTTAACAAGACTTATCGAGCTTATTCGTGAACATGTTAAGGAACATGTTCGTGAACACACAATCAATCTTGTTCATGAACAGATTTTCGATCAAACAAACAAACGTCAATTTTTAATCAGGAATAATAATATTTAAACATAATCGCCAATGACTAAATCAATTAAATAAAAGGATTAAATATTTGCAAGACAAAAACAAATAAATCCAGCATAATAGCTCCATAAATTCCATTACAAGCATCCATTCCAAGCATAGTAAAAAATGTAGTATTTGTCTAAATTTACTATTTTTGGTACATGTTCGTTCACGAATACTTAATGAGCTTGTTCATGAACATCACTTAACGAGTTTGTTCACGAACACTTAACGAGCTTGTTCATGAACATTACTTAACGAGTTTGTTCGCAAACACTTAACGAGCTTGTTCATGAACATAAATGAACGAAGACAGTTATGTTCAAGCTCTGTTCATTTACTAACCGGGCTCTAAAAATCTCTTCAAGCTTGTTCATTAAGCTTCCTGAACGAACGTAAACGAATATGTACCGAGCTTGTTCACGAGTAGTTCGTCAAACGTTCCGTTCGTCAACAGCCCTAGCAACGCGCATGCTCACATGTGTGCCATGCAACTGCAGCAGGCGTGTGCAAGGAAGCGATGTAAGTGTGCACATAAAACAGAACGGGCTATGATGGATCTAAATCCGATTTGGAAATATGTTTTAGGTAGGACAAACCTATCATGACTTTAATAAAGTATTTAAACCCTTATTAAGCCTGAGATTTTGTGCAATTTTCCTGTAGAAATTTACAGTTACAGTTACAGATAGGAACATAGAGGGCAAACTGGGAGGGACAAAATAAGGTTATTTAAGATTTAAGAGAGAGGGATTTATCCATAATTTTCTTCTCTGAATTCATATTAGGCTTGATTTTTCCTTGAACCAAATATCATACTTTATAATCAAAGATTATTGAAGCATTAATGATCTCTTTAATTGGACATACACCAAGAATTGAGTGAAACTAGTCTAGATATTAGTATCGGTGCATGATTTTCTTTTGATTTACATTTATTTTCATACATTGTTTGCGTTGTCGATTTTGTAAAGAAAGCCATTAGCTTTGCTCGTTGATTCAACGATTCTTGAAATTTCCGTAGGTGATTATCTACTTGATAAGAATTTACCAAGGTTTCCTATCAAGTGGGCATCGGAGCCCAACAGTTTTAACCCGTGACACCCATATCTCTGCACCAAATTCGTGAGATTTAATCTTATAGAATTTGTTCGTATACATCTGTCGGCCTAAGATAAGATTGTTAGAACTTATATGCAAACCAGAAACAAACATTTGAAGCACTATGAACATATTACATGACGGCATGAGGCCTTGCTATTAAATGGCCACACCTACTTTGAGAAGACAGCTGTCACTGAAGCATATCCTTTTTGTCGGCTACATAATTTATTAAAATGCAATTATCTCTTAACGTATATGCAATCATCCCTTGTTCTCAAATTTGTGTTGGGTAATAATCCAAAAGCATGCAATGTATAAACAATTTTTTTGCACAAGTATGGAGCACCAAATGCAAATATTTTAAAAAAATAAGTAATTTCATTTGTATGACATTGCCTTCATAAGTCATTTGGAGTCATCGTTATATTCGCAAACGTTGTGTCTCTATTTCGATAATTTAAGGTGATAAGACAATTTACATGCACAAATCTAATAGGATTGGACAAATTATGAAGAAACGGATAAATTTATTGACCACAATAATTTAGTTGCATATACCCATTAACTATGTTATAGGTATTAGTTAGACATGAATCATAATAACATGAACTGATACATAGATTAAATTTACACCAATGTTATGCCAATTTCTGAAGGCCGGGCATTGTGGTGATAATCTTCAAACAGATATTTATTGAAATGGAACTATAAGTGAAAACTAAGTTTTTGTCTAGTACTTACAGTAATCTTGTTGTGGGCAAGTCTTAGTTCCTTTAGCTCCACACATGATGTGAGAGAAGATCCAATCTTTTCTAAATGGCAATGAGAAAGGGACAGCTAAAACAAACCGAAAGTAGCAAGCATTAGAATTTCATAATTTTATGGACCTAGCATGAGTTACACACGGATTAGTAACAGGGAATAAGTGAATCACATTAATTAATGATTGCTTACCTTTGTAAGGGATTTCGCCTTCTTTAAAGAATCACCAATTTCATAAATAGGGTTTTTAGACAGAACTGCATAGGAGAAGCTCATAAATTATGAAAATTCATACTAGGATAAATCATAGACAATGCAAGTTACACATATTTGTAAGATAATTATAATTAATATCCTGTAAATTGGGATGATAGACAACCTCTGGGTGTTCAGAAAAGCCTTGCCAGTCAGATTTCTAATCATGCTCGTAATATTCTAGATACTAACAAAAACCAAGATTCTCTTCTTGACATTGAGGTGGATGATGGGCAGTGTGCTTTGGTTGATGAGAGGTTTCAACATAAAGGAGATGCCATTCAGAATTACAATGAGTAAGAGATATTACGGAGATAGAGATCAAGGGTTCATTGGTTAAAAGATGAAGACAATGCATACTTCCATAAAATTACCCGTGGAAGAAGAAGTAACTTCATTAGTGACATTCATCACGGAACCAGGTCCGATTGTCCTCAATGATATTGAACATGCTTTTCAATGCTTATTTTAAAAAATATTTTTGGTTATAGTGATGCGTGTATTCTGAAGTTAGACTGGGCCAGTCTTTTTCCCAACCCTATTTGTGATTTTGGAGACATTGATGCTCCCTTTAATGAAGAGGAGATTAAAAATGTTGTGTTTGACATATGATCTGAGAGAGCTTGAGGTCATGATGGATGTCAGGTTTTATTCTTTCAGGGGTTCTGGGAAGTGGTTGAGGTTGATATTTTGGCTCTTTTTGATAAATTTTACCATAGACTAAATTATGCTTATATTGTTTTTATTTCAAAGTGTGTGAGACTAATAAAGTATCAGATTTTAGGCCAGTTAGACTGTTGAATGTGACCTACAAGATCATTACAAAGGTTTTCACTAACAGACTAAATCCTTTACTTGATAAACTGGTTGATCAAGCTCAGTCTGGTTTTATTAAGGGACGTTACATCTTAGATGTGGTTGTTGCTGCGGCTGCTAATGAAATCATTAATGTTTGTTAGAATGAGAGAACTGAGAATGCCTTGCTTTCGAAGTTAGACTTTACTAAAACTTATGACATGCTTGACGAAAGATTTCTCATGAACGTGATGCAAGTTAAAAAGTTTAGCTCTAAATGGATTGGTTGGATTTCTCCATAGAGGTAACTCTCAGTTTTTGATATCCAATGAACCAATGGTATCATTATATCTAAAAGAGATCTTCTTTTCCCCCTCTTATTTTTTGTTGTTGTTGCTGCTGCTGCTGCTTGCTTTGGTTGTCAGAAATAACATGATTTCCGGTTTGGGTCCTTCCGGATTTAGTCAAAGTATCTCCTACCCTTAATATGCTAATGATACTCTACTTTTTATCAGTTTGATGTGGATGATGGTGATGATGAGGATGCTTTGAAACTTATGCTATAATAATATGAACTTGCCTCAAAGCTTAGAATTAACTTTAGCTAAAGTTGCATTTACTTATCACATGATGGTGTGTTCAGACAGCAGGAGATTGCTCTAAAAATTAATTTTAAGATTGGATTCTTCTCTCATGAATATGTTGATATTCCTATAAATCCTATAAAGATCACTCATTATAACTGGCCACAAATTATTGATTAAATAGATAGAAGATTGTCAGGTAGGAAGAGTGTTACTCTTTCTAAAGGATTGAAACTTGTTCTTGTTAATGCAATCTTATCTTCTATGCCACTTTATATTATATCATTTTAATTTTTTCTAAATGGATAATTACGAAGATTGCCGCCATCAAGAGAAAAATTTTCTCTGAAGAGGCACAAGTGGATTCGGCATACGACAATCTGATGAATTAGATCTGTGTCCGCAAATTTAAGGCCTGCGAGGTTTCTCTACATGATATTATCAAAGCTCTTCTTGGTAAATGGTTGTGGATGTATTTTTACCATGGTAATTAGGGGTGTGCACGGGTACAGGGTACCCAGATACCCGATCGGAACCTACCCTAATGGGTAGGTTCTGGGTAGATAGTTATCGGTTCCGGGTAGGAAAATTTGGAACCGACGGGTATCGGGTCCGGTTCCGGTTCCCGTCTATAGAAAACGGGTACCCAGAACCGGAACCGATATTATATATATATATTTATATATATTATAATATTAAGGATCAAAATATATAAGAGTGATCCACCCTGGCTGTAATCTAATTTGAACTTATAATATTAGTGAGTACAACTTGCATCCTGAAGTTTTGAGCAACGTGTAAGTTCATTAAACAATGCATTTGAATCAAAGATCATATTGTTCTCTTATGCATTTAAAAGAGCAGTATAGGTAAACGTGAATCATTCTTCCATATGTCTAGCTTTATCTAGTAGAAATGACTGGTCAGTATGCATTTATCACTGAAGAAAGAGACTATAGACAATATTTTACTTTCAGATTGATTTTTATCCATGCGTATTTGAGGTAATTGTCATGCACAGATCATTTGGAAATCATTGTTTGTAATGTCTCACAAATTAGATTTTTTTACAGGGTACCCGGAACCTACCCGGAACCATAGGGTCCGAGTATAGGGTTCAACTGGGTAGGTTCCGGGTCCAATTTTTAGAAACCGGTCCCTTACCGGGTAGGGTCCGAGTAACATGAAAAAACAGGGTACCCGGACCCGCACGCCCCTAATGGTAATTTACTAGGAAAACAATTAATTGATCATTCATACTATGGAAGACACCATATTTGGAAAAAATTTGGAATCTATTCTAACTTTTGAAAAGATATTGTGAGACAATGATGCTCCTTTCAAACTGAAACTCCAGTCAAATATGGTATGAGAAATACTCTCTTTTTGATATGACCATTGGTGTTTCAATAGGCATCTGAGTTCATTGCTCTCCAACTTCTATGCTTTGAGTGAGAATAGGGTGTTGAAATTTAGAGAAGATAGAATTTAGAATGGTGATAGACCCTTTCGGGTCTACACCCGCCGCCTCCCATGGGCCGGCCCATAGCCGCCGGCCCTAGCTCATGCGTGCGCGCCTCCCTAGCCAAGGAACCATATTTTCTATTATTTATAGGGGCTAGCCGTCGCTTGTTTTATTATGCTTGGATTATTGTTATTGGTGTGATTTCATATGTCGGCGAGTGCGAACGTCCTCTTTGGCGTCGTGGGAGGAGAATACCCCTCTTTGGTATTCGATTATCTAGTTCTTGCTACTAAATCCTCAATAAAAATCGTGCCTTTTGTTAATTCCTAAAAATTTGGTATCGGAGCGTGACGATCCATGGCGGCCGTGACAAGATCCAAGGATAAATTCGAGGCGTTGGAGGAAAAGTTCATGGGGGAGATTGAAGGGGTAAAGAAATCGGTGGAAGCGGTGGTGGAATCCGTCGAGCAATTGAAGGCAAGTCAAGCGAAGAACGACGAGCAATTTGCGAAGATCATCTCCCTCTTGACGGCGAAATCCTAAGACGAAGAAAACCCTAATCCGACACAAAAGGCGACAAATTTGAAGGAGAAGGAAAAAAGAAGAGATTTTTTACCCAAAATCAACTCTATTTCGTGGAAGAATTGGACGCGGAAGAAGATGAATGGCCATGGAAGGTGGATTACCGCGAGGAGGTGCGACGCAACGCGGTGGAGTTCCAGGGGCGGCGGCCCTAGCCGTCCTTTCCGGACGCCGCACGCAAGCGAGGAGGGGCGGCCGACCCCCCAAAACACTTTTGGGGGCCGGCCGCCACACGATATGGGCGGGGGACCCCCTCCCGCCCACAGCGGGACCCGACAGGGCTGGCCGGGCCCTGCCTGCCCCCGCCCAGATCTGGCGACCCTGCCGGACCTCCGGCAGGGCTCCCCGGCCCTGCCAGGAGGCCGGCAGGGCCCGTCGGCCCTGCCAGATGGCCGACAGGCCCCTGCCGAGGGGGCAGAGACTGGAGCCTAGGAATGGCAATATTGCGGGGTAGGGCGGGTATTTAACTACACAAGCTTGCTCGTCCCATCTACGGGTCGGGGCAGGGCGGGTCTCGGGTCGGGGCGGGTAAATTCTTACCAAAACCGGGTCGGACGGGGTCGGGTCGGTCGGGTCAAGTCATTACTACCATCCCTATGAATCCAAAACAAAAATTTTATTTCAAAATTAGGAGAATTGTGATATATTTTGTAATTTGGAATTGGTAATTGGCTCAATTGGGAGAACAGTGGAACAGAGTATGAGTTATGGGTTATGAACTGGTTGCATGGTCCGATTCAAAATAGTAAGGTTTTTATTTATATTTTGTCAGGGCGGGCCGGGCCGCTTACGAAGCCCAAGCTTGCCCTGACCCGTCTGCGGGCCGGGGCGGGACGGGTCAAAACCGGGTCGGGTCAGGCCATTATTGCCATCCCTACTGGAGCCCCCGGCAGCCGCCAGGGGGGCTGACGTGCGCGGACAGACCCCGGGAGGGTTTTTCAAGGCCCCTGGGCAGCGGACAGCAGGAGAGGGCACTCGTGAACAGCTTTTGGGAGGGTTTTTTGACCCTTCGGGACGACGGCCCGCAACGGAGGACCCGTTTTACGGAGACGGACGCAGGAGAGACCATTATTATGACGGAGGGGTGGCTACGAGGCGAATTTCGGTGATGATGCAGGTTGGGACGACTTCGATGGCCGTCGTGGAGATTACCGAGGAGACTATGGGGGTCACAGAGGAGTGCCACCTAGACTGTACGAGACCCAGGATGAGAGAAGACAGCACTACCGTCCGCATCACCGAGTAGAGGGGAGGTCCGAGCAGAGGCACTTTGGGGGAGAGTGCAGGGTACGGAAGCTGACGATGCCGCTATTTTCTGGGGAGGATCCACATGCCAAGTTGTTCACAGCAGAGAGATACTTCGCGGCGCACCACATGACCGAGGCACAGAAGCTGGAGGCGGCAGCTATTTGCATGGAGGGAAGAGCATTGGGGTGGTTCCAGTGGAAGAAGAGGAGGCAGCAGATCCGGAGCTGGGAGGAGCTGAAGGACCTCGTGTTGGAGAAGTTCAGAGACCCGCGTCTGGGAAACCTGCACGAGCAGCTTTATGCCCTCAGACAGGAGGGGCCGGTGCGGGAGTATATCAAGAGATTCGAGACGCTGGTAGGACGAGTACATGGTGTATTAGACGAGTCACTGGAGGACACCTTCCTGAAGGGGCTGAGAGAGACCCAGCCTTCGAGCTGTAGTGAGGCCCTACAAGCCTCGGGGGCTTTCAGAGGTCATCGAGATGGCGCAGATGGTAGAGGACTCCCGGACCGAGGATAGGAGAGGCGGAAACGGCTACAGTGGGCAAATACAGCGGGACACCCCGACTGGAGCAGGCGGAGCGGGGGTCACTATTGTGGCAGATCAGATGGGGCTTGAGAAGACGGTGGAACAGAGCAACCCACTGCCGACTGGAGGCCAATTCCGAAGGATGGCCGATGCGGAGATGAGAGAGAAGATGCAAAATGGGCTCTGTTTCAGATGCGACGAGCACTTCACTCCCGGACACCGCTGTGTGGATCGTAAGCTGCGGGTGTTAATAGCGGAGGCAGACGAGGATGATGACATGGAGGACGAAGGGATCGGAGGGGAGGACGACTCCCACTTAGAGTAGCACCGCAGGTACTTTCAAGCACCGCAGGTACTTTCATGCACCACCTTGAAGACAAGGTGGCTCTTTAGGAGAGAGTATTGATAGACCCTTTCGGGTCTACACCCGCCGCCTCCCATGGGCCGGCCCATAGCCGCCGGCCCTAGCTTATGCGTGCGTGCCTCCCTAGCCAAGGAACCCTATTTTTTATTATTTATAGGGGCTAACCGTCTCTTGTTTTATTATGCTATGAATATTGTTATTTGTGTGATTTCATAGGTAGACGAGTGCGGACGTCCTCTTCGGCGTCTTGGGAGGAGAATACCCCTCTTTGGTATTCAATTATCTAGTTCATGCTACTAAATCCTCAATAAAAATCGTGCCTTTTGTTAGTTCCTAACATGGTGATGTGCAGACTTGGCAAATTCATTTCAGAAGGAATTTAACGAATCTCGTGTTGATAATTATTTTAGTTTGGTTGATCTTTTATTGACTTACATTAGAACTTGGAGATTGCGCAGCAAGGAAATCTTCATTGTAAATTCTTGCTATCGATTTTTGAATTTTGGTGGAACAATTACTCTATTTGCATCTTTATGGAAGCATCGCATTCCACTTACGATCAAATCAACTACCTACCTTGCTACTCAAAAAAAGTTGAACACTATTGATATTTTGCAAAAGAAAGGTTTCCGGTGTGATTATCAATGCGCTCAATGCATTCTGTAGAGTGTGGATGTAGAATCATATTACCATTTACTTATAAATTGCAAATTTGTTAGTAGCATCCAGGTGACTTAATGCCATAACTTAATGATTAAGTCCAAGCCTACTTGTCTCTCCAATCTTAGGACATATCGCAGAATGCAACATGTTTCATGGGAATTCACGTTGAAATGGAACATCTGGTATGACTACTATTTGTCGCATTTTGTAGGATAGGAGTAACCAAGGATTCCTTGATTAAAAAAATCATTTTCATTGTCTCTTCTTGATAATACCAGCTGCTCTGTTGCATTTTGGTTAGATAATCTTTCTTCCAAGTAGAAGGCTAAGTTTGCAAAGGGATTTGGAGCTCATAGTATTGCTGGGAGGAAGCCTTTGAAATGCACGATTGGTGACATATCTGATGAAGGCTTGGACAATGGGGATGAATCAGACATTGACAGTAAGGCAAGCATTAAGGATGGTCTTCAACATGAAGCTGGTAGATCACAAGGCTTTGTTGTTAGTTCTGACCATCTTGATATCTCTGTGGGTGATGATCTTCCCGGTTATTATGCTAGGACTAATGCTAAAGGGACCGGGTCTCTTATTCAGGATCAGGTTGGCCATTCCGTTCTCAACTCGACAATTGGATGTCCCGTTGAGGTTCAGCATCTTAGTATTTATATATTCATCTTTTTGGAGTAGTCTCCTAACTGTTTGGTACTCTGGTGAGTTCTTATTTTTTCTGTTGTGGATCTTTTTTTTTTGAACTTTTCCTTGTTTATAGGGGTTAGACTTAAATTTCGGAGAATACACTTCCAGTTGGGAGTATTTCTTGATGTAACAATTATTCCAATCAATGAAGTATGATGGGGGGCATGAATTTACAATAACATCCTTTCCCACAAAATAATTTAAATTCATATAAAAATCTTAAACGTATATCCCCAATTGTGGAATGAATGCAATGATGATGATGATGGTGCTAATGATGATGATGATAAAACATAGAAGTTTATGTGGCCATACCAAGAGTATTCAGGTGCTGAAGCTGATCAAGTTTGCAAATGGAAGATATGTTGTTATCTACAAAGTGGAAAATAAGGCACATAGTTATCTTGGTTAAATTTCAAGTATGTAGCTAAAAATCACATAGTGCCCTCCTGCAGGTGCTAAAAATGATGCTTAAAGCTACAATGAAATGAAAAGGTGATGAGATCAGATACCATTCAGAATCAGTGCTCTCAAGCTCGTTACAGGTATCACTTCATCAATCCTTTGAAGTTTGTTCTTGCCGGCATTAAAGACCTGCATCGCGGAAAAAAAACCGAAAATAAATGAATTTTTAACAGTACATTAGATTTCATAAATGGCTCGCTAAAACCAGCATCCTTTTTCAAATAAGCATGTAAGCATAGTAGAATTGAACTCACTTTAACAAGCCCAAATCTTCTAAGCTCAATTGATTTGTTTCATATAATTTTTAAGTAAGTTCATGGCTAGTGTATCACACAAACCAAAGCAACAAAAATGAGATTGCCGCTAATCTTACCGTAAGCTTGGAAAGGCGCTCGATCCCTCTCAAACTTTCGAGTTTATTTTCTACTACCGACAGCCATTTCAAATTGATGCACGGAGATAGACCCTGCCACAATTTTGATAACTCAAACAAAATCGGTGAACGTAGTACGGCACATTTGCAACGAAAACATAGAGAAGAACTCTATACCTCGAGAGACGAAAGGCAATTGAAGCTGAGATCAAGCCTCTCCAAGCTACGGAAACTGGCCAAGCACGAGACCTAAGCATGCAAATTGTACGTAAAATGCCAGAATCTATCATTTGACGGCTAGCGAGAGGGCGCTGGAGGAGATTCAAATGCTTACATCGGTGAGAGCTCGATGAGATAGATGTAGAGAAGCGGTAGAGGATGCGTCGAGGTTTTCGTTCTCGCGAGTGATCTGCTCCAAAGTGAGGCGAGCCATGGCGACGGCGCTTCCTAAAACCTAGCACCGCCTATTTCGATGAATGACTTCTACAGCCGGTTTTGCGATGGGGATAATGTCAAGTGTCAACGGTCATTGGTTTGGGTTTGGGCTTGGGCTTGGGCTCGGGTTTGGAGTTTTGGCTTTGGGCTGCTTTCGAATTGGGCTTAGGGGCTACGAAGGGGCATCGAACTCCACTTCCTTTTGTTTCCACCCAATTCCCCATTCAAATTGGCTTAAAATTCGTAGATGATATGAATCTATTGTTTCGTTAGTTGTGGTTCGAAAATTTAATTACATTAAATAAATACGGATTAAAAATAGCATTGAATCCCTAAATTATAATAAAACTAGTAATTACCCGTGCCCATAGGGCACGGCGAACGTCGTCTTCTGGGTGTGAAACCGAGGAGGACAGTCTGTTAACGGGTGAAATGGAGAAATGTTATTTGTCTACCGAGCATTAGAATTACGTGGAACTGTGAAAGTCGTCGCCCGGGGCCAATATTGACGGCGAAAAAAAATTGGGTCAATCGTTTCCCGGTTGAAACCCCGAGGATGAAAGTCAGTAAACGGGGGAAATGATGACGTTGTAGTTGTCTCCCGGGCGCAAGAATGACGTGGATGTCGTTTCTCGGGGACAAAAATGATGTGGGAGAAGAAAGCATGGGTAAGTTGTTGTGGGGGCACAACAGCAGGGACCAAAGCACAAAAACACGTCATTGTAGAGCGGGAAAAAAGCGATGTGAAACGCGTAATTAGGGGGACGATGAATGGCATTTTAGTTGCAGGGGAAAAGAAAGGAGAATTTGCAAATAAGGGGAAAGGTATTAAAGAGAAGAAGAATAAAAATTACGAAGAGGCACAATTTGAATTACAGAAGTCTCCATTTACACTTAACTCAATATTTGCGTACATAACGACCATTATAAGTTGCAATCAAACAGAAAATTAGAAAAAAGCATCACCAGTGCAGAGAAAGGGTAATTTTATTTGGAAATAGCCTTGTTCAAATGTAGGATAATACTATTTTACATGATAGCAGAATAGAAAAACGTAACATTTTAGGTTATAAATTTTTTTGGATGTTCCAATCTATCCCAAAGGGTAAATAAAAACTGCCATTGCTAGTAGTACAGAAACATGAAGTTAATACAGTAATTTAGTATGGAAATAGCATTGATTGTGCAATGTAGTTATGTGCAAAACAGTCCAGGATATTGAGGACTACATTGGGGTGATATGAACAAAGGATACAAATCTCAAAAGATATGAAGTATCTCGTTGGTAGAGAACATGCGTTGATTTTCAGTTGGATGTTAAAACACTCCCTCATGCTGCAGTAGAAAACTTCCTCATGAAAACATTGTGAAGAGAAAAAGTATCAATTGTAAGCCATAATGGAGTGCTATGCGGATGCGCAATAACCTGGAAAATTTACAAACAAAAATTTGTTATAGAAATGAAGATAAATATTTGCAAATATTTATAAGAAAAAATTAAGAATTTATTTACCGTATTCTGTTGGGTGGTTGATGGTCGTGGTTTGTGTAACCAATTAAGCTCAGCAAGGACCATCTTCCAATTCTGAAGGGAAAATGTTATTATGATGTTCATTGAAAACAATGTATGTGGGAAAAAATATGAATATTTATATGTTACCTCAGAAAAACATGCTATTTTTGCATCCACATCAGATGTAGCATTTGCATCAACCGATCTTTTTGCAACTTTCTGAAGTTAATAATAATAAATAGTAACTAATTTTAAATAATCTTAATATGAAAATGATTAATTCTGTAATGTCAAGCGTACCTTATCAAACCAAATTCTCCTATAATCACATAGTTGGACATCTATATTATTGTTTTGAAGCAAAGTAACCTACACACAAAAAATGATTAATAAAAAAATGCAATCAAGTATATAGGAAAAAAGATTTAATAGTGCCTTACAGTCTTCTGCAAATAAGGGTCTTTAGCAGCATTCATCTGTATGAAAATACAAATAAATATTTTAAATGAAAATATAAAAATCGTAAAATGACATGCTATAGATTTAATATTTTATTACATGTACGTAAATAGCAATGCTAGTCCACATTATGCACCGTGGTATCGTACGCTCTACCTGCATGATAGACACAAACTGATTTAAAAATTAATTTTAAGAATTTCTAAATGAATGAAATAAACAAACAGGGATAAAGAAAATTATAAAAACTTACATATAACAGACAGCAGAGATATTCATAGCAGGATTTCTGGGTAAACAATGTTAACTGTGTTATTTGAACCAGACTGAAGAAGGACACTAACACGGTCAAAAGACGTGCATCTAGAAAGTGCTACATAAAGATGTCCATGACTGAAAACTGGGTTACGCAAGTCTAATCCAACAAACCTCACAGATTGTCCTTGAGATTTATTTATTGTCATGGCATAAGTTACACGAACAGGAAACTGTCGTCTTGTCATATGAATAGGTAATTCTGTAGACGATGGTGACAAAGATATTCTTGGAATAAAAACCAAACTACCAGCTCTATCACCATTCAAAATTTGAGCTTCAATCACACGGGATGCGCATCTTACAACCATTAGCCGAGTGCCATTACATAGACCATCTTTTGGTGCAATATTTCGAAGCAAAATAATTGGACAACCAACCTTAAGGTCTAGTTTAAAAGGGGGCAACCCAGGAGGATCCAAAGAGTTTATGTATTCAGTTGGATATCGGTTTATAATGGAAGGATCAGTATATTCAGAATCAGCAAGTTTGTCTGCAGCCAGATATGTAATCTGTTGACCAGGATAAATTTGCAATGCAGCAGAATTTATATAGTTAACATCATCATTACGCGCGGAAAGAATTATGCGTTCAGTAAGAAATGCCGGAGTCACCGTTCCCTCAATATCTAGATGCGGATAAATTCTTAATAATAACTCATTTAAATCCTTGCACCTAAAAATGTGGGAGGGAAGCTCAACCACTTCTGTAGGGTTTGTCCCGACCTGATGCATAAGCAGAAATTAATTAAGTCAATGGTAAGTTAAGAAGAAAATGTCTAGTAAAATCATAAAGTACTCAGGAGAATACCTCCAAAATAAATTTTGCAAAAGTATTATTTTCAACGGATGAGTCATATAAACGCATATTCTGATCCAAGATCAAAACTTGTATAGCGCACCATAATGGAGATCGTCTTAATGAGGCTCCAACAATTTCTTCTCGAACCCCCTTTGGTATGACGGGCAAGATTTGTCGGAAGTCCCCACCAAAAACAACAGTAATACCACCAAATGCTTTAGTATTATCACAAATATCCTTCAATGATCGATCCACTGACTCAACACAATACCGATGTTGCATAGGAACTTCGTCCCATATTATCAATTTTGCTTTTCTGAATAATTGTGCATGTATGGATTGTTTACTAAAACTACAAATTGAGTTATCATGCACATCTAAAGGGATGCGGAACGTTGAATGTGCAGTCCGACCTCCGATTAGTAACAATGATGCAATACCAGATGATGCAACAGTGATAACTATATTTCCAAGACTACGCAACATTGTTGCTACAGCATTGTACAGAAATGTCTTTCCAGTTCCAGCACCGCCGCTTAAGAAGAATGTAGTACCTTTATTTTCAAAAACGGACGAAGTAATTGCTGAATAAGCATTACGTTGTGCATCATTAAGGCAGTCAACATTATTCACTGAATCCAAATGTTTCGCCGTATTTATAAGTTCCTGATGTTCATGCAACAATCGATTGCCAACTATTGCATTCCAATTTACAGCAGGAAGTGGCATCGGTGGAAAGTCAGATAGACACTTACCGTACTCCTCGAGCAATTCATTGATCAGAAATAAGCCGTAATCTTCAAGGTGGCATTGAGAGGGTGTAGAAATTGAAAACAGGATAGTAATTTTATGTTGAAGGTCGTCACAAATTTGCATTGAGAATTGATTCCATAATGCAAGTGGGTCGATCGGTGAACATTCAATAAGAATAATACTAAACAGTCGTCGTAACTGATATCCTGTTTTCATAATTGAAGCTTCGTGAAGACATTGCTTCCATTCTGAATCATCTTCGAGAAGACCACTTGCAACGCATGCTGCTTTGAATGTAGAGTACTCAACATTATTGACAGTGCGTAAATTTTCCCATGATGTTGGTCCTCTAATAACTGTTAGTAACAATCGTAAATAGAAGCGTTCACCAGAGTTTGGAGATGCAAAATACATTCTACCAATTGAATATCCACATTTTCTTGGAGTCCAGACCTTTGTGGATTTATTCCAAACAAACTTTTGAGGAAATTCTTGGTAAGTGAGATCATGTGCTGACTCATGTAAAGTACAACATGTAAAAAATTCAGTTAAAGTTGTCTTCTCATTTTCAGCTCTAGACCATATTGTAGCATGGTCTTCATCTGTATTAAAAATAACACGGTGTTGCCCTGGCAAATGAAGCATCAATCGTTGTACTGATGGGGTCTCCTGATGCAAAGGATGTTCAAATAAACGCCAAGCTGCCTCGGGGGGTCCAATATATCTTGCATCAAGGTATTGCTGGATCTCATCTATTGCACCCAACACCATTGTGGTTCGATCATGACCTTTATAAATGTACTTATGAATGTATTTGACACATCTTATTCCGGCACAAACTTCGACATTAATATGGCAATTAAATCGTCTAGAAAGATACATATTGTATGGAACAACATCGCGGTTATCAAACTGATGACCCCTTACAGTATAGATATGTCCAATATTACGACGACGATATATAGGATATCCATCACGATCCATTGTTGTTGAATCTACATAAGTTCTAGGGTACTTCTTAGTACATTTACCATTATCCATACATGAAGAACCTGGATTTCGAGCACCACATGGACCGTGAACCATACATTTTATAACGGTATCGAATAATTCCGGATCTTGAGAAGGATCAGGAAATTCAGCACAGACAATCTTATCAACTTGATCACATGTATGGATCTTATCTGGACCATGAAGGAAGAAAAGAGCATGCATGTGTGGAAGCCCACGTTTCTGAAATTCAACGGTGAAGACATGCGCTACTTTCCTTCCGAATACATTTTTAGCATCAATCTCCTTCATTAAAGCCTTTCTTTTTAACTCAAAAACACGGGCAACTAAATCGGGGCGATCGATAGACTTTTGGTGAGGTAGAAGAGCATTAGATATTTCAGGCCAATTAGGATTTGCAGTCATGGTCAGAAATATATCTGGGTGGTGATTATATCGTGTGATAGCCATCGAGTCTTGGAAAATTTCAAACATGTGGCGTGCACTTCCAGTGAAAGATGAAGGAAGTATCATCCGCTGGCCAATTTGGTCACAACTGACATATGCATCGATATCTGCAAGTCCCTGATAGAGTTCAGAACGGAGTTTTTGCTGATTTAGTTTGATGAACGTCAAACGATTTTGTTCAGTTGCTGCCCAAGCATCAACTATGAACTCTTGGAACAATTTGCCAGCTCGTAAAATTGACGAATACTCAGTATGTCTTTCAAACAGACGGTAGCTATAGAACTCACACATGGTAAGGCGTCTATGTGAGGATTGATTGCACACGGGATCCCATTGCTTCAACTCTGGTTCCCATCCAAGTTGGCCATGAGGAAATAGTAAGACATAATGCAATGGCAAATAAGCAGGATGAGCCTCATTTATTTGCATGAGTTGATTATTTCCTCGAAGATGTAAAATAATATCTCGCATCCCGGTAGGTCGATAGCCATCTCCAGGTAAAATAACTGCAATCTCATCTATAGTCGGGAGGTTGTAGCGGCGTCGATCCTTTGTTGAATTATAATGCAGATATACAGGGAGATCACGACCAGATACATTTGCTTGAATTAAGACAGAATAAGCTTGATGATATAGATGGATGAATGGGTTTATGCCTGATAGACAATTTTGAATTAGAAGTAATACATCCTTTCTCAAATGAGGATTTCTATTACTTCGTAACTCTATAGCAGAAGCAGGATCATATATGTAAAGTTGACAATAACTTGTTGTTTGATTCAGTAGTGGTAGGAGTGATCCTGTTCGATGACGTAATTCTCCATGAATAGTAAAAGATGTAGGACCTCTTCCTGGAATCAATCTTTGATCCAATGTAGCACCAAGACTGGTAAATGCGTTAGCTGCGTTATATTCCCGAGTATATTTTCGAAATGATTTTGATTGCTCATTGTTACCATCATATAAATCGCGAATTGATGTAGGGGGATCAATAAGAGTATCTAATTTGACTTTTCCTTGCAAACAGCATGTTCCAAAAAGATGAGTTGTCAAAGTTGACCTTGACAATTGTTCATCCAACCAATGTAAAGCCGAGCAATGCGGGCATGAAATGTTCATTAAGCCAAGAGAATGCCGAACAGATTCCACAGTTGTTGGGTGACAAAGTATATTTGGAATTGACCTACAGAATCTACTTTAATGTCAAATTACAGTAGTATAGACTAAGTATTATGTACGATCAATTTGATACTAACCTGGTATGATGTTCAGCATCTTGTGCAAAAATAGAACCAGATATGTTTATCTGTTCTTTTTCTTGTTCTATCCTTCTGGGTTGAGCAAAGGACCTATCGGAGAAAAAACACAATTAGGTACAATTATAGTAAAGTAGAGTGGAAATGATTTTATGTTGATGGAAGCAGAGACTAAGGTAGATAACCTGGCAGCTTGTCCATCATCTTGTTCGAAAACATTATCAATGCGGGAGGCTGAGCCCTCATGCAACTTGTCAAGTAGGGAAGTTGATAATACAGGTGTTAATCGAGGTATATCGAGTATGCTGGCAGGATGCATAAATCGAGAAATGACTCTTTGGTCTTTGTTTTGTTTTCCTCTTCTGAGTTGAGCTAACGAACTACCCAAACTAAAAACAAAAATAAAATAAATTAAAGCACGATATCGCGAGAATAGTTGGTTTTATGTACTTGCAAGTCGAAAATAACATAGATAACCTAGCAGAAGGTTCAGCATCTTCTCTTGAAATTGATGATGAAGGTGGTAATTGAGGTATATCGAGAATGTTGGTAGGAGTGATAAATCGAGAAATGTTTAATTGTTCTTTCTCTCGTTCTCTCCTTCTACGTTGAGCTAAGGAACTGCCCAAATTAAAAAAAATGAAGACAATTAAATTAAAATATCACAAGAAACATAGATTTTATGAACTTGCAATCGGATAATAACATAGAAAACCTGGCAGAAGGCGGAGCATATCGTTCAGAAATAGTATCATTTAGCAAGTCTGAGACCTCATGGACCTCTTCAGTTAGGGAAGTCGATGATGAAGTAGCTTCTTGATGTATATCTAGTGTGTTTTTATGAGTGATAAATCGAGTAATGTTCCGTTGGTTTTTCTCTCGTTCTCTCCGTCTACGTTGAGCTAAGGATCTAACAAAAGTTAAAACAAAAAGGAATACAATTAAATTACAGTATCGCAAAAATATTGGATTTTATGCATAGGCAAGTGGGTAATAACATAGATAACCTGGCAGAAGGTGGAGCATCTTGTTCAGAAATAGTATGACTTCGCAAGGCTGAGAACTCATGCACAGCTTCAATTAGGGAAGTTGATGGTGAAGCTGTTACTTTTGGTATATCGAGTGAGATGTTAGGAGGCCTAAATCGAGAAACCTTTATTTGTTCTTTCTCTCGTGCTCTCCGTCGGCGTTGAGCTAAGGAACTACCCAAAGTACAAACGAAAATAAATACAGTTAAATTACATTAGGGCAGAATAGAAGTTATGTACATGCAAGTGGATAAATACCTGGCAAATGGTTCAAAATCGTGTTCAGAAATCATAGCAGTGTGTGAGGCTGACCCTTCGGAAACTTCAGACATGGTTCTATTTTCATGTTCACGATATCTCCTTTTGCGTTGAGCTAATATGTTTTTTGCTATGAAACTATCAGCATATGCCTAATTGAGTGTACAGGGTAAGGTTGAGTAATAATAGTACGTGAAGTAGGTAGCACAATGATTTATATTAGCAAATTACATACCGGACGCATGTTGGTGTGAAGCAAGTGGAAATGATAAAGTCTTGCGGATGTTAAAATTATGACAACGTACAACTGATTCAGGTGAAATAAACGTTAAAATAAAATAACAGTACAGACGGTAAATAGTAATAGTATAAATCTATGTACGAAAGAAAAAACGTTAAACAACTTTATAAAACATGTTTAATGTTGATACTCATGTATAATTTCAACATTGCAAAGGTAATCAATAAAATCTTTTATAGAATCGTTAAACAGGATGGACACGTAACTGATGGTTGTCTTACGGACATAAGGTTGTGGGATGGAAAGCTTTACATGCTTAATAAGGGTTGGGTTGATATTTAAAATGGCAATGTATCAGGGTAGGTGTATCATTTATACTGTGGGGGTGGGCACATATAGACAATGCTATCAGTATTAGCTCACCACCCAAAAAATGAAACAAAAACAATCAAAATTATCTTACATCGATTTTACCAAATAAAGAAAGAAGTTAGTTAGAATTCCTGAACATCAACACATGTTAAATTTTTGGCTCAGCACAGGACATGATTAACCACTTTTGTTAGTAGCGTAACAACACATGACATGGGTATATGACATAACAATTTTCTCGAGTATGTTTGAGAAATTGAGTAGAAACCCCATTGTTTAAGAAAAAAATCTCTTTAAAATTGCGACAGGTTTAGGATGAGACATAATTTAAAATTCATAATATATAAATTTGCGTAAAAATTAGAAAACATAAAATTCATGAGGACATAATTTAGGATGAGACATGCTTACCAAAAATTCGATGTTTCTATAATTTTCTACTATGGGTTTTTTTTGGGATGAATCAAATTGGAGAAGTCATAATACAGACCGGGTCAACTTGGGTTGTTATGTAAAAATCTAAATGTAAGTGTAGCTACTTTGGTGAGGATATACATTTTATGGCGATGAAGTTGATAATTTGGTTGATGTAGTTTGTCCAGGATGTACTTTGGCAAGGATGTACATTTGATTCATTGCAATGGGTTAATGTCGAGAAAAATGGATATGTGATAAAATGACCTGATGAGTGTTAACATGGTTGAGTACTATGATTAACTCATGACATCAACACTATGTACAGGTAAACCCTTTCCATGACATATTATTAACCCATGACATAATGTGATTGGTCCCTCAAATCCTGTAAATGGACCATGATTAACGCATGACATAAAGTGACCTGTTCAGTTGCTACCATAATAGATTGACCCATGACAATAAATAAACACGGGCGAGGATGTAATTTGGCAAGGATGTACAGTTTAACACTCAACCCCGTGGCCAACTTGATATCCCAAAATTTTAAATTGATAATCTGGATAATCTGACCGACGTGTAGATTAATTAAAATAGACACAAATAATTACGTGCAAGTTTTTGGAAAGAGGCACATGCATTGCAGGGGTTGGAAAAAAATAACCTGGGGATGTTAAATAATGAAAGCAGTTTGTATATCTAAATATTTGACTGGGGATGTTGAATGTGTTGGTAATTCATAACCTGGGGATAATTCATAACCTGGGGAGGTTAAAATCTTTTCACATTGCATATGGGCACCTTGTTGGAAGTCATAGTGTTGATGGAATGGGTTAACCTGGGGACTTTTTTTACATTACATTGCATATGGCCAGAAGCATATGAAGCACATGAAGTTAAATACCTGGGATGTTGAACCACATGAATTGGCTCATCACAGAGTCACATGAATTATCAGAAATCAAATATGGGGCCCAGTTTGTATCAAATATCACAAATAGTTGGCCAGGTATTAAGCCTTGGCATTTTTTAAGTGAAACCATAAATTTCATCTCATCTTTAGCATTTTACGTAGCATTATAATGAACATGAACTTGTAAGAATAAAAAGTGATTACGTTTTCTTCTGTGTGTAAATTGTTATAATAATGAACATGAACTTATACAGATAGTTGCAGATGTAGGTAAATTGTTAGAGCACGCTATTCCTTGCAGATCCATTAAATAGTGGAATCAATATGCAAATCCATGAAATAGTGGAATCAATTTGCATATCCATGGAATTTGCAAATCCATGAAATAATGTGGCCAAAGATATTAGGAAGGCTGACATTGTGTTGGGTATTAGTCCGAATAATGTGAACAACGCAAATGGCCAAAGATATCTAGCATATAATAACTCCCCTGAAAATTTTACCAGATGTTATCTAGCATATGACAAATGGCTAAAGACAATCAGGAATGTATTTCTGATCATCTTCTCCTCAGCTTCTGTCTTGGTGACTCTTCCTCCTATTCTATTTTCTACCTCCAATTCATGCCAGGCACACCCAAAACACCTAATATTGTATGGTTCTCTATTTTTTATTATATTTTCTGCCTCCAATTTTAAGGGTTCTCTTTGTTGTTTGCCAACATAATATTGTATGGTTGGGCAACCTAGCATGATATTTATTTCATTTAATGGTTTTAATTTTTTAATGGTTCCCTTGCATTATGTAATGGTTCCATTGCATTATTTACGTAAATATTTGCATCATGTAATTTGACAACACCATTTAATGGTTGGACAAACAGCAAAGTATGATACTAATCATCAAATTGGGCACATGATAAGATTAAAACGCCAGGTTAACGCCAGGTTCTTAAAACGCCAGGTTCTTAAAACGCCAGGTTTCTTAAAATTGGGCACATCATGGTCTTATATGAGTGATACTCAGAAGATTAAAACAGAAACAGAAGGATCAAGAATAAAACACATCATGGTATTATATTTTTTGTTGAAGATATTTCCATTGAAGTTTTAGGAGTTCACTTGAAATAAGCAGGAAAACAGAAGAGTTAGAAGCAAAAGGTATGGCTTTGATTCCATCTCTCCTTTACTCTTTCTTAAATTTTTGGGTGTGTAAATGAAAAATTCAAGGAAAACACACAGTGAATATATGATCATCATTGATTCCCAATTTGAGATTTTAGCTGGAGAAAGATAAATTTTTATGACTCTGTATTTATATTTTTTTAATTACTGTTTATTAGATTGATTCTGGTTGCTTAATTAGTAGTTATATATTATTCCTTATGTTTCATTGCAATCGGTTTGGCATATATCCACAGCTATTCAATGGAAGAACACTGATTCTGATACTCAGTTATGTCATCTATGCATGCATGCATTTTTAGAACTATCCGGCATAAGGAATGCAATCATGCTCACTTCTAATTTATGGATGTATCATCTAAATGGGCAATCGAAAAATATTTGTCACAGAATATACACCTCTAATCATGTTTAGAATCTATAGAGCCTTTGGGGTGGATGGATGAATTTTTTGCATACATAGGACGCATGAACGTAATTAGTCTTACACAAGAAGCTATTATATTTTGCCCTATAAATAGTTTCTTTCTTAAATATATGATCAGTTTTTTCGATTTTATTAAGTGCTTACAGGGTTTCCTATTAAATCCATTTTTGGGATACCCATAACTTATTTGAAAATTTGGATACATGTCAGATTCATACTAGGGTTGGTTTAATAAGAACATTGATTGTACGTATTGATCCACCCTCCTTTATTCCCCTCATAGAGAAATATTTTGTTTTAGATCTCATGTTCTCCCATTTCTGAAGCGCACTTAGCAAAACCCCCTTGATCTTTGTCGGAATCTCTTGGTAGCCTCCTCTAGATTCCAGATGCATCTTTTTCTCATTTTGATTCATATGTAATCTTTGTGTTTGGCTAATTAATGAGATGAAATTTAGGCCAGGCTTCTGGGACTCTGTTGTTTACACTGATAAAAATTCTTGCTTTGAAGTATTAGTTTTTTTCATGTGTCCTTAATGATGGATTATAAGATTTAGGCCTGTTTATTTTCCACTGATTGAATGTGTAGATTTTGGGTTTTTGTATTGGGTATTCTAAGTTGATTTATCCTTGCTAAAGCTGTGATCTTTGGGCTAGATGTGTCCTATCATCATACTTTGCAGGGTTTAGTACACTTTTATAGCAGAGGAGTTGAGATGACATGGTTATAAAGGGGTGGAGGTTGTCTGTGGAAATTTTTCATCAATTAATTTGATTTATCCTCAAAAGTTCTTCCTTATGCTCCTAACATTCTTATTCCTCTATCATAAAAGAGCCATGTTCTCATATAGAAAGGCTGTTAAGGAATTCGTACTAAGCATATTAGACCTAAACATTTGTATCTGTGCATTCTCTTTAGCATCGTTTGTTCAAGCACCCTTCAAATGAGCTACTTTTCTTATTTTAATGTTAATATTGTTATTGCGCATTAGATGTTTACTGAAATGCTCAGATGTGGGCATGGGCGATGAAAAGATAGACAGATGGTGGCATAATTTACTTGGAGAGAGAGCAGCTTCCTTAAGAAATTCTGGGACAATCGAGAACAAGGTATGCAAGATTGCGAATTTGATGAATGTAACAGTTTCTTCTTTCAATTGAAAGTTTGATATTTACACTGTAAACATTCCTTATGCATGCCATTCTCCAAGCTTGCTGGAAGTTCATTTGTGCTTATAAATTGACAGTCAACACAAGTGTAAATTTCTTAACCATTATTCATGAGGGGTTTTAAGGCCAATGAAATTTCGCCACTTGCTTAATGTAATTCTTATTTCTATTTTGAATATCCTTGAAGCTCAACCATATCCGTTCAAAGTTCAAATTGTGTTAGTTTTTTTATTTTGGGCAAAAAGATTCATGCCTGTCGTTACTCTTTCGAGTACAAGCATAGAATTATCATTTTCCATTTTATTTATCTATTGTTATTTGGATGTTTTAATGGCATTTGTCATGCATTCTATCACCCATTGGCTAGATATAGAATGTTTTTTTGGGAAGTGGATTGGCACAGTTTTATCACAAAGCTGTATGCATTTTTTGAACATTAATGTGTCATGTACTAAATCTTTCTGTTCTTTCTTTTTTGTTACTTCATAAAACTTCTGATTCATTCATGTTAGATGCTTCTACATTTATGAATTTTTTTTCTTTTTCTGTTGATTTGGTCTTTCAATTTAAATTTCTTTATTTGATACTTCAAATTCAACAAATAACTTATTCTGTTGCCCTGTCTTTTTGGGTTTTGTTAAGCATCGTATTTGGTTGATACTTGACTATTTTGCTTATTAATAATTTTCAGTAAATTGCACAAAATCATTTCTACGGTTTACGCTACCTTTTATTCATTTGATTTTGGTAGTTTTCTTAAAATCTGAGTTATTCATGATGAATTCATCCAAAGATCAATTGCTGATTTATAATGTCCTCTTTACAGTACACAACTCAAATACATTGCCTTTATCCAATTATTTGTATTTTGTTATCATTATGATTTGCTTTCATATCATTAGGTGTCGAGCTATGGGATGTTAAATACGTTTGCAGTATATAAACGTCTCTAGGGATTATATGTTACTGTAATAAACATGTGTTGAGTTTGTTGGAGTACTGGAAGAGTCCATAATGTTGAAATTTTGGTGCGAGATGCTACATGCGCCTACTTTTTTTCAAATTGTGGTGCGAGATTATAAGGGCACGGTATTCAAATTGGAGTACTTTTTTTCAATTTCCCTAATTTACGGGTTTTTTGTGCCCCTGCGACGACTGACCCAGCTTTTCTTTTCGCACATCAATATTTCCCCCGGGAGACGACTTCCACGTCATTCTTGCGCCCGGGAAACGACTACTGTGTCGTCATTTCACCCGTTAACTGACTGTCCTCCACGGTTTTGCACCCAGAAGACGACCTTCGCCGTGCCCTACGGGCACGGGTTATGACTAGGCGACCAGTCAATGACTATTCAACTTCATAAACATGGTTCATGTATCTACCGCTAACATATCTCAATTTTCCATTTTAATGTTCAGATCCAAAAAAATATTGTTTTGAACCATGTAATTATTTCTGTTTACGTGTCACTTTCACATACTTCTGACAATTAATTTTTAGACACTAAATTGTTGTCATTACAAGATGAATTGTTTTTTCACAGTTTAGTAAACCCTACCAGCACCACCAGTCCATAAGAAAAATAACTGTGCTTGACATCCCTATCAGTTTATGAGAAATTGTACTTAGCATTTATTGGTTCAATATAATTTATTAGGAAATATAACATCTTTGGCCAAATGCATTAACCAAATTTTTCCATACTGTCTTTTTACATAAGAAACATATGCTATACATGAACTATATACTATTAATTTATATCTCTTACTATATAAACCTAACCAATTTGTCTCAACATGCGAACCATAAAGGACCCAGCCACCTACCTTTCAATTACAGCACCCACTTTACTATTGAGAATATTTTCTATATGTGACCACCCCCCATTATAAATCATACGCCTACCCTGAGACATTGCCGTTTTATATACCAACCCAACACTTATTATGCACATAATGCTACCCATCTTCCAACCTTATGTCCGAACGACAACCATAATTAATTAATTAAGTGATTTACTGGATAAATGTCATTGACTGGTCGCCTAGGGTTTAATGGCACGTGAAAATGAGAAGTTTTAGGCAGTTTTTGTTTGTGTGCGCGCACGTGAAAATTGTCCTAGGGCACGGCGAACGTCGTCTTCTGGGTGTGAAACCGAGGAGGACAGTCTGTTAACGGGTGAAATGGAGAAATGTTATTTGTCTACCGAGCATTAGAATTACGTGGAACTGTGAAAGTCGTCGCCCGGGGCCAATATTGACGGCGAAAAAAAATTGGGTCAATCGTTTCCCGGTTGAAACCCCGAGGATGAAAGTCAGTAAACGGGGGAAATGATGACGTTGTAGTTGTCTCCCGGGCGCAAGAATGACGTGGATGTCGTTTCTCGGGGACAAAAATGATGTGGGAGAAGAAAGCATGGGTAAGTTGTTGTGGGGGCACAACAGCAGGGACCAAAGCACAAAAACACGTCATTGTAGAGCGGGAAAAAAGCGATGTGAAACGCGTAATTAGGGGGACGATGAATGGCATTTTAGTTGCAGGGGAAAAGAAAGGAGAATTTGCAAATAAGGGGAAAGGTATTAAAGAGAAGAAGAATAAAAATTACGAAGAGGCACAATTTGAATTACAGAAGTCTCCATTTACACTTAACTCAATATTTGCGTACATAACGACCATTATAAGTTGCAATCAAACAGAAAATTAGAAAAAAGCATCACCAGTGCAGAGAAAGGGTAATTTTATTTGGAAATAGCCTTGTTCAAATGTAGGATAATACTATTTTACATGATAGCAGAATAGAAAAACGTAACATTTTAGGTTATAAATTTTTTTGGATGTTCCAATCTATCCCAAAGGGTAAATAAAAACTGCCATTGCTAGTAGTACAGAAACATGAAGTTAATACAGTAATTTAGTATGGAAATAGCATTGATTGTGCAATGTAGTTATGTGCAAAACAGTCCAGGATATTGAGGACTACATTGGGGTGATATGAACAAAGGATACAAATCTCAAAAGATATGAAGTATCTCGTTGGTAGAGAACATGCGTTGATTTTCAGTTGGATGTTAAAACACTCCCTCATGCTGCAGTAGAAAACTTCCTCATGAAAACATTGTGAAGAGAAAAAGTATCAATTGTAAGCCATAATGGAGTGCTATGCGGATGCGCAATAACCTGGAAAATTTACAAACAAAAATTTGTTATAGAAATGAAGATAAATATTTGCAAATATTTATAAGAAAAAATTAAGAATTTATTTACCGTATTCTGTTGGGTGGTTGATGGTCGTGGTTTGTGTAACCAATTAAGCTCAGCAAGGACCATCTTCCAATTCTGAAGGGAAAATGTTATTATGATGTTCATTGAAAACAATGTATGTGGGAAAAAATATGAATTGTTGTAAACTTGGCGGCTATGGAGACCATAGCCCTATATTTATAGTGGTAGGGTTACATAATGGGTGGATACCCACTAACGGGTAGGCCCACCAAGAAGCCCGTTTATAACACTTCCCCTTATCCATCCATTGTTGTAAGCCATGGTGAACACTTCAGGGTTCATGAAGCTTGTTTGATCATGGGGTTGGAGATACTTCTGGATCTCTAAGTTTAAGAGTGCTTGCCTCATTAAAACCTTTGCCAAGGAAAACCCAGTGGGAAAAACCTGTGGCTAAGGGAAAAGAGTACAAGTCTCTGTAACTTCCCCTGATCGATGGATAACATCAGTGGTGGATACTTCTGGATCCTGAGTTAATGTGGCTGCCTCGTTAAAACCTTTGACTGTGGAAAACCCAGTGGGAAAAACCAACAGTCAAGGAAAAAGAGTGCAGCACTACGTTAACTCCCCCTGATAAGTTCAAGCTTCAGGCTTGTACATCTCTCAGCTGTCTCATCCCAATTCCTAGTACAAGTTTTCTAAAGGTACTGCGAGGCAAAGCTTTAGTGAATAGGTCAGCCAGGTTGTTGCAGGACTGGATCTGCTGGATGTCGATCTGGTTGTCCACTTGCTGTTCATGCGTCCAGAAGAGCTTGGGGGAAATGTGCTTCGTCCTGTCACCTTTGATGTAGCCACCTCGTAGTTGAGCGATGCATGCAGCATTGTCTTCGTACATGGTAGTAGGCCCAAGATCTCCCGTCTTCAGGCCGGTGGTCTTGAGGATGTGGTTGATGACTGATCGAAGCCAGAAGCATTCTCTGCTAGCTTCGTGGATCGCGATGAGCTCAGAGTGGTTGGACGAGGTCGCTGTGGATGTCTGCTTCACGGATCTCCATGAGATGGCCGTCCCACCGTATGTGAATACGAAACCGGTCTGGGACTTTGCGGTATGTGGGTCGGACCTGTATCCCGCATCTGCGTAACCGACCAGGTCGGCGGATACACCTTTCTTGAAGTATAGTCCCATGTCTACAGACCCTTGGAGGTAGCGCAGAAGTTGTTTCACTCCGTTCCAGTGGCGCTTTGAGGGCGCTGAACTGTATCTGGCTAGTAGATTTACTGCGAACGCTATATCGGGACGCGTGCAGTTTGCCAGGTATAGGAGTGCTCCAATTGCACTTAAGTAGGGTACTTCAGGACCCAGTGTTTCCTCCCCCTCTTCCAGCGGTCGGAAGGGGTCTGTTTCAACATCCAATGATCTGACAACCATTGGTGTGCTAAGCGGATGACATTTGTCCATAAGAAAGTTCTTCAGCACTTTCTTTGTATATGTCGATTGGTGTAACAGGATTCCTCCGCTTAAATGTTCAATTTGTAGCCCTAGGCAAAACTTCGTTTTGCCGAGGTCTTTCATCTCAAAAGTCTGTGTGAGACTTTTGGATATCTCATCTATCTCTGCAGGAGATCCGATGATGTTCAAGTCGTCTACGTAGACGGCGATAATTACGAATCCTGTTCCCTTTGCTCGTATGAAGATGCAAGGGCAGACTTCATTTGTTGTGAATCCTTGTTGCACTAGGAATTCACTCAGCCTGTTGTACCACATTCTACCTGACTGTTTGAGACCATACAGTGATCTCTGGAGTTTGACAGAATAGACGTCCCGAGGTCTTTCTGTCATTTTTGTCGGTAGTTTGTATCCGTCTGGGATTTTCATGTAGATGTCCTTATCTATATTTCCGTATAGGTATGCAGTCACAACGTCCATGAGCTGCATATCCAGACCTTCCTTCGTGGATAGGCCTATGATGAAACGGAAGGTGATCGCGTCCATGACCGGAGAATAGGTATCGTCATAGTCTATTCCTGGTCGTTGGGAAAAACCTTGTGCAACAAGGCGCGCTTTATAGCGCACGATCTCATTATTCTCATTTCTTTTTCTCACGAATACCCATTTATATCCCACAGGTTTAACACCTTTTGGTGTTAGGACTACAGGTCCAAAGACTTGGCGCTTCGAGAGTGAGTCCAGCTCTACTCCTATTGCCTCGTTCCACTTTGGCCAATCCTCTCTGCGTTTACATTCTGCTAGAGAGCGTGGATCGGTCTCATCGTCGTATTCAGTGACGTGAGTGGCAATAATGAGCGCGAAGTTATCATCGATGATTGTGCTTTTTCTGTCCAGTACCTCCCCGGTACGTACATAGTTTAATGAAATTTCTCCTATATTTTCCTCTTCAGGGGTTGTTAGGAGTGGAGAGGTAGCTGGGCTGAGCTCAGCATCCTGTGGTGGTATCGTTATTGTTGCTCCAGGATTTTTCCTCTTTCGAGGATTCTTATCTTTGGAGCCTGGGGGTCGTCCTCTTTTTTGTTGAGGTACGACCGCTTCTGCTGCAGGTGGATTGCATCCATCTTTGGGTATGTCAATCCTAGCTGGCGTATTTGCAGCAGGGACGTGTGATCTGACAATCTTCTGGTTGTCAGTGAATTTATCCGGTAAAATGTGAACTGTGTTCTGAATTTGAAGGATCTTCAGGATCTCTTCTTCACATTGATTTGTGCGCGGATCAAAATGGGATAAGGTCTTTGTGTCCCATGTAATGGTCTTTGAAGCTTCTGGCTTCTGTGTGTTAATGCCTAGTTTTGGAAAAATGCTTTCATCAAACTCACAATCTGCTAGACGCGCTTTAAAGGCGTCCCCTGTAAGGGGTTCGAGGTATCTAATGATCGATGGTGAGTCGAAACCAATATAGATACCAAGACGCCGTTGAGGACCCATCTTGGTCCTCTGCGGTGGTGCTATGGGGACATAGACAGCACATCCGAATATCCTCAAGTGAGAGATATCGGGCGGGTTCCCATATGCAAGTTGCATCGGAGAATAAGATTGACTACCTGACGGTCGTAATCTTATCAGCGATGCAGCGTGCAGTATGGCATGTCCCCATGCACATACCGGCAACTGGCATTGCATTAACAATGGTCTAGCGATCCATTGTAGTCTCTTTATGAGAGATTCGGCCAACCCGTTCTGGGTGTGAACATGAGCTACAGGATGTTCAACTTCTATGCCGGTTGCTTGGCAGTAGTCTAGGAAGACTTGTGAGGTGAATTCCCCAGCATTGTCCAGACGCAATTTCTTGATCTGGTTGTCTGGGAAATGTGCCCGCAATTTTATAATTTGTGCAAGTAGCTTTGCAAAGGCTACGTTGCGGGTGGACAAGAGGCACACATATGACCATTTTGAAGATGCGTCGATTAGTACCATGTAGTACCTGAATGGTCCACTTGCGGGGTGAATAGGCCCGCAAATGTCACCATGTATTCTCTCTAGGAAGCTTGGAGACTCAGAGTCCACCTTCAGGGTGGATGGTCTCGTAATCAATTTCCCTTTGTAACAAGGGGGGCAAGGATTTGCACCCTTCCGAAGTAGCGTCAGGCTTTTCGGATTAATTCCACGGGATTGGGATATGATGCGACGCATCATATTCCTTCCAGGGTGTCCTAGTCTATCGTGCCAGAGTTTGAATTCTGGTTGATTTTGGCACTTCTGGTGCTCCAAAGTGTTTGCTTCCATTGCTCTGATCCTTGTGTGGTAGAGACCCGACGGGAGTCCCTCGAAACGTTCGACGGTGTTTTTAGCACCGTTTTTATGGAACGTTACATCAAGGTATTCACTGTTTCCTTTGCTCACCGTTTCTAGGTGGTATCCGTTTAAGCGGATATCTTTAAAGCTCAACAGGTTCCTATGTGAGCTAGGGGAGAGAAGGGCATCTTTTATGAGTAGTTTTGTACTATTGGGGAGCATAAAATGTGCTTCCCCTGATCCTTCAATGATACTTGATGGACCGGAAATCGTATTTACGGTGCCATCGTATTTATTAATGCTTTGAAAAAAGCAGATGTCTTGGAGGATCGTGTGCGTAGAGGCACTGTCCACTAGGCATTTAAAGTCCATCTATTTTAAAGAAAAGTCGCAGTATAAGGAAAAAACACAAAGGTATATACTACGAAAATTAAATTGATGTCTGAAAAAGTACTTAAAACATGCCAGAGATAAGTAGATAAATTGTTTCTCAAAAGGAAAAACTACAATGCATATAAAGTAGATAAATGTCCTCAGTCGAGCAGGTCATCGTTGGAGAAGTCCTCGGCGATGAACCTGATTGGTGCCAGGTTTTCTTGAACCGCCAGGTTTGTCTCAGCTTGCTTCTGGCTTGCTTTGTACAACTCCTGAAGGTGGCGTGGAGTACGACAATTTCTGGACCAGTGTCCAGTCATGCCACACCTGTGGCATTTATCTTCCCAGTCCTTTCTGGGGGCAGAAGTCTGGCCGTCGTCTTTTCTCTTCCACACATTTTTCTTCTTCCCCTCTTGGTTGTTTCTTGGAGGGGGTCCTCGAGCCTGCTTCTTCATGGTCTTGCCCTTCTGGGGTTTGCCTTTGAAGTTGCCCCTTTTCTTCTGGAAGGAGCTGTGGTGCGCTTCAGGCGCAGGAGCAGTGCCGGTAGGGCGTGAGTTGTGGGTGGCCAGAAGGAGGTCACGATTCTGCTCTGCCATCAGAAGGCATGAGAGAAGCTCAGAGTATTTTGTGAACTTTCGTTCACGATACTGTTGCATCAGTATGACATCCTTCTCATGGAAGGATGTATACGTCTTCTCTAACATGCGTTCCTCCGTCACCTTTTCACCACACAACTTCAGGCGTGAGGTGATGCTAAAGAGTGCCGAGTTGTACTCGGCAATAGACTTGAAGTCTTGGAGACGGAGGTTCTCCCATTCATATCGCGCTCGAGGTAGGATAACATCCCTTTGATGTTTATACCTGTCCTCGAGGGCGGTCCACAACTCATACGAGTCCTCCACCGTTAGGTACTCGGCCTTCAGGGTCCGATCGATATGGCGTCTGATATAGATAATTGCTTTCGCTTTATCTATGTCAGAAACCTTATCGCCTAAGGCGATGGCGTGACTCAATCCCTGTGCTCGCAGATGGAATTTTATATCCAGCTGCCAGCTTAAGTAATTCTTTCCTGAAGCATCCAAAACGTCGAAATCGACGCTCGCAATTTTGGCCATTTATTACTCTAGCATGTAAAAAGATAGCATTAATTAGATATTTTGCGCAAAAATAAATAATCAAGCACATCAGACATAAATATTTGCTGCGTGGATCGGCTAATCACCATAAATAATTACAGTCCATTACAGTCCCAAAAAGAAAGAAAGTACAACTCGGGAACCCCCGTGGGGCCCCTATTCTTCTGGAATAGTCCTTCATCTTCTTGAGGCGTCCGCCGGGCTTGTAATTTTACAAAATTATCCTCACTACATTTTTCTCTCAAAAGGAAAATAATGCATGAAAAATAAAAATGGTGATAAACTAGCCGATCCAAAACCACAGCAAATATTAACCATTCATCGCAGGCAGTTATAATGCAGCAGGCATTATCACAGGCAGTTTATACATCGCAGGCAATTTTATTTATTCATCACAGGCAGTTTATAATGGAAAATGAAATCTACCGTTTAAAAATTATTGGACCACTAGGCAACGTCATGCACCGTTAGGTTAGTTGACTAACGGCAGAGCGGTCGCAGGATCTTCTTAATTTTTAAACGTTTTTTAAAGAAAATCATAAATCCAAATATAATTTGCGATGAGTAAAAATCACATGCATTTTGGTCCAGATTTTAACGAGAAAAAAATCGCAATAAATCTGAAAATTTTGAAAATTCGAAAAAATTTTCTGGGTCAGAAACCCTAGTTAGGGTTTTGGGGTACTCACGCCGGGCCCGTACCCGCTACTGGCGGGCGGGCCCGTTTGCCGCAGCAGGCGGCGGGGAGGGGGGGGGGCCCGCCGCTGCAGGCGGCGGGGAGGAGGGGGGGGGGCCCGCCGCGGCAGGCGACGGGGGTTGCCCGCCGCTGCAGGCGGCGGGGAGCCCCCGCCTGCGGCGGCGGGGGTTGCCCCCGTCGCTGCAGGCGGCGGGGGTTGCCCCCGTCTGCGGCGGCGGGGGTTGCCCCCGCCGCAGCAGGCGACGGGGAGCCCCCGCCTGCCGCGGCGGGGGTTGCCCCCGCCGATGGCGGCGGGGGTTGCCCCCGCCGATGGCGGCGGGGTTGCCCCGCCGCAGCAGGCGGCGGGGGGGCCCCCGCCTGCTGCGGCGGGGGTTGCCCCCGCCGATGGCGGCGGGGGTGCCCCGCCGCTGTAGGCGGCGGGGTTGCCCCCGCCGTTGGCGGCGGGGTTGCCCCGCCGCAGCAGGCGGCGGGGAGCCCCCGCCTGCCGCGGCGGGGGTTGCCCCCGCCGGCGGCGGCGGGGGTGCCCCGCCGCTGCAGGCGGCGGGGAGCCCCCGCCTGCCGCGGCGGGGGTTGCCCCCGCCGGCGGCGGCGGGGGATGCCCGCCGCTGCAGGCGGCGGGGAAATCCCCGCCTGTAGTGGCGGGGGGGTTCCCGCCGCCGCAGCGACGGCGGGAAGGCCCCCGCCGCTGCCGGCGACGGGGGGGGGTCGGTGAACCCTATTTCGGGTTTGGGTGATTTTTGGGGAAAAACAACGGGTAAAAATCCGATTTTTAGTGGAAAAAACCCAATTTTTTCTTCCAAAAATACGTTTTTTTAATTGAAAAAGGGTGATTTTTAGCGATAAAAACGGTGTTTTTAATCGATTGAGCCAAAAAGAATTAAATCACCACATATGCGCATATACAAAATTTAGATCTAGAGAGAAAGTTACCTCTAGATCCTACCCGCCGGATCTAGCGACGTTCGGTGAAGGAAGCCCGTTCGCGTCGCGTCCGTTCGTCGCGTCCGTCCGTCGGCAGGGGTTCGGCTTAGCTTTGAGCGTGCTGATAACGTGTTGTAAACTTGGCGGCTATGGAGACCATAGCCCTATATTTATAGTGGTAGGGTTACATAATGGGTGGATACCCACTAACGGGTAGGCCCACCAAGAAGCCCGTTTATAACATGAATATTTATATGTTACCTCAGAAAAACATGCTATTTTTGCATCCACATCAGATGTAGCATTTGCATCAACCGATCTTTTTGCAACTTTCTGAAGTTAATAATAATAAATAGTAACTAATTTTAAATAATCTTAATATGAAAATGATTAATTCTGTAATGTCAAGCGTACCTTATCAAACCAAATTCTCCTATAATCACATAGTTGGACATCTATATTATTGTTTTGAAGCAAAGTAACCTACACACAAAAAATGATTAATAAAAAAATGCAATCAAGTATATAGGAAAAAAGATTTAATAGTGCCTTACAGTCTTCTGCAAATAAGGGTCTTTAGCAGCATTCATCTGTATGAAAATACAAATAAATATTTTAAATGAAAATATAAAAATCGTAAAATGACATGCTATAGATTTAATATTTTATTACATGTACGTAAATAGCAATGCTAGTCCACATTATGCACCGTGGTATCGTACGCTCTACCTGCATGATAGACACAAACTGATTTAAAAATTAATTTTAAGAATTTCTAAATGAATGAAATAAACAAACAGGGATAAAGAAAATTATAAAAACTTACATATAACAGACAGCAGAGATATTCATAGCAGGATTTCTGGGTAAACAATGTTAACTGTGTTATTTGAACCAGACTGAAGAAGGACACTAACACGGTCAAAAGACGTGCATCTAGAAAGTGCTACATAAAGATGTCCATGACTGAAAACTGGGTTACGCAAGTCTAATCCAACAAACCTCACAGATTGTCCTTGAGATTTATTTATTGTCATGGCATAAGTTACACGAACAGGAAACTGTCGTCTTGTCATATGAATAGGTAATTCTGTAGACGATGGTGACAAAGATATTCTTGGAATAAAAACCAAACTACCAGCTCTATCACCATTCAAAATTTGAGCTTCAATCACACGGGATGCGCATCTTACAACCATTAGCCGAGTGCCATTACATAGACCATCTTTTGGTGCAATATTTCGAAGCAAAATAATTGGACAACCAACCTTAAGGTCTAGTTTAAAAGGGGGCAACCCAGGAGGATCCAAAGAGTTTATGTATTCAGTTGGATATCGGTTTATAATGGAAGGATCAGTATATTCAGAATCAGCAAGTTTGTCTGCAGCCAGATATGTAATCTGTTGACCAGGATAAATTTGCAATGCAGCAGAATTTATATAGTTAACATCATCATTACGCGCGGAAAGAATTATGCGTTCAGTAAGAAATGCCGGAGTCACCGTTCCCTCAATATCTAGATGCGGATAAATTCTTAATAATAACTCATTTAAATCCTTGCACCTAAAAATGTGGGAGGGAAGCTCAACCACTTCTGTAGGGTTTGTCCCGACCTGATGCATAAGCAGAAATTAATTAAGTCAATGGTAAGTTAAGAGGAAAATGTCTAGTAAAATCATAAAGTACTCAGGAGAATACCTCCAAAATAAATTTTGCAAAAGTATTATTTTCAACGGATGAGTCATATAAACGCATATTCTGATCCAAGATCAAAACTTGTATAGCGCACCATAATGGAGATCGTCTTAATGAGGCTCCAACAATTTCTTCTCGAACCCCCTTTGGTATGACGGGCAAGATTTGTCGGAAGTCCCCACCAAAAACAACAGTAATACCACCAAATGCTTTAGTATTATCACAAATATCCTTCAATGATCGATCCACTGACTCAACACAATACCGATGTTGCATAGGAACTTCGTCCCATATTATCAATTTTGCTTTTCTGAATAATTGTGCATGTATGGATTGTTTACTAAAACTACAAATTGAGTTATCATGCACATCTAAAGGGATGCGGAACGTTGAATGTGCAGTCCGACCTCCGATTAGTAACAATGATGCAATACCAGATGATGCAACAGTGATAACTATATTTCCAAGACTACGCAACATTGTTGCTACAGCATTGTACAGAAATGTCTTTCCAGTTCCAGCACCGCCGCTTAAGAAGAATGTAGTACCTTTATTTTCAAAAACGGACGAAGTAATTGCTGAATAAGCATTACGTTGTGCATCATTAAGGCAGTCAACATTATTCACTGAATCCAAATGTTTCGCCGTATTTATAAGTTCCTGATGTTCATGCAACAATCGATTGCCAACTATTGCATTCCAATTTACAGCAGGAAGTGGCATCGGTGGAAAGTCAGATAGACACTTACCGTACTCCTCGAGCAATTCATTGATCAGAAATAAGCCGTAATCTTCAAGGTGGCATTGAGAGGGTGTAGAAATTGAAAACAGGATAGTAATTTTATGTTGAAGGTCGTCACAAATTTGCATTGAGAATTGATTCCATAATGCAAGTGGGTCGATCGGTGAACATTCAATAAGAATAATACTAAACAGTCGTCGTAACTGATATCCTGTTTTCATAATTGAAGCTTCGTGAAGACATTGCTTCCATTCTGAATCATCTTCGAGAAGACCACTTGCAACGCATGCTGCTTTGAATGTAGAGTACTCAACATTATTGACAGTGCGTAAATTTTCCCATGATGTTGGTCCTCTAATAACTGTTAGTAACAATCGTAAATAGAAGCGTTCACCAGAGTTTGGAGATGCAAAATACATTCTACCAATTGAATATCCACATTTTCTTGGAGTCCAGACCTTTGTGGATTTATTCCAAACAAACTTTTGAGGAAATTCTTGGTAAGTGAGATCATGTGCTGACTCATGTAAAGTACAACATGTAAAAAATTCAGTTAAAGTTGTCTTCTCATTTTCAGCTCTAGACCATATTGTAGCATGGTCTTCATCTGTATTAAAAATAACACGGTGTTGCCCTGGCAAATGAAGCATCAATCGTTGTACTGATGGGGTCTCCTGATGCAAAGGATGTTCAAATAAACGCCAAGCTGCCTCGGGGGGTCCAATATATCTTGCATCAAGGTATTGCTGGATCTCATCTATTGCACCCAACACCATTGTGGTTCGATCATGACCTTTATAAATGTACTTATGAATGTATTTGACACATCTTATTCCGGCACAAACTTCGACATTAATATGGCAATTAAATCGTCTAGAAAGATACATATTGTATGGAACAACATCGCGGTTATCAAACTGATGACCCCTTACAGTATAGATATGTCCAATATTACGACGACGATATATAGGATATCCATCACGATCCATTGTTGTTGAATCTACATAAGTTCTAGGGTACTTCTTAGTACATTTACCATTATCCATACATGAAGAACCTGGATTTCGAGCACCACATGGACCGTGAACCATACATTTTATAACGGTATCGAATAATTCCGGATCTTGAGAAGGATCAGGAAATTCAGCACAGACAATCTTATCAACTTGATCACATGTATGGATCTTATCTGGACCATGAAGGAAGAAAAGAGCATGCATGTGTGGAAGCCCACGTTTCTGAAATTCAACGGTGAAGACATGCGCTACTTTCCTTCCGAATACATTTTTAGCATCAATCTCCTTCATTAAAGCCTTTCTTTTTAACTCAAAAACACGGGCAACTAAATCGGGGCGATCGATAGACTTTTGGTGAGGTAGAAGAGCATTAGATATTTCAGGCCAATTAGGATTTGCAGTCATGGTCAGAAATATATCTGGGTGGTGATTATATCGTGTGATAGCCATCGAGTCTTGGAAAATTTCAAACATGTGGCGTGCACTTCCAGTGAAAGATGAAGGAAGTATCATCCGCTGGCCAATTTGGTCACAACTGACATATGCATCGATATCTGCAAGTCCCTGATAGAGTTCAGAACGGAGTTTTTGCTGATTTAGTTTGATGAACGTCAAACGATTTTGTTCAGTTGCTGCCCAAGCATCAACTATGAACTCTTGGAACAATTTGCCAGCTCGTAAAATTGACGAATACTCAGTATTCTTTCAAACAGACGGTAGCTATAGAACTCACACATGGTAAGGCGTCTATGTGAGGATTGATTGCACACGGGATCCCATTGCTTCAACTCTGGTTCCCATCCAAGTTGGCCATGAGGAAATAGTAAGACATAATGCAATGGCAAATAAGCAGGATGAGCCTCATTTATTTGCATGAGTTGATTATTTCCTCGAAGATGTAAAATAATATCTCGCATCCCGGTAGGTCGATAGCCATCTCCAGGTAAAATAACTGCAATCTCATCTATAGTCGGGAGGTTGTAGCGGCGTCGATCCTTTGTTGAATTATAATGCAGATATACAGGGAGATCACGACCAGATACATTTGCTTGAATTAAGACAGAATAAGCTTGATGATATAGATGGATGAATGGGTTTATGCCTGATAGACAATTTTGAATTAGAAGTAATACATCCTTTCTCAAATGAGGATTTCTATTACTTCGTAACTCTATAGCAGAAGCAGGATCATATATGTAAAGTTGACAATAACTTGTTGTTTGATTCAGTAGTGGTAGGAGTGATCCTGTTCGATGACGTAATTCTCCATGAATAGTAAAAGATGTAGGACCTCTTCCTGGAATCAATCTTTGATCCAATGTAGCACCAAGACTGGTAAATGCGTTAGCTGCGTTATATTCCCGAGTATATTTTCGAAATGATTTTGATTGCTCATTGTTACCATCATATAAATCGCGAATTGATGTAGGGGGATCAATAAGAGTATCTAATTTGACTTTTCCTTGCAAACAGCATGTTCCAAAAAGATGAGTTGTCAAAGTTGACCTTGACAATTGTTCATCCAACCAATGTAAAGCCGAGCAATGCGGGCATGAAATGTTCATTAAGCCAAGAGAATGCCGAACAGATTCCACAGTTGTTGGGTGACAAAGTATATTTGGAATTGACCTACAGAATCTACTTTAATGTCAAATTACAGTAGTATAGACTAAGTATTATGTACGATCAATTTGATACTAACCTGGTATGATGTTCAGCATCTTGTGCAAAAATAGAACCAGATATGTTTATCTGTTCTTTTTCTTGTTCTATCCTTCTGGGTTGAGCAAAGGACCTATCGGAGAAAAAACACAATTAGGTACAATTATAGTAAAGTAGAGTGGAAATGATTTTATGTTGATGGAAGCAGAGACTAAGGTAGATAACCTGGCAGCTTGTCCATCATCTTGTTCGAAAACATTATCAATGCGGGAGGCTGAGCCCTCATGCAACTTGTCAAGTAGGGAAGTTGATAATACAGGTGTTAATCGAGGTATATCGAGTATGCTGGCAGGATGCATAAATCGAGAAATGACTCTTTGGTCTTTGTTTTGTTTTCCTCTTCTGAGTTGAGCTAACGAACTACCCAAACTAAAAACAAAAATAAAATAAATTAAAGCACGATATCGCGAGAATAGTTGGTTTTATGTACTTGCAAGTCGAAAATAACATAGATAACCTAGCAGAAGGTTCAGCATCTTCTCTTGAAATTGATGATGAAGGTGGTAATTGAGGTATATCGAGAATGTTGGTAGGAGTGATAAATCGAGAAATGTTTAATTGTTCTTTCTCTCGTTCTCTCCTTCTACGTTGAGCTAAGGAACTGCCCAAATTAAAAAAAATGAAGACAATTAAATTAAAATATCACAAGAAACATAGATTTTATGAACTTGCAATCGGATAATAACATAGAAAACCTGGCAGAAGGCGGAGCATATCGTTCAGAAATAGTATCATTTAGCAAGTCTGAGACCTCATGGACCTCTTCAGTTAGGGAAGTCGATGATGAAGTAGCTTCTTGATGTATATCTAGTGTGTTTTTATGAGTGATAAATCGAGTAATGTTCCGTTGGTTTTTCTCTCGTTCTCTCCGTCTACGTTGAGCTAAGGATCTAACAAAAGTTAAAACAAAAAGGAATACAATTAAATTACAGTATCGCAAAAATATTGGATTTTATGCATAGGCAAGTGGGTAATAACATAGATAACCTGGCAGAAGGTGGAGCATCTTGTTCAGAAATAGTATGACTTCGCAAGGCTGAGAACTCATGCACAGCTTCAATTAGGGAAGTTGATGGTGAAGCTGTTACTTTTGGTATATCGAGTGAGATGTTAGGAGGCCTAAATCGAGAAACCTTTATTTGTTCTTTCTCTCGTGCTCTCCGTCGGCGTTGAGCTAAGGAACTACCCAAAGTACAAACGAAAATAAATACAGTTAAATTACATTAGGGCAGAATAGAAGTTATGTACATGCAAGTGGATAAATACCTGGCAAATGGTTCAAAATCGTGTTCAGAAATCATAGCAGTGTGTGAGGCTGACCCTTCGGAAACTTCAGACATGGTTCTATTTTCATGTTCACGATATCTCCTTTTGCGTTGAGCTAATATGTTTTTTGCTATGAAACTATCAGCATATGCCTAATTGAGTGTACAGGGTAAGGTTGAGTAATAATAGTACGTGAAGTAGGTAGCACAATGATTTATATTAGCAAATTACATACCGGACGCATGTTGGTGTGAAGCAAGTGGAAATGATAAAGTCTTGCGGATGTTAAAATTATGACAACGTACAACTGATTCAGGTGAAATAAACGTTAAAATAAAATAACAGTACAGACGGTAAATAGTAATAGTATAAATCTATGTACGAAAGAAAAAACGTTAAACAACTTTATAAAACATGTTTAATGTTGATACTCATGTATAATTTCAACATTGCAAAGGTAATCAATAAAATCTTTTATAGAATCGTTAAACAGGATGGACACGTAACTGATGGTTGTCTTACGGACATAAGGTTGTGGGATGGAAAGCTTTACATGCTTAATAAGGGTTGGGTTGATATTTAAAATGGCAATGTATCAGGGTAGGTGTATCATTTATACTGTGGGGGTGGGCACATATAGACAATGCTATCAGTATTAGCTCACCACCCAAAAAATGAAACAAAAACAATCAAAATTATCTTACATCGATTTTACCAAATAAAGAAAGAAGTTAGTTAGAATTCCTGAACATCAACACATGTTAAATTTTTGGCTCAGCACAGGACATGATTAACCACTTTTGTTAGTAGCGTAACAACACATGACATGGGTATATGACATAACAATTTTCTCGAGTATGTTTGAGAAATTGAGTAGAAACCCCATTGTTTAAGAAAAAAATCTCTTTAAAATTGCGACAGGTTTAGGATGAGACATAATTTAAAATTCATAATATATAAATTTGCGTAAAAATTAGAAAACATAAAATTCATGAGGACATAATTTAGGATGAGACATGCTTACCAAAAATTCGATGTTTCTATAATTTTCTACTATGGGTTTTTTTTGGGATGAATCAAATTGGAGAAGTCATAATACAGACCGGGTCAACTTGGGTTGTTATGTAAAAATCTAAATGTAAGTGTAGCTACTTTGGTGAGGATATACATTTTATGGCGATGAAGTTGATAATTTGGTTGATGTAGTTTGTCCAGGATGTACTTTGGCAAGGATGTACATTTGATTCATTGCAATGGGTTAATGTCGAGAAAAATGGATATGTGATAAAATGACCTGATGAGTGTTAACATGGTTGAGTACTATGATTAACTCATGACATCAACACTATGTACAGGTAAACCCTTTCCATGACATATTATTAACCCATGACATAATGTGATTGGTCCCTCAAATCCTGTAAATGGACCATGATTAACGCATGACATAAAGTGACCTGTTCAGTTGCTACCATAATAGATTGACCCATGACAATAAATAAACACGGGCGAGGATGTAATTTGGCAAGGATGTACAGTTTAACACTCAACCCCGTGGCCAACTTGATATCCCAAAATTTTAAATTGATAATCTGGATAATCTGACCGACGTGTAGATTAATTAAAATAGACACAAATAATTACGTGCAAGTTTTTGGAAAGAGGCACATGCATTGCAGGGGTTGGAAAAAAATAACCTGGGGATGTTAAATAATGAAAGCAGTTTGTATATCTAAATATTTGACTGGGGATGTTGAATGTGTTGGTAATTCATAACCTGGGGATAATTCATAACCTGGGGAGGTTAAAATCTTTTCACATTGCATATGGGCACCTTGTTGGAAGTCATAGTGTTGATGGAATGGGTTAACCTGGGGACTTTTTTTACATTACATTGCATATGGCCAGAAGCATATGAAGCACATGAAGTTAAATACCTGGGATGTTGAACCACATGAATTGGCTCATCACAGAGTCACATGAATTATCAGAAATCAAATATGGGGCCCAGTTTGTATCAAATATCACAAATAGTTGGCCAGGTATTAAGCCTTGGCATTTTTTAAGTGAAACCATAAATTTCATCTCATCTTTAGCATTTTACGTAGCATTATAATGAACATGAACTTGTAAGAATAAAAAGTGATTACGTTTTCTTCTGTGTGTAAATTGTTATAATAATGAACATGAACTTATACAGATAGTTGCAGATGTAGGTAAATTGTTAGAGCACGCTATTCCTTGCAGATCCATTAAATAGTGGAATCAATATGCAAATCCATGAAATAGTGGAATCAATTTGCATATCCATGGAATTTGCAAATCCATGAAATAATGTGGCCAAAGATATTAGGAAGGCTGACATTGTGTTGGGTATTAGTCCGAATAATGTGAACAACGCAAATGGCCAAAGATATCTAGCATATAATAACTCCCCTGAAAATTTTACCAGATGTTATCTAGCATATGACAAATGGCTAAAGACAATCAGGAATGTATTTCTGATCATCTTCTCCTCAGCTTCTGTCTTGGTGACTCTTCCTCCTATTCTATTTTCTACCTCCAATTCATGCCAGGCACACCCAAAACACCTAATATTGTATGGTTCTCTATTTTTTATTATATTTTCTGCCTCCAATTTTAAGGGTTCTCTTTGTTGTTTGCCAACATAATATTGTATGGTTGGGCAACCTAGCATGATATTTATTTCATTTAATGGTTTTAATTTTTTAATGGTTCCCTTGCATTATGTAATGGTTCCATTGCATTATTTACGTAAATATTTGCATCATGTAATTTGACAACACCATTTAATGGTTGGACAAACAGCAAAGTATGATACTAATCATCAAATTGGGCACATGATAAGATTAAAACGCCAGGTTAACGCCAGGTTCTTAAAACGCCAGGTTCTTAAAACGCCAGGTTTCTTAAAATTGGGCACATCATGGTCTTATATGAGTGATACTCAGAAGATTAAAACAGAAACAGAAGGATCAAGAATAAAACACATGTTACAAATGCCAGGTTTGTGAATAAAACAGAAGCATGAAGAATTTCTGGGTGTGAGTAAAACAAAAACAAAAAATTATGGGTGTGATTACTTGATACCTGTGCAAGAGAGGAGATTACCTGCGGATCACAAGTGCATTCCGAAAATGATCAAAACATCAAGTCGATTACCTGAGGAGATTATTTGAGAACAGAGAAAAGTTAGAGAACAGAATTTCTGGGTTTGAGAACGTCGAAGAGTAGAACGCAGAGGAGAAGAACGGGGAACGGCGCAGAGGAGATTACCTGAGGCGTTGAGAAAGCAGAGAAGAAGAAAGGGGAAGGAAATTGCCAAAAAGGAGAAAGGACTGGTTTTTTTTCAGTTTTTATGCAGTTTTTTATTGAGAGAGACAGGAGAACGTGCAGTTTTTTTATTGAAATTGCAAAAAAGGAGAACATACAGTTTTTTTAACTGAAAAATAAAGACGTTTCGACTGACGGTGGAATTGTGGCAGTTGGCAATTGGCCTAGTCATGTCCTAGTCATATTGTTGTGAGACACGTAGGATAAAAGGTGACACGTAAGACAGAATTCGAAAAAAGTCCTGAATTGTATAAGAGATTTTGAGATTTACAACTGTTAACTTGCACGATAATTAACTTCTTGCTATATTCGTGTACGGAACTAGTTACGCATTCCATCCATTATACGAAAAATGCTGAGTTCATACGAATTTTAACTTGGTTGTATGTTTTGCTGCAATAAAATTTCGTCAAACTTTACATGATTATTTCAAGAAAATAAGCTAAATATCATTTTTTATGTGTACAGCAAAACTATTTGTTGTGTCTAATTTGTTAGCAATTTAAAAAGAGCTAGTTATATCGATGCAACTAATTGGGTATGATAAATAAATTAATCTAAAAGTGGTTTCAGTTTGAAGACAAACTAAGTTGTTGAGGTTGGAACCACCTTCCTTTTTCCAAGCACGGTTGCTATAATTGCAGCGAAATTGACTGCAACTTTTGTAGCTTCTGTTTTTTTTTCTTTTCTAGTTGAGAATAGCCCATCAAGCCACGGCCAAGCCCATTAAAAAAGGTACAATTATTTTGGGCCTTTGGTCATCGTTTGACAAGCTCATCACACTAGGGGTGGCAAAATGAGCTCGACCCGATCCAAACTTGGCATCCTTGACTGGGTATGGTTAGGGGCTAATCCGGGTCAAGTTGGATCATGTTTGACCCGACCCGGCCCGAATAAAATCCGGGGTCGGGTATGGGTTTTGCATGTCAACCCGTATGACCAGAATTCGACCAGGTTTACTTTCTATAAATATATAAAAATTTATATAATAACTTCAATACACAGTTGCAAAGGGAGTTGTGCTTATACGATTTGAATTGTTGTCCTCTTCTTTAAGAGGTCTTGTATTCAATTCTCTTTACATACAGCTTTTTAGTTAATTTTATTACTTTCATTAATAAAATTGTAACGTTAATTATACTTCCTTAATGTCATCAGTGTGGTTTAATCGACGAGTCGCTGGAAATTATGCAACACTTAATAAATTACCGATGGCAATTAATAAATAGCTGGATATCGAAAAGGGAGCAGTTGTGTACACGTCAAAACTTAACCCGAGGGGTTAACCCGAAACCGACCTGAAAATTTTCCAGGTCACCCGAACTCGGTCCAGATTCAATCCGAGTCGGGTTAGGGTTTACCCATATCCGGGTCGGGTCAAATCTGATCCGACCCGAACCCGAACCCAACCGACCCATTTGCCCCTCCTACATCACACCCTCCTTGATTATTTGAATCTCGAGGATCCAATGCTTAGAAAAGTAACTAATTTTGTGGTAAATAAAAGTTTAGGATTTGGAGATTAAATCGAGAGTAAACAATTTAATCTATAGGTTACTAAATTTTTGGGACCTAATTTTTTGTTTAAAATTATGGGGAAATTAATTTTTGAAAGAGGGCTAAACTTTTTTATATTGAGAGAATTAAAAGGCGACTAAATTTTGAAGAACTAAAATTTTTAAGAAACTTGTTATGAATATGTTCCAATGGCCTTATTGGATATCCACTCACACTGTATCCAATAAGAAGGCTATATATATGATGCTAGGGATTTCCTAGCCCTTGAACTATTCACACCAAAACTAAATTTTTTGGAACAACTAAATTGTAGTTTGAATGTGAATAAATTTTTTTGTTATGTGAAGATTGTTTTGAAGCGGACTGTAAATTTTTTTAAGGATTTTTGGAATATTGTCGAATTTGGAAAGATTTTAAATGGGTTAAATCTTTTTGAGGTAAACGGGGTATGACTAAATTAACAATTGATCCCTGTGCCGGATCTAAAATGCACGTTGCGCTCTCCGTCTCGAATCGATCCCAACTGGACAGAGAAGTAGAGAACTACATATCAAAATATTAAAATTAAAATAAATACGCCAAAAATCGAGCCACATACAAAAAAGGAGAATAAAAATAGAAAACCCTCGCTCGCTCTCGCTCTCGAATCCAACAATGGCTGCTGCAGCGGCACGAAGAAAAGGGCGATTGATTCTGGAGTCGATCTATTCGGTACTTGCTCTCGTGCTAATACTCGTAGCATGCGTGGAGCTCGGCGACGCCGCCACCGCTGTCGACGTCTACCGTCTCATACAGTATGACCTCGCCGGATCCCCTTTCGGATCGAGATTCGCCGGTCTGAATCACCACGCCGGGGCATCGCAGTTCGATTCTGGCGTCGATCTCTCGAGAACTGTGCTATCGATGCCGGTTCGAGAGCTAAATCTCACTTCTCTTCGTGGTAAGATCTCTATTTGATGCTTTTTGTATTAAATTTCTAGTTCAATTGCTGCTGGAATCTTGGTCGTGCGAGTATATTAGTTTTGGTTGTTGCCTGTAGTTACAGTTCTGAATGTGTGTATGCTTATCTCATTCTTAATTGAGTTGAATAGAGTTCATCTGGTTGATCGAAATCTACTAAATGTCACGCTATGCTGACTATCATGATTCATTTTGGTTTGTTTTTAAACTTTAATGACTCACGAGAATTTCATTTTTTGTGTGGCATGTAAGCATCACCAATGGATAGCTTAAGGATATGAAAAGCTACTTTTTTTTGCTGCTGAATGTTTGACACTTTTACTTACCATTTGACATGGAACTAGTGCTATCTGCTTAGGGTTTATGTCATTCTGGATTCTCTTACACGATGCTCAGTTGATAAAAAGCGGTTAATGAAAAATAAAGAAAAAAGTTTATCCCTTTCCTCATATCGTAAATACTGATTGATATAGCTCCCACATCAATCATTTAGACATGTCATGGGTAATAATATGCATATTATAGATCGGATAAGCTTTTGTTACTCAACCATTCCTTAATTTTAGTATGCTATCGAATTAATTGGTTTGTCATGAAACTGACTGAAATCATAAGTTTACAGCTATACTTGGACGTGAGCTACATTGACTACAATCTGCATCCCTTGATTTCTACGGCAAACAATGCAAACATTTTATCATACTTCTGTCCCTTTTACTCTGTTGCTTGAGGGTGACCTGTTCTTTTCCCCTTGTGACAAAAAAAAGCGTAATGATTTATTGAGGTATTGAGTTTATCCATAATACCAATGTTTTCAGACTACATTACACCTAAACAACCATTGGGAGGATTGTTACTTTTGCTTCCTCCAAAGAACCGTGACAAGACTGAGGGGGGCGGCAAGAACACAGACAACTTAAACGAACAGAGACATCTGAAGAATATATTGGCTGAGTTGGAGCAGCTGCTCATACATTCTAATATTCCTGTAAGTATCAAGTTACTTCCATTTGATTTTCAGTGGTCACATTTTTTCTACTTCTTTCATCCATTGTTAGCTAGATTTTCTTCCCTTCCGTTCATGGATCTTATTGCTTCATTGTGCCATGTTTGTAGATTGTGCTATTGTATCTGGTTTATGATATTAAACTTGTGTCACCTGGGGATTTCTCTTCAATCAGTATTAACATTATTAGATATAACAAGTTAGTTTATAAAATTTGCTTGTGTGGATTCTAGTATTTTTGACAATATCGTGTCAAAGCATATTCAGCGGATGTTTTTTTCTCCCTAATCAAATAGTTTTTCATCTATCCTTTTGTATACTCCAAGCATTCAAGCTATAAATAAAGGCAACATATCGTTTAAATAGTGTAATTATTTTGTTTCCTCATAAAGAATGGAGAAAGATTTGCTAAGTTTCTTTTTCTGAGATCTCTATCTACCAAATAATGTATGAACATCCTTTACATGGTTAAACAACATGGTAAATTCAAGAATCCCTGTGATTGATGGGTACTAAATTTAAGGGTTGAAGCAGCTCTTTCTTTGGCTACCGGACATTCATGATCTGCCTACTATCAAATTCCTAGATCATATGTTCTTGTAGATGATCTATCAGCTTCACACCTTTTGGTATGTTAGTAAGATGCTATTATTATGGTGCTTGTTAGAGAAAGGGGAACGATGCAATATCAAGTTTATATGAATAGAAGGACATGAAGTTCTAATTAATGAAGAGGAAGCACATGGCTTATAATAACACATTTTCAAAGAATCATATGGATCAAGTTAGGCAGTAAGGATCCATGATTGAGCTCCTTCAAGTCTAGGCAGCAAGGATCCATGATCGAGCTCCTTCGAGCTCCTTCGAGCTCCTTCAAGCCTATCGTATTCTTTCTGACTGGGAATGTGTATTATTGATTTTCCCCCATTTCTCCCTAAAGCTATTTGAATCAGATAAGATTTTAAACTTCAGCACATTAATGTGTTAGGTCCTGAAGGTTGAGCACACTTTCCTCGTTATTTCTTCAGCAAGACATCACCTTTGCAACTTGGAAGATTATATTTGGGTGTAAACATCTTTGAGAAATCGTTAATGCTCTGTTGTGATTTTTGAATGTTTGTTCATTTGTGGAGTGGTCAATAATAGGCAATGTCAGTTTGAAGGGTAAGGTTGTATTCAAAGATATCGGGCAATGTTTGAAAAACTGGTCATTGAGAATGGCACTTTATATTGATTGGTTTCGGTCTGAAACATGCAATTTGTTTGGGATCGAGGGTAACGGATGACCATGCTGTTCATTCATTTTCTGCAGGAGTAACCCATAGGAACCCTATCTTTCTTTATCTGTAAGGGTTTTCTTACCTTTTTGCCTTGATTGCCCCTTGTAGATTTCTTTAGGCGTATACATATCTACTTTATAGACTATTGATAGTGGGTTGTTTTCTTAGTAATATATTATCTCTTTGTTCTTTAAGTATAGGCTTTCTGCCATGCATAAAGAGAAGAATCACAAAATGCATATATACTTCTATGTGATATGCCCCCTTTTTTTTGTTTCTTACGATGTTTACAGTATCTTATTGCTGGTGATACCTTAATCTTCTATTTGTTTCTTTTTGTAGTATCCAGTGTATTTTGCTTTTGAGGATGAGAAAATAAATGCCATATTAGCTGATGTCCGGAAAAGTGAGGCTGGTGGTCAACCGGCCACAGCAACCACCGGCGGGTCAGTCGCTCTGCTCAAAATCTATCTACCAGCTTTTTTATGACATATGTACATTGCACAATAAGCGTGTTAGAGAAACTATATATCTCACAGTTTATCTGGTAGTATAAACAAACAAAAAATATGTGTTGATAAAATAGATTATAAATAGCTGACTTTCATGGACTCAAGATGAGGTTCTAGTGTGCATTACCCAAAACCTGAATGGCATTTTATTTGAAATTTGGTCAAACTCAACAAAAGGAACTTTGGCAGGAAGATGCATTACACATTACATTATCCATATTCATGTACACTGCAGGTGTGTTTCAAATATGTACTACACAAAAAGACGTATGACACATTTATCCAGGCCATTTATTAATGGTCGAACATCAAGCATTTCTTGTGCTCATGCTAAACTATTTGGGTTATTCTAATATTTGTACTGCATGGTTGAATCTGGCAGATACAAGTTGCTTGTCTCATCTTCAGAACCTAAAAAAGTTTCTTCTCCCACCATCACAAACATTCAGGTGAGAGCGGTTATTTTTTGAATCTGGAGCTATAAATTAGTTCAAGTTTGTAGTGATGGGTTAAAGTTCTTACACGTGCCATTCTGCTTTTGTATTACATAACTTACTATATTACATTTACAGTTAATGAGTTAATCCTATCGATATACCTGATGAGGCTTTCATAGGGAATGTGATCACATACCATTCTTAACTTTATATTGTGTCTTACATATGATTATTGTTACCAGCTGGTGTCCTATTTTTCTTCCATTTTCATTGGAACTGTTGCGTCTCTAGTAAATTTATAGTTGATTCCTAATTGCGTGAGTTTCAATGATCTCAACCAATAATTATCTTTTCTCACAGCTTAACTTTTTCAGTTGTATAGCAAGGGTCTATCTAGTCCATAGTTGCCTTCTCTAGAGATTGGTCACTGACAATGGTCAGAATATGATAAATATTCGTTTGGTTTCTGTTTACCCTGATATGGACCTATTTTAATGGGAAGGCACTACATTAATGGTATCTTCAGGCAATTTCTTTTTTATGGACGCGCATAGATGCACCATGTCTTAGTTTTAATCAATTACGCACATTTTTCACTTGGTAGGGATTCCATTTATTAACACAATCATAGGTCACAAGTGAATTTTAACTAGATTATGCCATGAATCTACTTAGATTTTTTTGTGCATTACTTCCATTTTTTGAGGAAAGCTGTTATTCTAGTCCAACCTAATTGTACACTTGCATAAATATTTCTTATATGAAGAAAGCTAAGAAAAGTTTTCATGATCTTCAATACCAGCTCTCCAGCTTTTAGAATTGATGCCCTCTTGCATGCTTGTCCTTTTGTCCATCTTTCTATATTAAGGATTGAGGTTTCGACCATTTCGTATCGGTTTCTAAACTAGATGGCTTGTAACAATTGCAAAAACTCGGTGTCGCTCAGTTTCACTTGATTTCACCCATTATCCCCATTTCGTTCTATTTTCATTGGTTTTCTTCAGTTTCTCTAACGATTCGATCAGAACAAGCATTAAAATGAAGAAAGAACAAGAAGAAGAGAACGGAACGGCAGATTTAAAAAACCTAATTGGGGGCACGAAGAAAGAAACTGAAATAGTTTGAGGAATATAGAAATGGAGGAAAGTGAGAGAATATGTACCTGAATATACGGTTTCTGTAGGTCTACTTACTGCTAGATCTCGATTTCTAGATCTCTCCAACAGCCTTTCAAACTTCTCTTGTAATTAGGGTTAGCTAGGGTTAGTTGGTGTAAACATGTAACAAACAAGTCAAGTTTGGGTTTTTACTTTTAATTTACGGATTAAAATGGGAAACAAATGAAACCTGATCAAAAAAAATCAGGTATGCCGACGTGACACATTCCCATTGGTCAAGAAAAAGTCAAAGCAAGTGCAACCCATCTGCATGTTTTTTTCTCGACCAATGAGAACGTGTCACGTCAGCGCATCTGGTCATTGGTGCCACCTATTTTTCATTAATCTTCCCCCCCGGAGGCTGGATAACCATTTTGTGTATCTCACTACAGTTTATGATTACAAAACATGTTTGTTTGAAGCCTTCTTGCTCTTGCAGTTGAGGTTGCATGCTACTTTTTCATATATCATGTTGTTTCTAGTTAAGTATGAAGGGAAAAGGCCGGGTGCTTTTTATCATATGGTTTCTGCTCATAGCATGTTAGCAACAATAGTATTTCCTCTCATTAGGCCTTTTTCATTGTTTCTGTTAGTCCACCAATGTGAATGATTTTATATATTATAACCTGAGAGGCAAAGGGCTTTCGGGTAATTGCCAATTACCTTGCGTTCTAGTTTGCTATCATTGCATTATATCAGTACGTCTATTTACCAAAATTTCCATCGGCTAACAGGGATGGTTGCCTGGGCTTAAAGGAGACACTGATGCTAAGCAGCTGCCTACAATTGTTATAGTTGCATCCTATGACACTTTTGGTGCTGCTCCGGTATGAATATCATATATAGAATTATCACCAAAATTCTCTTATATGATTCTAAGTTTATAATTTTACTTGAGTCTTAAGGCACTTTCTGTGGGAAGTGATAGCAATGGAAGCGGAGTTGTCGCTTTATTGGAGATAGCAAGACTTTTCTCTCTGCTTTACTCAAATCCCAAGACCCAAGGAAAGTATAACATTCTTTTTGGGTTAACATCTGGCGGACCTTATAACTATAATGGTACTCTTAAGGTTAGTTTTGTTCTCACTGACAAAAGAAAATAATTATTATTTGGTTCCCATTTAGTTTATTTTTTATTTAATTCTTTGCAGTGGCTACGGAGTTTTGATCAGCGCTTACGAGAGAGCATTGACTATGCTATATGTTTGAATAGTATTGGTTCCTGGGACAATCAGTTATGGATGCATGTCTCAAAGCCTCCTGAAAATGCGTACATAAAACAAGTGTTTGATGTAAGTTTCATAATTCGAGATTATTTTGCAATTTTCTTATTAAGAAAAGCCCATAAGTTTACATGTCCCCTTTTCTATACGCTCACTTGTTCTCCGATGAATTGTGTAATTGCAGAGTTTGTCTGATGTCGCGGAAGAGATGGGAGTTGCAATTGGTATAAAGCACAAAAAGATAAACATCTCAAATCCACGGGTGAGTAGATTTTTTTTCTTTATCCTCTAATGCTGCTAATCTGGCTTTTAGTGATGTAAAACTGAAATCAAGATTTAGCTACTTCTAACAGTAGCATTGAAAGAGTCATCCAATCAGTGTTTTGAATGTTGGTTATATTATAATCAACCAATTGATAGTTATGTACAGAAGTTATGTTACCTTTTGCTAACTGGTTCACATGCATGCCATCTTCCACAAATGACAGCCACCTTCATCTTATCTTTCATGTTATTTAATGTTGTGATTTAAGGACCTAAAGTATCATGGAACTATCTGTCGTGGATCTACTTATCTCCACGGACTTAAATGTTCATCTTGCTCTTTTGTAGACAGGACAACTTATCTTGGCCTTCAGTTTGAGTCAAAGTTCTTAGTATTTTTGGTTCACGTTTATCAAGTAGCATATACACAAGTGTGTAATCGAATGCCATATAGTCAAAATAAAGCCATCCACCCTCAATCGTTCTCTAAAATAGCTCATTTTGGCTGTATCCTTCTCCATGATAAACTTTCCATATAAGAGGTTGTCATGAGTAGAATTGTAGGTATTGGGTATAATCATATATCATAGCTTCTTTGAGAATGAATATTCCGTATTTTTTCTCTTTTGGTATTTTAAGTTAATTTAAACTGCCGTCAAAACAAAATCACTTTCCAATTTGCTATGAGCAGCATAGTAGACTTCTTTCTTTGAGAATATGCCTGGATCTGCTGTAGGTTGCATGGGAACATGAGCAATTTTCGAGGGCTAGAGTAACTGCTGCAACTCTATCTGAGCTTCCCGTTGCACCCGAATTATTTGAGAGCACAGGAGGTCTATATGACACCAGGTAACGCATGTAATTTTTTTCCATTCATATCCTCACGGTCTAGTTGGCTCTTCATCAAACTTATGGTTTCCGTCTGTTACAGGAATTCAGTTAATGATGGAGCAATCTACAAAAGTGTCAAACTAGTCGCTGAGAGTCTTGCGGTATGCTTGGTTGTTTTATAATATAGTATTGGTAGATAGCTTCCTGTTGAGCCATCATGTATTGTGTTTAAATCTGATAACGCTTAACTCTTCCAGCTGCCTGATCTGTGTAGTATTGAATGATACAAACCTAATACTATTGTCTTACATGTCCCACCCGAACTTGTTAAAGCACCTTCTTTGATGAGTTATGATTACTTGACAGGATGCGAAGCAGAAATGTTCATTTTAAAACGCATATTGATATTCAACTTGTGCACATGATTCTTCTTGCTAGGCGTGAACCCTGTTATTTGCTTTAGTACTTCTCGTTGATGATACATTATGCTTAAAAAGATTGGCCAACGTCACATTCTTTTATGAGTTATGATTACTTGACAGGAGGCAAAGCAGAAATGTTCATTTTAAAACGCAAATTGATATTCAACCTGTACATATGAGTCTTCTTGCTAGGCGCGGAGCCCGTTATTTGCTTTAGTACTTCCTGTTGATGATACATTAAGCTTAGAAGATTAGCCAACGTTTTATGTAGTCATGCCAGCCTTCTGCTAGCTGCAAATATATACGGCATTTTGTTGGATTCAAGTTGTTATCGGCCATGGTGCTTGATGGGTGCACCACTAGAAATGCATCTTTGCCCAAGGAAAGAAAGGGCAAGAAATGTAAAATTGAACCCACTGCTGCAAACAATTCTTCCACGCCAACACTGTCATCTGGCAGGTTAATCTACCATATAGCCCTATGCAGTAGCAGCACACACTACCAAGGTTAGCGGGAACGCAGATCACGTCAGTACATGGAACACTATTGGTCCAAAACATGGTATGTTTGGGATAATTTTTGTTGGATGCGTAATAGAAACGAATAACATTTATTAAAAAAGAAACAAATTTTTACAACATTTTTAAAGAGTTCTTATATTTCTATTCACATTTATGGGAATGCATGTGTGCATAATATATTGTATTAGGCACCTCAACCGGAGCATTCAGTTGGTCTAGAGATCTTTCATTTATTCTGAAAAGTTTTTAAAAATCTGGAACTTTGACAAAACTGTTTCTAATCGCTAATGTACCACGATTCAAAACGTGTGATCTTGATCACATATTGTAAGGGTTTAGTGTTTTTGGATAACACTGAACACTTCTTTAACAACTAGAAAAGTTGTGTGTTTTATTTTAATATTAAAAAAGGATTTATATTGTCCTTGTGTATGTGTGCTAACTATATATATTTCGTAAAGTGTCGGCTTTCAATAGCCTAATTAATGAACTCAATTCATCTTTCAAAGTGAGAGTATGCCTGAGGTTTGTTACTGTGTATGCTAGTGTAATTATATCACACTGGATGCTATGGAATTTAGGAGGACATGTGTATGGCCATACTTGTAACCAATGATATATATAATGGAGAAGTAACCAGCATTTGCATGAAAATTATTGGATGGAAGACAGACCATTTCCCTGTCATTGCAATGTTCACTGCATCTGTATGCTAAGGACTGATAGGATGTCTTGATATGGGATAATGATACTCTACTAGTTAATGTGAAAATATTGAACATTAGTTTTTGACGTAGAAAGATGAATAAGAAACGTTAGAATCTGAAGGATTTAGGATCATGAAAAGAAAGCAAAAGGGGGTATGTAAGTCTGGCAAAATTGGGAGGGGGACATAGTAAAGTTCTTGTTAATGGTGGAGAAATACGTACGAGCAAAGTTGTAAAATTCTAATGGTCAAGAAATACCTACAAGCAAATGTCGCTACTTAGATTAATCATTAATCATGATGGTCAGATCAAGAAATTTAGCACTAAATGATTAGGGGAGGTGCTTTGGAAGTTTTATGTGTTTGCCTTTAAGTGGGATGTAGCATATACCCGAAGTTCAAGGTAAATTTGCAATAAGATTAAATGGCCATATTATATTGGATCCTTTATATTTTTTAAGTGCTGAGCGGTAAGAAACATGTCCAGAAACAGCAGGATATAAGAATGTTGAGGTTAATGAGCGGTAAAATGCCAAAGTAGGGGATAAAAGACAAGCAAATTTGTAGAATGTGCGAGGTAGTCTCAATTGAGGACAAATGAGGCAGAATCCACAGAGATGTTTGCAGACATGTTCGATGGCAGATGATTTCGTCAGTTTGGAGTGGTAGGGTCATATTTGAAAGGTCTCCTAGGATCATTTGGTTATACATATCCTACAAAACATTAGTTGATATGGTAAAAAATGTGGTCATTTGTTAATTAGCAGAGGTGTGACCCTTAACATGAGCTGAACAGAGGGGCAGTGATGAATGATTCATCTAACTGAACCCAAAGATTTGGCATGAATGCAACGTTATTGTTGTTTCCATGTAGGTTACTTCTATATTATTCTAAGGAAGATAAATCACTGGCCTTTTTGATTTACCGCAGAAGATATGGCTGAATCATGGCTGAATCAAAGAGGTATATGGGCATGCGTCAAGGTATATTTCTCAGGCACCTTTCTAAGTTGGAAAGTTGGTGATGTATTACCAGTTTGTAATGGTATCTTTCTGAAGACAGTGTATGTATATTTATTTAGATTTGATCATTGTGAACAGAACATATTGTGTGTAGCATGAAAGGAGAATATAGGCAAGCTAATTAAGTAGCAGCATTTTGTTGACTTTAGATCTCTGGCCCACTTGACAATCGCGGCAGTCTATTCTGCTGTTGCTGCACGTAGCTTCAGATATTCATAACGTTTCTGGTAATCACACCATAAGCTGAAGTGCTCTTATTAGTTTTGTTGTTTTTATTGATCGATATATTTTAAAACCTTGTGTTCTTTCCATGGTAGTTGGTACATCACCTTGCAAGAATCTTTAATAGCTGGACTGACAAATTGAATTTCAGGCTTCTATTTTTATTTTTTCTCTGGATTAAGTAGTCTTTCTCTGTTTTTGAATCTTTGATTTACTTCTTTATGGTTACTAAAATAGTGGACTCCGTGGGTGTGGAACAATATAAATGGAATGTTATATTGAAGATTGGACAATAGATTGCACTCGGCATAATGCCAAGCATTTTTGTACACTTAAATTTGGTAATTGATGTTTCCACTGTTAAGTATTAACTTTTGCATGTCATTTCCCCGATTTTGGTGCAGCGACATATCTATGGACATATAGGTGGAGACATCCAGATTTTTGCAGAAAATAGTAGCTTGGCTATAAATCCTGCGTACATAAACTCATGGCTGAACCTTTTGTCACGGACACCTCGAGTGGCGCCCTTTCTTTCCAAGAATGATCCATTTCTGTTGGCACTGAAAAAGGTTTCGTGGCTAGAAACTATAAATTTGTCTATATGCCGAATTCATTTGTAGTTCATACATACTATGTGAATTAATGATGCCTTTTTTAATCCTAAAGTCTTTTAATTTTTGATGCTCCGTGTGAATTTTGGATCTAATCACATGTATGATGTTATTACAATTTATTAATGTTTGTTGTTTTCACTGTCTTCCCTTGAACACCTCAATACCGCATTAGAACACCTACAACCCGCATTAATACGTAACTATTTAACATCCCGTTACCAAAACAATCATATTTATGCTCTATTAACTAACCCATGTTTTGAATTGCTTCTGATAAATGAATGTAACAGAAATATTTTACTCTAATCCATTTAAATGTCTTTTTTAGATTTTTATTTTTATAAAATCATGTGGCAGGAATTGGCAGATCATACAGTTGAGGTTCATGTACAGCACGAGAGCCTTGATGGATTATTCAGTTTCTATGATTCAACAAGTGCAACGCTTAACATATATCAGGTTCGTGTCATATTGCTTTTATTTCTATGTTCCTCAGAATAATTGCTCGCATGTTTTTTTTTCTAACATCTCGAACGTCCAATGCAAACACAATGATTTTTCAGTGTGCGTCCTTTACATTCTTGAGTGCCACTTATTTTCTGAGGGCATTAGAGGCCGATTGTTATAATCTTCTTCGTGATAATCTAAACTCAATCTATAGCGTTCTGAATTGAACGAAATTGTAAAAACTGCAGGTTGCCAGCGTAACTTTTGATCTCCTTTTGTTGCTTGTGCTCGGATCGTATTTGATTCTCCTCTTCAGTTTTCTTGTCATCATAACACGGGTATGTATGTGGGATTCTGAACTGTAATTGCGGAAAACTGTTCGTGTCCATAATCAAGTTTGTATATTTTCGTTTTTCTAAAATCCACAGGGTTTTGACGATCTTATCAATATGTTTCGACGCCCCACAACACGTAAAGTCAAGGCAGCATGAGCATAGGGATTTTTGTGCCTACGCAAGGCAGAGAGGCTAGTTCTAGTTGTTTGCGCCACACTGAGTTGTACAATATCCTCGGCTGAGGAGATAAAATTCATTCTATTATTTTATCACTAATCACAAGGTTCTGAATGACCAAAGAAATGTTTGATTATATAGCACCACTGTAAACTTGGTCTGTTTTGCATGAGCATAAAAAAGAACGGATGAGCAATGGTTCATCCGTTGCTTAATGGCGCAAATACAAAAGATGGATGGTATTTTTGTATAATATCATTGGAATAGATTTTTTTGATGATAATTAGAAGTTTTGGCCAGTAACTTATTAATGTTGGAGAAACTTGATTGTGCGTTACCTATGTAAACTGCAGCATCAATATCAATATCAATAGACGAGTAGTGAATTGCTAGCTGCTTAATGATTCAAATTATGTACTCGTTAGTTCTGGTGTCAATATAGTTTGGGGTAATGAATCTACTTTATTCAACGGGATTAATGTAGAGCAGGTGGCATGGCACCTGATCCAAAGGATCGGGTGTAAGACACAAATGGGTGGGATTCCAACGAGTACAATCCCATGTGAGGGCTTGTATTCTCTACCTTTTTTGTGTCTTGCTACTTGATCGTGGCAGCTTTTCTACATTAAATCCTTATTAAAAATGCATATTTTAAATGGGAATGCGGACTAAGCTAAGGTAGTTGATAAAAGTATTGTTGGGATTTAATCTGAAATCATAACTACTAGAATCATCGATTAATAGAATGAAAGGTACAGAAATTTTTTAGAGGAAAAATCTTAAAAGAATGCATCAATTGTGGCATGGCTGACGGTTTTTTTGGGGGGTTTTCCGGTTTTTTTCGGGTTACTTGTTACATTCATATAAATGGGAAGTAAATAAAAAAGACATTTTTTGGGCGCGGGATATAACTAGTATACCTGTAAATGAGAAGTAACGAAAAAAGAACCTGACTTGCTATCCATATGGTTGATATAAATGCTGGAACTAATTCGGAAAGCCTGCTGATGAACAGACCGGGACAAAACTTATACTTGTATTAGATTGGTCCGTCACTAGAAAGTAACATGAATTTGTGAATGCTAATTTCATTTGCTCCACACACACAATGTTAATGTGATTTCCAAAACAATGTCTATTCTAGAACTTGGTTACTTTTCCTTGGCATGAGCTAAACAATGAACCCAAAACACTGGTCCATCACTTGCTAATTTGTTGCCCTGGTGAAGGGTTAATTTGACACAAACACAGAGAAGGTTGAGTCCTGAAACCTTTGCAATTTTTTCCAGCGAAGCTTTGGTTATTCCTAGTCCTGCTCCATATCTATCTTCATCGTAATGTAAACTGTGTAGACGATGACTGGGATGATCGACACTAATGAAAGCCTAAGAAAGACAAAAAATGCAATTATATTATTTCCAGTCCCATTAAATTTTTTGATTTGAAGACAATTCTGTATAAACCAAAATCTCTCATAACTACAGCTCGGATTCACATGAGACAAAAAGCCATCTTTATCATATGGCACAAGATGTATGCAACAAGTTTGTGCAAATTTGCTCAGTCGTTTCCTCTCTCTGCAATCTTCTTACGGATAATGCGTTCCCATCATCTCACGATACACCATATCCACGAAATGTTCATTCTGCAACAGAGAGAGAACGAAACATGGAAAGGTCAGATGACGAGCATTACCTTCATGAGTACCATCAACATGCCATGGCAAAATGACTCTACGCTATCAACTAAAAGAATTTCAACGTTAACAAAAGCATGAGAAGAAAGAAGTTTTGTTATGCATACAAGTCATGGAGCGAGTTTAATTACTTAGAAAGAAGAGTACCTGAACAAGCCGCAATAAAGCATTCCGAACCTTGTCTCTTGTAATCACTGGGCCATAGTTTGAGGGGGGAGTAGGAGCAAGAGACGGTGATGGAGCAGGTGGCGGGAAGGGTTGCAGCAAAGGAGCGCCATAAGGTCGATGCATCGTCGCAGGAGGCTGCAGTGGGGGAGCAGTTGGCATGGAAGATGTAATTGGTGGCATTGACAGCGCAGAAGATGAAGGCGGGGGAGCGAAAAGTGAAGGCTTGATGAGATTGGTAGAGCGGCTGTTGCTGACACTGTATTCATCGGGTATCAGAGGCGTGGGTATGGTCGGCAGAGACGGAGCGGGCTGAAAGGGGGTCAATGCAGATGGAATGACATTAGCTGAGTGGGAAGATGAGGAAATGGCTGAAGATTGATGTGGTGGTCCCAAAGCAGTTGCATTCAATGCATTACTGATGTTCGTAGCTGCCTGCAGAACAGCACAGCTTCTATGGTCAGTGATAGATGCAAGAACAGCATACATGCAAGTCTCTGCATGATATTTTTCATGAAATGCTGCCTATAACATGCAAACATTATTATGAACATTTGTGGAATTGGGGGTTACATCACAGAAGTAAGCGCTAAAACAAGTAGATAATACAATGTTGAATGTTCATCTTCTAAACTGCATGCCATTTGTATGCTGTACATTGCCAGGCATCTCAACGCCCATGAAGTAACATAAAGGAAACAAGGTTTTATATCGACTCTTAATAAAAGTACTTACACCGTAAAAGTTGACAAATGGCTCGTCAGGGGCATGAACATCAGGAACACTAGCAGTAGATGATATTGGTGGCTCCAGAGGACCCTCCATGACAGCTAAATTCGGAACAGCCTCCAGCTCTTCAAACTCACTGCTGTACACGTAGACAGAAATGTAAATATTTAAACCATGTAGCAATGACCAGGAAGCTGAGATGGGAAGCGTTCCATTTTATATGCAGCGCAATGGAAAGCTCTGAGTAATCCTGCAGAAACTAGATTGGTTGTCTGATGGACTTCATGAGAAGACAGCTAAAACACAGCCTAAAATATAACTAGAATTCTTTGGGCCAATGTGATCCAAAATAGCAAAGAAAATCAATTCGATAATCATGTTGCTGTATTAGAGTCAGGAGTATCAAATAATTGACATCACATGCCCATTTGATAACATGATTGAATTGGTCACGCTGCTAAAAAGGCCTTGTTTGCCTATGACACAATATAACAAATTATCTTCCCGGACAAAAATTAATGATAAAAGTCATATAAGCTCTGTTGTGCAAACCAATTTACAACATGTGTGTTGCAAACACTAGCAAGAAAAGTGTTGCAACCACGTGTAGGTGCACAAGAAAAAACCCGTGAACAAAGTGCACGGGCACCCAAGAATCCCCCTCACCCATTCAAGATGCAGGCCCCACAGAGATGGCTTTTTTGGGGTGCCAAAATGGGTGCAAAAGAAATGGGGGAAAAGTGTGGGTGTGAGTGCGTGTTGTCTTGGGGTGCTTGGGGTGTATAGGTTTTTTGAGGGGGGCGGGGAGTGGTGGGCCCCACCAAAGATCTAGGATAGGTGGCCAACCTCCTGGAGAGAGCCATGAGCATGGACGGAGTGAGTAGGGATGCAGCTCGAGCTGGTGTGACACTCCCCACCCCACCCCCCCACCCCCCCCCCCCGGCGTCCGAGTCAGTATTCCCCCGTGGGGGGATGACCTCATATGTAATATAGATGTGCAGAGAGTAAGGAAGAGAGGGAGACTGTGGGAGAGGAATGCATATCAGTTTACCTAAAGCTGAAATTCTTATTGCATTTTAATCCATGTAATGATAACGAAAAGCTAAAAGCATGTTAGTATAATGGCAAATCCATATCAACGTATTAGAGAAATTATTTCACCCATATATTGCACAGTCCATTATGCATGGGCATTTATCTGCATGCTCTTGCAATTGCACATGGGTCATGGGTGTGTGCAGAAAGGGAGAGAAGGAGAGATAGAGAGGCATAGAGGCATATTGGTATAGCTAAAAAGCTAATGTTGTCATATGGATTATATGCATACCACTATAACTAGATGCTAATGACCTGATAGTATAACCGGTATTAGTAAGGAGGGTACAATCTTATCCGTACAATAAAGTATTGTTTGGATAATAGTACATCTCAGTACAACCCCAACCAAAAACTACAAAACTTTAAGGGGGTTTCAACCCATTCACTAAGCAACCCTTCCAGTCCTTCTAGGGTCCTCTTTAAAGATCTTCCAGGGGGTTTACCTAAATCACACCCACTGAAGGTATAAAAGACCATGTCATGATTTGCCAAGAAAGTACACAGGACCTTGAAAGTTAAAATAAATTTTGACTAGAGTAAAGCTTGTATATTCTTGCTTGAACAGTAGGTCCTGACTTAGGACATGCACCCCATGGATATAGTAAGAATGTTGAAAACATGTTGCAGAGCATTTTCTGTTAAGTCTGACATGGTGCACATCCTTTTCATAGCATGGATGCTTCTATCATGAAGACACAAGCGTAGCATACACATCAACATCCATATCGGACACCGACACTTCTTGAATGCTTCTAAGATGTGTGGCAAATACTTTTCAATACTTTTCGAACATGTATCTGAAACGGTTACTTCTCCACTTACTTCTCTACTTGTATTATGTGCCGGTATACTTGTATTTTTGTAGGCACATAGGTGAGTTTGTGGAGGTTGCTAGTGATTTTGTGCATGCTATATATAACTAGAAAGTGCAGATATTGATGGAGTAATGAACTCAAGTTATGTGCAAAAATTTTATTGTCATTTATATTTTGTTTGTTGTGTGTATATACATATACAAAATATATTATATTATATCATAACAACAGAGACCACATACCCTGCCTACTACAAATTTACTCTGTCCAGATCTGTACCCGCACACATGTCATGCTTTCTAGTTTTCTACTGATCACTAGACCATGGTTTCTCTGCATGCACAGCTGTTACATTGGAGAAATTTAAAAGTAATGTATTAATTGAAAATAGAGTAATAATCCTCCGACAAGAAATCATTCCTGTTTCTACAGGATGACATCGTCCAATCGACCAGTATTTATGGCAAATTCAAGCAGCAATTTCACCACGACAATTGAGAAGAATAGCCGAATAAATTTAGGCTGATTACAATTCATTTCCAGATGTGCTGGGAGTAAAATAAATTCATAAGAAATTAGAAATGCTAGAATTTCTTATCCACCAAGCATGTCATTCATTATTAGCAAACCTAAATGGATTTTCTTTCAACTGGTGAAGAATCTTTTACAATGAATGAAGAATTCTTCACCAAAATGGATTTTCTTTCAACTGGTGAAGAATATTTTACAATGAAATAATAACAGCAAATTATTTTCCGAAGCACCCAAAATAAAAATAATAATAATAATAACAGCAAACTAGTTCATGTTCACTGCCAATAAATAGGGAAGATTGCAGAAATAAGTTGTCAAGGAAGTCTTAATCACATGGCATTATGATTCAATTAAGGTCTAAATAATGCATAATGGGGGCTTTTGTCCCACCTCTTCCTAAATATTAAAATAAAATCAAAATTCAACAATCGTGAAGAACAAGAACATAAGTTTGTATGACAGTTCCAGAAATATTAATTTCGATAAAATTTAAATATTACAGTACATAAGTTGAGGAAAGTTAGATAGCGTCGATGACCATATCAAGGATGCTACATATTGGGACAAGGAGTACCTTTTAGCTGTAGATAACTTGGACTTTGGAGGGACCTTGGAGAAAGCATTGAGTATCCTGGGCCAACAAGATCATTTCAGCCATGTTACTCAACAGAAAATTGTGCACAGCTTTTTAACACATCGGCTATGTTTTAAACAACCAATACAGTGCAAAAGGGATGCATAAAATGTTTGATAATAATGATATTCACATGAAATCGATACATAAAGAACAGATAAAATTGATGCACTAGAATATTCCCAGGAATTCCCAAGAGTGAAAGGCATCACGGACGATATCGGTCAAGACATTTCTTCACTCCGAACAATTTTGTTAGCAGGAAAATATCAACAATAAAAAAATCGAATAAATAAATGTTAACCATTATTAGCAAACATAATGATAACATGATCAAATGTTGTGATTGGTGTATCAGGAAATAACGGATGTGATTGGTGAAATTTTACAGTAATACTCAAACACGTGTATCAGGTAATAAAGGTTGTGATTGGTATAATATAAAAAGCCAGGCCATGAAAAAAACATGAATAAAGACAAAGGAGAAGACAGCAAGTGGCAGAAAGTAGAATCACAATACAAGCATGGTCAAATGAGGATGACATGGTTTTCTTTGAATAAATGCATACAGTAATTTTTGGTGTTTAGTTTAGTAATTCCAAATCAAATAGTAATTTTATTGTTAATTAAGACAGTTAATGTGATCAAGTAACTTTAACACACACACACACACACACAGCTGACTAGGGCGGGGGGGTGGGTGGGGTGGGGGTGTCACATCAGCTGGTGGGGCCCACCACTTCCCCCTAAAAAAACCCGACACCCCAAGACAATACCCACACACCCACACTTTTCCCCATTTCTTTTCCCCATTTCTTGTACACCCATTTCGGCACCCAACCCACTTTATGGGGCCAGCGTCCTGAATCGGTGAGGGGGATTTTTGGATGGCCGTGCACTTTGTTCAAGAGTTTTTTCCAGTATATATAGTAAACTGAAAATGCACTGATAGCACAGGAAAATTACTGCACTGTCATAGCTAGAAAACCGAAAAAAATTGAACTTTTTCTAAGTTGTTCTACATAGTCTAAAACACCAAAACCCCAAATATGAGTGAACATTAGGTGTATTTGACCCTCGACCCACTAGTTGCCATAAATTCTAGTCTTCTGACACCGTTGAATTTACAATGGAAAGAGTGAGTGTTAAAAACGTTAGATTCACTTGATTTTTGGTGTGGTGATGATCTATGATATGTAGAACAGATACCAAAAAATTCAAATAAATAAATAAAATGGTGTATGTCCGTTAGTGAGGAAAATTTTCTCGTGTTGACAGCACATATACATTATTCTCATGAGTAAACCGAAAATGCACTAACAGCGCAAGAAAATTCATGGATGTCCACACTAGAAAACGAAAAAAAAATTGAAATTTTTTTCGAAGTTATTGTACACATTCTAAAACACCAAAACCCCATATATATGTGAACCCTTGCGATAATTGACCCTTGATCCACTCGTTGAAAAAAGTTAATTGTTCTGAAACCGTTGGATTTTCAACGGGTAGATCGAGTGTCAAATAACGTTAGATTCACTTTATGTTTGTTGTGATGATGATCAGTGTTCTAAAACAAGTTATATCTGGCAGCATAAGGAGGCGGCCTCTGACCGCATGAAAAATCAATTATGCGATCAAATTATGCGGTTGGCTGAATTATCGGTCGCATAACGGTTATGCACCCACATATGCGAATATACGGAAGCATAGTCAACAACTAAAAACCCCAAACCGTTAAGAAACCCGACCCGTTAAGCATAATTATTAATTGTTTTTATTTTAAGGGTTTTTTTCCAAAACAAAAAGCGACGGCCGCGCTCTCCATCATATCCAAGGCAACACTGCAGCGGCAGAAAGCAAGCATGCCCGCATGTTTTTTCTTTTTTTCTTTTTTTTCCAGCAGGAAGAAGCGGCTTTGCCGTATATTTTTTCCTTTCTTCTTTTTTAAATTTTTTTGATGTGGGATTAGATGCTGATGTTTGTTATGAAACTGATGAGGAAGCTTATGAGTAGATATAGAATGTATTTTTTGTTATTTCAAAATATACATTTTTGTTTTGGATGTAAAACTAATATTATATTTGTGTGTAGATTGCTTTAGACTTTAGTTATTTTATGTATTTATCGACTTGATGGTGCTGATGTTTTAGTATGAATTAATCCATATTTTTAAAAGTTAATATGATTTTTTTTCAAGTTATCATCTTTTAGGATTTTTTAATTTAATATACACAACATATATATAATTACTGCTTATTTATTTATTAAAATAGTTATTTACACGTAAACCGCATAATCCGCATAATCGACCGCATAATCCGCATATGCGTTATACACTTCTGGACCGCACACAGAATGAAGCCGCCTTTTAGAACACTGGTGATGATCCATGATATGTAGAACAAATACAAAAAATTCAAAAAAAATAAAATAAAATGTTGTATAAGTGCGTCAGCATAGGAAATTGATAGGATTTTCTAGGGATTTTGGAGAAATATAGAATTTTTATTGATAAAAGAAGGAAATACAAGAATAATTTGGCCTTGTTTGACCGCTCCCCCAAGCTTCAATTCGAGAGGAAACCGGACTCTTTCACTAACCTAACAGTTCTACTCATATTTTCAATCATTTCTTTAACAAATCCAGCATAAAAACGCCCTAGCCCCACATATATATAATGGACTTGATTTTTTCAAAAATACAAAAATACCCCGATATCTAAAATTACAAGTTTACCATCCACACCTCACATTCGCATCATTACTATGCTCCCAAAAAACTATCTTGTTCTCAAGGTGTTGTACTGAAATCCGTGGGTACGCTACTCCAAATGGGGGTCCTAGTCCCCTCCCTGCTCTTTCTCTTCAACTGATGCGGCTTCACCTTCTTTGACGACCAATACATGTAGAGCACGATCCCGACAATGATGTCTCGGTCCAAACCTCTCGTCATATCGGAAGCATAACCGCTTGGCGAGTCTGTTCAAGATTTCCTTCTGTGAGATGCTTGAACCTGCTGTCTGTTTGAGGCTCGCTACTCTTTTCTTGAACTGTCTGACTCGCTGCTGGCTGAGAGTTTTGTACTTCTATAGTGGCATTGGTGCAGGATAAGACCACGCTCATTGCTCCCTTGGCAACCCGCTCCGCGATGTTCCTCTGCTCTATTATTTGGGCCAGCCCCATAATCTCTCCAAGCCTCCTCGACCTCAATATGCGTAATTCAGCTATGATGCTGGCATTAAGGCCCTTCATAATATTCCCTTCCAGCACCTCATCAGAAATCCCCCTCATGCTATCCAAGATCATCTCGAACATCTCCATATAGTCTCTAACAATACCCTCATGTTTAAGTGCAAAGAACTGCTAATGTAAATTTTCTCCATGCGTGTCTCAATACCGATCCAATAAGCAATCCTTGAATTTCTCCCACGATATGACAGACTGTTTTTGCTTCTACCACTGGAATCAGGCCAGAGCTTTTTCCTCCAAACAGATGTCAGCCGCCTTCAGCTTTTCCCCTTTTGTCAAGCGATTCACTGTGAAATATCTCTCTGCACGGTAACCCCAAGCATAATGATCATTTCCTTTAAAATAGGCATCTTTAGCTTCCGGATCTTATTGTCAACACCAAAGTGCCCTGGTTCTGTTCTCTAATTGGGCCATCCGTAGTGGAACTGTTGAAAGGCGTTCGATTGAGCTATTAGGCCTTCAAAACCTCCACTCTGGGCTCTTGTAGTTGTGTATTCATCGCCACACCCACTTGGGTCTCGTCCGCCATCGTCAGGCCACTCATTCTCTGCCACCTTTCTCAAAGTCCTAATAGAAGACGTGGTGATCTTCAAGCCCGTCTGAAGGTCTACCACGCCCAAAGTGTTGTCGCCTAGGCCCAGGAAAGCCCCCATCTACAAATCAAGTCATGCGGGCCCCCTGGAAGGCTGCCCAAGGGTCGTGGGACCCTGTGTGGCATGCCCAGGGATCGTGGTCCCCAAGACAGCACGCCCAGGGATCTTGGGGCTCGGAGCGGTCCGCAGACCCTGGGCGGTTTGCCTAGGGCTCGAGGCCCTCAAGGCGGCTCGCCCAGGAGTTGTGGTACCTCTGGTAATGAGATAGGGGGTCGATGCCCCAGCCGCTTCTTCCCAATGGTCGTGGAACCCTAAATCTGTCTCCGATGAGTATTATTCCTCAAAGATGACTTTTTCTTTGTTGTCGGCCAAAAATTTTCCATTTCGCTTCCGATCTACATTATATAACAGTTGATATTCCGCAAAGTCATCGTCTTTCTCATTTCTCTTGACCAAAGATCACGCATTTTGCCCTAGATCTGAGTGGTTGTCTTCGTTGTTGCCCAGATCTGATTTCGACGTCTCTTTCTCGGGCGGTGACGATGATCAATCGCCAAAATCTTATCCATTAGGACATCCATCGATGCCATTATTCCAGATTCGATTGATACTTTCACCTCAGATTCAAATGACGACAATCTTTCTTCCATATATTTCTTCAAATTCGTCGCTTCGCTATCGAGTTTCTTCTCCCAAGCTTCCACCTTTCTTGACGCCATCATCAAGAACTACGCCCTGATACCAATTTGATAGAATTTTCTAGGGATTTGAAAAAGAAATTTAGGGATTTAGAGAAAAGATAGGATTTTTATTGATAAAAGAAAGTAATAAAATGATAATTTGGCCTTGTTCGAGAGGAAAACCGCTCTCCTAAGCTTCAATTCAAGAGGAAGCCGAACTCTTCCACTAACCTATAGGTTCTACTCATATTCTCAATCATTCTTCACCATATTCAGCATAAAAACAATAACCCTAGCCCCACAAATATAGAATGGACAGAGTTGTCTAAATTACAAAAATACACCCGATGACCAAAATTATAAGTTTGCATCTGCACCCCTCATTTGCATCAGAAATTTTCCTGTGCTAACATCACATATACATTATTCTCATATGAGAAAACTGGAAATGCACTGACAATGCGGGAAAATCCATGCACTGTCGGCGCTATAAAACAGAAATATTTGAACTTTTTTCTAAGTTGTAAACATTCTAAAACCCTCACACCTCAAACATGTGAACCCTAGGGGTATTAGACTCTCAATTCAATCGTTGCAAAAATTCTATTGTTATTGTTATGAAACCGTTGAATTTACAACGGATAGATTGAGTATCAAATAACATTGGGTTCACTTAATTTTTGGTGTGGTAATGATCCCCGACATGTAGAACAAATTCAAAAAATTCAAAAATAAATAAAACGGTGTCTTCAACGTGGGAAATTTTTTCGTGCTGACAACACATTCATGGGGTTAATATTTATGTTCTATCAACATATGAAATTTTCAACGCTGATAGCAACACCAAATACACCCTCTCTTGTATTTTCTTTGGAATTTTTACTAGATTAATGTACCCATTTTAAAATCCTAATATCTTAAATATAGGTGAATCCTTAGGGGGATTTAACCTGCGATTCACTCATTGCAAAAAGTTATATTATTATTCTGAAACCATTGAATTTACAACTATCGAATCGGGTATCAAATATCGTTGGATTTACTTGATTTTTGATATGTTGATCATCCATGATGTGTTCCGAAATTTTTTTACAAATTAAATAAAAATGTTGTATATGACTGTCTGCTACATCACATATACATTATATAATATATATATATATGAAAAATGGCTTTGTGAACGTTAAATCTAGCACTCCTATCTGTTTGATGACCCCTTCTCTTTCCACATCCATCCCCATCTTCCCCAGCTCCAAGATATCCCTTATCGATGCCGAAAACATCTACAATAAGGGTGAGCTCACCTTGATCAACTCCAACCCAATCGATGATGCTGATAACAAATGTTGATGATGAGGTCAGAGCCAAAGTCAAGGGTCAAAGACTGCATTAAGGCTTGGGGCATCATCGTTGGGACCCTGAACCTCATGATGACAATGGCAATTGGTTTTGGGGTTAAAAATGCAGTTTTGGGGTTTATTAATTGAAATTAAGGTTTATAATCTAGATTCAGACCAAATTAACCATATCATTAATAGATATGCACAACTAAGATAGTTGTGCACATTTATGTATGTGTGTTGGTAGGCGATCATTGTAAAATGATTGCCAAATTAAGCTTTGTGAGAACTCCGCAGTAGATCATCCATGGATAACTTGAATTAGCTTAACTACAAAATATTAAGTGATTCCAAGTTTGTTTTCATATGCATCAAAACACATTTTGTCTAATCCATGGGAAAACAAGTTTAAAATTGCTTGATTTTTTATAGTTAGTTTGCTTTCAGCATGTAGATCAATATGGTCAGTTCGGTTCATCCAGAAGATGTCCCACAATGAAGTTGTCAAAAAGCTTGGCTTGACAACCAATCACAAAGAATCGCTTCAATATATATGAAATGGGAAACAATGTGTCAATGAAAAAAAATTCTCTCTTGTGACGATCAAACAGTTTACTCCACATATTTTTAAATGATCGATATTGTTTAAGTTGATCTTCATATTTTAAAATCGCATAACATCAAAGATCTAGTAAACCCTAAGTTTTTAATCTTTAATTTAAAATGTGAAAAAAAAATTATTACCACAAACACGTTAAAACTTTCAATGATTTGATGCATATACAAACATGAAAATTATAAGATTTTTTATTTATCAACATTTAGGACAGGTTTATCAACTTTAATGGTGTTAATCATTTAAAACCTATGTAAAGAGCGGATTATTTTACCGTCAAATGAGAAAAAACTCTCTCTTGTAACACTTGATTTCTTATTTTCTCATTCATATATATTGGTATCAATGGACATATGAGAGAAATCTCTTGTAGATGCCGAAGTGGTGCATTCTCCTTTATAAGGGATAAAAGCATACCACATGTGACCCCTTAAACTATGTGAAAAAAGCAGGCCACATCGGCATCTACAAGAAATATCTCATATGCTATTAGATACACATTATAATCATATATATATATAAGATGTACTCTAACACTTCCATATATTTTCTGAATACACACTTCACGTCATGCAGCCCACATCAAAAAATCAATTTTGTTGGATATGATCTAACATATAAACTGTCTATAAATAAAAAATTCAAATGATTTGGTTTATTTTACACATATATCAAATGACATTATATTAGTCAATTTTAATAAAATTATAAAACATTAATTTTGTTGCCACTAGATCATAGGTGAAACATTCCAAAATCATTAGCATTTTTATTTTTTGGTAAATATAAATGGAGATTACATCCAATGGAATGTGATTTTTATTCGGGTTTACAATTTTTTAATTTGGGAGATTTAAGAATTTGTTTAAAATAAAGAGAAACTTTGTAATAATAGATATTTTGCAACAACTAAATTAATGAGCAAAACAATAAGTTCAAGTTCACTAGATTTTTGATGTATTACAATTTTAAAACAAGAAAATCAAAATGAACGTTGCCGATCATTAGAAAAAATATTAGAGTGGACTTTAACGGAGTGTATAAGAGGGAAGTCCTCCTTGGATACTTGCCAGACATATATCCTATATATAAGGAATATGGATTAGCAGCTCACATTCTCTTATATAAAGTATGAAACATGAATAGTAAATGTGTCACCTTATTTTTCACTTTTCATGTCAAAAGTTAGTGAGACTCTCTAACATTCCTTTTTATAGCTAACATAAGGACAAGCCACCAACTCCTTGAGCAAATGCTACCTAGAAGGCGACATTCATAATCCCAAATGGCCACCTAGCTACAAAATTATACCACATAAAGACCAGCATCTAGACCAGTGAACTAGAACATCATGATTTGCCTTAATATATAGAAAACACACATAAATTAGCTTTGAATATAATAAACTTATGTGTGTAATGGATTGGACTAACAGATTCATGTAAGATCTGAACCCGAACCCGATAAGAAAGTTGGATTTAGACTCGGGTTTGGGTTGGAAATCTCCTTTCTTATTGGGTTCAGGTCGGATTCAGGTTTGAAATATGCGTGTGCAATACTAATAAAAATTTCTTTTCCTATTAATAGCTTCATTCTTATTACATGAAAATTGATTTAAAATTTTTCCTTTTCTTCTCAACAATTATAACGGTTTGTTTATATAAATTTATTTATGGTGATATTTCTCATAATTAGCTTCATTTTGATAAGTGTTTTTTCTATTTTGAGTTATTTATCAGATTATCAGGTTTGTTAGTGGTTTTTCATGTTTGAGAATGGCATACCCAAACTTGACCCAACTAGGATGCGAGTGGTCCTAGATAAACTATTACTGATTCTAGAATAATTTCTTGCTTATCTGCAAGTTCCAACTTTCCCTTTAAGAGTAATTGATAACTGGAATATTAGACAGCTAATAGCTTCCATAAAACATGCCATGCAATGTTTGGATAATTGGTGGCCACGAACACAAAAAGGGTAAAATTCTCCACCACATAGAAAAAAATAGTAAATGAACCAAAAGTGAAAGCATAAATAGAAAGCATGAAGAGGTTATCCAGAAAGATACCTTGTGAGGGTGTGTTGTGTGAATGCGCGAGTGCATGCGTGTTGCTGTTGTAGTTTTTGTGTGTGACACAATTCTCAACAATATAAATAACAGGTATATCCAACAGACATTTTCAGTCATTTAGATACAACAATTCAACTAATATGTGAAAATGTATCTATCATCGTTGCAATGCGTCCAACCAATAACCATTAATACCTGCTGAAAAGATTTGCAACAGCTTCACAGTCCTGTTGGTCGTAAAACCATATCCCATTAACTTCTTGCGCTGCATTCCGGTACAACAGATATGGAGGTTGGATTTCATACTCAAAATCTCCCAGTATATCCTCCACCAAATTTTCTGTGCCAAATAAGAGTGCATTTAAAATATTTGTACATGTAAACTTCAAGCATATCAGGACACATATTTTGAAACTGAGTTCAATGCCAACCACAAAAATGCTGTATCTACATTCGGTTAAGAGCATTCACTTGCTTCGGCTATATTGACAGCTACAAATCATTTTACTCCCTCGGTTCATTTTGCTTAGATCGACTCCAAGTCCTAACCATTCCATCAATTACCATTATATGACGCTTGTTAAATGGCACGCTCAGCAGTCTCCATTACACATGCCAGACAATCTAAACTGATTCTAACTTCTTACAAATACCTTAGGCATGAATGACAAGATGCATATTGATAGGTGGCACTAAAATCCTTTCTTTAATGATAACAGGATACAAGAGAATCATCATGTTGCAATAAATATAGCCAGATGAAACTCCATGCATAAATTGCTAGCTATCAATATTACAACTTTTAAATCTTTCTCCCATTTGAAAAAGACTGTCCATGGAAACATGATTTTGCTAAATTAATAAAAATGATAAAAAAGAATCCCCTTCTTAGATCCTTAACTAACTAAATGCAATAGCTTCAGAAATTAAACGGAACAAGCAAACAATAACAAATCGCAGCCAGACATCAAATCTATTGTAAGAAAAAAAACAAATGAAGTAACAAAGCTTCCAGTTCTTTGTTCCAAACCTGTATTCCGTCGGTTCATGACAATGAACTGGAATCTCGGCTGTGTATTTCTTCAAAACAGACCATTAAATTATCAGAATAAGAATTTTTTTTGAAGGATTATCGGAATAACAAATTGAATATATGATTAGTAAATACAATAATAGAATCGTAAATTTCAATCTAGATCTGATTACCTTTTGACAACAAAGAGCGATCCCTCGACATCCTTGCGACTCTGATCATCGAAATCGAAATCAAAAGCCTAAATCAGATCATGGAACCACAAAAAATAGTAGAAAATAAAAATAAAAAATCATCGAATATAATTCCAATACCCATTGGTTAAGCTCAATATTGAATTCGTAGAACGTAACATGAGCCGCAGTGATCAGGATCTCCTCCACATATGGATCGATCCTCTGGAGTACTGTCAAGTTGAGCACTTTGGTGCTCTGCTGATCGAGATTAGGCATCAGCTTCCCATTCAGCGCCATCTCCGAGCAAAAACCCTAACCCTAACCCTGGATTTTCAAACTAATCGAAGGTTCTATCGAATAGAATAGCTTATATCGCGCGAAAGAGATTGCGGTGCGAGAGTTCGTTGTTAAATTGAAGAGAGAGGAATTTGAGTAGCAGCAATCAACCTTTAGCTGATTGCACGTGACATGGCACGAGGGACAGATAAAGTTGGTCCGGCCGAATGTCTACATATAACTGACGGAAACCTACCTGTCCTTTAACATTATCTTACTGCAGGTTGCACAAAACATTTGTAAAAATAAAAATTTTATACGTATTTTTCGAAAATTTTCCCTTTGTTATTGCGCATGCTCTAAAACACAATACAGTGTATGTGTGCATCTTATTGGATCATTGATCCATGTTGTAAAAGGTTTTATTCTTTCGAAACCGTTGAATTTGCCACAGTTAAATCGATGGTCAAATACGGTTAGTTCACTTGATTCGTGGTATGGTGATCATAACAAATTTTAAAAAATTTAAGAAAACCATATGCCCGCACATATACACTTTTCTTTTTTTAAAGCAACTTGAAAGCAATTTTACTTTTGAACTAATTTATAATTTGTTACAAATACATTATTTTGACAGAAAGGTTTCGATCAACAATAAGTAGGTTGACTTTGACGCATTGAGTCAACACGTGTCCTCGTCAGCCAGGGTTATCGGACTCGCGTGCTGGGTAGTTCGAGTCTGCAAGGTCGCGATCGAGCTACTATGAAGATGTTCGATCTAGCTCAGAGGAGATTTGTGCTTGTTGAGGGTCACCTGCCGAGCTATCTGCACCACAAGAAAACGTCCGTGAGGCTGGCCAACCGAGTCAGGTAGAAAGAAATATGTGATGGAGAGTAAAAGGCAAGTGTTGTCAGAGTACCTAGCTGTTGACCTCCATGTTCCTCCAAGGTTTGGTCCTTTTATATGAGCAACATCTATTCAATACTGTCATGGGATAACCGCTTCATCCTGATCGTGGCACATGTTTCCTTCATCTCGGGCGTAATGGGCGAGTGACCACTAAGCCATTATTGGGACCATTTTCCCCACTTCTCCTCAGGGACATGGGGGTTTAATGGGTATAATTTAACCGTATTTGACCGAGTAAACAGCCTGGTATTCACTTGGGCTCGACAGGCTTGATGCACCTGATGGGCAGCTTTGTTTTCCTGATGGGCAGCTTTGTTTTCCTTGACGTGCTTGGACCGAGCGGGCGCTAGTATTCAATATATGTTTATCAGGACCGGCCCAATGATGTAACACTTTTCAATCTTGAATTTAAAAAGTACTAGTAAATGCTCATGCACGTGACACGTGCACGAAGACGAAAAAAATTAAAAATATTTAGCGGGCGCCTTCGGTGCAGCTCTCCCAGCTAAATTTTCAAGTTCAAAAAATTTTAGTTTCACCCAAAATTTGTGAACTGTAATCGTAAATGCTATTTGTTATAAATCACGAATCTTAAACTGAAACCAAATATATTGAATCTTAAATGCTATTTGTTATATGCAATCTCCACAAAATTGGTGGGGTTTTGTTAACTACAAACACCAAAAAGTCAATTTAATTGAGAACGTGGCTAATTTTTAATTAATTATTTGTTTATTTTTAATTGAGTTTGTGCCACTTTATTTGGTTGGTTATTTGAGAACGTTATTTGGTTGTTTATTTGAGAACAATATCTCATGTTATTAGTTAGTTGGGTAATACCTTATGTTATTTCTTTTCTGTTTTTGTTATTTGATTTGTAGAAAATACAAAAGAATGTGTCCTGGTGATTAAGTATAGTCATTGTTTTTTGTTCTAGTCATATTTTTGATCCACGTAGGACAAAGATTCAAAAACGTCGTGAATTGTATAATAGATTAGTTTGAAATTGCATGTTCAAACATACTTGGAAAACTGAAAGTTTTAATTTGATCACATATATTTTACTGCAATTTCCACAGGTTTTAAACTTATATGTTAAGCCATTAATCAAATCAAAAGAACATCAAATATAGGCGCTCGTAATCCAATTCCAAGCTGTAGATATCGACCCGATTTCAAATTGCAAATTATTGGAAAGATGAGAGAATAGGGTCCGTTGGATCCCCTCTATATGTGGTTGATATTTGATGGGCACATATGTAGTTGTTACTATATTGGTTTCTAGGGTTTGCTAGCCTTATAAATATTGGCGGCTACCCTCCTCATTGTAACACAATTGAAATAAAAAAGTCTCTCTTCTCTGTGTGGATGTAGGCTAGGTTTTAGCCGAACCACGTTAAATCTTGTCTTTCTTGATTGTTATTTCTTCATGGTATCAAAGCGGGTTGATCTATAACTCGTTACTTTTGCTCCGTTTTCCTCATCGTCCGTTCGTTGCGCCGTCACGCGTTCCTTTACACGTTCCATTACCTCAACGCTACGTCATCCGCCGCCTCAGATCTGGTCGACTTTCAGCAGCCGTCCGGTTGTCATCCTGCGCCGTCGCGCGTTCGTGCTGTCCGGTCACCATCTCCATTACCAGATCAGACCCGCCGTCAGATCTAATCCGCTGCCTCGGACCCGCCTCTGATCCGTTCGTCATCTCGCCGTTCAGATCAGACCCGCCGCCATTCTACAGATCTGGCGTGCAGCGGCGTTCTCTAGATCGACGGCGTCTCGACATCAGATCCGGCGTTCTCCACAGCAGATCCGCCTGCTCTTACGGCGTTCCTCTCGATTCGACCGACGTTCCCTTCGTTGCTCCAAGTTCCGGCGACAGCGTGCTCCATACCGAAGTTCTTAAGCTATTTCTAATCGAAGAAACCTCCGATCTGACTCGAAGTCGACGGTTCAAATTCTTGGTAGCAGCGAAGTCGATCAGGTCGAAGAAAACTCAGATCGAAGAAACCCACTGCAATTGGCAGCAGCGGGGTGTCCTGGGATCTTCGATTGGTGCGTGCTACTTCGTTCTCCTGAGATCAGATTTAATTGGCAGCAGCGAGGTCCTCCGATCAGCAGTTTTCTTTTGACAATCATGTCGGACTCTGGTCAGTTTTTCTTACATCAGAGTTCTAATATGAGGTTAACGTCTGTTCTTCTTAATGGTATTAACTATACAACTTGGTCTTGAGCTGTGATTTTATCTCTAGGTGGAAGATCAAAACTCGGATATATCTATGGGACAATCGATCGTCCCGACGAGAAAGATCCAAAAAAGGTGCAGGAATGGATTGCTAATGATCAGACAGTTATGGTCTGGCTTCTAAATTTAATGGAACCTAAACTTTCTAAAATATTTACTTTTTCCGATACTGCAAAGGATTTATGGGATTCTGTATCAGAACTATATGGAAATCAGAATAATGCAGCTCGGGGTTTTCAATTGCAACGTGAAATCGCTAATGCAAATCAAGGTGATAAGCCCTTTATTGAGCACTATGGGAATTTGAAACGTATGTGGGATGAGCTGAACATATATCGTCCTCATACAACAGATGCAAAAATCCTCCTAAAGCTGGCCGATTGATTCGGAGTAAAAAGTGTATATTTATACCCCCTAACTATCCTCATTTTGTGCTAAAGATTACACTTAATCGTGCTCTTTTGGGTATATTTTCATTTCATATCAATTTTAGGGCTTACTCTCATTCTTGGCACAAAATACGGTTTTTATCGTACTTATTGGCTTCCTACTATTTTTCACATGCTCCTGGTATTATTTTAATCATATTGACAAATTTTGAGAATTATTTGAGCAATAGGTTATTTTATATGATTTTTGGAAGTCAATATTTGGTTATATAAGTCATTATATTTATTTTCACATCATATGGACTAATTTCCACTTCTCCTATTTTTCAGATACTCCTGGGATTTTTTTGGATTTTCTGGAATTTTTCCAGAATTTTTAGGATTTTCTAGCTATTTTTTGGAGATTTTTGGAGCTAGAATGACATTTCTGTAAATTCTGGAAAGAAGAAAAAAATATACAGCGGAAAATTTAATCTCGCCCCCCGGTTTGTAAAGATATTATTTTTGGGCCTGGATTTCGGTTTTGATTGAAAAAAGAAGAAGAAAAATAGAGCAGGGGCCTGAAATGAATTGTGTTCTGTTATTTCCTGGGCTGAAGACGTTTTTGGGTGGGGAGCTTCGTTTTTTTGTGGTTTTTTTTGCTGTTTTTCTTGGGGGTTCTTCTTCCCCAAAGGGCTTGGCTAGGGGAGGAGGCCATGGATGAAGCTTGGAGCTTGGAGGAGCATTTGGGAGAGGATGATTTCCATCTTGGAGTGACACTTGGGTGAAATTTCTCCAACTTCTTGTGTTTTGATTTATGGTTTTACATTGTAATTGGATGATTGATTTTGAGTAAAAACGTCTCCTTTTTCATTATGAATGTCTAGATCTCTCTTGTGTAATTGTGTTTGGTGATTGTTGGTTGCTTGGGTTGTAAAATTCATCTCTAACACATTTTATTTTCTAAATTAGTGTATGAAACTTGAGTTAGCTTTGTTTATTGGAACCCTAAGGGGAAATCCAAGAAGAGGATTATCCTAGCGGACCCTCTCTAATGCGCTTATTGTCTATTACTCACATGGGTTTCATTCACTACTTATTGCACCCCACTTGTTCGATGAAATGCCGTATTTTCCGATTGAGCTCCCTTAGCCGGGAGATCAATTGAGTTATATTTGGGGATGATTTCTTGCGCCCACTGCCTCATTCACATGCACACCACATGAGTCCTCCTCGTTACTTGCCGATTCGGCTCTCCACCCCTAGTGCGTAGAATAGGATTTTAGTTTCCTCACGTTTTCACCACACTTTTACCACTCATCCACTGTTAATTGAGATTGTTGTAAAACACTTTATTTTTCATTATCGATCAATTTTGTGAACGTAGAACGACTTGTCCCTGTGATCCGACCCGGTACTCACCGGTTATTTTTATATTGCATTGACGCTCCTACGCTTGGGAGCGGAAGGCGTGCACTTGCGCATTTTCCGAGTCAACCACCGAGGAGGACAAAATTTTTGCTTTGTTGAATAGCTTGAAAGGGGAGTATGAACAACTTAAGAGTCAAGTGTTGATGAATTCTGAACTTCTATCTCTCTCCAGTATTTGTGCAACTATTCAACGTGAAGAAACTCGGAAAACTATTATGGTTGATGATTCTAAGGCTGTTTCAAATCAAAGTAATTCTAGTGCTCTGGTAGCTAACACTTGTAAAGTTACCCGAGAATTTCATTGCGACCATTGCAACAAGAAAGGGCATACTATAGATCGGTGTTTTTTACTGCATCCTCGTCTCAAGGCCAAGTATGATCAAAAATGGAAAAAGAAGGTGCAAGCAGCTATAGCCATGATGTCGATCCCAATAAGTAACACTTCCACACATGCTTCAGGTAATCATCATGCCTTTTCATTATCTTCAAAATCTAGCACTTGGATTATAGATTCTGGTGCTACTGATCATATGGCTAATCATCTCTCGTCTGTGCATTCCTTCAATCATATCTTTGATAATCGTATTGTTTCTGTAGCTAATGGGGCTTCGGTCCCTATCATTGGAAGTGGTAAAGTTACATTCTTTCCTACTAACTCTTGTTGTTCCGTCTTCCCGGTTCAGCTTCTTCCTGCAGGAAGAATTACTAATTCCTTAGACTGCGATGTTATTTTCTCTCCTAATTCGGTTATCTTTCAGGATCGAAAGTCGAGGAAAACGATTGGTGAAGGAACATATTCTCATGGGCTTTATTTGTTCAACCCAAGTAAAGGGGCGTTCCATACTAGCACAGTGACTGAAAGTCAAATTATGCATAAGCGATTAGGTCATCACAGCAATCGTATTTTGTCTTGTATTTTGCCTTCCATTCCTGTTGAGTCAACATTATGTGATGTTTGTCAGTTTTCTAAACAAACTCGTTTACCTTTTGTTAACTCTATATCAGTATCTTATGAACCTTTTGCTTTAGTTCATTCTGATTTATGGGGTCCTGCTCCCATTGATTCTTATGATGGTTACAAATATTTTTTGTTACTTATTGATGATCGATCATGTGCTACTTGGTTATACTTGCTGAAATCTAAAAAGGATGTAGGTGCTATAATTAAAGATTTTCATACTATGGTAATTACTCAATTTGGTGCCAAAGTAAAAATTCTCATGTCTGACAATGGCACAGAATATGTCAACCATTCTCTTGGTGAATATCTTCGCAGCCAATGTATTACTCACCAGACTAGTTGTGTAGATACACAACAACAGAACGGCGTAGCAGAGAGGAAGAATCGACACATTCTAGAAACAGCAAGAGCCATCATGCTTCAGATGAATGTGCCGAAGAAATATTGGTCCCACGGAGTTTTGACTGCAGTTTACTTAATTAATCGTACACCTGGTAGAGTAATTGATTTCAAGTCTCCATTGGAAGTTTTGCAAGATCGTAAACCTGGTCTATCTCATCTGCGAGTGTTTGGGTGTGTTTGCTATGTGCATCGACCATCTACTAATCGTGACAAGTTAGACACTCGCGCAACTCGGTGTGTGTTCTTCAGTTATTCTTCTACGCAGAAAGGGTACATATGTTATGACAGTTCCGCTCGTAAGATATTTGTCTCTCGAGATGTTCGTTTTTCTGAAAATGAACCATTCTTCGACGGGAAGGATAAGTATGTGAGTCGGTCCCAGGGGGAGTATATGTCTGATTTTTTGGTGTCTCTACCGATTATTAGCTCCACAGATGACAGTGGTGAGACTGATATAGATCATTCGGCATTTGAAATGCCATTAGATGTTACACCAGTGATTGATACACCATCTCCTGTTATTGATATCGAAATTGCACCTCCAATAGTTGAAACTGAAACCGATGCTGATCATCAGCCTCCGAGACGATCGGATAGAGAAAAGCGCCCTTCTGTGATGTTGAAAGACCATTACCTATCATAGTGCTATCTCATATCCTATACAAGCTCATTTAACATATGATAATGTTACCAAAAAACATTCTGATTTTCTGGGTGCATTGTCATGTGAAGTTGAGCCGAGTAATTTCAGAGATGCTAATTCATCTCCGGTTTGGAGACAAGCAATGAAGGAAGAGTTGCAGGCTCTGGATGGGAATCACACATGGGATATTGTTAAGCTACCTTCCGGAAAGAAGACAGTTGGGTGCCGTTGGGTTTATAAGATCAAATACCAGAGCGATGGGACCATTGAACGACATAAGGCAAGACTTGTTGCTAGATGATTTACTCAGACATATGGAGAAGATTATAAAGAAACGTTTGCTCCCGTTGCCAAAATGAACACGTTTCGAGTTCTCATGTCATTAGCAGTAAATCATGGATGGAAGCTATTTCAGATGGATGTGAAAAATGCTTTCCTTCACGGAGATCTAGAAGAAGAAGTCTATATGAGTGTTCCACCTGGACATCCACAAAAGTCCATCTTTGGAGTAGCTTGCAAACTAAGAAAAGCTATTTACGGACTTAAGCAATCACCACGAGCCTCGTATGCAAAATTAAGTTCGGTTCTCATGATGAATGGTCTTAAGAGAAGCGTTGCAGATCCGACCTTATTTGTTAAGAGAAGTAAGTCTGGCATCATTATCGTTTTGGTATATGTAGATGATATTGTGATTACTGGTGATGATCAAGCTGAAATCTCAAGACTGAAAGCATTGATGCATATAAGATTTGCTATCAAGGATTTGGGATTATTAAAATATTTTCTTGGGTTGGAAGTTGCCTATTCCGATAACGGTATGTTTCTTAATCAGAGGAAGTATGTACTTGATTTATTGAAGGAAACCGGAAAGACGGGTGTTAAATCGTCAGATACGCCTACTGATAGTGGTGGTAAGCTTGATGCTGAGGGTGAGTTATATTCGGATATTGGAAAGTTTCAACGCTTGGTTGGTCGCCTGATTTATCTTACCATTACTCGTCCAGATATTTCATATGATGTAAGTCTGGTAAGTCGATTCATGCATGCTCTTACTGTCAATCATATGAATGTTGTTAATAGAATATTACAGTATCTGAAGGGCTCACATGGAAGAGGTATTTGGATGCGTAAGAATGGACATAATGACATTACTGCTTATACTGATGCTGATTGGGCTGGATGTCCTGTTGATAGAAGATCTACCACAGGTTATTGCACATTTGTTGGTTGAAATTTAGTCACTTGGAAGAGTAAAAAGCAAAATGTGGTAGCTCGATCAAGTGCAGAAGCTGAATATCGTGCAATGGCCTCCACAACAAGTGAAATAATTTGGCTTCGGGCTCTTCTCAATGATTTAGGTTTTGGTTCGTCTCGACCGACAATGATGTTTTGTGATAATCAAGCGGCGATTCATATTGCATCAAATCCCGTGTTTCATGAAAGGACTAAACACATTGAGGTAGATTGTCACTTTGTTCGAGAGAATAAACAAGCCAATACCATATGCACTCCCTTTGTTCGTAGTGATCAACAACTGGCCGATATCTTCACCAAAGGTTTACCCGTTGCTAGATTCCAAGAGATATTGTCCAAGTTGGGCTCTATCGACATTTTCGTAAAAAAAGTCGCTCTTCTCTGTGTGGATGTAGGCTAGGTTTTAGCCGAACCACGTTAAATCTTGTCTTTCTTGATTGTTATTTCTTCACAAATATTTGGTGAAACAAGAAACATTACAATAATCACACACAAATCTCAAACACAAGGCACAATGTGCATCCCCTTTCAATGCAGATAACATAAACACGAACGCAATACAGAATGGGCGAAGGCTTAATGCTTCCTGAGAGCAAGAGCAGACATCACAACCATCAGCATCAAGATGAGAGTCCCAATGAACGAGGCCACGACAGCGCCACTAATTTGCTGGCAGAAGCCATTGAACCTCATGCAGATCGCCACCCAGTTCGCCTTATCGTTTCCGGTGTGAGCCAAGTCGACGATGGCCGCCGCAGCCGAGCCTGCTGCGTTGGTCAGAGCAACCATAACCTGCATGCAAGCAACCATCTCGGTTCAGTTAAACACAATGCAAGATTAGTTAGGCGGTGAGGCTTGAACTCACAAGATCCAGAATGAGGAGCAGAAGGCGAGGGCAGACTGCGTGTGCACAGATGATCCCTGCAATGGACATGGGAAGCGAGAGCACAAGGTATCCGGCCGCGACCGCATCTCTGATCACAAAAAACCTGCGATTAACATGATCAAGAATAGAAATTTATTCATCGTCCGAGCATGGTAAAGGCCAGTGCTGGGCTCGCGTATCGATACTAACGTTAAGGATGGAAGGTCGGAATACTCGGCGTGGAATTGATAATGATCGGTGAAGAACGGAAGCGTCTCGTCGGTGGCCGCCATAAGGATGGTTGCTGCAAGAGTGGCTCCGATGGCGCAGAGCCTCAGGATGAAGTCGAAGAGAGCTAGTCCCCTCTTCCATCCCCTCTCCCCCTTCGTTTTCCTAAAGAATGCGAAGACGGGGGCTCTTGGGTTGGACACGGGAGCAGTAGGGGCGCTTGGAACGGCCATAGATTTTCCTCGAGTGTCTGCGGGCGCATCGTTGATGGTGATTGCAGTCGAGTGGGTGCCCTCGACAGTGTTCATGTCTACGAGCTTGGGGTTGGTTTTGATTAGAAGTTGAGAGATTGCTTGCTTTTTGTTGATTTAATTGCGATGAGTTGGGAGGAATTTATACGTGCGGAAAGACGAACGAGAGAATGTTTTGGGTAGAGAGTGGTTAATTGTGGGCTGTTTTTTTTTGAGAGGTTTGGTGTGATGGTGCAGCTTGGGGAGCATGCAGAGGGGGATTGGTTGCAGACTGAATCCATCCCCGGACGATTCTTTATGAGGTTGAAGAATCGAATGTCATGTTTTACAATTATTAAAAGCGTCTCCAAGGACATTCCTTTGTTTTTACCTCTCCATCAACAATTACTTATGTCACTTTGGGTATTTGAAGCATTGATCTAAGACGAAAACATGCAAATCTTATGATGGTTCCTTCGCTAGTTTCTGTGGAAATACGAAATCAATCCCAAAAGAATCCTACAATTTAGCAGAAGTAAAACATTTCTCACATCAAGGAATGCATACCTTAATGAAATAACTTGACAAAAACAGTTTAATGCTTTCAGAGGCAGCACCATCTCTAAGCAGGCTGAAACTCACATCCTTTTGTAGTTGGCTCTAACTCTTTTTATTAATGTATGTGCGTCTTGAGTGAGGAGTAAACTTATCATTGTATTTGGGATGTTGTAACCTTAATAGACCATATAAGTAGGTTTTTTCTTTGTGGTTTTAGAGAAGGTGAAAAGAAAAACCTATGATAGGGTGATGAAAGAGCACTAAAATTGAGAGCTTTGTATGAATGAGAAGCAAGTGCTTGTAGGATTTGGACTTAAATCTATATATGGTGCCTTGGTGACTTCATAGTGAAAGCTTGAACTCTTCCTCCGTGGACATAGCCTAGGCAGTGAACCATGTAAATATTGTGTGCTCTTCTTCTTTTGTGCGTGTTCTATTTTGTTTTCTTTAATTCTATCTTGTTGCACATCTCAATCTACCTTTTCTTGCATCTCTCTCTCTCCCTCTCTCTCTGTGTGTGTGTGTGTGTGTGTGTGTGTGTGTGTGTGTGTGAGATGGTTGATTTGTGGAGATCCTTATGTGTTCTTGCGGTGGAAGTCTTGTCCCTACATCAAGTACTTACAATCGGTATCAGAGCTTGTGTGTTCTTGAGGTGGAAGGCTTGTCCCTACATCAAGTACTTACAATCGGTATCAGAGCTTGTGTGTTCTTGAGGTGGAAGTCTTGTCCATATATCAAGTACTTACAATCGGTATCAGAGCTTGGTTTATTATTATTCTTAAATCTACTTATTTGTTGCATTATGGGTAAAAATATTTCGTTAATTTTTACATTTTGAGTTGGAGAAATTTGGTGCAGACAAGGTGCTTGATAAATGGACTATAATGAAATTTTCATTTCTAGAGGGATCAAGTTTGAGGTGGAGAGGTTTGATAATCGTATCAATTTCAGCTTATGGCAAATAAGGGTTAAAAATGTTCGTATACAATAAGGACTCAATGTTGCTTTGTTGAGAAAGCCGAAGAAGCTGAAAACGATCAAATATGATAAATGGGCATATTTAGATGAAATAGTGGTGAGTACAATACAGTCGTATTTCTCGGATGCTGTTTTATACAATATTAGTGAAGATGAAACAACAAAAGATTTATTGGATAAGCTTGAAAAGATTTACATGCGGAAGTCTCTATTAAACAAGTTACACGTGAAGGAGCAACCCTATCCGTTGAAGATGGATGAAGACAATGATGTGTTAGAACACATGAACATCTTCAAAAAGACAATTTGCGATCTCTAGAGATTGGATGTGAAGTTTTATGATAAAGACAAGTCACTTTTGTTGTTGAGTTCTCTTCTGGATTCTTATAATCACTCTATAACTACTATATTATACGTGAAAGAGCCTTTCAAGTTTGAAAATGTGACACAAGATAAATCTAAAATACCACAAGGAAAAGATTATCTAAGGGTGATTCCAATATATTAGGTCTACTAGTTAAGGGAAAACAACTGACAGAGGAAGAAGTAAAGAACGATTTAAATGCAAGAAGAATAACCCCCGATCTGAGTCAGCGAGCAAGAAAGATGTTGTATGCTACTATTGCAAGAGTAAATGATACTTTAAGAAAGATTGCAAAGTGTGAGAAGCAGAGAAAGATGGAAAGAAGTTCAAAAGGGCCGATTTCGCTAGTGTGGCAATATGGGGAGTAGCGTGAAAGTGGGAAAACATGATATGAAGTGGAGAGGAGCATCATGAAGCTATGATGTTGTGTGTAAAGTAAAAAAATTATTTTTAAATTAATCTGAACGTGTGCGTAAAATGGTCTGTGCACATAGTAGTTTGGTGGGGGCGGCGGTTCGCCCAAAATCGTAGCCCTTCTTCCCGTCAATTCCAACTTCGAACTTGTTCCACGGAAATCAGCTCACCTGTCAAATTCCTGTGGACTCTGGAGCCTTCTTCTTTCCAAGAAATACCGAGAGAGAGAGAGAGAGAGAGAGAGAGAGGGAGATGGAGAAAGGAGTCGCCGTCCGATGCCAGCGGATCGGATGCGACGCTATGTTCACCGACGACGACAACCCCGAAGGATCATGCAGATATCACGATTCGGTAAGAACCCGAACCCCTTTAAAAATATCCTCTTATGTCTTGTAATAATTCCAGTTGACTGTGATTTGTTCATAGGGTTTGCATTTGGTGTTGCTTTGTTCTGGCATTTGTGTGTACGGATCTGCATCCATGTTATGCAAATTTAGCTAAATCAACAGGAAATTTAGCTTTTGATGATATTCTTTTGCATGCAAAGCATCTGAAAGGTAGCTTGTCTGACTTGACAATTGATATGCGATTAGCTTTTTGTACCATGTGAAAATTTTAAGTGGGGAGCAGAACTTTGGATTGTATCTATGGTGAATGATGGGGGAATTATGAAGTCATAATTAGTACTAGGTCAGTAGGTTGAATCCATAGCCCTAAGATATGCAACAAGTTTGTAAATTGTGTTTATGGTTAGTCTGTTAGATTTCTCATAATGTGATTCAATATAAGTTTGAGATAGATAAAACAATGCAGTTATAGTAATTACTTAGTTCATGAAGTTAGTTTTTGTAGTTATAACACCTACATGTAAGCACATTGATAGACGTGAGTTGTATAATGTTGGGGGCCTGAGCTCAGAGATGCAAATCATGGAAGGGAGAGGGCTACAGGTAGCTGGCAGGGAGAAGGGGAGTGATCGTTGGATTCAAATGACAGCCGTGGGATTCGATATTGAGGGCAGGGATGAGGCCAACAACGTTTGGTGCTGAGGGATATGATCCGAGTCATTGGATCACTCACAAGGAGAGGATAGCCGTGTGGTCCGCTGATTCCTTGGGACCCAAGCCAGCTGCTGCTGCAAACCGTCTGCTACCGAGCATTGCAAATTGACAGAAGCTGTAGGGAGGAGCGCCAGACGTGGAGGGCAGGGTGACGGTTACACCAGAAACAGATACCATATAAATTAGAGAGCCAATGTAATGAAAAACTTGTTGGAAAAAATCTGAGATAAGAAGGATGATGCTATTTAAAAAAACAGAGAAATGAATAGACTTATCAGCTGAGGAGTGCTAGGCACTGTCCTTAAGAGTAGATTTTCGCCCCTCAGAGTGAATACTTGGTGCAAGAAAGGACCAGCTGCTACCCTCCAAGATTCAACGGCAACGGCCTTGTAAGTGTGCACACACAGTACACGGCTCCAACGAGCATCAACTATTATTCGGTCGCATAGGAAGATGAAGAGTAACATCTGGTCGCAGAGGCAGAAGTGAACATCACAACAGAACAGCAACAACAACGAAGGGTAGCAATTTTGTGGAGGAAGAGAATGATTTTTTTCGCGGTACTAATTCTCTTGAAAAGCTGAGTTTAAATAGATCCGAAAATGTGACTGTTGGAATTCAGCCATCAATGAGAAAATGTGATTGTTGGAATTCATCCATCAATGAGAAAATGGATGTTACAAAATTAAACAATGATTAAATGAAAAATATGACTGTTGAGAAAATTAAAAATGTTATGGGATTTTAATTTCTTTAAAGCAAGAGGGTTAACAAACATGATCCAAAACTCGGGCACTCCGTGCGCGCACCCGTGAACCCCCCTGCTGAGGCGCGACACCAGCGCACACACGCTAAGGGTTTTCGGATCTGTCGTCCATATTTTCCATTCGGCCCAACCCGATTTGGGCTCGGCCCCTGCTTATGCTTATGCGCCTGCGAGCTTTCCCTCTTTCCTAGCCCATATACCAAGTGCAATAGCCCATTAAGAAGAAGTTGATGCGGCTCGGCTAGAGGAGGGTGCGGCCCGCGCGGTTAGGGAGGAGAATCCGGTTCGGGTCTATCAACGGAGGAGGCGACTTGGGTCCACCACGGACCCGGTCCCAAACTTGTAATTCCGCAAGAGAAGGGGAGGGTTAAGGGGTAATTAGACATTTGCTAATCCCTCCCCTAATAAGGGGCCGGCCGGCCCTAGCTACGGGTTTTATCGAAGAATTGATGAGGTATTTACTTTCCTTAGAACCCTAGTTAAATTCTTATTGCTAATTAGTTGTTCTTGCAATTAGATCTATTATTCTAGGAATTAATTAGTATTTTCAGATCAGTTCTTTCTCATTAAACCCTAGATTAGGAAGTCCAAAGCCATAAAAATCCCACCATTGATCCCCACAAAAAGCCCTAATCGTATCAAATTGATAGGGCCAAGATTGCGGCCATGTTGGACTGGCCGATACTTACCACTTTACGGGGATTGCGGGGCTTCTTGGGTCTGACAGGGTACTACAGAAAGTTTGTCCAGGGATACATCACGATTGCTTGGCCACTCACCGAGCAGCTCAAGAAGGACAACTTCCACTGTGGCGAGGAGGTGACCAAGGCGTTCGAGGCCTTGAAGCTGGCGATGACGACGGTGCCGGTGTTAGCACTTCCAGACTTCAGCAGACCATTTGTGATAGACACCGACGCATCAGGATATGGGTTGGGCGCAGTATTACTGCAGGACCAGAGACCGATTGCTTTCTTCAACCAGACTCTGTCAGCACGTGCGAGGCTGAAGTCAGTATATGAGCGGGAGTTGATGGCGATTGTCTTATCCATTCAGAAGTGTAGGCCCTACCTATTGGGAAGGAAGTTCATAGTGCGGACCGACCAGCGGAGTTTGAAATATCTGTTGGAGTAGCGCATGGTTACAAAGGAGTATCAGAAGTGGCTCTCCAAGTTGGTCCATTTCAGTTTTGAGATACAGTACAGACCAGGCTTGGAGAACAAGGCGGCAGATGCCTTGTCACGTCGCGAGGAGCATGCAGAGGTGGCGGCCATTTCAGCACCAGTCCTTCTGGACTGGGAGCCGTTGAGCAAGGAGATTGAGGCTGATGAGGACCTGTCACAGATACGTGGGGCACTGCAGCAGGGCTTCGCTGACTTCCAGGGATACAGCTTGGACGGACAGCGGCTTCTATACCACGACAGACTGGTGATTCCTAGGGGCTCCGCCCATATTCCGCTGATTTTCCAGGAGTTCTACGGCAGTGCCATCGGCGGACACTCCGGGATACAGCAGACTTACAGGATGATGGCGAGAGAGCTATACTGACCCGGAATGAAGAGGGACATTGCCCAGCGGATAGCAGAGTGTGACGTGTGCCAGCGTCACAAATACTTGACAATGGCTCCAGCTGGACTCTTGCAGCCGTTGGCCTTACTAGAGAGAGTCTGGAAAGAGATCAACATGGATTTTATTGAAGGGTTGCCGCGATCAGAGGGTTACAGTTCTATACTAGTGGTGGTTGGTGGTCGATCGGCTTAGCAAATATGCCCATTTCATACCCCTCAGGCATCCGTACACTGCAGTTACGGTGGCAGCAGCTTTTATGAAGGAGGTGGTTCGCTTGCACGGTTTTCCCGCCTCCATAGTGTCAGACCGCGATAAGGTGTTCATTAGCAGTTTCTGGCAGGAGTTATTCAAGGTGCAGGGGACCAAGCTGCGGAGGAGCACTGCCTATCACCCACAGATGGATGGTCAGACAGAGGTGGTGAATAGGAGTGTGGAAACCTATCTGAGGTGTTTTGCGTCAGATGCGCCGAATCAGTGGGCCAGATGGCTGGCATGGGCAGAATATTGGTACAACACCTCGTACCACTTGGCAGCACAGAGCACTCCTTTTCGGATCCTATACGGTCGGGACCCTCCCCAGTTGATACACTACAGCCGAGGGGCCACACCGGTGTCACAGGTAGAGGAGCATTTGACTGAGAGGGACAAATATCTGGAGGAGTTGAAGAAACACCTGTTGAGAGCACAGCAGATTATGAAGACCAAGGCTGATGCACACCGGAGAGATGAGCAGTTTGCGGTGAGAGACCGGGTTTACCTGAAGCTCCGACCTTACAGACAGAGGACCTTGGCCCGTCGCAACAATGAGAAGCTAGCAGCCCGCTACTATGGACCCTTCGAGGTGACAGCTCAGATTGGGAAGGTGGCCTATCGTCTGCAGTTACCGGCCACCTCCACCATTCACCCGGTGTTTCACGTATCGCAGTTGAGAAGGGCCATTGGGGATTACACACTATCACCTACCTTGCCACCCACTTTGACAGATGACATGGAGACCGGGATCCGGCAGGCTACAGACGGGACACATGAGGTGCGTATTCGATGGCGAGGCCTACCAGACTACGATGCTACATGGGAGTCTGCCACAGTGATTCGCAACCAATTCCCTGAATTCTACCTTGAGGACAAGGTGGCACTTTTAGGGGGGAGTAATGATGCGGCTCGGCTAGAGGAGGGTGCGGCCCGCGCGGTTAGGGAGGAGAATCCGGTTCGGGTTTATCAACGGAGGAGGCGACTTGGGTCCACCACGGACCCGGTCCCAAACTTGTAATTTCGCAAGAGAAGGGGAGGGTTAAGGGGTAATTAGACATTTGCTAATCCCTCCCCTAATAAGGGGCCGACCGGCCCTAGCTACTGGTTTTATCGAAGAATTGATGAGGTATTTACTTTCCTTAGAACCCTAGTTAAATTCCTATTGCTAATTAGTTGTTCTTGCAATTAGATCTATTATTCTAGGAATTAATTAGTATTTTCAGATCAGTTCTTCCTCATTAAACCCTAGCTTAGGAAGTCCAAAGCCATAAAAATCCCACCTTTGATCCCCACAAAAAGCCCTAATCGTATCAGAAGTCTATTATAAACTCCAACAATAGAGTTATCCCTTCCAATGTGGGACTAAAAATATACGTTGAATTGAAGAAATATGACCAAATATCCAACAATTCCCCACTATTTCAAAATTCAATGATAAAGATATAAGAATCCAAGAAGAGGAACAAAATTGATGTAAGAACGAATACGACAATTCAATACATTAGCAATGGTGACTTTCGGTCTATGAACCATTACTTAGAGAATGAAAGTGTGTTCTACAAGAAGTTGGTGAAACATATAGTTTCTATAAACCAATCTTCTTTATTGTAAAATATTGACTCACAACCATATTGAATCATCAATGAATAGTTGCTTGCTCTTACGGGTTAGCACGTTTCGGCCATGCGCCATACCTGGATTTTCATGAGTGCTCTAGCGAATGTATCCATATTCGCATAGTAAGCGGCCCCACTTCCACACCCATATATGTGTGGACCCATCAAGTGTGCTCGACGATTATGCACACCACCCAACAAGGGCTATGGTATCCATTAAGAGCCATATGCTCATCATCTCTTATCGTCGATAGCACTATCTACACCATAAGAAAGGGACATGTAACATAATGATAGTGCTCCTCACGATCAACAAGTGACTTGTTATTACCCATATGAACCTACTTCATAAGATCATCCATCACATAGGTTGGGTTACCATCACTCTTGACCTATGTTTTAGGTATAAGTCCCATTCCACTCGATGTACTTTCCACTAACTTCCTATTTAGTGGTTTTATCATAGGATCTGTCAAATTCATCTCTGACATCACATAATCAAGGGATACTATCCCATGATCTACCAGCTGTCTCACAATAGAGTGTCTTATGCGTATATGCATACTATTCCCATTAAAAATTTTATTTTTGGCTTTTACAATTGCGGCTTGACTATCACAATGGATAGACACAGACGGTACCAGTCTTTCACAAATGGAAAGATCACCAAGAAGGTTCTTAAGCCATTCGGCTACACTACATGCCTTCTCCAAGGCAATAAACTCGGACTGCATAGTAGACCTAGCAATACATGTTTGCTTGGATGATTTCCAAGATACCGCACCTCCACCAAGTGTGAAAACATAACCACTTGTGGATTTAAGCTCATCTGAATCAGAGATCCAGTTTGCATTAGTAAAACCTTCTAAAACTGATGGATCGCCACTAAAAAACAATCCATATACAAGAGTTACTTTCAAATATCTCATAACTCTTGATAATGCATTCCAATGATCACTATTAGGATTTTGAGTTTAACGACTCAATCTACTAATAGCATATGCAATATCAGGACGAGTACAATTCATCAAATACATCAAGTTACCAATGATATGAACATATTTAATTTGTGAAATAGATTCACCAAATTTTTTAGTTAAATGTAAGCTAGCATCATATGGAGTAGCTACATGTTTTTGATCATGATATCCAAATTTTTCAAGCATCTTACTAATATAATGTTCTTGTGAAAGCATAATTCCATTAGGTGTCTTAGTTAATTTAATATCTAAGATCACATCAGCTTCACCCATGTCTTTCATATCAAACTTAGAAGACAAGAATGACTTCGTTTCATTTACTACATCTAGATTGGTGCAGAGAATTAACATGTCATCAACATATAAGCAAATGATAACACCAACATCATTATCAAACTTTTTGTAAATACATTTATCAGAATCAGTAATATGATAACCATTTGATAGCAAAACACAATCAAATAATCAAATTTATTATGCCATTGTTTTGGAGCTTGTTTTAAACCATAAAGAGATTTAACAAGTATGCATACTTTATGTTCATTTTCAAGAGTGATACAAGCTTCAGGTTGTTCCATATAAATCTCTTCTTCCAAATCTCCATTAAGAAAGGCAGTCTTTACATCTATTTGATGGATAACAAGACTATGAATAGATGCTAAAGCAACCAAGACACGAATAGATGGTATCCTGGTGACAGTAGCAAATGTATCAAAATAATCAATGTCTTTCTTTTGTTGAAACCTTTAGCAACTAATCTAGCTTTGAACTTGTCAATAGATCCATCATGTTTTAGCTTCCTTTTAAATATCCACTTGCAACCAATAGTTTTAGCACCTGGGGCAAGGTAACAAGTTCCCAAGTGTGGTTTGACAGAATAGATTCTAATTCACTATTGATTGCTTCTTTCCAAAAAGTGGCATCAGGAGATGTCTTCATGGTATGTAAGAGGATCATTATTAACAAGAAAAGTGAAAAAACCATCACCTAAATTAGTCTCCTTCCTTACTCTTTTACTCCTTCTTACTTCTATCTCCTCAGCATTATCATGTGATTGTGCATCAGAAGTGTGCGATGAGTGAGGTGCAGAAGTCAACCTAACATTATTCATCGTCATTGAAAATATGTGCTCAAAGAAATTAGCATTCTTCGTTTCAACAATAGTGTTAGGCTTCATGATATTTTGCTCACTTCTAACAACTAGGAATCTATATGAAGCACTATTTTGAGCATAGCCAATAAACATGCAATCAAAGGTTTTAAGACCTAATTTTCTTTTCTTAGGTTCTGGTAAAAGAACTTTAGCTAGGCACCCCCACACTTTGAGGTAATCAAGGTTTGGAGTGTGAGACCTACCCAAAGTTCATAAGGAGTCTTACCTGATTTCTTATAGAAAATTCTATTTCTGAATGTGACAAGCAGAGAGAATAACTTCTCACCATAAGTTAAGAGGTGTACCCGAACTAATTAGCAAAGCATTCATCATCTCTTTTAAAGTTCTATTTTTTCTTTTTGCAATGCCATTAGATTCAAGAGAATAAGGAGGTGTAGTCTCATGAATAATCCTATGTTCTTCACAATACTCATTAAACGATGTAAATTCCCTCCTCTATCTGATCTAATCCTTTTTATTTTCTTATTAAGTTGATTCTCTACTTTAGTTTTATATTTCAAAAACATATCAAAAGCTTCATTTTTAGATCTAAGCAAATATACTTCAGTATATTTAGAGAAGTCATCTACAAAAGTAATATAGATTTTCTTACCACATCTAGTTATATTGCTTTTCAAATCACCAAGATCACTATGAATTAAAGCAATCAATTCACTTTCTCTGGGTACAGATTTACAATATTTCTTAGTAGCTTTTGATTCTATACATCATATTTGTCATTAGAGGAAGAAGAAGCATTCAACAAACCAGTTTCTTTCATTTTCTTAATATATGAAAAATTCACATGACATAGTCTATAGTGCCAAGTATCAAAGGAGTCAATCAAATAAGCAAAAGAAGAAGATGCTTTATTATTCATGGGTTCAAGTACATTCAGAATGAAAAGACCTTGGTTACAATATCCTTTTCCCACAAATTGACCATTCTTGGTCATAACAATCTTATCGGACTCAAAAGTAACATTAACCTCCACTTTTCCCAGAAGAGAGACAGAAACCAGATTCCAACGGATATCTGGAACATGGAGCACCTCACTAAGAGAAAGGGTTTTTCCTGAGGTTAATTTGATGAGAATCTTTCCTTTCCCAATTACGGGTGAGGGTCTTGAATCCCCCATGTACACATTCTCCTCACCAGAACTGATAGGAACATAGGAGGTAAAAGCTCCTCTATCAACGCAAATATGCCAGGTTGCATCGGAGTTAATCACCTAATCCTGAGCATGTGCAACCATGTTCACCTTCGAGATCACCGCAGCAATAATATCCACCTCTACCAAGTTTGCACTTGGTTTAGGAGCATCTTTCCGGAAACGGCATTGAGCTGCATAGTGTCCAGGCTCTTTGCAAACAAAGCATTCTCCCTTCTTCTTGAAAGTAGTGTGGTTTTGCCCCTTTTGAAATTTCTGATTTGGTTTGTGGTTGAGTCTAAACTTCTTGAAATGTTTCTTAGGATGTAAAGGAGAAAAGGAAGAATTGCTCTCAACTAGATTAGCTTTGGAGACAATTTCTTTAGCAGATTGGTTTTCTTTTTTTCCCTATTCTTTTCCTCAATCCTAATATGAATGATTACATCTTCAAGAGACATTTGTTTTCTTTTGTGTTTGAGGTTGTTTTTATAATCTTTCCAAGACTCGGGAAGTTTTTCAATAAGTGATCCAGAAACAAAAGGTTTAAGGAGTGATGTTTTCATTTTTCAGATCATCTATGAGAACATGGAAGTCATGGATTTGGGAGGAAGCAGATTTATCTTCGGACATAAGAGAAATGAAGGAAGTTGCCAATAGCAAATTTTTGGGTACCGACATCTTCTAGGATATTTTTTGGTAAGGCTAGTCCAAATTTCAGAGGCTATCTTGGTAGGACAGTAGACATTAAACAATTCATTAGAAAGAGTGTGAAGGATGGTATGTCAACAGATTTTATTGGCTGGGTCCCAGGCAGAACTATCCTTTTCTTCTGTAGGTTTAGGATCAGTAAGTGTGAATGCAAATTCAGTGACATTAAGAGTGCTAAAAACTTTTTCATGCCATCTCTTAATGAAAGTACCAGAAAACAGTTCGATTTTAGAGAGATCATGCAGGTGCTTAGCAATAACATTAGCAGCACCCATGAGTTGGATACTTGGTACAAGAAAGGGCCAGCGGCTACCATCCAGGATTCAAGGGCAATGACCTTGTAAGTGTGCATACACAGTAGAAGGCTCCAACGAGCAGCAACTATTATTCGGTCGCACATGAAGATGAAGAGGAACAGCTGGTCGTAGAGACAGAAGCGAACATCACAACAGAACAACAACAGCAACGAAGGGCAGCAATTTTGTGGAGGAAGAGAATGATTTTTTTCGCAGTACTAATTCTCTTGAAAAGCTGAGTTTAAATAGATCCGAAAATGTGACTGTTGGAATTCAGCCATCAATGAGAAAATATGACTGTTGGAATTCAGCCATCAATGAGAAAATGGCTGTTGCGAAATTAAACAGTGATTAAATGAAAAATATGGCTATTGAGAAAATTAAAAACGTAATGAGCTTTTAATTTCTTTAAAAGCAAGAGGGTTAAAAACATGATCCAAAACTCGGACACTCCGCGCGCGCACCCGTGAACCTTCCCTGCACAGGCGCGACGCCAGCGCACACACGCTAAAGGTTTTAGGATCACTCGTCTACATTTTCCATTCGGCCCAACCCGATTTGGGCTCGGCCCCTGCTTGGGCTCATGTGCCCGCGAGCACCCCCTCATTCCTAGCCCATGTACCAAGTCCAATAGCCCACTAAGAAGAAGTCTATTATAAACTCCAATAAGAGAGTTATCCCTTCCAATGTGGGAGTAAAACTATACTTTGAATTGAAGAAATATGACCAAATATCCAACAAAACTAAGCAGAATCAAAGTAATATTTCCTTGTTGCTCTTCTCCATTTGGAGACTCCGAATCGATTGCTCTGAATTAGTCGACGAAGAGGAATTTTATCTTTGATTTTGCCTTGTGACCTTTGTTGCTTTAATTTATTTTTCTTTTGCCCAATTGGGTTCTGTTTTTCTCTTTGTTGGTGGACAGATTTTAACCTCAATGGCAGGATCGAGTGATGATGTGGGTCGAGGGGACTAACATTTGGTATCAGAGCAGCCTGAGGCGACGAGCCATGTGGACCAACCGCTGTTCTTCGTCCAGAACCTAATGGAAACTTATGGATGCAGAAGTTGAATCGGATCGAAGGCACGCTACAATCTCAAGCAGCACTCAACACCAAAATCCTAAACACCTTGGAATGATTGACGACGGACCAAGCAGAGATTCGGTCGAAGCTGACCCTCGAGCAAGCGGAGATCCGGTCACAGTTTGCCATATATAACGCCCAGTTTCAATATCTTCTCACCAAACTAAACAAAACAACGGAACCGACTCACTCTAGGAATGAAGCATTAGGATCCGGGGGAGGACCACCACGATCGTTGCTCAAACCATTGAAGCTAGACTTCCCTACCTTCCATGGAAAGGAGGAGGAGATTTTGTGGTTAAGCTAAGTCCAACAATTGTTCCACTATTACGAAACCAACAAGGAGAGTTGGGGTTCGACGTCTGAAAGGGGCGGCTAGGGCCGCCGCCCCCTCTAGAATTCCACCGTCCTTCGCAGCACCTCCTCGCGATAATCGACCCATTTCGGCTCCCCGCCTTCATCTTCTTCAATTTCCTCTTCCTCAAAGGGACGATCCAGGTCAAAAATCTCGTCTTTCTTCTTCCCCTTCTCTAAAGGTGTCGCCTTTGACGTCGATTTAGAGTTTCCTTCGCTGTGGTTGCTCGTTGACCCTTGGGAGATAGGGTTCGTCAATTGTTCCCATTGCTTGGATTGATTAGCCGCTAATAGGTTGATGGAATCCGCCAACGCCTTCATCGCCTTCATCGTCTCTTCATGTGATTTTTTAACCTCATCAATTTCTCCCATGAGTTTTTTCTCCAAGGGGTCAAATTTATCCTTCGATCTCGTCTTCAGCGCCGCCATGGATCGTCACACTCTGATACCAAATTGTTAGGTTCCATGCAAATCTGAAATTAAAATGAAATTAATTGGAATAAGTGAAGATAATTGGATACAAGAAAGGTATATCCTCCTTCCAAGACGCCGATAAGAAGACATCCGCACTCTTTAATCTAGATCTACCTAAGGATGCTCAAGAGAATTATCAATCATCAAGCATGCATACAAATGACGGCTAGCCCTAGTTTAAATAAGAAAAATCCTCTCCTAACACTGAAAATAAGAAAAAGACCAAACGGCCCTTAAGTCGGCCTCCCCCTCTTGCGCGCGTAGCTTGGGCTCCTGCTCGGGACCCCCCTCAGGCCGTGGGTCTAACACTTTCCATACTTGCTGCATGTACAAGGTGGTCCAGCAGTTCAATGCATTTCAAGCTGGGCTCATGAATGCGTCATATGCAGTCCACAATGCTCGCAAAGTGCTTCCACATTACGTCGAGCAATCCTTTGATCATGATGCTCACTGTGGGCTTGGTGATGTCTTGGAAATGATAACTGAACAACTTGATGTGGGGATGGAGATGAAAAAATGGGAACCATGAATAATGATGCAATCATGCATTTCCCTTGCATGTTTAGGAATTGTAATGGCACTTTCGCAGTTGCTTTGTTTGATTGAGATTTCAAGATGGGGAGTATTTATAGATGAATTGACTATATGTGAAGAGGAAATTCTTATTAAGAAACAAAGTGTTTAAATTGATAAATTGATAAGGAGTCTGTACTAGTCAATATTCATGCTCAATTTAATTATTTTAGTTTTCTAATACGGACTTCCTCTATATGGCTCCTATATTGAATTCTCAATCATACAAAGCAAGAAATTGCAATAAGCAATTCTTGAACATACAAAGATGACAAATGAATGACTATTGCTCCTTGTCATTTCCACTCCTCTCATCGACAAACACGTCATTGATGGTGTCCAAGATATCACAGAGGCAATAAAGAGTGTCATGATCAAAAGAATGTTGAGACAATGTAAGAACACATCAAGAGCACCATTGACGATGTACTTATCATTCATGCTTAGCATGAAGTGCATTAAACTGTTGGATTATGCTGTAAGCGAAGCAAGCATGTATAAGGTTGGATATGGAGTAGTAAGAAAATGATGCATAAGTTATTGGTAGCGGCAACGGTTCGGATCTTGGATCTTTAATGTGTTCGACCATGTTGACACTCGGACATAATGGCTGAGCAAGCAAGAGGATATCATTGAGGGTTCGAATTGAGAGGAGGGGGTTTCCTTATTTTATTGGAGGTATTTTGGTTTGTTAAGAAACTGTTATGATTGGCTAATATGTGGTTTTACCATGTTTGGACCTAGACAGATTTATCTCCAAAGGTTAATTGTGCATTTATGTTATTTTTATTTTTATAATTCCAGATGCATTATTTGAGTTTTGCTTCTTCAATGTTTTATTACTTGAATATTTTTTTATTTTTGTTTTCGTGATCCCCTTATTTGTTTAGGACATTGACATTGGGACATTGTCTAGATTCCAGATAGTTGAATTGTTGATATGTGTCTAATTGTCAGTTGTTTAAAATTTAAATTGTTGACCTTATTATCCATGTTTATTGTCCTTAAAATGTGCTTTTATACTTAAAAATGAAGAGTAATTCTCTTGAAATTGTTTTCCTTAGTTACTTATATTCTTTTGGTGCATACTTGTATGTAAATAATATGGAATTAAATAAGAGGAATCATATTGAAGTAACAAGACAATTTCCCTCTGATCATATAAGAAAGATTAAGATTTTCTCTGTGTAATTGTAACTCCTCCTTGTGACAGGATTTGCTCCAATTTCTAAAATAATGTTGCAATAGTCATAACCCGTGTCCGCGGGCACGGTTCATTTAAGATTTTCACCCGCGAAATCTATGTTCCCAAACATTATTTACACCGTCAAATTTGTGCGGAACAACAAATTCGGCGTAGAACAATAAATTCGGCGAGTGCGTCCTTGAGTCAGAACAACAAATTAGCGTAAAAAAATTTAGCGGGCGCCTTCGACGCAAAGGGTGGAAGTGCATAAGTATGTGTGTGTATGGTGTGTGGGTAAAAAGTGAAATGAGAGTGTTTTTTTTAGCAAAAAGGGGAAATAGGTGGTATTCTGCGCAAATATAGTGATTGTGGGGGTTTTAAAAATAAAAGGAAAAAAGTGGTGGGTTTTCCAAACACTCATCTCAACCCTTCTTTTACCAAGATTAAATCTTAGCCATTCTTCTATCAACCTCTTTATACATCATCATGACATCAGCTTGTCCCAATTAGCCCTAGAATTCAAAAACCTTTGTGTTTTAATATATAGATGTGCTCATGACTCGCCCACATCAGCTTGGGGTAGTTTACAAGTTGTAGAACCAATCAAGGTTCCAATGGAAGTCATATTGACTGATTTCTTCTTTAGGTGCATCTGTTCAATTTCAGAAAAAAAGCAAGCTAATCATTTGAGTGACCAAATATATGCAATAGCAATGCCGATATTAGTAAATAACACTTCGCATTGCTAATATAATTTGCAAGAAACCAAGCGTCGTGCCTTTTTATTAATCATCATCATTTTGGTGCTTATGACCAGTGCTAATATTTTTTTATATCCATTTTCCACCCCCTAATAATTTCTTTTCTTCTGTGTTTTTTCCCACAGGGTGTAAGTAAAAGTTTGCATTTTCTATCTTTGGATGCTTCTACATGTTCCTTATGTAAATGTATGATAAACTTTCCAGCCTATATTTCATGATGGTATGAAAGAATGGAGCTGTTGCAAGCAAAAAAGCCACGATTTCAGCTTATTCCTAGCAATTCCAGGGTAAGCTATTACAGTTATTCAGATTGCTTTGCTAGAATGTGCGTATGGCAGCTAGCATCTGTTGCATTATAGCATAATGAGCTCAATTAGTTGTTGGCCAAATAAGTACTTTTATATCCTATTGGATTCTTTTTTTTATGGCTGGAGGTCTGATTGCAGCATGTACTAGCCCTTTGCTATCAGCTGTATGGCTATAGTTGTTTTTCTTAGGACAATTACTAGTAAAGTGCACGCACGATGCACGATTCACACGTTTAATTGCTTGTGACTGATGTATTAATAATGGTTTTGCTATTTTTAGCAAAATTTTGATGTGCTATTCAAGGAGAACAATTATAAGTTTTCTGCTCTCATTGTGACGTTGAGAAAAACCGTAATATTGTTTAATGACACTATTACATTATGATTTTAATTTAATTTGTCATATGTTGTTTCAAGTTTTATCTATCATGATTCTAACATACATCGATTAATGTATTTTCAAGTCTAGCACTAGATTTTTTGTAACATAGCACATTATAAAACTATCATTTCATTATGCTAAATCATGATACTAATAATAATTTCATAATGAATGTTCTGATAAATTGAGACAGAGAGAGTAGAAATTTGCTAAGAAAAGAAAGGTGTGTTCATTGGATACAATTAGTGAAAGAATAAATTGAGATGTAGAGAAGTAGTTATTTGCCAAAGAAAGAAATGGGTGTTTGTTGAATAAAATTAACGAAAGAACGAGTTAATCAATTTTTTTTGAAAAATCTGCTATATTTAGTTTTTAATTTTTCTCAATATTTAATATTAAAATTTTCTCTAAGATACAAATTTGCAGCTTTAAAGAAAGTGTTCATTGATAACTTGAGCGCTTCGATACATATGACTAAATGAAAACGTTTAAATAAGTACTATATGTTGGATCCTGTGGATGGCAAACAACACTGGAAGGGGGGGTTGAATAGTGTTGTATAGAAATAAAACTTTTTCATTCTTTACAAATCAACACAAAACGAGTCCTTCTAATGTTGCCTAAGAAACCAAGTAGAGTGATCTACGCTTGGTTCTTAATCAACAAGTTTAATCTTATAAAAAGATAAACAATTATAATCACACAGATAAATCTTTACACAGCGGAATTAAATGTATGATCTTTGTAATATGTAAATGAACAAAGAATTACAAAGATATAATAATGACAAAGTAAATAAGAGTTGCTTGCAGAGAAAGATAATCAAACACAAAAAATGCAATCGCAAAGACAATGATTTTTATCCTGGTTCCCCACAACTTGGGTACGTCCAGTCCCTGACCAATCCGGTACGAGATTTCCACTATTGTTTTAGCAAATACAATCACCTAACTTCACTTGTTAGTATTTTCAACAACCTAGTCTTGACCAGGATTTCCAACCACAACACCTAGACTTGTCTAGGGTTCCAACAACAACACCCTTACACCAAAGGGGTAATCACAAAATAAAATCAATATCCAATTCACCACAATAGATTAGCGGAGATCGGATTTACACCCAGATTCTATAGCCAAATAGTAATAGACAAAATTACGTGTAATGGCTTGATAGAATAAGATTCTAGATCACACTAAGATACGAGTAAAGTCTTTGTGATCTAGATCTAATGTTTTTCAAAAATCCTTTAAATAAAAAATTCAAGAACAAATAATACGGATTTGAAAAACAGTTAGCCAAATAAAATGAGATTATGATCTTCAGAAAATAATAACAAAATTGCAAGATCAAGAGTAAAATAGATTTGGCTAAGGAGAGAAAGAGAGCTTAGAACTTTAGAGCGTTTGCGCAATAGAATTTTGAATCTCAATAGTTGTTGTGTTTTTCTCAATGAAAATGATCCTCTATTTATAGGAGAATTCTGAGATTTCGAAATTCAAATTTCTTTGACTTTTGTCCCAAAAATCATGGGAGAAAATCACTTAAAGATATTTCAAAAATCGAGTCAAAACCTCAAACTTTGACAGCTGGTAGTCGACTCCCTAGGAGTGGTAGTCGACTCCCAGTGTGTTTCAGGAAATCTTGATTCTCAGCTGGTAGTCGACTCCCTACCTTTGGTAGTCGACTCCCAGAGGAGTTTTTCTTGTGACACAGCTAGTCAATCAAGTAGCTAACTCCAGGGTGTATTGGAGTTTCACTACGGAATTATAAAACGACTAGAGAAAGCTCTCAATATCATTTTGAAAAAGATATTTAAAACGTTTTTGAAATCATTTGTGTGTGTGTGATTGTATATACGATTTGGCTTTAACAAATACCCTAAGAAAGACACAACACACTCATTATAGACTAGGACACGTCTTCAGAAGCTTGATCAACTGATGGAGTAGATGTGAGCTTCACTTGAGCTTCTGGTTCTATTTGAGCTTTGAGCTTCATCATTGATCTTAGCAACGTTCGTCCTCGTCTTTGAGCGTAGATTGCGCTTATTTGAGTATGTATAAAGCTTTTCATTTGTCTCACAACATGCACACTTGATTATAGTGTAGTTAGTACACTAAGCTTCATTTGGTGTGCTCATCATCAAAATCACTTGGGGGTGGAATTCAATTTCCATCACTCTCACCCTTTTTGATGATGACACCCAAATGAAAAATGAAGTAAGTTGAAATATGAAAATACATGAAAGTATACTTACTCCCCCTGCTTTGATGTGGTTCTCCCCCTGCATCGAAGCCGTTAGCAAAACAATACATTCATATGATATATTCATTTTTGCATTTCATATTTTCTCCCCTTGTTATCAACAAAAAATATTTAATGACAAGATATAATATGATCTTTAGTTGGGAATTCAATTTTCTATTCCTGCAAAAAAATGTTAGCATAAGAGCAACCAATATTTTGCATAATAGATAAGTTCATAAATATGAAGAGGTAGCAAGCATCACACGATATTAGAGTTATTACAGACCATAAGTTTTTTAAAAAACATAGTTTTAAGAACCATTGTTTGAAAATCATTGTTTGAAAACATCAAGGGTGACCGCCGTTCTTCTTCAATTCCTTGATCTCATCAAGGATCGTGACAAGCGTGTCCTCCGTCATTTTGTTGCTTTTGACCACAAATTCTTTGAGGTCGTCCACCTTTTTGTTAAGGTCTTCAAAGCATTTCTCTAGTGATATCTTTAACTTCCCAATTTTCTTCAAAAGCATCTCTTGAAGTTCAAAGATATATGCCGGTGGCTCCTCTTCTTCTTCTTCTTCGCTTCCTCTTTCTTCTTCTCCTTCTTCTTCCTCATCAGAATCTGAAACAACAATTTTCTTACCTTTCCTGGAGGATGACGATCCTCCTTCAGCAGCAAGTTTCTCTTCGGGAATGTTTTCATCAAGATCATGATGTAGATTCATTCTTCCAAGAGCATGAACATCAAATATGCGTGCTGGTTCTAGAATTGTGGTTTCATGATCCAAAGGCACATTATAGCTAATAAACAAGATAGTGAGATAGTGTCCATGTGCTAGAGTGGATGAGGGTCTATCTGAAGAGGCTGAAGCAAGAATAGAGTCCATGATTACTTTGGCCCAATTGACGCGGATGTTCCCTAACATATCATAGATACATTTGGCCTGCTTCTCAGATAGGATAGAATGACTTCCAGATTTTTGAGTAATGTTGTAGGACAATATATTTGCCAGAATTCTTGCCGGATAGCGAAGATCGCTACATGAAAGTTTAGTTTGAAATTGTCTACCTGGCAAATACATTCTCTCTAAAATACTTTCTTCAGTCATTTCTATTTTATCAAGTAACATGCCAGTATATGGAATGCCTAGGGCTTCTCCTAGAGATTTAACGGTAATGGCAAGTTTTGTATCAAGGACTTTGGTGATAAAACGGCTTTTGACAAGATCATACTCTATATTAGCATAAAACAGATGCACGAGTCTGGGATAGCAGAGAGAAGTGTTTTCAGAGGAAAATAAGTTGGCCAAGTTCTGAAATTCTAGTATGCTATCTATCCTATAGTTTACTACATCATCAAGTTTGACAAATCTTTCATGGAGGATGGGTTTCTTAGAGATCTTGACAAAGTGTTCATATTTGGTGCTCCTAAACAGATAGGGTAGAATAGTTTCTCAGAAGCAGATTCAGTTGAAACTTTTCTTTTCTTGGAAAATATTCCCTTGAGAGGCATCTAGATAGAGTAAAAATAAGAATTTTACAAAACTAGATAAGCAAGGAAGTCATGAAGTAAAGATGATGAGAAAAGTTTTTACCTTGAGTAAACTTGAGAAAGAGATGAAGTTGGGAGAGCTCCAAGCAACCCAAGCACCAAGAGAAATTTTCAAGAGAGGAGGGGAAAAGAGGTAGTCGGCTACCCTAAGGTTTCTCTTGGGGGGTTTTTAAACTTAGGGTGAAAGATGGTGAAGAATAAGGGCCTTAGGATCAAGGGATGGATGGTTAGGATAGAGTTTAGCTTATTGGGTATAAGTTGCCTTTGAGGATATGAACCCATTAACTCTATAAAACCCAATAGGAGTTAGTCAAAAACCAAATCCAGAAATTCGCACACGCGCTGGTAGTCGACTCCATCACGTAGGTAGTCGACTCCCTATTGGGTTGAGTCGTTTTCTCATCCCGAGGGGGTTTTGATCCAAGTTTGAGTGCGATTTCTGAACACGAAATGATTTGAAAGTATAACGTAAACATATAAAAGTCATATAAAGAGATTAAAACTATTAACTTATTTAAATAAATTTAAGCATATATATTGCAAAAAAAATAAGTTGCACAAGAAAGCTTTTGATGTTGATCCTTTATAAAGCGTTGAATCTAGTTTTCTTCCTTTCATTTCTTTAGAGTACCTGAAAAAAATAAACGTTTATGGTACTCTTTGGCTTTTGAGTCCGAGGAGTTAGTCTTTAGGAAGCCAAACCCAGTATGGTTTAGTTTCTTCATGAACAACATATTTATAATTTTTGTTTAAATAAATTTGTTGAACAAAGTCTGTAGCGTACATTTTCTTTCGTTGATCGGACAATTTCTTTGGTACCCAGATGCTCAAAAAATTATCGTTAGAATGATGCATCCTAGTATGCTTAACCCGTTTCTTGGTATGATGTGAATCATAACCGAGTCCGGTTTTGCTAGATGAAGCTTTTTGGTTGTTTATTATACTATCTAGCTTCCCTTTTCCTTTGTTGAAATTCCAAATAATTTTCATCGTAGCGTCGTATTTATCTTTGACAGATACGAGAAGATTACTTAGATTCTCAGCTTTTTCATTGACTAATAGAATATTTTTTTGCAAAGAATCATTCTTTTCTTTAAGGAGACTATTTTCTTTAATAATTTCTTCTTTTTCTTTGGCATCCTTTTTAATATTTCTAAGTGTTTTCCTATGTTCTTTTATGAGCTTTTCATGCATTTTCATAGCTCCTTATATGCTCCCCATTAGTCCATGTCTTCATCATCACTTGATGACGAATCATTGTCACTAGATGAGTCATGATGCGTACTTACCTTAGAGGATGTAGAAGCCATAAAACACATGTGTGCTGTTTCTCTTCTTTCATCATTATCTTCTGCTGAGGATTCATCGGACGAGGAGTCGTCGCTCTGGTCAAAGGCTGCGTAAGCTTCCTTCTTTGGTCGTTGGAATTTGTTTCTTCCATTGTTTCTCTTTTCATTAGTGTCTCTGTTCTTCCCACGATCTCTGGAATCACGATTGTTTCTTTCTAATGGACAGTCTCTCTTGACATACCCTGGTTTATTGCAACCAAAACAAATGATACTGTTAGTGGGTCTAAAAGAGCGTTTATCATACTTGTGATGAACTCTTTAAAGTTCTTGGAGATGAAGGCGATATGGTCTTCTTTATCCGTATAGTCAGAATCTTCTTCTTGAGCTTTAAACGCGAGGGTTTTCTTCTTTGGTTTTTCTTCGATCTTCTTATCTTCTTCAAGCTCAATCTCATATGCCATGAGATTTCCCATTAGTTCTTCGATGGTAAGGTCCTTTACGTTATGAGCTTCTCAAATGGCAGTTGTCTTTCCTTTCCACTCGGGTTGGAGGGATCTTAGTATCTTCATTACCTGTTCGTATTCGGAAAGTTTCTTTCCTAATCCTGCAAGCTCATTCGTAATATTAGTAAAACGAGTATTCACATCGGTGATACTCTCTCCTTCTTCCATTTTAAAAGATTCGAATTTTGAATGTAAAACGTTTATGCGGGATTCCTTTACCTTTTGAGTTCCTTCGTGACTTACCTGAAGAGTGTGTCATATTTGGTGTGCTGTCTCACATTGTGAGACTCGATTGAACTCATTTCATGTTACGGCGCAAAAATAGTGCATTCATTGCCTTTGCATTGAGATTTGCTCTCTTCTTGTCGTCGGCTGACCATTTCCCAAATTCAATGTCGGTAGGTGCGATGTACTGGACTTTAGTAATTGTTCAAGCTTCAATGTCTAATGACTCTAGGTGAGTCTTCATTCGGATCTTCCAGCTAGCATAGTTGGTTCCGTTGAATAGTGGTTGTCGCATGGTATTCAGTCCTTCAAAATGGAAAGATGTTGACGCCATCACTTTTGTAGCCTCGCTCTGATACTAAGTGTTGGATCCTGTGGATGGTAAACAACACTAGAAGGGGGGGTTGAATAGTGTTGTATAGAAATAAAACTTTTTCGTTCTTTACAAATCAACACAAAACGAGTCCTTCTAATGTTGCCTAAGAAACCAAGTAGAGTGATCTACGCTTGGTTCTTAATCAACAAATTTAATCTTATAAAAAGATAAACAATTATAATCATACAGATAGATCTTTACACATCGGAATTAAATGTATGATCTTTGTAATATGTAAATGAATAAAGAATTACAAAGATATAATAATGACAAAGTAAATAAAAGTTGCTTGCAGAGAAAGATAATCAAACACAGAAAATGCAATCGCAAAGACAAGGATTTTTATCCTGGTTCCCCACAACTTGGGTACGTCCAGTCCCCGACCAATCCGGTACGAGATTTCCACTATTGTCTTGGCAAATATAAGCACCTAACTTCACTTGTTAGGATTTCCAACAACCTAGTCTTGACCAGGATTTCCAACCACAACACCCAGACTTATCTAGGGTTCCAACAACAACACCCTTACACCAAAGGGGTAATCACAAAATAAAATCAATATCCAATTCACCACAATAGATTAGTAGAGATCGGATTTACACCCAGATTCTATAGCCAAATAGTAATAGACAAAATTACGTGTAGTGGCTTGATAGAATAAGATTCTAGATCACACAAAGATACGAATGAAGTCTTTGTGATCTAGATCTAATGTTTTTCAAAAATCCTTTAAATAAAAAATTCAAGAACAAATAATACAGATTTGAAAAACAGTTAGCCAAATAAAATGAGATTATGATCTTCAGAAAATAATAACAAAATTGCAAGATCAAGAGTAAAACAGATTTGGCTAAGGAGAGAAAGAGAGCTTAGAACTTTAGAGCGTTTGCGCAATAGAATTTTGAATCTCAATAGTAGTTGTGTTTTTCTCAATGAAAATGATCCTCTATTTATAGGAGAATTCTGAGATTTCGAAATTCAAATTTCTTTGACTTTTGTCCTGAAAATCATGGGAGAAAATCACTCAAAGATATTTCAAAAATCGAGTCAAAACGTCAAACTTTGAAAGCTGGTAGTCGACTCCCTAGGAGTGGTAGTCGACTCTCAGTGTGTTTCAGTAAATCTTGATTCTCAGCTGGTAGTCGACTCCCTACCTTTGGTAGTCGACTCCCAGAGGAGTTTTTCTTGCGACACAGCTAGTCAATCAAGTAGCTAACTCCAGGTTGTATTGGAGTTTCACGACGGAATTATAAAACGACTAGAGAAAGCTCTCAATATCATTTTGATATAGATATTTAAAACGTTCTTGAAATCATTTGTGTGTGAGAGATTGTCTACACGATTTGGCTTTAACAAATAACCTAAGAAAGACACAACACACTCACTATAGACTAGGACACGTCTTCAGAAGCTTGATCAACTGATGGAGTAGATGTGAGCTTCACTAGAGCATCTTGTTCTATTTGAGCTTCATCATTGATCTTAGCAACGTTTGTCCTCGTCTTTGAGCGTAGATTGCGCTTCTTTGGGTATGTGTAAAGTTTTTCGTTTGTCGCACAACCTGCACACTTGATTGTAGTGTAGTTAGTACACTAAGCTTCATTTGGTGTGCTCATCATCAAAATCACTTGGGGGTGGAATTCAATTTCCATCACTATACACACATCAAGATTAGATCTTAAATAAAGCTTTAAGGTATTTTACGATTTTTCTCAATATATTTAGTTTTTAATTTTTCTCAATATATTTAGTTTTTAATTTTTCTCAAAAGGCCTTGGCAAGCGTTTTACCTGTTGTCCTTGTTCATATTCTAATTTTCTTGCAGTATGTTACAAGCCTTTTCCAGTTTTGTCAGTGGTTTAACGCTTACGATTTGTAGCAGCTACCAGATTTGACCAATATTTAACCACATTAAAATTTACTCTGGCAACCGGACCGCCATTACATGTGAATCATGTGATGCGTGTTATTTTGTTATTGGATCTGGAAATACTTTTATTACCTAATGATTCTGTTCATTGCATCTCAGTAAATGCTAATATACTGGTACCGGTGAACTTGTAAACTTTACAGTCTTATAGCTGGGAAAGGTCGACTCTCGTTATGCTTGATCTATCTCATTGGGTGGACTTAGATCTTTGTTTTAGACAGATATAACAGGCATATGTACGTTTGTCATTCTTGGGTACGAGTATTACACTCACGTAATGTAGTCGTGTAAAGTTAAACCATAGTCTTACTGAAGACATGCATAATTCTGTTTGTCAATCATCCAATCAGTCCTCATGCTTGATGTAGTTGATATTGTGCGGCCCTTAATGCAGACTGACATTTGCTTTCAGGAGTGGCACTCTTTAGCTCAGCCAAAGCTTACTTGAACAAGAAAATTCTACCGAAAGCATGATTAGTTGCTCCATTGATAAACATAAATCTCGTCTCAGTTAGAAAACTGAATGCTCATCCTATCCCATATTATTTCCTCGTTGATGTCATGTAACGGTTGTTTCCTACCAAGGAACAAATTTAATGTTAAGAAGCATCCAGATTCCCTAATTTTTATACAATGATGCCAAAATTAGAACAAAAAGGCATGAATGCTAGTACAAAAATGTATTTCTGAATAATTTGATAATATTTAATCATTTGGGTTTCAACAGTAGATAACCTACCACATTTGTTTCTTCCCCACAACGAAGCATTTAAGTGTAAACCTTTAAATCAATGAATGCATAAAGAGAGATGATTGACCAGGATGCATGACTTCAACGATAATTGTTGGATTAATTGTTGAATGTAAGATTACACTTTTTAGAAGAATGAATTTTAACATTAATTGTTGAATGTAAGATTACAATTTTTTTATACATGTTGCCTCGCTGGCAGTTGCTCAAGTGTCTATTGACTTCATTCTATGAATGTAGATGCAAGACAGGAAAGCATACAACCGAGAAGCCCATTACCAAGGCTGTATCAGCACGCCCTCAACAGCCCATTCCATCCGCTGTTCAGAATAATACAACTCATGTGAATTGTTCTAGGTGTCGACAAGGCTTCTTCTGCTCTGATCATGGTATGCTTCTTTCTGACATGGCAGATCTTGAAATCAGCGGAAAATTTATTTCCTCACTACAGTTTGTGCATATCAAAGCTAGTTCTGATTAGGATCTAGGGTTCATCTCATGCAGTGAAGTATAGTTAAACAATAACTTAGATAATATTATTTTTTCTAGGCACACAGCCCAGGCCTTCAAAGCATGCTCCAATTTCGATGGTGATGCCAATTTCTGTGGAGGATGACAAGGTTAAGGACACACCTGCACCAGTGAATAAAATAGTTGGGTTAGATGAGCCTCAAATTTGCAAAAATAAAGGATGTGGTAACACCTTCAAAGAGAAGGACAACCATGAGACAGCATGTGAATATCATCCAGGTCCTGCAGTCTTTCACGATAGGAAAAGAGGGGTAAGCTCACATGAATTGCTTGAGATGGTTAAATGGTTTGCATTTTTGATGCTTAAAGCAATTATCTCGGAGTCCCAGCAGATAATTCTCAAAGCACTGCATGTTTATGATCTTCAAAATGGTTTACTTGCAGTGGAAGTGCTGTGATGTCTATGTCTGGGAATTCGACGAGTTCATGAAGATACCACCATGCACGAAAGGTTGGCACAATGCCGATGCTGCATGAGCAGGAAATGTTCTGGATTTCTTCCAGATCTACTTACTGGTTGCCGAGTGTTAACTTAGGTGTGCAACGGCCAATCAATCAATTGATATAAATTAGTAAGTTGACGAACTGTGATGAACTATTTGAACAGTTAATTAAACCGTTGCTTACCTGCTCGACAATTGTATGGAGCTGACTGGAATCAGGCTGGCTTGTACCACTGCATGTTAGCTTTGAATTTTCTGTTTATTCAGGAACAGAGCTCAAGAACTGAATTGTTGTTGCTCTTATCATTGCTGTTTTGATACTTATTGGTAGTTCTGTAGCATGCGTCTCTTTATGTTTGGTGGTATGCAACTGGACTTTGCTGAGTGCAATTACAGTTACAAAAATTTTAAGCATACACGTTTAACACATCTGCAATTGCAAGTTTAATTGCAGTTGTATCAAGACTTTGCAAAATGCTCCAATTCCAGTTGTATTTTGGTAAAAGTTATTACATATATGATTCATATTTGCGTTGCGAAACATCTGCAATATAATCATTACTGCAATTACACTAGCAAATGCACGTACAAGATATCAAACATGCCACCGTGAAGAGTTTTCATTGGATTATGTCATGATTGAAAACTTGCATGCATTTGTGTCTATGATAGCATCGTGGTACGTTCATTCGAACCTACGCGGCTTGTACTGCCAAATTCCCGACCATCCTAGCCAAAGGAACAGGGCACTTGGTAACGATATCCAGCCTGGAAGAATTCGAGGCGTGCTTGAACAACGCCAGGCTCAGCACCGCGAGCTCCTTCAACGACAACCTCGATGACAGGAACCCCTCCCAGTAATAAGGATCCAAATCGAAGAACGCATCGAAGAATCTCTGCGTCCCCCTCAAATCCAACCTCACCAGAGTCTCCATCCCAAACCGATAGAACTCCCTCTCCTGCTTCATCTCAGGTGTCCAAAGACTGCTCCAGACTCTACCATACATTGGTTTCCCCCTTATCATTCTGACCGAGCCCAAACACTCGGCCATTGCATCAGCTACCAGCGGAGCCAATCTCAGGGCTCTGGCCACCAAGTACCCAGTCGAAGGATGCACCAATCCCGAGTTCCCTCCAATCCCCATAACATCCTGCGGGGTTTTGGGGAGCGGGCCTCCCATTGGGATCAAACATTTCTCGTCCTCAATCACACGCTTGACTCTGATCCCCAGGTGTCTCAGTCTGGCCACCATCCGTTTCTTGATATCGGTGCACGACAGCCGCGGCCGGCTTACGAGCGAGGTCTCCTCGAGGAACACGAGGTTCGAGTCGAACGGCATTGCGTAGAGGAACGTGGGGGTCTGGCTGTTGTTGGGCCGCAGGTAAGGCTCGTTGTCGAGGTGGGAGTCGCGCCAGTCCATCAGCAGCATCTTGTCGAGGTCGAATGGGTGGGAGTCCACCTCGGCCAAGATGCCGTGTGCTATTTGGTACCCGGGGTTTCTTGGCTTGTCGTACTCTATGAACGGACTCGAGAATCCGCTGGCGTCGACGACGAGACTCGCCGTGATGTCTGTGCCGTCGGAGCAACCGATCTTCGAACAAAACTCCTGTGCATCGTGCATTTGCAATGTTACAGTCAATTTGAACGCAACAATTGTTCACATCATTACGGGTTTAAGGGTAGATATGCGGACACGTGGCCACCATACCTCATGATCCACCGTCCACGCCTTGGCCTTGTGGAACCGGACCCCGTTCTCCGCGCACCCTTCCATCAACCTCCGCTTCAGCTTCCCCCGCGACACCCTCCCGTAGGGCCGGTCCAGATGCTTCGCCTTCCGGTCGTCGATCACCACGGTCGTTAAAGGCCACGTGTAATCGAGGCAGGACTCCAGGCCCATGTCCTGGAACTCGTCGACCCACGACCCGTAGTTATTGTGCCAGCCCATCAACGGGTCCGGATCGATGCAGCATACCCGGACCCCCCGAGCGCTGGCCTGCTCGGCGAGCCGGAGCCCCGCTGGCCCGCATCCGATGACGGCCGCATCGTAGTCGGGCTTGAGCCTTGATTTGGATCCGGCGTCGTGGTATTGGATGTCGATGGGGAGGGTTTCGGGTTTGGATTCGGGCGTGAGGTCCAAGAAGCTTGGGAACGATCGGATTCTGGTGTCCGTTCTAGTGGGGTTTGCGGGGAATTTGGAAGAGAGAAACGACGGAATCTGAAAAGCTGCCATTTTTTCTTCCTATTGTGATTTTTCATCAATCATATTGCTTTAAGAGGAGGGAGAGTGGAATGGAGACAAAATGGGCATCTAAAATTCATTGTGGAAGCATCATTCGGTATTGGGTTTTATGTTTTTATTTGTTGGGCGGCTGAAAAAGAAAATGGCCGACCCGAATCTGGAGGACAAAATGGACTGGCTCCACGTGTAAGTTCAGTTCTGAGTGCGCTAAAAAGAAGGAAAATATAAATGCATGTGTGTGGCACGTTACGTGTTTGGGCAATTGTGTCAATGGAAGCATGCGGAGTCAAAACGTCCATGGGCCTCTGATGAATAGAGTGGATCCCGAACTTATAAACACAAACAATCGAGAATGATCCAATAAGAATAGCCCAAAGGGTGGCTTGGCCCACGTGGAACAACCGAAGCTCACTCCACCCCCAGTTCCAAACCTTACATAAAGTTATGCCTAGGGTGAGAAAACACCCGGAAAGAGATGTGTTGTCAACGACTGGAGTTTATGAACAAAGAATGCACGTAAGTTTATGATAATTTGGATGCAGGCTTTGGCGGGCCAGGCAAGCCCGGAAAAGAAAAGACTAATGTCAAGGTCATGAATATATGGCTGTACGCCTGTAACGATGAGACTAACTTCGAAAACCGTTCTAAAGATTCTAAGCAAATTAAAAGGTTCTCTAATATTGGCCTCAAAATAAAGGGCCGGCACTGACTGGCTGGGTGAGGGATAGGGCCTTAATTCAGGCCCACTATACAGCAGGATGTTGTTAGCTTTCTTTTGCGCGTCTACGAGTAACGATTTACAAAGGGAGTTCGTTTGGACCGTTTTACTCCGCGCACATACCACTTATTCACAAGTTTACTATGTGCACATATCCACCGTTTTACTGTGCCGTCTTCCGACGACGACTCTTCTTCTGGAAGCTTGACGATGACGGAAAATTCGAACGAATAGAAAGTGAAAATTGTTTCTTCTTCTGTACCGATCCAAAACCATGACCCTAGAAACGTGCAGGGTCCTCTCCGATCCCATCTCCCAGCTAGCCGAACCCTCGAACCCCTGCAATCTGTTAAAGACGGCAACAAAACAAAATTAAGTTCAAAGATCAAAATTGTTGGATCAATGCAAAGTCTGGTAGCGTGAGCGAGATCTTTACCCCCATCTCCATCGATCTCTGCTTGATTTTTTAAAAAAGTCAGTTTACTCTTCGTTTCTGTTTGCTGCTCTTCTAATGAGAGATCCTTTTTTCTCTTGGGAATTGATTTTGTGCACTGACCGTTTTACTCAGATGAACTCCACCGTTTGATTTCGATTCTTCTCTTTTCATTGTCCAAAGATCACTGAGATTCGCTCCGATGTTTCTTTTGGCGGCGGTGGGGCGGGCGGGGACGGACAAGGGTAAAAGAGGAAATAAACGGTTCGGTCTCTGCGCAGAAATAATTTCAGTAGGGTTGTTGATGAACGAGCTTGAACGAGCTTGAACATGGAGCTTGGTTTTGTTCATGAACAAAATCCATGTTCAAGCTATGTTTGTTTACTAACCGTGTTCTAAAAACATGTTCAAGCTTGTTCGTTAAGCTTACCGAACGAACGTGAACGAACATTTACCGAGCTTATTCACGAGTAGTTCATCGAACGTTCTGTTCGTTAACATGACTTATCGAGCTTGTTCGTGAACATGTGTATGAACATGTTCTTAAACACACAATCAATCTTGTTCATGAACAGATTTTCAAACTAACAAACGAACGTCAATTTTTTAATCAGTAATAATAATATTTAACCATAATTGCCAATGACTAAATCAATTAAATAAACGTATTAAATATTTGCAGGACAAAAACAAATAAATCCAGCATAATTGCTCCATAAATCCCATTACAAGTATCCATTTCAAGCATAGTAAAAATATATAGTAATTGTCTAAATGCAATACAATGTAAGTTCCAATAATTTCATCATCAATGCATTATAATGAACACTTAACGAGCTTGTTCATGAACATCACTTAACGAGCTTGTTCATGAACATAAATGAACGATCACAGTTATGTTCAAGCTCTGTTCGTTTACTAACCGAGCTCTAAAAATCTGTTCAAGCTTGTTCATTAAGCTTTCCGAACGAACGTAAACGAACATGTACCGAGCTTGTTCACGAGTAGTTCAACAACCCTAAATTTCAATGATAAACTTGTGAATAAATGATATGGCATGGGATTAATTGCAAATTTATGAATAAGTGGAAGGCGCGCGGACTAAAACGGTGGGGGTGCACAGAACAATTGCCATTTACAAGTCTTAAGAAAACCGCATCCAGTAGTTGGAATTCCTCTTCCTTTTCTTTTTTCTTGGGATCTACGCACCCATGTTCTCCAAAACCAGTGACAGACGCGTGGCTCGTAGCATGCAAGTAGCCAGCCCCTGCTGCAACAGAAGCACAACTTGATTGCTTGGTCCGGGGACATTCTCGTCATTCCAGTGAGCGCCTCCCGCCAATCCCGTCGAAACCAGCGAGCTGACGTGGCTGTCCCTTCGCGCTCACGCGAGGAGACGACCGGCGCCGCTACACGTTTCCGAACGACCGCGGTCTCACAATCGACCGCGCCCATTGGCGCCGCCCTTTTTGCGGTGCGCGTCGTTCCACGTGTACGTGGGGGTAAAATTACGAGCGGTGCCCAAATCGGCGGGGGTGTTCATCTTTCCCCAAGTGGACGCGCCCACGTGAGGCCCACATGGGAAGGACGACAGCACCACGGCCTGCATGCTCGACACATCACTGCCGCTCGCCACTTGTTGGCCCCGCCTACTTGGATTGTCAGCTCGGGTTCTACGCGGCGGTAGGCAGTGGGTCCGCGCGTCGGGGTGCTGACCTGGCTGTCCACGTGGCATGGCGGAGGGGGTTATTTGAGACTGCCCACACCCCACTCCGCTTGTCTTTCTCTCGCTCATGGAGAGTTCTCCACCTCGGCACTTCTTCTTCCTCACTTCGATACGATGGTCAGTCATCGAGAAATGGGGGTCAAACCCTAGCCCTCACTCTAGGTCGAAACGGAGCTCGGATTCGAGCTCTGGGAATGAAATGGAGTTCGGATCGAGGAGATTGGGAGAGATGGAGCTCGATGCAGCCCGAGCTCTGGCGGATATGGCGAAGGTCGAGATGGCGAGCGGGGATGGAGAGGGGCGGTCGACGAAGCGGGCCAAGCAAGAGGCTCGGGCTTGCGGCGGGAACAGCTTGAAAGATTTGGATGTCTCGAGATCCGTGGTATTTATTTCCCTTGATTTTTGTATCCTAGTTTGTTCTTTTTGCTCGAATGTGTCGAGGATAGATGAGGTATTTGATCTTATTATCATAGCAGTCGGATCTTTGTTCTATTTTTCTTGAATTAGCTAATAATACAGTTATTTGATCTTATTGTTTGATTTGTTAGTGAATAGATTTAGATATGGGTTCAACTTTTGTCTCTGGGGGTGAAGAGTGAAGGAAAGATGACATTTTTGAAACAGATTGGGTTAATTTAAGGATTCTAATCACCCTTCGGTTATCTTAAGCTGCCAGTGCATTGCAATTAGACATTGCCAACGAGAAAATGCCATAAATAGTTAATAGGAGTACCCTTGGCAGTCTCTAAGCCCCTTGTCGTGTCCGCATCCGTCTTGTTGGCCAAATTGATGAACGACAAATAAGGCAACAGGCGGTAGCTACCGCCTGAGTGTCCCAAATCATAATAAATTATGTTGGTATAATACCGTGGTAAATTCAAGATAACCATTAGTGGTCATAAATACCCTTAATAGTAGACATGTGAAGGATGCCAGTTCCAACTTGTCTACCATAATGACTCCACACTACAGATGGTCAACAGCCTCTTTGCCATTTGGACATAAGATACGGTTCGTTGGTTCCTTTCTACCTCCTTTTTTTGAGAAGTTTGGTCCCTGGTTAAAATATCCGAGTGTTATATGATAATGAACTCAAGAGAGAGAGAGAGAGAATTTCATTGCTAAGAATCATTCACCATGCTAAGAGCCATGATGCTCTATTTATATATCTCATAGTGGGGAGGCCAAAAGCTTCCCCATTACTCTAAGTAATGGGGGCCTAATGAATGGGTAATGAAGTAGGGGATGCCAAAGGCCTCCCTCATTCATAACACTCCCCCTTACACATTCATCACTTCGGTGTCAGCTACTGAGGCAAGGGGTGGATACTTCTGGATCCAGAGTAAGTGTGTTTGCCTCGTTAAAACCTTAGCTGTGAAAAACCCAGTGGGAAAACCCAACAGCTTAAGGAAAAAGAGTGCAACCCACATGTTACTCCCCCTGATCCGTACAAGCTTCAGGCTTGCAGGTCTTTCAACTGTCGCATACCAATGTTCTTTACAAGCTTTACAAAAGTACATTTAGGCAATGCCTTAGTAAAAAGATCAGCTAAGTTGTTGCATGACTGGATCTGTCGAACTTCAATCTGCTTGTCGTTCTTCTGCTCGTGCGTCCAGAAAAACTTGGGAGAAATGTGTTTTGTCCTGTCGCCTTTGATGTAGCCCTTCTGAAGCTGAGCAATGCATGCGACGTTGTCTTCGAATAGGGCAGTAGGCTCCAGATCACTGGTCTTCAGGCCAGTGGATTGGAGGATGTGTTGGACGACGGAGCGTAGCCAAAAACATTCTCTGCTCGCCTCATGGATCGCGATGAGCTCTGCATGGTTGGAAGATGTAGCAGTAGTGGTTTGTTTTACCGATCTCCAAGAGATAGCAGTACCTCCGTAGGTAAATACAAAACCTGTTTGAGATTTTGCCGTGTGCGGATCAGAGAGATAACCTGTATCAGCATAACCAAACAATTTGGGGGAGGCACCTCTCTGGTAGTAAAGTCCAAGATCAATGGAACCCTGAAGGTATCGCAGAAGATGCTTTACTCCGTTCCAGTGGCGCTTTGTGGGCGCAGCACTATGTCTGGCTAGTAGATTAACTGTAAACGCTATATCGGGACGCATACAGTTAGCCAGATATAGAAGTGCTCCAATGGTACTGAGGTAGGGTACTTCAGGACCCAATATCTCCTCCCCCTCTTTCAGTGGCCGGAAGGGGTCCTTATGTACATCTAGTGATCTTACGACCATAGGAGTACCTAAAGGATGACATTTATCCATATGAAACTTGCGTAGAAGTTTCTTTGTATAATTAGATTGGTGTAATAGGATTCCACCTCTTAGGTGTTCTATCTGTAAGCCAAGACAATACTTTGTTTTGCCTAGGTCTTTCATTTCAAAAGTATGTTTAAGGCTTTCAGATATCTCTTTGATCTCTGCAGGAGATCCTATGAGATTTAAGTCATCTACATATACAGCTATGATGACAAATCATGTTCCCGTTCTTTTGATAAAGATACACGTGCAGACTTCGTTATTCGTGAATCCTTGCTGTGCAAGAAAATCACTTAGTCTGTTATACCACATCTTGCCCGATTGTTTTAGACCATATAATGATCTATGTAGCCTTACAGAGAATACGTCCCGATGTATCTCTTTCATCTCTGGGGGTAGATTAAACCCATCAGGAAGTCTCATATAGATATTTTTATCTATATCGCCATATAGATATGCAGTCACAACGTCCATGAGCTGCATTTCTAGGCTTTCCAGAGAAGTTAGGCTGATTAAAAATCGTAAGGTGATCGAATCCATGACCGGGGAATACGTATCTTCGTAATCAATCCCCGGTCTTTGGGAAAATCCCTGGGCTACAAGGCGTGCCTTATAGCGAACGATCACATTATTTTCATCTCTTTTTCTTATGAAAACCCACTTATATCCCACAGGTTTTACACCTACTGGTGTTTGGACTACTGGTCCAAAGACTTTGCGTTTCAAGAGTGAGTCCAGCTCTACTCTTATTGCCTCGTCCCACTTTGGCCAATCATCTCTGCGTTTACATTCCGCTAGAGATCGTGGTTCGACGTCATCGTCATATTCAGTGACGTGAACGGTAATATCGAACGCAAAATCGTCGTCGACGACTATGCTATTTCTGTCTAGTACTTCTCCAGTACGTACAAAATTTAATGATGTTTCTCCTATTGTTTCCTCTGTTGGGGAAATCAGGAGGGGAGAAGTAGCTGGTCTGAGCTCAGCATCCTGTGGAGGGATAATCTTAGTATCGCCAGGAGTCTTCCTCTTTCGAGGAACTTTATCTTTTGAACCTGGTGGGCGTCCTCTTTTCATTTGAGGTACAACCAATTCTGCTGCCGGTGGGCTGCATCCATCTATGGGGATGTCAATCCTAGCTGGCGTATTGGCAGCAGGGACGTGTGAACGGACAATCTTCTGGTTGTCCGTGAATTTATCCGGTAAAAGATGTACTGTATTCTGGATGTGAAGGATCTTTAGGATCTCATCTTCACACAGATTAGTATGCGGATCATATAGGGACAAAGACTTCTGGTCCCAACTAATGGTCTCAGAAGCTTATGGCTTCTTAGACTGTGTGCCCAGTTTTGGAAAAAATTTCTCATTAAATTCACAGTCTGCAAAACGTGCCTTGAATGCGTCACCCGTCAGGGGTTCAAGGTATCTGATAATAGAGGGCGAATCAAACCCAATATATATACCTAGACGACGCTGAGGACCCATTTTGGTCCTCTGCGGTGGTGCTATTGGGACATATACTTCACAACCAAACACTCTCAAATGAGAGATATCCGGAGGTGCGCCGTATGCTAGTTGCATCGGGGATAAAGTGTGACCTCCAGAGGGTCTTATCCTAATAAGTGATGCGGCATGTAAAATAGCATGCCCCCAAGCATCCACAGGCAACAGGGATTGCATAAGCAATGGACATGCAATCCATTGGAGTCTCTTTATAAGAGCCTCAGCTAATCCGTTTTGGGTGTGAACATGTGCTACCGGATGTTCAACTTCAATACCCGTTGCCCGGTAATAGTCTTCGAAGACTTGTGAAGTAAATTCTCCCGCATTATCAAGACGTAGTTTCTTGATATGGTTATCGGGGAAATGAGCACGCAACCTTATTATTTGTGCCAATAGCTTTGGAAAAGCTAGGTTGCGGGTGGACAAGAGGCAAACATAAGACCATTTGGTTGATGCATCAATCAGTACCATGAAGTACCGAAATGGGCCACTTGCGGGGTGAATAGGCCCGCAAATGTCACCATGAATTCTCTCAAGGAAGCCAGGAGACTCTAATCCCACTTTCAGGAGGGATGGTCTCGTTATTAGTTTTCCCTTAAAACAAGGGAGACATAGAAATTCACCCTTTTGAAGAATCTTCAGGTTCTTCAATTTGTGTCCACGGGATTCAGTGATGATGCGGCGCATCATTGCTGTTCCAGGGTGACCAAGTCTATTGTGCCAGAGTTGGAATTCTGGTAGTGATTGGCACGTCTGGTGTTCAATCATATTGGCTTCTACTGGTTGAATGTATGTTTGGTATAGACCCGACGGGAGTCCATTGAATCGCTCGCAGATGATCTTCCGGTCATCTTTTTGACTAGTTACAATTAGATATTCAACCTTTTTTTATCCCTGGTCTCTAAGTGATATCCGTTTAAACGGAAATCCTTGAAACTTACGAGATTTCTGTTTGATATAGGAGAGAATAATGCATTATTAATTTGAAGTCTTGTGTTATTTGGGAGCAATATAATTGCTTCACCAGTTCCTTCGATTATTTGGGACAGTCCTGAAATTGTGATAACAGGACCGTCATATTTGTTTAAGCTATTAAAATAGCAATGATCGCGAAGGATTGTGTGCGTCGAGGCACTGTCCACTAGGCACTCAGACATCATCTATATAAGCCAAAAAAAGAAATTTTATTTGAGGGAAAATGTAGACAACATTCATAAATAAAAGTCCGCACTAAAGCAAATAACAGATGAAGATACATCGAATTCTAAATGCATAGATAAATGATGATGCTCAATCTAGCAGATCGTTGTTCTCGAAGTCTTTAGCAGTAAAGACTGTTGGCGGCTGTACACCTGCCAAGTTTGTTTCAGGTCGAGACTTCTGGCTCGCCTGGTATAGATCCTGTAGGTGGCGAGGAGTGCGGCAGTTTCTGGACCAATGGCCAGTCATGCCGCATTTATGGCATTTGTCCTCCCAGGTCTTCTTTGGAAGTGACACGTGCTTGGTGTCCTTTCGCTTCCAAGTGAAGTTTCTTTTCCCTTTATTGTTTTTGTTTGTCTGGGGAGCTGCACCTCTTGGTTGCTTCATTACCGCTTTCCCTTTAGTATTTTTAGTCTTCCTCTTGTTTTTCCACTTCTGGGGAGAAACGTGGTGGGCTTCAGGGATAGGGGTAGTGCCAGCTGGACGTAAGTTATGAGTTGCTAGCAGTAAATCTCGATTCTGCTCTGCTCTAAGTAGGCATGAGATCAGATCGGAGAATCTCGTGAAGTTGTGTTCACGATACTGCTGCATGAGGATTGCATCTTTCTCGTGAAACGAGGTAAATGTTTTTTCCAACATGTGTTGTTCTGTCACTTCTTCACCGCACAACTTCAGGCGTGAGGTGATGTTATGAAGTGCAGAATTATACTCAGCGACGGACTTATAGTCCTGAAGTCTGAGGTTTTCCCACTCATAACTGGCACGTGGTAATATAACATCAATTTGATGTTTATACCGTGCTTCCAGTGCTGTCCACAGGTCCTTCGGGTCCTCAACCGTTAAGTATTCGGCCTTTAAGGTCCGATCTATATGCTTCCTAATGTAGATTATGGCTTTCGCCTTATCTACATCGGATACAGTGGTTGTGGGGCTGCTGCTAGCTGTAGCAGAAGCTTCGGCCGCTGCTGGGGCCGAGGAAGGAGCCAAAATGGACCCAAGGAGGGCCATTGAACGCAAGTGGAACTTCAGGTCCACTCGCCAACTCAGGTAATTTGCCCCTGCAGAATCGAGGACCTCGAAATCGACGCTTGCCAATTTTGCCATTTATCTACGTATTTTAAAATGAGCATGAATTAATTAAAATTCAAAAATTCATGCATAAAGAAATAAACAAGTAAAAATGCGGGGATCGGCCAGATACCCAAAATAGTACACAGTCCAAAGTTCGTTTAAAGTCCATAATAGAAAAAAATAATACAACTTTGGAAACCCAAACTGAACTGGGTCCCTATATCTCAGTCTTCATATGCTGTTGCATCGAGCTTTGGCTTACACAGTCATGAATCGACTCCTTGCGGTCCAGCGGACGCGGCCATGGAATTGACTAAGCCAGGACCACTTGTTACCCAGTCAAGCTAGGTTGGTCCAGCAAACTTAGCCAAGCACATTGACCGACATCATGATCCATTGAAGGAGTTTTCATCAATTCTATGTGCTGTTGCATCGAGCTTTGGCTTTAAAATACAAATTTCCTCACTTACAAATTCTCTCAAAAGAAAATAAAAGTGCAAGGAAAGTAAATAGGTATACAATGGCCGATCCCGAAAAACACATTTTTACTGATTTAAACATCCACGCAGTTCTAAATATGCTACGGGCATAAAAGTAAACAACCACGCATATATCTCAAGCAAAACATATGGTAAGGGAAACTAGAAAATATAAATATCTTGTAGACCACGTGGAAACGTCATACACCGTTAGGTTAGTTGACTAACGGCAGAGCGGTCTCAGGATCTTTAAGATAATTATATTTTGAAAAATAGAGTCCTAGTAAACCATAGATTATAATATGCAAGAGGGATGTTTAAAACAATTTGTCAACATGGAATATATAAATTATTTTTGATTTTACTTAGGGAAGAGTCCCGTTAAGGAATTGGCATAAGGCCATTATATAGTATGCTAAAATATATACCGTTAGGTAATAGGGGCTGCAGACCCAATTAAAATATTTGATAGTCACAAATTGGCTGCAGGCCCAACTCTCAATTTTAATTAAATTAAGTCTACTATTGGTTGACACAAATGGGCTGCAGGCCCAACAATATGGCTATCAGAAATTTTAGTCGCTTATTTTATTTATATTCGAACCGTACTCAAGGCATCATAAGTTGAGTATATGATGCCCTCGTAGTCAGGTTGCGAAAACCACTATTCATCCATGAACATAGAAATTTATGCCGCTACAGTACTAACATCTATGTTTATTTATATTTAGCTAAATTGTAAGCTATTAACAGGATAAATAGCTATCAGAAATTCATTACAGATGCCCCACAGTTAACAGGATAATATGCTTGAGTTTGGTTCATGAACATAGCTATTCATCCATGAACATATAAATTTATTGTAAATAAAAGGCTTGCCCTAAATTTGGACGGTTCCACTCTCTTCACACCTCAGAGATTTTGTATACTTACCAATTTCACCCATGTAATAACAATAATACTGTTTACTGAGCCTGATTTACATTGTTGAATGAGAAACCAAAATTTTGAAGTATAAGCCGTTAATGAAGCAAGTGATCTCATGATTTCCATTTTGATAAGAAACAAACATACCATATTGAGTAAATTCAGTAGAACGTTCCTTGTGATCGACAAACATTAGGGCTGTTTAATTTTTATTTTTATTTTTTAATTATTATTTATTGTATTTTATCAAAGCATGGTGTTGTATTTAGCAGATTTTAAACAAGCCAAAAAGAGGTTGTAAAAAATCATGGCTAAAATAAAAAATTTGTTTATCTACGGGATCGACGGATATTACCTCTAGATTGAAAATCTAGGGAAGAGCCAAAGACTAAAAGATCCGTAGTTAGTTCCGCTCCCGATACGCTCCAACGAAAAATTTCCGCAAAGCTTCGCCGCAACAATAGATTCCTTTGCGCGTACGGGTTTAATTTTTGAGGGGAGACGGGATGAAAAGCTCAAAGAATTTTAGAGCAAACGAGCTGATAACGTGTTATATGATAATGAACTCAAGAGAGAGAGAGAGAGAATTTCATTGCTAAGAATCATTCACCATGCTAAGAGCCATGGTGCTCTATTTATATATCTCATAGTGGGGAGGCCAAAAGCCTCTAGGAGACCAAGGGTCCCCATTACTCTAAGTAATGGGGGCCTAATGAATGGGTAATGAAGTAGGGGAGGCCAAAGGCCTCCCTCATTCATAACACCGAGTAGTTTATCTTTCACATGGTAAACCTAGAAGCCGTGTATATTCCCATGTTTTATCTTACCTTTCATGGCAGTACTAGACAATGCTTCAGGTTGTTCGTATCAAAGGGTTTCATTGCATTGAGGATTTAGTGAGAATTATTGTGATTCACAGTGAAGGATCATGATGTTTGTTTATGTTGAATTGACGTTTCTTAGATGTCATGCTTAGGAGGTAGCTGGGCCCTCAAGAATCTTGTGATGGGGAAGTGTTATATGCTAATAGACAGGATACGAAATGGAATCTAGTTGGGGGCAGCTCCAAGAGAGAGGATAAAAGAAGGAAAAGCTGATTAGGTGGTTTGAGCACTAGCAGACCAACAAGTACACCAAGTAGCAGTCATAACATTATAGTTGATGGAGCCACAAAGACTAGGTGTAGGCCTAAAAGAATATGGATTGTGGTCACAAGGATGGATATGTTAGATGGATATCTTTGATGCCAACATAATCGAAGTACCTTTAATAAAGCTGAACATTGGAACGGATTCATGTAGCTATGTAGCTAACATCAAATGCTGATAAGAAGGATTTGTTATCATTGGTGGTGGTTGGTTCTTTATGCGGCCAGTGTTATAGCTTTCATTCCCTGATATTAGACATATATGATGAGATTATTGTGAAATTATAATTTACCTATGGAGAACCTATTGCATGGATTTTTTAAGACTGTAATGCACAAAAAATAATTTTGGTTTAAACCATCATTTTATTAGTACATTGCATGTCATAGCACATATTCTTTTAATGGTGTATTTCATTTTGCGGGTAATTGGGTTGATTTAGTTGGAAACATGATAGATTTAAGAATGATTGATAAATAACAATACTGTCCCCAGTCCTTCATAGAGTGAGATGTCAATTTCTTAGTATTAAAGCTGTTGGATATATTGCATCAAAAAGATATTAATTATGAATTGTCAATTTCATAGTGTGAATTGGTATAATGTGAGCTGTAGAGCGCTTTAAGCTCATGGTGGAACCAATCCGTTGTACTACAGGGCATTTCCTTGAATATCAAGAAGATAATATACTAGCCATTAGAGTAGGTTAGCTACTATATAATTAGTAACCACGAGCAATTGAATGAATGGGCTACTAATTCAATTTCTGTATCAGATTTGCATTTCACAAAGAGCAATAAAACATCTTAAAGTCAACAAGTCTCAATTTTTATTTGATTTGCTTTTATAAACAAGGCTTACTATAACTCTTCGATAGAACGCTATATACCCATTAACTACCATCATGTCAAAAGTTAATGACTAACAGTAAGACATATCGATTGGCACGTAAGATTGCAACTTTGGTTGGGAATAATTGGGAATAAATTAAAATCCAATTCGTTAGAACTGTGTTCAGTAAAATTAAAATTGAACAATAAAAGAACAAAAGGAAGGGTAGAAACCTAGTTATACCCTCTGGATTATTGGGAATATTGCGTCAAAATCATAATTAATCAAACAATATTTAAATAAATCAAGGAGAGGTAATACTCGTTCAATTAAGTGCATGAAGCTGAACTTAAACTATTGGGAGGAAGGCTAAGATGGTGAAGATCATAATGAAGGAGAGAGATTACTGGAGGTAGCGCGGTGTTGTTATCCTTAAGGGCATATCACCGATCTTGTGTGATCAGTCAAGATAGATATCTTTCTAGCAGTACAAAATCTCTGTTTATCGATGGCCTCGTGCACGAGCTTTAAGGGAGTTGATCTGTACTGTAAGATTGACATGCCTGGTGAAATAATAGAAATGAGGCTAAAATTGTTTTGGTTGATGAAGATGTAGAAAGTTTCATCCATTTTCTTTTTCCATATATATTTTTATCTTAAATGTACTAAACATCATCCAATATCTCATATCTCCCATTAACTATTCATTACTAGCAAACTTTACATTCGAACTTTACATTAGAGGTGGTAGTATATAAATCTACTTATAAAATAAAAAAAATAAAAAATGACGTTTAACCTTTTCAATAGTCCCTTTTAAAAGGTTGAAATTTCAAGTTAAAGAAAATATGACGTGACGATGATGGGGTATATCATTCTATGCAATCAATATAGGTTGCTTAAAGCTCGAAACCAATACTTAGTGACATTTTGGCACACCGAGGGACATAATGAACCATGGTTGCTTCTTTACTAAGAGTTGACAACAGCACACACACGTATGTTTAGTATGTTGGGTTGTGGTTTAGAGTATTACTGCTATGCGCACTTATTGTTTCATGAAAGTTTCATGCTCACATACTGTTTCGTGAAAGTTACTAGCGATCAACCCTACGTCTCTAATCGTGGACTTTATGATTTCTTCTACATAAGTAAGTCCTTCAAAGATATATTTGGTCGGTATGATATCTCTCATATTTCATGCATTGGACTTATTAAGAGTATGAACTCAACTTACCTAATCATGTCATATGAGCATTATCTTCATAAGGAATGGAATAGTAGCTAGCATAGTGCAACTAAATGTGTCAAGTATGTTATGAACTAAGAGACAACTGCAAATATGGAGTGCTTCATGAGAATCATCAGTCTAGCTTGTTTCTTTCACATTAAACTTTCTTCATGAAAACAACCTATCAATCGGATAGATTGAGTTTTGATTGTTGATGATCTCATACGTGGGCATAACCCAAACTCTTTTGATGAATCTGTGATCCCATACCTAGATAGACCTTTTATCAAATTTGAATTTTGTAAAATATAGGATTTTCTAATAACTTATAGATATTTCATTTATTATGACATAAGCATTTCGGTCCATCTATAAAATACACATATTGGGAGCAACACGTGCATGTTATAAGATTTAGCAATATAAATATATTGCTATGCTAAAAGCGTCCTTATGATCAAATAATGCATCATAATAATGAAATGGTGCATTAACATAGCAATGATGATTACAGATATGTGTTGATATGTGTTGCTTTATTTTGAATGTAACAGAATGTGCATCTAGGTTGCCTAAGAACAATAGGCCATCAAAACTTACCACCCTATAATCTTATGACCAATTTATGTTTTTCATATTTGTAGCAACACCGTTTCCTATATTTTCGTAAGCAATGCTCAACCTTAACTCGCCTTTGCGATTTCACACTGGGAAGGAAAAAATTAACGAGATACATGTGATTTTCATTCCAAATAGATTTTTAGCTCCATCGGTATCGTTAATCTAGCTGGTTGTTAAGGATGGATGTTTGGCCTTATTACGAGTCAATTCCATTTGCTTCATTTGTAAGATCTCACAAGAAAATCATAAGGCATTTGTTAACAAACAAAACAGAAAAAAACATTATAATACCATTCATAAAGTTATATAGTAAGGGGATATCTTTATTTTTATCAGGGCATAATTCAAATGAGATCTAACCTTTTGGGTTTTGGTGATGCTAAAATAGTAGACATTCAGTATATAATTTCATGGCATAACCAAATGGAGCATTGATAGCAAAAATCCATTTCATTTAGGTAGAGTGTATTATCATTAATGAATAGTAATTAGAAAACGGACAATTAACAAATTAAGCTATCTCAAAATCTGAACGGCTAAAGAAATAACACAAGAATTCCATTCTATTGTCTATTTGTTTCATTCCTTATTTGTGCTACCTACGTTGCAAAGCTTAAAAATTGAAACCTTGTTCTATTAAATAATAGATGTACTTATCACACATAACTCAAAGTTTTATCCAAATGGAATCATAAATTTTCTACAATTTATATTTGATGATTGTAATCAGTAGCACAACTTAATCACACATAGATGCCTTACACAAAGTTTTTAATACCCCCGGTTATATTCTTTTAGCTCCTTATAAAGGCACTATATAAAATTCTTCATCAATAATTGAATATGATAAGGTCTAGATAAATCGTTAACAAATGCAAAACAAAACATCAAAAATAATATGTAATTTTTCTAGCAACCTTATGATCAATGCTCAAGTAATTGAATTATTTGTTAGTATATGATCCAAAGTAAAATACGAAGGGAACTTTTGATTTTATGAGGTTAAGATGAAGCCAATGCCAAATATTGAGCAAGCAGTTAGTGGATCATAGTTTTGTCTAATGGAAGCATGTAGATGATATACAGAGATCTTCATAAATATACAAGCAATTGGCCCATAATGATGAACAGAAGGATATTGAAACAATTTTGATAGCAACAAGCTGCCAACATTTCATATTAAATCGTATAATTAAATTTAGAAGTGCATTTTGATCGCAATCAGATAAAACCAACCATAAAACTAACCGATATAAGTCAATTGAAAGTAGAAATAATTGTATATCAAATTGAAGTACAATAGTACACGTAAGTCAATCTCAACAAATCCAAATCATTTCATTTCATGTTATCATAATTGTAAGCATGAAAAGTAAAACAAAAATCACGAGAAGGGAATCTTAATTAATTATTGTGTAAATAAAACACTCTATGGTCATCGTGGAACCAACTCTTGGTACTACGCAAATCATTTCCTTGACTACCAAGAAGATAATATACTAGCCATTAGAGTTGGTTACTACTATATAAATAGTAACCATATTCAATAGAATGAATGAGCTACTAATCCAATTTCTTTATCATCTTTGCATTTTGCAAAGAGATATAAAACAGCTAAAAGTTCAGAAGTATCAGTTTATTTTACGTGATTTCATTTCATTTTATTTTATGAACATGGCTTACTAGAACTCTTCGATAGGACAATCTATGCACACAAATCACCAATCTATCAAAAGTTAATGACTAGCATTAAAACATATCGATTGGTGTGTAAGATTGCAATTTTGGTTGGGGATGACCAGTATAAATTAAAATTCAATTCGTTAGAGCTGCTATTATCGTAATTGAACAATAAAAGTACAAAAGGAATGGTAGAAACATAGTTGGACCCTTTGGATTGTTGGAACCATTGCAAGAAAAATCATAACTAATCAAACAACATCCAAATAAAATTTGAGGGATATTATCGGTGTCGGTGTAGGCGCGATTTTACTGCCCTAAATGTTATATCACTGATCTCATGCGTCAGCCAATACATATATTCCAGCTAGTGGTATAAATATCTATTTACGACAACCTTTGATGCAGGGGTTTTGAGGAAGCTGATCTGTACTGTAAGTTTGACATGTCCAGTTGAAGAATAGAAATGAGGACAAAATTGTTTAGGTAGAGGAAATAAAGTTCAGTCTATTTTCTTTTTCCATCGGCATATTTTTAGACTTTAACATATTAACCATCACCCACTATTCCATACCTCCTCCTATCTATTACTAACAAACTCTATATAATAGATGGTAGTGGGGAAACCAAGCCAAGGAAAAATAAAAAAATAAAGATCAAATGAAATTTTAATCTAGTAAATTATTACCAAAATTTCAACTTAAGCTTCATTATGCATATATTATTCATTATTCATCAAAATCTTAAGAAGTGTGTTATATTATTGTTTGTGGCACATATATTGATCAAATATCTGAAGGAAATTTGTTGTATCTATATATCTGTTACGTCTGTTTACTATTAAAAATGTTTGCATTAGGGCTTGGCTTGGGGCTTTTATATGTCCATAGGAGTGCAAAGACATTGTTTTTAATTTTTAATTTTTTGTGCGCATGTATAGTACACAGATGGGAGAGAGGAAAGAAAATTATGAATCTATTTTTCATGATGTAATATTGTGCATGTTAGATGTATATGTATATACTCCCTTTGTATATGGTCTTTTGTGCTTATTTACCATTCCCTGTACTCTATATATATCGGGCTATTGCCCTTGGAATAATATAAGAGAGTTTATTCCTAAAATGGTATCAGAGCCGGGTTTAACCTAAACCCTAGCCGTCTTTTTCTCTCTCCCGCAAAATCCAAAAGCCTAAACCCTAGCCGCGCTGATCCGGCTGCCTGCGCGCCGTCGCTGCGCGCACGGATCTTCGCCTGCTGCAGCCGCGTCCTGGAGATCGTCGCTGCGGGCCTGGAGATCGTCGCCGTCGCCTTCGAGAGGCCGCAGCCGCGTCCCCACCTCTGATCAGCCCAATCCGCCGTGAAGCACTCCGGATCTTCGTCTGCAAGATCAGCCCGATCCGCCGTCCTCGACGATCGCCCGCCTGGAAGCACTCCGGATCAGCCCGATCCGCCGGCGCCTGCTACGGAGCTGTCCGTCGCGCCGCACTGTGCGACCAGATCCGCTCGGATCTGCCTGCCGCTGCCTGCCATGGAGCTGCCCGTCGCGCTGTGCACCCAGATCCGCTCGGATCAGCCTGCCGAGATCCACGTCTCGCCAGATCCGCGCAGGACCCCTCGCGTCCACTGCCAGATCCGCGTCTCGCCAGGACCCCTCGCCCCCTGCCGAGATCCGCGCAGCCCCCTGCCGAGATCCGCGCATCACCACGGACAAGCGCGCCTCCCCCTGCGCCCGTGCCGCCGCGCCGCGCCCACTGCCGGTGCCCCCTGTGCGCCGCCACCTGCCGCTGCCGGTGCCCCCTATGGCGTCTTCTACGGATCTACCTCTTCATCATCATCATGTTGCTATCCCTCGGTGTTCGTTGATCTTTGATGGTCTTAATTATAAGGAGTGGATACCGCACATTCGTCTCCATATGCGCGGTCAGCGCCTTTGGGACCTTCTCACTGGTGATCGTCCTTGCCCACCGTGACCGGTGCTTCCCAGCGAGACACCACTACCCCCACTGCTGATGACACCGTCAAGAAGGCGGCCACCGATGCGTATGCGACTGCTGTTGCTGCTTATTCCTCTCAGGATGTTCTCTATCGACGGTGGTGTGATGACGATGCTCGTGCCGCCAACATCCTCATCGCTAGCATTGATGTGTCCCTGACTGGTGACATTGTGAGTTTGGCGACGTCTCAGCTGATGTGGGATCATCTTCGCTCTCACTATGAGCCTACCGGTGACTCACTCTACCTTGCTGTCATCAGACAGGAGCAGGCTCTTCAGCAGGGTGATGTCACGGTCGATGAGTTCTATGCACAGATATCTTCTATCTGGCGTCAGCTCGACTCTTTGGGACCAGCGATCTGTCGTATCTGCCAGTGTTGCCAGCATCAGCACTCCCACCTGCAGCTTCGTCGGGTCTATGACTTTTTGACCCGACTTCGGCCAGAGTTCGAGCAGATACGTGCCCAGCTGCTTGCCCGTCACCCACGTGTGACGTTCTTGGAGGTTCTTGCTGCTATTCGTACTGAGGAGACTCGTCTTCGTACTGCTGGTCTTTTGGCACCTTCTGCCTCTGTTTTGACGACCCGTGCTCCTGCTTCTTCTGCTCCTATCACACCAGATCTGCCTTCTGCTACAGCACCCGTTCGAGGTGACACCAGACGCTGCACCTACTGCCACCGAGACAGACATGTGGAGGCGCAGTGTCACAAGAAGCGGAGGGATCAGGCTGCTACCAAGAAGGAGACTGACACTGGGGGTTTCACCTCTCGGAGGAGCTCTACCCCATCTGATACTGAGCAGGAGCTTCTCACGTTATTTCGTCGGATGTCTGCTTCTGGGGCATCTGGCTCTGCTTCTTCTGCTAGTCAGCCTCCAGGTACTGCGACACCATCTTCCACCACCTCAGGTACCTCTCCTTGGATCCTTGACTCTGGTGCTTCATTTCATATGACTCCTGACCCTACCACTTTACATTCCATTAGTACTCCCTCCCGCTCTGTCACAGTTCTCACTGCAGATGGCACCTCATTTTCAGTTACTGGGCTAGGCACACTTTCTAGTCCCACTTTTCATGTCCCTGCTGTGTCCCTCGTTCCAAAACTCACCATGCAGCTTATGTCGGCAGGCCAACTTACTGATCATGGCTGTCGTGTTATACTTGGTTCCGACTCTTGTTCTATCCAGGATCGTCGCACGGGCACTCTAGTTGGTTCTGGCCCCCCGCAGGCGTGATTCTCCACGTCTCTGGGAGCTTGACTGGCTTCATCTTCCTTCCGCTGCCTCTGCCAGTCCTCCCATCACCACTATTGCCTCCGCCTCTGCTGCATCGTCTACCGGATCGTTTGCCCATTGGCATCATCGCTTAGGACATCTCTGTGGTTCACGTCTTTCTTCTTTGGTTCGTAGAGGGTTATTAGGGTCTGTCTCTGGTGATATGACATTAGACTGTATGGGCTGTAAACTAGGCAAACAGTTACAGCTACCTTATCCTACTAGTGAGTCTGTCTCCCAGAGTCCTTTTGATCTTGTTCACTCAGATGTATGGGGTCCGGCCCCCTTCGTTTCGAAAGGGGGTCATCGCTACTATATTATATTTATAGATGATTTTTCTCGCTACACTTGGATATACTTTATGTCCTCTCGTACTGAGGTTTTGTCTATTTATAAATCTTTTGTTACCATGATCCGTACACAGTATAGCACTCCCATTCGGATTCTTCGTGCTGACACTGCTGGAGAATACTTATCTCGGCACATTCGTGCCTTTCTTGATACCCAGGGCACTCTCTCACAGTTTTCCTGTCCTGGTGCTCATGCCCAGAATGACGTTGCTGAGCGCAAGCATCGTCATTTACTTGAGACTGCTCGTGCCCTTATGATTGCTTCCTCTGTTCCCCCTCAGTTTTGGGCTGAGGCTGTATCTACTGCTACATATCTCAGCAACATGCAGCCATCCTCTCCTCTTCAGGGTGCGATTCTACTTGAGCGCCTTCCTACACCACCTCCAGATCTGCCGTCCTATCTTGAGCTTCGTCTTTTTCGTTGTGTCTGCTATGTCTTGTTGACCCCTCGTGAGCGTACCAAGTTGACAGCCCAGTCTGCTGAGTGTGTCTTTCTTGGATATAGTGCTGTGCACAAGGGATATCGGTGTTGGGATCTTGTAGCTCGACGGATGCGGATTTCTCGTGATGTGACTTTTGATGAGTCTCGTCCCTTCTTCCCTTGTCCTTCTTCATCTTCCAGTCCGGCTTCTATTATTGAGCATCTTTTGTTTCTCACTTTTCCTGATAGTCCACTATCCACCATTCCACCACCCATACCTCCATCACCTGTGCCCTCAGCTCCACCACCAGTGCCCCATGTGCCTCCGGTCACCTCTGCACCTACCCCAGGACATGTTTCTCCCTTTCCTCTTCACTACACTCGTCGTCAGCGAGTCGAGGATCCTCCTGCAGTGCCTTCTCATGAGATGCCCTCCATCACCAGTGACCCTCCTGAGTTGCCCTCTTCCTCCAGTGACCCTCCTCGTTATCACCTTCGTGATCGTGAGTCACTACGCCCTCCTGGTCGGTTTACTTCTCTGGGTGCTATTCTTGCCGAGCCGACCTCTTATCGGGATGCCGCTGCTCACCAGGAGTGGCAGCATGCTATGGCAGAGGAGATTGCTGCGCTTGAGCGTACTGGTACGTGGGATCTTGTACCCCTGCCTGCCCGTGTTCGTCCTATCACGTGCAAGTGGGTTTACAAGGTCAAGACCAGATCTGATGGTACTCTGGAGCGCTACAAGGCTCGTCTTGTAGCGCGCGGTTTTCAGTAGGAGCATGAGATAGATTTTGAGGAGACATTTGCTCCTGTTGCTCATATGACTACTGTTCGCAGTCTTATTGCTGTTGCTGCTGTTCGTTCATGGACTATTTCCCAGCTTGATGTCAAGAATGCTTTTCTCAATGGCGTTCTTGATGAGGAGGTTTATATGCGACCACCACCTGGTTATTCTGTCCCCAAGGGCATGGTTTGTCACCTTCGTCGCTCTCTATATGGTCTTCGGCAGGCTCCCCGTGCTTGGTTTCAGCGGTTCTCTTCTGTCGTCACTGCTGCTGGTTTTATTGCGAGTGATCATGACCCTGCTCTCTTTGTTCATACTTCATCTCGTGGTCGGACGCTTCTCCTTTTGTATGTGGATGATATGATTATCACCGGAGATGATCCCCAGTTTATTGCTTTTGTGAAAGCACGGCTGAGCGAGCAGTTTCTTATGACGGATCTTGGCCCTCTTCGTTACTTTCTGGGGATTGAGTTTTCCTCCACACCTGATGGCTTCTATCTCTCTCAGGAGAAGTATATTCAGGATCTTGTTGATCAGCGTACCGTTGATACACCGATGAAGCTGAATGTACACCTTTGCCCTACTGATGGTGAGCCTCTTCCGGACCCCACTCGTTATCGCCATCTTGTTGGCAGTCTGGTCTATCTTGGGATCACTCGACCGGACATTTCATATTCCGTGCACATCTTGAGCCAGTTTGTTTCTGCACCTACTCAGCGCCACTACAGCCACCTTCTTCGTGTCCTGCGTTACCTGTGCGGGACCAGCCACCGTCGATTATTCTTTCCACGCTCTGGCCCTTTACAGCTCCATGCTTACTCTGATGCGACTTGGGCCAGTGATCCTTCTGATCGTCGGTCTCTATCTGCCTATTGCGTCTTCCTGGGTGGCTCTCTAATCACTTGGAAGACCAAGAAGCAGCAGGCGGTTTCTCGGTCGAGTGCAGAGGCTGAGTTGCGTGCTATGGCCTTGTTGACAGCAGAGATTATTTGGCTACGTTGGTTACTTGAGGATTTTGGCGTCTCCATTTTCACACCTACTACTTTGTTGTCTGACAGTACAGGTGCCATCAGTATTGTTCGTGACCCGGTGAAGCATGAGCTCACCAAGCACATTGGTATGGACGCCTCTTTTACGTGTTCACAGGTACGGGATAAGGTTATTGCTCTACAGTATGTGCCTTCTGAGTATCAGCTCGCGGATTTCTTCACAAAGGCACAGACTAGAGCACAACACAGTTTTTATCTTTCCAAACTCAGTGTTGTTGATCCACCATGAGTTTGAGGGGGGGGTGTTAGATGTATATGTATATACTCCCTTTGTATAGGGTCTTTTGTGCTTATTTACCATTCCCTGTACTCTATATATATCGGGCTATTGCCCTTGGAATAATATAAGAGAGTTTATTCCTAACAGTGCCTACCATTGACGTATATGAATCTACTTTAATGCCAACGGTATATTGTTCATATTATAGATCATACAAACAAGGGGGAGGGGGGGAGGGAAGGCTATTTGGTACTATCTGACGTGGAAGCACTATATTCAAAAATGAATGTGGCTTTGAATTGCTTAAAAGGATTTATACATGGTGAACTGGTCTCTGTCTGGATCTAATACAGGGAACAAATATCATATTCCCCTGAACATACAAATTCTTTGCATTAGTATTCTTAGATGCAAGGTGACATATTAGATAGTTAGACTGATAATTAGCCAAAACTTTCTGATATCTTGTCAAAACATGATATATATAAATTTAGGAACAATGGTTCCCTCTTAATTGATCTGGTATCATATTAATACTTGAAATATGTAACTTCAATAAAAGATGATGAACTTCCCTAGAAATTGCATGACAATCCCTACCTTCTTTTATTTAGTCGATTCTTTGTGATAAAGTAGAACACTGTTGAATGAGTTCTATATTGTGGTGTGGATTGGACCTGTAAATACTATAGTTTGTGTTGTGGTTGTTGGGGACATCTTTTAGCTTTTTTTCTTGCTTCATATGAGGCCATCTTGCTTTGATCTAGGCTTTCCAGACATTTCTCTTGTTAGTTCTGTTGGGGTTGGACACACATTAATATATATGAAAAGCAACGCAAAACTAAAGAAATACACAAACCTTAAATCAAGATTTATATTGGTTTCATTTAATACTTGATGTACATTTAGTTGGAGAGATCACTAATCTTGGATTATAAGTTATGTCGTTTGGTTCAAGGTAACCAAACCAGCTAACAAATCGAAGAAAAATAATATTAAAAACATCCTTTTTCGCTCTCAAATAACCCTCTCTTGGCCCCTCAATGCACACTCTATATTTCTACAGGTAACCACAAATTTGTAAATGAAAATTCACTTTAAATTTCTAGTCAAAACAAGTGTTTAAATACACTTAATAAACCCTGATGGGTCTGTTTCGAAAACCGGATCGAATTAGATTCGGATCCGCACCCGCACCAGTCCACACCCGTACGTGTAATGCATGCGTGCATTTTCTGGGTTTCGCGTGCTCATGCACAATCCGCTTGCTCGTGGGCTGGGCGGCTGCGGGCATATGCTGAACGCTTGGGCTCAATGCGATACACTCATGCAGCGGCTTAGCAGGCCGCACAGTGCTATGCCGCAGTATCCATCCAACTGGCTAGAGAAAATCCAACTTTTGGATTTTTTAAAATCAATATTTTGGGTTTCAAAAAATCTCCAAAAATCATAGATTAATCTTGAGATTTTTTTGGTGTTTTGTATCATGTTTTTCAACACTCCACCTTGATATAGACATATCACAAAGCCTGAGCCAAACCAGAAACACTATGTCCTCAACCTTTTTAAAAATACACCATATCATCCTGATATCAGGGCACTTGGCTTATGAGTTTTGCACCCAAGTATTACCAACTAACTGAGTGTCCAATAAACTTCCTTGAGAAGGTGAGTTACCAAATTTGTCGTATCGCCTGATACCATACATGAAGCAAAACCTTAGTATCTCTTCATACCACCTCATGGCATTCTAGCATCTCTTTAAAGAAAATAAGTTTGAGCTCTGCTGAAACTTCATCATCGACATGTCTAACGTCAGATTTTCCTTATAAATTTTCTTGGGATGCACTAATCTATCGATATCTTTCCTAAGACATCTCCATACGAGTTTGTGTATAAAATCAATGCATTTACAGCAAACTTATCAGCTAATATGATCTCCATGTACATGCAGTGCATAAGCCAAATTCGTGTGATCCTCGTAGCAAGCTCAGGCCTTCACAATGCTCTGTTCCACACTGCTAGTAATAGCGTCATCTATTGTAGCTCTAAGGTATCCACCTTGACTAGAACTCGCACTACCATAGTTGCCTGTAGTAGTATCCTCATGTGGAATCTCACCATCAACTGCCACTCCTTTTCCAACATCTATATTGATAATACGAATTGGAATAAGCACCTTCATCTTGTTTGGCACCTTTTTGCCTCCACATGTTCATGTACTTATTGAAGCCTTTACTTACAGCATCGTCGACTCATCAAATGTCACATGTCAATCAATCAATATCTTCGTTGCATTTAGACTTCAAAGTATTAACCCTTGACACCATTTATGTATCCTAACATGACACTCTTCTTTTCCTTGACACTGAACTTGTCAACTTCCTCATAAATATTAATTAGACATCTAAACACCCGAAGATAAAACACCCGAAGATGATCTCGATCCACTGGCTATCCTGTCTAAATTTTCTTTAGAGGTTTTCTGTCAGTAGCTGAAGATAGAATTCCGTTTACAAATAAGTTACGGTCTATATTAGCTTTGGCCCAAAATTCCTTCAACAAACCCAATGTAAATCTGAGATAACTCACATTCTCTAGAAGTGTTATATTCATCCTCTCCAACAGCTCCATTTGAATGCTGATCTTCCGATATAGTGAAGTGAAGTGTATCTTTACTCACTGTTTCTAACAGAATTCCTTAAACTTTGTACACGTAAACTCGCAGCCATTGTCAGATATCGGCCCCTTTAGCTTCTTTTCCATTTGACTCTCCACAAGGTCTTCACGCCTTGAACTTCCCAAATGCATCCGACTTTTCTTTCATCACATACACCTGAACTTTCTTGAAGAAATAATTGATGAATGATATGAAGTATATAGCTTCACCTTAAGAGTGAATTGATGCAGAACTCCAAATGTTAGTGTGAACATGATTGCGAATCTCTCTTGTATTATGCTTCCTCTCATCGAAACTAACCTTCGTCTATTTGTCGTAGATATAATTCTCGCAAAACTCTAGTTTCTTGAAGTATATCTATTTGATTAGATCACACTTCTTTAAAACCTCTAAGCTTTTCTCCATGACATGTCCAAGTCTGAGATGCCACAGATGCGAACTAAACGTCGATATTACAATTTTCTATGATTGTTGTCTCATTCAACAGATAATTTTTTGACTATATCATCTCTCATAAACACCATTGATCCCTTTGATATGTTTAGATTTCTTCTCTATTGTAACCTTGCAACCTTTGGTATTTAATGCTTTCAAAGAAACTAGTGACTTCCTCAGCTCCGGAACATGTCACACATTTGTGAGTGTGCGCACCACGCCATCGAACATCTTGATAGCCATCGAACCGACTCCAACAGCCTGGCATGCTTTATTATTGTCTATAAGGACTGAGGCGTTCTCCTTCCTCTGGTAGACATGAAAGAATTCCATATTTGGTGTTATGTAAAATGACGCTTCAAATTCATAACTCATGTATGATTCTAAACATCTGACATGCATGTTGTGAGCACATCATAGGCCTCTTTGCTTCTCACATCCTCTGTCTGTACAACTGCAACTGACGAAGATATTGACATGTTCTCCTTGTCTTCGTTCATTCTCTCTAGACACTCTCTTTTAATATCCAGGTTTCCTGCAAATATAACATGATGTGCCTCTAGTCCACGATCATGATGTCATCTTATTACTGCTCTCGCATTGCTTCGCCTGAAGCAAATAGATCATGATTGTTTGAATCTCTTGTTTAAACCAACAAACCCACTTTTGTTAACCGATCTTTCACATCCTCAATGTAGAGTCTTGCCTTCACGTCCTAAGGTTGAGAATATCTCTACCATGGACCATGGTGTTGACGAACGGCATGGATCGCTTTGGCAATGGCATGAACAGAATCACCACCTCATGTTCCACATCTACAGTCAATCCAATGGACTTCATCTTCATCACTAATATATTGAAGGTATCAAGGTGATACTTCAATAAAGATCTAACTCCCATTTTGAAAGTGAAGGTCTTCAACAAAATTAGCCTGTTGGTGAGTGATATTTTAGATACAGTTACTCGAGATTTTTTCATAATTCCTTGACTGTAGTCTTCTCAGACACATGATAAATCACCTCATCCGATAAACTGAGCTAGATGGTTATTATAGCCAAGTCCTATATATCCATTTTCTCCATTTCTAAGATATTTGTCGGTATAGTATTTGTGTCATACACCACCATCCTATGGACATGATCTTTCCTCTAGATTGTCTTCATCATGTACTGTCATATATTGAAGTTTTTTGCCATCAAAATTTTCAATTTTGTATTGCGCTCCATCTGTTGCATACATGTCACCTATAAATTAACTCAAACAAATTCCATTTCTAGTTGCATCATCATTTGTAGAAGAATTTTTCACCATGTCTTGAACTTGTTTCACGAACTTGCTCTGATAACAATTGTTGGGGGGATTGAGACCACCTCTTCTGGGCTTATTAATAGAGGGGGGGGGGGGGGGCAGATTTGTAATTTCCGAGCATAATGCCATTTCTGTAATTTTGCTGGTCTAAGAGGCAGATCTATAATTTAGGCTAAAAGTCCCAGGTCAGAGATTTTTTGGTAATTTAGGGACGGCGGCTCATTAGGAGTTTGATTATGAATAAAGGGGAAGAGGTATATGTGGATAATGTGGAGTTTTATGAGGAATTGATTAAGAATATGAATAGATCTATTAGATATAGTAGGAGAGTCCGGCTTCCTCTCGAATAGAAGCTTGGGAGAGCGGTCTTCCTCTCTAAAGAGACCAACTATCATTGTATTTCAATTTTATTATTGATAAAATATCTCTTTTTTCTCAAAATATACTCTTTTAGCCTTAAAACCCCACGTTTCACCCTAAAAATTCCACATTCCCCCAAACCCACTAAAAATCAGTTTTTATCATCAAAATCCTTAGAAAAACTATCAAATTGGTATCAGAGCATTCGATCTTGGTAATGAGGACGGATCTAGAGAAGCTCATCGACGAAAGCTTTCCTTCATTCAAATCAGAGTTGATGCAAATCTTTGAGGAGATGAGCCGCCACCTATCGGAGGATTTCAACGATTCTTCGTCAAACCCAACCCACCTGAAACTAGATTTGACGGAAGATGAAGCCAACGTTAAAAATCTAGAGCTGAAGGCGACGTCTTTGGTAATAGAAAAGGAGAAAGATATCTCCTTTGGCAAAGATCTTCAGCAAAATAACGACAGATGATGCACGTGGGGCTCAAATCATCCTCTAAAATCAAGGAGAAAGGCGATCAAGTCTGACAAACAAGGGAAAAGCCAAGGCGACCCCCAATGAGTTTGGCGACCCAAGGGCAGGCATGGGTCTCCTGGCAGCTCCCCCGACCTAGGGCGGCCCTTGGGTAGGGCTGCCAGGAGGCCCCTGGCCTCCTGATGGCTGCCCGGGCCAACGCTATAGGCTGGCTGGCTGGCTGGCTTCTAAAGGGCCCACGACCCTTGGCAGGCCGGATCGGGCCCGACGACCCCAGACTTCCTTTCACGATAGCCTGCGGGCCATGGTTTGCAGACTGTGACCTTTCTAGGCCTAGGAGACTGGGCTTCAGGTGCGATGAACCTTCTGACGACTTTGACGATCGTCGTAGTGCCCATCGAGGCTTTGCGGAGGACATTGGAGACATTAGGTGGCCTTGCGATGACGATGGAGACATTCAGAGTTTCGACCCAGAAGGAGACGAGCACCCTCACTCGGAGTAGGAGTGGCCTGGGGATTTCATGCAACACCTTGATGACAATATAGTTTTTTGATGACATAATAATGATAAACTTGGGGGCAGATCTGTAATTTCTGAGCATGATGGTATTTCTGTAAATTTGATTATACAGAGGCATATTTTGGTAACTTTGATGACCCAGGATGAAAATCCTGGGTCAGTGGTATTTTGGTAATTTAGAGGCGATGGCTCATTAGGAGTTCGGTTATAAATAAATGTGAAGAGATATATTAGGGATTATATGGAGTTTTATGAGGAACTAAGAATAGGAATAGATCCATTACATATAGTGGGAGAGTGCAATGTCCTCTCGAATTGAAACTTGAAAGAGCTGTTCTCCTTTCAAAAGAGACCAACTATTATTGTATTTTAGTTTTATTATCAATAAAAATATCGTATTTTCCCCCAAAATATACTCTTTTAGCCTTAAAATCCCAGTTTTCACCGAAAAAAATCCCATCCCCCCAGTCCACTTAAAATCAGATTTTTATCTTTAAAACCACTAGAAAAACCTATCACTTATATGCCCTCTCGAAGCTTATCAAGAAGATAATTGACATGTGAAATTCCAAGATCGTTGAACCAATGAACAAAGCTAATGAATTTCTTACAAAACTCATAACACATTGATATATATGAAAATTAACGCAAACAAAAAATGCACGCCTACGTGCCACCAAGATTTATACCGCGCGGGGGGGGGGGGGGGGGGGGGGGGGGGTTTGGGGGGGGGGGGGAGCCCTTCTACATCCACTGTGAGCAAGGGTACAAAGTTTTTTATGCATATCTATTTAGACCTAAGTTCTTCATTTCTTCTCTCTGAGGAAGAAAATGTTGTCAATTGCCTAAGAATCCTTCAATTAGATTTCCAGTTAGGCTAAGTTGTTTCCTTTAGCATGGATGTGCATTGCAGTCGTACCTCATTCAACCATGTCACGATGGCAGTCACGAGTCCCTCCGTATGTTTTTTCCCATCCTGTTTTTTCCTCCATCCGAATGTATTGGATTACTGTGATTGAGTTCCCAGCATAACAAGATGTCATCATTCACAATACATGCATAGCATGCTGCATCTTTTGGTGGTGGAAAATGGTTATCACGTGTGATTTCTTTGTAAGGCACCTCATTTTCTTCTAATTAAAAAACTCCATGTCAAAGGCAGGAGTTCATAGGGGTGCTTGTTTTTTGTAGCCAACGTATTTGGTAGATGATGATCCTCAACATGGTAAAGCTAGTAATGCTGAGGTGGATGAAAGATTAAAGGTCGAACGGAATTCTGAATTATCTGTTTCAAACATCAACCCCACTGGTAGTTATGTGTCATGCTTTGGACGTAGGATGAAGCAAACCATGACTGAGGTACTAATATTTTAAATTTATTAAAAGTTAGGCCCTGAATTGCAGATTGATATTTCTATTTCATAGGCTGAGAAAGAAGCAAGAAGAATTCGCAGGGTGCTAGCCAACAGAGAGTCTGCTAGGCAAACAATTCGACGTCGACAGGCATGCAGAGAAAAACTGAAGATACTTAATATGCAGTGCAAATGTAATAATCATTTTGGACTCATACTGTAATATCTTTACATTCTCAGGCCCTTCGTGAGGAGCTGATCAAACGAGTCGCGGACCTATCACTGGAGAATGAGAATATGAAGGGGGTATGTTCAATACTCTGCACCCTTGGCAAATGAAGCGAATTATTAATAATATTGCTATGCTAATTTTCTCCTTGTTTGAACATATTTGAGGTTAAGAGCAGTACACTGCTAGGTTAAATTAAGTAAATGAATTATCCTTTTTCTTTTAATTTTTCTTCCTTCATCTCAATATGATACTTTTTAAATAAATTTTCGAGCGATAGCTTAGTTTGTATCTCTGTTTTGAAACAGCAAAAGGAGCTGGTAATGAAAGAGTATCTTTCATTGAAAGACACAAACAAAGCATTAAAAAAGCAGGTGAGGCCCAAACATTGTAGAGTCTCGTCAGAATATTTCCATAATGCATATGATCGGTTTTCCATTGCATTCGAGTTTGTCATTTAGTTCAATGAAGGGATATTATGTTCCTCAAGGGAATATATGCTTTGCAGATGGCAAAGGCAATAAAGTCTGAGGTTGATCTTCGGGCAAAAATTACTTCGAGTGATGTGGAGACATCGACATCCCCTTCGACTGAGCTCTCATTGGTAGCTCCCAACATATCATCTGGCGCGACCTTGGCTCCCTGGCGACCTGTTTCTTCAGATGCTTCTGCGTGCAATGAAGTAGGAGGTTCTAGCAGAGCTGGCACATCAAGGACTCTCTTCTACATGCCACCGTATGCTTGGTTCTACCCTTTACGCCATCAGACACCTGAATCTTATCCACCTTGTTCTCAGGCATCTGATGATAAAAGTGTGGACGTCATTGGTCACCATCATGGTTTTAGCCGTTGCCCACATGTTGAGTGCAACTTAAATAAGGCATCTCTACCAACCAGAAGAAAACTGGACGCTCGGCCACCAGAAATGACAGCAATTGAGGGTGAGAAGACTACTGGTATCAACCTTGAAGAGATGCCAAAGGAATTCGATGAACATGATGAAGTAGCCCCGACACATTCACATGCAGTTGCGAGTTCTTGTCCAGACGTCAAAGGTGAACAAGAAATAGGATATGAATGCGAAAGAATGATGATGATAGATCAACTTGGAAAGAAATCGCAGGTATCACATCTTCCACTGCTTAAGAAATTAGGGGATCCATCGGCAGCCGCTGCAGCTAGAAAAAGGAGGAAGGAGCTCACAAAGCTCAAATATTTCCATGCAAGGCAGATTGGGCTGCAGGGCTAGGTTCTGAAATAAGATTGAAATGTAGGTAACCAGTGTTGTTCCTTGCAGCGGGTTTTCCGGTGTCATGCCCGTACTTCGCATGCATCTGTGATGTGAACCTTCTCAATTATGCTATGTCCTTGCGGTGAGAGATCTTTTGTGTTTGGGGCATTCATAGAATCGTAGAGTCATCACAGCAATTTTATGGTGGGATTCCAATGTATATAGGCAGATGACGGGATTGCCAACATGATATGCTGCTAGCTTTGCATAATCGTATGGTTTGAAGACGGTAGGGAGATTTCAGCTATGTACATGTATGGAGAGCGTTTGTAGTCCAGTTTTATATATGTTTTGCTTGTGTACAGTTACGAGTTGATAATCTGTTGCCCTGTGACAGACACCGATGGCTGTCCGGGCTACAGGAGTATCCGTTTTATTACAGGGGTGGCTCACTATGCTATGTAATTGCAAGTTCCAGTGATGGTTACAAATTTCATCTCCACGAGCTTAAGTTTCGTCTTGCAACTGTGACTTTGGATGGTTTTTGGTTTGTTCGTTGGTTTTTTCAAATTTCAAATTTTATTACGATTGGTGAAGAGATTGCCATTTTATCTGCTGTTTATGGAAGATAATGCGTATATAGGGGATACTTTTTCTAATGGTGCATCTAAGGTTCTAATATTCTTCCTTCTCTGCTCCATGCTGAGATCATGGTAACATAACAGAATGGAGTAAAATGATTGTGATTTGGATTCTGGTGGTCTGAGTTTGCCTTTTCTTGGACGAATTTCAAGATCTAATGATTCTTCGTTTTTTTTACTTCCTCTTCTTCTAAATCATCTATTAGCTTCGTTAACATCTGTATGTCGTGTTCATGGCTATGTATCTTTCGTTTATGGGTCCCTCTCTATGCTCCTTTCTTAGACGGGATCCTTCTTACATTAAATTTTTCTCCGTCTATGCGGTGGGTCTGTCCTGTACTCAATTAGCTGCCATCCTACTTATCGGCCACAGGCCTTGGTTGTATTGTTCAAACATGTTCAAATTTGTTCAAATTTTGGTTCCCTCTAATGTTCTCATTTCCATCTATTCTGAAGTTCATACTTGTTGACGGGTAAATCCGTCAATCAGTGAGAAGGATGCAGCGAGGACGCTTTCGGTAACGCGGCTATGACCGAAAGAAGCCGGTCCTAAGTCGTAAAGAGCTAAGTCCAAGTCCGAGCTGTTGAGTTGAAGCCCGACTAAGTCTGAGCTATATTTGTCGGTCTGTAACACAGAAAAATCGTCAGGAAAATCGTTTTTTTTTTGGGGATCTGGGTTCTAACCCAAATCCACTATGATGCTTAAATCCGTGGATGACTAAAAGGGAGCTCGTGGCAGCTAGATCCGACCTATTGGGAGGTCATCTGATCACTGTCACGCCGAGCTATGGAAGATGAAATATAGAGTTGAAACAGATATTACAGTGTCAGAGTACCTTAGTGTCTAGTATCTCTAGATATTGATGCATGTCTTATCGTCCTCGAGACTATTTATAGATGAGGGTTGCCCCGAGTGCCGTTAGTGGATAACAGCCTTGCCCTTATGACGGCATGATTGTCCCTTAAAACAAACATAACGGTCAACCATTGACTCTGACATTATTAACAGACCCATTATTAATCGATCCCTTAATATTCAGAAGCTCAACTGGGGGATGAGTTGTCTCTTTGACTGGGCAAGCGGCTTGCCTCTTACGTGGGTCTCTAGACGCTTGGGCCGAGGTGATGTATTTAAATCGGGCTTCTTTATTTGAGTGAAATAATTTCTCCGTCACGTGGGCCAGCCCAATGTAGTAATAATGGCTCTCATCTTTCGACCGTTCTCACACATTAAGGACGACATGGTTTTGTGGCCAACGAAGAAGTGCCCCTCTCTAAGGAAGAGGACGTGGCCGCCCAACTCTTGGTAGCACACCCGGATAGTCGCAATTCAGTGACAAATCTGCTCTCCATCGATACGTTGTTGAGAAATGTTTGGGCAAAAGGTAAGGTTGTATCTTGTGTCTGTATTTGCTTTGACCTAACCCCCATTTCTTTTGTAGACATGGTCGACTATGAGTATCAGGCCAACCCTGCGCTGCGCGATGCCTTTCGTTCCTCTCTTCAGACAGTTGAAGGAAACTCATCGCCTTGACCAGTGACTCGTCCAAAGCGAAGCTCAATTAAGGTCGTCGGAAACTCGTCCCAAGTAGCACGAGACATTCCCGAGAAGGCTAATGGTTTTAAAAGAAAGAGAATCCGCACCTTGGTTGAGGCTGAAAAGGTTAAAGAAAAGAATAGCGGAGGTGAGGTCGCTATCTCGAGCTCAACTCTTCCAGATATTGACATAGCCCAGGTTGTGGTCTCTAATTATGCCCGAGTCTTGACCCATGCCGCACCGTCAAGTGAGTCAACACCACCTCCTGAATCGGGCGATTACGAGGATACTTGGCCATGGGGAGGTCTCCACCCTTGGGAGCCGTTGGCTGATGGGATTCATCACGAATTCAGTTCAATCTTGTTGCAGACAGGTCGCCCCATGCCCCTCTAGAATGCCCTATGGAAAGACTCCACATGTTTACTTTTCCCGTGGAGGAGGAGGAATCGGCCTTCTTGAATTGAAGAGTTGACTACTGGCTTGTTGAGAACTCCATCCTTCCCCGAGCTAGATCGGGCTATCTTACGAAAAGTCGACTATGAGAGGCTAGCCAGTTTTATGGTCTGGCATAGTCACTAGGTTGGTGACTTACTTTCCTCCTTGATGGTGTCGAGTACCAATCTAAATTTCTCCTTTACTTTGTGATATGCAGATGTCCTCAGTAGCTGCAGATCTGCATCGCTATTGATCATTGGTGGCCAACTATGAAGAGAGCTTAGCTTGGAAGCAAAGACTGATAACCACATATGAGATGGCGGTTGACTAGGCAAAGGCCAAGCTGCAAAAATCATCGCGTCAAGTCGCCAGGCTTACTTCTCGAGTTGAAGAACCAGAGAAAGAGCTAGCCATGGCGAGAACAGTTGCTGATGATGAGGCTGCCCTTAAGAAGCGTGTCGATGGACAATTGGTTGAGGGGGAGAAGAAATGGAAGAAAGAGGAAATTGATCTCCGAGCTCAAATTACTAAGTTGGAGGAAGTCAACCCAACAAAGATTGTCACCGAGGCTGTAGAAAGATATAAAGAGACAATCGGTGCCAGGATTGTTGATCTGTTCAAGGCATGCCTTTGAACAGCTGAAGTTAATGTTCGATGAAGATCCTGATGAAGAGCATGATGATACCTGGTCGAGGAAGCTGCAGTGGTGTCCTTGGGGAGTCGATCATCTAACACTATTGCATCATGAATTTATCGCTCGTATTTTTATTTGTATACAGGCTCTGTCTTTTCGCATTCTGTTACATAAAATGGATTTTATCAAAAGAAACGAATGCTTAACTTGTCATGGAGTACCTTGTAGATAAGGAATTATCATGTCGTAGGTCATAACGTCGCCTGCATGCCCCCTCAATGTCTTAGGCCCATGCATTGATAGGATATAGAGCCGCAAGTTGTTGAATACCACTTATGATCCTAATCAAACAACCTCATATCTCAACATAATAGAGTAGAGAGTTCGTCTCCCGATCATATAGCTAGTTCGGCATGCACGGAAGTGGCCCCCGATCGTATAGCCGAGCTGTCTGCGAGGGTGTCAATAGGTCGTTCCCGATCATATAGCTAGCTCAGCCCGCGAGGGAGTGGCCCCCGATCGTATGGCTAGTAGTCCGCGAGGGTGTTGATAGGTCATCCTTGATTGTATAGCTCAGACTGATGAGTGTTTATTTTACTTGTTTTTAGAATAGATTATACATGCATTTCATTTCATAAAAATCATATCTTCTAGGTCTTTTCACCCACTTTTTGTTTCCTTTTTTACTTTTGGGCTTCTTCTATACTGCTCAGGTGAAAACGATGTAATTTGGGACTCTGGAGCGATGACGGGAGCGTAAAAGTCGATTGGTGAAGTGAAGGGAACCGATTAATTAAGAGGAGTGCAAAAGAACAGCCGACACGGTCATGTGTGACATCTCACACGAGCCCAACTACAGGAGGCTGAAGGAAGCACACGATTGTGGAGAATATCACACTCGACCATGTGAGGTAGCGTGCACTTAAGACCCCACACGATCAGCCTACACAACCATGTGGGCTATGTTGAGAGATCTGAAGAAGGATGGGACATGGTCATGTATGACCCTACACAATCGTGTCACTGAAGACTGCAGAAGGTTGTTCTGTCAACTGTCAGCACACGGTCGTGTAGGGCTGCAACACGACCATGTCAAGCCATTTTCCTGACTCATTAAGTGGAGCCGATTGTTATTCTGGATGTGGATTTTGACATATTTTTTGAGAGACTATAAATAGTTTTTTGGTTTTAATTTATAAGTGTTCTGAACTTCTAAGTTTAGAGAGAGTTTTCTAGGTTTTTATTGATTGTAGCTGTCATCTACTTTTTGGTGGAAGATTTAACTTTGTATACATTTCTTGGTGCAAGTTTGGATTTTTAATATAGCTTCCTGAGTACTTTCCCCAAGTCTGGAAAGAAAGAGAATACCTAGGCAGTGAATAACTGCGAAGAGGCACATGTACAAATATTGTTCGATTAGTATCCCTACCATTTTATTTTCAATTTTCATGCTTATATATATGAATTTCATAATGATTATCTCAATGTATTGTGACTAATTCCATATCTAGGGCAAGGGTTGAACCCTACTATGTTAATCATGAATTGATCCATTTTATATAGTTATTGAATTTTTCAATTCATCAAGAACCGAGTCTATTTTTCAGTCAGTGGTTGAGTTTTTTTATATAGAACCCTACGATTCTGTCGGAAAATATTTGTGAAAACAGCCAACTTTCTTTCATACACTACCTTTGGTTCCAAAAACAGAACATCTTAGAGAGGTTCTTTCATATTTCTATCTTGCTTTTATCTCTAATGATGATGATCGATCAAGATGCTTGCGGAAGAGAGAGATGGCTTTCTCCATATGTATATCTCATTTTTTTCTGAAAACGTTTTTGAAAACTACCTTCTTTATCACGATGATCTTATCATGCATGATAGGTTGGGTTATACAATTTTAAACTCAAAGATCCTATCGTCGTTCTGCCCACAATCAAATAACCTATGGGTTGCCATACTTATTTCAAAAATCATTTTTTGATGTTTTATGCATACGTTACACAAGTTATTTGGATTAGAGGCATATTAATTTGATCTTAGATGGTGATTAGGAACATAGTGAACTTTCTGATTCTACGACTTATTAATGTGTCTAATTAATTTATTTGCCCTACTGACGGAATAGTAAGTGAAAAAACATAATTGATGGTTCCGCCAGTGAAACACGCATTCGCTGAGGGAAACTTGTCCGTCAGTGAAAGCAACGAAAAAAAATATAATCGTTCGATGACGGCTAATATTTCCCGTTAGCGAAAGTGTCCCGACATATGCCAAAAATATGGCCCCAACCAATTATCATTACTGACAAAATCTATTTCCGTCAGCGATGTTCACTTCAACATTCACTGACAGATATAACTCCGTCAGCAAAAAGGCTTTCATCAACAGAACAGTAAGTGGATATTGAAACTTCACCGACGAAAGGTTGTCTGTCAGCGATCGTTTAAAGGTTCTAAGATTTCATTGACGGGTCGCTGTGACCGTGGGCAAAAGTTGGGTTTCGCTGACCAAAGCCATCGGTAAAAATTGTTTGTCCTGGCGGTATCTTATACCGTCAGTAAATGTTTCACTTTCATTGACTGTAGATGTTTATCGTCAGCAAATGGCTGGATTTACTGACAGTGTATGCGGCCATTAGTAAAGATCCGTCATTGACAACCATTTTTCTTATAGTGGCCCAACATGTTCGTCGTCTTCTCATCCAATGTGATATCTTGACCAAGTTGGTTCAAGACATTTAGGACATCGCATCTCCATACCAAAATTGATCTTTCCATCAAACTTCTCAAAATCGAATTTCGTGTTCGATATGATAATCCGAGCTACTGGAGCATGCTCTTTAGAGGTCGACGCCTTCGGAGTGTTATCATCGCAGCCGTTGTTCATCTTTGTCACCTTCATATAGATCTTCGAATCGTACTTCTCTGATACCGATTTATTTTGCCCTAGCAGGTGGAACAAAGGACCGTCGGACGATCGGTAATGAAAGACGGGCAGCAAACGCAATAGAGCACAATGGAGATTCTAACTTTAAGCCATTGACTGGCCAAGGTGACACCAATGAGCTTTATTACGAAAAGGGAGAACAAAATACAAAATCTTCAACTTCACAACGAAGAAGAAGCACTCAAGATCTCCCAACAATCTTTCAAATTGTTGGCTCTCAACAAATGGCGGCTTGCATCTCTCAATATCACAACACAGCATTGAACACACAATACATATAGCCTAGGGCACAATAGATGTTTTAATAGAAGAGGATTTCCTATTTGTCCAAAATTCCGACTCAAACGTTGTTCTAATCCTATCGCAACTCTAATTCGGACAGGACAATGCATACTTCGTGATGTTGAACTCTCTACTGAAGACCGAGCTGACAAAGTGCTGAGCCGAGCTATCCGAAGTTTGGACTGTGGAGTTTCCAAGCTATGAGCCGTTTATCCTCCGACCTAAGAATCCATGCATGCCTATAGAAGTTCATTTGCTCGGGATTCCCCAGAGCACAAATGAGCTAGACATGCCCAAGATAGCTCGTCTGCACGTCTTCAAATGCTAGCTTCTTAGCGCATCAAACAAGCCAACTTTCACCATCATGCATGAGTCCTTATCAAGTGCATGAGGTCTGTCTTTTGAGGTCTGGTAAATGCCCATTAAACTGCAGGAAGGGAAAATTAAAACGTTGCTCAACGCGTTGATCTTATAATCGGTCACATCTGTTGGTTCCAGCACCCCCTTGGGATAGTCAAAGGGGGGGGGGGGGTAGTTGCATCTACCCCCTCCTCCCTCATGTTCTTGGTAGGTGCAACTACCCATTCCCCCTTGCATCCTTATAAAAGGGGAGGTATGAGGAGAGGCTCTATCATCCCAATCCCAACACAACGAGTTCTCTTCTTCAAGAGAAAGAAGAGAGGCAGTTACCTAGAGAGGTGTAAGAGTGAGGGATTTCTCCGGTGAGAGAAAATTACCCCAGAGAGGGAAGTTACCCCAGAGAGGTAAAATTGTAGTGAGTTTTGGGTGTTTACCTTATTGTGTAAATTTATTTCCTGGTGAGAAATAGTGAAGTCTTTTTTACTCTCCATTTTTACTCTTTTACCGTGATCAGTATTTTTACTGTTTTACTGTAACCAGTAATTCTTCTAGTGATCAGTGAGAATCACAACAAGTGGTATCAGAGCCCAGGTGAGCTGTGTGTGAAAAAAAAAGGTGGTAAAATTTTTGGGGAGGGAAATTTTTTTTTTCTACCATTACCTTTTTTTCCCTCTTCAAAATTTCAATGGAAGAATCATCCTCGTCGGGAGCTATGGTCAAACTGACGGCCATAAATTACACACTGTGGAGACCTCGAATGGAGGATCTCCTCAGTTGTAAAGATTTATTTGACCCATTGGAGGTCAAAGGAGTAAAGCCGGAATCCACCAAAGAAGCTGACTGGAAGAAGATGAATCGAAAAACGATCGGTCAAATCCGACAATGGATCGATCACAACGTCTTCCACCATGTTGCACAGGAGACGGACGCATATGCCCTCTGGCAAAAGCTAGAGGACATGTACCAAGCCAAGACCGCTCGAAACAAAGCCTTGTTAATGAGGCGACTGGTAAATTTGAAGCTGCGGAGTGGAACTTCCGTTGCGGAGCACACGAGCGAGTTCCAGAGCCTGGTGAATCAACTATCTGCGGTGGAGTTACAGCTTGGAGATGAAGAGCAAGCTCTTCTTCTTCTCAGTTCTCTTCCGGACAACTGGGAGACGTTGGTGGTCTCTCTCAGCAATTCGGCACCAAATGGCAAACTTACCATGTCTATGGTTAAGGATGCCCTCTTCAACGAGGAGGCCAGGAGAAAAGAAGCCGGCATCGACCAATCGCATGCCCTCATGACAGAGACTCGAGGAAGACAACAAGGAGGTGGTCGAAGATGGGGCAGAGGCAGGAGCAAAAGCCGTGGTAGGTCCATAGACGGGAGGAGGCCTACCTACAAGTGTTACCATTGTGGCATGGAGGGCCACATGAAGAAAAACTGCCGGAAGCTGTTGCGAGAACAAGGTCAAATTGGTTCTCAACAGAAGACAAAGGATGGAGAGGCGTTAGTCACTTGCACAGGAGAAGTGGCTATTTGCTCTATCCAAGAAGAGACATGCCTTCACGTCTCCAACCAGGACGGCGAGTGGGTGGTTGATACAGCAGCATCTTTCCACGCCACTCCTCGAAGTGACTTCTTCACCAACTACAAGGCAGGAGACTTTGGCATCGTGAAGATGGGGAATACAAGTTCCTGCAAGATCGTGGGAATTGGCGACGTTCGGATTCAGACGAACGTCGGCTGCACAATCACGCTGAAGGATGTCCGCCATGTGCCAGATCTCCGGCTGAACTTGCTCTCTGGGACAGCCCTTGACAAACAGGGCTTCGACAACCACTTCAGCAACGGCACATGGAGAATGACGAAAGGTGCCATGATTATCGCAAAGGGGCACATTTGCGGTACATTATACAAAACTCATGTGAAGATATGTACCGATAGCCTTAACGTGGTGGAACGTGAGGCTACTCCAAGTCTGTGGCACCAACGACTTGGTCACATGAGTGAGAGAGGGTTATCTCTCTTGACAAAGAAGGAGATGATCTCAATCACTAAGGATGCTGGACTAGATCCTTGTCAGCATTGCTTAGTTGGCAAGCAACATCGAGTCTCCTTCAGTTCTTCTTCAACAAGGAGATCAGAGTTACTCAGTCTGGTACACTCTGATGTTTGCGGTCCCCTGGAGGTTGAATCGCTGGGTGGCAATAGGTATTTTCTGACCTTCATTGATGATGCTTCTCGGAAGGTGTGGGTCTACTTCTTGAGGACAAAAGACCAAGTGCTCGACTTCTTCAAGCTGTTCCACGTCATGGTCGAACGTGAGACAGGAAAGAAGTTAAAATGCCTCCGCTCAGACAATGGAGGCGAATACACTTCCAGAGCATTCGATGTCTACTGCAAAACTCAAGGCATTAGACATGAGAAGACGGTTCCTCGCACTCCACAACACAACGGTGTAGCTGAAAGGATGAACCGGACGATCATGGAGAAGGTCAGAAGCATGCTCAGTATGGCTAAGCTACCAAAGCCATTCTGGGGAGAAGCTGTTCGTGCCGACTGCTACCTCATCAACAGATCACCATCAGTACCTTTGGATTTTGCAATTCCAGAGAAGGTGTGGTCTGGTAAGAATCCCTCTTACTCCCACTTGAGGGTATTCGGTTGCTTAGCCTTTGCACATGTATCCAAGGAGCAAAGGCAGAAGCTTGATGCAAGGACCATTCCTTGTATCTTCATCGGCTATGGAGATGAAGAATTTGGGTACATGTTGTGGGACCCAAAGACGAAGAAGGTTATTCGGAGCAGGGATGTGCTGTTTCAAGAAAATCAGACATTGGAAGACATTGAAAAGCCCATGGCGTCTTCAACTGCAAGCTCAAGTGCTGAAGACATTGTTCCAGACCCAGCACCATTGCAATATGAAGAGGTGCATGAAGAAATACCAGAAGAGGAGGAGGCAATTGAACAAGACATGGAAGAAGAGGCGGATGCTGAGCAGGGGGAGCCACAACCCTTTCCAGCAGATACTGCACCACCACCACCGCAGGCAGATGATGGTACGCCTCCTGAAGTCAACAACTCACAAGTACGGAGATCTGAACGAGGCCGAATTCCATCAACCAGATATTCAGAAGCTGAATATCTTCTACTTTCTGAAGAGGGGGAGCCAGAGAGTTTCCATGAAGCAATATCTCACAAGAACAAAGAAAGCTGGCTGCAAGCTATGCAGGATGAGATGGAATCTCTGCAAAATAATTCTACTTATGAGTTGGTCAAGCTTCCACAAGGAAAGAAGGCGCTGAAGAACAAGTGGGTGTTCAAGCTCAAGAAAGATGGCAACGGAAAGATGGTGAAGCACAAAGCTAAGATGGTGGTCAAAGGATTCCTTCTGAAGAAAGGTACTGACTTTGACGAGATCTTTTCACCTGTTGTGAAGATGGCTTCAATCCGCGTCATCCTCGGATTGGTAGCCAGGTTGAATTTAGAGCTTGAGCAGATGGATGTCAAAACAGCATTTCTTCATGGTGATCTACATGAAGAAATCTACATGGAGCAGCCAGAAGGTTTCGAGGTTTCAGGCAAAGAAAACCTCGTATGCAAGCTGAAGAAGAGTTTGTACGGCCTCAAGCAAGCACCACGACAGTGGAACATGAAGTTCGACTCATTCATGATGAGTCAAGGCTACAAAAGGACCGCTGCAGACCAGTGTGTTTATACACAGCAATTTCCAGACGGTAGCTTCGTTGCATTGCTTTTGTATGTCGACGATATGTTGATCGTTGGACAAGATGCAACAAAAATCGGCCAGCTGAAGAAGGACTCTCTAAGTCTTTTGATATGAAAGACTTAGGTCCGTCTCAACAAATTGTGGGAATGCAGATAGTCCGAGATAGGAAACACAACAAGCTATGGCTATCTCAGGAGACGTACGTTGAACGCGTGATCAAGAGATTCAAGATGGATCATGCCAAACCAGTTAGCATTCCACTAGCTAACCACTTCAAGTTGAGCAGGAGGTCAAGCCCTTCATCCAAGAAAGAGACGGAGGAGATGTCATCGATACCTTATTCTTCAGCAGTTGGGAGTCTGATGTATGCAATGGTGTGTACACGTCCTGACATTGCCCATGCGGTGGGAATGGTGAGCCGATTCCTTTCTAATCCAGGAAAGGAACACTGGGAGGCGGTCAAGTGGATTCTCCGATACCTGAAGGGTACTTCAAAGGCATGTCTGTGCTACGGAGAAGCTGATCTAATCTTGGAGGGCTATACAGATTCAGATATGGCTGGAGATCTTGATAGTAGAAAATCTACATCAGGATTTGTCTACACTTTTGCAGGGGGGCTGTGTCCTGGCAATCAAGATTGCAGAAGTGCGTTGCGCTATCCACAACAGAGGCGGAGTATCTTGCAATTACAGAAGCTGGTAAGGAAATGTTGTGGTTAAAGCGATTTCTCCAAGAATTAGGGATCAAGCAGAAAATGTACTTGGTATATTGTGATAGTCAAAGTGCTTTAGATCTGAGTAAGAATTCGATGTATCATGCTTGGACAAAGCACATTGACATTCGGTATCATTGGATACGGGAGGTGATGGATCAACAGCTGTTGAGACTAGTGAAGATCCACACGAAGGAGAATCCAGCAGATATGTTCACGAAGGTGGTGACACTAGAGAAGCTGGAGCTGTGTAGAGACATAGCTGGGATGGTTGTTAAGTGACAATCAATTCGGATGCTGCTGGAGGGGGAGAATTGTTGGTTCCAGCACCCCCTTGGGATAGTCAAAGGGGGGGTAGTTGCATCTACCTCCTCCTCCCTCATGTTCTTGGTAGGTGCAACTACCCATTCCCCCCTTGCATCCTTATAAAAGGGGAGGTATGAGGAGAGGCTCTATCATCCCAATCCCAACACAACGAGTTCTCTTCTTCAAGAGAAAGAAGAGAGGCAGTTACCTAGAGAGGTGTAAGAGTGAGGGATTTCTCCGGTGAGAGAAAATTACCCCAGAGAGGGAAGTTGCCCCAGAGAGGTAAAATTGTAGTGAGTTTTTGGGTGTTTACCTTATTGTGTAAATTTATTTCCTGGTGAGAAATAGTGAAGTCTTTTTTTACTCTCCATTTTTACTCTTTTACCGTGATCAGTATTTTTACTGTTTTACTGTAACCAGTAATTCTTCCAGTGATCAGTGAGAATCACAACAACATCCTCGTACTTCTTATCCTCTTCTCGGGTCTATTCGTAGTTGGACAAGATTAAACACCGATTCCATTGGTCGGATTCGATCAAAGAAAATTTGGCTATAGGCGCTGGCAAGGCCCCAATAGATGTCTGCAATTTATATGGAAGATGGAGAATCGATTGATCATCATGACTACTATTATTCCATAACTTGTCGGATTCTTACCGCGAGCTTTGGCTGAAGCACACGGGATTCTGCACCTGGCCTCCTGATCCTGTATGTAATCGGTTGGAGTCTTTGGAGGGGGTATATACGTATATGATTTTCAATAAAGCGCTAGCTATGTGAGGAACTTCACAGTTGTTTCATGGTATGATAAGTTTATGTCCCATTTTAAAGACCAACAATATTTGGAGATTCCAACTCCAATCGGGCTATGAGCGCAATATTCCAGGCATTAAATTTGTAGTCTATATATATAAACTTCCAAGTTCCAACCCCTTGGTTAAGTGTCATTTTCTTGCTTTCAGATCATCATGCATGACAAGTATCAATTATTCCGTAGTCGTCCCCTACAAACACAGGAAATTCATAGGGCGGAAGACCCGAAATATATCCATATATATCAATCTCGACGACCTTGACTCCTACATATTCAATTAATTTCCATTCATTATAATTGCGTCAAGATTAAAAAAATTGCACAATTGTGACGAGTTTTTGCTGAAATTAAGACACCATTAGAATTTAGTTCCCTATTCTTTTCTTCTGTTTATTTTTTTTTCAGTCCCAGTCGAGCAGTCCGCAGTCCATGTCCAACATAGGAACCCAGTCCAACGCTCCTCCTCCTCCATCCTCCTCGCTATTATCACGTGAGCTCGCTTCCGGGGGCACGGCCGGCTTTGCATTGGAGGATGATGAGGCCTCGGCCAAGACGACGGCAGGGCGCCGATCAAACGACTGCAGCGTGCCCCGGTACACTCGGCACACGCTAAACTCCTCTCTCAACTTCAAAACGTAGCATACAAAATGCATGTACACGAGTCATACTGATAAATAAAGTGTACATATGCCAAAGAAAAATAATATAACAATTCAGTCTACATGTAGCAATTGGTGTTGTATTAGCATTCTAATTACCTGTGTGGCCGTACTATTAGTTTGATGATCACTTGATAAGTTGGCTGCATCTTCGTCGATGGCTCGGTATTCGTTCATCTTCCAGTTAGTCTTTGTGCCTCTTGGAGCTCTCCCTGAGTAGAACACCATCGTCTTCTTCTCTCCGATCACCCTGCAGGACTCCCGGTTGCTCGACGAGTACACCGGACCGGGAGAGCCCGTCGCCTTCCAGAAGCCAGAAGGCGTGGTTCGAGCCGCTCTTCCTCCATGGACCTGCCTCTCTTGCCTTGGGCAGAAGAAGAACCATGGCCCTCCTTTCTTATTCTTGCATGCCTCTCCTGATAATAATGAATTGTTACTTTCATTAAATGTCTTGATTAAGTGATCATCCAATAATACTTGGAAATTAGGGTTAGCCTGCGATTAAGGGATCCCAATTAATTTGGAGAAGTGCAAAGTACTACGTACAAAGCATCATAATTTAATTAAAAAAGAGATTCTTTGTTAAATATCATCAATATTTAGCAGTATGGTTTGCGTAAGTGCGTAGTTGCAGCTGTAGCAGTAATAATAATAAAAATAAAAAATAAAAAATTTGAATTTACATAAAGATTTTGTTTTAGCTCAAGGGCTTGCATGCTTCTATGATATTGGTCATGGAGATAAAATCTTAGAGCTAGCTAGATCGAGATCAGGGTCACATCTTAATTTTTCTCTTCATTAATTTTCTTGTTTAAAAGAGGATGCTTTAAATTTCATACTGATCTTAATTAATTCTCACAAGTAAAAAAGTTCTTCCAGTCCCTTCTTTTAATTAAAATTTTTTATCATTGTAAAGATTGCAAAGAACCCTGAAGAACTTCCTAACTCTAACTAAAAAAGTAATTAATTAAGTCTCTTTAATTTATTTTTTCTCTCACTGAAAAAACCAATAAATATCTGACATTAGCTAGCTAGTCATATTCAAATATTTACAAATTCCTGACTATTATATCTGATAATTATGATTTAAAAAAGGCTAATCTAACTATAGTTGCCTGGATCTTAATTAGTCAAAAATCAGAAACGTCCACCAATTTTTGACTATATATGATAATTAACTACAGAAGAGAACTAAATAAAAATTCAACAAAAAGAATTTAAACAAATTAATTAATACAGCAAGACATGAACTCTAAAATAGCCAAGAATTTCAATCAGAAAATAAGTAATTACTACATAAAATGGTAATTAAAGAGATCGAGGTAGGATCGAGGAAAGGATTGATGCATAATAGCTACCAGGAAGTTGCCATGGGTCGAAGCGGTAGATGTCGACGGCGGGAATTATGCTTGCGATGGTATCCTCTCTTTTCTTCGCTAACTTGTTCTTCAAGTAGAACCCTATGAGCTCCTCCTCTGTAGGAAAGAAGCCGAAACCAGGCGCATCTTCGGCTGAATTATCAGCATCGACACCATCACCGTCTGCATCCACAACCGCATTACTACCACTCATATCGATCTCCTTTTGAAAATAAATCAATTAACTTCTGTCTAGGGTTTTAATTAGCTGACGTGCTGCAGACTCAAAATAAATAGAGAGAAGAAAGAGAGCTGGTTTCGCGGAAATTGCAATAAAGAAAGCTATAGCCTATAGTAGTCCACAGGTAAGGACGAGAATAATGTTTCTGATCTTTACGGGTCAGCATAGCTCGAGTTGTGATTGGGTTATATGCTGACCCTAACACTATAAATACATGAGATCAAGGAATTACATTACATGCGACTGTGTGAGTGATGAGCATGTTATTTGATGGCTTCAACAAGTCCAATCTTCCAAAGATGTTTGACAATTGGTATCGTATTGATCATTATATATATGATCTTCATATTTTGAAACCAAAACACTTCAAGGAATGTTTAAGTTCACACCGCTTCATGCTTGATAGTGAGCCAAGTCGAAGGCATGCAATCTCTCTGACTAGAACGTCGGCGAGATTTAAGTCTGGATCTACCCCAAACTTTCCTGACGTATACTCCGTAAGGGTGTGTTTGGTTAGTGGGAAAAGGAAAGAAAGAAAAATGAAATGAAAAGGAAAAAGAAAAAGAAAAAGAAAGAAAAGGAAAATGAAACGAGATTCTTTTTCATGTTTGGTTACCAAGGAAAATTGGGAAGAAAGTTAAAAGGAAAATATAGAAATTGAGAAGAAAGTAGAATTTTTTTTTGAAAAATGCACGAATTTTTCATGATTTTTTGATACAAACTTAAGAATAATTCGTGGATTCATTAAAAATAACAACTAATTATGTTTGCTAAAAAAATATAAATACAAAATTAGTTTACATCTCTTTTCCCTCATTTTCCTTGGGTCAAAAAGAGGAAAATCTCAAAGAAAAATTTTAATAAAAATTTTCCTTTATTTTCTTTCATTTTCATTTTCCTTTGTTTTTTCTTTCCAACCAAACAATGGAAATACTTTTCCTTCTAACTTTCTTTCCTTTTCTTTCATTTTCCTTCAAACCAAACACACCGTAAGTGAATAAAATAATGTAGGTGAATTGTATGTGTCTCTCCGAGTTCTTTTTCCTTGCTTCATATATTTCTTGCTTTGGGGCAGGTCAATGGTGAAAGACTCCCTGTGTTTGGAAACATTGAATCGCCCTCCTCGAATAAAAAAAAGGACCGAAAAACAGTCCTGATATATGGTGGGCAAAGTGGGCCCTCCCATGAAAGAAATAAAGATGCTATTACTGCAGCTCTAATCTAACAATACATGTAATAATGTATGTTATACATTAGCTAGTAACGAAATAAGAAACCGTTGACATGAGGGTAAACCATAATTAAAAAATTATGAAAGAATTCACCTTATTACGTTACTCACTTTCGTTCGCAGGAATCGGATGTTTATCATGTTTTTGTGCTATATTGACGAAAATGTCAATTGAATAATAAAATGTACCCCCAAACAAGTAGCTCATTGCCTCACTTATTTTTCAAATTTTACTTGTAGAATATCATGTTAAGCTCATGTATTTTTATTGTAATTTGTTAAATAAAAATCTAATGCTAGTTTTACACACACACACACACACATCATCATCATCATCATCATCAAACACAAAGAGAGAGATTTCTAGTCAGATTTTGCTATTTAATTTAAATGAATTGGTAATGAATTGATTATTTGATGGAAAAAAAAAATCTTAATTTCATAATTGGACTTGAAGTATAATTAAATGGAATCAAATAAATACTTTTGAAATAATATAAATCCATATCAACTAACATAGTCGCTTTGCCGAAATTTTACAAAGCTAAAAACTCTTACTATATTTCGATCCACCAATGTAAAATGGCTAAAATCCAATGTATATTATTGGATTTCTCTCTAAGTCTATTTTTCAATGCTCTTTGTAGTGAGAGCTAAAAGTCAAAATACCGCAACTTGAGCTGAAATTTTATACTGCAACCTTTTTTGGATGGTCATGAATCATGATTTACACCGCAACTTAAGATTTTCCTCTAAGACAGATTAAACAAAAATTAACGGGCCCATAAAACAGACTCGGTCTTTTTACATCAAAACAGATACAGCTGGATATATATTATTAATTCAAATGATTGACAGCATGGATTCATGATCATTTATAGTGAACTCATGTTGCAAACAGTTAACTATGTTATTAACGTCAATAAAGGAGTGGCTACAATGAGCTCAGGCCTCGGACGGGGCCTTCATTTATGTGACCGTCTTTGTGGACCCATACATGCAACTTCACAAAGTAATTAATCATGATTGCGGGCCTCATTATGTTCAATACAACATCAACGTAGTTTCTTATGTTGTAGGAAACAAGTACAAGTTCAGCGATATAACAAAATGCACCATTAACTTTATTATAAACTCAATGACCAATGCTTAAGGTAGAAAGAGCTAACAAGCATCACAATCAAGTTTGAACCGAGGAAGAGCAAACAGACTAGCTATATACCTTAGTGAACCGAGTCACACAGTTTGACCTTGCGTTAACGTCGAACGCACAAACACACAACCACCACATCATAACGAAAAACACAATCAAGGGATTCCTATAATGGGAAGGAAAGGGAAGAAGAAGATCAACGGCAGGGTGCCGGTCCCGTTGGCCGGAGGGGGGAAGGCGAAGCGGGGCGTGGGAAGCCTCGGTGCCTTCTCGTCTGCTGCGCTCCGGCTGCGATCGGACCCTGATGGGAACGATACGAAGAACGTGAGGGTCTTGGACAAGCCGTAGGAGTCCCCTTGTCCTCTGGCCTTCACGATGTTTGATACCATCGATTTCTTGAAGGCCCACATCTGCACCGGCCCTCCTAGCAGCTTCACAAAGCAGTTTGGCGGCGGCGGCGGCGGCGACGACGACGAGTTTGTGGGCATCTTGGCCTTGAAGTGTCCTGTGCTGTTTGTTACCGCATACACTACCTTCCTCTGGTTTCTGCACTTGACTGCTACCCTCATACCTGCATTAACAAAGGGGCAACCTGATACGTTTATAGTAGTATAGATTATGTCAATGCGCATATAGAAAAAGGTTGGAAATCAGAGGACCAGAGAGATCCTTGTGAGTGCTGCAGTCGAGGCAAGCAACCGAGCCCCTGACCGATTGGCACGATGAGATGCCGATGCTTGCGAGTGAGAGAACAAGCAGAAGACCAAAGAGCGCCGCATTATAGGGAGCCATTGGAGTGCTGTGAGAATGGAGAGCCACCCCCTTGGAGTTCATATAAACATACAAGCCTCAAACAACATTAAATTGGGTAGCCGTTGGGCTTACAAGAGTAGATGGGATGGGGCTCAGATCATCTGGGGTCAATAACGAAGGATTAAACCCATAAGTATAAATCAACTGTTTCATCGCACTTTCATGGCACAATTTGCCAGCGGAGAGTACAGTTTGTTGCATATTTCTTCAAAGCTATAGCTATCAAATTCTTAATGAATCCAAAGGTGTGACTCAATATTTCCACGTCAAAACTTTGAGAGAGCATGAAACTTATAATTTTAGGGCCACATGAAGATTAAGAGGTCTAATAAGTAAATAATGGATCTTATTAATCACAGTGCAAGGCAATGAGAATGTGTCCTCTCCTTTTAAATAGGCTTCGAAAGCGGTTGTATGAGTCTCTCTGCTCCACACTTGGCACGTATTTATGATGTCTTTCTGTGAAGGGACGTGAACTCTTGCCCAACGTTAGCACGACAGGCTGCGGCAACAGTGAGTATAGGTTGGCAGCTCTTAACTCTTGCATTAAAGGATGCATGTAAATCTTGAAGAGGTTAACTTTATGGTGATACTTGAAACAAACGGAACAAATTATTAAGTCAATTTAATCATGAAACTTGATTTGCAAACAGATGGATAATAGGTGGTTATTTGTATAAGGGAAATAGCAAATTTTTTATAAAAAAAGATTGGGCCGGCCCACTACACATTCGACTCATGTAAGGACAATTTTTCATCGTCCAGGCCCGTTTGGTAGAGTCTAATAGGCCTATGGCCCAGGCTATATTGTTCAGCAACCCAACAGAGCCTAGTTTAGTGAATGAATCAACTACATTTGTGAAGAAAACAAATGTTGAGTTTCTTATTAGAAAATGTCAGATCTGAGGTGAGGTTCACACACAAATTTGGAAGTAATTGTGAGAATTGGGTCTGATGGTTTAACATTGCGATATAATTTTAATAGCGTTTAATCTTGTAAATTAAACGTGACAATCTAATATTTTTTGGGTGGCATTGATTAGTTCACGATGACAGCAGACATTTCATTGTGATATGTTTGGTTACCAGGCCGAAAGCGTCATTATCTTGTCTTTTTCCCTTTTTTTAAAACTAATATCATGTCTCTGTTTAATAATTTCTCTCTTTTATTAATCTTTGACAACTATAAGCCAGCTTCGGGGATCACTAGCGGATGTATCTACTTGTATTGGGAATCAAAACACATCAAGAATTAATCAAGGGACTGTAAATTTAAAATGAATTAAGATTAGCCCGAAGTATTAAACTGCCATTTGAGTAATTATATTGTTTAATAAATAGGGTATTAGTGGATAACTACAGAAAATATCAGAAATTTTAAATTATTTTTATTTTTTTTGGTTCTAAACTCAAACAGATAATGTAAAGGGAAAAAAAAAATTTAGAACACTATACGAGTAAGACCACACTATTTTTATTATCTTGAGATAAAGCCGACACTCAAAGTCAAACAGACTCCAATCTCTCTGATTCCTCTCCCCGCAAAATTACTTCAAAAATTCGTTGCCACAAAATCCTCGTTGTTTGCTCTCAGTTATGAATTCAGAATCAATCATCAACCCCTATTGTCCTGAAAACAGCGTTTCTCATTCTCCTCAGATCTCTCCCCTTAAGCGTCCTCCCGGCCCCTTCCAGCACCGAGAATGTCGTCATCGCCGGCGACGACGATTCCCTCAGACAATCTCTCCTTGCCACGATCTCGTGCGGTGGCATCATCATCGTCTCATCATCAAACTCATCATCACCATTGCAATCAAAATCCAACTCGATTTTTCTTCCCCTGTTTCTTGCGTTCACGTTCGCCACCGGTATGCTCACCGGCGCCGAGCTGTGCTGCTGCACCTTCTCCTGCTTCGGCTTCGCCATGGCCAACGGCGGGATCATCACCGACGACGAGCACGACACCGACACTGGGGAGATCACGTTGGGGTTGGGGTTAGGGTTCCATTCAGGGAGGGCGGCGAGGATTCCGAAGTTGCGGTCGAAGATGCGGCGGCGGAACGATGGCGAAAACTTAGGGCTGGGGTTACGACACGGATTTTTGGCTGCCATCGTCATGAGAGAAGAGATTGAGGACTCGGATCCAAAGGAGAAGATCTCGTCCTCGTGCAGCTCCAGGCCGGTGGTGGCGGGTTCGGGCGCGGAGAAGAGGCCGAGGAAGCGATCTGACCCAGTGAATCCTCCTCCTGCTCGCTTGCGCTGATCGAGGGTCTCCATGAAGCGGGTCGGATCGGGTTGGGCTGCGCTCAAGAGCATAGCGTGGTTTGGGTGTGAATCCGGTATTGAGGAGACTGAGCGGGCGATTCGAACATGGGAGAAGAGAAGGGTTTAAATAGCGGCGAAACAGGGAAGAAGATGAGAAGCCACGGAGTTATCGGGACACGTAGCGATGTGAATGGAGCCCACCACGTTGGGTTTGAAAGCGAGAGGGACCGTCAAAGGCCGCGATTGTGGGCCCCGCATATATTCCTTCATATGTAGGTTCTTTTTCTCGAGTGTGTTGATGTCGAGCCTCAAACAGCACACGCTGAACCTCTTCACTAAATTTCTTCGGGTATATAGTAATTAACACTGATAAAAATAAATAAATAAATACAGCGAAATTATAAAGATCAACGTAGATTTCAGTCTAATTAAACGAATTTATCAATCATTATCTTTGCCTATTCAATTGCCATCTGAAGAAAATAAATCTCTCATGTCACTTTCAGCCTAATAAAGATTCGGAGAAAATTATCAGTTCATTATTATTTCACGTCAGCATCAATTGTATTAGCAAAAATAAATGCAATAACTGCAATAAGATATTTAACTTCAATTAATCTAACGCTGAAGAGAGTTGATTAGATGATGGGCATTATAGTTTTAAATTTCATAACAAAATAAATACGACAATGAGAGTAACCAATGACAAGATGTGGGAAGAATTGGTCATACAATTGAGGACAGGACAAGAGAGGTCGAAGGTCCCACCAGAGGCTTGTTCGTGCAAGTCAGACCAACCATTCGGAGCAAGCTAACGCATCTGCAGAAGAAAACGCAGTGCAAGAAAACAATTGAGCATCGCTTAAGATATACACCATCGTTGTATTAAGAAAATCACCCAGAATCGCCGTCATTATCTTATGCGACGCAGATCCCATGTGTTCTATTCTTCAGTTTGTGTTCTATGCAAGAAAAGTTGGTGGTAATTCGTGGAGCCAGATAGGAAATAATCAGGCATATGGCAGCATTGCTGGTCTACCAATATATTATATTTGGTATGAAATCCATTTGATTAAGTTTTCCGTCAGAAAACTCCTAGGGTTTGTACTTAAGACGGCATTGGCTGGGAATAAAATGGTCCAATACTTCTGAAAGGGAGGGGAATTGATGGGTTTGAAATCTCAGATGACACTGATACACATTTGATTCTTATCATATCGCATTGCAAGCATGTCGATTTGATCTTATCCAAAACTGGTCAATACCACCGATGCTGACTAAAAATTAATAAAGAAGAGCTTTAAAGTTTGAGTTACTAAACTTTCAAATTGTATATTTTTTCATATGGTATTCGGAATAAACACACTAAATCATCAAATTTAAGATTCGAAATGTTGGCCCAGTGGTCGTGTAGATTAGAAGAAAAGGATACAATGTGATAAATAATAGAGATAATTTATAGACAGATGAAGCACTTGTCAAAGATGAATATATTCACATGTAACCTATATATATGTTGAGTTAAGATAACCAGAACGTAAAGTCTGATACTCCCAATGGGGGACTTAATGGGGGCTTAATGATGGACTTAGTCCTACGTGAATGGGTTTTTTGCAGAAGGGTGAATAGAGAGGGCTGAATGAGGGGCTTAGTCCTACGTGGAGAGCATTTTTGCAAAAAAGTGTGTGTGTGTGTGTGTGTGTGTGTGTGTGTGTGTGTGTGGGGGGGGGGGGGGGGGGGGGGGGGGGGTTGAGGGGTTAATATATTAAGTCCTTCTTCAGCCCCTTATTTACATGCTGACTCTGTAGGCGCATTATTTCTTTTTCCAAAGATGCTAGTATCAGATGTAGTCTAGTTGTTACACATCAGACGCCTGATTCTGGCGGGAATTTTTTTTAAAACCTTGACAGGACCAGATGTCTGGTGATTAGTCACCAACACCTAATCATGTGAGGATAATTTTTTTTCCTCCATTAAACATGAACCAGACGTTTGAAGTTCACTAATCAAATGTTTGATTAGTGAACTTCAGACGTCTGATTCAGTGAAAAAACTTGTCGTTATAGAGCCATTGAAACATGAACCAAACGTCAGAAGTTTACTACGTCTGATGCAGGGAAAAAACTAGCAGTTAAAGAGCCGTTGAGACTTGGATTTTTGGGTTTATTTCTTGGACTTTGTGCATGTTTTGGTTCAGTATTTTGGCATGTTTCTCTTCTATATAAATGATACTTCCCAACATTTGTTTCACACATCTCCAATCTTATTTTTCCTTTATTTATCTAAAATATGATTAACAAAAGCAATTTTATGCTCAATGAGTTCCTAAGCAGTTCAAGCATTTCTCTTAGCATGGACAAGCATCCACGCCGTAGAGCAACCATAGATAGGGGTCGGGTGGCGGGTCATAATCGTCTTTACGGAGGTTACTTCTTCGACCTACCAATTTACAATTGTTGAGTCATTGGACCGGTATTCGAGACAACTCGGTCGACAGATGACTAAGCCCCACCAGGCCCACCAAAGGAGCCCGATGTCGACTCAGTCAAATCCTAAATGGCCAGTCGACCGTTGGGTCCGTCTCACTTGAACGTGGGATTAAAAGCGGGCTCGAGATCCTCGGAGATGTGCACAACATTTATTCCTATTAATGGAGGAAGATCGTGGCTCCAATATGGGGTGACCATTATCACTCCAACGTCTCCAAAGGGATCCTGAACGTCTATAAATAGAGCAAAGGGTTTCATCTTTAAGGTACGAGGTCTAAGATATAGAACTCTACTTTCTTAGCTTACATTTCTTATACTCGAGCTTGCGCCGCTAGTCTAGAGACAAACCTACATGAGACGATCTCAGCTGCACCAAGCTCTCTCTCTCTCTTCCTTAATTAAGTTCCATACTAATCTAAGCATTGGAGGGGATTTGGGTCAGAACCCAGATCTGACCCCCTAACGAGTCCTTGTGGTGCAGATCGACGATCATCGTTCAACGTCGAAGGTCGTCGACGAGCTTCCCAGCCTCGATTGATCGACACAATTATCGCTCGAATGTCGATCGAAGATCGCATCATCCCCAACTACCATCACTCGATCCTGGTTCTTCCAACCAAGGGTCCCACTCCAACAGCTGACGAGGCTCCGACTCAGCATCTCGAGTTTACGTCAGCTTGACAACTGTCTCGGTAATTTTGACCTTAACAACAACAATGGTCGATTTCGGGGTAGATTTAGAATGAGGATGCATGTATTTCTTCGCATAATAGATGTCCTTAGTATTCGATTTTAATTAGGGTTTGATTAGTCACGGTGGAGGTTTCTACGAGTTTAGGGAACCAACCTGAATTGACGATTCTTGCGAAGATCTGACGTCCGATCTGATTGGTGGAAGCTTAGCGTCGTCCGGAAGTTCCTAGGCTGCCGGTAGCGCAGCGAGAAACTCGATCGTCGGTGGTGTCGTCGGCCTCCGTAGGTGGTGGTGAGGATCTCAGCGTATTCCTCAGGGTTGATGATGTCAGATCTGGGATTTGAACGCCACGCGAGGAGGAAGGGCTAAAAGGAGGTGGATCTCGAAAAGAGAAAAGAACGGCGGCCGGAGCTTGGCTGTGGGTTCAGATCCGAGGAGAGGAGAAGGTGGTTGGCTGTGGAGAAGAAGAAAGGAGAAAAGAAGGGGAAAGAAAATAGGAGGAAGAAAAGAAAAGGAGAATGGAGGGAAAGATGAAAAAGGGAAGATAAAGGGAGATGAACCTTGGAGAGGATAGTGGGCGCACGTGAGGAGGAAAGGAGCGGCAGTGGGAGGACGTAGGAGGAAGGGGGAGATGGAAGCTAGAAAGAATGAGGGAGAAAAGAGTAGAAAGCTCGATTTTAAATAAGAAACACAAGCGGCGGCTAGGTCAAAATTTAGGGTTTCTGGGTCATTTAGTCGGTCAGAGAAGGGCGGTCGACCGACTAGTTTGGAAACTAGTCGGTCGGTCATATAACTGTGACCGACTAAAAAGCAAACAGTGAATAGTGGCTATGCAGGGTAGACAGATTTAGTCGGTCTGTGAAGGCTCGTCGACCGACTAGTTTGCAACCTAGTCGGTCGTCCAGTGTTCATTGACCGACTATTGGGTGGAAGTGATTGACAATAAGTATAGAAAATTAGTCGGTCTGAGAGGGAACCCTAACCGACTAGTTCGTCAACTAGTCGGTCGGTATTCGTTCTTTGATCGACTAATGGTAAACAGTAACTTGGTTGCAGAAAATGGTCTCTATCTTAGTCGGTCTGCGAAGAAGTGTTGACCGACTAGTTTCACAACTAGTTGGTCGGTGGATGTGCTTAGACCGACTAAGTGTAAACAGTAACTCAGTGGAAAAATCAAAGGGAAACTAGCCGGTTCCTGAAGGGTTGTTGACCGACTAGGTTGACATCTAGTCGGTCGGTTCTTCATCTTGAACCGACTAATTTGCACAGAAAGTCTCAAAATGAAGCGTGAAGCTTCGGGATGGGTTTTAGGGCTTCTAAGATGAGTCTGGCTCTAGGATAAGAGCGTCACGAAGCACGCTCAGCTCCAGATAGGGGAAAGGAGATACGGGAAAGATGAAGGGAAAAGTGAACAGAAATATATATATAAATAAAATATCATCATACAAAAACCAGCCGTTACATCCTACACACCTTAAGAAAATTCCGCCCTCGGAATTTCTATCAGAATAGGTGAGGGTAACGCTCTCTCATCTCATCCTCTCTCTCCCAAGTGGACTCTCCAGGTGATCCGTGACCCCACATCACTCTCACCAGGTCGACTACCTTGTTCCTCAACTGCTTCTGTCGACGGTCCAAAATTTGCACAGGCTGCTGGTCATAAGTCAGGTCTGGACGGACCGTGATCTCCGAGAAATCCACTGTGAGTGACGGATCACTGACGTACCGACGCAACTGAGATACGTGGAATACGTCGTGAACTCCCACCAAGGATGGTGGCAGAGCAAGGCGGTAGGCCACTGCTCCCACACGCTCCAGCACATCGAATGGTCCAATGTACATCGGACTCAGCTTCCCCTTCTTCCCGAATCGGATAACTCCGCGGTTCGGGGAAATCTTCAGGAAGACGTGATCTCCAGGCTGAAACTCCAAAGGTCTCCTCTTGGCATCCGCACAATGCTTGAAGCGATCCTGTGCAACTCTGAGCTTCTCCCTGATGTCTCTCACGACATCCACAGCTTCTACTATCATCTCCAGACCCAACAGCTCCCGATCTCTAATGTCATCCCAGCTCAGTGGCGATCGACATTTCCTCTCATATAAGGCAGCAAACGGCGCCATGCCAATGCTCACCTGGTAGCTGTTGTTATACGAGAACTCCACCAAGTGAAGATGGTCATCCCAAGATCCCTTCAAATCGAGCGTACAAGCTCGCAGCATATCCTCCAGAATCTGAATAGTCCGCTCGGACTGGCCATCGGTCTGCGGGTGGTACGCCGTGCTGAAACTCAGACTTGTACCCAGATTCTCCTGCAGACTTTTTCAGAACTGAGATGTGAACATCGAGTCTCTGTCAGACACGATGCTCACGGGGACTCCGTGTAAGCGTACAATCTCCTGCACGTACACGGTCTACATCACAACCAGAACTAAACGAAGTAAAGAGAAGCAAAATAAACTTTTACCTCTAGATACTTCCTCGCCAAAGCTTCCGTAGACTGGCCCACTCGGAAGGTAATGAAATGCGCAGACTTAGTCAACCGATCAACGATCACCCAGACTGCGTCGTTCTGTTTCGGGGTCCGAGGTAAACCAGTCACGAAATCCATCGTAATATGTTGCCACTTCCACTCCGGAATAGGAAGTGGTTGTAGCAATCCAGCCGTACGATGGTGCTCAGCCTTTACTTGTTGGCATATCAAACACTTGGCAATGCTCCGTGCCATACTCCTCTTCATGCCAATCCACCAGTAATTCAGTCGAAGGTCCTTATACATCTTGGTACCACCAGGATGTATAGAATACGGCGAGCTATGAGCCTCACTCAAAAGCTCCTCCCGAACATCTCCTGCAGGTACGCAGAGTCTACTGCCGTACCGCAGCGAACCATCCTCATGAATCACAAACTCTGCTCGCAGCCCAGCTACAACCTGCCTCCTGATCCTCTGTAGCTTCAGATATCATGCCTGTGCTGCCTTGATCCGATCCACGATCGTGGACTGAATCAGTAAATTCATGAAAGAATGAACTACACCAAGTAGGACAACCTCCAAATCCATCTCCTTCAGCTCCTGCTGAATCCTCCAGTCGGCTGTATGCATCATTGCAGTAGGAAATCTACTCAAAGCAACGGGCACTACGTTCACTTTCCCCGGGTGATACTGCAAATCTATCTCATAGTCAGCCATGAGCTCCAACCATCGTCTCTGACGCATGTTGAGCTCCTTCTGCGTGAATATGTACTTCAAACTTTTGTGATCGATGAAAATCTTCAAGCTCTCACTCAATAAGAAGTGCCTCCAGATCTTCAATGCAAATATCACCGCTGCCAACTCCAGATCGTGCGTCGGGTAATTCTTCTCGTGCGTCCTCAACTGACGAGAAGCATACGTGACCACGTGGCCATGCTGATGCAAGACGCATCCTAGGCCCTTCCCTGATGCATCACTATACACTTCGAAGCCTTCGCTCCGATCCGGTACAGCCAAAACCGGTGCCGTGGTCAACCTCGCCTTCAAAATACTGAAAGCCTCCTCACAAGCATCTAACCACTGGAACTCCACATCCTTCCTTGTCAGCTTCGTCATCGGCTCTGCAATCTTCGAGAAATCCTTGATGAACCGCCGATAATAGCCTGCTAAACCAAGGAAGCTCCTGATGTCGGACGCTGACTGCGGAGTCGGCCAATCTCGAACTGATCTGACCTTCTCCGGATCTACTGATATACCATCACCGGACACCACGTGTCCCAGGAATGCGACTCTGTCCATCCAGAACTCGCACTTGCTATACTTGGCATACAACTTGTGTCGCCTCAGCGTCTCTAGCACTGTCCTCAGATGACAGCTGTGCTCCTCCTCAGACTTCGAATAGATAAGAATGTCATCGATAAAGATCACGACAAACTTATCCAAGAAGTCGTAGAATATCAAGTTCATCAGGTTCATGAACACAGCTGGAGCATTGGTCACGCCGAAGGGCATAACCACAAACTCATAGTGCCCGTACTTCGTCCAGAAAGCTGTCTTCAGAATGTCATCCTTCTTCACCTTCAACTGATGGTATCCGCTCCTCAAATCCAACTTTGAGAAAACTCTCGAACCTCCCAGCTGATCAAAAATGCCATCGATGCGCGGCAGCGGATACTTGTTCTTCACGGTGACAGCATTCAATCTTCGATAGTCCACGCACATCCTACGGGACCCATCCTTCTTCTTCACAAGCAACACTGGTGCACCCCATGGTGACACACTAGGGTGGATGAAACCCTTCTGCAACAGCTCATCTAGTTGCTTCCGCAGCTCCTCTAGCTCCGCGGGAGCCATCCTATACGGCGCCTTCGATATCGGCTGCGCACCCGGCATCAGATCGATGCCGAACTCCAAAACCCTGTCGGGTGCAGACCCGGGATATCTTCCGGAAAGACGTCGTCGAAGTCTCTGACAACCGCTGGTCGGTCTAACTCTATCTGCAACGCTGCTAGCACTGGCACCTCCGGCTTGGCCCGAAATCTGATGGGCCCAAGCGACTCATCTCTGCTGCGGAATTCGAACTCCGTATGGCCTGGAATCTGGAATACCACTCTCTTGCTGTGACAGTCGATCGAAGCGTGGAAATCTCCCAGCCAATCGATGCCAAGGACGACATCGAAATGCGGCAGATCGTGGACGATGAAATCTGCATATAACTCATGTCCACTAACCACTAGAGGAATCGACCGACATCCTATGCTCACAGTCACCACTCCGTTCCCTGTGGTGATGTCCCAACACTTAGGAAGTGTGTGGGTAGGAATGGAGTGCTTTGTTATAAACCTCCGGGATATGATGCACATGGATGCACCGGAGTTAAACAAAGCCAAAGCAGGGTGAGAGGACACTAGAATGGTGCCTAGGAAACAAAGGGTCTAAGGTCAAAACACTACTCTAGCAATCAAACAAACAAGCAACACTAACAAAACTAGTAATAAGGTCTAACTATGAAATGAAAAGACAAGGTCAAGGAGTTACCTGCAATAACCCCATCCAGCTCCTCAGTGCTCTGGTTCCACTCATCGACACCCAGAGGTCCCTCCTTCCCAGAGAAGGTCTTCGGCTGAAGCTCGTTGAACTGCTTCATTCCTGGAGCAGCTCGCGGTGCAGGCGGAGGTGGAGGTGGTGCAACAGGTGGGGCCTGAGCAGCATGGTGAGACTGCTGCACCAGTGATTCGGAGTGAATATTGCGTATTTAACCCCATAATTGGTCCTATTTTGTGCCCATATGATGCTTAATTGTTCTCTAATACATTCGTATTTTGTACATCATCATTTATTAGAGAAAACACCTTATTTGAGCACAAAATAGTAATTAATGGAGTATTTCTGCACTTTTTATATTTTTCCTAGCATCTTCTCGATCTCACGATTCCAACGACTATTTATTTGTATTTTTCTGAGATCTGTGCTAATTACTATGAATTTTTGAATGCAGAATACCAACAAAATGAAGAAATACAAAAGAAATACAGCGCACGAATCTTGGCGCATGACGCGGCCTCCATCGGAAGCGCCACGTGGCCGCATCTGAACGCTCCCCGCTTAAATCCGACGGCTGCAACAAAAGGGCGACGTGGGCAGCTATTGACCGTTGGATGGTGATCCAACGGATCCCATCATCCCTCAACGCAGCAAGGCGGGCGACTCCTCAAGCGGCTACGTGGCTCTTTGTGGTCCGTTGATGAGCGATCGAACAGATGAGGATGATGGCGAAGAAGCGGTCGATGTGGGTTGTTTTGGGCGGTCGATGCGTGATCCAACGGCGGAAGAACACCCCGTGTTTTGAATCCAAATTCACGAGCACGCGAGATCTCGACCGTTCGCTCGTTCGATCGAACGGTCCAAGTTCACTCCGAATTGGGTTCGAAGGATAGAATGCGGATGCGGGCGCGCACGACTTTTGGAGCACACATGGAGCTCTCTTGTTAGATCCCGTTTGGATGAACGGTGGAGAATTGCGTCGGCCAGTGGATCGGGTTTTGAGCGCTATTGGGTGCGGTTTTTGAACCCGTTAAGCCCCCAAACCCGAAATGCTAATATATAAGCGTATTCTAGGGTTTTGGGGGTATTCTGGCGTATTTTGGGACTTTTGGAGCGGCTACTGTGCGTATTTCTCCTAGAGAAAATTCTGAAAATTTCCAGAGGCTGTTCTTCCTATTATCAGAGAGTTTTGGGTTCTAAAGTGGAGATTTGGTGATAAATTCTTGAACTTATACCCCGTATTTGGTGTATTTCATTGTATTTTGCTACTAAACGATGTATTTTGTTATGCAATCTGATTTTTATTGCACCATGCGTGGCTAATCTCCTTGTGCTATGGTTGTGATGTAGTTAGAAGTATGTAGTCGCTAAATTTCATGTCTTTGGCCCTATTATCATGTCAAAATTTCTAGTTATGTTGATTTCTATAACGTATTTGATGGGTATTTGCTTATTGTCGATATTGTTTACATCCCATATGGCTAGGCCCTGACAAGGCTAGCCAACTCATGTTCACTAATCTGAACTTATTGTTGCATTTATCGTTTAATGAAATCAATGTTGCTAGTGATACGTATACGGCTATTTTGACTAATTTTTATCGATTCATCTTCCGACGTCTTCACGCCTTGACCGGGTGAAGCGTTGAGTTATATAAAAGACATGATATTTCAGCGATTATTAACTCCTAATGAACTCACAACCGTAGCACATCCACTTCATTTGTATTGGTGTTGACATAGTTAGGGTGTCGTATTCATTGATTTCTATATCTTTTCGCCCTATTTGCACGTGATTACTTCTTTGGCACGCTTTTATATAGAACTGAAAAATTCTCACATTGTTTTGAGACAGGCAAGTTTTTGGCGCCGTTGCTGGGGAATTACAAAAAGAAACATGATGCCATTGAATCCCATGCTAGAAATAGAATTATTTGATTGTTGGGGTATTGATTTTATGGGGCCTTTGATTCGGGTTCAATATTACATATTTAACCCCCCCATTTAGCCCTATTTTGTGCTCATGTGATGCTACATTGTTCTCTAACTCATACGTATTTTCTACACATTTATTTATTAGAGAAAACACACTATTTGAGCACAAGACAGCATTTAACGAAGTATTTCTGCACTTATTATATTTTTCCTAGCACCGTCTCGATCTCACGATTCCAACGACTATTTATTTGTATTTTTCTGAGACCTGTGCTAATTTCTATGAATTTTTGAATGCAGAATACTATTTATTGGAAAATAAATAAAGCACACGAATCTTAAAGCGCCACGTGGCATCATCCTCGCCGTCCGTGCTTGATCTAACGGCCCGATCTTTGAGTTGATGTACACTTTTTCCTGGCCGTTGGATCACAATCCAACGGCTCGCATTCGCGATCTCATCCAACGAACGAACGAAGCAGCGGGCGTAACGATGACCGTTGGATTCTAATCCAACGGACGACATCGCGACGAACGTAGCGACGGGCGCGAAATCAAAGAGACACGCGGCAGCCATCGACCGAGTCCCCGCTTCATCCGACGGCCAGCATTCATCCCGCTTCGAGATTTCGGAGTGGTCGACGCGGCCGAATCGTGGCCATTGACGCGAGATCGGACGGACGCGATCGACTCCGAGGCGAATTCGGATCTGCGAAGCGATGGGCGCGATTTTTGGAGGCCACGTGGCGTCTCTGTGTTCGATCCCGCTTTTGATCAACGGACCACATTTACCCCGCTTGAGATCAACGGCAGCGATGAGTTCGGGCGCGGATTTGAGTCGGGTTTATACCCGTTAAGCAACCCAAACCTGCAATCTTATTATATAAGCGTATTTAGGGTTTTTTGGGCGTATTCAAGCAGATTGGGGCGTATTTTGGGCGTATTGGAGGCTCTAGGAGCCGTATTCTCCCCCTGAAAAATTCTGTAAAATTCCAGAGGCTATTTTCTTATTTCCAGAGAGTTTTGATGTCTTTTCAAGGATATTTGGTGATGAATTCTTAACTTAAACTCCTTATTTAGTGCTTTTTCTACCGTATTTTGCTATAATCTTGATGTATTTGTCTATGAAAGTTGTTTATTCTTGCACCATGAGTAGCTAAATTGCTGTTGTGCATGGTATGGAGTAGTTAGGTGATATTATTTGTGTTAGTTTGGTTGTATTCCTTGTGCTAAATCGTTAAACGTCGCTAAAATTGTAATCTTTGTTCGTAAATCGACTTTTTCAGATTCCAAAAGAATTGATTTAGTTGATGATCGCCCCAAAAGGGTGAGTTTTGATCTCCCCAAAAGGGAGTTTCATACCGTAGTTTTGATCTCTCCAAAAGAGAGTTTCATATCGTATTATAGCTTTAGCGACGATCTCATTGAATTTTGCTTGAACCCCCAAAAGGGCATCTTCCGATGAATTGCTCCCAAAAGGAGAATTCATTGAGTTATATTGGGTATTTTCCGGTGAATTGCTCCCAAAAGGAGAATTCATTGCGTTGTACCTATCAACCAAATTAATACGAATCATCGATCCTAACGAACCCATACCATGCACATACTTTTTATAGATATTTGTTCTCACGTATTTCTATGTTTATATTGTTCACGTATTCACATCACCATCACCGTCACCAGTGTTGAAGTGTTTAGTTTCTCTTCGTAGGATTTCTATTTGATTTGAATTGTGGTTGCAACAGATTTCTTCCCGTGGATTCGACATCTGGACTCCCAGATTTTACTACTTGTACGGACTCTTGCGCTTGAGAGAGAGCACCTTTCCGGTCCCACCAAGTTTTTGGCGCCGTTGCCGGGGAGGAATGGTTTGTGACTATGGTTTATTTCATTTAGAGGACCTTCGGTGAGATCTTTCCACTTTATTGTACATAAACTTTTTATTTTATTTTATTTTTATTTTAATTTTTAAAAAATGGAATATATGAACTTCTATTGCACAAACAATCTGTATGATGCACGGTATGCTAATGCACACAAACATAGAATGGAGAAGCTCAAAATTGTTAATTTTAATCAAACTGACTGTGAAAATTTCTTTCAGGCCTGGAGGAGGTTCACAGACATTATATCGAGCTATCCACAGCATGGGTACACAAAGAACGAGCTTATGGAATTCTTCCTAGATGGACTACAACCCCAGCTGCATGAATTCTTGGGTGTCATGACACCGATAGAGGCGTGGGAATACATGGAGTCTCTGCAAGAAAACGAAGAAACCGTGGAAGAGACTTCAGAGAGCGATTCAACAGAGCCTTCGTGCCTCGATCAAGAAGAGCAAAGCGTAGACGTACCTTTGCAATCCTTAAAAGAGGAAGCTTACCAGACTATTCAGACACAGGAGGCCACATCCCATCAATTCCAGGAGAATTTCCTTGCTCAGAGTCGGTAGATTCAGAAATCCATTAAAGATCTTACTCTGATTGCCACTTGCTTAGAAGAAGGTAATGCTTTTGAAACTCAATTTAAAGAATCTAATACGAGTTCATCTTCTATTGCAGGAATATCGAGCGAGCCATGTCACGTTGAGGACACGAATGAAAATATCTACATGGCAAGAAGTGTGTGCAAAAGAGAGGTCGAGCTAGCAATTTTGGATAAACAGGAGGAGGACACAGCTAGGGAAAAAGGTTTTGAGATTATCGCCATGGAGCCAGAACCATTCCCTCCTCCAGTTTTGTCCCAAAATCATTTATCCCTCTCCCCATTGATCGAGCATCATACAGAGAGTAGTGCAAATCTTTCAGGGAGTAGTCGTCAACTTATTTTAATTTCTTTCACTTATTTTGATGACTACATTTGGAATAATTTTATTTCGAAGAATTTTAAACTAAAATGGATTGACGTGACTCATCTCTTGCAGGATATAGGTGGACATCTTATAGAGATGCTGGGAGTTACGTTGCTGGGGTCCAGTTTAGTCGTTGGAGGAAGATTACTCGCCGATGAGCGCAAGGAGCAAATTGAACAACTTCCTCCACCATCAAAGATTCGGGATCCGCCATTTGATCACGGTGTGTTCTTTCCAGTAGTGTAGTTTTTATATGCTTTCTAGGTTGTTTGCTTGAATAAACTCGTACCTCTTCCGACACTGAGGACAATGTCCATCTTTAGTTGGGGGTGTGTATGAGACCTTAGTTTTTTTTTGTTTTTTGAGAAAAATAAATCACCAAATCTTATCTTTTAAAACTCTTTCATATGCCTCTAATGCGGATGATTATACATTAATTGAGTTCTGAAAATTTTTTATGGCTTGAGTTGATTATTTTTCCTTCATGGAATTACTTTTAATATACTATTCAAGAAAATTTTCAATTTCCATGATTAATATCTCGAAATAGTTTGAATATATTTCATGCATGCTAATGTGATGAAAAAGCTTAAGTATACACGATTTATAAGAATAGTCTTCTAGTTGAAGAGGAATGTGGCCTTGGTTATTAATGTTTATATTCATGTTGATGGGTTTTGAGTCGCTTACAAAGAAAGAAAAGAAAAAGAAATGAAAATGAATGATGAAAAATGAATGAATAAGTATGTCACTAATAAATAACTTGGTTGGCTCGAGTAGTACAGTCCGAGGGGTCCTTCTTGGCCTAATGCCCTATGATCGTCTGATTTGGGAGCCATTGACTGGAAACTCACTCATTTGATGGAGCGATCCAAGTTATACTTTTTTCTGCGAATGTTGTTTGATGCGCGTTACGCGGAACGAATAAAAGAAAAGAAATGGTGAATATACTAAGCAACTTCAATACCCATGTCTTGAATGATTATTTTGATATGCCAATTCCTTGGAAACACGAAAACTAGTATATAACGACGTGTTATACTTTCGCTTGCGCAAAACGATGCTTGTATGATTTTTATTCAAATTAAATTAGAGAAAATATCGTGTGATTGATCTTGATCATGGATTGTGTATATTGATGGTCAAGACCATGTTGGAATGCGTATTTTTGAACCATGCCATGAGCGATTTGAAAGAACTTATTGTTTTATTACTCATCCGTATTTATCGCTCTTTTTGCTAGAGCCTAGCAAATCGCTAGTTGGGGGGTGTGATTCGGGTTCAATATTACATATTTAACCCCCCATTTAGCCCTATTTTGTGCTCATGTGATGCTACATTGTTCTCTAACTCATACGTATTTTCTACACATTTATTTATTAGAGAAAACACACTATTTGAGCACAAAACAGCATTTAACGAAGTATTTTTGCACTTATTATATTTTTCCTAGCACCGTCTCGATCTCACCATTCCAACGACTATTTATTTGTATATTTCTGAGACCTGTGCTAATTTCTATGAATTTTTGAATGCAGAATACTATTTATTGGAAAATAAATAAAGCACACGAATCTTAAAGCGCCACGTGGCATCATCCTCGCCGTCCGTGCTTGATCTAACGGCCCGATCTTTGAGTTGATGTACACTTTTTCCTGGCCGTTGGATCACAATCCAACGGCTCGCATTCGCGATCTCATCCAACGAACGAACGAAGCAGCGGGCGTAACGATGACCGTTGGATTCTAATCCAACGGACGACATCGCGACGAACGTAGCGACGGGCGCGAAATCAAAGAGACACGCGGCAGACATCGACCGAGTCCCCGCTTCATCCGACGGCCAGCATTCATCCCGCTTCGAGATTTCGGAGCAGTCGACGCGGCCGAATCGTGGCCATTGACGCAAGATCGGACGGACATGATCGACTCTGAGGCGAATTCAGATCTACGAAGCGATGGGCGCGATTTTTGGAGGCCACGTGACGTCTCTGTGTTCGATCCCGCTTTTGATCAACGGACCACATTTACCCCGCTCGAGATCAACGGCAGCGATGAGTTCGGGCGCGGATTTGAGTCGGGTTTATACCCGTTAAGCAACCCAAACCCGCAATCTTATTATATAAGCGTATTTAGAGTTTTTTGGGCGTATTCAAGCAGATTGGGGCGTATTTTGGGCGTATTGGAGGCTCTAGGAGCCGTATTCTCCCCCTGAAAAATTCTGTAAAATTCCAGAGGCTATTTTCTTATTTCCAGAGAGTTTTGATGTCTTTTCAAGGATATTTGGTCTTAGTGAATGAGAAGGTTGGCCATGAATTCAAAGTCAATGGACAACGTCTGAAACATTTTCAAGAGCTTTGGGCCAGAGAGGATACCACCATTGACCTCACAGATCCACCTTCGGGTGGTAACTAATCAGGTGTGTTCTTTCCATGATTCCCTCTCCTTAACATTGAGGACAATGCTTATTTTAAGTTGGGGGGAGGGTATAAACTTTTAGGATTCTATTTTAAAATTTTTTTTTAATTTTTAAGTAGTTACCTTTTTCAATTTTTTTTTTCTTTTTATAAAAAAAGGGGTTGAATCAAGAATTATCACCAATGCTTATTACACCTAGAAATGAACCTCATGTGATGAAATTCTCGAAGTCTATTCACCACTTTGCACATATGATTTATTTTCCTCCACCACTATTGTTAAATATTTCATTCTCATTCGATATGAATGCTAGTACTCATGGTAAATCTCTCTTGATATATCTCTATGGTAGGATTAATTGATGACTTAATTGCTCTTGAAGTTATGAATTAGCAAGTCGTATGCTTTCAATGGAACACACCATCACAAAATGACTGGAGCATTGCTTTTTATCTCATATCCATTGCTATTTGCATGCTTTGTGTGATCTTGGGTGGAAAGTATACACTGTCTTTTGAAATGATTAAGGATAACCCATTCTTGTGAAAGAATCAAGTAGAGGGAGATATCTTGCTGAGTTATTTATGCACATAAAAAAAGAAAAAAGTGAAAAAAAATGAATGAAACAAGAAAAAAATGAATGAATAAGTGTATCCCGAAAAGAAATAACTTGGTTGGCTCGAGTAGTACAGTCCGAGGGGTCCTTTTTGGCCTAATGCCCTATTATCGCCTGATTTGGGAGCCATTGACTGGAAGCTCAATCATTTGATGGAGCGATCCAAGTTATACATTTTTTTCCTGCGAATGTTGCTTGATGCGCGTTACGCCGAACTATTAAAAAAGAGAAAGAAAAGCGAGAAAAAAATGTGCATCATTAGCGAGGTAAGAGAACTCCCAAAGCTTAAAGAAAGCACAAGATATGGTGTGATTTCCTATGAATGAAAATTGACGTGTGTATGTCTTGATGCCAATCTATTTTTGCTTGCTTTGCATGATACATATACACTCCAAGTTAGAATATTTGATTGAACGGTGTGAACCATTGATTTTGTATACTATGAGCTATGAAGTAATGGATAGTGAATTTAAGTCCACTTTATAACCATTTGAGATACTTGCTTTTCATCGTTAAACCCATGAGTACAATTATATAATGAGCATGAAATCTTGGCATTAGTGTGTGGTCATATTCTTTTGTCTTTGTAGTATGGTGGTGAGTAAATTGAGATCTGATACGGTGATCTAGGTGTACATTTGATATCGTATTTCGCTCTTTTTGCTAGGGTCTAGCAAAACGCTAGTTGGGGGGTGTGATTCGGAGTGAATATTGCGTATTTAACCCCCTAATTAGTCCTATTTTGTGCCCATATGATGCTTAATTGTTCTCTAATACATTCGTATTTTGTACATCATCATTTATTAGAGAAAACACCTTATGAGCACAAAACAGTAATTAATGGAGTATTTCTGCACTTTTTATATTTTTCCTAGCATCTTCTCGATCTCACTATTCCAACGACTATTTATTTGTATTTTTCTGAGATCTGTGCTAATTACTATGAATTTTTGAATGCAGAATACCAACAAAATGAAGAAATACAAAAGAAATACAGCGCACGAATCTTGACGCATGACGCGGCCTCCATCGGAAGCGCCACGTGGCCGCATCTGAACGCTCCCCGCTTAAATCTGACGGCTGTAACAAAAGGGCGACGTGGGCAGCTATTGACCGTTGGATGGTGATCCAACGGATCCCATCATCCCTCAACGCAGCGAGGCGGGCGACTCCTAAAGCGGCTACGTGGCTCTTTGTGGTCCGTTGATGAGCGATCGAACGGATGCGGATGATGGCGAAGAAGCGGTCGACGTGGGTTGTTTTGGGCGGTCGATGTGTGATCCAACGGCGGAAGAACACCCCGTGTTGTGAATCCAAATTCGCGAGCACGCGAGATCTCGACCATTCGCTCGTTCGATCGAACGGTCCAAGTTCACTCCGAATTGGGTTCGAAGGATAGAATGCGGATGCGGGCGCGCACGACTTTTGGAGCACACGTGGAGCTCTCTTGTTAGATCCCGCTTGGATGAACGGTGGAGAATTGCGCCGGCCAGCGGATCAGGTTTTGAGCGCTATTGGGTGTGGTTTTTGAACCCGTTAAGCCCCCAAACCCGCAATGCTAATTTATAAGCGTATTCTAGCGTTTTTGGGGGTATTCTGGCTTATTTTGGGACTTTTGGAGCGGCTACTGTGCGTATTTCTCCTAGAGAAAATTCTGAAAATTTCCAGAGGCTGTTCTTCCTATTATCAGAGAGTTTTGGGTTCTCAAGTGGAGATTTGGTGATAAATTCTTGAACTTATACCCCGTATTTGGTGTATTTCATTGTATTTTGCTACTAAAACGATGTATTTTGCTATGCAATCTGATTTTTATTGCACCATGCGTGGCTAATCTCCTTGTGCTATGGTTGTGATGTAGTTAGAAGTATGTAGTCGCTAAATTTCTTGTCTTTAGCCTTATTATCATGTCAAAATTGCTAGTTATGTTGATTTCTACAACGTATTTGATGGGTATTTGCTTATTGTCGATATTGTTGATGTGTTATGTTGATTTCTACAACGTATTTGATGGGTATTTGCTTATTGTCGATATTGTTGATGTGCCCTATGGCTAGGCCCTGATAAGGCTAGCTAATTTTTGTTCTCTAATCTGAACTTATCGCTGCGATTATTGATTAATGAGATCAACATTGCTAGTAATACGTTTAAGGCTATTTTGACTAGTTTTCATCGATTCATCTTCCGACGCCTTCACGCCTTGACCGGGTGAAGCGTCGTGTGATATTAAAAGACGTGAAATTTCAACGACTATAAACTCCTAATGAACTCACAACCGTAGCATATTTGTCTCATTGAATACCAAACTTCCGTGATACCGTAATACTTTTAGGAACCACTTTCTTTGCTACCAATCTTTACACTATTCTTCACCTTCATAAAGGTGGTTGTTTTCTTAACCGTATATTATATTTAATTAGTTGAATTTGTGTTATCTCAGGTCGACTTGTCCCGAGGATTCGACTCTGGACTCTCCAGGTACTACTTGCACGATCTCCTGCGCTTGGGAGTAAAGCTCACATTGTTTTGAGAGAGGCAACCAGCTGATGCTGCACCTCAAGCATCTCTCGCATCACGCCAAGGAACTGGCGGAACTCTGCACCCTGGTCCCCCGGACCGTCATCACTCGAATTCGAGGATCGAGTAACGCGTCGTCCAGCCATCCTGTGTTCAGAAACGAAAAACACAGGAATGTCCTTACTCTTATTGTTCTGTACTTGCAGGAAAATTGGGACGTGGACCTGCATGGGCCACCACTAAAACCTGTCATGCCCGCTTCCCAAAACAACGAAGGCGAAGCGTGACAAGGCCCGCTTAGGCCAGAGCTGAGGAGCTCTGACCCAATAAGCGTCTGTGTGGTACCAAGACGAAGGTACAGGTCCCTGCATAGTAGTACAGAACAATAAAAGTACGAAAGGAAAGACATCACATTTTATTATTCCAACATATCAAAAGTACAAAGTCTCAACGCCCGAAGGGCTACAACTGCAGAAAGGGAAATCTAACGGTGCAAGCACCCGACCTAAACAAGGAAACAAAAGGTGCTACGCACCCAACTATAAGAAATGAGTAACTCTGGAAACTGCAACGATAAGTCTTTAGCTCTGGTCCTCCTCAGGATCGTACTCAGGATCAGCACTCTCTGGCTCCACGTCAACTGGCAAGTCCGCCTCCTCGACGAACTCTGGCTCAATTCCTGACGTACAGCACCAAAAGACGGAACTGTACGTCAGGTAAGATCTACAAGAAGGGGTTAGATCAAACTGCAAGTGCACCAAATATTTAACAACGTTTTACTGGTTGATTAACATGCTGAGGTTATAACAGACGAACAAACGAAAGTACACGCAGCAGGAAGTAAACACAACAAGTAGTAGTCGTAGCGAGTGCTACCGACTACGGGACTAGCCTATAGGTGTCAAGACAAGACGAGACATGGAGAAGCCAGACAAGACAAGAAAAGACAAGAGTAACACGAAAGGGTGCACGCCTTTACGGTTCGAGGGGGATCAAACCCTCTTGCCGTGTGCACGCTCAACCCTACCCCAAACCCCAAGAATCGTGACAAGACAAGGGATCACTTGCTCTAGCTTGGCGAGTGCCCTATTGCCCTCTGGGCTGTGTATCAGTAGAAGGGATCGCCCACCCACTGGTGAGTGCCCTATTACCCCTCGGGCTGTGAATCGGTACAAGGGATTACTTGCTCTGGCTTGGCAAGTGCCCTATTGCCCCTCGGGCTGTGCAAGACGGGACGAAACATGTCAATACGAAAGGAACAGGACAAGACAAGACAGGGAAGGGTAGTACTAGGGTGTCCACAACACACACACCCGCATGCCAATCCTATAATGTCAAGGTTGTTGTTAGGCACCAGACTTCGTCGTCAAGTCTGAGCCGTCAAGGGACGTCCCTGACGCTATCATTTCACGTCCGGTTCTCATTGTTCAAGACTAACAGTTCTAGCGAAACTAAGGCCTAAACATGGCCAAAAGTGCAAGTGCTACACTTGCCTGCAGTGGCGAGGGCGTCGTCTTCTCGGAGCGTCTCGGCCAAATGTCTCGTTGGCGGGGGTCCGTCTGAAATATCGTGACACAGCGACGGTGTCAGTTCACGATATTCAATAATTCCTATTAAGGTTTGTGTCTAGGTTATCGGGACTAACCTAATCGTCGAAAATCACATTTTTAATGTATTAGCCTAATCGACGATCTACCCTATATGCACATGCGAGAAGTCCATTCGTCGATTTATCTACGGTTGCACAACGTTTTAAAGAGAAGCGGAAAGTAAATTTAATTTGATTATGTTGCTGATTTTAATTAGGGTTTGATTAGTCACGGTGGGGGTTTCTACGAGTTTAGGGAACCAACCTGAATTGACGATTCTTGCGAAGATCTGGCGTCCGATCTGATTGGTGGAAGCTTAGCGTCGTCCGGAAGTTCCTAGACTGCGGGTAGCGCAGCGAGAAACTCGATCGTCGGTGGTGTCGTCGGCCTCCGTAGGTGGTGGTGAGGATCTCAGCATATTCCTCGGGGTTGATGATGTCAGATCTGGGATTTGAACACCACGCGAGGAGGAAGGGCTAAAAGGAGGTGGATCTCGAAAAGAGAAAAGAACGGCGGCCGGAGCTTGGCCGTGGGTTCAGATCCGAGGAGAGGAGAAGGTGGTTGGCTGTGGAGAAGAAGAAAGGAGAAAAGAAGGGGAAAGAAAATAGGAGGAAGAAAAGAAAAGGAGAATGGAGGGAAAGATGAAAAAGGGAAGATAAAGGGAGATGAACCTTGGAGAGGATAGTGGGTGCACGGGAGGAGGAAAGGAAGCTGGAGGATGTAGGAGGAAGGGGGAGATGGAAGCTAGAAAGAATGAGGGAGAAAAGAGTAGAAAGCTCGAATTTAAATAAGAAACACAAGCGACGGCTAGGTCAAAATTTAGGGTTTCTAGGTCATTTAGTCGGTCAGAGAAGGGCGGTCGACCGACTAGTTTGGAAACTAGTCGGTCAGTCATATAACTGTGACCGACTAAAAAGCAAACAGTGAACAGTGGCTCTGCAGGGTAGACAGATTTAGTCGGTCTGTGAAGGCTCGTCGACCGACTAGTTTGCAACCTAGTCGGTCGGCCAGTGTTCATTGACCGACTATTGGGTGGAAGTGATTGACAATAAGTATAGAAAATTAGTCGGTCTGAGAGGGAACCCTAACCGACTAGTTCATCAACTAGTCGGTCGGTATTCGTTCTTTGACCGACTAATGGTAAACAGTAACTTGGTTGCAGAAAATGGTCTCTATCTTAGTCGGTCTGCGAAGAAGTGTTGACCGACTAGTTTCACAACTAGTCGGTCGGTGGATGTGCTTAGACCGACTAAGTGTAAACAGTAACTCAGTGGAAAAATCAAAGGGAAACTAGTCGGTTCCTGAAGGGTTGTTGACCGACTAGATTGACATCTAGTCGGTCGGTTCTTCATCTTGAACCGACTAATTTGCACAGAAAGTCTCAAAATGAAGCGTGAAGCTTCGGGATGGGTTCTAAGGCTTCTAAGATGAGTCTGGCTCTAAGATAAGAGCGTCACGCAGCACACTCAGCTCCAGATAGGGGAAAGGAGATACAGAAAAGATGAAGGGAAAAGAGAACAGAAATATATATATAAATAAAATATCATCATACAAAAACCAGTCGTTACATCCGATCTACTTCAGATTTGAAAAAAAAATTACAGCTGGATTAACAGACGTTTGATGTTGTAACATCAAACGTCTATCTGGTAATCCAGCCGTTGAAGACTGATGTGACAACCATTCAGCCCCTAATTCAGCCCATATACACTCTTTATTCGGAGAGCACATGTGCTTAGGGCCTGTTCCACGCAGTTGCTTTTGGGGGAGGATTTACTGTTTGGAATAGTAAATCCTAGGAGAAATTTTGAAGAGAGAGAATAGGAGTGTGTGTTTCTTTTGGTTGCTTTGGGTTGGAAAGTGAAGAGGAGTTTTGTTTGTGGGGCCCATAGCAAAGTAGTGCGTTTCTTTGGTTATATGGGTATTGGGAAAGTTGGTTGAGGAAAGTGAGAAAGATGGTTATGCTGATTTGTGGTGAGATTACCCCCCCAACCGCATTTGGGCAATTAACTTGTGTAAACCCAAGAGTTATTTAATTATTAATTAACTAACCATTAAATATGAAATAAATTAATATTAAATAAACATATTTAAATACAATTTACGTAATTAAATTTTAAAAAACCGAATTTAACAAAGGAATATTTAATTGAATAAGGCCGATTAATTAGAAACGCAAGCACGACAAGCAACGCAACCAACAGAAAAAAATACAATTTATTGAACTGGAAGCAAAAAATGGTGTAGCTTTTTAAATGCTCACCGATAAGCTCATATCAGATAGCACAAACCAAAGTCACATTCCAAAATAGCCAATATTTACAAAATACTTATAATATACATATTACAAGTCTCATCTGACATCCCAACATACAGAAATAAAGTTTTACATTTTCATCGCTATAATAAACAACAGTAACAAAGATAGCAGAAAGCCTAAGATCACATACAAAACCAACTTAATGGTAATGTATTCGGAGAGAATAGTGTCCATTTTCCACGCCAACCGCCCCTCAATCTCCAAAAGCCGCCTATCAGATACCGCTGTGGAAGAGGATGCATGGGTCGGGCTTCTTGCAAGCTCATCAAGCAACTGTAGTATCACATAAGTGGACCACTCTGAGTGAGGTGGATCCTTCCATTCGTAGAAGTTGCATTTATTATTCCCTCGCACAGGACAGCTCCAAAAGCGACGGCCAGGATTATTTCTGGTCCATGATGTCCTCCTGGGAACCCGTATCCGACAATGGCAAAACCTGTTGTCATCATCATCTGGATCCAACTGAGACCCTGTAGGAAGTCTGGGTCTGGATTGAATAGACTGGCTGGAACCGGTGCTCATTTGTACCTTGCAAGAAATAAAGATTGACAACGGAGGCATGCAACGTATATAAAAATAAATAATGAAAAACAATTTTAAGCATCAAGGCTACATACAGAATTGCATCAAGAAGCAACACCTAAAACTGATACAGACAAATGAAGAAACCAAAATATAAACGGATAAATCCATAAAAACCCAGAATTAAACTGAAAAAAAATTAACATTTGCGAAAACCAAACAATCCCCACAATGAAATTGCACCACACCAACTTGGTCCATACCTAAGTCAAATAAAAATTATTTGACTTGTGCCCTCAGGTAAACATGTTTTGTAGCATGAACAGCAGAAGGTATATGGCGGTTGCTCATTATAAATGAACCTTCCAGCCAAATACCCCTATATCTTCTTTTCATAGGGTCAATTTTATTATTTATTGTTCATCATCATCGGGCATAAGTTGGTTTTTGGGTCATAGCTTCAGGTTGCAGTATGTGTTTATGGGTTGTTAATTTTGGAACATGGAATCAGATTTTTGTGGCATTGCTCCAGATTGCTGGTTGTATGCAAAATATACATCAGCCCTCAGGAAGAAATTATTTTTATCATGATAAATAGTTGGTAATAGGCAGTTGCTCCATCACATATCACCCACTCATTTAACATCCGCTCATCTCATATACCGATGCATACCGTCCATATCATTTCATATGATTTTCAATGTATCTCACGAATATACATCATTGGGGAGTAATGAAACCATCAAGCCTAATACCAACTATTTATGCATAACCGAGGGACATAGGGATCAAATAAGCATCTTCATCATTGGGCTATAGGTAAACCATAACAAGGATCCATGCCAACCAATCAGAAGCCTGGAGCAATGCATAGAGCAATGCCACAACAATTTGAATCCATGATCCAAAATTAACAACCCATACAAACAAACTGCAGCCTCGAGCAATGCCACAAAAATCAGAATCCATGAGCCAAATTTAACAACCCATACAAACAAACTGCAGCCTGGAGCAATGCCACACAAAAATCTGATTCCATGTTCCAAAATTATCAACCCATACAAACAAACTGCAGCCGGGAGCAATGCCACAAAAATCAGATTCCATGATCCAAATTTAACAACCCATACACACATACTGCAACATGAAACAATGCCACAAAAAATCTGATTCCATGTTCCAAAATTTAACAACCCATACAAACAAACTGCAGCATGGAGCAATGACACAAAAATCTGAGTCCATGATCCAAAATTTAAAAGCACATAAACACAAAATGCAACCTGGAGCATTGACCCAAAAATCTGATTCCATGAACCACATTTAACAACACATAAACACAAAATGCAACCTGGAGCAATCCCACAAAAATCTGAGTCCATGATCCAAAATTTAAAACCACATAAACACAAAATGCAACCTGGAGCATTGACCCAAAAATCTGATTTCATGAACCAAATGTAACAACCACATAAACACAAAATGCAACCTGGAGCATTGACCCAAAAATCTGATACTATGAACCAAATTTAACAACACATACAAACAAACTGCAGCCTGAAGCAATGCCACAAAAATCTGATTCAATGTTCCAAAATTAACAACCCATACACACATACTGCAGCCTGGAGCAATGCCCCACAAATCTGAGTCCATGATCCAAAATTATCAACCTCATAAACACAAACTGAAGCCTGTATCATTGACCAAAAAATCTGATACCATGATCCAAATTTAACAACCACATAAACACAAAATGCAACCTGGAGCATTGACCCAAAAATCTGATAACATGAACCAAAAGTAACAACCACATAAACACAAACTGCAAACTGGAGCAAAGCCTCAAAAATCTGAAAACATGACCCAAAATTAACAACCTCATAAACTAAAACAGCACCCTGGAGCAATGCCCCAACAATCTGATTCCATAATCCAAAATTAACAACCACATAAACACAAACTGCAAACTGGAGCAAAGCCTCAAAAATCTGATAACATGACCCAAAATTAACAACCTCATAAACACACATATCAACCAGGAGCAATGCCTCAAAAATCTGATTTCATGGACCAAAATTAACAACACATACACACAAACTGCAACATGGAGAAATGGCCCAAAAATCTGATACCATGATCCAAAAGTAACAACCACATAAACACAAACTGCAAACTAGAGCAATGCCTCAAAAATCTGATACCATGACCCAAAATTAACAACCTCATAAACACACACATCAACCATGAGCAATGCCCCAAAAATCTGATACAATAAGCCATAACCCAAATGTGCAACCATGAACAACACAAAAACACAAACTGCATCATGGATACATGCCACACAAACTGATACATTGACCCATAACCCAAAACCCCCCATAAACACATACTAACACAAGTAGCAATTCACCAAAAACTGATACACTAAGCCGTGCACCAAAACCCCCATAAACACAAACTGAATCCACATCAAACCCCAAGTCTATATCTCCACCAACATAACATCTTCACCGCACAAACATCTTCACATTCCAGCCTGCTAGATTACTAGTCCAATTCAAACCCCGCAACTATCTCTTCAATCATCATTTTCCTAGCCGCTTGAGGCAAGGCCAAAAAGCTTCGTGCCTCCATCTCGTCCTTGCGAAGGGCCTTAAAGACCTTCAACAATATACCTGGGGTATACTCAGTAAACTCGTAGACAAGCTGGGCAAGGGGTTCAGTCCAATGAGAGTGTGCTGACCTTATAGCATCCGCGACCTCTTTCATATTTTCTGATATTTCCCGCATGATGTCGGGATCTTGCTGCATGCCCCGTCTACGTTGTTTCTTTTTACCCATCGCAGGTGGGTTTGATTGGCTTGGCCCTCCCTGATTAACAGGCCCGGTTGAAGCTTGGGTGGGAATTTCTTCCATGACATTTGTGGTGGTGAATTTAGATGTATCGGCTCTTGACTTACGGGCTCTCCCTCGCCTTCGCCTTCATGAAACTCTCCACCAAACCTTTCAAATACTGTAACGGCCTGTATTTTTCCAATACATTTAAATTGAGTATTTAAAGTAATTTCATTTTAAAAGACATTTTGTAATGGTTTGTCAGGAGTTTTAAATGATTTCAAAAAATTCTATAAAAATATTTTAAAACACTAGACTTGTTATATTGTATTTTAGTATTTTCAGATTTCCTCAAATACTCAAAACATTTCTGTTAAAATTCATTTTCAAAAATTACCGTTTTAGTTCGACGAATTTATTTTCTATTCAAACACTTTCAAAACATTTTTAAACTTCTACAATAGCGTCATATGATCATTTAGGGCTCCCCACAATAATTTCATAATTTTCTGATATCATTTCAATAGAGAACCCGCAAACCCGCTTTCTAAACGTTTTGGCCAAAAACTAGTATTCCTGTAGCCTAAACCCTGAAACGGACTTCGTATTCGCCATCCTCGCGACGATACGATCCTGTGGGTATGTTTTCGTAATTTTTCGGACACATTTACTAGTAGGGGCAAAATCGAAATTTCACGTTTTTACTAATTACGTGTTTACTTTCATAATTACCATATTAACTATTTTAATTAACTTATACCTACCTAACCCATCCCGTAAGTAGCCCATGTGTTTCATGGGTTACTTAAAATCAAAACTTAGTCAATTTTCCACCACCTACCCTAATTAAATTTTGACTAAGTATTTAATTCCTACTTAATTTTATATTAATGTAGTTTACTTATTTAAACCCTAAGCTAAATTTTGTTTAACACACAGACCTCTTCCCTCTCTCCTCTCCACGTTCGAAGCCCAGTTCATTTTTCCCACGTCTCAGCCTTCCCTCCTTCATTCTCGCACTCACCCCCTCTCATCTCCGGCGGGCTACGACTGCCGCCACTCCGACCGCCGCCGAGCTCCGCCCACAGCCCCCCTCCGTACTCCTCCGCCTCCACCCTCGTCCGTCGTCGCCACCGCTTCAGCAGCGCCCGATGCTCCCACGCCGTCAACTCACCCCGCACGGACGTCGCCCGACGGCAACAAGCGCCGCTGCCGCCGTTCTTCCAGCGCTGCTGCAAACGGCCCCCCCGCCTTGACGTTGTCGCCGCCCACGCTCCGCCGTGCACCGCCCCACAACGTCGCACTCCTCGCCGTAAGCTCCCAGCAGCGCCCTGCCAAGCACAGCTCCAGCGACCCAACCGAGCACACACAGCTCCACCGGAGCTTCGCCGGCCCCCTCCGCCGCGTCCCCGAGTCGCCACCGCTGCGCCGCCCCCTGCTCCGCCGCCCGCCGCCGGTCAACGCGAAGCCGAGCCCTCCGACGATCGGAAACATGGGATGCGTGGGTTTGAATTTTCGCGAGGGCATTTTCGTAAATATGGAATTATTTTCGTATTTTAGTTTTTAATTAATTATTAATAGGGTTAAAGGGTTTAAAATCTATAACTAATTATACAGGAGCCAAAAAATGTGTGGATAGCCCCAGAAAATCAGAAGCGACATTTCGGAGCCATTGGCGCTGGTCTCACCTCGACCAGACGCCTATTTTTTTGGAATGATTTTTCGAACCTAAAGATTAAATAGGTTTAATTCATTCTAAAAATCGTAACTCGCTGGTTTTACCTACACTAATATTTGATAAAATTATATGTGATAATAGACTTCGAGACAGTCATTTTGACTGCTCGTTCAAGCTTTTCCGACGAGTATTTCTCCCGGAAGAAATTACGGAAGATATACGTCGCTTAAGTATTTTGAGGGTTTTAAGCTATTTTTGAGTTTCTAAAAATTATAAGAAATTACAGAAGCTTCTGAAAATTCTCCCCTCTTGCAGTAAAATCTAAATAATTATTTTAGGTTTATATAAAAATTTTAAATATTTTCCGACACCGTTTTAACGAGTTTAAAAATCAAACTAACCTAATTATTAAATAGGAAAAAGTCGTGTTTTTCTAAAATAAGTATTTTGTGTTGCAGGTACAGACGCTAGTGTACCAACTTCTGAGGAAGCCCTAGATCCTCTTCCGGCTTACTACAACGGTATTAATTTTGGTAAGTCACGATAGGTTCTAACCTTAGAAATCTAGCCACTGTGCTTGTACGAACTTGTAGCACCACACTACTACGTGCTCGAAGCACGGAAACATACTCCACTTTCTTGTGTTGGACTTGACTTGGAACATTCCGTGGAACAATCATGTAAAGAACTTGTACTCGACACGTCACGGGGGTTTTGGGGTAACTCATAGTTTGCGAGAGTACGGGAGTGACTAGAGTTCGATCTTCCTGTCATGTCGCCTGTGTTTCGGCGCCCTGTCCTGCTGCCTGCGTTTCGGCAAACCATACTGCTGCCTGGGTTCCGGCATTCGTCTGTGTAACGGCCTGTTTCCTAGTCGTGTTTTCTAGTCATGTTTGACTGTTGTGTGCGTTTCTTTTTACTTTGCTGATTCAGTTATTTTCGTCAGAATAGATTTTTCGTCTGTACGTCGACACGAGCACGTCGTAGTTTTCAATTTTACCATAGCGTAATTTTTTCTGTTAAGTCGTAATTATTTTTAATTAAAAAGTTAATTATTAAATTACTAATTACTTTTAGCTAAGAAGTTGACTACCAATTAAATTGTAAATTTTAACTATTACTTTTCCTAACTATCTTACCTATTTACCTTAACCTAACCCACCCTACCTAATTGAATCCCACCGACATGTTGATGAGATCCAACGTCCAACAGCAGTATTCATCACCTCCCCTAACATCAACCACCCACATTTAACCGGTCTCTTCCTCTCGTTCTTAAAACAATCAACAGGGGAAATCAAACAACAAAACCATAGGCACAAACAACAGCATCACGCAACAACAATCGGCCATCCCTCACTTCCTCCACCGTCAGCCTCCACAACCACCTCCACACAACAACATCAGCCACCACAAACAAACCAACCCTCCACCATCATCACCCCTTCAGCCACCATCTCCTCCACCATACAACCAAACAACCCAACATCTCCTCCTCCACAAATCAGCCATCCACCCTCCTTACAACCCAAAAACACAAAACAGAAATTGAAACCAAATCCCAAATCTACAATTGGAATCAACCCAAATCCAACCAAGATTACAAATCACAAACCCCCTAAGATCAAACCCCCGAGCTCGGATCACCTCAGACGTCGCCCGTCGCCAACACCGCCCTGGAAGCGCCCCAAGCCCAAATCAGGCCGCCGCCGCCGCGAATCGCACGGGCCGCCTGGAGATCGATCACCGCCGTGCTCCTCAGAACCGCCGCCGAGCACTAGGAGCCCTAGCCTCGGATCTGCGCCGCCCCACCCCGGATCGCCGCCCGAAACCGCCGCGCCCCGCCGAGATCCGCCCGAAGCCGCCGCCGCAGGCGCCCGCCGCCGCCGCAGGCGCCCGCCGCCGCCGCAGGCGCCCGCCGCCGCCGCAGGCGCCCGCCGCCGCCGGATCCGCCGGATCCGGCCCCCTCTCCCACCGATCGCCCTTGCCCCTTCGCCCCTGCACGCAGAAACAAAAAAAAAGAAAGGAAAAAAAAAGAGAACGAGAGAACAGGGAGAGGGAGAGATCAGAATGAGAGGGGGAGAGGTATTAATGTAAGTATTAATATTAGAATTTATTAATAATAATAATAATAATATTATTATTATTATTAATTAAAGTTATAATTGTTATTATTATTATGATCATATTATTATTGTTATTATGTTATAAGATTATTATGTAGGTTAGTTAGTAGATGATTTTTATAGGTTAAGTAATTAATAAGCTTAAAATTAATTAAGTTTTGATAAAAGTGGTTAAAGTGAACTTAATGTTAGTTCTTCTAAGCCACTGTCACCTTTTAGTAAGTTAGTGTAAATTATCTTACTATTTGATAACCACTAGCCTAATGACACTAGTCTATTCGATGCAGATAAAACGTGCCCCATGTCACCAGCACCTGGAGCACCCAAAACTCGCATCGCTTCAGGCAAGTATTTACTAACCGCAAGTATATTGCTTCCTACAACTGTTTTCAAAGACGCGGGTATTTACCACCTGCAAGTATATTACTTTCTACAAACTTTACAAAGACGCAAGTAATTACCACCTGCAAATATTTTTATCGCATGCCTACTTTCAAATTTAACGCATGTCATTAGTACTGTTAACATCACTACTTTTCATAAGCAAGAGTGCATTCTTCTTACGTGTTAGAAAGTGTCGTTACATTCATTTGTTAAACCGTGAATTGCTAATATGGTGTCATACCATAATCCTGCCATGCTGATAATTACCTGCTTGTACACACTTGAGTGAATGGATACCGATGGAACGGATTGATGGAACACTTGAAATCGTGAACTTGTGAATTTGTGCGCCCAAGAGGCAAAGTCGTGAAATCGTGATGTCATGTGAGTTGAAAAGTTCATGCTTGTAATATGAATTAGGCTGGCTCGTGTTCCAGCAGAACACTTGGGTGGGGTAGTTCAATGTAGTAGAGGCTGGAATGCTAGATTGCACTCTCGTGATGAACTTGACCGACACCTGGCCGGGTCGGTAAGTAGAGAGTCACAGGTAGCTCCCGTTGACTTGGGTGTAATGCTTGTCACTTCCCCCTCAGACATTGGCCTTTTCACTAGGCACACTTGATTGATTGTCACGTTCTTTTACTCATGTTGTTACTATTGAGGATTGCGTACTCTGCTAGTCACTCGTACATTGTTCGTGTACTAATGTCATGCTTATTGCTGTACACACCACACTTGCCTCGCTTGTTGCTGTACACACCACACTTGTCATGCTTACTGCTGTACACACCACACTTGCCATGTTTACTGTTGTACACACCACGCTTGCCATGTTTATTGCTGTACACACACACTTGCCATACTTATTGCTGTACACATTACACCTTGCCATGTTCGCCACTTTGTGCACTACACTTCGCCTGCTCACTACTTTATACACTACACTTGCTATGTTCACCACTTGCAGACCACGTATTGCCATGTTAGCACTACACCTTGCCATGTCTACTTTCCACACTACACATTGCATGCTCACTACTCTGTACACCACACCTTGTTACACTTGCATGTTTTATTACGCTACCTTACTTTTCTTGGTTGTGCACCGTGGTGTTTTCCTTGCCCTTAAAATCATTTGCAAACTTTATTATTATCTTGCCGAGTGTCATTTTTATCACTAACGTTTTAAATCTTGCCGAGCGACCCTCGCTGACGTATATTTCCTTGTCTGTGAAATATACGTTAGGTCTTGGGCAGAGTTCACCGAAGAGTTCTTTTGGAGATTGAGCAGGAGGACAAAGAGAACCAGGAGCACGAGACCCACTGCTGATGACGGCATTCTTTCGCAGCGCTGCCTTAAAAGTTTAATACTTGTTGTTGTATTCTTTCAGGTGTATTTTAAATTCCATGTAACTGTTGTAATGGCCATGCTAGGCCTTAATTCTTTGTGTACGTGTAATCTGGATGTCGAATGTAATGATGGCATCATTTGTTGTTCCGATTGTTCGCAAAGCAAGAACCTATCGAGTAGTCATACACAGACGCTTATTGTGCTTAAGTCAAAGAAGGAAGAAGAAAAAAGTACTTCTTCTTTGCTTTAAGCACAAGCGGGCCCGTTCGCGTCCTCGCCCCAAGTATAATGGGAAGCGGGACGTGACAGGTTTTAGTGGTGGCCCACGCAGGTCCTGCTTTCTGCGAAATGCTCGGAATAATATGGATGTCATTATTAACTAGACTGTCTAGATAAATCTTGTACGCAAATGTTTACTTTGTTTGTTTGCAGCATGGCAGAAAGACGTAACACGCGACAAGGATCTGGAGCTACTGGAGGCGGGGAGGACGACATCCGCCAGATGCTTGGAGTTATGAAGGAAATGCTTGAGGTTCAACACCACTTGGTCCAGCAGGGACGTCAGGCTGCACCAGTTGCTCCACCACCTCGCTATGAGCCTGGAGCCAAGCAGTTCAAGGAGATGCATCCGACGAGCTTCTCTGGACGAGAGGGCCCACTAGCGGCCGAGGAATGGCTTCGCAAGACTGCGGATAACTTGGATCTTGCCCGAATTAATCCGAACGATTGGGTAGACCTCGCCAAGCAGCAGCTGACAGACAATGCACGTCATTGGTGGGATGCCGAAGAGGCTAGGCTGATCAAGCCGATTCTTTGGGCTACTTTTCGTCAGAGGTTTGACGCCCAGTACTTCCCGAAGGCTGCAAAGAGGGAAATGCAGCAGCGCTTCATCAACCTGGAGCAGGGCACCAGGACAGTCGATGAGTATGAGGCTGAATTTACCATGCTGAGTCGATTCGCCCCAACACTGGTAGCAGACGAGGAGGACTGTGCACACTGCTTTCTACAGGGCTTAGATCTGGACATACAGGGTGTGTTGCCCGGGCACACCTTTACTACTCATGAGCAAGTCCTGGTAGCTGCGAAGAGGCACGAGCAGATCGCGAATCAGAAGAAGGAACGTCAGGCAGGCAAGCGTCCGCAAGAGCCGCCAAAGAATGACCTCCGACCGACTCAGACCACCAACTTCAAAAGGCCTGCAACTCCAGTCGACCCCAGATTTACAGTGGCATGCCATCATTGTAACCGGATTGGACACGTCAAGAAGGATTGTCGTGTACTTTTGAACCAGTGTTTGGCATGCGGGGCACCTGATCATATTGCAAGGAACTGCCCTCGTCGCACTGGGAATTCTGCGACCCAATCTATGGTAGCATCAGGATCGACCCAATAGAGACCGCCTCTAGCCCCTCAGCGTCAAGTTCCTCAACAGGCCAATCCCGAACGTAGCCAGCACCAAAAATTACTCTATGGTCGACGAGGAAGTTAGTGACGACGAGCAAGTGATGAATGATGACGTCTGAACCCTGTCCTATCATCGCCCTTAATGATTCATATCATGTGCTTATCCTTGCTTGTCACTTCTTAGATGTATGTTTTGCTTCCACTATTATCATTTCATCTATCTTGCTCTGCTATATTCAAGGTGTTGTTTTGAATGTTTCGATCTTAGAACCTTTTTCAATTGAGAAGTTTCCTTTCCTCTATATGTCCCATCCTTTCTTGATACTCTGATCCGTCGTCTATCAGGCTTTTCCTTGTTCATACCTAACTTAGGAAATTCCGAGGACGGAATTATTTTGAGGGGGGTATGATGTAACGGCTTGTTTCCTAGTCGTGTTTTCTAGTCATGTTTGACTGTTGTGTGCGTTTCTTTTTACTTTGCTGATTCAGTTATTTTCGTCAGAATAGATTTTTCGTCTGTGCGTCGACACGAGCGCGTCGTAGTTTTCAATTTTACCATAGCGTAATTTTTTCTGTTAAATCGTAATTATTTTTAATTAAAAAGTTAATTATTAAATTACTAATTACTTTTAGCTAAGAAGTTGACTACCAATTAAATTGTAAATTTTAACTATTACTTTTCCTAACTATCTTACCTATTTACCTTAACCTAACCCACCCTACCTAATTGAATCCCACCGAGATGTTGATGAGATCCAACGTCCAACAGCAGTATTCATCACCTCCCCTAACATCAACCACCCACATTTAACCGGTCTCTTCCTCTCGTTCTTAAAACAATCAACAGGGGAAATCAAACAACAAAACCATAGGCACAAACAACAGCATCACGCAACAACAATCGGCCATCCCTCACTTCCTCCACCGTCAGCCTCCACAACCACCTCCACACAACAACATCAGCCACCACAAACAAACCAACCCTCCACCATCATCACCCCTTCAGCCACCATCTCCTCCACTATACAACCAAACAACCCAACATCTCCTCCTCCACAAATCAGCCATCCACCCTCCTTACAACCCAAAAACACAAAACAGAAATTGAAACCAAATCCCAAATCTACAATTGGAATCAACCCAAATCCAACCAAGATTACAAATCACAAACCCCCTAAGATCAAACCCCCGAGCTCGGATCACCTCAGACGTCGCCCGTCTCCAACACCGCCCTGGAAGCGCCCCAAGCCCAAATCAGGCCGCCGCCGCCGCGAATCGCACGGGCCGCCTAGAGATCGATCACCGCCGTGCTCCTCAGAACCGCCGCCGAGCACTAGGAGCCCTAGCCTCGGATCTGCGCCGCCCCACCCCGGATCGCCGCCCGAAACCGCCGCGCCCCGCCGAGATCCGCCCGAAGCCGCCGCCGCAGGCGCCCGCCGCCGCCGCATCCGCCGGATCCGGCCCCCTCTCCCACCGATCGCCCTTGCCCCTTCGCCCCTGCACGCAGAAACAAAAAAAAAGAAAGGAAAAAAAAGAGAACGAGAGAACAGGGAGAGGGAGAGATCAGAATGAGAGGGGGAGAGGTATTAATGTAAGTATTAATATTAGAATTTATTAATAATAATAATAATAATATTATTATTATTAATTAAAGTTATAATTGTTATTATTATTATGATCATATTATTATTGTTATTATGTTATAAGATTATTATGTAGGTTAGTTAGTAGATGATTTTTATAGGTTAAGTAATTAATAAGCTTAAAATTAATTAAGTTTTGATAAAAGTGGTTAAAGTGAACTTAATGTTAGTTCTTCTAAGCCACTGTCACATTTTAGTAAGTTAGTGTAAATTATCTTACTATTTGATAACCACTAGCCTAATGACACTAGTCTATTCGATGCAGATAAAACGTGCCCCATGTCACCAGCACCTGGAGCACCCAAAACTCGCATCGCTTCAGGCAAGTATTTACTAACCGCAAGTATATTGCTTCCTACAACTGTTTTCAAAGACGCGGGTATTTACCACCTGCAAGTATATTACTTTCTACAAACTTTACAAAGACGCAAGTAATTACCACCTGCAAATATTTTTATCGCATGCCTACTTTCAAATTTAACGCATGTCATTAGTACTGTTAACATCACTACTTTTCATAAGCAAGAGTGCATTCTTCTTACGTGTTAGAAAGTGTCGTTACATTCATTTGTTAAACCGTGAATTGCTAATATGGTGTCATACCATAATCCTGCCATGCTGATAATTACCTGCTTGTACACACTTGAGTGAATGGATACCGATGGAACGGATTGATGGAACACTTGAAATCGTGAACTTGTGAATTTGTGCGCCCAAGAGGCAAAGTCGTGAAATCGTGATGTCATGTGAGTTGAAAAGTTCATGCTTGTAATATGAATTAGGCTGGCTCGTGTTCCAGCAGAACACTTGGGTGGGGTAGTTCAATGTAGTAGAGGCTGGAATGCTAGATTGCACTCTCGTGATGAACTTGACCGACACCTGGCCGGGTCGGTAAGTAGAGAGTCACGGGTAGCTCCCGTTGACTTGGGTGTAATGCTTGTCACTTCCCCCTCAGACATTGGCCTTTTCACTAGGCACACTTGATTGATTGTCACGTTCTTTTACTCATGTTGTTACTATTGAGGATTGCGTACTCTGCTAGTCACTCGTACATTGTTCGTGTACTAATGTCATGCTTATTGCTGTACACACCACACTTGCCTCGCTTGTTGCTGTACACACCACACTTGTCATGCTTACTGCTGTACACACCACACTTGCCATGTTTACTGTTGTACACACCACGCTTGCCATGTTTATTGCTGTACACACACACTTGCCATACTTATTGCTGTACACATTACACCTTGCCATGTTCGCCACTTTGTGCACTACACTTCGCCTGCTCACTACTTTATACACTACACTTGCTATGTTCACCACTTGCAGACCACGTATTGCCATGTTAGCACTACACCTTGCCATGTCTACTTTCCACACTACACATTGCATGCTCACTACTCTGTACACCACACCTTGTTACACTTGCATGTTTTATTACGCTACCTTACTTTTCTTGGTTGTGCACCGTGGTGTTTTCCTTGCCCTTAAAATCATTTGCAAACTTTATTATTATCTTGCCGAGGGTCATTTTTATCACTAACGTTTTAAATCTTGCCGAGCGACCCTCGCTGACGTATATTTCCTTGTCTGTGAAATATACGTTAGGTCTTGGGCAGAGTTCACCGAAGAGTTCTTTTGGAGATTGAGCAGGAGGACCAAGAGAACCAGGAGCACGAGGCCCACTGCTGAGGACGGCATTCTTTCGCAGCGCTGCCTTAAAAGTTTAATACTTGTTGTTGTATTCTTTCAGGTGTATTTTAAATTCCATGTAACTGTTGTAATGGCCATGCTAGGCCTTAATTCTTTGTGTACGTGTAATCTGGATGTCGAATGTAATGATGGCATCATTTGTTGTTCCGATTGTTCGCAAAGCAAGAACCTATCGAGTAGTCATACACAGACGCTTATTGTGCTTAAGTCAAAGAAGGAAGAAGAAAAAAGTACTTCTTCTTTTCTTTAAGCACAAGCGGGCCCGTTCGCGTCCTCGCCCCAAGTATAATGGGAAGCGGGACGTGACAGTCTGGGTAGCACCCAGGCAAGAGACGAACTGAACGGTCACATATTGTACTCTCCGACTTGAGTCACGTAGTTTTAGCAGAGCTTGCACGGTTACTTCTTTACAGTCATGCACTTTACTTTCTGCACTTGTACAGACACTACACCGTACTTTACTTTTCCTCTGCTTGTCATACTTGTACAGTACTCCTTTTCTTTGTTTAGAATCTTTGTGACTTACCTTCGGTTCCACTTGTGGCACCGACAGACGAAGATCTGATTGAGGAGATTGCTCCAGAGTATGAGGAGCCTGCGTACGACCCGGAGGCCGCGGAGTTTTAGTTACTTTTCTGTCGGAGTGTGTATTGTACGATGTATTTCCTTTTCTGCATTTCCTTTCAGTATTTCCTTTCATGTATTGGTGTGAGAGAGTGTTGGTTGTTGTTGTACTTTAATTTGGACTGTAATAATGTCTGTAAGCTGGTTTGAGTGTTGTTGGTACATCTCTGCGTTGTAACTATGCTGATTTCACTGGTAAACTGCGGAACCTGCAAATAAACCAAATAAGTAACGGGCCCCCGAGAGCGGGTCGTTACAAATACCCCCATTGTGAAATCCCCCTTCGCAGCGTCATCACCAATAACGATAACAAGATCGTCATACCATGGAAGGGGATGGTTCACATATGCCCGCAGCCGATGGTTAGCCTGAAAAATGGGAATATCAAATATGTTAAATGGTATGCAAAGATATATTTAATGTATTATCACGTAGCATATCTATAAGGGTAGAAGTAATTACCGCCGTCGATGTAGCATACGTTTCGGGATCAAGCGTAATGACCTTACTCTCAGCATCCCATCCAGGTCCGCTAAGCTCCATGCACTCCTTTACATATTTGAGACGTCTCTTCAATGATTTCATGTGATTCTTCACATTAACACTTGAGAATGAAGTCCCATGGATGTTATTTATTTCCGCTGCAGCGGCATTGAAGGCTGTATTTTTAAAAGTCTTATCGGCTTTATACCCCTGACGTGCAAGCTCAGCAAGGAATGGAATGAGGGTTTCATCGTAAGCATTCGTCCAAAGTTTGTTTTGGTGTGTTGAAGATGAAGGCTGCTTCGACTTCTTCAGTGGGCTTGAAACAGATCCGTCTGCATCTTCGCTACACCGGCTCGACTTCCTAGAAGAGTCACTGCCAGGTGTTCGTTCATTGCCACTAGGTGGCGTAGGCATAGCTAATGCAGGTGTGAAAGCTGGGCTTCTGTACGAGGGTGGCTCTCCCCCTTGCAGCATATTCATAAACCCCATTCCAGGCTGCGATGGCATCTGCACTCCCATTTGCATAAGAATGTTGAAATTTTGATATTGGGGATATCCCATGCCATGCCCACCTGATGGGTACACAAGCCCACCTGCTTGGAAGCCATGCATGTGATAGGGAATCTTTTGCATCCTTTTGGGAATTGGTCGGTTGACAATGGGATCAACCATTCTGTCAGCTTCTATCCATTGTGTCCCATATACATTATCATAGCTGGGGAGCATGGGATCACTCCCAGGCATGTTTGGTTCACCACCCTGACCAGCGTTTGACGAGCCTTCCATCCATACAACATCAATCAAATTAAATTGAAAATGCAATGTTGTGACTATAAACATCCAACCTACCTATAACCCATACCTATACTGCATTCGAGTATAAAATTGCATAAGTGGAAAGAAAATAGTGGATAAGCAGAGGCATGAAAAAATTTGGAACAAGCAACAAAGCTACACTAATGCAATATGTCTGATACAAGAATAAAATGTTCAGTCATAGGAGGCAATAATATACGCCGACCCCCTCATAGCCCATGCTCTATTGTGTTCACGTTATTATTTTTGTTACAGAAATCCACCCACATATCCCAAGCAATCTGCTCCCTACGCATTTTCCATTGATCACGTTGTTCGGTTTGTTCACGAACGGGCACCTGTTGGGACAGATCCATAACATCATCATCAAGGTCATCGATACCATCTACAGCCTCCTCAACCCCATCTCCATCTTCAGTTAGATGGGGGTTATGCGGATCTTCTATTTGGATGTAATTATGCAAAACACTGCAAGCAAGTATGATTTCGACCTGACGTTTGAATGTGTAGTGAGGCTTGGCTGTCATTATTTTAAACTTGTTCTTTAGGATACCAAATGTCGACTCGGTCTTTGATCGTAAGGTAGAATGTCATAGGTTGAATAGCTCTCTTCGGTTTCTAGGAACCCGATCAGTATGGTCCTTCAAATGGTATCTAACGCCGCGGTATGGAGATATGAACCCTGGCATTGTTGTATACCCAGCATCGCAAAGGTAATATTTACCTGCATTCGAAAAAATTACCCAATTAATGACCCAACGATCTCTGAGAGAAGTATTTCGTATGTAAATGTAAATTTATGCCCATTACCTTCATACACTCGAAGCCCCAGGGGGTGGTTTAGACAATGCATCTCTCAGGACCGTAAAATCATTTGCGGATCCTTACCACCCGGCAAGTACATATGTGAATCTTTTATTTGGAGTAACAGCTGCTAGCACATTTTTTGTAACCCCTTTACGACCTCTAAAGCGGGATACGAGACTGGCTGGTAGCATGGCATCTATGTGAGTCCCATCAATGAGACCAATGCAGTCCTACAACGTAATCAATGAGCCCAATTTTCAATCATCACGACGATACTTATTATACTGAGACATATACAGGTAAGCACACATACCTTGAAAAATGGGAACCAATTGGGGTTATTGACTATCTCTGGTGGCGTCTCATTAGCAGCTTGCTTCAAATACATATCCCGAATTGCACACACTGCCCCCATAACTTTGTTAAAATACCGACTAACTGTCCCCCCTCCCCTAATAAAATCAACTTGCATGACTCTATTCTTTGACTTGTGACCTACAATATGCAGGAACATAGCCAACTGCTCCTCGATGGATACCTGTATAGTGTCCTTGAGAGAAGATCACGCTGACGCATTATTACTGCAAGATTCATGAAAGCATGTCTTCACATCCGTAAGTAGTCCAAACAGCTACTTTCGGACCCCGACAGAATTCTCCGCATGTGGGATTTTCTATGCAGATCCCGCATTGCTGAGGGCTCTCTTGGTATAGGTTCAGCCCTAGCAGTTGCGTGAAGTTGTAAGGCTACTACGACAAACGATATTGTAGCCGCTGCAGCGGTACATAACTCACTGGCCGAATGGTCTCCTTGTGTATCCATGTCACCCTTAATTGAATAACACATATATTTACTTTTATTTATATACATAACATAATACATATGTATAACACATTTCAGATAAAATTGTGCATATCCAAATCATTAGCACTCAGACATAATGTGTATTCATAGTCACACACGCGGTTGCTTTGTCGTTGCTCCAGCAGTGTCACCCCATAAAAGGCACCATAAAATCTGATAAACTGATCCCAAATAGAAAACCACATAAAACAAAAATGCAACAAGGAGCCATAAAACACCAAAAATCTGATACAAATCACCAAAAAATATCACCTGAAATAACACAAAAAACAAGGACCCAACATTTTTGTTATTCGGATCAACATATGATACAATGAGCCAAAAATAAAACCTGGAGCAAAACCCTAAACCAAACAAAGCTGCAACAAGGGGCCATGGCCCCTAAACCAATTTTAATGTATTCCCAAAAAAATATGCTTCAACGTGCCAAAATGAAAACCAGTTAATCCAATACTGCAGCAAGGATCCATGCCCCAAAAACTAAGGGCCTGTTCCACGCAGTTGCTTTTGTTGATTTGGTCCAATACTGCAGCAGCAATGGCCTTAAGGAGCCATGACCCAAAAAATTAAACACTTAGACAAATATAACATGAACCAAAACTAACAACCCATACACACAAACTGCAAACTAGAGCAATGCCCTAAAAATCAGATTTCATGATCCAAAATTAACACCCACATAAACACAAATTGCAACCTGGACAAATTACCCAAAAATCTGATACCATGAACCAAAATTAACATCCCATACACACAAAATGCAACCTGGAGCAATGACCCGAAAATCCGATTCCATGAACCAAATTTAACAACCCATACACCCAAAATGCACCCTGGAGCAATGCCCCAAAAATCTGATTCCATGAACCAAATTTAACAACCCATACACACAAAATGCAACCTGGAGCGATGACCCAAAAAATCTGATAACATGATCCAAAATTAACAACCACATAAATACAAAATGTAACCTTGAGCAATGCCCCACATATCTGATTCCATGATCCAAAATTAACACCCTCATAAACACAAAATTCAACCTGGAGCAATGACCCAAAAAATCTGATAACATGATCCAAAAGTAACAACCACATAAACACAAAATGCAACCTGGAGCAATGCCCCAAAAGTCTGATTCCATGATACAAAATTAACAACCATATAAACACAAAATGCAACCTGGGTCAATGGCCCCAAAATCTGAATACATGATACAAGATTACCAACCACATAAAAAAAATGCAACCAGGAGCAATGCCCCAAAAATCATAAACTTTCAGATTTCATTCGGATCATACATTTTATGATTCAAAATGGGGCTTCAAGGGAACAATCTTAGCAAACCATCCACCGTGTGCGAATGTCATTCGATCCTCCTTTTTTTTATCATCATTGGGCTTTTTTAGAATGCACAATTCTTTACATTCATCATAAAAATAAATCATCATACAAAGAATTCATGCAACCAAATAACCCCAATTTCACAATAATATCTGCATATGACCTAGGGGGGCCAAATTTGAAACCCTAGCCGCATGCACAACACGACTGCAAGGTAGCAATGCAATAACACCAATGCAGCAAAGTTCATCGCATATAGGAACACATGGCAGTATCAAAGTTCAGCAAAAATTAATTTTGAGATGAAGAAAATATACATCGGCTCTAATATCGCAGTAATAGGGCGGTAAAGCTCACCGATAAGGCCAAGAGCCTCAGATTCCAGTCCCTCAGCCAATCGAGGCACACACGAGGTGGATCCGACTCCAGCGAGAACTTGAGGAACAAATCGGAGCTAGGGTTCTGCCCGTAGCTTTGTCGGCAGTGAGATCCGACCAAGCTAGGCACACCGCATTCAACTCCGACCAAACCAACCGATGGAGCACCCGTTTCCAGCACAAACCCGCCGAAATTCCTAGGGTTTTTGCCGATCCCAACTGAAACCCGCGGGAAGAAGGGAGGAGGGGTGAGCACAGGACGATGGGGCCCAATAATCGCAGCGAAAAGGGCGAAATCCGCGTGAAATCCGGAGATTTCGCTCTGGGCAGCTGGGGTTGCCAGCAAGGAGAGAGGAGCAGCCGGAGGGGACGAAAGCAGCGGAGAAAAGCAGCGGCGACGGGGAACAGAAGCGAGATTTTGAGAGAGGAATCCCAAAAAAAACCCCGAATGATGCGAAAAGTGCACTTTATCGTACCAAAGAAACAAAAGCAACCGGCGTGGATCAGGCCCTTAATCTAAGGGCATGTTTCTTTCCGAGGAAAGCACCGAAAAAGTGGGGAGGATTCAGTGCTCACACGTCAAATCAAACCGGAGTCGCGCAGCTTGTTTCTTTTGTGGAAAAATTTGCTCGGATTTTGCACTTGCGCGCGCTTACGTGGAGGCTGGGAACTCGTCTCGCACAATCCGCGCGAATTACGCGGATTTCGCACAAAATCCGGGGGAAAGCGGATTTGTGGGTCCCATTCTACTATCTCTCCTCTGTTTTGACCAATTACAGCAACTCCCGCCAGTTTTCCCCCTCTTTTTCAATTACAATTAATTAATTAGTGGACCCCACATCAAATTTTCCCAAAGAACTTTCTCAACAAAAGAAACACACAAACACAAGAAAGTTGTGTGGAGCCCACATACAATTCTCAAACCAACTTTCCAACACATGGACCCCACATCAAGATTCCACCAAGATTTACTATTCACAACAGTAAATCCCAACCCATTCTCACCCAAAGAAACAGACCCTAACATGCCACAGATTCAGCTTCCGGGGCTGAATGGTTCAGCCGTCCAGCGGAAGTGCTCACGGGGAAATTTTCATCGAATGGCACTGCGACAAAGATCCGTTTGTTAATCCGGCGAAGATTCCCCATCCCAATTCCAAAAAAAACCTGTGTGTGAACGAAACTCATAAAATAACCGAAACAATTGAAAGCAAAGCACATCTCGTTTCCATTTCGGGCAAGGATGGCTTCATCTGCTATAGCCCCCCTCGTCTCTCCTCCTCGAAGCCCCTCTCGTCGTTCTGCACCCAAAAACATCTTTATCGTCACCGGCGATGGAAACAGATCGAGACATCGGCGACTTCTTCCGCCGCGGCGAGGGATTTCCTCGCGATTGCGGCCGATCTGCTGCTCGCCTAACGACAAGTCCTACTCGGCCGGAGAGAGTGGGTCGAGGTACAATCTTTTTGATTGTGGGTTCTTTTTTGAAGTTTCTACATCTTAATTTGAAGTAAATTGTGGAATTGTGAGTATTAGGATTCTTGTCGTTCATTAAAAAAATTCAATCTTTAGTCCCACAAAAGGTAAAGTGGAAGCTACATGCTTATGATGGAATATATAAAGCTCAATAATTTGAGGCAATTAGTATATTCATCATTAACTACTGCCTGGAGGCAGTCTCATGCATCTATCGTCAGAAATGATACATTGAGCTTGGATTCCATTGTTTTCTAAACTTGAATAGATGAGCTTCAACAAGATGGTATTGAGCTAGGTCAATCTTATCACGAAAGCAATATTCTTATTATTTACTTGATAAGTGAATAATAGCCCAGCATCAGAAAATATATGATTGAGAAACTAATAATCTGTAGACTGGCTTATTTGATAGATCAAGTGATGGTTTAGATGCGGTTAAATAAGAAAAAAGATGAAATAAAAAGAAAAGAAAGAAAGGGTTTAGCAATCATATGCACTTTGAGGTTAGCATGTGTATTATTAGTTTGGAAAGAGAATTCTGTTAGCCACTAAAGTCGAAAGCTAATGGATCTCGTTTAAAATTGCTTGCTTATAGCTTTTGCATTATAGAAGGCCCAGAGACAGTACAGGATTTTATGCAGATGCAGCTGCAAGAAATTCAAGACAATATAAGAAGTCGACGGAACAAAATTTTCCTTCTCATGGAAGAGGTGAATATGAACTTGCAGTCTTTACTCTTTATGATGTTTTCATCTTTGTTTTCTCTTTTAAGGAAAGATTCTACTGCACCATGACTCCTTGCTTATAACATAATTCATTCCAAATAAAGGGAAATAGTCATATAGTTATTGCTAACACCTAGTTGATTTATTCTTTATTTTTTATTTTCTAACAATTTTCTCACTCGAAACTACAGGTTAGGAGATTGCGGGTGCAACAACGAATAAAAAGTGCAGAATTTATCGATGAGAGCAGTGAGGAAAATGAGATGCCTGACATTCCATCAACTATACCATTCATCCCAAATATGGTCATATTCTGAAACTTTCCTCATGTCTCAATATTTTGGAATGTTTTACCTTTAATGTGACTTTTTTTTTCCTGCAGACACCAAAAACTTTGAAGCAGCTTTACCTGACATCATTCTCTGTTGTATCTGGGATAATAGTCTTTGGAGGCCTTCTTGCACCAATGGCAAGTTCTTTCATTTTGCACTTTGTGTTTATGCTTGCTATCACCAAGTCTTTGAAACATCTTGTCGCTTATGTTTTATGTCAGCAAGCTATATTATTTTTGCACATAAACGTGTGATATGAAGTACTCTGATCTTTAGAAGCTACAATATCAAATTCGCAATTTACTAAACACAATTTTTTGTGGATGCCTTCGCTCAAATTTTTATTGAGGGTGTCATCTAATTTGATTAATTCCTTGCAGATTTCTTTTCCAGAGTAGTGTGTTCCGTATGGTTGCTTTTAGTTTTCATCAGTTTTCTGGACTTTATGAACACATGCATTTTGCTAATCTATATACCTTTTATTACTTTCATTGTTCTCTTTGGTAGAAACAAATGTGCAGATAGTAATATTTGTCCAATGTTTGGGTGGTGCTGATTTATTTTATTGGGTGAATCTATCCTCCGTATGTCAAGAATAACGATATATTTGATGTAATGTCTTCCCTCATTATATCTTTAGTGGAGTATGGTCTGGTTTTCCACCATTCACTTCAAACAAAATATTGCTCAGGATATTTGGATGTTGTAGTTGGTACTGTTCCTATACATTCAGTATAATGTAGCAATATAAGATGTCCCATTTGAAAGGTTTGGTATAATGATTGATTCTAGAAATAAACTGTCTCTTTATGTCCAGTAATAAAATGGATGGAACATTTGATGCACATGGTCTGTAAGATAAAAGAAATTGTTGCTCTTGAATGCTGGGAACATAAAGATATGGTAGTATGAACTTATAATAAGTGAGAAAAACGATCATGTTTTTTAGTATCTTAGGAACATACAAAGCTTAGATGTTTCTCATTTGCTTTCTGAATTTTCTTCTTAAAAAATTTACGTCTCTTTGGAGCTAGATAAAATTTATGTCATACATGTTTTCAAGAGTTTACAATAGTTACCCTATTGAAATTGGACGAATTGTCCTTGTCCAGATATGCCCTTACGAATTGTTCCTACCTTTTGCCATGCCCTTCGTCACTGCAAAATCCTCATCGCATAATTCCTTTCGTGCCTTATTAGATCTTTCCCTCTATATTTACTTCTAAACATGATTTTGAAGCCGTTTTTAATTTTTCTCCAAAATTCTGTTGTTATCGGCACTTTACTTTCTGCTTTTGTCTCTTTGACTCAACTTTTATGCTTCTACAAATGTGCATGTCTAAACTGGCATTCCTGTTCTGTCTAATGATATGAGTTTCAAACTATTTTCTGCTGCAGCTGGAGCTAAAATTAGGCTTGGGTGGCACCTCCTATGAAGATTTTATAAGAAACATGCATTTGCCACTGCAATTAAGGTTACCATATGACCAACACCTGCCTGTAGAGTTTGCAAAAAAAAAAAAATTATCCTCTGAATTTCTGTATTGTGATTCAGTCAGGTGGATCCCATAGTGGCGTCCTTTTCAGGTGGGGCAGTGGGTGTGATATCATCGTTGATGTTGGTTGAGGTCAACAATGTTGAGCAACAAGAAAAGAAGAGATGCAAGTATTGCCATGGTTCTGGTAGGATTTTATCTTATCTAACAAATTCCCGACGTTTGATGAATTGAGTCACATGCCCGCTATATGCTGTTTTCTAGATTTCCCAGGCAGGGAAAATTTTGCTGCCATAATGCGGCAATTGGCTTTAGCGGTGTGTATGCTGCGAGTGTTGAATCCGTGATATGTATAGAATGTTAAAGAAGCCGATGGCATGTTCTTTCTGTATTGCTGCTCATTTTTTCCATGTATACGAGAGCTGACATTTGTTGCTAATGCTGGACCAACAGGTTATCTGGCATGTGCTCGATGCTCTGCTAGTGGTGTGTTAGTAAGCACGGAACCGGTTTCAATAAATGGCAGCTGTGAGCATCCTTTGCGCGCCCCTTCAACACAGAGGTGTCCAAATTGCTCGGGTGCTGGGAAGGTATGTCATATTGGATTAAATCGATCTTTCCTTTGATCACCAGTCATCATCTTCTGAATCTTTGGGATATTGTTTTCGGAATAGTCCGTTTGCTGAAGCACAGTTCAGGTCTGCGTAGATTTTGTGTTGAATGGGAAGTACTAACATCTTCTCGTGGTGTTCATAGTTCTTACATGAAACTGCATTTTACTCAGGTCATGTGCCCAACATGCCTCTGCACGGGAATGGTTATGGCCAGTGAACACGACCCGCGGATAGATCCATTTGATTAAGCGGGGAGGATTGCGGTGTGGTTGCTAGTTTTACTGTTGCGGTCGATTATCATCAACCAACTTGGCTGCATTATTATCATATCGCTGCTTGTAGGAGGTCATGCACTGTCGATTATATATAGACTAAAATAACCATAGCGGAGGTTCCTTTTTTCGGGCAATCTAAGTGAAGCTTGCTTCTCATGGAGGGGTACGGGTTATGGTGTTGTGTGTT